>OX439010.1:13245308-14610308 GCA_949316495.1 Amphiduros pacificus
AGCTGAGAGCAATATAACTATAATTATTGCTCTCAGGTTCAAGTGAAACCTTGTAAATTTGGTTTTGTTTGCTGATCGTTTTCATCAAAGTTCTTTGTGCACAAAGTTTTAATTTATTGTTGGATATATATATATTCCCTGGGAACTTATATTTGAATACATCTAGTTTTTCACACCGCTTGGATTTCATGGGTATTTTTCATTTCATGAAACAGGTGCAATATGTTGAAAACCTTTGTCAACATAATTTTTCATCAAAGTTCTTTGTGCACGAAGTTTTAATTTATTGTTGGATCTCAAACTCATCGTTTTATTATTCAACAACAAAAAATGCAACTTTGCATACAGCCTTCATGCGCAACGTTTAATGCTATAATGATGCTCAAATATTCCTTGGAAGAGTTTTGACTTCAAGTTCAGGATTAATGTTAAAACTATTTATCAGTAGTTGCCAACCTTTTTGACAAGGAAATATTTAGTTTAAACAAAAATAACATTGGAAAGAGAATTTTTAAAGGCACTAAGCTCTGAGATAAACATAAGCATGAAAAGAGGAGAGAAAGAAATGAGCCTGGCATGTGACTGACTGTTTGAGAATTGGATTGAGTCATGCTTAGTAGGCACAGCACTGTGACATGCAATAGTGTTGTATGACATGCAGCAGGCTGCTTAATACACACTCAGCTTTCAACCTTGAAGTGGAGGTTAAACAGACGCGTATCTTGCCCCTAGCACTTTGTGTATAATAGCGATATATGATTTCCTATCTTATATAGGCCTAGTCTTTATGGCATTGAAAATGTTTAAGGTGGTGCTTTAGTGATTGTTCTCGCTACTATTTTGTATTCGATTATTCGAAGTACCTCTCTTCTTTTAATCATGTGTTCATGTTTAATTTAACGGTGAATATATGTTCTTCATACATATATCCATCAACTCCCACTCATATGGAGTCAACATGACAAGACAAATGGCAAAGATCTGAAATTAGAAATCGCTGCTTTTAACTTCTGATACAAAAACAACTCATTTTTAGTCTCATATTTGCTTTTTTGAAGCCTGGCGGTAGATAGAGATATTATCTGCAATCAGATTTATCTTGTTCATGTGATATTTCCTACATTTCTTAGAACCAAAAACCTTTTTAAACGCTAGAAGTCTGTAAAATCTAAAATTATTGGTGCAATGGAACTGAATAAATTTGAAATATATAAATAGAAAGTGGGTTCTAAATATAATTTTGAAAACTATTATGTCATTTTATTTTTTGTCTCAGGTTATGTATTCCTGTCATATAATTATTCGCTGTCAAAGTTTTGTTTTGGGAAATGAACATCTCTGTTCTATATAATATTTACTTGCAAACATATTTTTTCATACTTGCTCAAATGCTAGCAACTGTGAACTTGTGCAACTATCTCTCACTTTTATAACTATCTGTTCTATCACTGTTGTAACTATTTCTCACTTGTGTATCTCTTATGCAGCTATCTTTCACCTGCACAGCTATCTCTCACTTGTGCAGCTGTCTCTCACTGTTGTAGGTATCTCTCACTTGTCACTCACTTGTCACTCACTTGTCACTCACTTGTCACTCACTTGTCACTCACTTGTCACTCACTTGTCACTCACTTGTCACTCACTTGTCACTCACTTGTCACTCACTTGTCACTCACTTGTCACTCACTTGTCACTCACTTGTCACTCACTTGTGCAGCTATTTCTCATCTCTATATTTCACTCACGAGGCTCTCTCTTACTGTTTAACTGTCTCTGAATTTGAGCTACCTCATAACTATGCCTGACAAAATAGAAACACACAAGGATTTTCCTTAGCCATTTTAGGCTTTCTTTAATTGTGATCACAGAGATGACAGGTCACAAATCATATTGAGGATTAGCTTTGAGAACTCCTATACGTTCATGACAGTTCATGTGCCATCAGCAACGATAAAGGAAGACACATTAAACTCCTCATCCAAATTTCTGTCTAGTGAATGACATAACTGAGTGCTTATTTTAGCATTGAGGCTCATTATCTGATAAAACCAGGAAATGCATTATTTGTGATGTAACTGGCAAATGAGGCTTAATCAGCAAGGAGGAAATAGGCGTTCCCTGACGTCTGATATCAGGAAACATGACGAGACCATGTCGGGCGTGTTTCTCTGTAGCTTATAATTGTCAGATTCAGCTTCCCACAAACAAAATAAAATGTTTCATGTTTGACCAGTACTTTTCATGTCAGTTCTAGAACTGAGGAAAAGTTTTGCAAAAATATCTTCCTGTTGTTGAGATGTACCATATTCCTCTATGACAAATCAGTAACATATCTCTTTGTAGTCCGTGGAACATGTATTCTGTGACTAGTTATTAAAGACTGTGGTTTGAGCTATCATTTCTTTGTAATGATGCAAATATTTTTATTCCCATTTTATCTTCCAAAAGAGTGGGGCATTGGTTCCCAGTGACAGGCTTCTAACTGACCTGATATAGTCTAAACTTTGCTGATAAGGATGTTAGCACAAACAAATCAAAGGTTATCGATGGTAATGTTCATGCATGAACAAATAAACATTAGAGTCTAACTGATCCTTGTTTGTGGTTTTTTTTGTTAATATTTTGGCAGAAATGATATTTGATTTATTTGACAAAGTTATTACCATAATGATAGTCTTTTTAGTATTTATTTTCTTGATATATATTTTATGATCAGAACGAAACAGCTTAAGAAACCATAATTATTATTATGTTATCAAGAAAATCATTTTGTTTGTTTGGGGTTTTACAGTACTTTCAACATTGTTTCAGTCATTTCATGACAAGATTTTTTTGTAGCAGATGTAGTGCTGCCTTACTGAATTGTCATGTCACAGGTCCTTTACATGTCAACCCACCAAGTCATAGATTTTCAACGACAACAGGTTAACCCTTCATGTACAGGCCTCAGCTCATATGAGAAATTGTATATGAATTCAATCTCAGCATGGCCAGGAATCAAACCCACGCCCTATGACTCGCAATTGAGGAACTGGTGCAAATAAGCTTGTGCTTTAATGAATCGTCCATTGGGTCTGTCTCTCAGTTTGAACTACTTTCCAACCCTATGTTGATAAAATGGTAATGGTATTAGTTAATAGAGATTTTTGTATTTGTAATTGGGTTGAATAAATAATTTTCTAGTTTCTAGTTCCATTGCCTTAGGTAATCATTATCACATTTGATTGTGATGAATACATCACATGAACTCTCTTTTTATACATTTCTTTCATATTCCATGGATTAGAAAATAATTTAAAATAATTTGTCCTCTCACAATAAATCTCCATTTAGATGTGTTACCAATAAGATCAAAACTGTTCTTAGTCTGTTATGCCAATTATCACATAAAGCAACATGCTTCTATACATTTCATAAGTTTTACAGGCAACGTTATTAATGATTTATGATTCATAAGCAAGTGAAATATTGATTAAAAAAAATTGTTATTCTCTCTTGTACAGTGTCAATCTAAATGAGCTTTTTTATTTTCAAGTTTTCCACACATTTTCAGCCACACACAAAGATTATTAACCTTGTTATGTATATAAAATACACTTTGGCTTAAATACATCGTTCAGAAAAGAAATTTAAGTGTTAAATCCATCTGAAATACTGTTATACTTCAAGGCCGCAATATGCCAGGATTATATTTGTATATCTTTGCCAGATGTCAGACTGAGATCCAGCGAAATAGCTAGATTAATTATTTACGATATATAAAGAGCGAAAGAGAAGCGGATAAGTGAAGAAACCACCGTCAAGGATTCCCTGGAGCAAGGCGGCCTTCTCAACTCACTGCCAAACAGAATAGAGGACAAAATATTAATTACACCTGTGTGTGTGTGGATGTTAGATCGGGCGGCAGAGTTTGCCAGGTTCCCGAGGCCAGAACCGAGCCGATAATCAACAACACTATGGCAGCCACATTTGATGTAGTTAGATATAGTTTTGATAGTAGTCGTGTTAGAAACTTTTATTGCAAAGATGTCATTTTTTTAGATTTGTACCTAAATTAAATACACATATAAAAAGTGGGAATTGAATTATGTGATATATTTGTGTCTTGGTCTGATTTCTTGCTTTCGTTTGGATTGGTATAACCAACTTAGCAAAGCTTGCAGGACCCAATATGTCTGATTTGGCAGGCACACTCACAGAGACATGGAAACCTACCTCTTGAAACAAAACTTGTGCCAGAATGGTGGAAAATGAGGTCACGATTCATTGTTCTCATCTTTGGCACAATACCGGAGCAATCACCTAGCAAGTTTCCCAGTATTGCCAGCATGCCATGGCATACTTCATTAAGTAAAAAGTTTACTTTTTGTTTATTGTGGGTTTAGAATTTTGTGCAAAATATAGCCTGAAATAAATAACAAGTGAGTCTGGTGTCTAAACAGTGGAATCTAATGTACTTCAAATATGCAAACTCATAAAAGTTTCAACACTTTGGACAATGTCCAGCTTCTGTCATCTTCCACATCATCTTCCACATCATAGATTCTGTGAATTTGCATTTAAAACTTTTTTATGTGTTATTCTCCTTATACCTTTTTGTGCAACATTCAACCTCAACCATTTTGCGTGATTTTTGCATTGTACCTTTTCATGAAACATGTATAGCTTTGCATCCTTAATATAAAATTTGCCTATTTTTACCTAAAAAAATTATGCATTAATCTTCTTGTATGCCTTTATTGAAAGAATTTGCACAAGTGAAAATCATGACATATATTTTTATTGAACTCTTTGTGACCCAAGAAGAGGTTCAAGATAGATTAGCAATGTTTGACATCATTCAAGCACTTAAAAAAAACAATGCCTGTGATGATGACATCATTTTAGTTTTGTTGATCTAAAATGGGGCTCAGATTGTCAACATGAAGTGTAGGCTTGTGGGCATCTAGTGTGCATTGAATATAGGGCTCAGCTTGTGGGCATCAAATGTACATTTAATATAGGGCTCAGCTTGTGGGCATCAAATGTACATTGAATATAGGGCTCAGCTTGTGGGCATCAAATGTACATTGATTATAGGGCTCAGCTTGTGGGCATCAAATGTACATTGAATATAGGGCTCAGCTTGTGGACATCAAATGTACATTGATTATAGGGCTCAGCTTGTGGGCATCAAATGTACATTGAATATAGGGCTCAGCTTGTGGGCATCAAATGTACATTGATTATAGGGCTCAGCTTGTGGGCATCAAATGTACATTGAATATAGGGCTCAGCTTGTGGACATCAAATGTACATTGAATATAGGGCTCAGCTTGTGGGCATCAAATGTACATTGAATATAGGGCTCAGCTTGTGGACATCAAATGTACATTGATTATAGGGCTCAGCTTGTGGGCATCAAATGTACATTGAATATAGGACTCAGCTTGTGGGCATCAAATGTACATTGAATATAGGGCTCAACTTGTGGACATCAAATGTACATTGAGTATAAAGCTCAGCTTGTGGGCATCTAGTGTGCAGTGAATATAGGGCTCAACTTGTGGGCATCAAATGTACATTGAATATAGAGCTCAGCTTGTGGACATCAAATGTACATTGAATATAGGGCTCAGCTTGTAGGCATCAAATGTACATTGAATATAGGGCTCAACTTGTGGACATCAAATGTACATTGAATATAGGGCTCAACTTGTGGACATCAAATGTACATTGAGTATAAAGCTCAGCTTGTGGGCATCTAGTGTGCAGTGAATATAGGGCTCAGCTTGTGGGCATCAAATGTACATTGAATATAGGGCTCAGCTTGTAGGCATCAAATGTACATTGAATATAGGGCTCAGCTTGTGGGCATCAAATGTACATTGAATATAGGGCTCAGCTTGTGGGCATCAAATGTACATTGAATATAGGGCTCAGCTTGTAGGCATCAAATGTACATTGAATATAGGGCTCAGCTTGTGGGCATCAAATGTACATTGAATATAGGGCTCAGCTTGTGGGCATCAAATGTACATTGAATATAGAGCTCAGCTTGTGGACATCAAATGTACATTGAATATAGAGCTCAGCTTGTAGGCATCAAATGTACATTGAATATAGAGCTCAGCTTGTGGGCATCAAATGTACATTGAATATAGAGCTCAGCTTGTAGGCATCAAATGTACATTGAATATAGAGCTCAGCTTGTAGGCATCAAATGTACATTGAATATAGAGCTCAGCTTGTGGGCATCAAATGTACATTGAATATAGAGCTCAGCTTGTAGGCATCAAATGTACATTGAATATAGAGCTCAGCTTGTGGACATCAAATGTACATTGAGTATAAAGCTCAGCTTGTGGGCATCAAATGTACATTGAATATAGAGCTCAGCTTGTGGGCATCAAATGTACATTGAATATAGAGCTCAGCTTGTAGGCATCAAATGTACATTGAATATAGAGCTCAGCTTGTGGACATCAAATGTACATTGAGTATAAAGCTCAGCTTGTGGGCATCAAATGTACATTGAATATAGAGCTCAGCTTGTAGGCATCAAATGTACATTGAATATAGAGCTCAGCTTGTGGGCATCAAATGTACATTGAATATAGAGCTCAGCTTGTGGGCATCAAATGTACATTGAATATAGAGCTCAGCTTGTAGGCATCAAATGTACATTGAATATAGAGCTCAGCTTGTGGACATCAAATGTACATTGAGTATAAAGCTCAGCTTGTGGGCATCAAATGTACATTGAATATAGAGCTCAGCTTGTAGGCATCAAATGTACATTGAATATAGAGCTCAGCTTGTGGACATCAAATGTACATTGAGTATAAAGCTCAGCTTGTGGGCATCAAATGTACATTGAATATAGAGCTCAGCTTGTGGGCATCAAATGTACATTGAATATAGAGCTCAGCTTGTAGGCATCAAATGTACATTGAATATAGGGCTCAGCTTGTGGACATCAAATGTACATTGAGTATAAAGCTCAGCTTGTGGGCATCAAATGTACATTGAATATAGAGCTCAGCTTGTGGGCATCAAATGTACATTGAATATAGAGCTCAGCTTGTGGACATCAAATGTACATTGAGTATAAAGCTCAGCTTGTGGGCATCAAATGTACATTGAGTATAAAGCTCAGCTTGTAGGCATCTAGTGTGCAGTGAATATAGGGCTCAACTTGTGGGCATCAAATGTACATTGAATATAGAGCTCAGCTTGTGGACATCAAATGTACATTGAGTATAAAGCTCAGCTTGTGGGCATCAAATGTACATTGAATATAGGGCTCAGCTTGTAGGCATCAAATGTACATTGAATATAGAGCTCAGCTTGTAGGCATCAAATGTACATTGAGTATAAAGCTCAGCTTGTGGGCATCTAGTGTGCAGTGAATATAGGGCTCAACTTGTGGGCATCAAATGTACATTGAATATAGAGCTCAGCTTGTAGGCATCAAATGTACATTGAGTATAAAGCTCAGCTTGTGGGCATCAAATGTACATTGAGTATAGAACTCAGATGTGCTCAGGATCCGATATGGCTTAGGTCTTCCTCACACACAGCAGTGAGCTCTTTACCGCAGCAAAAATGAGAAAATTTAGTAAACTTAAGCTATTAATAAGGAATTACTGTGATATTAAATCACTCATGATTAGTGTGTGTATTGCACTGGATGGCCTGTTTTTAGTTTGCAATTGATAATGAATAACGTATAGGTAAGAGTTACTTAATATTAAAGTATGTTGCTTTCCTAATGTTGTAATGATTAAAGAACATTCAGTGCACATATCAGCAGCTGTTAAAATGATTCTGTTGTTTTTTAACACACGTGCATGTTACACTTATGTGTAAAAACTGAACAGTATCACCACCTGATGGTTTTGAACTTGACTCAGTTCACCTCAGGGATTTGGCTAGGTTATATAAAAAAATCACCATAAGAAATGAATGCTTAGTGATATTTGTGCAGCAGTTAAATAGATCAAATGAGCTTTTTCTTTTTCAAAACAGAAAGCAATAGGACATCCATGAGATCAATGATTTTATTTTATTGGTAAAAAACTTAAACTATGTATTTTTTATGTTCACAAAAGAAGGTTTCCTGTTTGAACAATTGCAATGAGAAGAAATCATAGTCTGTATTGGAATGGTAGTTACCTCCAATGTTGAGTGGGATCTTGGTAGTCACCAATAATAAAGTATAAGCAATACTTGATTTGATCCAGTATCTGGCATACTTTCTCTTTAGCTCAAATAGAATCAGCAAAATAGATCCTTCCACCAAATGATAGGTCAACGTAGTACACTAAGATATCATGTTCTACAATTTACCCCTCATCATTTCTCCTATATTCCCTTTGAGAAGTTGCATTGTGGGATACATGTGTGTACTTTGATAACAATAATCAGGCAGTTATCTTGTATGCTAATTGGGTGTCGTTTCCGCTTCTCTTCAATATGGTCCCCAACATTTCGTTCAACGTTTATTAGTCGAGATTATTTTTGTAAAGAAAGTGTGTTCGTGAAATTCCAGATTAACGGAGGAAATATTCTTGCCTTGTCATGATCGTTCCGTTATAGTTTGAGAGTGGTATGATTCTTTTTGTCTGTTGATGTAAATTGCCTGCTTACCCTGAAGCAGTCGTCAGAGCGGAGATCAAGCTTGAGCCCAGGTGAATTTATACAAATCTTGATAACATCAAAGGCCTCAGTTCATCAATGATTCTCACAGTAGGTAAAGTAAGCTGCTGCAGATAAACATTATCACCACTCACGTCATGATCACATGATCTTTGGAAATTTATCAGATAAACAACTCAGTGCGACAAAGAAAATTATATACTTCCTTCTTTTAATTCAATCCATTGAATTCATTTAGTCATTTCCTGAGAGCCAGGGGTGTCAATGATATATATATATATATATATATATATATATATATATATATATATATATATATATATATATATATATATATATATATATATATATATATATATATATATATATATATATATATATATATATATATATATATACTTATATATATACTAACCTTTTAATTATATTTCTCAATTTGATAATTAAAAATTTTGTCAGACAATAAGAACAATAAACATTTTAAACAACATATTTGGTCACAATAAAACAATAAGATCAATAAACATTTCCACTTTGAATATCTTCAGACCAGTGCCATTTCTTTTTCTAACCAATTGTAGTATCCACCCAGATTGCAGTCTCTTTGCCTTGCATGTGTTTCTGTATATGTTGTTCTTATTTGAAAATTGCATGGTTACTTAATGGTCTTCCCATCATGCAATGTCCATTGAGAATAATTTCACACCTCAGGTCCCATACTAATGGGAAATAGAGCCACGCCAATTGTTAATAAGAACTAAAAAGGCTAACACTGAAATGGCAAATTGTCCCATGGGATTGTTAAATCACCATGGTATTATTTATTCAGTATGGCATCTCAAATTTGTATCATCTATAAAATTGCTAGATAGTGTGTTATTAAAAAAATTGAGTCACCACAGGGAACCAATACATTTATAGATTTAAGCATACCTGTTTACAGATTGCATGTTCTGTGAAAAACAGTAATTCAACGATGCTATGTACAAATCTTGACAACTTTTTAATATTCATAGTGAGAATAATTCAGATATGTCTAAAATTATTTCCTTGTTAATATAAAGGTTCTGAAGGTGATTTTACTTGCTGGTTGTTAAGTAGCAGGAAGTTGTTTGTCAGAACTGCTGATATTTCCTCTTATAGAAATATGATATCTGAGGGAGATCTTACAAATCATCGTATTGAGCTTTTACCTGTTTCAAAGTATTTAGTATGCATTGTAAAAAATGTGTAAGTCAGTGCATTTTAAACATTGTTATAAATTTAAGTCAACTTTTCTCTCAGAATAACAAAGAATCAATTAAATTTACTGTGCTGTGGTATTTCCTTTAATTAAACCTAACTATGCTTGATCAAGATATATATTTATAATATAAATATGGTGAAGCACATCCCCTTGCAAATGTAGCTTTTGCTTCTGGATTGACTTACATGCCAAGTGGGCATTCTCATCAGAGATTGATACAGGTATACATATGCACTCAAGTGATACAGTTTGCTGAGTCAGCAGTATTCTGAATGTTACTGAGGAAAAGCAGTGATCATTTTATTTGCCAAGGTCAGGTAAAATGCTGCATTGATTATTATAACACATGGCTCTCCATACGTATGCTGCAATTTCTTTAAGCCAAACTGCTAAACTCATGATTACTGCATTGTGTCTCAGATAAAAGTAGGGCATGCCAAGATTAATTCCAAACTGTAAGACAGCAGCCAGATTTCGTATTTTATCTCAAATGTTGGGTTCAGCTGGTATGTAGAATAGTTTCAGGGTAGGCAAACATAATTGTCAATATGTCATAACATCATATAACCTTTCTGGTTCGTGATCTTATAGATAGCAACAGATTTAGTTTATGAATACTGTCATATGCTTTTACTTTTATCATGTAACATTTATTTTCATGCCAGCAACAGCATAGATGTCTATTTTGATACAGGTGTCTGTCTGTCAGTCTGTCAACATATAGAGCCGTGGGCTGTATTCAATGGTTAGGTGGCCGAAATAGCTCAATTGGTAGAGTATTCGCCTTGAGATCCAGGGGTTCTAGGTTCGAATCCTGGCCAGTTACTATCAACCGCTATGAGCAGACATTGTCTGGTATCAGCGGTATATAAATGTCAGCTTTTTAAAAAAAATTTATAGGTGGCCAAGGGCTGTGGCGCAGTTGGTTAGAGCGCCAGCTTATTAGCACCAGTTCCTCTGTGGTGATCCAAAGGTCGTGGGTTCGATCCCCGGCCATGGCTCGATTGAACTCATGATACAATTTCCCATATGAGCTGAGGCCCATGCCAAAGGGTTAACCCGTTGTCCTTGTAAATCTGTGACCGGGTGTGTTGTCATGTCAAAGACCTGCAACATGACAATTCAGTGAGGCAGCACTATATCTGCTACAAGTAGGTCTCATCATGAAATGACTGAAATAACGTTGAAAGTGATGTAAAACCACAAACAAACAAACAAACAAACAAACAAACAATCAATGGTTAGAAAGAGCTATCACTATTTGTGTGATGATACGTCTTCTTTAATACCCCAGTCACATTTATGCCGATTTCTTTAGAGATGCCTGGCAGATGATTTTTTTTTTTACAAAATCGGCAGGGCCAGCCAGGGTGCTGTGAGGATGCTGGGAGATCATCGGCCACAATTGGGCAGTTTTAAGACATTATACTGGTCATTGGGAACTTTTAGCTGCAATATACAAGTTGCTGGCATTTTCACAATGTTTTCTCACAAAACATCATCTGAAAGTACACTTGATTTACAATATTAGAATCAATGATGTGATTTATGCTTTGCAAGTTTTTTATTCATTGTCTATTATTGATAGAGCTATCACTTTTAGTAGCCAAGGATGATACATGTTAATGAATAGGATTGGTGACCCAGGCGAAAATCTTGCAAATAAACAAACAAAGCAATATTGTCATTGCATTATCATTCATTGCCTATGATGGATGTTGCAGACAATGTTGGTAGAATTATGCAAATTGGCATGTAATATTGTTATCAGCGATTAACCACATGCTTCAGTGACCAGTCACAATGCAATGAACACTTAACACTTAAGAATATTCAGGGTATTATAAATGATTTATGAAACAGATATTAATGGTTGGACTTTGACTATTATTTGACTAGATTGTTAAATTGTTCATTTTGATGAATGGTACAAGTATGGTGGACAAATTTCTTATTTCAGTAAATAGTCAAACCTCATTACAAAATGTTACTCCCTTTACTCCAAAAGATAATATAAGTATAAGTTGGAAAAAATGCATCTCTGAATGGCATGCCAAGATTATTCTATAGAATAAGAGAAGACAGAAATATGAAGCGATAGGTAAGACGCTATTGTGTATCTGGCTTCATAATCCAAACTGTTTCTTTTATCTGCCCATTATCTTTATTTAAGTAATACCTAGTAAACAATTCTCTTCCTTAAAAACAGTTCAGAAAGTTCAGAAAGTTTCTTGCATCAAGCGTGGGTGATATACAGGAAGATTCCCTTTTATGTGAGTACAAGATCAAGGAGATTCAAGCAAGACTGAAACAGGAAGAAAAAAAAAACGGAAGGAAAAAGTACACATGACTGCATATTTGCTGGCTTTGCAGGTGTCCTGTGATTTTTCAAAGAAATGCAAGCAAACTTTACTTTGCATGGTAATAGGGAGCTATTTTAACTAAAAAAAACTTTGATATTAGTGGAGGATTTTTAAAAATGTTTCCTGCATTGTGCTCCGTTGATTAATTGTATGAGGTGAAATGATTCACTATTTTTTAGTCCACAAATATCTTGATTGTGTCAGTGTTGTGTAGCTAGCTTTAAAGAAAATCATGGTTTTATTCATGGATATTATAACAGTTTAGATACACAAAAAATACGAAATCAAGCTTCAAATAAGTTTACTACATTTGGATTGCAAAAATATTTAGTCAGGATTTAGTCTGAAAAACCCATTGCCCTGACAAATTTTCTGTTTCGAAATGAAACTGGGGTATTAGTTGAGAAGGTGTAATTATAGGTTGCGATTATTGCTGCATCACAGACTTAAACTCTTAGTATTTGTAGAATTTTTGTTTCTCCTGACTGTGAATATAGAAATAGAATTTGATAATTAAAGGAGGAGAAATGCTGAGAAAAAAAAAACGAAATCGAAAAAATATAACGATGATGCCAACACTTGTCATTATAATGTCATTGTAGATGGCTATTACGTATTTATAACTGCGAGAACATGGTAGATATATCAAATGGGTTATAGCTAAGTCGACATGTGGCAGGATATTTTTGGATATTTTATTGATAAAAGCAGGCAGGATCCATTTATTCTGCGTAATGAGAGATGTTAGGTTTTTTGTGTGGCGCAACTTGTCTGTTTGGACGTCATTCTTCTGCTATTTATTGATCTTATGAAGATTATAACACTGATAACCCAACAATAGTATCAGACATAGCTCAATTAAATAGATATTTCTTTTTTCCTCTTTGTTTTTATATTTCACAAACTTTACATTTTTTCACCCCTGTCTCTGTCCATCTTTTCTTTGAAAAAAACCTTTCAAAATTAGCATATAATTTATCAAATACCTATGTCAGAAACATATTGTTCAATGTTTTGCTTGAAAAAATAATGCTTTACAACAGCCATGCATGACTAGAAATCACACATTGGTCATGCATGACCTTATTTGGCCACAATATCGCATGACAGATGCTTTACACCAACTAATAATAGCAGAGCCAAAAAGCCAAAAGTAACAACTTAATTTGGGTCAAGGTCAATATGTCTTTGTCATAATCGTATGTGAGCCTATATATGTCATTGATATCTTTACATCTATCAATGTCAGCATTTTGCTAAGTCCGTAAGTGTTAGTAGCCCAACATCTATTTGGTCTCACATAGATATGACTGAATAAGGTCGTCAAGCATGGCCATTGGAAGACACCATTTGATCAGGCATACCCCAGGCATGGCACAACATGGTCATGCATAGACCATGTGTGGCACAATGTGGTCATGCATAGGCCATGTGTGGCACAGTGTGGTCATGCATAGGCCATGTGTGGGACAATGTGGTCATGCATAGACCATGTGTGGCACAATGTGGTCATGCATAGGCCATGTGTGGCACAATGTGGTCATGCATAGGCCATGTGTGGCACAATGTGGTCATGCATAGGCCATGTGTGGCACAATGTGGTCATGCATAGTCTATGTGTGGCACAATGTGGTCATGCATCACACAATATGGTCATGCAAAGACCATGCATGACGCTTCTTTGGTAATATCTATCGGTGATCAAACTGTTATGGTCAAGAAGATACACTACTGAGTAGATATCAGTATCGCTCTGCTTTCAATCCCCTCCACATGACATCCATTAAATGTTAATATAGTACTGTAAACTCCACACAATAGCAAAGCCGCCCATTCCCACGCTAAGAACACTGCCTCTCTATAGTAACGATTACATCTAATTGCCTGCCGCTTTTGACCTTGTGAAGTGGAGTGCAGTGGAGGAGACAAGCGAGGAGGCATTGTTCCCAATGATATCCCTCACAGAGTACACCGAGCCACGGATATCCCTGCGAGTCAATGATAGCAGGAGGGCTACGTAATGTCTGGCTTCTGTAGACAGCCGTGTCCAGTTTTCATACCATAACATGATATTTTGCTGAAAACAACTCACAGTTAAGGCTATTTTAAAGTCCAAATGATTTTGGTACAGTCACAGGTGTTGGGAGGTTAGATCATTTTTTTTATTGGAGAAGGGACTGTATGTACTGAGAAATAATTATGCACAACATTATGTGAGTCACAGAATATTTGACCTGTCATTTTACTATTTGATGCAGAATGTATCTCATGAGAATTTGGCAGGTTTTCTATAGAATACATCCTATCTTGAAGTCATTTCTGATTAATATTGCCTTGGTCTGATTCACACAATCAGGACAGGTAATTTAACTCATTTATACCAACAATTATACATTTGTTTTTTGTTTACAACAAGTTTTTGGCCACAATGATATGATGTATATCTGAAGACAGGTTGTAGGCTTGACATAATATCCAGCTCAAAGGCAGAATACTTCTCCAAAGACATCTCATTGCTAATATGATACCAGTCCATTCATCAAAACTATGCTGAGAATGCTTCATAATTGGAATCTCAAAATAACAAATAATTTGGCAAACTGGGCAAAAGACATCACCAGATGCAACATTTATTTTATGATAAATTTACACAGATTTACATTTCAGTGCATTTAATTGAATATCCTGGTCATTAACATATCATATCAGAACAGAGATATCTTTGAGAAATGCATTCTGTCTCTGTGTCTCATATAATATCAGGCCAGGACCTGTCTTTAAGGAAATAGTTGGTGTATGGGGTGAGCAAATGATCCATGATGCAGTCACATGATCTTCAATGCAGTCACATGATCCATAATGCAGTCACATGACCCTCAATGCAATCACATGATCCCAATGCAGTCACATGTTCCCAATGCAGCCACATGGTCCCAATGCAGTCACATGATCCTCATTGTAATAATCAAAGTGAATGTATATTGATGATTTCTAATATCAATGTTATATATTTTTAGCCTAGTTCAAAAATACTAGCTCACATATCAGACATGTAAATAATTGGAGGGAGGGAGGGGGGTGACGGTGGTATGGTGCAAATTAATTGGTACCTATGGTCACCATACCAGTTCTTTGCACCCCCCGCCCCAACCCCCATATTGGTGCTTGCATTTTGTACAAGTACAAGTAATCCAATATATTAGGTTGTAGTACCTACAGGAGATCCTCTGTGGTACAATGTACAAAACATATTAGTTTCCATGGAACAAAAGTGATGTCCCTTTTTGTATGTATTATCTATATAAGGCATGGTGGATAGCCATTCATAAAGTGTAGACGTCTCCCCAGACAGACCCACTGTAATAAGGTGCCCTTTATACCTGAAGATTTGCAACTTAATCTTTGATTTGAATAAAGGACAATTAATTTCTTTAGTATGTGTTTCTTTTCTAAAATTAATAATGTAAGACACAAATATGATATGGTTAAATCCAGTACATACTAAATTATAGGGGTAAATAAGGTTAAACTGATAAATATGAAATGTATGTCGATAAGATTTATAATTGCTGGTCACACAAATTAGAATATGATTATGATCTAATTGGGAGGTGTGAACAGGTGAAGAGGTGAGGGATTTATGTTTAGATGATTTCCTCAGTAATCTTGAAATTAGTACTGATGATGATGAGTACTGATGATGATGATGATGATGATGATGATGATGATGATGATGATGATGATGATGATGATGACGACGACGACACCGACGACGATGATGACAACGACGACGACAACGACAACGATGATATTATTGTTTGACATAGTTTCTATCCCCCACCTTATTGGAAAGGTTCCTTGTGTTAAAAAAGGCTGTATTTACAGCACAATAGGATAATAGGGCAGGTGGGAGAACAATATAACACCCACATACCAGCAGTTATGTCTTTCACGAGGAGATAAAATTGTAGTTTTTTTTAGAAATCTGCCACATGACTTTAAGACTTTTTGCTGGTGATATTTCCTTTCTTTTTGTTTAGATGACTCTTATTCAATAAAAAAATAGACAGACCAGCATTTTTTGTTTTGGTGACTCTTATTCTATAAAATATGAGATAGACCAATACTATGACGGACTCCATATACGGGTATATATGTAGATTCTATTTATCTGTCTGGATACGCAAGGGAAGATGACACATAGTTTGATGTTGATTGATGTTAAAAGCCTATACATGGAATACAGTAAACATTACAAAAAGCCTTTAATTGGAAAAAAATGTCAGCTTTGAGATAATCTATAGGAGGATTAGTTAAGGTTGGGATTAAGTGGGATTAACAGGAGACTTTATATATGTCTCTTAGCATGCCTAGAAACCACCTGAAGCATCTCATTTTTCAGCCATTTCCTTCATTGCAAATTTCCCCATAAAGACATAGAGAGGAAATTGTGAAGTATGAAAAAGAGAGTCGCATATTGAAGGTGGACATTTGTGTTATTTATTCCACATAAAACAAGAGCAATCAGGCTTTATAACACATGTTACCATGGTTGCGTAAAGTCTCAATATTGATATTGCCTGCAGTTTCTGTTTGTTCGAAAACATTGGTTGCCGTGTATGATGGAAGTTTCAGAGCAAACAAACTTCACTGATTTACCAACCTTGAATCCCTGAGAATTGTCAAGTTAAGTGTGCAGTTTGAGAAGTGAGACCTTTGTTTTAGTTTTATGATAGGTTTTAGAGGAGAGCGCTAACAAAGAGAAAAAGAAAGAAAAAAAATTGGTCTCCAAGTGTAATTTGTGGTGGCGATTACTGACGTGGTTACGGGTGCGTTGTAATAACGGCTTCCACACCTTCACCTGTCTACCCACAAAACTTACAACTTTGCCAATCAATACCCGAGTGCTCGGTGCACACCGAAGGCAGTGGTTACCGTGACCAGTGTGGCAATAACCCTCACTTTGTGAGCAAGGTTGCTATGCACCCTCCGTATTCATCACACTCGGCACCATCATAGATAAAGACACATCTGTGAGCCATAGCACTTTATCACGGTCTAATCTGACCTTCTAATCCATCCTAAGCTGAAATTGAAGACATTCGAACGTGTGTTATGTCAATCTCAGTATATTTATTTTATGGTTATTCATGAATTATGAAAGAAACATTGAAACATTGAAATGAAAAGAGGTTTCAGAACAGTATGTACATGCATGTCATTTCTGAAATTTCGTAGTCAATATGTATGTTTAAAATCATATTTGATATCTGAGCATTAATATATTACTTAATGAACCATTGAAATACATGAAAGCATTATTCATTGTCCATTATTGTGTTAGGAATTGTGAATTGAAAATGCCAGATGTATTGATTTCAAGATTTTATCTTGTTTTTCATGTAATTTAAGAAACCTTGGCAAGGTGTATAGTTGAAACAAATGTTTCAGAACTCCTCAATAATTGATATGACTGAAACTATAATAAATCAAAGCCTTCTTGGGTATAAATATTTATATCAGCGTGAAATGTATTCACAATAGACAAGACAGGGGCGGCTTAACTGGTACAATCATATGATAAATGGTACTGATAAATGAGAGAAATGATAAATGGTACTGATAAATGAGAGAAATGATAAATGGTACTGATAAATGAGAGAAATGATAAATGGTACTGATAAATGAGAGAAATTTGAACTATTATGTGGTATGAATATAAATCAGTGTGGGAATGATAGTATCATAACCCAGCATACCAGATAAATGATACAGATACCTGAAAAATATTGGAACTGTTATGTGGTATGAATATAAATCAGTGTGGGACATAATGGAATACTAACCCAGCATACCAGATAAATGATACAGATAACTTAGAAATATTGGAACTGTTATGTGGTATGAATATAAATCAGTGTGGGACATAATGGAATACTAACCCAGCATACCAGATAAATGATACAGATAACTTAGAAATATTGGAACTGTTATGTGGTATGAATATAAATCAGTGTGGGAGATAATGGAATACTAACCCAGCATACCAGATAAATGATACAGATAACTTAGAAATATTGGGACTATTATGTGGTATGAATATAAATCAGTGTGGGATATAATGGAATACTAACCCAGCAGACCAGATAAATGAAACAGATAACTTAGAAATATTGGAACTGTTATGTGGTATGAATATAAATCAGTGTGGGAGATAATGGAATACTAACCCAGCATACCAGATAAATGAAACAGATAACTTAGAAATATTGGAACTGTTATGTGGTATGAATATAAATCAGTGTGGGACATAATGGAATACTAACCCAGCATACCAGATAAATGATACAGATAACTTAGAAATATTGGAACTGTTATGTGGTATGAATATAAATCAGTGTGGGACATAATGGAATACTAACCCAGCATACCAGATAAATGATACAGATAACTTAGAAATATTGGAACTGTTATGTGGTATGAATATAAATCAGTGTGGGAGATAATGGAATACTAACCCAGCAGACCAGATAAATGATACAGATAACTTAGAAATATTGGAACTGTTATGTGGTATGAATATAAATCAGTGTGGGAGATAATGGAATACTAACCCAGCAGACCAGATAAATGATACAGATAACTTAGAAATATTGGGACTGTTATGTGGTATGAATATAAATCAGTGTGGGATATAATGGAATACTAACCCAGCAGACCAGATAAATGATACAGATAACTGAGAAATATGGATATAAACATGTAATATAACATATGTATTACCGTTAGTGCTTTACATTATGTTACTGGAATACCAGATAAAATTTACAAATAACTGAGAGATATGGAGATTATCATACGGTATGAATAAATATGAATGCAGGAGAAACTGTTTGTATATTTATTTAGTGAAATACGAGATAGAAATATCATTTTTTTAGCATAAACACACTATTTGTGTGCAGATATTACTGTCAATTATGTCTAGTTTCTTTATACAAAAACTCTTAATAACCAAAAACATAGACAAATATGCATAGAAATTGTGTCCCTCTCCGTGGCCTTGACACAGGCCCATAAAATGCCTCATCCTCGTAAAGTGTAGCTTGAGTGAGTGTTAAGCCGCCCCTGTCTTGTCTATTGTGCCCATTAATGGTTAGGTGCAGGGAGGTGATGCCAGGAAACCTGTCACAGATCACACCATGACGGAATCTGCCGTTACATCTCAAGGATATGCTTCACATTGCGAGGGTTTGGTTGATCAGAAAACAGTTGGTAAAGAAATATAAAAAAATTATATAGTGTTGATAATAGACAATGTCTGCTCATATCACTTGATAATAACTGGTCAGGACTGGAACTGGGAATCCATGGATCTCTGAGAATATGCCCCGCCAATGGAGCTATTTCAGCCAGTTAACATGATGGAATTGGTATATATAATGGCCTCCTTACAAGCATACAAAACAAAATGTTGAACACAGCAGTAGGTCAATTTGTTTATATCATTAAAGGATCAGTTTATCCTATTAGTGAATTGTCTGCATAACTTAACCAATATAACTGCATTGTTGTGAACTGTTTATTATTTGATTTGATTTTTTTTTTACAAATATAGTGAAAACCACAAGATCATATTTAGTAACTGGGAGGAGGAAGAACATTATGCATTTATTTTTTGAAAAATCCCTACAAAATATCGTCCCCCTGATTGACTGTTTACATCAAGGTACTCTACAGTGTTCAGGGAGTGGCCCTCGCTCAAAGTCAACCGAGAACCCAGTAAATATTTCATTTCTCTCTAAAAAGAAATTATGCAAAATTATGATAAAGCAACTCAATCATGTGTATTTCATCTCCATCCTGTCTGGGTACTTCATAAGTGATGTCTCTGAAATCACTTTGCATTACAATCACAAAAATATGAACAAAGAGATCATTCTGATGTTACATAATGATATATATTACCATTGCCTATGACTACGTATGTATATGTAGTTTTTTGTGGAAGGTTTTATAACATTCTATATCGAAGCAGCGTCCTGTTATTTGTAACAGGCTAATCTATAATATATTGCTATTTATGGGCCAAGTATTTGGTGAGAGAAGAAAACAGATGAATAGGCCAACTGGCTGATTAGGGACTTAAAGGGCTTAAGATGAGATAAAGAGATGCTAATGATGAGGAAGAGAGAGTGGTGGGGGGTGACGCCACATCCATCTTCAAAGATGGCTGAACGGGGCAGGCTAATGAGTGAGCCGTATCATACCTGAATACCACACAGGTGTAAGCTGGGCCGCAGAGCAGAGTCACTTAGTGACCACATAGACACTGACCGTGCCGTTTCCCATTATCACAGCAGGGGTCAATAATGTCTCCTATCCGCTTATAGTTATACATTCTGATGGCCAACGGCTATTGTTATGATCATATCTGACTAAAGGCATGTGGCTTCATGTTTACTATATTTTAAGAGCAATATCTCACATGCAAAGCGTGGGTATATAATACTCTACTAGAATCGTGAAACCTGAGTGAATCGTAAGGAATTTACATATAGTTTATTTAATAAAAAACCTTGATAATATACAAAGCTGAGTCATGTCTGACTTTGATACATTATAACCATTTCTTTTTCTCTCAAAAAGACACCTTACCTTCATCTTTCCTTATATTATTTTCTCAGTGAGGACATATTTAAGAACTGTAGAAGAGGTTTTACAATGAAGGCAGCCATTTTGTTTTTGTGTATGATGTTCGAGTGTGCAGCTTATGTTGGCAGCATGGAGGAATGTGATATGATTGGCTTGAAAACTATAATCAAAACCATTTAAATTATACTGGTCTAATTGTTGGAGCACCATCTGTAAAATAGTCTATCTTGTTTTTTCATGGTTAATTAGGCTTTTGTCCTTTTTGTAATAGAAATATGTCTAATCAAATTATGTAGTAACATATAGAGATTCATCCAGCATTCCCGTTGATATACAGTAATATCTATGCTATAAAAGCTATGGCATTTCCCATCAGGCCTCATTAGTGTTCTTAGTATAAGAATACATCATTCAACAGATTGTATGACCAATCCCAGCATGCAGTGTTCAGGGGAAAAAATAGGTCATGAGGTCATCTAGTGAAATCCTCTTTGAAGGAAGTGCAGGTGTACTTCCAGGATGAGCACTTGCACCAGATATTTTCAATTAACCTTGAATTTACCTTTCATACCTCGGCAGGTATGGAAATATTTTATATCTTTATATCAAAATAAACAATACACATATTTTCTAAGAAAATTGTGAAGCAATGTTTAAGAATTTCATGTCTAATTTTCTGTTTATAAATAAATGTTAAGTCATCCACATAATCATGTTTACTAACAAATAAAGCCTTGGTTGTCTTGGTGACATCTTGGCTGTATATTGAATAGTTTAAGTTATTATGCCCTCCTCCTCTGAGGGAGGGCATATAGTAATCACTTTTCCGTCCGTGAGTCTGTGTGTCCGTCACAATATTTTTATGATTGGAATATGTTAATAACTGAAGAACAATAAGTTATTTTAAATGACATTACAATATGTTATATCCAGAAAAGAATTCAGCCACGTTTTCAACCTCTATTCAATCAGAAGCGATTTTCATTCAAATATAGGGTGCACCACTAAAATATTAAAAACTTTCATCCCCAAGGCTGGCTTGTGACCTAAATACATTTCCCTTCCTATGGTGGTTTAGAAGAAACCACCTCAGTGATGAAATGCTGCATATATATACATTTGATTAAAAATGGAAAACAAAAAGTAAATCAATAAATAAAATATAAGCATATTGGCAAGATTATCATAACAATAATATACCTTCAACTGGTAATTGAGTGCAGAAAAGTCAGGGAAATCTAAATGTTTGGTCAAGGATTTCCTCAAATAGAATAGTATGTATGCAGGTGGCTCCTGCTCATAAAACATAGTCCTGATCAGATTGGTTTCCCAGAAGTAATACCAAACCAATTCAAACTAACACACACACACACACACACACACACACACAGCTGCAACAAT
This sequence comes from Amphiduros pacificus, assembly GCA_949316495.1. Taxonomy (NCBI): domain Eukaryota; kingdom Metazoa; phylum Annelida; class Polychaeta; order Phyllodocida; family Hesionidae; genus Amphiduros; species Amphiduros pacificus. The sequence continues at coordinate 13,267,614 of OX439010.1, forward strand.
GTACTGATTAAAAATAAGACTAAATGCTTATAAATGATATTCACTATAAAATTTCCAGATAATATCAGGTTGCATCATAACTATTCTACACACTTACATCAGATGTTCACGGCTGGCATCGTTAAAAGATACGAGTTTTGCAGCAGCTGTCATAGGTAACATGTGGGGTGTAGACCAGCTTTGATGTGAATATTATGAAATGTATAGATCTGGTATTCATTAAATGTGGCAGCAATCTGAGGCAGGTAACAAAAGATGAATTAACAAACCATGCACATGATGAATAGGGATATGGCACACGTCCACAGTTAGACATAATTTTGACTGGTCGTCTATCGCAACCATTTAGCTCCCTGGTCAGGTCCCCTATCATAAAGGCATAGTGATTTTTAGGTACTAATGCATTTATGACAGATTCCCAGTAGAAACTTCAATACCCGGCAATGTTGAGTGAGTGAAAGTTTCAGCCCCTGTGGTTTTATGTGGAAAGTTCACTCCAGCATTCACAGGAGATGGGGTCAAGCTGATGCCGATGTGTGATAGAAATTGATTGAAAACCTTGTGATATTATAGAGAGTCAGGTATATTTCCACCCTAATGGCAAGTGCAGCCATATTGATTTCTGTAAAATCCCTCTGATATAACAACATGGGTATGCTTCTGTAAAATATTTGAACTTAAATGGAAGGTCTGACTTATTTTCACTTATAACTGATTTATGTACAAAGCTTTTTCATTTTAATGATATCTTGTAATAAATATTTAGTACTAATATGGTTGATTTTGGCTATTGTACATGTATGCGTTGTGGTGTCAGAACCTTCTTGAATATTGAACAAATGTTCATAAATTCATGCATTACTTTGAGTATGAGTCCAAAAGCAAACCATGGTTGTCTTGATTCAAAATGAGTCAAATTTTGAATTTTTAAAAATTCTTGAAAGCACAGATTTATTTTCAGTAACAAAGGCATGCGATAAAAATTATATTATTTTATATGTTAAAGTATGTGTCAATCAGCAGGAAAAGGCTCTTGAAAACAGGTTTACAACTTTAAAATAAATATCATGTTTTTGGAGAGGTTAATTTTCTTCATGTAGCTAACAGAATAATAATAAGCGTGGCATGGCCAAACAATAACTCCAGGTTGATTGCCTACTCAAAATTAGTACTAACCATCAACGTTGAAACAACATTCTTGTGATATCACCAGCAATAACAATCGTAGATATTTGTGTCCTTCAAGTCTGTGGCTGTCAGTGGTTGTCGTCAATGTGCTTCCCATCACATCGGCATTAATTGCTCTCCATTCATTGAAATTCTCTGTGGCTTGAAATAGGATACAGAACAGACAGTGCATTCCTCTCATGTATAATATGCATACACACAGAGTTTATTTGTGTCTATGGAAGTATGAGATGTATATAAGATATTAACAATAATGCAGTGTTTAATTGTCTGAATGCTCATGACGTTAACAACACATTTGTGCCTTTTCAAGGACATTGATTTCGAAACTCGAAGAACACAGCAATGCAGGCTTCTAAGTGCCCAATCAGCAGCCCATTAGGAACAGTTTTGAAAAAAAATCCTCTCGGATTTATTACTAATGAGGACAATTAAACGATGATTTCTGTACTGTCTGTGTCCTCTGTATCTTTCTGAGAGGTTGTGGGTGTTTACTTGATGGGGCTGAAATACCACACAAGTCATTGCATCTCAGTTGGTCATGTTCTATGTATTTGTCAATAGACTTGGATATTGCGATGGAGAATTACAGTTTGGTTGATGACCTTGACCTTGAATATGAATGAACTTTGAAAGGATGAACTAGAAGCTCTTGATGAATCTTAAAATATGATCTGAAGTTTGTCCATTTATAGGAAGTTTAGGGGAATGAAATAACCAGGAAATCAAGCATTTATAAGATAATATGGTATAATAGGTAAAGTAGGTAATTGTTAAATAATAAATAATAATTGATAAATATATTTTGATAAAAACTGAACAATGTAATATTACACCAAATTGAAAATATATTTAATATCAGAGTAGTTAGGATAAACTTGATCAGTTGTTCACTTGAATCAATAAATTCTCAATGGCTATTTTAAGGAATTCTCACCTTGTAAACTTGATGTAACCTCTTTTCCTGCTGTTCAGCAGGTTCATTTGAATGTTTTTTTTCTATTCTGACAAACCTTGCACACTTTACCACTGAGTCTGTGCCACATGGGTCAGGCCATTCAAAGGAAATCTGATGAGGTCTATGTTGAATGAAATAAGATTCCAAGGCAGTTCTCAAGAGGAATATTCTAGCAACAGAAAAGATGGTGGTTTGAAAATAAAGATAATACCTGCAAACGTCTTCTTGAGAAGTTGAAGACCAGGATGCACAAGAAAACACTCAACATGTTTTTTTTTAAAAGAAAAAAACATTACTACCTCCATTAAACTGAATGGTATTTGTTCAGATTCTAATGTTGCAAATATATTAATTTCTAACTTGTTTGTGGAAGTACCTTGTTTGTTGAGGATAGGAACATGAAATGATTTGAATGAATTGACAAGGCATCATGCTTGGCAACCAGAATAATCATTACAGTAACACGATAAAAGCATTTACTACAGACGTAACCAGGTGATATTTAAATGCGTGACAGACTTCTCATTTTGTGGCAGTCAAGATTAATATTTTCACTTAGTGATTTTTTTTTCATATTTTGAATGACTAGGATTCCTGTTATGCTTGTCGAGTTCCTAATACCAAGAAATATTTGTGACCATGAGCTGTCTGCAAACCAAATGATAAAAATAGGTTTGATCTCAGCCATGTGCCTATATATATATCAGATTTGAACTTTCTAGTTACCTCTATTGTGACCTGATGCATGATAATGAGAAATATAAACATTTTCTTAAGTTATTTCTTGTTAAGATGAGACTTGCAACCCCATATACCTGTAGTCTCAAGGTATATATATATTCAATCCAAAGACATGTTGCAGACATTTACCCAAATTTACCTTTCAGTGCTTTTTATTGAATATCCTGGTCATCTAAATATTATATCAGTCCAGAGATGTATGTCTGAAATACACATTCTCTCTATGACATTATATCAGGCCAGGACCTGTCTTCAAATTATATATCTCTGGAAATGGTTGGTGTATGGGGTAGACTACCGGCAGATTATCATGATCAAATTCACATATATATGAGAGACCAGAAGTCATTGGAAGGACCCTTTCAATAGCATGACATTGGCAACAACAAAGGTGAAATATCATAAAGCCTAGCATTGACAACATGACAATATGACAATAAACATGCGTGGTCTTTATACATACGCCAATGGCTGAACATGTCTGGAGGAAGCCATGCAGTTTACTGTAAACAAGTGTGATTTCTCTCGGATTTCTCTCCGACTTCTCTCGGATTTCTATTTTCTGAGGATGGAGGCAGATGAGACTTTCTTATTAAGCTCATTCCCAATATATATATTTGGGATAGAATTCTATTTATGGTTTCATAAAATAATGAGCAATACGTAGCTAAGCATGATTACTGAATATAAGCACAGCCCTGCCTGTATCAGATCATACTTAAATGTCCCTGAGATATGCTGCAACATACTCAACTTACAGTATATGTTACAGATTTTTTGCAAGCTTATTCAGTGATATACTTGGTTACATTCAGTTAAAATTTTACTCATGATTTGTTTGAACCATTCTCTTCCAATCTATAATTAAATATAACAGGTCTCCTATAAGTGCTTAACCTAAAACAATGCAAATACATTATTATCATTCAGATTTATATGATTTAATTATTCTGTGTTTTATGAATCATAAAGTTCATACACAGGTGCTGCATTATAATTGCCATTAATCTAACCCTGAGTATCATTGAGAGGCTGCTGGGGTGCACACAGGTGCTGCATTATAGTTGCCATTAATCTAACCCCGAGTATCATTGAGAGGCTGCTGGGGTGCACACAGGTGCTGCATTATAGTTGCCATTAATCTAACCCCGAGTATCATTGAGAGGCTGCTGGGGTGCATACAGGTGCTGCATTATGGTTGCCATTAATCTAACCCCGAGTATCATTGAGAGACTGCTGGGGTGCACACAGTTGCTGCGTTACGGTTGCCATTAATCTAACCCCGAATATCATTGAGAGGCTGCTGGGTGCACACAGGTGCTGCATAATGGTTGCCATTAATCTAACCCCGAGTATCATTGAGAGGCTGCGGGGTGCACACAAGTGCTGCATAATGGTTGCCATTAATCTAACCCCGAGTATCATTGAGAGGCTGCGGGGTGCACACAGGTGCTGCATAATGGTTGCCATTAATCTAACCCCGAGTATCATTGAGAGGCTGCTGGGTGCACACAGGTGCTGCATTATGGTTGCCATTAATCTAACCCCGAGTATCATTGAGAAGCTGCTGGGGTGCACACAGGTGCTGCATTATAGTTGCCATTAATCTAACCCCGAGTATCATTGAGAGGCTGCTGGGTGCACACAGGTGCTGCATAATGGTTGCCATTAATCTAACCCCGAGTATCATCGAGAGGCTGCTGGGGTGCACACAGGTGCTGCATTATAGTTGCCATTAATCTAACCCCGAGTATCATTGAGAAGCTGCTGGGGTGCAAATAGGTGCTGCCACAAACTGAGGATGTACTTGTTAAGGTTATTATAGAAGATGGGTGCAAACCTCCAGAGTGATTAACTTGTATTGACAAATTGACAGATCCTTCCGTGGTGTATTGTCCAGGGACGTTTTACATATTTATGAATTTATCTCATATACCCTTTGAACTCATTGCGATAAATAGAATACATAGCGGTTTGAAGGTATGCCATTCCGGAGAACTAACTTACATACTCATTCACTTCATGTCTTAATTAGTAACCTCTGCATGAAGGACACTAATTGAATATGCTGTGATACACAAATGATTTGCCCTTGATATATTTGAGAATTGCGATGGCTCACAAATAACGGAATGATAATATACACAAGTGATTTGTGGATTAGCCTAAGATATATTTAAGAGATACATGGTGTATACCAAAGAGGCAAGATTACGTCTTGCTATTACTTCCTTGTTTTGTAGCATTCTATGCCAGCCAGGTAGGTAAGTGGCTGTCTTTGTGGGGACGCATACACACATGAATAACCTTGCTCTATGACCTTGATGCCGTCCACGAGACATGCCCTGTCAAGATTAGTCAACATGCTTAGTTGTCATGGTAACCAGGGAGACAGGAAGCAGGAGTATATGAGAGGCTCCCTTGGTGTGTCTAATTGTTGAATGGTTAAAGTGGCTGCTCAGAAGCTCACTGGGAAAGGACGTTAACCTCAAAAACATGAATTCCTTAAGTACAAGGACTTCACACAGGTCACCAGGTGGAGGTTATCTTCCGGTGGCGTTTACGTTTATCTTTTCACAAATCTTGAAACATGAAATGTGTACAGGTGCTAGAGCAGCTTGTGAGCACATAGGCAATGCTCTCAAGTCTTTACTATTATTACCAAAATATATACATCAAACAATTTCACATCATACATGGGGTAATGGCATCAAATCTTGAGTGGTTTGTGATTTGTGAACACAATGTCGTTGCCTCATCTCTCTCCTATTTTTATCAAAATATACACATCAAACAATATGTATACTAATGGGATCAGATTTATTTGTGTCCTAGCATTTCTGTGATTATGTAGTGAAGTAGGAGAGGAACGAGCTGATAAAACTATTGTACACAAAATACTACGGCACCTTTGGTGAACTTTCCGGAGCAGTATGCATCATACTTCTCTTTATGACTCATCCTAGTACATATGACATGTTAAGCCCTTTTAAGACATTGAGATAACTTTCAACCTACTTTTAGCAATCTTGGTGGTACAACATTCACAGCTCCCAAAGTCACCATTGATCCCCCCAAACAAAACCTGTGAATGCAAGGCCAGTGCAAAACTAACTCATTGATTTGTATTTAGTGAACCTTCTCTTAAAGGAAGGATACAAAAAGAAAAAGAACTCTCAGAATAGATTTAATTTCATGTTAAGCCTCTTCCCAGACAGGGACTTGCTCATGTGCAAAAGAATATGTCATGAGATGCTATAATGGGGTCAGTAAGGTCATCCTGTACCCAATGATGTCTTTTGTTAAGTACATCTTCTACACACTAAGTAGTTCTGAAAGTGACAAAACACAGAATAGTCTGTTATCAATCAAAAACAGAATATTCTAACCACAATAACATCAATTGCATTGCCATTTTAGTAAAGAGCTTTATTCTTCATTGCATGACAAATCTTAAACTTTCTTGTTAAGAAGTGCAGTGTTCAGTGTAACATGCTTTAAGTCTGCTGCTGAGAACATGAGAGTCAGTCAGTTACATTACATACTGTGGCAAGAAAAGAAATCACTTCCTGAAGAAATCACTGCCCCATTAGTCTCAACACAGATATTAATGAGTCTTTTGTTTTTGAGATTAAACTACCTTCCTTATTTATGATGTCAATCAGTTATTTTTAAATGATTTCCACTATTTTCTTCTTGCTGCGGTTTCACTGGCAAAATGTTTCAGTGAGATATCATTTACTTTTATCATTGAGATATATTGTTTTGGCCTTACTGCTATTGTTCAAAGTGAGAAACATATCACACAAGCAAACAGGAAGTAAAGACTAAGAGGAGACCAACAACAGGAAGTAAAGACTTGGAGGAGACCAGCAACAGGAAGTTTGTTTGTAAATCTTTATTCTTGTACATATCATCTGTCTATCTACAATCTAATATAAATATAATATAAACAGATGAGGTTACATCCAGCCCACCTGGGCTTACAGGTGACCTAAATCAACATAACAGTTTATATAGGTTAGCACATCAGAGTATTATATGAAAATAAAGATACTGAATAAAGTAAACTTATACTATGAAGGAGTACTATATACATTGGCGTGTAAAGAATTATCTGTATATTGAACTGTGTCTCTTGTCATATATATTTGAAAGAAATTTAGCTGTTTTTCTGACATATTCTGGAGACACAATATTAAATTTTTTCGCTCGCATTTGTTTTGAATTTAGGTCTGAATATTAGAGGTTTTGACATGATAAGCTGTAAGTCTATGGAGCATACCCCGATTATCGGTCCATGGCAGCCATGTTTTGGCCAGTAGGACACCAGTAACAGGAAGTAAAGACAGGAAGGAAACCAGCAACAGGAAGTAAAAACTGGCAGGAAGTAAAGTCTGGCAGGAGACCAGCAACAGGAAGTAAAGTCTGACAGGAGACCAGCAACAGGAAGTAAAGTCTGACAAGAGACCAACAACAGGAAGTAAAGACTGGGAGGAGACCAGCAACAGGAAGTAAAAACTGGCAAGAGACCAGCCACAGGAAATAAAAACTGGCAGGAAGTAAAGTCTGGCAGGAGACCAACAAGAGGAAGACTTGGGAGAGACCAGCAACAGGAAGTAAAGACTGGGAGAAGGCCAGAACAGGAAGTAATGACTGGCCGGAGACCAGCAACAGGAAGTAAAGACTGACAGGAGACCAGCAACAGGAAGTAAAGACTGACAGGAGACCAGCCACAGGAAGTAAAGAATGGCAGGAGTCCGGTAACAGGAAGTAAAGTCTTGCAGGAGACCAAGAGGAAATAAGACTGCAACAAACAGCAGGAAGTAAAGACTTGGAGGAGACCAGCAACAGGAAGTAAAGACTGGGAGAAGGCCAGAACAGGAAGTAATGACTGTCAGGAGACCAACAACAGGAAGTAAAAAGGCCTTCTTAAGAGTGTTATAAAAAGACTTGCTACCCATGGTGAACATGACAGCTTATTTTGAAGGGTTCATCATGCTTTCTCCTAATTTCTTTTCATACCAGAAACAAAGAATCTGGTTAATTGGAATAAAAGAAGTAGATTTCAGAATGCCAAGAATGCCAAGTTTATGGTCAACCATTTATCTATATGGTCTTGCATCATAGTAACTTCTTATATCTATTATCAGGATTATAATTTTTATTCAGGATTATAAATTTTTATCTAGGATTATAATTTTTATTCAGGATTATAATTTTTATTCAGGATTTTAATTTTTATTCAGGATTATAATTTTTATTCAGGATTATAATTTTTATTCAGGATTTTAATTTTTATTCAGGATTATAATTTTTATTCAGGATTATAATTTTTACTTAGAGTTATAATTTTTACTCAGGAATATAATATTTGCTCAGGAATATAATTTCAAAGCTCACCACTTTATTCATTGAATCAGGTGAATATCACAGAAAAATCATGCGTAGAAATAAAACAGGAAGAAGCAAAGAAAAACATGGTTTTGACATCAACCTAGATTCTATTCTCTATCCTGCTGTGCCTGCACATCAGAACTATTGTAAGGAGACTCTTTTGTGTGAAACACTCCACTAAAGTTCAGCGAGCAATCAGTCTCTACGTCACAAAGCTTGGCAGAATGTATTTTCAGCATAGTGTTAAATTAAGACAATACATTTTATTTTTATACCTGTTATTGTTAATTAAGGATAGGTAGGGAAGTCATACATTGTTCTATTGTGTTTGCAGTCCAGGTATTATCAGTCTATTTTATATCCCATATGATAATGACAGTAACTTGGCAATACTTATAATCCTGTTTGCTTGTCGAACATGGCAATGTCGGTGAAGAATTGTGAAGAGCAACTAAACCCATGCAAATTGTCCAGTCAATTTGTTTTTGTTTAGTAAATTGAGAATGCTTACTTCATAACTGGCATAGGTTCACTAGTTTCAGATCTGTCAAGTTTCAATAGTGAGAAAGTGTACAGTGGTGATTAGATTGACACATAATGAAAGCTGAAGTTTGTGCCACCGAAAAAAAAATATACTCATTTATGATTTTTCTTTATATTTCAGAAACTATGAGCAATATTTTGCAATATTTATCTGTTATTGCTAACATTATGAGATAAAAAGCAACCAAATTTTCAAATATCTCCATCTGTTTTATTTTGTTTCAGCAACCTGTGCAGCAAGTGGTACCGGAAGAGAGGACAAAGGAGGGAATGCCGGTGCTGAAAGGGAGCAGCAAATTCCGACATGGAGTGCTGCAGTTGATGATCCACACTATCGACCCTCTTGGAGAATGTAAGTTATAATGGTACAGCTTCTAACAATGGTTGTCCTTGTAAATCTGTGTTGCTATGGCGACCTTCTCGGGGAATGTAAGTTATGATGGTACAGCTTCTAACAATGGTTGTCCTTGTAAATCTATGTTGCAATAGCAACCTTCTCGGAGACTGTAAGTTATAATGGTACAACTTCTAACAATGGTTGTCCTTGAAAATCTGTGTTGCTATGGCGACCTTCTTGTAGACTGTAAGTTATAATGGTACAGCTTCTAACAATGGTTGTCCTTGAAAATCTGTGTCTTATTTAATGTAGCTTTAAAATTTTTTAATCTGTTACTGATTGGGTTAGAGCACCATTCTCTCTTTTATGATTCAAAGGTCATGGGTTTGATTCTGAGATTAAATCCATGTTACAATTTCTCCCATGAGCTGAGGCCTGTTGTCCTTGTAAATCTGTGACTGAGATAATTTAATTTAATCATTCCTGAATGTTGCTAAATCAAGCAAATTCTCTAATAAAAAACATTATTTTATAAAATATTTCAAGTGAATGCCTTGGGAAGCCATAAGTATAGATAATGCCCTTATTCAATGGCCATATTCTTCTAAAGGAAAGAAAATAAATGAATTATAAATATAATAAGATGTTATAAGACCGCTGTTTGTGAATATATTCAGCAAAATATAATTACAATAATGGGATATACGGCATAAAACTTCCTTGTGTAAAAACTTCCATTTTGTACTAAACGTCAATTCTATTGAACGTTGTTTTTGAGTGATTTTGCTAGGTTACAACATCAAAGTATGTACACCATCTATATGTTTGATGTAGCGTGATGGCCCAGGTGAGATCAACTGGTCCCCTCTCCTTGATGCACTGCTATTGCCCTCAAACAATCAGATGAGTTCCACCTGAAACCAGTCAATCTTGCCCTAAGCAGTATCTAAAACCTCACCTATGTCACAATGTTTACGAATAGTGAAGTGTTCTAATGTCTACTGTTGCATATATATTTGGCAATGATATAATCTATATATGCAGGACATTAGATTATTTCAAATACATTATTCCAAAAGCTTTTTGCAATACTTAAACTATATAGATACAAAGGATATGTAAACATTTTCAAAGCAATGCAGAAATTTGAGGGAATTATTTTGAATTGAAAAAAGAAAACACTTTTAGGTAGTTCAGGACAGTCTTGATTAGGATTCAAACTCCAGACCCCACGTGATAGAAGTTTTCTTAACATTTCAAAAGAGAAGTATATCATTTGATATTGTTGCACAGAAAGTAAATGTCATTGTCAAAGGGTAAAAGGTGTCTTATAATACAGATGTCATAATTTTAAAAAGTATTGTTTAAAAGTGGACAAATTTTACTATTTTTTAGCCAAAGTGCACGAAAAAGCCTTGAAACTTCATGCAGTGGCATCTCTCAAAGTGATAATGAGTGAAGCCGCCCAACAGGCTGCGCAGAACGCTGCCGCAGAGAACCACAATGACACACACCAACACAACCACAACAATGGCGTGCGCAACGGGACCATTCCCGCCATCTCTAATGGACAGGTGTTCAGCTACTCGGATCCTGCTCGTACCAACAGCCAGCAAACCAGTAGCACCACGGTGGGGAGCATCGCAGGAGAACCTGTCACCACGCGGGAGGTAGTGATGAAAAATACTGCAATTGATAATGACTTAGAGGAAACCAACAGTAGTCAGGCCAACAGTGAAACTAGGTCACCAGAGGTATGCCATGCAAATTAGCCAACCATAATTCTGTTTGACTGACCTGACACACATTGCACTTCCTGTTCCCTTGATCTTACTTTCACAATAACCTTCCCAGTACTACCAGTCTCTGCTTCACCCAATATATAAGTTGATTTTGGAAGCTTTACTTACACAAATTAACGCAAGACTTTTAGTCATAAACTTCATCTAAATTTATTGTATTAGTTTGTATCAAATTTATTGTATCTAATATATATATATATATATATATATATATATATATATATATATATATATATATATATATATATATATATATATATATATATATATATATATATATATATATATATATATATATAGTGACATAAACATGATTTTATGATTGAATTCTTGCTATCTTCTTGCCCATATCTGTTGCTACCATCGCATTTGACCTACTTCTTTGCACAAAGCACTTCCGAAACAGTGGCAATGGCCTATTAGTATATTGTCACCTATGCCTTTACACTTAACACCATTGTTTTTTTGTTTGTTTTACATCCGGATTGTTCATTATGCAGATTACAATATATTTACACAAAGTTTGCATAACAAAATGGTAATAGGGCTGACATTAGCTTGTTAATGAACATTATGAATCTGAAATTTTCCTCCTTACTTGAAGATAAGTAGGCAGAAGTTTAAAATGCAACATTTTTCCCAGCATGCACTCCTCTCCCGAGGCAATTCCATCAATTTTTCATGTACCAGCTAACACTCCTGGAGAGCAAATTATGAGAATTGAATGGTGAAATTTACAGTCAGATTGGATTTTGCTTGATATTGTCAAGCATAACGGACACCAATTCTTTGGCAGGACTCAAATTTTGATACACTGCATCTGTGTGAAATAAAATCAGATTGTTTATATACGTCCAAATGTCTTGAATACTGAAGCGTTCATGCCACAATCTCCACTTTGAAATAATAGTTTCTCACTTCTCATTATTTTTATTTTGAAACTTTTGTTTCACCTTTAGTATGAATTAGAAATGTCACACCTTTCTTGTCACTCTTAATTTATTATCTGAAAAAAAAAAGAACAAAACAATTATAGCCATCGCTTAAAAGATTCAGATAAGTAATTTGCAACACTAAATCATTTTTTTAGGGTTTGTATTTAATAGATAGGAACTCTTGCTGTCAGGTTATGTAATTTTATATGTAATATAAGATGTTATTTATATAGTGCATAGACCAATCATAGCTTACTCAACTGTTCTCTGAATCAATTATATATAAATTCTTTTAATGATTTTTAAGTGCAAATTTATGCTAATTAACAATATGTGATTTGAGTTATTATATACATATATTTATTTGTCTATTTATTTATTTTTGTCACCTGGTCACAATTTACTTTATCATTATACAATGCAGTAGTTGTATGCTGTATTATGTAATAAATGTAAAATAATGCACAATGTGGAATGCAGTGGGTTGATATTATTTAATATATATATATATATATATATATATATATATATATATATATATATATATATATATATATATATATATATATATATATATATATATATTATTAGATAATATAGTAGATATTTGCTACTAAAATTAACCTGCCATCACTATCACTCCCCTCTTGTCCAACAAACAAAACAAATTAAAGACAAAACTTCAAAGATTTTATGATACCAGTAATTAATTATTACCTTAAAGATTACCCCACCAAATACTGCATCTGCATTATATTTTCTGTTGTATTTATCCCTATCACTAATAGCAACATTGACATAATTGGTTTTCAACATGAAAGGTTGATTATACTTGAGACAAAAAAATCTAAACTCCCCACAAATTGGTCAGACTTTGCAAATAAATATTTCTATTTTGAAACTAGTTATTGCAATAACAAAATTATTCTTTCTTTACAACATTATTCCCAGTTTGCTGAGTGGGGATGTTTACAGTATGAAAACCAATTATTCTATGTTTTGTTGGCTAACCTAGCTTTGCATAGCGGTCATACTACTTGGTTTCCATATCTCTGATACTCTCTCACTAGTCTCAAACTTTATATCAATTAAGTTTTATTTATTATAGTAAAAAATGTCTGAAGTTGAGAAGTAACCTGAGTGCATTTGTTCCATTTTTTACAAGATTTACCTTTCTTACTTATAACCTTTCGTGCTTAGAATTTATAATGCTTCTTTGGTATGTTCTTTATATTGAAATAAGTAATGATAGCCAAATGCTTCAGTAAGATTTATGCTTTACGTGAATATTGTCCTAAAAAGAATCTTTATCATGCACTGTAGCACATCACAGATTTGGACAGTGCACAGAAGATCCTATGTGTATTATATGTTAAAAAAGAATAGGTAAAATGTGCAATGAGTATATTATATGGATGAATAGCATAAAATGCACTCAATCCATATGTGCCAATATTATACAATGAACAAAGTGAGAAGAAATATTAAGGCAAGAACATGTGAGTGCAGTCTTCAGGGAGACAGATCTCTCAAGTTGGTTCTGGTGGAAGGATCTCAAGAGTCCAAAGGACGAATGAGATCCTTCCACCAGAACCAACGAGAGAGATCTGTCTCCCTGAACACTGCACGAACTCATGTTCTTGCCTTTATCTCATACTTATCCACTGCAGATAGATGGGGTTTGCAATCAACTTTATCCTCAAAGCAAAGCAGTGAAAACATGGTAATAAGTACAGAACTATGTTGTGTGTGGCTCATTTAAGTTCTCAGCTCATTTACATAATGTAATCAATTTTATATTACTACATGCAGTGAACTAGGCCACCTATAAAGCACTATATGAAATGGGTGTAATTCTGTTTCAACTGCATGAACAGTCATCAGTTTCGAGATTCCCACTAAAGGTTGCAGTCTCTGTCAACAGGGGTCCCACCTGTCTGTGTTTCAAGGTCCCCATGACCCAAATCTGAAATGTCGTCTGCTCCAGGTCAAAACAAACCTGGACAGTCATCATGTTCATTTCAGAGAAATCAACACATGATTTGTTGAAGAACTGGCCTAAGACATGATTACATTTATTTTATAATTGACAAATATTATGACATTTGTGCACAAACATGTTTAATTAAGCATTTTATTCATTTCAAAAGTATGTAAATATGAAAAGAATCTTTAAAAAAGATAAAAGGAAAGTAGTTCGGCAGAGGGGTGATCTGTGAAAGTAGTTCGGCAGAGGTGTGGTCTGCAAAAAATATCTCATAGGTGCAGAACACTCTCTTGAGGCACCAAGTATGAGATAAAGTGCTGCCTCACTGAATTGTCATGTCGCAGGTCCTTGACATGACAATCCACCCGGTCACAGATTAACAAAGACAACAGGTTTACCCTTTAGGCACGGGCCTAAGCTCATGTGTTAAATTGCATCATGATTTCATTCTCGGCATAGCCGGGGATCGAACCCATCGACCTTTGGGTAACCACAGAGGAATTTGTGCTAATAAGCTGGCACTCTAACCAACTGCGCCATGGCCCGAGGCCTTGAATATCATACAATAAGAGTGTAGTTGATAATCATGTGATGAGGTTTACATAACTATAACTGTATGAGTAAGGTTCAGTTGTTACTTGTTACAAGGCAGGGATGAATGTCATGCAATAAAGGAAAGTTTGTAATCATGCAATAAGGATGCAGTTAAATATCATAGAATAAGGGTGTAGTTAAATATCACAGAATAAGGGTGTAGTTAAATATCATAAAATAAGGGTGTAGTTAAATATCACAGAATAAGGGTGTAGTTAAATATCACAGAATAAGGGTGTAGTTAAATATCATAAAATAAGGGTGTACTTAAATATCAAAGAATAAGGGTGTAGTTAAATATCACAGAATAAGGGTGTAGGTAAATATCACAGAATAAGGGTGTACTTAAATATCAAAGAATAAGGGTGTAGTTAAATATCACAGAATAAGGGTGTAGTTAAATATCACAGAATAAGGGTGTAGATAAATATCATAGAATAAGGGTGTAGTTAAATATCATAGAATAAGGTGTAGTTATATAGCATAGAATAAGGGTGTAGTTCAATATCACAGAATAAGGGTGTAGTTAAATATCACAGAATAAGGTGTAGTTATATATTATAAAATAAGGGTGTACTTAAATATCAAAGAATAAGGGTGTACTTAAATATCACAGAATAAGGGTGTAGTTAAATATCACAGAATAAGGGTGTAGATAAATATCATAGAATAAGGGTGTAGTTAAATATCATAGAATAAGGGTATAGTTAAATATAATAGAATAAGGGTGTACTAAAATATCAAAGAATAAGGGTGTAGTTAAATATCACAGAATAAGGGTGTAGTTAAATATCACAGAATAAGGGTGTACTTAAATATCAAAGAATAAGGGTGTAGTTAAATATCACAGAATAAGGGTGTAGGTATATATCATAGAATAAGGTGTAGTTAAATATCACAGAATAAGGGTGTAGTTAAATATCATAGAATAAGGTGTAGTTATATATTATACAAATATGGACCTGGGTGGAGTGCAATATGACTTTTTATTGCACGAGGCGGCGCCTCGTGCAATATAACTTTCCGAAGGTCCATAAAAAGTCATATTGCACTCCACCCAGGTCCATATTTGTTTTATTCTATGATCACTGTGTTAATTACTGACATTGTTGGTTTAATTCTAAAAGTGAGAACTGAAAGGGACGAGTTTGTCTGTATCAACTTGATTGCTGTCGTCTGCTTCCCAGTCTGCAGGTCACTCAGAGCAAGCTGGTGACGTCATTATAGGGCTTCCCCAACATTTCCCGCCATGGAATTCCCCATCAGTGCAGTGGAAAGTATATTGACGTGCAATATAATGCATCTGGTCAATAAAACAATTTAGAGAAGCTCATGTGACCAGGAATTGACCAATCACAGCACAGAATACACAGTGATCATAGAATAACACAGAATAAGGGTATAGTTAAATATAATAGAATAAGGGTGTAGTTACTATAGTATATATCATAGAATAAGGGTGTAGTTAAATATCATAGAATAAGGGTGTAGTTAAATATCACAGAATAAGGGTATAGTTAAATATAATAGAATAAGGGTGTAGTTATATATCATAGAATAAGGGTGTAGTTGAAATCTTTCAATATAGGAATAACTGACTCTAACGGTCAGGGAATAGCTACAGTTGAAATCATGTAATATGGGAATAATTGACCGATGAAAAGTTATGGGAAACAGTCATAAGTATAGTCATTGGTATGGTGATAGGTATATTCATTGGTATGGTCATTGGTATGGTGATAGGTAGTCATTGGTATGGTCATTGGTATGGTGATAGGTATAGTCATTGGTATGGTGATAGGTATAGTCATTGTTATGGCCATCGCATGGTCATAGGTATAGTCATTGGTATGGTCATTGGTATGGTCATTGGTATGGTGATAGGTATAGTCATTGGTATGGTGATAGGTATAGTCATTGGTATGGTGATAGGTATAGTCATTGGTATGGTCATAGGTATAGTCATTGGTATGGTCATAGGTATAGTCATTGGTATGGTCATAGGTATAGTCATTGGTATGGTCATAGGTATAGTCATTGGTATGGTCATAGGTATAGGCCATAAATTGAAGGTTGTTGCCTTTTTGCTGAATAAAATTAACCAGAGCGTAATCTTACATTCCTCAAATCCCACGATTGACACCATACTTGACAAATGCATGCTTCATGACAAAATCTCAGAAGAGCTTGGTGAAAACCTTTATGTGATGCTTTTAACATTTGTATAATGTCAAAAAGATGATCCAGCTTGGGCAAATAAACGTTGATTGCCTCAAGATTTAAGTTGTGACGATTTTCTGGGTATTTTATTCTCACAGTTACCCAGGGGACTTGCATCTGTGACGATTTTCTTTATCCATAATAGGCTATGAGGTTTTACAGCTTGTCACATCTTTGCTACGCAAATTTAAACGATAACTTCGCTTTGGGAAAAATTCTATTTAATTTTCTTTTAATATTTTGGATAGTACAATGGAAATGTGCTGCAGATTTTGAGCTCACATTCTGACCACAAGATTGTGTTTCCATCAATCACAGGTCAGATAACAGATAAAATCATTTTAAATTTCTATGTCTTTCTGTTATTTTCACATTCAGTTCTAAAAAGTAGAAAGGAATCATGTTTCTTTACCTTACTTACTCCATTGTCATCTAACAATACATTTATACTCTGTTTCAAAATAACTTCCTTATTTTTATTGTAAATGTACACCATATTCATTACTGCAACATTTTTTAATTAGATCATAACAATTTTTTGCAAAATGTTTTTGCAGAATGTTTTTAAGAAATACAATTTTATCAAAAGATAGGACATTTATAAAGACCTATATTAAACTGAGCATTAGAAATATTCATATCAGTATAGACTTTCTTTGATCAGGGTTTGGCAGTTTGTCTGATCTTCGAATTCAGCATCTATTTCCTATATATATAGCTATTCAAATAAGTTGGAATAATCTGTCAACATAGATCACGCAGAGTAACTGACTGCACTATTCACTTTGATATACTTCGTAGCATGGAGTTATATTCTTCATAAACCTTTATATTTTGCCACAAGAAAAGTTAAAAGATTTTTTGTTTGAAATTTGTATGTCTCGTTTTGTTTAAAGTTTGACTTGACGTTTCAGCTTTTATTTCTAATGTATAGTAATTCAACACTCATTGTGTATGTGTACATTGCCAAAGGTTAGGTATTGATTCAGGAATATCACAGGAAATTAAACTCACAAATCATCTTGTAGTGTATGCCAAACAAGATATTAGCTTTATTTTGAATTAGGATATTCCACAAAATCAAATGATCTTGATAACAATGAATTTAATCCATGCATTTTAAGTTACACAATCTTAGATTTCAGCTGGAAGGTTATGGCAGTGAGTGATGTGTAGAGCTGTAACTTATTTTAATCCTGATTTGCATAAAATGCTGCCAAATAAACACGTTCTCTGTCACTCTCAACATCTGCACTTAAAAATATCAGTACTTAAACCAAGGCAAATTGCCAACATCAAGCTAAAATATCTCGTTTGACATCCATTGATTGAGGATGGACAAAAATGTAAAATATATATCTGAAAAGAAAATGTGATAGTTGTGGTAGAGTTATGTCCTTGAATTTGGTATGCTGTTTATCGCTAAAGCTAATTAGTAGCTTCAAAGATTTTAACAGTTAAAGCAGATTATGACAGGAATTCAATGCATCATTTTAAATGTGAAATTCTTAGAAGAGTACTAGTTTGATGAAAAATTCCAAAGGAATGCCCTTACAATTAATATAATGTGTATGTCTAAAGCTTAAATGTTACCACCTTAAAAGAAATCATATTTATTTCAAATAACTTATAAATGAGTTTTTGATTTGTAATCATTATAATTATTATTGATATAATTATTAATAATAATTATTATTATTGATATGACTGTAGCTCATATTCATTATTGAATGTGAAAATCTGAGAAGAGTTTAGAATGTAGAATTATAATGAGATGTTTGAGGAGTGCTGAGCTAGATAATGACCCTGTATCAAAGCATTATTGAATGTGAAAATCTGAGAAGAGTTTAGAATGTAGAATTATAATGAGATGTTTGAGGAGTGCTGAGCTAGATAATGACCCTGTATCAAAGCATTATTGAATGTGAAAATCTGAGAAGAGTTTAGAATGTAGAATTATAATGAAATGTTTGAGGAGTGCTGAGCTAGATAATGACCCTGTATCAAAGCATTATTGAATGTGAAAATCTGAGAAGAGTTTAGAATGTAGAATTATAATGAAATGTTTGAGGAGTGCTGAGCTAGATAATGACCCTGTATCTTTGATCTGTATCCTAGCACTCATTGACTGATATACACTACATGATAGGATATAGATTCTGTTACATCAGACTGGTAATTAGCAGTAGAAAGGTGCATCTATGTCTCTGATAGGGCGTATTAATTCCTCATTATCAAACACAGCTAGCCCTTACACGTTATTACATACACAGATAACTCTCATGCTGCACCGAGCAATATTCTGTGAAATGTTACTTTTGACTGTGGCAACAAAATAGTGATTGTAGTGGTTGTGAAATTATCAAAGAAGAAGGATTTGATAGGAATATTGTCAAGATGAGCTTGTTGATTAAAAGAAAGTGGAGTGTTGAAGACTGTTGTTTTCAGTGGATTCAGTTGTATGTAAGGGTTAAGGACATATAACTCTTCAGAGAGTCTGTTTGATCATATTGATTTTCTAATTATTGAACCAATCAGAGGGTAGAGAGATCATATATCATGTCAGTTATATAAGAAACTAAACATATTGTCAAATGTAGGTGGCAGCAGCGATCAGTTGCAGCAAATCTACCATCAGGTGGCAGATGGTTTGGTTTGGATTGCTTGGGGTTTTACATCATTTTAATTTCACATTATTTCAGATAGTTAGTGAGACTCACTTGTCGCAAATATAGTGCTGCCTCACTGAATTGTCTTCTCACAGGTCCTTGATATGACAGTACACCCAATCACAGAGTTCACAATGACTACACGTTAAACCATCAGGCATGGGCTGTAGCTCATATGAGAAATTGTATCATGCATTCAGTACGGCTTGGAATCAAAACCACAAACTTTTAGATTATCACAGAGGAACTGTTGCTAAAAAACTGTGCCACAGCCTGTGCCACAAATATCTGGAGCTTTCTGAATATTTCTCTGATGTAAAACTTTGAATTTTTGGGCATGATTTTGGCTTTTATTTTAGAGATCACTAACTGCAGATCTGTCCCAGGTGAACTATATCTATATTGAATCTTTATTTATGTTTTCTTTCCAGCCAACTATTGAAGAACCAGAGGATGAGAATGAGCCATTAGATCTCAGCTGGCCGACCACGTGTCGCCGCAGGTTGACATACATCCTTCTGGCTCCCATCATCTTCCCACTGTGGCTAACATTACCAGATGTACGCAGACATGTAAGTGATGGCATATTAATAACACATAGCAAAGTGATGCTTTTCAGGTTTCTTATTCTCGATTTCTTGCAGATGATATTGGAAACAGAAAAACATTACCAAAATAACCAAATAAATGTTTCATTTTTTTCAAAGCAGTTTAATTATGTAGATATTTATTCTAAGATGAAATACCACAGTATTTGTTAAAAAAAATGGAATTATGAACAGAACACAAAAGAATGATTAAGGTCAAAACCTTTAAAAAAGTACAAGGAATTATAATTAGTCTCTAGGCATTTGGTATGACGACAGGGTAAAGAGGGCCACGCTTTTGGTCAAATCAGAGATATTTAAATGTCTCTGGTCAAATAACACCATTTTCATTAAGAACAGCTCAAAATCCATGGATAAATGTTTTTACTTATTTAAGTGAGAATATTTCTTTGTGTTTTTTCAGGACAAGGAGAAGTTTTTCCCGTGGACATTTGTGGGAAGTATCCTGTGGATTGCAGGGTTCTCCTACTTGATGAATTGGTGGGCATCCGTTATTGGCAAGACAATACCTATCGATGAATCAGTAAGTCTATATGTCAAACTGAATAAAATCCAGTGCCATTAAAAAAGGGCAAAGAAAGGTGAAGGTGACATTTTCATAGTGCTGATTCCAGATCATGTCTGCTCATAGCACTTAACTGGCTGGGATTAAACCCAGGAACCCCCGGGTCTCAAGACAAATGCTCTACCAATTGAGCTATTTCGGCCATTAATGTATAAAAGCTAAAATCTATTAAGAATATAATCATAAAGTGAATAGATAGCCCAGAAAGCATTTTACCCAGCCATATAGATAAAAATAATATAATCTCATGATATAAACACAAGACCTTGTTCTTATTGTGTATACTAGATATAACTCAAAATAGAAGAAAATACAAAAGCTGTTCTAAGACTTATAAAAATTTAAGTAAAGACAAAAGCACAAGACAATAGGATATATGATAACTGTTTGTTTCAGATTATGGGTTTGACGGTTCTAGCAGCAGGCACTAGTATTCCTGATCTCATCACCAGCATCATCGTGGCCAAGAAAGGCTTCGGTGACATGGCTGTTTCCAGTTCTGTTGGTAGCAATATCTTTGATGTCACTGTTGGGTGAGTGTTAGGATGGGTTGGTGGATCAATCTACTGTCCTGAACAAAACCCAAGCAGGCATCTTTTAAAAGAGTGGTTGGGCAAAAAATATGAAACTCCCTCAAAAGTTGACCCCCAATTTTTTTTATGTAAATGGGTTTTAAGAGACACACAATAATTATGGTTGATAAATATGAATGCATCATACTTATATGATGCATTATATATAAAGGTGAAAAATCATACTTATATGTTATGAAAGAATTTAATAAGCAACATTTTCTCTAAATATCTTGATGAGTGCATACTGATGCAGTTAATGTGTATGTTTTTCAGATTACCAGTGCCATGGATGCTCTACCATGCCATCTATGGCAAGCCGTACTCTGTGGACAGCAAGGGACTTTTCTGTTCTATATTGCTATTGTTCACCATGCTGACAGGGGTCATTGTCATGATTGCATTGTTCCGGTGGCAATTGAACAAAAAAATGGGTATTTTGATGCTTCTTCTCTATGCTTCATTCTTGACATTAGCGGTTCTCTTAGAGCTGGGGAAAATACCATGTCCGGTGACCTCTGGTTCCAGCAGCCAATAGCCTTCTGACATGGAGTAGATATCATGCCGTCCAGTCTGCCAAACAATGGCATCCAACTTTGCCTTAGCAACTAGGCTCACCATAGCAACAACTGCTATTGTATATATAATTGTTAAAAGACATCACGCAAGGGTAACAACTATAAAAGCCACAACAGAGGGTGGTTCTCCACTGCTTAAGTGTGCACCAGAAACTGAATCTTGGGCATTATATCAAAAAAACAAAAAGCAGTTGATATGACCACAATATTTCCCTTGTCCATTCTTTGTATGCAAGCATGATAAATGTAAATACAGGAAACAGTTAACTCCATTGGTAAATGTTAACAAGAAACAATTTGTGATATTTCTTATATTCCATCCACTTGAGATTTAGGAAAATTTCAAGTTTGTGTCCCTTCTTGACAAAGCAATATTTGGTCTGATTGAAAGTGATGTGACTACGTACTGTTAAGATGCATAATGATTGCTGTTATGTGATTGTTAAATAAACACTGGAGCGAGAAGCACTGCTGGATGCCACTAAATGTGAAATCGTCTTAAATAGGACAAGGAACTTGATTCAGGATCATGTACATATTCATTACTCACCGGAGCAGGAATCTAGCTAGCCTTGATCATTCCAAGGAAATCATACCAAAGGCTGTGCTTCAATCAGGATATTGAAAGTCATATAATGTTGAATTATAGTGCTGGTTACTTGATGATGTGCGGCAAGGCAACACTATTATAGCATTGGTTGACAGGACTATGTCTACTTAACACAGAGTGTGCAACATACTCTATTGACTGAACTTTTAATGGAAATGTCAATAGTATGTATTCAATGGATCCAGAAACATTTTCTATTTTAATATCCTTCTCTACTGTTGCATTTCATTTTTTTTATTGATAGACAACACCCTCTTTTTATGTGATGACCATAGACATGGTTTATGTCTGGATAATATGTTTGTTTCATGTAATTTATGTACATTTACATGAATTTGCATAGTTATACTGTCTACTTATTTGCGCAGGCTTCCAAATGTTGTTTGTTGGTTTGGAAAATACAGATGGTCTATTTATCATAACAAATGATACACTGAGTGTATTGTGTGTTGGACATTGTTCAAAGGGTTGTTAGTAGTACAAGTAGGCTTAAACTGCATTGACATTTTAAAATCACCGGTCACCATAACTGCACGATGCAATTGTTATTTAAAAACAAAAATGAAACCGAGCTTAGAACCAAACTTATGTACATAAATGTAATGCAAGGAGTGAAATTGGACAGAAGCTTGCCAACAAAAAGAAAATCAAGAAAAAAAACTCATGATATGTTTTATTCCTTAGAAAAACCAACCATTTTAGACATAGACCTGTCATGGCTTACCCGTATGCCAGTACGGGCAATTATGAATGTGAGTATTTGTGGATGTTGAAATGTGGTTGATTTTCCTAAAGAAAACAGCACATCATGAAATCCTTTATTTCAAACAAGGATACAAAACCAGTTTGGAGAGTAATTCTCACTTACCATGATGTTCTTACTTACCCAACATTCCTATTTTGATGACTTACCATGACTCAGACTGAGCCTATGTCTATTACAAGGATAACAGGACAAAGGTCCTGAGTGGTTTTTTAATGAAATGCTCCCTTTAGGAATCAGCAATGCATCTTGTCCGTTTTCTCTCCAGTCAGGTAGTGTGTGCCAAGTTGTTAAGCATAAAAAGTGTTTTTTGTTAAAAATGTGAATGTTGTTGCTTTATATATTTTTAATGTACAAAGTGACAGATATTATTTATCTACACATATCCAGCGTTTAATAATATCAAAATCAATGCCATTATTTGAACAGTTATTCATATAATGATTAATTTAGAGCATAACCATTAAGTCGATACTTTAGATATATTTATATGCCCTATATCTAAATAGGTTTTAATATCTTTCATTGAGCGAAACATTTTAGAATCTCATGAACGATTTATTATTTAAAAAGTATCAAAAGAAGGAAAGAAATTTATCCAATCCCGAGAGAGATTTTAACACTTTCACACCTCACTCATCGCTGAAATGTGCTACCCTGCAGTGGCTAGGTGTCATCTTTCAAATGTGCCAAAATGAATTTACTACTTAGTATACTCTGCAATTTTCGCATAATCATGTTATTGTATGTACCTCATATAATGCCATGAAATTCATTCCATTAAGCCAGCTACAAAATAATACTCAACAGAAATATTTATTCTTTTGTAAAAAGGAATATCTTTCCATAATATGAAAGTTAAGTTTTATTCGTTACTTTAACTAATAGGAAACACTGCAAAAAGTTAGGTTTTCAAAATATATTTTACATTTTTAGAAAAACATTAAGCTCAATTGATAGAAATAGCTTGAATTTTCACTGCTCGGGTTATATTTTGTGTCAAATACAATATCTTTTCTCATGTACATTGCATGCTGGGATATATTTGTAGACATGCCAGCTATAAAATAATAGAAATGTAATGACATATTAATCAACAGTTTTTATTGCTGTGAGCCAAGCTTGTATGTCTACAAAGTTTCCCCATGTGTGACAGATTTTAGCACACCAGGTGGCAGCATGGCTCACTTGAGCAGTGAATTTTGGTATATACATGGTTGATGCACTGGAAACAGTTCTTAAATCATGAAAAAATTAAAGAAGTATTTTTTCGATATTGGTAATTTTGAAAATCTATTTTCATTGATAAAAGGAAGAAAAATTGAATATTTTATTGTCCATTGTCTTAATTGGTCAAAATCATGTAATATGCTAAAAATGTTTTGATCTCAAATGAGTTTATATTTCTTTGTAATTTGCTTTTACATTTTTAGCTGTTTTACTTTTTACCATTTTATCTGTTATCTTCTTTTACATATTTATTTGTAATCTTTACCTCTGTTGTCTGTGATCTCCTGTGCACTTTCATCATTTTCTTTCTCATGTTTATCTGTTTCTTTATTTTTGATCATCAAACTTCATCTATAGTATTATGTCAAATTGTCTCATTACATTTTGTTATTATTATCATTATTATTATTATTGTATTCCTCAGGGTTATTGTGCTCATTTCCCTTCTCCGTGCATTTACACTTATTTTCTGTTATTTTTACAAACATATTTGTTTTAAAAAAATACCTAAAATATTTTTATTTAGGTTTACCTTTTAGTTCATGGCATTTTAGAGAGAGTTTATTAATTGTCCTTAGTTGCAGTATTATCTAACTTGATAATATTTTGCTATTTTACATTTAATGACACTTTGTGGTAAATAATATTAGAGCAGCTAAGCAATGGGAAAAAAGTCATATCTTAGAAATAATTTATTAATTTAAAGTTTCAGAATAAATCAATGAATACATACATATCAAGTTACCATACTATTATCACATTTCAGCATAGCTACAGCATTAAAAAAATAAAATATCCTTGATGCCTTATCATAAGTATTGTAAATTTTCTCACTTAAAACCACATGCACGAATTTGAAAAATAAATGTACAAAATATACAAACAACTGAGAACGAAAATTCATGAAATATTTTCGCTGTTGAGATATAAAAAACCATCGATATATTTAACATATATTTCGTCTGATAATTAATATCTATAATTAATGATTACATATATAAACAGTGTGTAAGAGCTACTTATTATGCCCTGGCAATATCAAATCATTATAATGGTCTGACTTAAACCATTCCTATTATTCCTCAAATTACACATACAATAGGAATGGGTGTGGTCGTTTGTCGGGATGATTTACCGATATACCACTTCCTGTACACCTTACATGGTGTGTTTTCATATATCAGTCTTTCACGAATAAACATGAGTACACGAAACAAACAAATCTCAAACCAATTTCAAAGAATCTCAATTACCTATTTTTGTTCGCCCCAGCGATGCCTATGGTTTGTTCACAAAAACAAGATTGTAAAAAAACCTGTGTAACCTGCACTTTTTACTGTCATTGGGATTATGATATATTTGTTAGTCTAACCCAAGTTCAGTTTATTCATCAATAAAGCTGCTATGGTGTTTATGTAGTTGCATAATAACTTTTGTAAAAATGTGAAAATACCTATGTCATGTTGTAAGCAAAGCTAATATTTATCTTGTAATAACAAAAATGTTACAAATTGTTAGGCATGTATATGGCTCTTGTCCACCAAGATTTGCTATCATTATTGGCTTTATATTAATCCAAAAGCTTGACAACCCTGTCTCACTTGATGCAGATCAGAAACATGATGTGTTGATTTATGCCATTATATAAGGTATACTGTGTTGTTTGCATGGTTTTAAGTAGATTACAAGAACAACAGATAAATCCTATTACAACCCTATGTATATATATATATTTATAATAGAACTAAAATGACCTATAGGAACAGGGTTTACGGTATAAATACATATATTTATTATCATGTTAATGTGCTTAGACAAAGAAATGAATTCCAGTTTTTAGGGTGTTTCAGAGCAGTATAATAGTGCATTGTAGATAGTGTATATAGTTTTTGAAACAACATGTTAACCCTTTTTTTAAAGGAAACCCTTGACCAAATGCTACAGCACAAAGTTTTATCAATTCATTCCTGTCATTTTTGGTCCTCAAAATCTTACTTTACAATTTTGTTCGTTCGAAACCAAGTGCAGTACACAAGACATGTATTATGAACTATTTAGATGTAAATACAGTTTCACAAGGAGAAATATTTATTGGTCAGATCGACAATTTTTTTTACCCATGTAGCAGTCAAAGAGCAAAACCAAGGTGTTTTGCCCCCACAGGTCTCTTGCCTTTAACAGGAACCAATAATGTAGATAATTCATCAAAACAGGCATTCCATTTGTCTAGCTTAATTTCAAAAGTTTCTCCTTTTTCTGTAGTGTAAAAAGAGAAACAATGTAGGTTGTATATATATATATATATATATATATATATATATATATATATATATATATATATATATATATATATATATATATATATATATATATATATATATATATATATATATATATATATATATATATATATATAGACCTATATGTATATATATATATATATATGTATATTTATGTATATATATATATATATATATATATATATACACAAATATGCATTTGTGCCAAACAAGGCTTTGTTTTGCATGTAGGCTAAGTTTTACTTTTCTCCAAAAATACAGATACCAGAACAAATGCATCACACCACATTTGTATATAGCCCTCGTGCGCACTGCAAACTTTCCACCCTCACAAAGCTGCCTTGTCCTCAGTCTGAGTCCTCTTGACCTGTGACAAAACATTTCATCTTGCTGTAAAGCACTTGCTATGTCACAAAACAAGAAGTTCTGCTTGTAATATAGAAAACATGTGTTGAATAGAGAGAGCAAACTCACCAAATCCAATAAATGGCCTTCTGCATGGTGTCTGACCTGGTTGACAGTCACTTCCTGTTTTATGAAAGTCACTTCCTGTGAAGTACATAGGGGCATTGCATAGTTTACATCTCTTAACTATATATTGATATGAGATATATGCAATAGTATATCATATGTTTTTCAAGTTACTGATATGTAAAATATATTGTTTATAGAACTAAATATTCTAAATATTGCATGGGGAAAAATCAAGGGAAGCAAGAATTGTTTTGAGGAAGACTTCAAAGATGGTTGTGAAAACTGGTCAGATTGATTCTTGATCAGTCACTAAATTCATGAGTATTAACATATAGCTTTGTCAACAAAAATGGTTAAATATCTGTTGTGTACATATTATATGTTGAGCACTAGAATACACAAAGATGGCATTCAAACATAAAACAATCACATGTATGATATTTAAAGTTCAACCTAATGTTTTTTTCAACAAAATTAACAAAGTAACAGGAAATGCAAGTTACACTAGGAGTGTAGAGAATTGTTACAGGAAAGGAACCTCATCATATCAAAGCCACATACAATACCTTATCATATTTTTATCAGTAAACCATGGTGAGGTGATGTCCCATAAAGCACAGATATTTTAAATGAATCAGTGATTTCATTGATCAAGCTCCGATAAAGGGTTTTTTCCATTGAAAAAAGGTTAAAAGTGGTTGTAAATAAAAGCTTTGAGAATATGTGATCCAATGAAGCCTTCACAAAATAGTTATCAGACACCTACAACAGGCCATTTGCAATTTTGACGATACACTTGCCATTTCTTACCTATATTGTGCAGCTTGCATACAAGTGATGTATATCTGAACCTCTTATAGTATTTATGTATAATTAGTTAATATGACCAGATATTGGTTTTAGATGCTATATAATGCATCAAAGAGATTTGAAACTTACCTGCCCATAGTTTATATGGAGGACTATCCTTTTAGTTCTTATGGTTAAACAATGGAAATCTTCAGAAATAATAAGGGTAGAATTATTTATACTGATGTATTTATACACGGTATTCTGCTTTTTTGTTATAACGAATGTACAAATTTGATGATTTTACCCTTCAAAACTGTTGGCAGGTGAAGCTTGATTGGATATATGCATTTTGGTTCCTTCACTTCATAGGTCCTTTGTTATAGAGTTGAGTTAAATGTAAGTTAATGATAAAAATATATATTTGGAGATGGATATTGTTTGATTGAAGAAACTGATTGAATAAAGATGAAAGTTAAAAGAAATAATATTCAGTTGACTTTTTTTACTGCATTCATGGCATCAAATACCATGGCATTAAAACCCAAAGCATAAAGATATAATAACATAAATATATAACACTAAATAGCAACTTGAAATATAGAGGGAGCTGCCGATCAACAAAACGTATAGAGGGCACTAAATAGAAACTTGAAATATAGAGGGAGCTGCCGATCAACAAAAGGCATAGAGGGCATTAAATAGCAACTTGAAATATAGAGGGAGCTGCCGATCAACAAACGGCATAGGAGACACTAATAACATGTCCATATATATGGACAGTACACCACCTCGCAGGTGCCCGTATGCCCTTGCCCGGAATTCCGGTCACACGTCACTGGAACTTGTGGTTGTTGTTTAGGGTTTCCCTGTTCTATATTTATGTCAATCAATCAGAGCAATCCCCTCCATAATCGTGACATTATTCGCCTGCTGCACAAACCCATTGCAACGAGATGTCCTTGATAGTCCTAATATAGGTTTGGACTGCATAGTCTAAAAGGCATAGAGGGCACTAAATAGAAACTTGAAATATAGAGGGAGCTGCCGATCAACAAAAGGTATAGAGGGCACTAAATAGCAACTTGAAATATAGAGGGAGCTGCAGATCAACAAAAGGCAAACAAAAATAAGATATTACTTTGCCCCGTCGCTGTCATGGTCCCAAAGGGACGACTATTGACAGTCCCAGGGCCATCAAGAAAATATCCACTGGATAATGACTGACTTTTTACCAGCGGATGACTATTGATGCTGATTGGGCAAGCTGTCCAAAAGCTGCTAGTGTTCTCCAATCACCAATTGGCAAAGCCCAGATAGGTGATCTGGAGGGGTTTGTCGAACGTCCAAGGTTTCTACCAATTTCAATCAAAGAAAGGTTTGGTGGAGTTGATTGATCTCTAGTGAAGTAAACAATTGCCAGCTGCAAAAATGCAAAAACTGTGGTAAACCAGTTTAAACGTCCAAATTGAACCCGTTTCAACTGCCATTAAACCGTGTTTGACTCAGTTTTTGCAGCTGGTGACTATTATCATGTATTTATATTTTCTATATTTCATGCTACCCAAAGAATAATCAAGCTTTTTTGGGAGATTTTAGATATAATCATACATAAAATATGATTTATCACTAAAACAGTTGGGTATTTAAAAAATCACATCAAAACGAGAATATACAGGAAAAGCAATAATCTCAGACCTCTCCAGATCACCTATCTGGGCTTTGCCGATTGGTGATTGGAGAACACTATTTTACCGTGAAGCCATTCTGCTTCATTACCGTAGTATTGTACTATCTCATGCTTTGTCCCAAGTCATTAATTTGTTTATTCTACGTTCAGACATTTGATGCACACATGTGAACCTCAATTTGCTTTCAAAGAAGATCACTCAACTGTATTGTGTAGAGCTATGCTTAAGGAAACTGTATAATATTATATAATTGGAAAATATAATGTGGTGCTTGCATGCTTGTTGCCTCAAAAAACATTTGCTTATTCAAATTGCTTATGACAAGAAAAATACCAGTTATTATTTTAAGATTAATACATGATTGATATACAAGACAGTCTCTTTTTACTTCATGGAATGGATACTTCTCATGTTCGATCAAGACCTTGGATGGTGCCATATTGGTATTTAACATGTAGTTTGATGATTTAGTATGCCTTCTTCAAAACAGCAAAGATTTTCATTTGATATGCTGATGATATTACATTACTACATCAAAGTGTTAATGGTTTGCAAAAGATGCATCATGTATGTAAGGATTATGCCAGTGAAATATAATGAATAGAAGACAATATGCATAAGTAAGAATGCTGACAATATCTGTATTAAAGGTAAAAGGTTTGACTTTAATCATTTAAAATGAGAAATTTATAGACAGTCACAGAATGCAGATGCAATATTTACGTTGGTCACATTCAATGAAATATCTGGCAAGGGATGGGTGGAAGGAGTGGGATGGTTTCACAAGGGAGGTAATTAAAATCATAAACATGGTCAGTCTTTCTTAAATGTGATTTACATATTTTATATTTATTTAATAATCATTTGTATACCTTGAATATGAGGCCACGGGCCGTAGCGCGGTTGGTTAGAGCGCCAGCCTATTAGCACCAGTTCCTCTGTGGTGATCCAAAGGTCGTGGGTTCGAAATTTCAGAGATTTGGCATAATGGTCTCAAGTCCAAATAATAGGATGCCTTTCCTCACAACAGAGCTTATATCTATCACTCCTGCCCCAAATTCTCAACACTCACTTGCTATTCAGTAGTGGGGACAACTTACACAACACTAATTCCCTAGGGATATGAATCCCTTTGATTATTTCTTTTCCCAGGTTTTGACTTTGCTTAAAAAAGGCACAATTTAGCATTCCACTGCTTTGCACATGACATGTCTTTAGACTCAATCTTTGGCTTGTGATTTCTCATTGTGAACAAATCTCAAATCCCAGGCCACTATTCTGAGGAACTGTTAACTTTGCTGTATCTTTTAATCTCAAATACGTTACCAGACTCGGTATCAGAAGCGGATATGAATATCTCTGACTCAACCAATATAGCAGCAAACTCTTGACAAACAGAGCTCAAAGGTCGTCAGACAAACACAACACAAAACTCGTTTCGGAATCAGACAATAGGACCAATTTGTAGGATCATGTGCACACTCTCAGATATCAATGATTGGCAGTTCAATGTATCAGTGGAGAATATTGTGTTGATTGTATCAGTGGAGAATATTGTGTTGATTATATATATATATATATATATATATATATATATATATATATATATATATATATATAAATCTACATATCATGAATTCTGTAGTACTGATTTTGTCTTGCCCAAGGTGTGCATTGATATATTCAGTAACCTTGGAAAAGGAAAGCCATTACTAAAAGTAGTAATCCAACTTAACCTGCATTTGATACTATTGATCATCAATCACTGCTGTATAGACTTAGAGCACAGTAAAAGGATAACCTCAATGGTGTATACGACCATACCCAATGAACAGGAAACAATGCGTTCCAGTGCCAACACAGAGGTCTCCCAATAAATCCATCCGATATAGCGTCCCACAAGGATCAGTTCTGGTATTAAGGGCACCAAGACCTCACTTAAATAAAGTGCTACTTTGTGCTTGCAAAGCATGAGCAGGCAATGTGTGAAAGGGTGCTATATAAATGCTTTATTATTATTATTATTATTATTATTATTATTATTATTATTATTATTATTATTATTATTATTATTATTATTATTATTATTATTATTATTAATTTTATTACTATTACTATTACTATTACTATTACTATTATTATTATTATTATTATTATTATTATTATTATTATTATTATTATTATTATTATTATTATTATTATTATTATTATTATTATTAATATTATTAATATTATTAATATTATTAATATTACTATTATTATTATGGAGACTTTACGGTAGGTAAATGTGGTTAAAGCAGGGAACATACTGGGGCTCAGGTACCAGCATGACACGACCCCCCCCCCCCCCCCCAGCCTGCAGTGACGCAGGGTGGGTCTGGGTACTTAAGGGCGAGCCCGCCAATTAATATCATTGTTCAGTTTCAAGGCGCTGAGTTTTCCCTCCATCCCTCCCATTTAACTGAATGTCTTAATTTATATGCCGCATTCGCTTCCTGGTGGGTGTTCGGCCAGGCAACAATTATATTAATTAAGTACTCAATTAGTAAGCTCAGAACTGATTAGTTAATTAGCAGCCAGGACTGCATGTATATCATGGTTATTGGATGTAGACTGTATTTGATGTATTTAATGTAAATGTCTAATGATTATATATATGGTGTCGGCAGAATATGTACACCTGGTTATCAAGCAAACGTTTTATATACTGTTTATGAAGAGCTTGAAGGACAAATTTAGTGGTTGATGACTCATGAGAGAGATAAAGAATTGATAACCAGTAGAACTGAATATATGTTTATTAGAGGCATTACAATTACTTGATTATATATCACTCTGAGAAATACCTGTCTCAGTTACACATTATATTGTGTTTTTACTATTGTGTGTCGGTGACAAAACATATTGCTAACAAAACACTTCACACACTTCTTAGGAATAATGTTTTTTGTGAGATATTTATCATTTATTATTATTATTATTATTATTATTATTATTATTATTATTATTATTATTATTATTATTATTATTATTATTATTATTACTATTACTATTACTATTACTATTACTATTACTATTACTATTATTATTATTATTATTATTATTATTATTATTATTATTATTACTATTATTATTATTATTGTTATTATTATTATTATTATTATTATTATTATTATTATTAATATTACTTTTATTATTATGGAGACTTTACGGTAGGTAAATGTGGTTAAAGCATGGAACATACTGGGGCTCAGGTACCAGCATGACACGACCCCCCCCCCCCCCCCCCAGCCTGCAGTGACGCAGGGTGGGTCTGGGTACTTAAAGGCGAGCCCGACAATTAATATCATTGTTCAGTTTCAAGGCGCTGAGTTTTCCCTCCATCCCTCCCATTTAACTGAATGTCTTAATTTATATGCCACCTTTGCTTCCTGGTGGGTGTTCGGCCAGGTAACAATTATATTAATTAAGTACTCAATTAGTAAGCTCAGAACTAATTAGTTAATTAGCAGCCAGGACTGCATGTATATCATGGTTATTGGATGTAGACTGTATTTGATGTATTTAATGTAAATGTCTAATGATTATATGTATGGTGTAGGCAGATTTATTTTGTTAGGAGAACAGAATAAATCATTTATGTGCATTCAGAAATGGCTCGTTTCCTTATTTTAACATTATTATTATAATTATTATTATTATTATTATTATTATTATTATTATTATTATTATTATTATTATTATTATTATTATTATTATTATTATATTTATTATTATTATTATTATTATTATATTTATTATTATTATTATTATTATTATTATTATTATTATTATTATTATTATTTTTAATTATTATTATTGTTATTATTATCATTATTGTTATTTATTACTTATAATTTATTAAAAAATATTGAAATTTTTATTACAAAGAGGCATGAAACAGAATCGTGAGGAAATGTGAAGACATTTGTGAAGAAATTGAAGAATGTTGTTGTGTGCACTACTAGCAAAATCTGAATCATATATCAAAATCAAAACGGCTTCAGGTAAATGAAACAATATGTGCAGTAAAACTGTAAAGATAAAATATCATTTGATCATTCTATTTTCTAAACTTTGTTCGAAAGTTTATGGAACATTTGAAGAAAATAAA
Organism: Amphiduros pacificus; assembly: GCA_949316495.1. Taxonomy (NCBI): domain Eukaryota; kingdom Metazoa; phylum Annelida; class Polychaeta; order Phyllodocida; family Hesionidae; genus Amphiduros; species Amphiduros pacificus. The sequence continues at coordinate 13,301,318 of OX439010.1, forward strand.
TGCATCAAAGATTGGTCCAATTTCTACATGTAGAAACTCTTGATTCGCAATATGTTCAGGTGGCTTTGGTAGTTATTGTATGTACCGAAGGGAGTAATGGTTGTGTCAATACAAAAAGGGAGTCCAGGTTTCTTAGTACAGCCGACGACAACTGACCTGCGGACCACAACAGAGCTGCGGTTCAATTTTCTGTACTCTCGAAAATATTCACATCAGATCATTCTCTGACACCTGCGTGTGCCAACAAGGTCGAATGGTGTGATAAACATCGGTTATCAACTGATAAACTGAAACACAGCTTTCTTGTCGTCCGCAGCTCTGTTGTCGTCGGCTGTAATCATAAACAAGTCAAAATGTAGAACACACCTTAACTGGGCATGGAAAACATCAGACAAAAGAAGCAGGCAAAAGGAAAGCAGTGAAGCGAGATAAATTTCAGAACCATCGTCTATTTGTGTAAGAAAACTCCACCAGAGGGCGACGTGGTGAACCTGCCTCTGTTGGACAGTGTAAATACATATTGATCTAATTCTGGAATAATGTATATACCCGTAACAGTGCTCCATTAGCCGACTATTTATTTACCTATGCCAAACTGCTGGCCTAACATTTAGAATCAAGGATCTGACTCAATATCACCAGGTTAAAAACCAAGTGATAATATGACAAGTATAAAAACCAAGTGATTTGTATTTTCAAATATATTGAGTGGACGTTTCGCACATACTGGTTCCGCGGACACCTTATATGACAAATATGGAGAATTTACCCAGAATGTTGCTGAAACTTGCTGCACTATTAGGCATCGCTGGAAACGTTGCAACTGGTAAGCCATAGATAAACAGCGAAGTGAATATCAGTTACGTTAAAATCAGTACCACAATTCGGTGTTTCTATTATTATTTTTACGCTGGTTTTGTGTCATTTATGGTCTGGAAATATAATATTCATAAACAACATTTGATCACATGATTTAATCACACTCCATTGTCGATCACAGTTTCAATGGTTATTAGTGATAAGTTAAAAATGAATACAATATAAGAAGGTTGCAATGAACTGACTTATTTTTAAGACATAACATCAATATGATGTACATAAACAGGTATCGGTGATGGTTGGATGATTATTTTGGGAATAGACAATTAATAATGCATGGGTTATGTCATGGAACCTGAGAGCAATATAACTTTATTATTGCTCTCAGATGGAACATACTGGGACTACTGTGACTAACAACGCAAACGATGAATTACAGCAGAGACATTTAACACAAATAAATATCTCTGAGTACAGTTTGTATTTATGCGCGATTTGTGTGCGATTTAAGGAAAATAAGAGACTTAGGAACCTGGAAACCCCAGGCTGGAAATACATTTTTAATCTAAGCTGAGAGAATCAATAAGAGGGCTTCTTTCTCACATCGGTCCAAGCCAACTACCTTATGATCGCGATGCTTTTTAGGGTTACTCCGATTTTGCGTCACTCGGCGCAGCGCCACGGCGCCACAAACATGTATATTCCACAAGCAAGCATAAACATCAGATTAACATGTGCGTACAGGTATTTGTCATGCTCACGAATTCTCCTATGAGAGGGTCATTTGACCCTTGAGACCTTTACCTAACCCCAAATAGACAATCTTATATTTTGTACCATTGTTCGACATGGCCATTGGCACTGCGCTATGTAGCGCAAAATGGAAGTAAACCATCTTTACTTATCCCCGAAATTTCAATTAGTTTTAAAATGTTTTTTCTTTTGTTTCGAAATATGCCCTCTCAGAAAAGTGAACATTTCAGAATCTGAACCATATACTTGTGGGTACCTGGATGATATGAGCGTGTGCCAGTATGAGCGTGGGACGTTATTAGCGTGGGACTATACGAGCCTTAATGGGCATATAGATTCACAAAACATCCTCATAACATTCTGAGGGATTTGCGCCAGTGTCCTGTGTGTTGCCATGTAGTTATGGCACTGTGCCATGGGACATACACTGAAAGCCGTTAGCCTGTTTTCAGAGATTTCACAGCTTGGCTTCAACTCCTTATTACAAATGAACACAATACGTGCGAAACTCCTGCGGCTATGTCTCATTCAGCTTTTAAATCTTCTGGAAATTTTAAAGGCACAGAAAATATATACACCTGGTTATCAAGCAAACGTTTTATATACTTGTTTATGAAGAGGTTGAAGGACAAATTTAGTGGTTTGATGACTCATGAGAGAGATAAAGAATTGATAACCAGTAGAACTGAATATATGTTTATTAGAGGCACAATTACTTGATTATATATCACTCTGAGAAATACCTGTCTCACTTACACATTATATTGTGGTTTTACATGACTATTGTGTGCAGGTGACAAAACATATTGCTAACAAAACACTTCACACACATCTTAGGAATAATGTTTTTGTGAGACTTTTGTGACTGACACACGCTATTGAAAACTGATCAAGAGCTTTTTTGTTATATTGGATAGACATTTTAGTTAATAATATTGTTTATCACATATAGGGCAATGACTGCAGAGGTAGTAATTAAATACTACCTATGTAATGCAGAGTACACTCACTGTGAAGCTAATGCTGTTGAGGTGAGACACATCTTGACGTAATTTCACATCTTGGTCTCTACATCTACATCTATAAGTTTACTCGGCAAAACCTATTGGCATCCCGCCGAGTGTAAATGGTCTATGTGGTGATGTTGCCTTGCACCAAGTAAGAATCGTGACCCAGTAGGAATTCCTACATTGTGCAACTGCCCAAAGTAGGAATTCCTACTTTGTGCAAATAAGTAGGAATATTAAGATATATCAATAACTGAGATGACTGGATGCGGCCAATATAATTACAATGTTTATCAGTTTTCTATTAAATTTTACATTTAAAAAAATAACAGACACTTCCTCTGGCTTAATTGAACATTATATTGGCATTAAAGAATATGGGAATATGGTTAGAAATTTGGAAATATGACATTTTTGGAAATAGAAATGTTGATTGTCATTTTACTTTGACTAAAAATGTACAACCTTTTTTTTTTAAATATTTGTATCATAATTATATGTTTACAAGCCCACACCCAGATATCTACCTATTTGCCAATCAGAAATGTACATATCACTGATAATTCATATTTTTTATGCACACAACTAATATCAGTGCATGCTCATATCATCATTATTATTATAACAGTCCTATGTTCATATTGCCTAAACCTCCTTATTCTTGTTCCTGGCATTTGGATTCTTGACTCTGATATTCCTACTTATTTGCGCAATGTAGGAATTCCTACTTTGTCTTGCACAATGTAGGAATTATTCCTACATTGTGCAAGATTCCTACTTTGCGCATGACAATGTCGCTGTACTCAAAGTTAAATAATACAAACACATTTTGTTCGTGATTATAAGGGAACAACGTATCATAGATATGGAATTATTCTGAATCTTACACTATCAATCTAGAAATTAGTGTAGAAATGATCATCCTTGATTTTTATGAAGACAGTTTGTCATTAGCGGGTCATGGTTCACGATCCCAGGTTCATGACATATTAGGTTAAGAGATTTTGAAATATTTTTCGATCAACTTATAGCCACCATGAGTTTGAACATAACATATTAGGTGCAAATGTTTCACCGCTTGCCCTATTCAACTTTTTAACCCCCCAGGCTGGTCCCTATCAATAAGTTTACTCAGCAAAACCAATTGGCATCCCACTCTCAATGCTTGTTCTTGTCTCTTAAGGGAACACCACGTCACAAAATCAAAAATAAGATAGGCTCTTAAGATGTTGGTCTACTGAAGAATTAAATTGGTGATGATGTAGACCTACTAATGAATTAAGTTGGTGATGATGTAGACCTACTAATGAATTAAGTTGGTGATGATGTAGACCTACTAATGAATTAAGTTGGTGATGATGTAGACCTACTAATGAATTAAGTTGGTGATGATGTAGACCTACTAATGAATTAAGTTGGTGATGATGTAGACCTACTAATGAATTAAGTTGGTGATGATGTAGACCTACTAATGTATTAAGTTGGTGATGATGTAGACCTACTAATGAATTAAGTTGGTAATGATGTAGACCTACTAATGAATTAAGTTGGTGATGATGTAGACCTACTAATGAATTAAGTTGGTGATGATGTAGACCTACTAATGAATTAAGTTGGTGATGATGTTGACCCAAGGATTGCAGATGGATGGCAAATGGGCCTTGATGCTAAGTAATGATGTGGCTCAAGAATGGTCAATTCATTAAATCTGTTTTCACCATCATTATACTTGAGGCGGGTTTCAAACAGATATAAAATGGGTTGAACAGATCCAGAAAATTAATAGCAAGGCAGACCAAATACTTGGTTTTGTAAGAAGAAATCTTAGCCTGTGTCAAGGAAACATCAACCTTGACCAGAGTTTTACTACAAATGTCGATGAACATGTTCATATTGACTTGTATAATTTCTACAAAAAGGTTTACAATGTTTTGTAACGTACATCCCCATGTAAAGATATTTTCAAAATATCTATTAACTTGTAATACAACCAGTTACAAGTATCTTTTTGGTATTCCTCACTGGCAGATTTTCTGAGGGAACTACTTTCATCGGTGTCCAGTTGAAAGAAATGTAATGCCAATCTGATATTGATTAGGTTTCTCAAATAGGTTACGACACCTATTCTACATTTCACCTGTTATATTTATGTCCTGTCTGTATGATAATTCAAACAAATATAACAGATGTGTTGTGCTCCCAAATGATGACAACTAAAATGTGTGTAAACCAAAATTTGAAATAGAAAAAAAGAATCAGCTACCGTTTCGTGGCTTTCTGCCAGCGACAACTAGCGGGACTGCCAAAACCGCTAAAATGTCATAAATAACATATCCCTGAGGATCAGCACAAGCACAAACACGCAATTGTAATTATTATATTTTTTTCATTTTCAGAAACAGAGCTTGGCAGATTACACAATGATTTGTTGAGGAATTATACCCCTGTCCGCCCAGTGGAAAATTGGAATGAACCTCTAGAAGTCAGTGTGGCATTCTCCCTGAAATATATAAAGAATTTGGTAGGTGGGAATTCATGAATACTCTGCTTAACAAAGGTAGTCGATCCTGCCTCTGTTTAGCACAGATTGGTTTGTGTAATATCAAAGAACACATTAAGCATTGTTATTACATTCCCTGAGAACAATATATTATTATTATTATTATTATTATTATTATTATTATTATTATTATTATTATTATTATTATTATTATTATTATTATTATTATTATTATTATTATTATTATTATTATTATTATTATTATTATTATTATTATTATTATTATAATTATTATTATTATTATTATTATTATAATTATTATTATTATTATCATTATTATTATTATTATTATTATTATTATTATTATTATTATTATTATTATTATTATTATTATTATTATTATTATTATTATCTTTATTCGCACAAAGTTTAAAAACGTTGGGACACATATAATATTCATATTAAATGATTTAAATGATATATTTATGCTCTCATCATATTGGAGAGACATTTGATTAATATCATGCAACAACTGTGAAAAGTTTTGAACAAATGGCTGTTGTCTTGATGCGTACCTTTTTGAAAGTTAAGACATTGATTGAGACATCTAGATTGATAATTAACTGAATAATGATAAGCAATTATGTGCTATTTAAAATGACGACTTGTATTTGCAGAGTGGTAAGGATCAGAGTTTAACTACTTTTGGACAATTGTTGTTGGTAAGCCATCATTTTAATTCATTAACATCGGCCATCATATAGTGCACAATGGTTTGCTGAATATATTTCTATAATCTGAAAACAATTGGAGAAGATTACGTTGATTAATGCATAAAAAGATTACGTTGATTAATGCATAAAAAGATTACGTTGAAAAATGCATTATAAGGTATCCTCAATCAATGAACGTGATATTGCGTGATATTGGGCTAGGATATATAATAAAGACAATTATAGGAGTGCAAATACTTTGCTATTTGATTTGTTTGATATCAGATGCCAGGAATTATACAACACTTTACAATGCATTGGTTCATGAAAGTAATAATCAGTTTTAATTATTTAATTGTCTTGTCAGGCCAATTCTATTTCTGATTTAATGTGTTCGGTCAATTTTCATTGCAGGCTTGGGTTGACTTTAGTTTGATATGGGATAAAAATAAGTATTCAGGAATAGATTCTATAACCATGTCTGCAACTGACATATGGACACCCACCATTGCACTCAGAAATAGGTAGGCTTTAGCCTTATTCATGATATGTTTTTTTTCAGTTATGTTACATTCACACATATTGTTTGGGGGTTGTGATTATGGGACCAGTTGTCTTAATATTCCTCAATATCTCTTGAGGGTCATACTTTTAATGTGTGTTATGTGCCGAGTCTGTAAATATCCTCAGTTTCGAAAAACATGATCATCTATTGTTTGTCACATCTATTGATTACATGTAATTTTCAATCAGGTAAACAAGATATAGTGAACCAAATAACATAGGAAATGTACAGGGAATGTGCCAAAGCACATTGAAACTAAACTCTAAAATATCAAAATATCATTGGTCGCTTGAAGTTTACATAATTAGTCCCAATTGATGTTCAAGTTTGCACACAATCAATGTCTACTTTTTCTGTTTGCAGTATGAAGGTGATCAAGAATGTTGACTGGGTTTCAGTTTCACCATTGAGTGTTGAGTCAAATGGCTTTGTTTCCTGGCTCATTACAGACGAGTTTACATCCTTATGCAAAATGGATATGAGAAAGTTTCCATTTGACCAGCAGACATGTTACCTTGATTTTGGGAGTCTAATGAACACAGATAATAAAGTTGTACTATCACATTTATTTGATACAATTTCCCTTGATGTATTTAATCCAAGTAATGAATTTCAGCTCATTGATCATTCCATTGGATATAAGTTATACAAATATGAAGTACCGGGATCACCAGCTATTAACTTAACAGCTTTAAGATATGAATTTGTTATTAAGAGAGAGCCCCTGTATCTTGTTCTAAGTATAATCATCCCAGCTGCAACACTCACATTACTGACATTATTGGTGTTCTTATTACCTGTGGAGTCGGGTGAGAAGATGGGTTTGGGAATCACAGTACTTCTGGCATTCAGCGTGTACATGCTAATACTGTCCGACCTCACTCCCCAGACCTCGCAGTATATTCCTGCATTAAGTAAGCAATCTTATTTTCTCAGTTTAATGAATATTCTTTGGCAATATTCTGTTTTCATAATCAAATACCATAATATCACTAATAAATCAAATTAATAACTAAATATATATTTATGTAGATAGATATATCCACACACACACACACACATATATATATGTATGTATGTATGTATGTATGTATGTATGTATGTATGTATGTATGTATGTATGTATGTATGTATGTATGTATGTATGTATGTATGTGTGTGTGTGTGTGTGTGTGTGTGTGTGTGTGTGTGTATGTATGTATGTATGTATGTATGTATGTATGTATGTTTATATATATATATATATATATATATATATATATATATATATATATATATATATATATATATATATATATATATATATATATATATATATATATATATATATATATATATATATATATATATATATATATATATATATATATATATATAACTATAATTGATAGTTACGGACCCATCTCATATTAGAAAAGTGATAGTTACGGAGCCACCTAAGTTACGGAGCCATTTTCGTGGCTCCGTAACTTTTAGCCCCCATCTATTTCTAAAATAAGGAAATCTGGTAGCATCTTGGCTTTTAAAATCTAAACTGGATGGCAATAGCTTTATTTTGGAGAAATTTAAAGTTGAAAAACTGCTATGGAAACACAACAAAAATCTAAGTGAAATTTAGGCATGTATATATCATGTATATATATATAATCTAAAACAGGTAGTTACGGTGCCATCCAGTTTTTTGTCCATATCTTTTTAATTTCATATATATATATTTATTTCCTTGCCAGGAAAATATTTTCCAAACTGTTTTACACTGTTCCTCTTATTTTTAAGGCAATCTGTTTAGTAGTTATAAAAATATAGGATTTTATAGGTTTTGATGGCACAGTTTTTCAAAAGTCAACAAAAATACAGTGCCCCCTGGTGAAAAAATCTTGTATATGTGCAACTGGATGGAAGAGAGAAGAGAGGACATGAAAAAAAATGATTATCATTATCATTATTATTATATTTTATAATTAAAATATTTTCCTGCCAAGGAAATAAATAAATATATATATATATATATATATATATAAATATATATGAAATTAAAAAACTGGGAGTGTCAGGTGATCATCGTACAGAGCCTCAGACAGATTTGCTGAGTCAGTGGTGAGGAGGCACTTCCAAGGTTGCCTTTGCCGGTTGACGAAATGGCCCCAGAGGTTTTGAAATGTAAGTATCAGTGTTTATAAGTTCTATGTACATTATTTATGAATGTTATTTATCCAAATGTGACATGAAATTGAGATATCAAAACCAGTTACTGTTTGATTACATGTTGACCTACTCTTAGATACGTATCGATCGTTTTCATATTACGATGTCCACGAGTTGTTTGTCATGCACGCAATGCTCTTCTGCAGTACATGGGGAGTCTGTAGGTTTTTAAATTTTGAAAATCCATCCATTATTGGCCGAGTTAGTTGAGTTTGCAATATATATTTCATTTTCTGTGGCCTGAGTGGTGAGTACATGAACACGGTAGTTGCCACTGACCTCATTTGAGTGAGAAAGGCCGTATCAGCTCACACACGGTATTCATATGCTGATTAATCTTTGTGCCTTTCACTTGTGCTGCTATATCTCACTGCTATCACTGTCTCTCACTGTTGTAATAATTTCTTATTTATGCACTTAGTTTTCTCAAAGATAATTATTATTAATTTATGTTTGATTATCTTTGAGAAAACTGACATTTTGGGTGCCCTGCAGATTGTCACTGTTTTGTATTAAAATGTAAGATGAACAGTTTCCTGCCCCAAATCATGAAAATTATTAAATATTTCTGACCGAAACCAACAAATGTGATTAATATTACATGCCGTTATCATTCTTTCTTGCTAATTATCATTTATGATTGCATTATCTTTGAGAAAACTGACATTTTGGGTGCTCTGTAGATTTCATATATTGTCACTGTTTTGTATTGAAATGTAAGATGAACAGTTTCTTGCCCCAAATCATGAAAATTATTAAATATTTTTGCACAAAACCAACAAATGTGATTAATATTACATGCCGTTATCATCCATTCTTGCTAATTATCATTTATGATTGCATTATCTTTGAGAAAACTGACATTTTGGGTGCTCTGTAGATTTCATATATTGTCACTTTTTTTATATTGAAATGTAAGATGAACAGATTCTTGCCCCAAATCATGAAAATTATTAAATATTTCTTACCGAAAGCAACAAATATGAATAATATAACATGCCGTTAGATAATGCAATCATAAATGATAATTATCAACAATGAATGATAACGGCATGTAATATTATTCATATTGTTGCTTTCGGTCAGAAATATTTAATAATTTTCAAGATATGGGGCAAGAATCTGTTCATCTTACATTTCTATACAAAACAGTGACAATATAAGAAATCTACGGAGCACCCAAAATGTCAGTTTTCTCAAAGATAGTGCAATCATAAATGATAATTAACAAGAAAGAATGATAACGGCATGTAATATTATTCATATTTGTTGCTTTCGGTCAGAAATATTTAATAATTTTCATGATTTGGGGCAAGAATCTGTTCATCTTACATTTCAATACAAAACAGTGACAATATATGAAATCTACAGGGTGCCCAAAATGACAGTTTTCTCAGAGATAATGCAATCATAAATGATAATTATCAACATTGAATGATAACGGCTTGTTATATTATTCACATTTGTTGGTTTCGGTCAGAAATATTCAATAATTTTCATGATTTGGGGCAAGAATCTGTTCATCTTACATTTCAATATAAAACAGTGACAATATAAGAAATCTACGGAGCACCCAAAATGTCAGTTTTCTCAAAGATAGTGCAATCATAAATGATAATTAACAAGAATGAATGATAACGGCATGTAATATTATTCATATTTGTTGCTTTCAGTCAGAAATATTTAATAATTTTCATGATTTGAGGCAAGAATCTGTTCATCTTACATTTCAATACAAAACAGTGACAATATATGAAATCTACAGGGTGCCCAAAATGACAGTTTTCTCAAAGATAATGCAATCATAAATGATAATTATCAACAATGAATGATAACGGCTTGTTATATTATTCATATTTGTTTGTTTCGGTTCAGAAATATTTAATAATTTTCATGATTTGGGACAAGAATCTGTTCATCTTACATTTCAATATAAAATAGTGACAATATAAGAAATCTACGGAGCACCCAAAATGTCAGTTTTCTCAAAGATAGTGCAATCATAAATGATAATTATCAACAATGAATGATAACGGCATGTAATATTATTCATATTTGTTGCTTTCGGTCAGAAATATTTAATAATTTTCATGATTTGGGGCAAGAATATGTTCATCTAACATTTCAATACTAAACAGTGACAATATATGAAATCTACAGGGTGCCCAAAATGACAGTTTTCTCAAAGATATTGCAATCATAAATGATAATTATCAACAATGAATGATAACGGCATGTAATATTATTCATATTTGTTGCTTTCGGTCAGAAATATAAAAAAATTATCATCACTTGGGGCAGGAAACTGTGCATCTTATATTTCTATACAAAACAGTGACAACAATATAAGAAATCTACAGGGCACCCAAAATGTCAGTTTTCTCAAAGATCATGCAATCATAAATGATAATTAACAAGAATGAATGATAATGGCATGTAATATTATTCATATTTGTTGCTTTCGGTCAGAAATATTTAATAATTTTCATGATTTGGGGCAAGAATCTGTTCATCTTACATTTCAATACAAAACAGTGACAATATATGAAATCTACAGGGTGCCCAAAATGACAGTTTTCTCAAAGATAATGCAATCATAAATGATAATTATTAACATTGAATGATAACGGCTTGTTATATTATTCATATTTGTTGGTTTCGGTCAGAAATATTTAATAATTTTCATGATTTGGGACAAGAATCTGTTCATCTTACATTTCAATATAAAACAGTGACAATATAAGAAATCTACGGAGCACCCAAAATGTCAGTTTTCTCAAAGATAGTGCAATCATAAATGATAATTATCAACAATGAATGATAACGGCATGTAATATTATTCATATTTGTTGCTTTCGGTCAGAAATTTTAAATAATTTTCATGATTTGGGGCAAGAATATGTTCATCTTACATTTCAATACAAAACAGTGACAATATATGAAATCTACAGGGTGCCCAAAATGACAGTTTTCTCAAAGATAGTGCAATCATAAATGATAATTATCAACAATGAATGATAACGGCATGTAATATTATTCATATTTGTTGCTTTCGGTCAGAAATATAAAAAAATTATCATGACTTGGGGCAGGAAACTGTGCATCTTATATTTCTATACAAAACAGTGACAACAATATAAGAAATCTACAGGGCACCCAAAATGTCAGTTTTCTCAAAGATCATGCAATCATAAATGATAATTAACAAGAATGAATGATAACGGCATGTAATATAATTCATATTTGTTGCTTTCGGTCAGAAATATTTAATAATTTTCATGATTTCGGGCAAGAATCTGTTCATCTTACATTTCAATACAAAACAGTGACAATATATGAAATCTACAGGGCACCCAAAATGTCAGTTTTCTCAAAGATAATGCAATCATAAATGATAATTATTAACATTGAATGATAACGGCTTGTTATATTATTCATATTTGTTGGTTTCGGTCAGAAATATTTAATAATTTTCATGATTTGGGACAAGAATCTGTTCATCTTACATTTCAATATAAAACAGTGACAATATAAGAAATCTACGGAGCACCCAAAATGTCAGTTTTCTCAAAGATAGTGCAATCATAAATGATAATTATCAACAATGAATGATAACGGCATGTAATATTATTCATATTTGTTGCTTTCGGTCAGAAATATTTAATAATTTTCATGATTTGGGGCAAGAATATGTTCATCTTACATTTCAATACAAAACAGTGACAATATATGAAATCTACAGGGTGCCCAAAATGACAGTTTTCTCAAAGATAGTGCAATCATAAATGATAATTATCAACAATGAATGATAACGGCATGTACCGTATCCGCTCGGGTTAGCGCCCATGCTTGGCTTAACGCCCACCCCCCTTTTTAGGAAGAAATCATTAAACGCCCACCTTCCCTGGATGTCCGCCATCATGTCATATTGGTCTCTACAGATCTGACTTTTAACATCTTCCTACAGTATGAACAAGTGAAATCTTTGAAGCTTACCCCAATATTCTGTTAAATCATGTCCTATCACAGTGTTCACGTGTATTTATTTGTGAAAGTTGTGTAGAGTTTCGTGAAAATTGACAGAAATGTGCTTGCAAAGCTGCAAAGTTTGCATCTTCTCCAGCATTGTGTTGTGTACTCGTCATCCCTTGGAGCGCTCTTATTCAATTTCTGCACTGAAACTGATGACGTCACAGGTGTCACTGTATTATCGCTCACAATGGCACCCCATGTTATCGATGAAAGAGGCAAGTTTGTGTACATTTTACAAAGATTTATGATTGTGTAAGAGCCCACCCATCTTTATAAACGCCCATGCTTGGGTAAACGCCCACCCCCCTCTTTTACTTTGTCCCCAATTAGCCGCCCATGGGCGCTAATCCGAGCGGATACGGTAATATTATTCATATTTGTTGCTTTCGGTCAGAAATATAAAAAAATTATCATGACTTGGGGCAGGAAACTGTGCATCTTATATTTATATACAAAACAGTGACAACAATATAAGAAATCTACAGGGCACCCAAAATGTCAGTTTTCTCAAAGATCATGCAATCATAAATGATAATTAACAAGAGTGAATGATAACGGCATCTTATATTATTCATATTTGTTGCTTTCGGTCAGAAATATTTAATAATTTTCATGATTTGGGGCAAGAATATGTTCATCTTACATTTCAATACAAAACAGTGACAATATATGAAATCTACAGGGTGCCCAAAATGACAGTTTTCTCAGAGATAATGCAATCATAAATGATAATTATCAACATTGAATGATAACGGCTTGTTATATTATTCACATTTGTTGGTTTCGGTCAGAAATATTCAATAATTTTCATGATTTGGGGCAAGAATCTGTTCATCTTACATTTCAATATAAAACAGTGACAATATAAGAAATCTACAGGGCACCCAAAATGTCAGTTTTCTCAAAGATAATGCAATCATAAATGATCATTATCAACATTGAATGATAACGGCATGTAATATTATTCATATTGTTGCTTTCGGTCAGAAATATTTAATAATTTTCAAGATATGGGGCAAGAATCTGTTCATCTTACATTTCTATACAAAACAGTGACAATATAAGAAATCTACAGGGCACCCAAAATGTCAGTTTTCTCAAAGATCATGCAATCATAAATGATAATTAACAAGAATGAATGATAACGGCATGTAATATTATTCATATTTGTTGCTTTCGGTCAGAAATATTTAATAATTTTCATGATTTGGGGCAAGAATCTGTTCATCTTACATTTCAATACAAAACAGTGACAATATATGAAATCTACAGGGCACCCAAAATGTCAGTTTTCTCAAAGATAATGCAATCATAAATGATAATTATCAACAATGAATGATAACAGCATGTAATATTATTCATATTGTTGCTTTCGGTCAGAAATATTTAATAATTTTCAAGATATGGGGCAAGAATCTGTTCATCTTACATTTCTATACAAAACAGTGACAATATAAGAAATCTACAGGGCACCCAAAATGTCAGTTTTCTCAAAGATAATGCAATCATAAATGATCATTATCAACATTGAATGATAACGGCATGTAATATTATTCATATTTGTTGGTTTCGGTCAGAAATATTTAATAATTTTCATGATTTGGGGCAAGAATCTGTTCATCTTACATTTCAATATAAAACAGTGACAATATAAGAAATCTACGGAGCACCCAAAATGTCAGTTTTCTCAAAGATAATGCAATCATAAATGATAATTAACAAGAATGAATGATAACGGCATGTAATATTATTCATATTTGTTGCTTTCAGTCAGAAATATTTAATAATTTTCATGATTTGGGGCAAGAATCTGTTCATCTTACATTTCAATATAAAACAGTGACAATATAAGAAATCTACGGAGCACCCAAAATGTCAGTTTTCTCAAAGATAGTGCAATCATAAATGATAATTAACAAGAGTGAATGATAACGGCATGTAATATTATTCATATTTGTTGCTTTCGGTCAGAAATATTTAATAATTTTCATGATTTGGGGCAAGAATCTGTTCATCTCACATTTCAATACAAAACAGTGACAATATATGAAATCTACAGGGTGCCCAAAATGACAGTTTTCTCAAAGATAGTGCAATCATAAATGATAATTATCAACAATGAATGATAACGGCATGTAATATTATTCATATTGTTGCTTTCGGTCAGAAATATTTAATAATTTTCAAGATATGGGGCAAGAATCTGTTCATCTTACATTTCTATACAAAACAGTGACAATATAAGAAATCTACAGGGCACCCAAAATGTCAGTTTTCTCAAAGATAATGCAATCATAAATAATAATTAACAAGAATAAATGATAACGGCATGTAATATTATTCATATTTGTTGCTTTCGGTCAGAAATATTTAATAATTATCATGATTTGGGGCAGGAAACTGTTCATCTTATATCTTAATATAAAACA
The DNA here is from genome assembly GCA_949316495.1 of Amphiduros pacificus. NCBI lineage: Eukaryota > Metazoa > Annelida > Polychaeta > Phyllodocida > Hesionidae > Amphiduros > Amphiduros pacificus. The sequence goes on from OX439010.1 coordinate 13,316,341, forward strand.
GTGACAATATAAGAAATCTACAGAGCACCCAAAATGTCAGTTTTCTCAAAGATAATGCAATCATAAATAATAATTAACAAGAATAAATGATAACGGCATGTAATATTATTCATATTTGTTGCTTTCGGTCAGAAATATTTAATAATTATCATGATTTGGGGCAGGAAACTGTTCATCTTATATCTTAATATAAAACAGTGACAATATAAGAAATCTACAGAGCACCCAAAATGTCAGTTTTCTCAAAGATAATGCAATCATAAATAATAATTAACAAGAATAAATGATAACGGCATGTAATATTATTCATATTTGTTGCTTTCGGTCAGAAATATTTAATAATTATCATGATTTGGGGCAGGAAACTGTTCATCTTATATCTTAATATAAAACAGTGACAATATAAGAAATCTACAGAGCACCCAAAATGTCAGTTTTCTCAAAGATAATGCAATCATAAATAATAATTAACAAGAATAAATGATAACGGCATGTAATATTATTCATATTTGTTGCTTTCGGTCAGAAATATTTAATAATTATCATGATTTGGGGCAGGAAACTGTTCATCTTATATCTTAATATAAAACAGTGACAATATAAGAAATCTACAGAGCACCCAAAATGTCAGTTTTCTCAAAGATAATGCAATCATAAATAATAATTAACAAGAATAAATGATAACGGCATGTAATATTATTCATATTTGTTGCTTTCGGTCAGAAATATTTAATAATTATCATGATTTGGGGCAGGAAACTGTTCATCTTATATCTTAATATAAAACAGTGACAATATAAGAAATCTACAGAGCACCCAAAATGTCAGTTTTCTCAAAGATAATGCAATCATAAATGATAATTATCAACAATGAATGATAACAGCATGTAATATTATTCATATTGTTGCTTTCGGTCAGAAATATTTAATAATTTTCAAGATATGGGGCAAGAATCTGTTCATCTTACATTTCTATACAAAACAGTGACAATATAAGAAATCTACAGGGCACCCAAAATGTCAGTTTTCTCAAAGATAATGCAATCATAAATGATCATTATCAACATTGAATGATAACGGCATGTAATATTATTCATATTTGTTGGTTTCGGTCAGAAATATTTAATAATTTTCATGATTTGGGGCAAGAATCTGTTCATCTTACATTTCAATATAAAACAGTGACAATATAAGAAATCTACGGAGCACCCAAAATGTCAGTTTTCTCAAAGATAATGCAATCATAAATGATAATTAACAAGAATGAATGATAACGGCATGTAATATTATTCATATTTGTTGCTTTCAGTCAGAAATATTTAATAATTTTCATGATTTGGGGCAAGAATCTGTTCATCTTACATTTCAATATAAAACAGTGACAATATAAGAAATCTACGGAGCACCCAAAATGTCAGTTTTCTCAAAGATAGTGCAATCATAAATGATAATTAACAAGAGTGAATGATAACGGCATGTAATATTATTCATATTTGTTGCTTTCGGTCAGAAATATTTAATAATTTTCATGATTTGGGGCAAGAATCTGTTCATCTCACATTTCAATACAAAACAGTGACAATATATGAAATCTACAGGGTGCCTAAAATGACAGTTTTCTCAAAGATAGTGCAATCATAAATGATAATTATCAACAATGAATGATAACGGCATGTAATATTATTCATATTGTTGCTTTCGGTCAGAAATATTTAATAATTTTCAAGATATGGGGCAAGAATCTGTTCATCTTACATTTCTATACAAAACAGTGACAATATAAGAAATCTACAGGGCACCCAAAATGTCAGTTTTCTCAAAGATAATGCAATCATAAATAATAATTAACAAGAATAAATGATAACGGCATGTAATATTATTCATATTTGTTGCTTTCGGTCAGAAATATTTAATAATTATCATGATTTGGGGCAGGAAACTGTTCATCTTATATCTTAATATAAAACAGTGACAATATAAGAAATCTACAGAGCACCCAAAATGTCAGTTTTCTCAAAGATAATGCAATCATAAATAATAATTAACAAGAATAAATGATAACGGCATGTAATATTATTCATATTTGTTGCTTTCGGTCAGAAATATTTAATAATTATCATGATTTGGGGCAGGAAACTGTTCATCTTATATCTTAATATAAAACAGTGACAATATAAGAAATCTACAGAGCACCCAAAATGTCAGTTTTCTCAAAGATAATGCAATCATAAATAATAATTAACAAGAATAAATGATAACGGCATGTAATATTATTCATATTTGTTGCTTTCGGTCAGAAATATTTAATAATTATCATGATTTGGGGCAGGAAACTGTTCATCTTATATCTTAATATAAAACAGTGACAATATAAGAAATCTACAGAGCACCCAAAATGTCAGTTTTCTCAAAGATAATGCAATCATAAATAATAATTAACAAGAATAAATGATAACGGCATGTAATATTATTCATATTTGTTGCTTTCGGTCAGAAATATTTAATAATTTTCATGATTTGGGACAGGAAACTGTTCATCTTATATCTTAATATAAAACAGTGACAATATAAGAAATCTACAGAGCACCCAAAATGTCAGTTTTCTCAAAGATAATGCAATCATAAATAATAATTAACAAGAATAAATGATAACGGCATGTAATATTATTCATATTTGTTGCTTTCGGTCAGAAATATTTAATAATTATCATGATTTGGGGCAGGAAACTGTTCATCTTATATCTTAATATAAAACAGTGACAATATAAGAAATCTACAGAGCACCCAAAATGTCAGTTTTCTCAAAGATAATGCAATCATAAATAATAATTAACAAGAATAAATGATAACCGCATGTAATATTATTCATATTTGTTGCTTTCGGTCAGAAATATTTAATAATTTTCATGATTTGGGACAGGAAACTGTTCATCTTATATCTTAATATAAAACAGTGACAATATAAGAAATCTACAGAGCACCCAAAATGTCAGTTTTCTCAAAGATAATGCAATCATAAATAATAATTAGCAAGAATAAATGATAACGGCATGTAATATTATTCATATTTGTTGCTTTCGGTCAGAAATATTTAATAATTATCATGATTTGGGGCAGGAAACTGTTCATCTTATATCTTAATATAAAACAGTGACAATATAAGAAATCTACAGAGCACCCAAAATGTCAGTTTTCTCAAAGATAATGCAATCATAAATAATAATTAACAAGAATAAATGATAACGGCATGTAATATTATTCATATTTGTTGCTTTCGGTCAGAAATATTTAATAATTATCATGATTTGGGGCAGGAAACTGTTCATCTTATATCTTAATATAAAACAGTGACAATATAAGAAATCTACAGAGCACCCAAAATGTCAGTTTTCTCAAAGATAATGCAATCATAAATAATAATTAACAAGAATAAATGATAACGGCATGTAATATTATTCATATTTGTTGCTTTCGGTCAGAAATATTTAATAATTATCATGATTTGGGGCAGGAAACTGTTCATCTTATATCTTAATATAAAACAGTGACAATATAAGAAATCTACAGAGCACCCAAAATGTCAGTTTTCTCAAAGATAATGCAATCATAAATAATAATTAACAAGAATAAATGATAACCGCATGTAATATTATTCATATTTGTTGCTTTCGGTCAGAAATATTTAATAATTTTCATGATTTGGGACAGGAAACTGTTCATCTTATATCTTAATATAAAACAGTGACAATATAAGAAATCTACAGAGCACCCAAAATGTCAGTTTTCTCAAAGATAATGCAATCATAAATAATAATTAGCAAGAATAAATGATAACGGCATGTAATATTATTCATATTTGTTGCTTTCGGTCAGAAATATTTAATAATTATCATGATTTGGGGCAGGAAACTGTTCATCTTATATCTTAATATAAAACAGTGACAATATAAGAAATCTACAGAGCACCCAAAATGTCAGTTTTCTCAAAGATAATGCAATCATAAATAATAATTAACAAGAATAAATGATAACGGCATGTAATATTATTCATATTTGTTGCTTTCGGTCAGAAATATTTAATAATTATCATGATTTGGGGCAGGAAACTGTTCATCTTATATCTTAATATAAAACAGTGACAATATAAGAAATCTACAGAGCACCCAAAATGTCAGTTTTCTCAAAGATAATGCAATCATAAATAATAATTAACAAGAATAAATGATAACGGCATGTAATATTATTCATATTTGTTGCTTTCGGTCAGAAATATTTAATAATTATCATGATTTGGGGCAGGAAACTGTTCATCTTATATCTTAATATAAAACAGTGACAATATAAGAAATCTACAGAGCACCCAAAATGTCAGTTTTCTCAAAGATAATGCAATCATAAATAATAATTAACAAGAATAAATGATAACCGCATGTAATATTATTCATATTTGTTGCTTTCGGTCAGAAATATTTAATAATTTTCATGATTTGGGACAGGAAACTGTTCATCTTATATCTTAATATAAAACAGTGACAATATAAGAAATCTACAGAGCACCCAAAATGTCAGTTTTCTCAAAGATAATGCAATCATAAATAATAATTAGCAAGAATAAATGATAACGGCATGTAATATTATTCATATTTGTTGCTTTCGGTCAGAAATATTTAATAATTATCATGATTTGGGGCAGGAAACTGTTCATCTTATACCTTGATATAAAACAGTGACAATATAAGAAATCTACAGAGCACCCAAAATGTCAGTTTTCTCAAAGATAATGCAATCATAAATAATAATTAACAAGAATAAATGATAACGGCATGTAATATTATTCATATTTGTTGCTTTCGGTCAGAAATATTTAATAATTATCATGATTTGGGGCAGGAAACTGTTCATCTTATATCTTAATATAAAACAGTGACAATATAAGAAATCTACAGAGCACCCAAAATGTCAGTTTTCTCAAAGATAATGCAATCATAAATAATAATTAACAAGAATAAATGATAACGGCATGTAATATTATTCATATTTGTTGCTTTCGGTCAGAAATATTTAATAATTATCATGATTTGGGGCAGGAAACTGTTCATCTTATATCTTAATATAAAACAGTGACAATATAAGAAATCTACAGAGCACCCAAAATGTCAGTTTTCTCAAAGATAATGCAATCATAAATAATAATTAACAAGAATAAATGATAACGGCATGTAATATTATTCATATTTGTTGCTTTCGGTCAGAAATATTTAATAATTATCATGATTTGGGGCAGGAAACTGTTCATCTTATATCTTAATATAAAACAGTGACAATATAAGAAATCTACACAGCACCCAAAATGTCAGTTTTCTCAAAGATAATGCAATCATAAATAATAATTAACAAGAATAAATGATAACCGCATGTAATATTATTCATATTTGTTGCTTTCGGTCAGAAATATTTAATAATTTTCATGATTTGGGACAGGAAACTGTTCATCTTATATCTTAATATAAAACAGTGACAATATAAGAAATCTACAGAGCACCCAAAATGTCAGTTTTCTCAAAGATAATGCAATCATAAATAATAATTAGCAAGAATAAATGATAACGGCATGTAATATTATTCATATTTGTTGCTTTCGGTCAGAAATATTTAATAATTATCATGATTTGGGGCAGGAAACTGTTCATCTTATACCTTGATATAAAACAGTGACAATATAAGAAATCTACAGAGCACCCAAAATGTCAGTTTTCTCAAAGATAATGCAATCATAAATAATAATTAACAAGAATAAATGATAACGGCATGTAATATTATTCATATTTGTTGCTTTCGGTCAGAAATATTTAATAATTATCATGATTTGGGGCAGGAAACTGTTCATCTTATATCTTAATATAAAACAGTGACAATATAAGAAATCTACAGAGCACCCAAAATGTCAGTTTTCTCAAAGATAATGCAATCATAAATAATAATTAACAAGAATAAATGATAACGGCATGTAATATTATTCATATTTGTTGCTTTCGGTCAGAAATATTTAATAATTATCATGATTTGGGGCAGGAAACTGTTCATCTTATATCTTAATATAAAACAGTGACAATATAAGAAATCTACAGAGCACCCAAAATGTCAGTTTTCTCAAAGATAATGCAATCATAAATAATAATTAACAAGAATAAATGATAACGGCATGTAATATTATTCATATTTGTTGCTTTCGGTCAGAAATATTTAATAATTATCATGATTTGGGGCAGGAAACTGTTCATCTTATATCTTAATATAAAACAGTGACAATATAAGAAATCTACAGAGCACCCAAAATGTCAGTTTTCTCAAAGATAATGCAATCATAAATAATAATTAACAAGAATAAATGATAACGGCATGTAATATTATTCATATTTGTTGCTTTCGTTCAGAAATATTTAATAATTATAATGATTTGGGGCAGGAAACTGTTCATCTTATATCTTAATATAAAACAGTGACAATATAAGAAATCTACAGAGCACCCAAAATGTCAGTTTTCTCAAAGATAATACAATCATGAATAATAATTAACAAGAATAAATGATAACGGCATGTGATATTATTCACATTTGTTGGTTTCGGTCAGAATTATTTAATAATTTTCATGATTTGGGGCAGGAAACTGTTCATGTCAGATTTCAATACAAAACAGTAAGAATGTATGAAACCTGCAGGGCATCCAAGATATCAGTTTTCTCAAAGATAATGCAATCATAAATGATAATAAGCAAGAATGGATGATAACGGCATGTAACATAATTCATATTTATTGGTTTCGGATAGAAATATTTAATAATTTTCATGATTTGGGGCAGGAAACTGTTCATCTTATATCTTAATATAAAACAGTGACAATATATGCAATCTACTGGGCACCCAAAATGTCAGTTTTCTCAAAGATAATGCAATCATAAATAATAATTAGCAAGAATAAATGATAACGGCATGTAATATTATTTATATTTGTTGGTTTTGTGCAAAAATATTAAGAAATTATCAAGATTTGGGACAGGAAACTGTTCATCTTATATCTTAATATAAAACAGTGACAATATAAGAAATCTACAGAGCACCCAAAATGTCAGTTTTCTCAAAGATAATGCAATCATAAATGATAATTAGCAAGAATGAATGAAAACTGCTTGTCATATTATTCACATTTGTTGGTTCAGAATATTTAATAATTTTCATGATTTGGGCCGTGGCGCAGTTGGTTAGAGCGCCAGCTTATTAGCACCAGTTCCTCTGTGGTGATCCAAAGGTCGTGGGTTCGAATCCCTGCCGTGCCGAGATTGAACTCATGATACAATTTCACACATGAGCTGAGGCCCGTGCCTAAAGGGTTAACCCGTTATCCTTGTAAATCTGTGACCGGGTGGGTTGTCATGTCAAGGACCTGCGACATGACAATTCAGTGAGGCAGCACTATATCTGCTACAAGTTGGTCTCATCACGAAATGACTGAAATAATGTTGAAAGTGATGTAAAACCCCAAACAAACAAACAAAGCAGGAAACTGTGCATCTCAGATTTCTATAAAAAACAGTGACAATATATGAAATCTACAGGGCACCCAAAATGTCAGTTTTCTCAAAGATAATGCAATCATAAATGATAATTATCATCAATGAATGATAACAACATGTTATATTGTTCACATTTCTTGGTTTCGATCAGAAATATTAAAATACTATCAAGATATGGGGCAGGAAACTGTGCATCTTACATTTCTTTACAAAAAGGTGACAATATATGAAATCTACAGGGCACCCAAAATGTCAGTTTTCTCAAAGATAATACAATAATAAATGATAATTATCATCAATGAATGATAACAACATGTTATATTGTTCACATTTCTTGGTTTCGATCAGAAATATTAAAATACTATCAAGATATGGGGCAGGAAACTGTCCTTTTACATTTTAATACAAAACAGAGACAAAATATGAAATGTACAGGGCACCCAAAATGTCAGTTTTCTCAAAGATAATGCAATCATAAATGATAATTAGCAAGAATGAATGATAACGGCATGTTACATTATTCACATTTGTTGGTTTCGGTCAGAGATATTTAATAATTTTCATGATTTTGGGCAGGAAACTGTGCATCTCAGATTTCTATACAAAACAGTGACAATATATGAAATCTACTGGGCACCCAAAATGTCAGTTTTCTCAAAGATAATGCAATCATAAATGATAATTAGCAAGAATGAATGATAACGGCATGTTACATTATTCACATTTGTTGGTTTCGGTCAGAGATATTTAATAATTTTCATGATTTTGGGCAGGAAACTGTGCATCTCAGATTTCTATACAAAACAGTGACAATATATGAAATCTACTGGGCACCCAAAATGTCAGTTTTCTCAAAGATAATGCAATCATAAATGATAATTAGCAAGAATGAATGATAAAGGCTTGTCATATTATTCACATTTGTTGGTTTCGGTCCGAAATATTTAATAATTTTCAAGATTTGGGGCAGGAAATTGTTCATCTTACATTTTAATACAAAACAGTGACAACATATGAAATCTACAGGGCACCCAAAATGTCAGTTTTCTCAAAGATAATGCAATCATAAATGATAATTAGCAAGAATGAATAATAACAACATGTTATATTGTTCATATTTCTTGGTTTCGGTCAGAAATATTAAAATACTATCAAGATATGGGGCATGAAACTGCATATTATATTTCAATACAAAACAGTGACATAATATAAGAAATCTACAGGGCACCCAAAATGTCAGTTTTCTCAAAGATAATGCAATCATAAATGATAATTAGCAAGAATGATTGATAACGTCATGTAATATTAATCACATTTGTTGGTTTTGGGAACAAACATTAAAAAATTATCATGATTTGGGGCAGGAAAACCACTTCTCAGATATTATGTAAAATTTTTGTCATATTACAGGTGAGGAAAATGCTGTACACCCAGATACTGACAAGGACTTTGCTGAGGTCAAGGCTAGGAAGTTGAAGGGGTGTGGCTGCAAGAAGCAGGTCTGCTTCTCTTCCTTCACCGAAGATGTCTATGAGCATAGACTCTGCATGTAGCAACCCCCCATAAGAGCCTTATATATATGTGGCTCTGTAACTCTTCATTTTAATATACATTTAGCCAATTGGTTCATTTGGTCAATTGGCTCAATTACCTAAATCTTGTCAATGTTCATGAATCCCACTGATTGGCACTGTAAAGAGTTACGGAGCCACATATATATATATATATATATATTTATAGATGTGGCTCTGTAACTCTATAAAATATATATATATATTTGAAAACTATTTGCTATTTATATACCTGGCCTCGTGAGACTAACATCAGGTTCATCCTGGATTTGTCATAATATTGTCTGGACCTGTGTAATATCTGGTATTTGATCATTGATATATTTCTATAAAAGATTTTCCCACCAACTTACCATAACCTGATAAATGAGAACTGATTACCATCAATTTTGATCTGTATATACTTCTATAAATCGGCAATAAAATTATTTATATTTACAATGACTACTTTGTTATTAATCATTTTGAGTCGTATAGCTATAGACTGCCCATTAGGGCCCACTATCCATAAACCTAACACATATATATATATTGGCTCCGTAACTTTCACTTTTCTAATATGAGATGGGTCCGTAACTATCAATTATAGATATATATATATATATATATGTGGCTCCGTAACTCTTTGCATTTTAATATACATTTAGCCAATTGGTTCATTTGGTCAATTGGCTCCATTACCTAAATCTTGTTAATGTTCATGAATCCCACTAAGTGGCACTTTTGATGGCTATTTTATTGTCTTACCCATATATACAGGGCCCATTACCCATAAACCTAACACATATATATATATTGGCTCCGTCACTATCAATTTTCTAATATGAGATGGGTCTGTAACTATTAATTATAGATATATATATATATATATTTTGCTCCGTAACTCTTTACATTTTAATATACCCTTAGCCAATTGGTTCATTTGGTCAATTGGCTCCATTACCTAAATCTTGTTAATGTTCATTAATCTCACTTTTGATGGCTATTTTATTGTCTTACCCATATATATATAGGGCCCATTACCCATAAACCTAACACATATATATATATATATATATCGGCTCCGTAACTTTCACTTTTCTAATATGAGATGGCTCCGTAACTATCACTTTTCTAATATGAGATGGGTCTGTAACTATCAATTATAGATATATATATATATGTGGCTCTGTAACTCTTCATTTTAATATACATTTAGCCAATTGTTTCCTTTGGTCAATTGGCTCCATTACCTAAATCTTGTTAATGTTCATGAATCCCACTAAGTGGCACTTTTGATGGCTATTTTATTGTCTTACCCATACATATAGGACCCATTACCCATAATTAAACCTAACACATATATATATATTGGCTCCGTAACTATCACTTTTCTAATATGAGATGGGTCCGTAACTATCAATTATAGTTATAGCTAAATGTATATTAAAATGTAAAGAGTTACTGAGCCACATATATATATATATAACTATGATTGATATTTACGGAGCCATCTCATATTAGAAAAGTGATAGTTACGGAGCCATCTCATATTAGAAAAGTGATAGTTACGGAGCCAATATATATATATATGTTAGGTTTATGGGTAATGGGCCCTATATATATGTATATATATCTGTATATATCTGTATATAACTATGATTGATAGTTGCAGAGCCATCTCATATTAGAAAAGTGATAGTCACGGAGCCATCTCATATTAGAAAAGTGATAGTTATGGAGCCATCTCATATTAGAAAAGTGATAGTTACGGAGCCGATATATATATGTGTTAGGTTTGTCGGTAATGGGTCCTATATGTATGGGTAAGATATGTATATATATATATGGCTCTGTAACTCTTTACATTTTAATATACATTTAGCCAATTGGTTCATTTGGTCAATTGGCTCCATTACCTAAATCTTGTTAATGTTCATTAATCCCACTTTGGATGGCTATTTTATTGTCTTACTGATATATATAGGGCCTATTACCCATAAACCTAACACATATATATATATATATATATATATAAATATATATATTGGCTCCGTAACTATCAATTTTCTAATATGAGATGGGTCTGTAACTATTAATTATAGATATATATATATATATATGTTGCTCCGTAACTCTTTACATTTTAATATACATTTAGCAAATTGGTTCATTTGGTCATTTGGCTCCATTACCTAAATCTTGTTTATGTTCATAAATCTCACTTTTGATGGCTATTTTATTGTCTTACCCATACATATAGGACCCATTACCCATAATTAAACCTAACACATATATATATATATATATATATATATTGGCTCCGTAACTATCACTTTTCTAATATGAGATGGGTCCGTAACTATCAATTATAGTTATAGCTAAATGTATATTAAAATTTAAAGAGTTACTGAGCCACATATATATATATATATCTATATATAACTATGATTGATAGTTACGGAGCCATCTCATATTAGAAAAGTGATAGTTACGGAGCCATCTCATATTAGAAAAGTGATAGTTACGGAGCCATCTCATATTAGAAAAGTGATAGTTACGGAGCCATCTCATATTAGAAAAGTGATAGTTACGGAGCCAATATATATAAATATATATATGTTAAGTTTATGGGTAATGGGCCCTATATATATGTATATATATCTGTATATATCTGTATATAACTATGATTGATAGTTGCGGAGCCATCTCATATTAGAAAAGTGATAGTTACGGAGCCAATATATATATATATGTGTTAGGTTTATGGGTATTGGGCCCTATATATATGTATATATATCTGTATATATCTGTATATAACTATGATTGATAGTTGCGGAGCCATCTCATATTAGAAAAGTGATAGTCACGGAGCCATCTCATATTAGAAAAGTGATAGTTATGGAGCCATCTCATATTAGAAAAGTGATAGTTACGGAGCCGATATATATATATATGTGTTAGGTTTGTCGGTAATGGGTCCTATATGTATGGGTAAGATATGTATATATATATATGTGGCTCCGTAACTCTTTACATTTAAATATACATTTAGCAAATTGGTTCATTTGGTCAATTGGCTCCATTACCTAAAAGTAGTTGGCACTTTTGATTTCTATTATATTGTCTTACCCATATATACAGGGCCCATTACCCATAAATATATTGGCTCCGTAACTATCAATTTTCTAATATGAGATGGGTCTGTAACTTTTAATTATAGATATATATATATATGTATATATATGTTGCTCCGTAACTCTTTACATTTTAATATACATTTAGCAAATTGGTTTATTTGGTCATTTGGCTCCATTACCTAAATCTTGTAAATGTTCATTAATCTCACTTTTGATGGCTATTTTATTGTCTTACCCATATATATAGGGCCCATTACCCATAAACCTAACACATATATATATATATATCGGCTCCGTAACTATCACTTTTCTAATATGAGATGGCTCCGTAACTATCACTTTTCTAATATGAGATGGCTCCGTAACTATCACTTTTCTAATATGAGATGGCTATTTTATTGTCTTACCCATACATATAGGACCCATTACCCATAATTAAACCTAACACATATATATATATATATTTATATATTGGCTCCGTAACTATCACTTTTCTAATATGAGATGGGTCCGTAACTATCAATTATAGTTATAGCTAAATGTATATTAAAATGTAAAGAGTTACTGAGCCACATATATATATATATCTATATATGACTATGATTGATAGTTACGGAGCCATCTCATATTAGAAAAGTGATAGTTACGGAGCCATCTCATATTAGAAAAGTGATAGTTACGGAGCCATCTCATATTAGAAAAGCGATAGTTACGGAGCCATCTCATATTAGAAAAGTGATAGTTACGGAGCCATCTCATATTAGAAAAGTGATAGTTACGGAGCCAATATATATATATATGTTAGGTTTATGGGTAATGGGCCCTATATATATGTATATATATCTGTATATATCTGTATATAACTATGATTGATAGTTGCGGAGCCATCTCATATTAGAAAAGTGATAGTTACGGAGCCAATATATATATATATGTGTTAGGTTTATGGGTATTGGGCCCTATATATATGTATATATATCTGTATATAACTATGATTGATAGTTGCGGAGCCATCTCATATTAGAAAAGTGATAGTCACGGAGCCATCTCATATTAGAAAAGTGATAGTTATGGAGCCATCTCATATTAGAAAAGTGATAGTTACGGAGCCGATATATATATATGTGTTAGGTTTGTCGGTAATGGGTCCTATATGTATGGATAAGACAATAAAATAGCCATCCAAAGTGGGATTAATGAACATTAACAAGATTTAGGTAATGGAGCCAATTGACCAAATGAAACAATTGGCTAAGTGTATATTAAAATGTAAAGAGTTACGGAGCCACATATATATATATATATTTATATATGTGGCTCCGTAACTACCTGTTTTTGATAGTGGCTCCGTAACTATCACTCTGTACTTGAAAAAAGTTACGGAGCCACATATATATTAAAAAATCAAGAGTTACGGAGCCACCAAAATATATATATTTTATTAATGGACAGAATTAATTCATATCCATAAAGTAAATAGAATATGTTTCCTGTGACCTTTTCAGTCAAAAGAGGATATATGCCAGATGAGAGTTTTCTGAATAAATCCACTTTAAACATGTGGCTCCGTAACTATCACTTTTATAACGTGGCTCCGTAACATACAATCCATATATATATATATATATATATATATATATATATATATATATATATATATATATATATATATATATATATAGTACTTATATCAACTTAACAGTTAGCGTAGGTTCCAAACATATTAACATTTAGTGAATTGTGTATTTGAATAAGAAGATAACTATTAGACTGATGATTTTGAGAAATGTATATTTATGTTTCAGCGTATTATTTCATGTATGTGATACTAGTGTCTGGATTATCTCTCATCTGCACAACTATTTCACTCAACATGTACATGAAGGAGCCACCCACCCCCATGCCATGGTGTTTGCGGGCTTTCATATTTGGCTGTCTTCAAAGGGCAGTATGCTTTGCTTGCAACTACAAAATATACAATATGCCAGATCCAAAAGCTGCAAATCAGAGGATTCCTGGCAATGAAAATAAGGATAATTACAATAATAAAACCAATGAAAATCAAACAGACTTCACAACTAAAATAAACATGGAAGTAAACATCCAGGAATACAACGAAGAGAGTCCTAATGAAAGTCAACATGACTTAAGAAAGATGCCAAAGAAAATGTGTGAATCTGAAACAGAGGATCAAATGAAAGAGATGTGGAAAGATGCAGCAAGGATCATGGACAGATTTTTCTTTTTACTATTTCTAACAATAATTTTTGTGCTCAATATTTTCCTGTTTCTAACTTAAATTTGAAATGTTCTAAAAAATTACTTTCAACTATTCTGTAACATGAATCTCTTGATTTTATCCTTTATCATTTTAGCCTGATTTTTAAATATGAATCTAGATATTGTGTTGTATTCCTATTAGAATAGATACATTGGAAATGATCAACATCATGATAAATATTTACACATTAATAAAAAAAGATGTATATTCATCTAATTCATTGCAACTGTAAGATTCAATGTATATTCAGGCCATGGGCCATGACACAGTGAGTTAGAGCACTAGCTTATGAGCACCAGTTCCTCTATGGTGATCTAGAGGTCGTGGGTTTGAACCCCGGCCATGCCGATATTGAGTTCAGAACACTATTTCACATATAAGTTGAAGCCCTTGCCTTGTGGGTTGTCATATCAAGGACCTACGACATGACATTCAGTGAGACAGCACTATATTTGCTACAGATAGGTCTCACCACGAAATGACTGAAATAATGTTGAAATGATGTAAAACCCCAAACAAACAAATCAATATATATTCATCTATTATACATTGTAAGATTCAATATAAATTCATCTAATTCATTGTAGTTGTAAGATTCAATGTATATTCATCTAATTTCCTCTTTGAGAGTTAGTCGCCATCACATAAGACATCACCAAATTACATAAGCCTCTACATTATATAACTCATTTTTAACATAATAAAGAACAATAAAAATGAAAAGATCATTTCTCTCGTTAGCATTTTCTTGAAAAACAAATGCAATCTAATTAACTTATTTGTACATGTTTAAAACAGTACTTTTTGGGACTGTCTGTCCAGGTTGCATCCTTCACCATTGATATCAAACATCAATCTAGCCTTTAATATGAATCTGGTACACCATCAACAAGTAATACCTGGGCTAGATAACAAATCATGAGCAGCCACGGGCTGTGGCGCAGTTAGTTAGAGTGCCAGCTTATTAGCACCAGTTCCTCTGTGGTGATCCAAAGATCGTGGGTTCGATCCCCAGCCATGCCGAGATTGAATTCATAATACAATTTCACACATGAGCTGAGGCCCGTGCCTAAAGGGCTAACCCGTTGTCCTTGTAAATCTGTGACTGGGCGGGTTGTCATGTCAAGGACCTGTGACATGACAATTCAGTGAGGCAGCATTATATCTGTTACAAGTAGGTCTCATCACGAAATGACTGAAATAATATTGAAAGTGATGTAAAACTCCAAACAAACAAACAAACAAATCATGAGAATATACATTTTGCTTGTTTTTTAAAATCTGTTTTCCATCATAATGTTTAGAGGGGGAAATATATTGAAATGATATTACACGACAATACAAAATAAAGCTCACCATTTCAAATGCCACTTTACAATAAAATCTTTTGATATGAATGTCACGGCTTCTTGCATATATATTTATGGTATTCATTGCAAAACATTTGTCTGTTCAATGGTTGGGATATAACAATGTATAACTATGACTTTATTCATGTTTCCGAAATGCCAAGTAATATCCAAAATTTCTGCTCTCGGAGGATATATTTTTAGATAATCCTTGTCCAACCAAAGTTGGACAATCAAATAGCTATCATTTAAGTGGGGTTGTTTAAACAGGTTCCACCCAAATTGTGCAGCAGGCATCGAAAGTCACTGATTATCGAGGAGTGCTCTGATTGGTTTATTTATCACCTAGATATAGAATACTCAAAACAACGCCCAATAAAACATATTAATATTATGATGTATTTCCAGTAGGTACCTGGATGTGTGGTCGGAATTCTTGCCACATTTCGGGGCACCTGTCTCATCTGGGACTGTTATTACTGTGTTCTAATATTTGGTTATTTAAAAATTAAGAATGGTAATATTAATAAAGAATGAAACACATTTAATCAAATAACAATTGCAGTTGGAATCTCAAAGGCAGGATGGGATTCAATGAGATATCAAGACTAAAAACTAAAAATATACAATAAAGTAAAGTATAGGTTATCAAATCCTTTCTGTATTGCAAGGTGATTGCTATATACTAATACTCCAGTTGTTGAACCCAGCTGAAAAATCATCAACAAAACCCAAATTTAGTATTTGGCATTTAACTATTCATTCCGATATCGTATATAGTGTTTGTGAAGATCACATTCAGCCATATCTAACAATTACATGGACTATGCGATATAATTTCATTTAATCAACAATTTTATTTAGTGATAACTTCAACCATTCATTAAATGAAGCACTTTTTCCTTGTATTATCTAAATGTTTATACCCCAAACTTTGTGAACAGATGGTATTACCCATCATATATCCCCTACATAAATTTCTGTGCCATTTGAAAGTAGATGGGTCTTCTACTAATATCCAAATCATCAAATGGACACCTTGTCAACGAACTGTGCTTAGCTGACCACTGATTTTCCACAAACACCTGTTTAGTAAAGGTTTGCTAATAATGGGAAACGTTCAAATTGGGACATTGGAGTGATTTGGCTTACAGAGGCCCATTTGTCCATTACTGTTTATTTTTAAAGGCCAACAGCCTTAAAGACCACAATAGAGGTCACATGAGTGTATACATGTGGCCCCCTGGTGGGCAAAAGAGTACAGCAATACTTGACACTTTCAGCAAATCACAATAGATATGGTCCATGCATTTTGGTTGATTTTAGTGAGATAGCTTGCTTATATCACAGTTTTGTGGCCACATATCATTTAAACATACCCCAAACGAGATGTAAAATTGCCTGTGACCGCTGTGATTTCATGAAAGCGTTAAGATCCCGTGACTATTTCTTACCCCAGTGTTTCACCTCCAAAGTCAGGTATGTATTCGCCAATATGGGAAAACACGTCACGAATTTTAATTTCCAAATTATACTATAAATACTTCCATTATAAGAAGCCTATTTTTATGGTTTGGAGCAACAGTGACACTATTGTATTGTATTGTATTTATTTATTATATTGTTATTTGTTACAGACATACATTATTTTTTTTGTCATAAGGTTATACAAAATATACCCAGCCCTTAAAGGACTTAAAAGGAACAATATCAAGACCCTTGACAACCATGTAGACATTAATGACCTATTATCATATAACATTTTTTATTTCAATTCCCATGCTTTGTCCAAAAAGTTAGCTACTTGTTTCCATTCATGTCCATTCATTTCAAGTTTGTGTGTAACTTTAACAGTATCATATAACTCCTTCCTTATGTCATTATATAAAGTACATTCACAGAGCATATGCCGTTCATACTCGATATTCTGGTTGACACAAAACACAATATTGTCATCAAATACATGAATCCCAATACTAGAAGTAAACCATTTCACTGGATATTTATAATAACTCAATAATATAATATTTTGGTACATACAGATTCATTATATGGTGAATATAATAAAAAAGAATTAATTGATCATTAAACATCTTCTATTCCCGTTCTACTAACTTTCTGACTTGATTGCCTCCAGTATTGTTGATATCAAAAGCAATAGTGGTTGAGTTCTAACTGCCCACTTTGATGGATTGTTTTTTTAAAATAATACTGGGTCATGCAATTTCATAATATTAATTATGATTTCATTGACTGTCAGAAAATGCCAAGGTGACAATATACGTATTCATGAAATTACCTTTATGCAAGCATTACATGTTAGGCCATAATAAATATTTCAGCCGACTTTCAGCCATAAATATTTCAGCCGACTTTCAGCCATATTGGTTTCATAGTTTCCATGATGGGGAATAACACTTGATTGCAAAGCTTAGGGTATAATCAGTAACCTATATAGGCGTACACCGAATACATCGGCATTACATGACCTGAATATGTACATGACCTGAATATATACATGACCTGAATATATACATGACCTGAAAATGTACATGACCTGAAAATGTACATGACCTGAATATGTACATGACCTGAATATGTACATGACCTGAATATGTACATGACCTGAATATGTACATGACCTGAATATGTACATGACCTGAATATGAACATGACCTGAATATGTACATGACCTGAATATGTACATGACCTGAGTATGATTCCAGGTATTGATATATGTAATGCTGATGTACCATATACATATATTGGCCCCAATACTGTTACATCAAGAAATGATGATTTTGTAGTGTCATCTGCTCTTGGAGACAGTATAGTGTCATGCAACATAATTGATGATTATCTACACTCTGATCATATACCTCTCAGTGTAACCTTTGATATGAGTATTGTGTATCCTGAAATATCTGAAAGATTTCATGGATCAAAACAGCCTGGGATAAAGCTAATGACAAGGCTATTGATCAGTATCAAGAGTCTTCACAAAGAAAACTGTTTGGTATTAAAGTTGATTGTGATCTAAAAGCATTTAAGGGTATTTATGGGTGTTGGTAGTGAGTGCCCCCTAGTGGCAGAGGAGTAAACTACCAAAATACTGTACTTGATGGGAATTGGTACATTTATGGTGTAAAAATACATTGCCCATTAAAATATAAGCATTAATGACTTGAATCAATATTTAAACACCTCAATATTTGAATTATAAGGTATGATTACAAGTATATTTCTTTCAAAATAGTATTTTCTCCAAATATTCCTTGATGATAGTTTTCATGAGAAATGAAGAAGACAAGCAAATAAGTTCTGCAGATTACATAACAGGAGTAGGCTTGTTTTTAGCTGTGTTTATTTCATTTCATTGGGAAGAAAATTCCCTGTGATCCTAGTGAAACAGATTTTCTCATTTTGATTTGTGTAATTTGGAAATAAAAAGGAAGTTTGGCAATCAGATATGTGAAGGGAGGTGAAAAAATTCATATTTTTGAAATGATCAAGTGGGTACTTTACCTCTATTTTTCTCTTAATGTATTTGAAAAATAGAAAATCTGTTTCACTAGGATCACAGTAAATATTGTTAAGATCACTTTTACAAAGTTGTTTGGAAATCCACTTTATTATGGTCCCACAATCTGCAGAACTTTTTGCCTATAACATATTGACATGACAAAATAAATTTTGGAGCAGTGACATATTACTACGCCACATTTTATGAGTTAAAAAGATATGAAGCTTTCAATATAATCAAAGAAATTCCATTGTAATTTTCAAATAATAAATCAATAATTTTATTACAAAAATGAATACCATAAAATGTCATTTAATGACTGCAAAGTTTTAATGAAAAAGGAACTCTTTTTGACAGTTGAGCATTTTTCCCGTACTTTTTTGAAAACGTTCCATTTTGGCGTAAAAAGAAAGTAGTTCCCTCAGAAAATCTTCCACCAGAGGACACTCACTACCAACACCCATAAATACCCTTAAATGATTTATGTGACTTGTGCTATGATATTATTTCTTCTTGTTTTGAAGCCTCTGATTTATGTTTATCCAAATGTGGACCAACAAGCAGTAAGTCAGTGGTGCCACCTGGTGTAAGTAAAAATGTACCTGGGTGGACAAAGCATGTTGAACATTTGAGACAAGAATCTCAAGTGGCATCACCATTGGAGGGATTGATGTCGGCCTCATATTGGTGATGTTGGAGAGATGCATTGTATAAGCCGGGCACTCTACCATCGCGCAGTAAGAGATAGTGATAAGATTCGCATGGAAAGAATGGCAGAAGCTACAGAAGTTACAGATATAGGGTTCTGTGGAGAGAGGCTAAAAAGATTAAGAGGAGAAATAATTTTGCTCCTAGTAATGTGGATGGTTTTATCGATGACAAGGACATTTGTAGTGGTTTAATGATAAATTTAAGAACCCATATAAAAACAGTGTCCCTTATAATGAATGTAAAATGAACAAGATTGAACGTGAGATTAATGAACGATTGAACTGAAAATGTTATGATATGTATACTGTTAATGTGTCAGATGTGATTCAAGCTGTCCAGCATTTTCAAGCTCGGTAAATCTGATGAACAAGAGGGACTTAATTCTGATCATATTATACATGGTCCTTATATTTTATTTGTTTACTTTTTACTTTTGTAATGAATGAAACAATATCCTATTATAAATCCAAGAGAAGCAATGTACACTTAGTTAACAATAATTTACACAACCAAAAGCTTTAGTGGAATCAAGTAAAACTATTTAAAAAATTGATTGACAAGAATATATCACCGATGGTTTTAAGATTACTTTTGTACATGTATACCAAGCAAATGTGGCAGGTCGGCTGGGGAGGACATACAAGTGATACTTTCTCTGTTAAAAATGGTGTGAAACAGGGTGGTGTGCATTCTTCAATTTTGTTCTCGGTCAACATGGATGGCTTATTTGATATGCTCAAGAAAAGATATGCAGATGATATTACATTGTTGGCATCCACGAGGAAAGCCTTCCAAATAATGATTGATATATGTCAAGGATATGCCTCTGTTTATGATGTTATTTTTAATGGACCTAAGAGTCAGTTTTATATTTTTAAAGGTTGTGATTGTATTGTAGTTGATAGTCAGATTATTGTTAATGATATATTTGAAAACTTTTATTTGGGGCATAAAATTGCCACAGATGAGAAGGAAAGTGCACTACCAGGTGGTTTGGCTGGGTTTTGGAAGTCATTTAATATGTTCCATGTTGATTTTGGTCATATTTATCCAGAATTGCAGTGCAAATTATTCAGTCAATATTGCTGCAGTTTTTATGGTGCTTCATTTTGGTCATTTTCTAGTCATACAATACCATGTGTACCATGAGAGAAAAGCCCTGAGATGTATGTGGAGAGTTTCTCTAATGATTCACTGTGATTCCCGAAACTACCTTAAATTCGGATGGTTTGACACAACCAATGATAATATCAGATTCAGAGTGTCTGGTGATCCAAAGGTCATGAGTTCGAACCCTGGCCATGCCGAGATTGAACTCATGATACAATTTCCCACATGAGGCCCGTGCCTAAAGGGTTAACCCGTTGTCCTTGTAAATCTGTGATAAGGTGGGTTGTCATGTCAAGGACCTGCGACATGACAATCCAGTGAGGCAACACTATATCTGCTACAAGTAGGTCTCATCATGAAATGACTGAAATAATGTTGTTAAGCCCCAAATAAAAAAAACAAAAAAATAAACAAAAATCAGAGTGTCTGAGCATTTCGTTGTGGAGCAATAATGGGTCTACTCTCCACAGCAGGTAATATGGGATTCTACCTCGCATGCAGAATATGATGGGTCCATACAATGAGTGGACAAAAATAGCAAAATCAAATAGCTAGTTTGGGATAATGACCTTTTGGGACCATGTCCATACATACATTGAAGTGTCTGTCAAACCGCATGTGGTTCTCTACGATTATTATGCCTATGGGCCGCAGGTTAGTTAGGGCTTCTCAACAGGTTGGAAATGGTTCTCAATGAAGTTCTGTGATCAACTACCTGTTGACACAAATAATGACATTTTGTTAAATCGTAATTCCGCAAAAAGTCTGATTAGTTTTCTTTAATTTGGATTTCTTAAATTTTATTTATAACAGTTGAAATTATCAGGTCCTTTTGCCTGCTGTTAGCCAGTGGTGGCAAAAAAACCTAAATATAATTGAAATGATTAATTCATTGTATATTCTTACACACAGTAATTAGCACTGCTTAATAAGTCAGCGGGGATGTTGGGAGGGTCACTCTAATGGGAGTCTATATGTAACCCCCTGTGACAAAGAGTAGTTGGCCAGGCTATAGAGGACTGCCACAAATTTGTATCATGTGAATTTGTTCACAATTTGCATTGAGTAACGAGTAATTGAAAAAGTTAACAAAGTTCTCAGTCCAAATTTTCAAAATTCAAATTTGTGCACTCTGGGACGCATCGTATCGTGCATCATATGATAAAGACACTTTCCATCGGATAACGTTATGTATATGTATGAGCTTTAGGCATTTTATTCATTAATAGAACTTGAATATTTCTATATTGTTTCTTTTGTTTCTTTTGTTTCTATATTGTTTCTTTTTGCATCTTTAAGTTAGTTTTGGACTTTTTTGGTTGTAGTTTATTTGCCGATCTGAGGCCAATTGACTGACACTTTTATTCGGTATTGTATTGAAACATTTTATGTGGAGCATGTGAATAGAATCAACTGTACTCTCTTAAAAAAAACATTTACCTGTCAAAAAAATAGAAAGAACAAAACAGCCATTTCCTGTCAGAAGCAAATTATTTGTGTTTTTTTAATGATGTGAAGCGTCTGAGTCTGTTATTAAAGGTGTTATCTTGCAAGGTGGGATGAAAGCCTCATTATAAAGTGGGATGAGAACATCATTATAAAGTAGTGTGAAAACATCATTATAAAGTAGTGTGAAAACATCATTATAAAGTAGTGTGAAAACATCATTATAAAGTGGTGTGAAAACATTACTAGGTGGGAAGAAATAATTAGATCATTAGATCTTATAGACATTTCATAAAAAACGTCCCTTGTCTCATCTTGATAAACAAGGTGGTAAATTAGTATAAGTATAAAACACCAGAAATAATTAAATTGTTTCAACATCTTTATTATACTTGGTGTGGGGAAATACTTAATTAGAATGCCAAAGGTCAGATCTTTATCGTGTTTCCTGTTGACATATACAATGTAGACAGGCTTGTCTGACACAACCCTCCAAAAACAGGAGTTCTGGCTCATTAGATTTGATTAATCCCTGTCATTAGTGATAAAAAGAGCCGCACAGGGTCGGACGCAAGTCATGAATATTCATAGTCCCCTTGCCAATTAGCCGGTCTCCCAGCCAACTCTATCTAGCGGCAGATAAATCTGCCTGTTTGGAGGTTGGTGAGCTCTGCCCTGCCAACCAATGGTTAAATATAGTGGAATTTTACAATTCTGGTTCCGGTAAAGTTGTACAGTTCCGTTGTGTACTTTTCAATGGTGAAAAAACAACATGGTGATCGGCAATCAGCCTATAAAAATCTGACTGTGAATTGAATGGTGAGAGAATAACCAACTGTTCATGTTCGAAATCTGGAACCGTGACCGAGACCAGTCATGCATGTGAGTCACGCCCACCAAAATATCATACACTCAGAATATGAGACCATCTTCAGATCATGACTTGTGGTCAGTGAGCTGACCAAAAAGTCATTCATTCTGAAAAAAATGTTGTTGGGAATGAAAGTAAAATTTTCAAATAATTTTTGTTTTGTTTTTTTATTTATTCTTTTATCTATTTCATGCCGTCCATTTTTTACCTTGAGCCAAAATACCTGATATGAAAAGGAAAGTCTGGTCAGAGTATTTGTGGGAGAGATTAAATATGTAAGCTGGCGTCACACTGAGAACACTTGTTTGCTGAGATTGGTGGGGCGTGTGGTCACTTTCACGTCTTAAAATATTGGGACATTCACCACTCATATATCTGAGCATTACTACCCATATTTTTTCATTTCAATAATTGTTGGATTTGACAATTGATTGCAATATTTGATATGTTTTTGAAATATAGGAATTCTAACCCTATGTCATTAATACTGATAAAACAAAAATTAACCCACTCCGCATATCAGTCCCTGCCACCAAGGCTGTGAAAATGCTCACAGAATCGACCGCAGGTCATCAGTATTCAGAAAAATCTGGCTGTGAACTTGACTGTTACCATTCCTAATTATATATGAACCTTTATATGCTGCGGGGGGGCACTGGCCTTGACCAGAGCGCCAGCTTATTAGCACCAGTTCCTCTGTTGTGATCCAAAGGTCGTGGGTTCGAACCCCGGGATTGAACTCATGATACAATTTCCCACATGAGCTGAGGCCCGTGCCTAAAGGGTTAACCCGTTGTCTTTGTAAATCTGTGACCGGGTGGGTTGTCATGTCAAGGACCTGCGACATGACAATTCAGTGAGGCAGCACTATATCTGCTACAAGTAGGTCTCATCACGAAATGACTGAAATAATGTTGAAAGTGATGTAAAACCCCAAACAAACAAACAAACAAACAATGCTGTGGGGGTCCAAACAGGGACTGACATGAGGAGGGGCACAGGGGAGGGGGCTAGAAACTCAGTCATGCTGTGAACTGATTGGTGAAAGAATAAAAATAGATTTGTTTTGTACCAGCAGTTGTACTGATCGGTCAGTTCATGTGTCAGACACCTAATTACAGTTTTGTTGGTCAATGATGATATTTTTGTGAGCAAGGCAAGTATTTCTAACTTGGGGGATTCCAAATTTAGAATGGTATCAAAGTTCAGAGGTAGTAATTGAATACTACCCCTGAACTACAGAGGACCCTGCACTGACTTTGCATATTTAAAGTGATTAAAATATAAAGCGGACCTCTGCTGTGTGTCGCAGTTGATGTTTCTTTCCTCTATCACTAATAGTCCCAGGGCGGAATGACCTGGCAGATGCTGTTCCCAAGGATGGAGAATTCACCAGGAGCAGTCATCATCCTTCTTGCTGCTACACTCAGCATTGCTGGCAGTGTTACAAACGGTAGGCCTTAAAATTCACAATACCTATGTTATATCATACATATATATATTGTGACTCCGATAATAATACATGGACGACTAAATATTTCTGGAGTAAGGATCAGGTTGTTCAAATATCACTGAAGGAACTGTAATCAATGTATTTTTAATTATCAACACAGTCAAAATGACTGTTGGTACATTGAATTACACACAAAATATAGAATATATACCGCACAGATATACTATCAAATGGTTAAATTCTTCTGTGTCCTGTCACTTTTAGGAATATTAACAAAAATCCATATAATTGTAAATATTACTTTAAACGTCTGTGGCAGTGCTCAGATTTAGGTCAAGCAGATTTGGTTTGGTTTGGATATTTTTTAAGTGATTAAATCTTTTCACAAATACCAATACCAATTATGGTGACCATCCTTCCATGTCAATGCTCTCTGCAATTGTTTGGTGAACAATGACTGTAGAGGTGTTCCATATTCTGCACCCACTCCTGCCTACCTTTCTAGCAGCCAATAGATAAAGAACCAGACAAACTAATCCAAGGACAGACCATTTATCATTCAGGGAAAATAAAAATCCTGATTTCATCTCTTCGGCAAGGCCAAACTAAAATAGTATTCCTTTTCTCCCACCGCCCCTTCCCCACCCCAGAGTCTAAAAAATAGTTTGTCACTCCCTGAAATGATTAATTCACACATGTGTGATGACTTGAGCTTGTTTTTAATGCATGAGTATGTTAAGAAAGTCTTACAACTGCAATTACAATGTTGTATGTTAACCATGTCATTAACTGCAGAACAGGAGTCTAAAGATAAAAAGCGACAGTTGTTGAGTCAGTCGTTGAGTCATACCACGTTCTGCTCGGCAAAGAGAAAATGTTTGAAGTAAATTCATGAACTATCATAACTATTTATTGATAATATCTCGGAGTAATTACTCCAAGATAATATTAAGCTCCCAGTGCAGGAGCGGTGTATGAGGCCATAGTATCGGACTCTGTCTGTTTGTACGTGGGTCTGTTTATAAAAAAAAGTTGATATTTTGCTTTCTTATCAGTGATCTAAGATACAGGCTTTACATATTTACCACACATGCATCCCATGAATGCCTAAATAGGATTTGACTTGGTCATAGGCTTTAAATTGTAACCAAGATCTTATATTGCAACCAATATTATTGACATTTTGCTACAACTTGCTAGCTATATTTTAAAGGCACTGGCCTACTGACCTACTGATAATTAAGATGTCTGCTGTCCAAATGGGCACACACTCTTGTGTGGCTCTTATTATGCATATATTAGGTCTTATACCCCAGTCACATTAATTCCAATTTTGAATATTTGTTCCAATTTCCCAAAAGGTGCTAAACCAATGGATATTTTTTTACAAAATTGGTTGTCAACCTAGGGCACCTTTAGACTGCCTGATGTCTGGAAAAATGTGTGGTGTCTAGGCAAAATGTGGTCGGCGCTCGGGTGGCCATGCAGTAACCATATCTAATGTGACCACATCATCAGCGAGAATGAGTGACATAGCGCATGTAACGGGTTTATAGCAGTGGGAGGTGCGGACATCCAGAAAGCACCCTGCAGAGCACTTTCAGTGACATGTAATATTGGCTGTGTTCGACTTCCATTAACCAAATCAACCACACAGAATGCCATTTTTTTTAAATTATCAAAAAAATAGCATATAAAGGAAATGGGCATGAAATGATCGAAATAGTTAAAGGGGTCATAGGCCATTTTAATGATTGGCCACTTTTAGTGATGTGTTTCATAGACATATTCATAAAAGGATTTCACTAACTTCCTCATATTGTTGAAAAAAATTAAATACATGATTTTTTTTAGAAATACATCAGCTACTAAATGTTATAACCCAATTGACTCTACATTCATATATATTTTTTATTATATTTTTTCAATAATTTTTATTCATACTAATTTTCTCATATTTTTCAGGGAATATTTCTTCTTTTTTAGGTATTATTATGATAAGTGCAACTTATTGCTGATTATTTTCTGGAATTAGATTAATATTTAATTTATCTAATACCTCAAAAATGAATGTGAGGTCAAATTAAAGTCCGTCAATTTGTCACTTTTGTAACCCTACCGATTTAAGCTATTTTTAATCATTTAGCTTCATAATAAATCTTGAAATTGACAGACTTTTTTTTCAATTTCTTTTTAGTATTAATGTGTTTTTCTCTGCAGTATTCTATTTATTTTCATAAACCTACTCCCAATAAGCTGGCATTTTTATATTATTTAAAAAAACTTAGTATTATAGTATTTTCCTCTGTTTTCCCTTATAGATTGACCACAAAACTATAAATTGCTCTCAAATTTTTAATTATGAACAGATTTTGATGAATAAGGACTCTACGAGCTCGTATTTGAAAGATGTAGATGATAGGATAATAAAACATGTAGATAATTTCGTGGAAATAGGCTTTCTATTTTCAAGGTCATTGAAAGGTCACTTCAAGGTCACTGGCAATATTTGATCAAAATAACCTAAGAAGGTTGACATTCGATCACATATCATTTGTAGATGTATATTGAGTAGTAAAAAGGTTATATCCCTATGTCTGCCATTTCTAGTGATGTTCATGGCAAATAGGACAAAACTTCCTGGCACCCAGGAGTTTATAGGCAGATGAAGTATTACTGCAATAAATTACTACTTATATTATTTGTGAATTAGTGTAAATGACACAGGAAAAATAATTTGGTGGCCCAAGCGACTGAGAAAAAAGAATTGAGAATGGCCAAGTGCGGGAAAAAAACATCAAAAGTATATAGTCTAAAATTAGTATCAACAGTTTGTGACATTATTTCATTTCAGAGACAGAGATAGAGAGATTGTATAATGATTTGTTGAAGGATTACACCCCAGTCCGCCCAGTAC
Source organism: Amphiduros pacificus (assembly GCA_949316495.1). NCBI lineage: Eukaryota > Metazoa > Annelida > Polychaeta > Phyllodocida > Hesionidae > Amphiduros > Amphiduros pacificus. Next base: position 13,344,263 of record OX439010.1, read on the forward strand.
TAAATAGGAGTGAACCTGTTGAAGTCCTTGTGAAATTCTCTCTAAAATATATACAGAAATTGGTAGGTGTCGAACATTTTGTACATGAAACACCCTATGAAACACCCTGATCCATACTTTAGTGTGAATAGCAGGTTGTTTTCTGTTTCACAGCAAATCAAAATAGGGAGGTTTGTGTATGATATACTGCGCATGGTTTGCAGTAAGCTAAGGTCGTGAAGAATCTTTTTAACCATGCTATGTTAACCCTGCAATGCCACACACGATTTGTCAGTCTCATTTCACGTCATTAAATTTTAGTTATTGCTTTTATCTAACATTCTTAACAGTAACTACGAACTACTAACTACTAATTTCTGTCCAAATTATTTTATATAGAAACTAGACTACAATCCTGCTGAGGAAGGTACACAAATCCTGTCTTCTGTGGCATTACAGTGCCTTAATCTTTAGCATAATAATACCTTATATTGTCTTAAATATAATGAGCAAATGTGCAACTTTATATCTTATATCTATATATCAATAACAATAAGACGGTTTCTAAAGGAGGTGTACACAGTTGGTAGAGTGTAGGATCTGTGCCTTTAATGGTTATTTAAGTGGAGGACGAGAGGTGGTGGGTTCGACTCCTATTGCCGGCAGTGTTACTTTCACACTGGTTAAAAGGCTTGAAAGTTGACGTGATATTGCCATAGTTGCTGAAAGGGTCGCAAAAACACCATTTCACAATATTTTCTAAAGGAGGTGCATTAAATAGAATTGATATATAGAAAAACTAAATGTTTAAACCGGTAAATTCCATCTGAGTTTCATTTCATATTGCAAAATCATAATATGATATATTTATTTTCAGGATGGCAAAGAACAGAGTTTAACTTCTTTTGGACAATTGACATTGGTAAGCTTTTATTTTATTCTATTTACAATCCTTGAAACATATTTGTTTTAAATTAATATTTCTAGTCAATTTGAATTTCCTCTGGGCAAATGATGATCGTTGAAATGATTATTATATTCAATGTTATGAAACGGAAAAGTAAATTTATTGTCAATTTACATGCAAGATTGACTTGATCAAATGCCCAATTTAAATTTTAAAAACTTATTAAATTACCATTTTATAATATCACCCCAAATATGCCAAATCCATGCATCAAAATAAGCACCAAACACTTCCATGCAGACAACCAAATATGCCAAAATTATACCAGAAGTTTAATTTACAATTGCTGAAAGCCATGCATGATGGCTCGGCATGGAAACTATCCTGCAGACTTGCCAAATGGCAGACTACCCTCCTGAACTGCAGACTTGCCAGAAGGCAGACTACTATCCTGCAGACTTGCCAGAAGGCAGACTACCCTCCTGAACTGCAGACTTGTCAGAAGGCAGACTACTATCCTGCAGACTTGCCAGATGGCAGACTACCCTCCTGCAGACTTGCCAGATGGCAGACTACCCTCCTGCAGACTTGCCAGAAGGCAGACTACCCTCCTGCAGACTTGCCAGATGGCAGACTACCCTCTTGCAGACTTGCCAGATGACAGACTACCCTCCTGCAGACTTGCCAGATGTCAGACTACCTTCCTGCAGACTTGCCAGATGGCAGACTACCCTCTTGCAGACTTGCCAGATGGCAGACTACTATCTTGTAGACTGGGCCTTTTAGCCATAAATCTGAATTAAAAATTAACCTGATATGTGACGCCAAGGTCACGTGTTGTGCCACAGCTGGACAGAACCCAAGCTAATAAGCACCAGTTCCTCTGTGATGATCCAAAAGCTGTGGGTTCGATTCCCGGTCATGTCAAGATTGCACTGTTATAATTTCTCTCTCATATGAACTGAGGCTCAAGCCTCAAGGGTGAGTCGTCCATTGTCCTATATCTGTGACTGGGTGGGTTGTTATTCCAAGGACATGTCACATGACAATTCAGCGAGGCAGTACTGACATGACATGACTGAAATAGTGTGGAAAGTGGAAATTTATATATATATATATATATATATATATATAGCCAGTAAGACCAATTGATAAGATAAAAATTATTGGAATGCCAACATTAAAAAAAAAATTGAGACTCACAAATCTGCAGAAAATATCTCATAATATAAAATAAATTTCCACTTTCCACACTATTTCAGTCATGTTGTACCCTAACGTTGTATGGACATCTGTGAACACCAGATAACATTGTGTTACAAAGTTGTAAGTATGTTGTGAGTACGTTGTGATATGTTGAAAACTGACACTGTTTGGAACATGTGAAAAAATGTTGTAAGCATGTGTTCAGCGTGTTGTAACTACATGGTTTCATGTTCATTCAGCTATGAACAAATTCGGCTATTCTTTGGCCAAATCTAGTTACTCGTTTAGGATTGTCCATCAGCAAGTTCTTCTAAAATATCAACTGGCATGTTATGCTGATTTGTTGACATCATCTGAAATTATATGGATATATATTTCAGTTGATAATAACAATAAACTTGACATGATTATTTATTTTTTCAAACATGGACAGTACCTAACCCAGATCTTATGACAGTTCACCAATCCTTGACACATACCTGCAAACAACACTCATCCTGGTGTATGGTCCATCAGATCAATAAATAATTATTATAAAACAAAATATTCATGATTCCCAAGATGTGGTTTCGTCTTCGTCATGGCATCCACTCCGTAAATAACTCGACCTTTTCATGGGATTATTTTCTACTATCTCTTATTCGAATTTTACACATTTTTGAGCAGTTGGGGGTAGTTTTTAGCTCATGAAGTACCTCAGTAAAAAAAAATCTGCTTTTCAAATTTTCATGCTTTTTTCATGAAAATTCACTGCTCCCATCATAACCTTGGAGGGACATTTATTACAACCTGATCACAAATATTCCCTGCCCATTTTTGAATATGACTGCCTTGTCGTGATTAAGAATAGAATTGATAATTATGAAAGTAAAATATAAAATTCTGTACTTATGATTGAATTATGGAAATTTACAGGGTTAGATTGTTCAAAGAAACATTTAGCCCCCATCCCTACTTCTTATGGTAACAATATATACTTAGATGTTTTTATATTTGCAGACTTGGTTTGCTCCTGGTTTCATTTGGGATATAAACCATTATGGTGGAATAGAATTTATAATCATTTCTGCCTCAATAATATGGACGCCCAACATAGTACTCAAAAATAGGTAACTTTTTTCATTGAAAGATGTTTTTTTTAATGTGGATGTCTATTAAGTTAATATTCTCAGTTTAAGGCACTAAAATGTGGTCATTAATTATTACTTTTGCTGCTACCTTTTAGATGTGCATGAACTAAATGTACCTCTTTTGTTTTCAGTTTGAAAATGGTTAAGAATGTGGACTGGATTGACATTTCTCCGTTGATTATTTGGAACAATGGCTACGTTTCCTGGATCATCACAGATGAGTTTACATCATTATGCCCAATGGACATGAGTAAATTTCCATTCGACCAGCAGACATGTTACCTTGATTTTGGAACTATCCTTAATGTAGATACCTTAGTTAGACTGAAACATATAACCAATGAAATTGCTCTTGATATCTTCACCCCAAGCAATGAATTTCATCTTGTTGATCATGCTGTTGGATATAAGTCATACAATTATATCGCATCTGAAGTTGGATCTTTTGATATAACAGCTTTAAGATATGAATTGGTTATTGAGAGGGATCCCATGTATCTAGTCTTAAGTTTAATCGTCCCAGCTGCAACACTCACATTACTGACATTATTGGTGTTCTTATTACCTGTGGAGTCCGGTGAGAAGATAGGTTTGGGAGTAACAGTATTTCTGGCATTCAGTGTGTACATGCTAATACTGTCTGACCTCACACCTCAGACCTCCATAAATATCCCATCATTAAGTAAGTAGTTTTACCCCCTAAATTTTAACTATTCCATCAAAACGTTGGCTGATGGTATCAATATGGCCTGACTCACATTTTTGTTAGTGATTAAATATAAAAATATAGTATGTTTTCATGAGGTTCCCATGATAGCTTTAATAGATAAACATTTTCCTTTTTTTATAACATTGAGATGATGATCCTGAGAAACTGAGATAACTCCATAAAAGCTAATTTGTTTAGATTATGTTATTTGATATATAGTTATCAAACTATCCTTCTTTTCAAAAATCTGAATCATTAGTTAAAAAAGATAATATTTCCTGTTATGGTTTTATTTATATTGTACATTTGCAGGATTATAAATGTGAGTGTAATTGTGCATATTCAGACACACATGAAAAACTTAAATGTTAAAGAAATAGACCTGCAAATTTTGAAAGGTGTATGTTTATGTTTCAGCGTTTTATTTCATGTATGTGATACTAGTGTCTGGATTATCTCTGATCTGTACAACTATTTCACTGAACATGTACATGAAGGAGCCACCCACCCCCATGCCATGGTGTTTGCAGGCTTTCATATTTGGCTGTCTCGGTAGAGCAGTATGCTTTCCCCGTCGTCAATATCACAAGGACAATATGCCTGAAAATCAGAAAAATCAGAGTAATGAAAATAAGTACAGCTTTGAGGCAAAGCCCCAGAAAAACAAAGACAACATTATTGCATTAACCATTGCCCAAAATAATCAGCAAAATGAGGACTCGCGTGGGTACAGTGCTAAAACACAATATGGAGATGGTTGTTTGGATGAAATACTGTATGAACTCAGGAAAATATCAAAGAAAATGTGTGAATCTGAACCAGAGGATCAAATGAAAGAGATGTGGAAAGATGCAGCAAGGATCATGGACAGATTTTTCTTTTTGCTGTTCTTGGCAGTGGTTGTGATGTTTACTCTAAGTCTTCTTTTAAGATGACTTCAAAGTGAGATTTAAATGAAACGAGTTATTTTGTTGCATAATTTACAGTGCACTCGATTAGAGTTAGATTCGGTTCTCATTTCTAGGTTCTGATGGAAGGATCTCAAGATTCTGAAAGTGACTTGAGAGATCTGTCAGCCTGAACATTGCACAAAGCCATGTTCTTGTCTTTATCTCATATTTATCCACTGCAGATAGATGGGGTTTGCAACCAACTTCATATCCAAAGCTCAATTCTTCGTTTTTGTGATTCAAATTAATTGTGGAATTCAATTTTAGTGATGAGTTTCAACATGTCAAGAATTTTAATTATTTCAGCATATTGTAAAAGCTTAATAAACAGAAATTTGCAAGTTTAAAGAAAATGTATGAACACTTGATAATATTAAAATAATTCTTTTGAATTGGGAAATGTCAATTGGGAGATCCAATTTGAAAAATACTCACAGGGAACATCACAAATAAACACCTTTTCTGAAAAATAAAAAAATGCATTTTGTTTTTGTGTTTAGAATGTTGTGTAAATGTTAACAAATATGCTTTGCTCATTACAGACCTTTCATTAATTATGATATGAAGAGTTTTTAAAGAGTTTCAAAGTGCACATGTTCTGAACTGCCTGAATTCCTTACCTTATGTTTTTTTCTATTACTGAGACTGAAATGGTATATATTTAACATGATGTTTACGTCTGTCCATTGTCCAGATATATGGTGATTGATGAATTATTAATTATAAAAGAAATTTATGTGAATGTCATGATCAATGTAGACGTTCTGATATGTGTTAGGAGGTACACAATGAAAGGTCATGATGTGGTGTGTGTGCTAGAATATAAATAAGATAGTTATGTAATGTTATTTAGAGTCTTGTGTACCTGTCAAAATGGAGGATCAGAGCACATGAAATAAATTGAAATAGATCTAAAAACTTGCAAGCCGCAAGTAAAAAGAGTAGGCAAAATAGCCATGAAATGATCTTGAATTCTAACAGCATTGCAGACCTAAATATGTTCATGTTCATGCTGAACCACAACAGAAAATGAAGTGTCATCATATTGATATTCAGATCAATTTTCATGTGTCAAAACAGGCACCAGCCAATCATATTCTTGGAAATCATGACACTTTATTGTGGTAATGAAACAAAAATATATTGTACCTCAAGATATCATAATATGTAAAAGTTCTGTAAAATTCATGAAAATGCAACAATACTGCACCATGGCGTAAAAGGGTACAAAGTGCCCCTTGTGGCATAATGACGTTACAAAGTAAATCCCGTCGGAGCCTTAAGGTCTATAATCCACAATGAAAAAACTGGGACAGACTTATGTTTTTCTGGCTTAAACGTGTTCAAAGTAATGTTATTTGTTAATTTAGCACAGAAAAAGTAAACTTAACCAGCTAGTCTTAATTTTTTATAATTTAAATTGAACCCGTTATAACGGTAGTTAAAACGGGTTCGACTCAGTTTTTGCAGCTGGCGACCTATATCAAGTCTTTATATTTTCTTTATTTAATGTCATCCAAAGAATAATCAATCTTTTGGGGGATATTTTAGATATGATCATGGCATAAAATATGAATTATCACTAAAAGAGTTTGTCCGCCATGTTTGCTGTAGGAGCCGAAGGCAGTTACGTAAATATACGAGACCACACGATGTTCTCTCCAAATGCTTCAAACTGATTGTGGATTATAGACCTTAATTCTGCATTTATGCAAAAAAAAAAGGTACGGAGAAGAAACAAACAGGTATGGAGAAGACACGAACAAGGAACGGAGTTGGTCAGAATAAGATGCGAGCAGAAGACAAACGTCTGTATTGGTCAGCTTCTCATTCGTGTTCTGTCTGCAATACATCCGTCTTGTCCGTACATATCTGTATTTGTACGCTTTCTGTTCGTGTTGTCTCCTGAATACTTTCGTTCTATATCAGTGTTCATCCGCGTTGTTCGCTTTGGTCTTGTCCACTTGCTTTTTTGACTTGTGCGTATCTCATTCGTTCCTTCAAAGCGCACAAAAAGGACCAAAAGCGGACAAAAGCGAATGTGCACACTTTTGGATATTTTCAACTCCGCAACTCGTCCGCTTGGGCTGTTCGCTATTGTGAGACCAAGCTAATTACACAGGTAGTATACTCTCATTCCAACATGTTTCGGAACTAAACAAAATCTAAACATTTTTAAACAGGTTTTGTGTTTAGATTGACGTGTTTAGAACTTAAAACTTAACAAATGTTTAGATGAAAAGTTTTTATTTTATTCAGTATCTATACATACATGTTTATACTATTGAAGTTAAATATATAATTTCTGTGCTAAATCCGATCCTGTGCGCAGCATTATACCTTTGGAGGCAGGGACTGATATGAAAGAAGTCCTGTTATGAAAGGTACAGGCGACGACAACAGAGCTGCGGGTGACAACAAAACTACGATGTAGTTTATTAATCGTTTGCCGGTGTTTATTACACCATTCTACTTTGTTAGCACATACATGTGTCAGACAACAGCAAAACGAGAATATTTCTGCAAGTGCAGACGCACTTAAAATGCTTTGAAAATGGAACCGCAGCTCCGTTATCGTCCACAGCTCTGTAGCTCTTATAGTCAGTGGCGAGTGATAACAATGAATTAAAATTGATAACTGGCCATCAAAAGATTCACCTTCACAGAAATCAAAGCCATCTCTGTACTCAATTGAAATAATGTGTACTTACATTATATAAGTTAACCTGTAACTTAATGAAAATCAATTAGGCTATTATGAGCAATTGAACATCATCCATAGCATTTTAGGGGGATGTTTTTGGACAGGATAATCATATATCTTAAGTATACATAGGCTTTCATTTTAGGTTTCACGGTTTTATTATTGATAATGATCTTGTAATGTTAATAAAAATACTGTCAAGTTGCTGGTAGTTTTGCCACTAGCATCTGTGACTGTAAATTACCAGTGGATTAACTGTGAGAACTATTTACAGTGCATGTATGATATACACATATAACCTGGTTTCAAGTGAATATATGCCAAGTGAAAAAAAAGTCATAAAGTTTTAATGTTGTGTGCATATAGTCTTCCTAGAGATAGGTCCAAGCAAATAACAGTGACACACATTCAAACATTGCCACATATTCATTTGATAGCTTCAGGGTTTGTTTCCATATTAATAGGCACAGCTAGGATGTCCCAGTTTATTGCCATATTTCATTGTTATGTTAATTAAAAGGTAGGTGTTGCAAATATATTCTGAGTCATGATTTTGATGTGCTTCACAATCAACATGACCTTTTGATCAGGACACAATAAGGGAAACGGTGGGTACTATTTTGTTTGTTCATTTGACTGCCTAGGTCTTTATGAGGGCACATGTTGAACATTCTATACGGATAAAAATTTGTGGTTAAAGTCATTGAAGCAATCATATGTAGGTGAGATGTGTTGTTACTCATTCACATAATATTACAGACATGGAAGAAGCTGGTGATATAAAATATCAGTTCTCTGGAGGGACCTCCTCCTCTTTTGAGGAAACAACTTGGATGAACTCCTCAACTCCAGGTCCTCTGTCAGATAAACCTAAATGGAAACAAAACCTTCATCTTGCTCATCAGATTATCTTAACCCTTATACTTTTATATCTAATGCTGGCAATGGGTTGCACAATATCACTCCAAGAAATATGGTGTCACATAAAGAAACCAACAGGAATTATCATTGGTGTTATCAGTCAGTTTGTGTTGATGCCTCTCCTGTCTTTTGGTCTGGCACATGCCCTCAATCTGACTGACATCCATGCTCTTGGCATGCTGGTCCTGGCAACATCCCCTGGAGGAGGATTGTCCAATATCTTCACATACTGGGTGGATGGCGATGTTTCTTTGAGGTAAACACATTAATCCTCTAATTAACTTCAATTGCTAAATAAGCAGACATTTAATTTGTGTCCACAGTCTTTGCCATGGGATTTGATTTCTAATTTTTTTCAGTATTTGCATGACATCAGTATCAACTGGTTTAGCTCTTGGGATGATGCCACTTAACCTGTTCATCTACAGTCGTAGTTGGAGCATTCCATCTTCAAATACATCTGAAACCCTGCATTCACCAGCCAACACAATCCCCTATGAGCGCATACTCATCACTTTGGTCAGCATCTTAGGTCCTGTTGCTGTTGGAATCTTGATCAGGAGGAAATATCTTAAACTAGCTAATATTCTAGCACAGGTAAAGAAATGGCCCAGTTGATTAAATATAAAACTAAAGCATAATTACAAATAAGTATATACTTTTATTTAAGAATATGTCATTGGAGATATATTATACTATTATTAAAATAACAGCTTTCAATGATATTTTTAGTTGGGGTCAGCAGCTGGATTATTGGCCATCCTAACTGTGATCAGTATGCAAAGTGTTCTGTATGAGTGGCACAATATCACTAACTGGAGACTATGGCTGGGTGCCAGCATCCATCCTTTGGCAGGTTACTTCTGTGGTTATCTGCTGGCCTGGATATGCAGAGTGCCAACCAAACTTCAGCGAACAGTTGCCTTTGAGACTGGCTGTCAAAATGTTGCATTAGCATTGTCTGTGATTGCCTTGTCATTTTCTGTTGAGTTAAGACAGGATTTAATAATTTATCCTATTCTCTTCGGTATATTTATGCCTATAGATGCAGTTGTATTTGTAATAGGTTTTAAGATATATAAAAAGTATTCTGCGAAAGAGAATCACAGTCATGATAAAGATAATTTACATCCAGAAAACAAATCTGAAACTGAAGGAACAAAAAACTCTGCTTTTACCATTGAAAATGATATCATCAACAAATCATGTGAAGACAAAAATGATGCAAACAAAATGATCGATGAAAGAATGCAATATATCACACAGCTATAGAATAACAGGTCATTATATATGCAAATTACAAAATCTTAAATTCACCCCCAGTAAATTGCATAACATTATCACAAGACGGTATCAACTCATGACTTAAAGGTCACCAGACATACCTAATAAGACCCTGTCACACTCTCATCTAATACCGCCACGGGCCGTGGCGCAGTTGGTTAGAGCGCCAGCTTATTAGCACCAGTTCCTCTGTGGTGATCCAAAGGTTGTGGGTTGGAACCCCGGCCGTGCCGGGATTGAACTCGTGATACAATTTCCCACATGAGCTGAGGCCCGTGCCTAAAGGGTTAACCCGTTGTCCTTGTAAATCTGTGACCGGGTGGGTTGTCATGTCAAGGACCTACGACATGACAATTCAGTGAGGCAGCACTATATCTGCTACAAGTAGGTCTCATCACGAAGTGATGTAAAACCCCAAACAAACAAACAAACAAACTCATCTAATACCAAGAGCTTGAGAACATGCACTGCAAAAATATTTATAAATGCAAACAAGCTTTGCAAATATATTCTGTGGTGAAACACTAATGGCAGTGGTGCACCAAAAGAAGAGTTGTATTTCCACATGTGAATGTGTTTCATTTTGTAGTATGTTGACCTCTTTAAAGAGCATTGTGTGATTTATAAAGAACTCGAAAATAGCCCAAATTTTAGGCATACATTTACACCTGTGCCAATAAAGTTGTCTGGTTATTGGAACCCAGATACTCCAAGCAGAATATTTATATCATGTGTTCTCATGTATATTTATATATATATATATATATATATATATATATATATATATATATATATATATATATATATATATATCACCTTTTAGCTGATCATTGTCATAGAGATCATTGTCATAGTCCAGAGTGGATATATCATGAAATCAATCTCGGCACGGCCGGGGATCGAACCCATGACCTTTGGATCACCACAGAGGAACTGGTGCTAATAAGCTGGCACTCTAACCAACTGCGCCAAGGCTGTGGCCTGCACAGATCCATTAAATCCATATAAACTAATACGAATCAGTATCAATGGTTATTATAAAACATGATTGGAGGCAGGTCAGGGGTGCACCAAGAGGTTTTATCTTCTACAATACTCAGTGTATTTATCAATAACCTAGCCAAAAAATAAGACACTAGAAATAGGTATATATGTTCATGATATTCTTGTTTCCATACTGTTATATGCTGATGACATCATATTTCTAGCAGAGAGCGAAAAGAGATTACAACTATTATAACCTAAATGAGAATACAAGTTAAAATGTCAAAAACCAATACTGTACACTTAAGAACTCAAAGAGTACCAAAATAGAACTTGTATTCAAGTTGGCTCATGCAATAAGTCCATATATATATAAACTAGTACTGAGGTATTAATCAGTATCAATGGTTATTATATAGACTTGATTGGAGGCAGGTCAAGGGTGCACCAAGAGGTTTTATCTTCTACAATACTCAGTGTATTTATCAATAACCTAGCCAAAAATTAAGACACTAGAAATAGGTATATATGTTCATGATATTCTTGTTTCCATACTGTTATATGCTGATGACATCATATTTCTAGCAGAGAGCGAAAAGAGATTACAACTATTATAACCTAAATGAGAATACAAGTTAAAATGTCAAAAACCAATACTGTACACTTAAGAACTCAAAGAGTTCCAAAATAGAACTTGTATTCAAGTTGGCTCATGCAATAAGTCCATATATATAAACTAGTACTGAGGTATTAATCAGTATCAATGGTTATTATATAGACTTGATTGGAGGCAGGTCAGGGGTGCACCAAGATGTTTTATCTTCTACAATACTCAGTGTAGAAATAAAAATCAACAAGAAGAGATATTATTTTCCTCATATCTATATACAATATCAATGAATGGATGTTTAACATAAATCTTTATAGGTAAAAGTGCAAACGTCCATGATAGTGTTTTATGATATTCAGCAAATTCTGCATTCTACAAACTGCCTATTATCACTCACTATAGTGGGCACCACCTGTTATGAGTGGAAAGACATGTTCCAGTGGGCAGAACTTATATTTTATGTTATCTATTTTTCCAAACTAAGACAGCTATTAACAAAAGGCATATTGTTGTGAAAATTGCAAAGCAGGTTTTACAAAGCAGATTTGCATATAAAGTGCATATAATTTCATAATTTGAAGATTAACTTTAGAAAATAAATGAGATAATCCTATCAGTATACTCATACATTAGCAGCACATCCCAAATCTATAGATACAAATACTTGTTGTTATTTATTTTAGCACGATATATTGTATCTCTACAATTTTATTTTAGATGTCACTGTAAAATATAGGTTTTGATGTTTGTCACAATAATTTGAACTGACAATCTTTCCTTCACACCAAGGAGAGTCAATCTTGTCATGAATGTTGAATTAATCTTCACAAAACTTTGATGTGCCATATATTTTCATCATCACATCACATTATTTGATAGGATTACAATGTACCTGTGAAAGGCAGCTTCAATATCATCATGCCAGAAAATATGACAGCTTCAAATAAATCTTTATCACAGAACTATGTAAAAAAAGAATGTAAAAGATTGTCAGCATAGCGATGTATTGGGAACATATATTTCATTTACAAAAACCTACAATAAAGTGAAAATGGAAATATACACAGATATTTTGTTAAAATGAATTCCTAAACCTAATTCATTCTATCAACTTCACTATCAATTGTCAGCTACTGTCATGGCTAATATTACATTCTGACAGCTCGTCCAACAGGTCTTACTGTACAACTGTGATTTTGGTGGGAAGCATTAAACCAATATGTTTCATTATTTTATTTAGACTGATACCAATTAGGAACAAAAACAGTCACAAATGAAAAGCTAATTTATTATTTTAAAATAAAACTGAATGATAATAGCCATTCTTGAGTGGTTATTAGCTAATGAAATAAAGAGAGAGCATTCCAAGCTTTCATACACAATTCATGATTACATTTTATTCAGCCAAGAGAGTTTATTCAAAGATCATTGTCTGTCAAAAGAGATTCATTGATTTATGCACAGAAACACACCCCACACTCCTCAAAAATATACTCTGCCAAATACTTAATTGAACTGCAGAATGCCTTCATTTTATCCACACAAAACAAAATGTATAGTTTTTTTTATAAAAGTGGAAACTATTATTTACCCCTACATGACACCTACCCTGTTTATACAGTTATTGTCATAACATTTGTAACACTACTATGATTAGGAGCCAATTGCAGTGCTCATTAGCTACATAGCAGGTGATGTGAAAATATCAATTATTAAGATCTGTCAAAAAAAAAGATGCAAACAATTATATAAGATACAGTGATTGCTCTATAAAAGTCACAGACTGGGAAGTGTGGCTCCTCAGTAATAACACTTGTGTGTGCATGAATTCTTGATGTGAAAAGGATTACATCCAGCAGCATTATCCCAGGGACAACATCCTAATACACTTTCATAGATGCTTACATGGTCAATAGGATTCTGGAAGATGATAGAAAAGGATGCATAAGAGACATCTCAAACTGGAAATTGTTTCTAAACCACAGAATTTGTTTGAATTTGGTATCTAATATCTCTTGTTTTGGTTTCAAATGAACATCAGTTGGTTTTCATGTGCAAGTTGATTATTGTAATAAGTAAATGTAGAATACTGTCTGACTTAAGTTAATATTCTTATTCTTATGATCAACATTTGATCCATGTGATATTGAGATAATCACATAATCATATTAGAACTCTTGTAAGACATCTAGAGTTCTTATCCTGTTGTTAGCACAAATAATTTAATTAAAATGAATACTTCCTTTGTATTACCTACTGAGAACATCATTCCTGATAATATTACAGTTGTTGACCTTTCATCACAGTCAAATAGTATTCAACCTGATGCAGCATTTGATGACTTGCTCAAACTCGTGAATCTTTGCTTACTGCCGATTATATTATGTATTGGCATTGTTGGAAATTTTTTGATTTTGATCACAGCCATAAAGAAGCACAGCTCTGATTCTGTAGTATACTTATACACTGGAATTCTGTCTGTGACAGACACAGTCTGCTTGGTGATTGCCTGTGTGCATTGGTGGCTTTACTTTTTCACTGATGGCGCTATACATATTATAGCTATGGTAAGCTGCAAATTCATTACTGGCCTGTATTTCTATTGTAGTCAACTGTCATCATGGATTATATGTTGTTTCTCAGTGGAAAGGTTTGTTGCCATTTGGTTTCCACTCTGGATCAAGAGACATCATCCATCTTGGTTGGCAAAGACTCTTCTGGTTTCTGTGGCTTTGTGTCTGCTTGGCCTCAATATCTATGGCATTCTGGCACTCTCTGACCAGGAGGTTGATGGCATAAGGTATTGTGAATTCTCAAGCCATATTGTAGATGCCACCAACACATGGCCCTATATAGACATTATAGTATATTCCCTGATTCCCAGCATCATAATTGTTCTCTGCAACATACTTATCATCAGAAAACTGGTCCACAGACAAAGCAAACATTTTACAAAGCAAAATCAATCAAACATACAAATGAGAAAGAATCAAATGCATAAAACAACAAGATTGTTAATAACTATCTCATTCTGTTTCGTCATCTTAACCCTGCCAGTAGTAACATATGGACTTATACATGACGTAATCTTAGATCCAACTATAGTAACCAGCATTTTGCATGTTTTGTCTTTAGGAAACAATGCGGTGAATTTTTACATTTATATAATTACCTCCAATATTTACCGAAAACACTTCATTGAAGTATTTTGTTTTAGAAAAAACATTGACAATCCAATCCAAAAAGTCACAAGCATCTCCAAGAAGTAATATCCCACACCTTTCCAGTTGCATGATGCCAGCCATCACTAGCAGATATGCAACCACCAGTAAGTTTATAGACATCTCGAGTGGTGATAAACAAGATATGCCCAGCATTATGATCCCAGATATCCCCACCATAAATACACCCAGCTGTATTATCTAGGACATCCCCAGTAGTAATATTCCTGACATTCCCAGCCGTGATATCCTAACCATCCTCGGTAATAATATTCGAGACATCCACAGCATTAATTTCCTGACATACCAAGGGAGTGACATTCCAGACATCTCAAGCAGTAATCCCAAACATTCCAAAGCAGTAATGTCCCAGACATTTCCAACAGTGACTTCTCAGATATCTCCAGCAGTAATATCCCATTCATTCCCAACAATGACCCCAAATATTCCCAGCAGTAATATATCTCCTGGAGAAATACCCAAGAAATCCCCGGCATTAATGTCCTTTTATACCTTCAGCAATAATATCCCCTGTACATTCAACAGTAACAATATTCATATATCCAGATCTTATACCTTAGACATATTCAGTAATAATTTTATGTCAGATACCCTTCAGCATCTATTTGCTAAATTTTGGTTTGTAGTTATATATCTTACATATTTAGTGAATTTGGTTTTGCAGTTATATATCTTAAATATATGGAATAGTGCTGCTCCTTAATTCGGAAAAGAGCATAGGTCAATCCTTCTGTACGTAATACATAAATGACAGTTCTGATTATGAATCATTGGCTTGGACAACAGTTCAAGGGTATATAACAAAATAATATTACCTGCATAGGCAGTGTATCTAAACATGGGTTGTACCACACAAGAATTAATTCATATTATATATATATATATATATATATATATATATATATATATATATATATATATATATATATATATATATATATATATATATATATATATATATATATATATATATATATATATATATATATATATATATATACATGTTGTATCCACAAACTGGTTTGGCAGATAATGGACAGTATCTACATGTTGTATCCACAAACTGGTTTGGCAGATAATGTATAGTATCTACATGTTGTATCCAAAAACCGGTTTGGTAGAGTGTATCTGAACAAAGATTGGGTGTAAGTCAAGCAGAGTACATCTACATGAAGGCTAGAGTTTATATTTTATCTATCAACATAAATATTATTGCAAAATATATATCTCCATATATATTTGTATCTCCATGTTATATCTACAAATTGAAAGACAAAGGCCACACAGAGTTTATTTGATTAACTACACAATTGTTGCAGATTATATATAGTATCTACGTGTTGTATCCACAAACTGATATTGCAGAATGTATCTTAAAGCAGGTAATGTGTCATATCTATAGGCAGATGATGGAGGTTGAATATCTTATCAGGACAACCAGGGCTGAATTAAAGTAAGTTTTATTTAAAAATGCAGCTTTTCCATATAACCCTGCACAGTTTAGGGCAGATTTACCCTCAAAGCATCATAGACTATTGTGTACACTGTAACATGTAGTGGAGTGGAATAAACTATGGAAATGTCCAAGACTTGATTTCTTTTTGGAGATAGAGCCTTCCCAAATGGGAGAGTTCTGAATGGTGTCAGACAACAATCACATGACATCATACCATTGCTTGACACCATTTCTGAATGATTCGGCTAAATCTGTTATTTCATGCAATTCTCCTTAGGCAATTCTCCTAATGCAATACTAAAAAAGTTTTCAATCAAGCCATTGTTCACCATCCAGCACTGCCCATATTTAACCTCTCACATATTGATGTTGTGAGTGTCCAGAATAGCTTCAAATGTATTGATTTGTTCAGATTTTTAGTCTGGTATCACTCAGAGCTCACCATCCCTGAAAATGGCATGCCATTTTATCTTCCAACATTGTTCAATACCTCAAACAAAACCATGGTGACCCTTTTTTGTTTCATAACTTTACCATCGCCACTAAATATCACATTATTAATCTCAAAAGGCTTAAATGGCTTGTATTCTTTCTAGTCTTTCAATAATGTCAGGAAAAATAATGTCAGATCCACATTAAATTATTAAAATAGCCTGGAATGATTATTCCTGGTATTTTGTTTTGGTATGAGCTTGGTGCATGCGACCCTTGTTCAAATTTCACTTCACCATTTAATAGTAGCTCCATAAGAAGAATTTTAAACAAAATGTGGATATGGTCAAAAATAGATTTCCTTTAATATTTGTATATCGTTAGGTATTTATGAAAAACTAACAATTCTGCAATATTTCACTTCTGATGTTACCATAACCTTGGTAACCATCTATTTTTAGTTAGGTACTCTAAGGCTGAAAGTGACACTTTTCCAACCCTAATTTTGGCCATATGTACAAAGGGAGAAGACAAGTACAGCAATGGTTCCCTCATTATCTTTTTGAAAAAAAGATGCGGTGGTGGAACCAGACTAGTTTCAACAGTTTTTAGTCTCATCAGTGGTTTAATCCACAGCATCTGAAATCTTTTGGGACATATATATACTATTTTTTTATGAATATTGTGCACAATATTGGAATCATTTAGATATAACAAGTTTTGTGATTATCTGATGTTAATATTCCTTTATTTGGTTTTTTTACACTAAAAGATGTATGCATTTTTTTTATTTACCAAATCGGATGAACAACTATTGAGATTTTCATAAGACATTGTGTATGAGATAAGTGTTAATTGGGAGATTTTATTTTTGTAGAAAATGTCAATTGTCTCCTTACTACTGGTATATACTTCCATTTAGAAAAGAGTTATAACAGTTTGAATGTTGTTTCATTAGAAATCCAGACTTGGGTCCCGTAGTTACTTTTCCTCCACCGTTGGTGGGGGAACTAAAAGGGATGCCAGGTCTGGATCGGGGACTGTTTCTTAGCCTCACTGTTTGATGAATTATTCCATAGAGGTCTTTCTGCTAGAATACTCCTCACAGGTCTTCCAGGCATGTTATTGATATTTTTGGGGTTAGAAAGAATTGTTGAATCTGTCCATGTATTGTTCCCAGATGAAATTGGTGTTGGAACTATTGTTGCTTGACTCAGAGATACATCATTAAGTGCATAGTTATCTATCTTGGCTAATGCATTCTGCAATGTCTCTTTTGTTTCACTTTGTATGAAACTATTAACAAAAAGGCTTCACTCATAAAGGTGCAGCTTATAAGAAAATAATTTCATCAATGAATTATTGAATTGAACTGTGTCATAAATTATCATCTGATAACTATCACAGAACTTTTTTTTAAATAAGATACTGTGATAAATTGAATATGAATTCTTAAAAAGGTAATTAAGAAAGTAGAGTACTACCTGTTGCGTGTTTATAATTGTATCTCGGTGGAGATAACCATGGAATATGATTAATTTACATTCTACAATGAATCTTTTATAATGATAACTTACAACAATTCTATGCATTTCTTTGGGACATCATAGTTATCAGCATAACATTTAAGATTTTCTACGCATTCAACCCCTTAATGACTGAAGCGTGGTAATGGAATGGTAATGGAATGGTAATGGAATGGTAATGGAATGGTAATGGAATGGTAATGGAATGGTAATGGAATGGTCATAGTATGGTAATGGAATGGTAATGGCATGGTAGTAGCATGGTAATGGAATAGTAATGGAATATTAATGGAATGGTTATAGCATGTTCATGGCATGGTAATGGCATGGTAATGGAATGGGAATGGAATATTAATGGAATGGTCATAGCATGGTAATGGCATGGTAAAGGCATGGTAATGGAATGGTCATAGCATGGTAATGGCATGGTAAAGGCATGGTAATGGAATGGTCATAGCATGGTAATGGCATGGTAAAGGCATGGTAATGGAATGGTCATAGCATGGTAATGGCATGGTAAAGGCATGGTAATGGAATGGTCATAGCATGGTAATGGCATGGTAATGGAATGGTAATGGAATGGTAATGGAATGGTAATGGAATGGTAATGGAATGGTCATAGCATGGTAATGGAATGGTAATGTACGGTTTCCAACTTTATCATGATGATACATAATATTGCCGACAAATGTTTATGCGAAAAGCACTGGAAGTTGCCCCAATATGGCCATTGTTGCTGAAAGGGTGGGTCATTAAAGTACCCCTTTACAATTTATTTCCTACCCCATTTAAAAAAGACTTCAATGCAATACTTTACAAATATAGAACAACCGGACTGGGGTCATATGCAAATTTGGGATCTGCGCAATATTGGTCACAATGTCAGTGATTGTAGTTGGTTCACTGCCATAATGGGAGGGTGACCAAAACATATTGCCTGCACAGGTTGTAGGCATTTGACTTATATTGTTTATATTCTGGATAAATTCTGATTGTACATATCTTAGAGGGGACTTTGTAGTTCACACATACTAATTCGGGTCCGACGGGATATGAGAGAATCTTATATCCCAAAATGGATTTGTTTTTACATAGGATTATGGGATAAATTTGCTAATGAAAAGAATTTGGCAAGCGTCGCTCTATTGTTGATATGGGGCCTTTGTTTATTTCAAGGGCATGTATGTCAACATTGCAATTCGGGTAAGTTTTATCAAGTAAAATGTGTATGAATGTTTCTATTACAAATGTAATGAATAATTCAATTCATAATTCATGAGCGCTCAGAGCAGACCTGGTCTGATATAGCGCTATATAAATCGATATTATTATTATTATTATTATTATTACCTGTTTAGAATCATTATGATTTTTTTCTAATTTCTAATTTCAACAAATCAGATGTGACCATAAGCATTGATCACGGAAGTTCAATGGCTGCCAACCTGGCTCAGCTTACAAACGACCTGGCTTTAATAGAATCTGCCTTGCTGACTATAAACGCCACGGGCCTGCCACAAATTGAGTCTCAACTTGCCAGGTGATGTTATGTTTGATATATTTAACTGGCAATACACTATTTTATCCACCTGTTCAACCACTCAGTGAGAGAGGCACTCAATATTCAACTTTAAGTAGTAAAATGAATCCTTTTAGTGCTTATGCGAGGTCGCATCCTCAAACCCTGAGAGTGTTTATGCTATGTAGTATAACCAAATGTGCCCAAAACAGAGATTTCATTGACAGAGAACATCTTTAATAATTAACCAAATGTGCCCAAAACAGAGATTTCATTGACAGAGAACATCTTTAATAATGTTCAGTGGAAAAGAATACTTCAATACAAATAATCATAAGAAATATTAATAGTAATCATTATTTCATTTCTTCTTAACATCAAGATAATTTGGTCTCAGAACATTTATTAATTTGAAGATAGCTTTGAAAAGGTTTTAAACTTTCAAAATCAATTTTGTCTGAAACAGTGTACATGCTCTGAAGTAAATTCATTTTTTTAAATACGTGTACCAAACCTTTGGTGCCATTCAATTTTTAACTTGAGAAGCGGTAATTACATATTGAAAAGTTTTATCTAAGCTGATATATGTACACAATAAAAAGGAAAATAGATTTGTACACAACCCACGCTTTAAAATAGAAACTCTAGTATGGGGCATATTTCATCAGCGGTAGCATGGCAAAAGCCTTTTTTTCTCTGTAATCTTGATTTAATATAAGGTTCATTTCACAATAGGCAAAAGGGTCAAAACACTTTTTTTACCAGCAGTTTCTAAGCATAAATAAAGCAATCAGTATTGCCTTGAAAATAAGCTGAGATATCTTTAACTAATCTGTGAAAGCAGCGAAACCAAGATGCCCGATTGTTGAAAATACTGCATCAAATCTATTCGTGCACAAACATGTTGTGAACTTTGTCAAACATAAAGTTTAAAATCAAAATGGTCACCTTCATGTTTAGTTGTGATTGCAGCACAAGGCCAAACATAACTCACATATTAACAGAACTTGTGCCATATGATCATTTCAACGTGTAATCCATATCCGAAAACAAACAGGTGTATTATTTCTGCATTTCATATTTTACCGTGGTGCTATAATTTCAGTTTTCTTAATGCCACTCTTGGGCAGATTGCTTCTATTCAGGACCTACTGCAGCGATCCTGCACCATCAACAATGGAACTGACCCCTTCTGGTGCAAGATGGATCAGTCATGTAAGTAGCACCAAGATATCACTCTAATGGTGTTGTGATTAACTAAATATGTCAAGCCACCTTCTTAATATGTGCTAAATGATATTTTACTATTGAAATCCAAATGTAATTTATTATATACAATATAATGTAAAATTCAATTTCACCTCTCTCCCAACTATTTTGAACTTTGTGTGTATGTCTTCTGGTAGCATCGTGTTCTAGTCAAATGTTTGCTCCTTTTTTTGTGCTTTAAAAAAACCCGGAAAATTTTCATTCTTCAATAATGTTTTGTATATTTCATTTATCTTCCACAAAGGAAATGCAAATATGGCCACTCTTTGGAAATTTAAGTTGTTTTTTTTTTGCAAAAAACGCATTAATATTCAACATATATTATTTCTATTATATCTTTTAAAATGAATTATCGGATTGTTTCTATTTTTTAAACGCTGTGCATACTGTTTAAGATTATAATATTCGACATGTAACAATATACCAACTTTCTGTGGCAATATATATTTATTTGTTAACCGGATGTAGGTTACGAACCGGAATATCCGGCGCCACTTTCTACCTACAACGCTGAAAACTGCTCCACTCCCTCTGGTGAGTGACACTTGTATTTTATTTTCTCAATCAAAGGACATATGACCGTTTCTTTAAAAGAAATATGTAATTTCCTTTTATTTATGAAATAGAAACATGATATGAATTCAAATAATCCAACGTTATTTTAAATCATCTTTAAATCTAATTCCCATCGCTCTTAAAATTATTTTTTTGTACTTAATGATCTACTTGCAGCTATTCCCCACTGGTTCCCTTATCCTGCTAAGGAATATTCCTATTATCACAGGACTAATACTATCAGAAATATAACTGCAGATACGTGCTTTGAAAAAGCTACTTCCAACCTTGCATACCGCGCTGCTACGTTCAACTGTCTGACCAATTCTTGCCATTTACACAGAAGACTGGTAAATGGGAAACTGATAGACAATAACAATACCTACCATATCAGGAAATACATCTGTGGTAAGTTATCACCAGAAATATAATCGTTTTGGAATAATTTTATTCAGCAAAATTCTTTATTTATCATGTAAAGACTTGATCATCTATGCGACTGTACCCAGCTATCAAAACAGTCGGCCATTCATAGCTTTATGCATGTTCTCTGCAGAAGGTCATATGCAAATTTGGGATCTGCGCAATATTGGTCACAATGTCAGTGATTGTAGTTGGTTCACTGCCATAATGGGAGGGTGACCAAAACATATTGCCTGCACAGGTTGTAGGCATTTGACTTATATTGTTTATATTCTGGATAAATTCTGATTGTACATATCTTAGAGGGGACTTTGTAGTTCACACATACTAATTCGGGTCCGACGGGATATGAGAGAATCTTATATCCCAAAATGGATTTGTTTTTACATAGGATTATGGGATAAATTTGCTAATGAAAAGAATTTGGCAAGCGTCGCTCTATTGTTGATATGGGGCCTTTGTTTATTTCAAGGGCATGTATGTCAACATTGCAATTCGGGTAAGTTTTATCAAGTAAAATGTGTATGAATGTTTCTATTACAAATGTAATGAATAATTCAATTCATAATTCATGAGCGCTCAGAGCAGACCTGGTCTGATATAGCGCTATATAAATCGATATTATTATTATTATTATTATTATTACCTGTTTAGAATCATTATGATTTTTTTCTAATTTCTAATTTCAACAAATCAGATGTGACCATAAGCATTGATCACGGAAGTTCAATGGCTGCCAACCTGGCTCAGCTTACAAACGACCTGGCTTTAATAGAATCTGCCTTGCTGACTATAAACGCCACGGGCCTGCCACAAATTGAGTCTCAACTTGCCAGGTGATGTTATGTTTGATATATTTAACTGGCAATACACTATTTTATCCACCTGTTCAACCACTCAGTGAGAGAGGCACTCAATATTCAACTTTAAGTAGTAAAATGAATCCTTTTAGTGCTTATGCGAGGTCGCATCCTCAAACCCTGAGAGTGTTTATGCTATGTAGTATAACCAAATGTGCCCAAAACAGAGATTTCATTGACAGAGAACATCTTTAATAATTAACCAAATGTGCCCAAAACAGAGATTTCATTGACAGAGAACATCTTTAATAATGTTCAGTGGAAAAGAATACTTCAATACAAATAATCATAAGAAATATTAATAGTAATCATTATTTCATTTCTTCTTAACATCAAGATAATTTGGTCTCAGAACATTTATTAATTTGAAGATAGCTTTGAAAAGGTTTTAAACTTTCAAAATCAATTTTGTCTGAAACAGTGTACATGCTCTGAAGTAAATTCATTTTTTTAAATACGTGTACCAAACCTTTGGTGCCATTCAATTTTTAACTTGAGAAGCGGTAATTACATATTGAAAAGTTTTATCTAAGCTGATATATGTACACAATAAAAAGGAAAATAGATTTGTACACAACCCACGCTTTAAAATAGAAACTCTAGTATGGGGCATATTTCATCAGCGGTAGCATGGCAAAAGCCTTTTTTTCTCTGTAATCTTGATTTAATATAAGGTTCATTTCACAATAGGCAAAAGGGTCAAAACACTTTTTTTACCAGCAGTTTCTAAGCATAAATAAAGCAATCAGTATTGCCTTGAAAATAAGCTGAGATATCTTTAACTAATCTGTGAAAGCAGCGAAACCAAGATGCCCGATTGTTGAAAATACTGCATCAAATCTATTCGTGCACAAACATGTTGTGAACTTTGTCAAACATAAAGTTTAAAATCAAAATGGTCACCTTCATGTTTAGTTGTGATTGCAGCACAAGGCCAAACATAACTCACATATTAACAGAACTTGTGCCATATGATCATTTCAACGTGTAATCCATATCCGAAAACAAACAGGTGTATTATTTCTGCATTTCATATTTTACCGTGGTGCTATAATTTCAGTTTTCTTAATGCCACTCTTGGGCAGATTGCTTCTATTCAGGACCTACTGCAGCGATCCTGCACCATCAACAATGGAACTGACCCCTTCTGGTGCAAGATGGATCAGTCATGTAAGTAGCACCAAGATATCACTCTAATGGTGTTGTGATTAACTAAATATGTCAAGCCACCTTCTTAATATGTGCTAAATGATATTTTACTATTGAAATCCAAATGTAATTTATTATATACAATATAATGTAAAATTCAATTTCACCTCTCTCCCAACTATTTTGAACTTTGTGTGTATGTCTTCTGGTAGCATCGTGTTCTAGTCAAATGTTTGCTCCTTTTTTTGTGCTTTAAAAAAACCCGGAAAATTTTCATTCTTCAATAATGTTTTGTATATTTCATTTATCTTCCACAAAGGAAATGCAAATATGGCCACTCTTTGGAAATTTAAGTTGTTTTTTTTTTGCAAAAAACGCATTAATATTCAACATATATTATTTCTATTATATCTTTTAAAATGAATTATCGGATTGTTTCTATTTTTTAAACGCTGTGCATACTGTTTAAGATTATAATATTCGACATGTAACAATATACCAACTTTCTGTGGCAATATATATTTATTTGTTAACCGGATGTAGGTTACGAACCGGAATATCCGGCGCCACTTTCTACCTACAACGCTGAAAACTGCTCCACTCCCTCTGGTGAGTGACACTTGTATTTTATTTTCTCAATCAAAGGACATATGACCGTTTCTTTAAAAGAAATATGTAATTTCCTTTTATTTATGAAATAGAAACATGATATGAATTCAAATAATCCAACGTTATTTTAAATCATCTTTAAATCTAATTCCCATCGCTCTTAAAATTATTTTTTTGTACTTAATGATCTACTTGCAGCTATTCCCCACTGGTTCCCTTATCCTGCTAAGGAATATTCCTATTATCACAGGACTAATACTATCAGAAATATAACTGCAGATACGTGCTTTGAAAAAGCTACTTCCAACCTTGCATACCGCGCTGCTACGTTCAACTGTCTGACCAATTCTTGCCATTTACACAGAAGACTGGTAAATGGGAAACTGATAGACAATAACAATACCTACCATATCAGGAAATACATCTGTGGTAAGTTATCACCAGAAATATAATCGTTTTGGAATAATTTTATTCAGCAAAATTCTTTATTTATCATGTAAAGACTTGATCATCTATGCGACTGTACCCAGCTATCAAAACAGTCGGCCATTCATAGCTTTATGCATGTTCTCTGCAGAAAGGAATATACAATTAACCAGAAAAGTTACCTAAGATACCTTAGATATAAATATTTACCTTAAATATAATGTTTCCCATCTATGATTCATACCCTTAGTAAAATACCGTATTTTGAAATATAAAGGTTATCTCTAAATTCCGTTGTAATTTTAATTTTCAGTTGGTTATTCGTCCTGCCCATGGTAGGAGTTATTACATCTCCTAATGGAATCACATTGGAAGGAGTCATGCATTGTCCTCTCCTAATGGAACCACATTGGTAGGAGTCATGCTTTGTCCTCTCCTAATGGAACCACATTGGTAAGAGTCATGCATTGTCCTCTCCTAATGGAACCACATTGGTAGGAGTCATGCATTATCCTCTCCTAATGGAACCACATTGGTAGGAGTCATGCATTATCCTCTCCTAATGGAACCACATTGGTAGGAGTCATGCATTGTCCTCTCCTAAAGGAACCACATTGGAAGGAGTCATGCATTGTCCTCTCCTAATGGAACCACATTGGTAAGAGTCATGCATTATCCTCTCCTAATGGAACCACATTGGTAGGAGTCATGCATTATCCTCTCCTAATGGAACCACATTGGTAGGAGTCATGCATTATCCTCTCCTAATGGAACCACATTGGTAGGAGTCATGCATTATCCTCTCCTAATGGAACCACATTGGTAGGAGTCATGCATTGTCCTCTCCTAAAGGAACCACATTGGAAGGAGTCATGCATTGTCCTCTCCTAAAGGAACCACATTGGTAAGAGTCATGCATTATCCTCTCCTAATGGAACCACATTGGTAGGAGTCATGCATTATCCTCTCCTAATGGAACCACATTGGAAGGAGTCGTGCATTGTCCTCTCCTAAAGGAACCACATTGGAAGGAGTCATGCATTGTCCTCTCCTAATGGAACCACATTGGTAGGAGTCATGCATTATCCTCTCCTAATGGAACCACATTGGAAGGAGTCGTGCATTGTCCTCTCCTAAAGGAACCACATTGGAAGGAGTCATGCATTGTCCTCTCCTAATGGAACCACATTGGAAGGAGTCATGCATTGTCCTCTCCTAATGGAACCACATTGGTAAGAGTCATGCATTGTCCTCTCCTAATGGAACCACATTGGTAGGAGTCATGCATTATCCTCTCCTAATGGAACCACATTGGTAGGAGTCATGCATTATCCTCTCCTAATGGAACCACATTGGTAGGAGTCATGCATTGTCCTCTCCTAATGGAACCACAATGGTAGGAGTCATGCATTGTCCTCTCCTAATGGAACCACATTGGAAGGAGTCATACATTGTCCTCTCCTAATGGAACCACTTAGGATGGAGTCATGCATTGTCCTCTCCTAATGGAACCACATTGGAAGGAGTCATACATTGTCCTCTCCTAATGGAACCACTTAGGATGGAGTCATGCATTGTCCTCTCCTAATGGAACCACATTGGCAGGAGTCATGCATTATCCCTTCCGAATGGACCTATATTGGTAGGCGTCATGTATTGGCGGGAATTTAGCCACATTATGTATTCTTTTTATGGCAAATAAATTACTCAAAGCACATCATTTGTTATTTTTCAGAAGGTATGAACTAAAGGCATGAAAACTCTTGCACCACATTTCTGTCAATCTAATGTTTCAAATGTTTTAAAATAGATTTAAAATAGTACATCCTAAAATGTAAAGGATATTATCCATTCTATGCTAAGATTACAAAGCATTTTTATAAAGTGTAGACTTCACATTATGCTTTCTTGTGTTCCAAGAGAAATAAGAAACAAACAGTGATTGAGTGTTGGAACGCCTTGTTATTATTATTTTCTAAGAAATTTACAAATTTTGCACCCCCCGTCATTTAATTGCTCATTATATCCGCAAAGACCTCCAAGGCATTGTCACACCCCACTGAGTACAGGGTTATAGTTTTCTGTGGGACACTATTGATTTCCATAATTCCTTAAATTGGATCACAGGCTTTTCTGATTTTTACAGAGTGATCTCAGATTTGGGCAGAAATATTACTTAAGGTAAGGCTAAGTCAAGTTTTGAAACACTGAATTTAAGGATTGGATGACATAGATAAGAAATATCCACACTTCTAGGTCATGAAAGTAAAATTGATAACTTTATACATGGAATAAAAATGATCTAATCCATGGTTGTGATTTAAGCTTTCATCCCTTTAGTTGTAAATGAGAGAGAGGAGAATTGATATTGCAATGATTACACAATTCCGACACTATCTTAGCTTTTCAGATTCCCTATGCTTTCAAAGTTCTTTGAGAAAGTTCAAAGAAAACAAAATGAAGATAGTTTCAAAGTAAATTACACATATATTTACAGTTATCTTCTAATGTTTTTAAACTGTTATACTGCCAAATATTGACCCTTCAGCGCTTTGATAAAGTCAGGAGGGCACAGGCTGTGGCGCAGTTGGTTAGGACGCAAGACCATGTCAACCAGTTATTCTGTGATGGTCCAAAGGTCGTGGGTTCAAATATCCATTCCCATGCCGAGATCGAATTCATGTTATAAATTATCATGTGAGCTGAAGGGTTAAACCGTTGTAGTTGCAATTGTAAATCCGTGGCTGGGTGGCTTGTTATGACAGGGACCTTTAACATGATAATTCAGTGAGGCAGCAATATATCTACTACAAGTAGGTCTCGTCGTGATATGACTTAACTAATGTTGGAAGTCACTTTAATCCCCATACAAACAAATTGAGTCAGGAATTAACATTTTGTTCAATATCCTGATAGTATCCGGTTTAATCATCTGAACACTATCTTATCTAAGGCATTCAGGACCACGACTTCCCACACTACCCAGAAAGGAACACATATATCACCAAAAATATTATTATCTTTTCATCACTTTAAAGCAGCAATTAACTGTCAACAAAGCAAGTTGTATTTCATACATACTATTTGTCCAACATGATCAAAAAAAGAAAAAAAGAAATAAAAGGATTCAAACATGGTTAATGAAAGTATTGGCCTTGTGGATCCCCGACTTTTAATTGAATTATAATTTATCAATTTTAACCATTTTATTATTCAAAAGGGAAGTTGCAATATTATATAAATGTATATCCCGAGGGTTATTTTTTATTTAAAATGGAATTCAACAAATATCTAAAATCCATTGTTTTACGCAAAATAACTTCAGGCATTTCACATGTTGCTGGTGTTTCAAACTTCCTATTACATTTTGTTGGCAATGTTTGGCATTTTCTGTAATATTTTGAGGTTTGTTTTATGAGAGCGGCCACAAACCAATGTTTGTCTGAAAGGTTGAACAGGTGAGTATATTATCCAATATTCTTATGAGATATTAACCAAATGTAATGTTCTTATTTGTCTTTTTTCACAAATACAGAACATTATCGATAACTGTATTAAGTTTAAATTTGTTTAAGGATTATATAACACATCTAATGATGCTGAAAAGACCAATCTTTATATATTTTCATAAAGTTGATTTGGAAGTAAAGATGCAATGAAAAGAATTCGGAAAGATAAAGTACTAAGTATATGCGATGGTGTTTGCAGTGATGATTTCTGCAATATAAGTGAAATTGCGTTACTTGTGATTTTTTAGTCAATCAGATTTTAATCAGTCAGCAATGTTTATATCAGTTTATGTCAGTTACTCATAGATCAGTGAAATCTAAATCAAAATAAAATAACTCCTGATGTTGCCATATAAAAGTGATTAATGCAATTATTTCAAGTCTTCCCAATTCTACAATGGACTCTTCATGATCTGGACTAGTGATTAACCCTGAATACATTCTCTTGATAAGAGGCATCATTGAAGACTTGAATCTTGCACATTAATTGTACATTTATTGTAGAATAGATCTCAAGATGAGGATGCTGGTACCGGTTCTCCTGACCCTACTTTGTACTATCTGCGGTGAGTTCAGGTCCAAAGACTCGCTTTTGTTTTCGTTGATTAACTTATTTTTTTAATAAAGTATATTTCATGTGCAATATGATATGTCATCACTGAATGCACAGCAGAATTATGGTTTTTAAATAGGTATATTTGAAAAAAACTGCATCCACAGTTGCATATGAATATCTGACAGGAAAGGACAGCTGACTTCTTTAAGGTTTAAAAAAAATAAAAAACAGAAACTTCTTAAGACATATTTTGGAAAGATAACATAATGATGAGAATGAAACATTATATGATTACAACATGTACTGAATCAGAGAATGAGTAAATTCTTGGCAAGATAAAAAATTTGTATTGCTGAATTGAAAGCAAAAGAGCAGTGCGAGTTGTCTGTAAATCGTCATCAACTTAAACATTGAGATATTTTTTCTTTAGTGGGCTAATATACGTGTAAACCATTCTAAATAGATTTTAGTTCTAAATAACTTTGGGAAAGGTTACTGGAAGCGGCCAATAAGTCCGGTATGTAAATGTACCTGGCGTGATATCACCTTAAGATAACCTCCTGACTTGGACGAGGAGGACTTTCTGGAACCACCTTCCAGCTTGGAGATTAGGATGTTGAATAGAGTTGTTGGGAATGTGTTCACTAGTTTTGTTTTAAATTGGCGTGCAAAGTCAAGAGTACCAAGTTGTGAATGCTGTGAAACCAAGTAAATTGCCTAGGTACCTCTTATGCCTATCCCATTGCGGTTATGTTGGAGATCTGAATATAGTGTAAGAAAATTAGCACTTATATAATACCTCTATTAAAACACATCTACATTTTCCAGTTAGGAGTGCATACTCCTTAAATAAAGTTCCGCCGGTTGATCCGTGCAAGGATTGCCTCGACCCCATAGTGAACGTCCCAGAGGGAAATGATACGTGTGCCAGTTACATGGTGAAGTCCTATGAGAACATTGAGCATAAACTCACTCTTGTACAGAAGGCTTGTATGGATATGAGTACGAGGTACCTCGGGTAAGTAGATAAAAACCAAACCAATCTGCAAAACAAAAGATTATTGAATTGAAGTCAGTGGTCAAATACAACTATTGCATTGAAATGTTTTCCAAAAGTGTCCTTTTTTAAATATGCATTAACGGTCGTGATCCTTGTGAGAGTAAATAAAATGTAGATCGTATCAAATGTTGTAACAAGCGTTTATATGATTCTAGTGGTCTGGTGAGATCAGTCAACAGACTGAAGTACAGCCTGGAAAAACAGGTCCTGAACACAAAGCGATCCGTGAAATCCTGCTGTCCAAAACATGTCTGTCTCCATAACTACGAACAAGACTGTAAGTTAAAGCTAAGGGTTTATTCACACAGAGCAGTATATCAGAGATTTGGGTAACCATACAGCAGTATATCAGAGATTGGGGTAACCATAGAGCAGAATATCAGAGATTATGGTAACCATACAGCAGTATATCAGAGATTGGGGTAACCATAGAGCAGTATATCAGAAATTTGGGTAACCATAGAGCAGTATATCAGAAATTTGGGTAACCATAGAGCAGTATATCAAAGATTGGGGTAACCATAGAGCAGTATATCAGAGATTATGGTAACCATACAGCAGTATATCAGAGATTGGGGTAACCATAGAGCAGTATATCAGAAATTTGGGTAACCATAGAGCAGTATATCAAAGATTGGGGTAACCATAGAGCAGTATATCAGAAATTTGGGTAACCATAGAACAGTATATCAGAGATTATGGTAACCATACAGCAGTATATCAGAGATTATGGTAACCATACAGCAGTATATCAGAGATTGGGGTAACCATGGAGCAGTACATCAGAGATTATGGTAACCATACAGCAGAGATTGGGGTATTTTCTAATGTCTACACTTTTGAATCATCACTTTTGATAAGGACATTTCAAAATATATCATATTAGAATCAGCAGAATCCACAGAGATAGGAGAATAAAGCCTAACAAATAAACACTGACAAATACTGAGTGATTCTAATTCTTTTTCTATACTACAGTCGACGACAACTGAGCTGTAGACGACAACTGAGCTGCAGACGACAACAGAGTTTCAGTTTATCAATTGATTGCTCTATTGTAGGTTACAGGCCGACTTTTCCAGCCCCTCCTGGACCATGCGCATTTCAGTTTTTGACTCCTCCTACAGGTATGTTACTGTTTTTATTGAGTACCTTTTAAGCATTCAAAAATCCTGCAACTTATGAACTATGTACCCTTTTCGAATATAGTTGATACGATTATGAATTCCCAAGAATTCGCTGAGAATGAGTACGAAGATATATGTGTGAAAACATAACTTTATAAACATATCAAGCTTTTATTATTTTGTATGTTTGCGTGTGCTTGTGTATGTGTGTTTCTTGAGAAATTGATTCCATCATTCAAACTTAATTACCATAATTTGATATCAGTTCTCAGGAACTGGTTGAGAATGAAAAATAAATGTGTGTTTGAAATATGACAATGATAGTTTGGTCAATTCTTAAGGATTGTTTTATTTCTCAGTCATCCCGCTAGGTTTCTTTCCTTGGCCATGCCGCCGTCCACAGGGAAGATATCACTTATTGGCTAATGGAGTCACCGGAAACCAGTGCTTCAAACTATGCACCAAAAAGCCGGACTGCGCAGTGGCGTCATATGCCTCACATGGAACCTGCATTTACCAAACAGCCAAAGAGAATTGTATTGTCCCCTTTTATTTATCTGACACATATTACACAATATCCAGAGAAATGTGTGGTAAGTATGCACTCAACTTTTATTGAATCAAAAATGCAAAATAAACAAATCTTTTTCACAAATAATCTGCACTACATAATACATGCAAGGTCAGAAAAATCTTATTTATTATTTCAGACGTGATGACATTCCCCTACGGACATTCAAATAATGATATTACACAATCTCTAACACAAAATGTGAATATAAAAACAGAGTATGTATTCCTCAATGGTTTTGAGTTAGGAAAGAGTCTAAACACAACCCGGGAGACAGAAGACTTGGAGCCAACAGAGGAACCCATGGGTACGAGTCCACCGTTTATTGGAATACTTGAAAGACAGTAAGAGTAATGTTCAGGTGCCACAAGTTAATATCTCATTTATTATGACATGTTATTCATTCTCTTTTAAACTAAGTTGACATTTTCATATATTATATATGTAAGGAGGTCTACAATAAATCGAAAATGTAAAAAATGTAGTTGATTAATTTACTATAGTATTGATGACATTTCCTTGTTGTTATCAACACAAACTATGATTATGAATTGTATCCACTGAAAATGTAAACGATTTCTTTTGGGAAAGATTTAGATTTATCTCAGCCCTTTCATAACAGCGATGTTTTCATCAAATTACACAGGTCACAAAGGTCACATAGGTCACAGGCAACTTGACCTAGATTTGGGGTATGTATAAATGACATGTGGTTATGAAACTGATATTTAGCAAAATACACCTGCCAGGATTATCTTGTTTTGCTGAATGTTGTACGTAAGATATGGTCAGATGATTTCAGGCAGGAGTGTGCTGGACCTGTACCAACAGACAAACGATAATAAAAAAAACAGATATCTGGAAGCAAAATCACTCCTGTGTTCCATTCTTAAGGTCCCTCGTTATCTGGCCATAGAGTAACCGCTCTCACTTTAATAAGAATCGGAATAAAATTGATTTGGGCCTATTGCACCAACAATGCATCTACTTTCAAATTATTTCGAGAAAACCTGGTATGACAAAATGGTCAGAAAGACTCCCAATCAGGTGGTGCAGGTTCAATGATTGACGTTGCTGCAATATTCAAGGGCAAGCCTATATCAGTGCCATTTCCTCTTTGGTGATACAAAGGTTGTGGCTTCGATTCTTGGTCATGTCGGCATTAACGTTATGTTATAATGTTTCCTATGAGCTCAGGCTTGTCCCTGAAGAGGTGGCCTGCTCCATCAGGACAATTAAGCCAATGACAAAAAAAATTGTGAAATGGCGTTTTTGCTCCTCTGTCTGAAACAATAGTCATATCAGGTGAAAGTGCCATTGCTGACAGTGGGAGTCAAACCAATCACCTCCCGTTCTCCAAACACTTACATAACGAAGAAAGGCATAGACCCGTTGCTCTCTTCCTACCGTGCTAGTGGGGCCGGTCACAGTGAGGCAGTAGTACACGATATCTGTTTCATCATGATCCTGGTCATTGTGATGATCCAAAGGTTATGGGTTCGATACCCATCTATGCTGAGATTACATTTATGTTACATTTTTACATATGAGCTAAGGCCTATACCAGGCTAATTGTGAATCTGTGACCTGGTGTGGCCAAGGAACTGCGACATGACAATTCACTGAGGCAGCACTCTATACCTGCTACAGGGATTAATCATGAAATAACTTACATGTTGAAAGATGAAGTATTTCTGTCATGTAATTTGGATGTTTTTTTTTAAAGAAATCCACATTTCTTTTCAATATAATATTATATATTTGTGGACAAATTCTTTTCAAGCGCAATTTGACAAATTATCAAGAGGATATGTGTATTTCAATGAAAGGATTTTTTGGTTGCTGCATACTTTTGTAGATAATTTTAAAGACAAAGGCGTATTTAATTTAGCATACATGTACAAGTTATATGATGTGTTTAAGATTTTGATATATCTTATTCTTAATATATGATCAATCATTACATTTATTCACTCATGCAATCTAAGTCGAACATCAACATATATTTGATAATAGTATAAAATGATCAGCTTACCAACAGTTATAAATGCCAAAAGAATGTGGCTCTGTTGTGTCAAAAACTGTCACCTGGTGAACTGAATTGCCAATGAATCTCACAGTTGATTGGTCTAAAGTAAGTCATGCCACCTAGTGGCCAAATAAAAATTCCAAACCAAAATTCTGAAAAAACTTGTGGTATACATTTTTCAATATCTTGGGAAAAAATGCTATCACGTGATCTTTGTCTGCCAAAGAAACTGAAATCTTTTAACCTTATTTATCTTTATGATATTTGTCCAATTGAGTTTATTTCTTCACTTTTAGCCTGAAACTGTAGTATTGTGAGAAGAATTCATGAATTCAAATAAGTCACTAGAATTCTTTTAAAGTTCATATGGTAGATGAGAAACTTAAGACGCCCAATATCATCAAGGACCTCTCTTTGATAATATTTGTCATCCAAGGAGCTGGAAAGGTTGGGGGTTCGAATCCTGGTTGCATGGTCAAGAGAGGTAGATATCTTCCACTAAGTTGTTTATCACTCCAGCCAGTGCTCCATGACTGGTTATCAAAGACCACGGTTTGTGTTTTGCAAAAGATCTCGTCATTCTTTGAAATGAGTAGGGCATTGAGTCCCAGTGACAGGCTTCTATCTGACCTGATATAGCCTGAACAGTGCTGAAAAGGTGTATAGAGAAGGACCCATTTGTATTAATTACTCAGCTCTTTGGAGCAGCACCAGGTAACCACCACATTGTGATTTGCGAGGAAAATAGCGAAATATTCATTCACCTTCTACTCATTCCCCAATTACCCGCTTGGCATCATACTCCCAGTGCCCGGTTTCAGTTAAGAGCAAGGCATCAAGATTGTTTTAGAAGAAATAATCTTTTATGGTAAGGACTTTGGTTGTAATTGATTGCACATTGCAGAAACCAACTAAAGGATTGGTTATTGACAATATTCTCAAGTCAGAGGCACCATCTCTCTCATTTCACATTTTCACATTTAATAATGCAGTGTACTACTGCAGGAACATGATTCCATACTGAAATAAATTTAAAACTGTTTCTGTCCAGGCTGTGATAAGGCCTTGAATTATCAAATTCAAATTATCCTGTGATAATCAATATATTGGCAAATCTAATATTCACACCGTTCTATCTTGATGGTATCTTCAGGTAGGTCTGTAAGCAGGTTATCTTCTGCTTGGCAGCTCACGGTTTACATGGAACTTAAAAAGGAGTGTTAAGATGTAGCAAAATGTGAATTTTTCTGTGACATTGTGAAGTCTGTGACCTTGTATAAATAGCTCAAGGTGTTGATTTTAAAAGCAGTAATTCTGGGTTGCCATGTGATGCATGTCTGGAAGAAATCTTGAGTCCGAGGAAAATAAGTGTTATGGCCCAAAGATTTGGGTTCACGGAGGTATGCACACAGACACATGCAAAGAACTCAATCCCCAAGATCCATGGACAATGTACATGACCAGATTCTAGAACACTTGACGAGATGAGATTCTCTTTTTTGAATGACTTTTAATAAATATTTTTAAACAATTTTTCATAGTACAAAAATGTTTAGGACATTTGCATTTTACACTTACTTAAATTTGATATAAAACATATTTTTGTAATTACCATCTCAAACAGGATATTAAAATAATAATCAGTACAACATTCAGTGAATTGCATGTAGATGTTACAAAATTATCTCTCTGTGATAATTAAGAAATAAAAATTACAAAATATGCAGATATATTTATAAAATAGTCACTGATTCAAACAAACAGCATATCACCATTATCAAAAGGTGCAATTTAAAAATAGCTTTACCATTACATACACACTGTCCACCAGAGGCACAAGCAAACTATGTGATAGGTTCACCATGTCGCCCTCTGGTGGAGTTTGCATTACATAGAATATTGCAAGATGGGTACTACTGTAAGCCCTCTGGTGAGTGAAGTCTAATGATGGACCAGCATTCTTTATGGCCATTACATTGCACACTGTAGACCATACTATTAGTGTGACCATAAGATCGAAGACCATACTATTTGTGTAGCCATAGCATTATAAACCATCATTCCAATGTGACTATTAAATAATAGACCGTTCTCCTTGTGTGACTATTACATTGTGGACAACACAATATAACCATTAAATAATAAACCACTACATTTTGGACCATCGTTTTTGTGTGACCATCACATTATAACCCAGTTTAATTCTATCATTCTCCTTGGATGGCGATTATATTACAGCCTAGCTCAAATCATCAGAACATTTTCTGGTTAAGCCAAAACATTATTAAACAGTTTCTTGCATTACTTAATTACACACGACTATTATGACAGACCATGCATCTTTGCAATTCTTACAGCCGCAAAACCTTGTTATTAACTAGCAATTTGCAAATATTTAAATAAAAAAATAAAATATAATATATTGGCAAAGTATGTCTGGTTTTAAAATGATGTCATATATCAATATGTCATGTTATTCAATATGACAAATATCAACCAAATGGCAAAAAATAGAATTGTCCCCCTGAAAATGCAATATCTTACCTACTATTAGCCAAGAAATGTAGTTTCAGAGAAGATCAAAGTTGAAAACAGAATGACAGAAAAATCACTGTGGAAGCTATGTCACACAATGCTAATACTGAAATAATATCTAAGGTGGGTTCTACAGCTTGTGTGAGCAAATTTCAGATTCCAGATCAACCATCCCATTTATCTTAACTTGCAAATGGAAATGCAATATCAACCTTTGGTTAGGTGTCAGTCTGACATCTAAAATATTCACCGATATCTACTGGTCCCTTTAAAATGTATAATCAAACTTTCTATCTCTTCATATTTATGTTCACTGCTGTATTTCATATTCAAAGTGTCGTCCATTGCAAACATCAAATTAGCCAATCTGACAAAACTTATAAAAAAACTAAATATAATTAAACCTTACCTCTTTTTAAGCATAATATAATGAAAGCACACCAGTTAAGATGTCTTTTACACAAAATCTCACTTCAATGTTTGGTTTGGTTAAAATTTTAAAAATTCCTTTTTTGGTGAGATCACTGAGCACATCATTTTATCATAAAGCAAAGCAATTAGTTTACAATTGGGCTGGCAGCTTCAACAAAACTTCCTTGGGTGGCATTCATTTGCATAATTCATATTGTGGTTTCTTGAGGTCACAATAAGGTCACTGGTGGCTTATGATAAGCATAGACAAAATATAAATAACTTGCCCTTACAGATATACTTAATTTTGTTTCTTATTATCCTAATAGCCGCCCTCTACCTAATTACCGTCCTCCTCCGCAAACCAGGCCTTGGTGGCTGGGGTAGTGGAGCAGCAGACTTGCAATCCACAGGGGTTTGCTATCTCAGTAATTAATATGTAAACAGTACTCACAGCTTCACTTGCAATACTCATGCAAACATATCAAAGAAAACACACCCCTTTTACTGTTTTCCACAAACACCTATTTAATAGTTCCCAATTTCAAGTGATGTTACACTGTAATTAACTCCCCATGTTGCATCAATGTGTAAGATCTGACACCTGAATGCTGAGTGAGGGTCACATATGGGTCACAGTATGGTGCCCAGTAGCACACCCCAGACTTAATTGGTTAATTACCCTACAGGCATGTGGTCAAGTGGGGGAACTACAGGGCTCAACAATGATGATAAAAGATTATCATTTTCAATACTTAACATACTTAGTTGTTTTGTGTTTGGACTGACATATTCATTTTTATTAGTCCATCTAAAATATATTGAATAATACTGTACTGTCCAATTATTCTTACCATCAAACTTTTCTTCAAGTGCAACAAGATGTGGCCATTTAGTTACTAAACATCTATTTTGAATCTGAAAAACAGTCAATTTTGAACCCTTGTCTTGGCATGTCTGCCAGTCACATATTAGTGGCCAAAAGGCAATGCTTCCGCCCCCAGAGCGGCAATTAGGGATAATACGATAAGCTGGTTACTAATTGATAAAAACAGAATGTTTAACAAAATTTACTAAATTGATAAGATGTTTACTCGGCCCAAACTTTACTTTGCAATTTTAAGTGCAAAGATGCTTACATTTCAAACTAAAATCAACACAATTATATTGAATATATATTTAAAGAAGCAAAATTAAAAACAAAATAAAATTCATCCACAAGTAAAATGTAATCATTATTTTTGTATAATAAATAATGTACATTAAAGCTCAAATTGTTAGAAATTTCCAAAATATGATGGAAAAATATTGATATATATCTGACAAATATTTTCCTATATTTCAATGAAGCAAAGCCTTAGAGCCTTCCTAAGAACTGTAGTGTGTATAACTTTTGGGCTAAGGATATAGGAAAGAAAGCAAAAATGCTACAATCTCAGGTAATTGAATCTGCATGTGTTTTGTTTAGCAGAAAATATCAAAATAGAAGGTCCTATTTTTCATAAAAAATATGTTAACTTTTATACATTAAAGTCAGACTCTCTTTCAAATAATCAATATTAAAACACAGCAGCCTTAAGTCATGTAAAATCAATAAGAAAGTACCTGGAGAAGTACAGAGATGGCAATTTGATAATCTTTGTGTTATTGCATACTTGTCACCCTAGAAATGTTTACCTTTACATTTGAAAACAAGTCCAATATAGCAGACATGTTTGTTGAAAAGTACTCGGCCATCTTGAATTTGTATCTTGTGCAAGTAGCAAATATCTAGGACTAAAGTTTCTACTGACTTTTTCTGAACAAAATGTATAGATTCAATAAAATTTCAGGTAAACAGTTTTTCTATCCTCTAATATTTTGATCACTTAAAAAATCTGGGCCCTGTGACATAAAATTCTTTTTCAACACATATCTACAGGTGCATACTCTAATAAGGGAAACAGACTGGAACGTTCATACACAGACTGATCCCACAACCTAAATACTCTGGCCTCGACATCCAGACAACATCCAATTTCCCCTCCAACCTTTAGGATGCTGGGCATAAATGGAACATGACAAAAATCAAATGCGTAGTTTTCCCTTAAACATCTCAACATTTTTGACTCCTTTTCTGCTGTTTGGTTTTTCCCCCAGAATAGTTTAACATTTTGGACTAAATTTCTGCTGTTCCATTTTTCCTTGAAATTAGCTTCACAGTTTTGACTAAGTTTCTGTTTCTCCTTTTTATCCCCATAATATCCACACATTTCGCCTTTTTTTCTGATGCTTACCCTGCAACACCCTAATATTTTTTAACTATTTTTGTTATGCTCAATTTTACCCAAATAACACTTACAAACGATTATGCAAATTCCATACATATATATATTGGGACTCAACTTTTCACAAAACGCATAGAAATATTGAACAGACCATACAATATCCAGACATATATATTTATATATCATCGGATGCGTAATATCATCATTATCGACCAATATTAAACTGTGGTTGACCGTAGCTCCTCCTCTGGTGCGTCCACTTCATCCTGGGCGATGCTGGAGAAGTCTCGGCCTGGGATGCACTTTGGAATGAACAGTGTCCAAACAAAAACAAACAAGCAGGTCCAGCTAGATGCCATCTTCACCCACACGGCAGGCCAGTTCAGGCCAAACAAGCTTAGCTGCGATTCCTCAGGCCTGCAATGCAATAAACAGAATGCATAATCTCAATACAGGTTTTTCAACAAGAACAAAGATTACTAATCTGATAACTATGATCATAAAAGACAATTCAATCCAAACTAAATAGTAATATTTTGTAATATATAAAATAATTTGGAGAATTTTTGTGGAATATAATACAGATTTTAAAATCTTTTCAGAAACAATCAAGTGTTGGGTTTTAATAATAATTAATGCATTTGATGAAGTTATATATCTATTTTTTTATTGCCATATAACAATGGAAGTGAGATATACATGTGTACAAATTAATATATATATATATATATTTTAATTTATATATATATATATATTTTAATTTATATATATAAATATATATATATATATATATATATATATATATATATATATATATATATATATATATATATATATATATATATATATATATATATATATATTTTAATTTATATATATATATATATATATAAATTAAAATATATATATATATATATATTTTAATTTATATATATATATATATATATATATATATATATACTAACGTCATATATACTAATATATACATACTAACGTCAACCTATTCATTTGTAAATATTTACAGATCATTTCTAAAGATTTAGAGAGAGAAGTTAATAGTGACTTACTTATACCACATGGTTAGCTGCATCATGATGTACAGTGATGCCAAAAAGAACACAAAATGGAAAAATGAGTAGCTGTACATGACGCCGCCTGCTTCGTCGTGCTTTAGCTTCTGCCCACCTCTATCAGACACTATCGGCTCTGCAATC
Organism: Amphiduros pacificus; assembly: GCA_949316495.1. Classification (NCBI taxonomy): domain Eukaryota; kingdom Metazoa; phylum Annelida; class Polychaeta; order Phyllodocida; family Hesionidae; genus Amphiduros; species Amphiduros pacificus. The sequence continues at coordinate 13,384,392 of OX439010.1, forward strand.
ACAGGCAAAATTATCATATTTATTTCCCTCACAAACAAATATTCTGGAAAAAAAATTGTTTCCCTCATTCATAATTGATGATTCCCTTATAATTGTAAGGGTTCTTAAAAAATACAGTATCTTTTTTAAATATTTTTATCATTTTAATTCATTTATTATCAAACAAATGATTTTTTTACCCTAAAACATTATCATAATAAGAATATTGTTCTAAACTCTGATTAACATAAAAGTATTGATTTTAAGCTACCAAATCAATATTTTTAGGTTATCATAACTTCACATGACCATCTAGCCTAGAGAAGTGTGCTGTACTTACTTACAGTAATTACTCTATGACACTTAAGTCATGCACCATGCTATAAATATGCCATGAACTAAAGTAACCTATAAAAATTCCCTTCTATGTTTATGTTAGCAAGATTTTAAACACATGTATATATGTCATTTCACTTTTTAGCTCTATATTTCTTAAAATATTGCCAGGAATATGTTGATTTTGGACAGGAAAGGTTTTGTTTTTGGTTATAGACATTGGAAAATTTAATCTGACAGAAAAGCATTATTCCCCCTTTTTGTGCTACTGACTAAAATAGGGAAATAATAACACCAAAAACAGAACATTTCCTTTTTTGGCCTCAGAAAATATCTATATGAAATCCATGCACAAAATCTCTCTGTTTAAGACAAGTGTAACAAGTGGCCAGTCCTCACAGAGACTGACCAAAATATAAATATAGCAAGACTCAGTCATCAAATCACCAAGAAATAGATTATTTTGTTAGTGTTTTCTTCAATATTATTTTGAAACATAGTTAATCAATATTATTTTCATAACAAGTTAATCACCTTCTCATAAAATTAATGCATGCAAAACATTTAAAAATTGTCTGCTGTTTAATTGCTCCACATTAAAATCAACTTTGATCATCATAAAACCGACAACAGATCGTGTGAAAACTTGCAATTATCATGAAAAAGGTGACGATGACCGTGACAATGGTGAAGATGACCGTGAGTTGCATAAACACAACTTGCTTATCTCTGTGTCAACCAGTAATAATTAATGGTGATTAAGTGAAACATTATAACCAAATAAAAATATATAATTCTGTCTGTTATGACATAAATAATGAAAATTCCCCCAATAAAATTAAGTGTGTGAAATTATGTTTCAAACATATTTCAGTTGATTTTACATGTTATGTCCTGTTGAATTTAAATCATGATAGCATTAAACTTTTACTTTCATCAAAGATTATTATACAACAAATTATATATTTAACATGCAATTTTCGTCACATTAAGCAGAGTATCTATAAAAACGCCTTAATGACTTACTGTGCAACATACTATACACTTAAAAACACAAGTGCTAAAAGTAATCAAACACATTTTGATTTTGTGTATCAGAAAATTATGAAATAATCACAACATATTTGTCCACATAATACACTTTATTGCAATGTAAAATGCAGGAATTATGACAAATATGGTACCAGATTGCAAACTGAAAAGTATACTGACTGGATATCTTTTCCTTGGCAAACAAGCTTGGGTTCCATCAAACAAGGGATATGTCAATTTACTTAAACCATCATAATTCAGCTTAATTTGCTATCTTATAGTAGTTTCCAGTTCTTTCAAATAAAAAAACTACATTTTATCTTAAACAACTCACTTTGTCTTATATTTTTCACAGGAAATAAGATAATGGTTTTAATCAATTTCAACCATTTATATAACTGAGTGATCCATTCAGATTTGATATATTTCATAGTTTTGAGGTAGAACCTTTTCAAGGGGAAGTACATGTAGACATCAAGTGTATGTTCACATATTCATGAATGGTAAATCTCTATCTGTTAAAACAAAAATCGTCTAAATGGTTTTTAGACTATAATTTAAGGGAAGCAAGTCCATTTTTCTTAACATTTTGTTTGCCTGCTGATGCCATTTATGATTTAAATTACTCGTTTTTTGCATTATACAATTCTAAAGCAAGTAAAGAAATGAATAATAGGTGTGCAAGAATCCCACATATGAACATGCCTAGCCAGCCACACTGAGAACAACACGAAAGAGTCAGGTGTGTTAATTAGATCTGTTAATCTTAGTGTTACCTGGTGGATTAGGATTACTAGGGGATAATCTACCCGAAGTAAGAGCTCTACCTGATTCTGCAGACTGTGATGTTGGCACAGCTTGGTGTTTCTGCCCTGAAATCACATATATATTCTCTCACATATCCAAGGTTGCACTCTACGATTATAGTAATTCTCTACACATAGGTAGTTAATCCTTTACCTATGATCCACTGCCTCTGTGAGCCCCCCCCCCCCCCAAAAAAAAAACCTTGTTTCCTATAACACGCCATGAAAAAATAGGATATGTTTGTTTTTGTTAAAGGTGATCATATATCTTTAAGATTTTGAGATTTTGAGATATATGTATGAAATCATTACTGAAACTTTATCTATTCACTAAAAATGTAACAAAAAAGCTTTAAGGTCTCTGGTTAGTTAGGGATTTGGAAACAAGCTTTAATTAGGCTTCATGCACAGTTAGCTAACACAAGTAAATAGGTCTTTGAGGAGCTTGATTGAATGACTTTAAGTTAATCTGAATTACTATGGGCTTGCCAAATATGTCAAACAAGGCAATTAAAACACCTTATCAGAGAAAAATATATTTGCACCGCATGACCCCTTGCACACATGAGCCTACATCAAAAAATGAAATTTAATATTTCCTGTGCATATGAGGCTATTATATAAAAATACAAATGACATATTTTGGTGTAAAGAAGTTTGACATCAGGGGTATAAGCGTTCCCAAATGCTGTATAACTCAACATTATGACATGCAATAAGTTTTCTGTTAAACACAGACATATACCGGTATACTTAATTTTAAAATGGCATCCTTTCTAAGCCTATGACTGTCTGAACCTTGCTCCAAAATGCACAAAATCTTTTCTCTAATAAAAACACACAATGCATGCACTCAATGAACTCATGACAATAATCTATCATTTCACACAAACAAATGCCTAGTATATATATATATTTTATGCAATCTCTCTGCCTTTAGATGAGAGCAAAGTTCGTACGTGGTCTGATAATGCCTCTACGTGGGGACCCTGTCCGCTCAATATGCTTGTCTGAAATACAACTCATTTTTATCAATGTGGAGCAAATTTATGTATTTTTCATTAGTGTATTTTTGGGAGTTGTGCCAACTTTCTATTTGGTCATGTGTCCAAGGGAATTTAGTGATACAAAACAATTAGAAGAGTTCGTTGATGTGACCTTGATGATATTTTCTATAGTTTATCTGGGACATACCAATAGTATGGTGCTTGTAATTACTCTGAGTTATTTTGTTGATAGTGTCTAAGTCACATGCATCCATCGGTCAAAATTTCCATCACAAAAGATATGTACATCATGAAAGAAAATTATCAATTCCTGGTAAATAGCTCAATATAGATACCCTGCAAATTTATAGAAATGTGTGTGGAGAACACTGAATCTAAATGAAGTAAAGCGCTTATGTTTATGATTATCATACTCTGCATGGCGAGGTAGAGTCAAATACTACCTCTGCCGTAATAGGCATGACACTGTTCCAATCTATTCCGCAAGGTCGATTGCATAATCCACAGATAGGTGGGCAATTGGTGGTCTTTGCACATGTGCACTCACAATGCCCGCCCAATTGGTTTATACTCGCACACACATCAGGTGTACTCACTTTCTGCCCAAACAAACATTTGTGAAGTTCGTTACTTATTCACTTTTCACAGTTCACTTTTCACAGTGCCACAAAATACATCCCAGTGACATTTTGAAAACAATATTGCAAATATAACATGTTGACAACCTCATTGACTTTGAAAAAAATCTGAATAATGAACTGTGAAAAATGAATAAGTAAAAAACTTAACACACATCCAAAACAGTGACACCAATCGACTGAGTTATACTGCACATGTATTTGTTGTTGTAGTCACTTTCTTACCAAAACAAGGACACTGATTGGCTGTGTTATTACATGTGACAACATTTTTTACTTGGTGTCGATTGACCTCTCAGTACTCACTGATTATGGTCAATTATTGCAGAGCCAGGTATAAATCCTGGCTCTGCTATGGAGAGTATGATTATCAGTCATTCACAGACAGTTTAAATTAGTGTCCGACTCATAAAATGCATTTATGAGCATTATATTTTTTGCTTCATTTTACCATGATTGGAAAGTTGAGAATTGTGACCTTGATAAACTGATCAAAGGTCAACTTAACAGAGTGAAACTTAGGTCACCTTGTTCAACACAATCAATGAGCAAACACTGAAAGAAAACGATTTTCTCTACCTGGAAATATAAATATCAGGTATCTTCATCACACATATCAATCAAAAACACTTTTTTTGTTCATATTTCCCTAATCAAGCCATGCCAGAGGCAATTTTCAAAAGGACAAACGACTTTTGATGAAATGGTCTGGAATTTAGATCCTGAAATTCTGACCTCTCCCTAAATTACTTTACAAATTGTGATAGCAACTTATATGATATACCCTGAAATCATTATGTTACAATCCTCAATTCCCTCTTTTTAAAAAAAAAAATAATACTATTAGATTGAAAGTTGCATATTGTCTGTTGACTTTGACTTACTTTTTTTCACACAGCAACAACAGCATATATCTTCCTGTAAACAAAACAAAAACATCTTGGTCTTATCAACAGCTTTATGTCCTCCAGAAAATTCTGACCATCACATTTAAAAATGTCACAGATCAGTTTTGAACCAATTGGTAATCACCTATGATCATTGAACAATGGAGCAATGCTTGCTAGTGGAATTACATTAAAATCAGTTAGAATTAAAGAAGAAAATCTGACAAGCCAAATATTTATTTTGCCATTACAATCACTTTATGTTAACATTCCCATTAACCATTACTTGGTAATTTTGCCATTTTAACTGTTTCTTTATTTTGCCATTACAATTAGTTCTGAGGAACAAGTCATATTTCTCTTCCTAAATGTTTCCATTTCATGAAGCTAGCCTTACCTCAGGATTATTGGGTTGAATACCTAGTCTACTCGACTTCACCGTCGTCTGTAAACTGTGGAGAAAATGAGGCACAATGTTATCGCACAAGGCCAAACATCTATTGGGTCATGCATAAAGTGACCTTATAAAGTCACGTACCTCCATCTCAGGACTAAACTGGGTCACACTCTATTATACCCAAAGTCATCCTCAAAATAGACTTGAAATCCACTGTTTCCAGACACACCACGCACTGCCCATCCAATTTAACTCACAACTCCAGTAGAACTCGACTTCCGGCGACAGATTTTCAAGAAGCCATGCATTTCTCTCCCAACAACTAATGCAAGACTTGACGTCACATCATGTTGCTCCCTTGTTTCCATGACGTCATCACTTGGACCTTTCTGAATGCCATTTCACGTTGTCAAGTTTGATATCAGGTAAAAAACTGAGGAAAAAATACTACAGAATGACCACAGATTTGTATTTATTGACATTATAACTGGGAGAGACGATGACATGGGTCATAACTGCAACAGTCAATTGCCGGAGGTCGAGTTTATTTACTGGGGAAACTTCAATATGATGGTCAGTGTGTGGTGTTTCTAGAAACAGTGGATTTCAACTCTATTTTGACGATGGCTTTGGGGATAGGTCATGCATATCTAATGAGTGGCATGTAATGGTCATGCAATGACCATGCAAGACCTCATTATTGCATGGCCTCATTATTCCATGACCTAATTATTGCATGACCTAATTATTGCATGGCCTCATTATTGCATGACCTCATTATTGCATGACCTCATTATTGCATGACTAAATGTATGATATAATGAATGCCCAAAGATTATGGTCACGAAATATAACATGCTTTACTCCAAAATAATTATAATTAGTCTTAAAAGCTACAAAATTATTAGGATCACATGTATATCAATTGCAATAAGTCATATTCAAATGAATGCTAGATTAATGCTCTATATTTTAAAATGCTCCAAATCATACCAATAATCTATGACATAAAAGATTTGTTTGCGACAAATGCTATAAAATAATACAAGTCAAAGTAGTCAAAATGCAGCTTTGTTGTATTTCTGATAAGATCACCACACTCACCTGGCATAGACAGCCATAGCAAACATGATGACGACTCCCACATAGGATGAGATCACAACACTCACCTGGCATAGACAGCCATAGAAAACATGATGACGACTCCCACATAGGATGAGATCACAACACTCACCTGGCATAGACAGCCATAGCAAACACGATGACGACTCCCACATAGGATGAGATCACAACACTCACCTGGCATAGACAGCCATAGCAAACACGATGACGACTCCCACATAGGATGAGATCACAACACTCACCTGGCATAGACAGCCATAGCAAACACGATGACGACTCCCACATAGGATGAGATCATAACACTCACCTAGCATAGACAGCCATAGCAAACATGATGACGACTCCCACATAGGATGAGATCACAACACTCACCTAGCATAGACAGCCATAGCAAACATGATGACGACTCCCACATAGGACGAGATCACAACACTCACCTGGCATAGACAGCCATAGCAAACATGATGACGACTCCCACACAGGATGAGATCACAACACTCACCTGGCATAGACAGCCATAGCAAACATGATGACGACTCCCACATAGGATGAGATCACAACACTCACCTGGCATAGACAGCCATAGCAAACACGATGACGACTCCCACATAGGATGAGATCACAACACTCACCTGGCATAGACAGCCATAGCAAACATGATGACGACTCCCACATAGGATGAGATCACAACACTCACCTGGCATAGACAGCCATAGCAAACATGATGACGACTCCCACATAGGATGAGATCACAACACTCACCTGGCATAGACAGCCATAGCAAACATGATGACGACTCCCACAAAGGATGAGATCACAACACTCACCTGGCATAGACAGCCATAGCAAACATGATGACGACTCCCACACAGGATGAGATCACAACACTCACCTGGCATAGACAGCCATAGCAAACATGATGACGACTCCCACATAGGATGAGATCACAACACTCACCTGGCATAGACAGCCATAGCAAACATGATAACGACTCCCACATAGGATGAGATCACAACACTCACCTGGCATAGACAGCCATAGCAAACATGATGACGACTCCCACATAGGACGAGATCACAACACTCACCTAGCACATAGCATGACGACTCCCACATAGGATGAGATCACAACACTCACCTGGCATAGACAGCCATAGCAAACACGATGACGACTCCCACATAGGATGAGATCACAACACTCACCTGGCATAGACAGCCATAGCAAACATGATGACGACTCCCACATAGGATGAGATCACAACACTCACCTGGCATAGACAGCCATAGCAAACATGATGACGACTCCCACATAGGATGAAATCACAACACTCACCTGGCATAGACAGCCAGAGCAAACATGATGACGACTCCCACATAGGATGAGATCACAACACTCACCTAGCATAGACAGCCATAGCAAACACGATGACGACTCCCACATAGGATGAGATCACAACACTCACCTGGCATAGACAGCCATAGCAAACATGATGACGACTCCCACATAGGATGAGATCACAACACTCACCTAGCATAGACAGACATAGCAAACATGATGACGACTCCCACATAGGATGAGATCACAACACTCACCTGGCATAGACAGCCATAGCAAACATGATGACGACTCCCACATAGGATGAGATCACAACACTCACCTAGCATAGACAGACATAGCAAACATGATGACGACTCCCACATAGGATGAGATCACAACACTCACCTGGCATAGACAGACATAGCAAACATGATGACGACTCCCACATAGGATGAGATCACAACACTCACCTAGCATAGACAGACATAGCAAACATGATGACGACTCCCACATAGGATGAGATCACAACACTCACCTGGCATAGACAGCCATAGCAGACATGATGACGACTCCCACATAGGATGAGATCACAACACTCACCTGGCATAGACAGCCATAGCAAACACGATGACGACTCCCACATAGGATGAGATCACAACACTCACCTGGCATAGACAGCCATAGCAAACATGATGACGACTCCCACATAGGACGAGATCACAACACTCACCTGGCATAGACAGCCATAGCAAACATGATGACGACTCCCACATAGGATGAGATCACAACACTCACCTAGCATAGACAGCCATAGCAAACATGATGACGACTCCCACATAGGATGAGATCATATCTCCATCTGTGCTAATAAAAGATGGCCGACAAAATATTATTTCAATGTTGGGATCATAGCTTTCCATCATTTTATATTTTTCCTCAAAGTCTTTCCGGCTCGCTCCAATATTAGCAATTCCTGACGTGTCGATGATCATCGCAGACTTCTGACTAGAGGCTACTTCTGTTCCTGGTAAACAAAAATAAAAACCCAAAATATTTTCAGGAAACAGCTCTAAAATACACATTTACACAAAAATAAATAAATGTCCAAAATTACATTTTTCAGTTAAAAAAGATAATAGTTTAATATATGTCCTTTGATAATGTGGTGTTCAAGAGTTCAAGTGAAAGATTCAATAATCAGAGATCGCTCTTTACATATATCCTACTTTCATGTTCGTGGGGTGGCTCGCTTGTGACGGCGGTCCAGGTTAGATATACTACATATAAGCTGATGATACTGGCTTGAAGCAATCCTGAGTTCTGGTTACCTGAAACATATACCATATGATCTCATGATGATGATAAAATAATAACTAGTTTAGTTATATATATATATAGATACGGCGAGGGTCACAAGAATAGAGCTTGACGACGATCACAGTCCCGACCAACGAGTTTAGTTATATATGTTACACTTATTTTCAAACAAGTTGCCGATAAATGCTAACTTTCAACACATTCTGAAGTCATGGATGTCTACCCTATCTTTTTCGGGGTGACACATAATAATGCTAATATTATATATGATAACATCATTAGTCAGTGAGAAATTAGATTTTTTTGCTATTTTTTACTCACACATTTTAGTACAGGGTAGAATGGAGATAAAACATATGAAGAAGCATACGCCAGCATTTGCTCCAATAAAAACTTTGTTTTCCAGGCAAGCATCGGTTCGTCCGCTGATGGTGTAGAACTTAAACAGCAGCATCACTCCTGCGGCTGCCGCTAATACAAACAGGATGGCGCAGGCATACAGGGCTAAAAATAGAAATAATCTTAGCATATAAATATATCTGCAACAATTAGCCTTAAATATTGCAACAGTTTTGATTATTTTTTTTAATTTGCAATTGAAAAGTATAAGACAATGCTAAAACAGAAATAATATTGGCACATGTCTGCAACAAATCCCCTTAAATTAAGCTACATCTTTTCTGATTTTTTACAACTGAAAAGTAAAGTGCAGTGCTAAAATAGAAATAATCTCTGCATATATCTGTAATAATTCCCCTTAAATATGGTAACAGTTATAATATTTCTTTTTTGCAACTGGAAAGTATAGCGCAATGTTAAAATAGAAATAATCTCAGCATATATACAGTATATAACAATTCCCCTTAAATAGAGTAATAGATTTGATCATTTTTGCAATTGAAAAGAATAAAAAGTGGGACCGTGATATCATTTAACTTGCTGCAAAGAACCAATAGAAGATGTGCAGGACCCAATATCTTTACTGAGTTGTATCTTGATCTACCTCTTGAATATCAGTTGCAATCAAACATCTATTAGGTCACACACAAATGGGGCATAAAAAAATTCATGCTGGTCATAGTATGTCATGCATGACAAAATAATGACACTCAACAGCTGTGATGACAAAATAATGACACTCAACAGCTGTGATGACAAAATAATGACACTCAACAGCTGTGATGACAAAATAATGACACTCAACAGCTGTGATGACAAAATAATGATATTCAACAGCTGTGAAGATAAAATTAAAATGCGCTCAGAGAGCACAGAACAATACCCTCCTCCTGCATACCCCTGTGGCCAGTGCCGCCTAGTGACCAGTTTGCCCCGCACCTCAAATTCACAGAATCAGCATCCATTATGTAGAATCAAACCCCAATGTTCTGGAGCATTGAAATGAGGGCCACTCTAAATACTAATGGGGATGTCGATTTTCACCTGAAAAGTAGGTCACACTGACCCAATTACATAAATTAACATTTTTGCAGCTTATACCAATTGATTATAAGTAATAATGTTTGATATATGTGTATTCTGCAAAGAATTAACAAAATCGGCATGTCGGCCATTTTGAGAAATGGCTGCTGTGGCTTCAAAATTTGGTCAGTATTATCCATCATCGAACTTAGCCTAGCCCCTCATAAAATACACCTGTACACCAACTTGTGTCAAAATTGAAACATTTCTACAGAAGATAGAGCGCTCACGGCCAAAGTTGACCCGATGGTCACTGCGACATTGACCTTTGACCTTGGTTGGAAAAATTCCATGGAATCTTTTTTTGGGGTCTTTAGTTTTACAAACATTATGTAGAATCAAACCCCAATGTCCTGCAGCATTGAAATGAGGGCCACTCTAAATACTAATGGGGATGTCAATTTTCACCTGAAAAGTAGGTCACACTGACCCAATTAACAAAATCAGCATGTCGGCCATTTTGAAAAATGGCCGCCATGACTTCAAAATTTGGTCAGTATCGCCCATCATCGAACTTATCCTAGCCCCTCATAAAATACACCTGTACACCAACTTGTGTCAAAATTGAAACATTTTTATAGAAGTTAGAGCGCTCACGGCCAAAGTTGACCCGATGGTCACTGCGACCTTGACCTTTGACCTAGGTCACCAAACTTTCATGGAAAATATTTACTTGGACTATATTGTTGTAGGCATATGTAGTATCATCCCTGTGGTCCAGCCACTTTCGAGTGTTGGCCATTCCAAATATTGTGACGGACGCACGGACACACAGACGCACGGACGGAAAAGTGATTACTATATGCCCTCCCTCGGAGGAGGAGGGCATAATAATGACATCCAACAGCTGTTATGACAAAATAATGACATCCAACAGCTGTGATGACAAAATGACACTCATCAGCTGTGATGACAAAATAATGACATCCATCAGCTGTGATAACAAAATAATGACATCCAAGAGCTGTGATGACAAAATAATGACACGAAGCAGTTGTGATGACAAAATAATGACACCCATCAGCTGTGATGACAAAATAATGACACTCAACAGCTGTGATGACAAAATAATTACCCTCAACAGCTGTGATGACAAAATAATGACACTCAACAGCTGTGATGACAAAATAATGACACTCAACATCTATGAATGACCATATAATGCTACACGATGGCCATGCGTGACCTAAATTAGTCATTATTATGTGTGTTCAAATAGATGTCTGGATTTAGCTTGCATATTTCATCTGGTAACCATGGTAACTGTTAGATACTCACCTACACTCCAGCAGATATTTCCCTCTTGACCAATTGCTCTGCTATACCTGTAACCATGACAACAAACTTAACATCAATAAATTCTTTTGAGCAAAACCTTAGCTTTAGCCATCACATACTTACAATGTACCACGTCTGAGAGGACAAATGATGGATTTATATTATACATGTTACAGTAAATGTAATTGTTGTTGACATAATAGTTACAACTTGTATTGTTCAGTGTCAATTCTGCTATATGTGAGCAATTATCTACATTTTAAGCCATATACACGTAATAAAGTAAGAGAAAACAACCCCCATTTAATGGAAGCATTTATTTCTTATCTATTTCATGCAATCAAATTACATTTGAAAATTGTTCATGCTTAAATTTTGAAAATAAATTTTGCATCAGAAATATGGCTGTTCTTGACATCATAGGAAATAATGGCAGTTAAGAGGAACATGATATGAATGAACAGGCTGAGCTATTTCTTTTATAATCTCTACTGAAGTAACAAATTCTATTCTTCACTGTTTGAGGCTCACTTACATATCACCTGTGATTTGATAAAGGAGGGTTAGCAATGCTAGTTGAAAGATTTACTGAGTTCAGTGAAAAATCTTGACTAGAAATGTGGCAGTGCATACCATCGGCTGTGCCATCTGTGTGCAAAGTCCACCAGAAGTACCAACTGTAGAATAATGAAGATGAAGCCACCAATCATCCCAATATACATCCCCACTGAAACACAAACAAACACCTTCAACAATCTGGCAGGAAGATAAAGGCAATCACTGGTCAGATCAAAGGCATTTATTGTTAGGATCAGAGGCATTTATTGGTGGGATCAAAGGCATTTATTGGTGGGATCAAAGGCATTTATTGGTGGGATCAAAGGCATTTATTGGTGGGATCAAAGGCATTTATTGGTAGGATCAAAGGCATTTATTGTTAGGATCAAAGACATTTATTGTTAGGATCAAAGGCATTTATTGGCCTGACTAAAGGCAATCGCTGGTCAGATTAAAGACATTTATTGGCCTGACGAAAGGCAATCGCTGGTCAGATCAAAGGCAATCGCTAGTCAGATCAAAGGCATTTATTGGCCTGATGTAAATCATTTAGTTGCCTGATGTAAGGATTTATTGGCTTAATGTAAGGTATTTATTGGCCTGATGTAAGGCATTTACTGGCCTGATCTAAAGCATTTATTGGCCCAATGTAAGGCATTTACTGGCCTGATCTAATGTGTTTTATTGGCCTCATGTAAGGCATTTACTGGCCTGATCTAATGTGTTTTATTGGCCTGATCTAATGTGTTTTATTGGCCTGATCCAATGTGTTTTATTGGCCTCATGTAAGGCATTTATTGGCCTGATCTAAGACTAATTTCCATATATAAGTCAGTCATTTTTACCCGAGACAATTATGGTAAAACATAAATACAATGTCTGTGATGTCCTTGACCTTAGCGTCAAAACAAGGCGTTTTCATTACGCACTTTCGTATTTTCAAAAGAACGGATATCGGACGTAACGATCAATTTCAATTGCATTTTAAATGATAAATAAAGGTATTTACCCAATAATATCATATATTACGCTTCGCAGTTCGAGAGTTTCTCCAAGTTCTTGACCTTAGCGTCAAAACAAAGCGTTTTCATTACGTACTATCATATTTTCGAAATAACGGATATCGGACGTAGCAGATCGATTTTAATTGTGTTTTAAATGATAAATAAAGGTATTTACCCGATATTATCACAAATTACGTTTCACAGGTCGAGAATTTCTCCACATTCTTAACCTTAGTATCAAAACAAAGCGTTTTCATTAGGAACTTTCGTATTTTCAAAATAACAGATATCAGACGTAGCAGATCAATTTTAATTGTTCTTTAAATGATAAATAAAGTTATTATAAATATATCATGCATGTGAAAACATTTCTGTCAAAAAGGGAAGACATGACTCAAAGCAGTGGTAACAATGACGAAATGCTCCTGAAGAGCTGTGATCGCTGATACAATTGTAATTGGCATCAGTGAAATTTGTCCTCGTGTTTGCGTATGCATATTTAAACATTGGACAGTATGAGCAAGGTAAGGTGAGGTGAGGAAAGGTAAGGTGAGGTAATTAAATGTCCACAGGTTGCCCTCATGTCTAAGACGGCCCTCCAAACATTAACTAATGGTTTGGGTACGAAAACCTCGTCTAATACACGAGTAGATACGGTAGGTCTGCTCTGAACTTACCCATGCTAAATTTTTCCTCCTTTGGGATGAAAAACGCCCCAATAATAAACCCGATCAAGGCTAAAAACTTTAAGCACCAATAACTGTAAAAAAAGACATGCAAACATTATTGCCATTAATTACAGGTATTACTTTCATTAAAAGCTCCTCCTTATGTCTTAATTTAAACAAACTTAAATTGCAGATTTCATTCAAAGCTTTTTAATTCTTACCCATTATGAATGCCTGCCCTCCACCCATTGCTAGTGGAGACACCTAGTGTGATAATCATCAACAGGAAGTGGAATGCTGCCATTGCAAAGCACACACGGTACACGGCCAGATACCCTACTAGTTTGACACAGTTTGGCCCCGCATTTAAAATAATGCATGTTTCATTGAAATGAGGCACCTGAAATGAACAAGAAAAAAAAGAGGCTTTAAACAAATTTTAAGGTGAAACTTTTTCCTGGTCAAGGCCTAAAAAAAACATCATGTTTCAGATATTCCAATCTACAGCATAGTTTCAATAATAATTTCATGTATATATATCTGACCACATTTAACAAAAAAAATTTTTTTTTAATAAATAGATGAATCTATTTCCTATCATATATTTTTTCACAGGGTGTTGGCAAAATTTATTTCTATTTTTCTGGCCTAATAGCACACTGAGTGACTCACCTTGTCAATCATGATGTCCCTGAGTTCTGGTGTCTGCATGACGCAAGCGAGGAGTGTGACGAAGATCATGTAGACGGTGTACATGAGCCTGGTGCTGTGAGATTCCTTGACCGGCGGGAGGCAGGGACAGCAAAATGTACACGCCCTCGGCCCGCAAGAGCATGCCAGCTGAAATATTAGCAACACAAGCCAAATGTACAAAATGTTCACATGCATTCTATGATTTCTTCAATGATGTATCATCCCCTTTCTATATCACTTCATGTAATTCATTCATATTGTTGTTGATTAATGATAAAAATCATAATGTACTATCCACATGAAAAATAAAAAATATCCTTGTTTTTTTATTTGAAAGTAAATTAATCTGAATCATATGCATACATATACCGGTATGTATATCATATACATACATGTATATGGCAAAGTATAGATAGCTTATCCTCCTGACCAAAACAAATGGTCAAGTTAGTTCAAGTAAAACATTGATACAGTCACAAAAAATTATATACATGTAAAAAAGTTAAATATTTATGTTAGATATGATATTACTTTATTATTTATTTTGTCATCATACATCTATATAGATCTATCTTTTTTACCTGATATATATAAATTATCTATATTGAAGTTTAAACATGCAGTCCTCATATGAGCAAAATAGGACGGTGATAAATTAAGTACTACGCGACAGGATAGGTGTCTGGACTGGACTGCATGGCTACCATATGTGACATATATATCCATGATAACTACCGGTATATTAAGTTCAGAGCTATGATGCAGCATATGGATGCAAACATGTGTGATCACGGTGGACCCTTTCATGTCCCTGCAAACATCTCCAGGTTGCCTCAACTTTTATCATCAGGTGTATACATGTGTGACGTGCTCCCCCCCCCAAAAAAAAGTGGCAGGAGAATGGACAAATTTGCTCTTAGAATGTAAAGGATAGTCATTAAATTCTACTTTTTTGTGTATGATTTAATATAATAGTAGTCATTTGGCTTGGGTTCATAAATTATCTTGGTGAACACTGATGTACGTGTTGATATTTTTGTGAACACTGATGTATAAGTTGATATTTTGGTGAACACTGATGTACAAGTTGATATTTTGGTGAACACTGATGTACGTGTTGATATTTTGGTGAACACTGATGTACAAGTTGATATTTTGGTGAACACTGATGTACAAGTTGATATTTTGGTGAACACTGATGTACAAGTTGATATTTTGGTGAACACTGATGTACAAGTTGATATTTTGGTGAACACTGATGTACATGTTGATATTTTTGTGAACACTGATGTACAAGTTGATATTTTGGTGAACACTGATGTACATGTTGATATTTTGGTGAACACTGATGTACGTGTTGATATTGACATAACATAAATAACATTTGTTTTGTTTTACATGGATTATACATGGAGGAAGAAGTTTCCCCCACTAGGCTAGCGTCCATGGGTGGAAAAAAAATGACAACCAAAATTGGTGTTAATGGTTACATTGGGAAAGCATGAGCAACAACGATTATGACATATTCAGCATGTAAAAGTTTATTAAGTGACGATTGTAAGTTGATGTCTATCATTGTCTTTTAATAGAAACCATTTAGTTTCAATGATGTACCTTTGCAGAGCCAACAGTATATGTGTGTTGATTCCCATAATAGTAATACTATTTGAAATAATGCATTAAATTGCCTCTCTTTAAATATGTTTATTGGTGTAACCTAATTATAATCCACTTAATTCTTTGTGAAAAGAATTTATAATCACAAATATTCATTATGGGCTGGTGCATGATGGGAAATCATTATCAGTGAAAGATTAATGACTGATTACATCTGAAAGGATGATTAAGTTAAATATCAAACAATTACCTTTCAAGTTCTTTTTTTACATAATTTATATTCATACAGATATTATCAAAACAAATTTTATCAAACAATTTTTTTTTCATCATGCACAGAAAGGCAATGTGTGACAGTTTTGAATCATGTTTGTTTTATGAGGCACTGAATGTTTGGTTCTAACTGATATATTTAATAATTAATCAGTACAATTTATAACATACATTACATTTAGCCTCAAATTATCATCTGTTTGAGTCAAATACAATATTATGACCATTTTGTGCGAATATAAACTGACCTTTAATATTTGCAATATGACCTTGATTATGATATTCATACATTTACAAAAACAGCAAGTAATATGTGGGGGGAGGGTGTAACTGTTGGTCACCAGGTGACAGCAATTATTGCCAGCAGAAAAAAGTGTTAAATATCAACAATTCTAAATTTGATGATGACTTTGACCTAGATAATACTGAGCCTTTGGGGCAAAACAGAAAAATAACATGATTATAACAGTACATAAAGGTGTATGTACATGTAATAAATGATGATATAGGCAAATAGGTGAAAAAAGCATTTGATTACATAATTTGTTACCTATCCATCAGTATCAGCATGATGAAAAACATTAATGAGTCCAGTGTTCAGATTTTGAGCTTTCTTTGATCAACATTTGACCAGGGCCAGCAACAATTAAGGTTTTTTTTTACTGTTTGTTTAATTATTAACTGAATAAAACAAGCTACATTTTCAACCATTTTCAACCATACACCGATTAGTCACACACTATCTTTCTATTTTATTTATTTATTCATTTTTTATTCTATAATTATTTATCATTATATATTTTTTTTTGCATATGATACTTTCAATTGTTAAACAGTTTATTACTGGGGCATTAAGACCTGTCATTGTCCCAGATTAGGAGCAAAACAACAGAAGCACACATGTATTCTGTTTTTCTATCTTGCACCCACAACCAATAATTGAAACAGTACTTGTACCCATACTACTCTGAACATTATTCATACATTTACAATAATAGCATTAAATTGTATTCTGCAGGAGAAAATAAGTAGTTCTAAATTAAGTAATGGTAAAGTTTGGTGTGATATTTTCCGGGTATTCCATATATGTTCTTAATGTATGATGTTCGATCAAATCAAGCCTCGAATATGACAAAAGTGATGAAATCAAAATGATCCTGTGGTTGATAATTTCCTGTTTAATAAATTACTTCAACAAGATAACTTTCAGATGATTAAATCACAGTTTTTCCGAAACATGTTAAAAATTATACAGTTAATTGATTTGTTCCGGACTCCTGCTGGCATTGTGTTCAGTTGTAAAACCTTTGCTCAGTATTACAGTTAAGTAAATCAGTAAAGTAAATCTTCTGTGAACAGTTGGTTTAAATATAAATGCCACTGTTTTGCAGACTTATATTTCATCCAAGACAACATTTACTATGATATATGTGTCATGATGAGGTTATGTAGTATTTCCATGAGTGTTTCTACATGTCTTATCACATCTTTTGGCAGTTAGGCATGGATCTTTATGTGTTAGTCAGATTTGTCATCTTAATGATTTGTAGATGTGAACTCAGCACTCGTACTCTGTGTGGCTATTCCAATAATTGCAATGGCTACACACCCCTATCTTAGTCAGATTCTTTTTCAAGAAGATCTGAAACAGATCTGTGGGAGAGAGGGGAGTGATGGTCAGTCATGTGGGAGAGGGGGGAGTGGTGGTCAGTCATGTGGGGGAGAGGGGAGTGGTGGTCAGTCATGTGGGAGAGAGGGGAGTGGTGGTCAGTCATGTGGGAGAGAGGGGAGTGGTGGTCAGTCATGTGGGAGAGAGGGGAGTGATGGTCAGTCATGTGGGAGAGAGGGGGTAATGGTCAGTCATGTGGGAGAGAGGGGAGTGGTGGTCAGTCATGTGGGAGAGAGGGGAGTAGTGGTCAGTCATGTGGGAGAGAGGGGAGTAGTGGTCAGTCATGTGGGAGAGAGCGGAGTGGTGGTCAGTCATGTGGGAGAGAGGGGAGTGGTGGTCAGTCATGTGGGAGAGAGGGGAGTGGTTGTCAGTCATGTGGGAGAGAGGGGGTAACGGTCAGTCATGTGGGAGAGAGGGGGTAATGGTCAGTCATGTTGGTGAGAGGGGAGTGGTGGTCAGTCATGTGGGGACAGAGGGGAGTGGTGGTCAGTCATGTGGGAGAGAGGGGAGTGATGGTCAGTCATGTGGGAGAGAGGGGAGTGGTGGTCAGTCATGTGGGAGAGAGGGGAGTGGTGGTCAGTCATGTGGGAGAGAGGGGGTAATGCTCAGTCATGTGGGTGAGAGGGGAGTGGTGGTCAGTCATGTGGGAGAGAGGGGAGTGGTGGTCAGTCATGTGGGAGAGAGGGGAGTAGTGGTTTGGAGGGAAAGAGGGGAGTGATAGTCAGACTTAGAGGGGAGTGATAGTCAGACTTAAAGGGAGGGGAGTGGTGGTCAGACAAAGAGGGGAGTGGTGGTCTGATACTGTACACATCCTGCAGACATATCTAAATAAGTTACCCTTGGTCTAGCAGACAGAAGGAGGTTAATGCCCCCACTGACTAAATGGGGTCATTTTGTCACATCCTCAAGCCAGCCTACAGCTGCATAGATCATGTAGATATAAATTTACTGGGCAAAACCAATTGGCACCAACCGAGAGCATGTAAGATTGCACTAGGGCTAGTAAGGTTGCAGCTGATCTATGCCAATCAAGGGCTGCAACTTTTGGTTTTATCATGGTACACTGTAGTGACGTCAGGCCACCTTCATCATGAACTTTTGACCCCAGGACTTTGTTGTGCATTTTGAATAGCCATGGTTATAATTTACAGTATTTTGTATACAGATGGATTAGTCCAGGAAAAAATTTGGTACTTGCCTTCAATCAACTCGGTTAGTCCCTTGGGGTTTTAGATCCAGTTAATCAAGTTATATTGTAATATTACCATTATTTCTTTATACTTTCGCATGAACATAATTGAGCCTTGTTTATTTTGACAGACACATTTACTAATCATGCTTTTAGTTAAGAGGAGGCCATTGACATTGTGGATAAATATCAAGATAGGGCTGTGTAGCCATTGCAATTATTGGAATAGCCACAAAGAGTGATGGGTGCAGTGCACATCTACAAATCATTAAGATGACAAAAATCAGCTGCGAATGATGAGAGCTTTGCAAATGATTTGATGGGCGAAAATGCAAGAAAATCGTCTGCTTACCTGTCCATCACAGCATTTACACATTTTTATTCCGTTATGCGCAGCATCTAAGTCTTAGAATCCGTATTCTTGTGTCTTTGTGGGTCTTAGAAGCTGCCGTGTCCCCGTCATTTGGCACACATCGCGACTAGACAAACGATTCCTCAAGGCCAAAAAAATTGGATCCCAAATCTAGGTTACAACCTGATGACCCAAAATACGTAAATGTAAACAGTCACTATGTGGCGCTGCTGGTTAAGTTTCCCGCCATATAACAAGATACTACAATTTGGCCCATAGACTATGATGGCCAGGAACACCTGTTACTTAATCTTGACAGCTGGCACTATGTTTGGTTGTTTGGCATTCTAAAGAGAAGTCAGGAGACTTCTTATCCTCTCCAAGCAGCCTTGAGGGCAGCCCAATCATTGCGAGAGGAGATGTGCCTGGATAGCCTGCCAACAACATATTACAGACTTCACAGGGCATACAACTGTTTTACAAGGTACACTTATATATGTAAATATGCATGTAGACATTTTCTTCATATTAATAACTCTAAAGTTTTTTAATGATTCATTGTTTATTCCATCTTCTAATAGATTACTAAAGTGGGATCCAAAAGAAGAGTTTGGATGTGAGATTTGTTTCCAAAAGTTGAAGGGAGGTGGAACAGCCAAGATGTGTGCAATTTGTGATGGAATTACCATGGGATCAAGGCGGGACCTCTTGAGAGAACAAAAGCAGATGCCACCACCAGAGAAAGAAGTGAAAGGTAAAAAAAATCACATAAATAATTTTTAATGGAAATATTTAAACATATTCATATTGATACATTGGCAAATAAAAATGTGCTATGGACTAGTATGGTAGCTTGTAAAATGATACATATTAAATATTTAATTAAGAAAATCATATCCTACAGTCAGTAAGCCCACCTCAATGTTGTTTATTTAGAATTCTATCATTGTGCTATTTTTTTAACTGACCTGAAACCCATATTTTAAAAAGGTTTAAAGCATGCTGACCGGACACTGGGCAATTCTGCAGCACGACAGTTACTAGTTGTATATGCGGGTTACCACAACAGAAAGCTACTGAGTGATGCCAGGTCCTTGACATCTGAGGAGTACATCCGACTTGTTAAGATGTGGGCAAAGTCCTGTCCCGCATTGAGTGATTGGATTGAGTACATGGGACCCCAGGCTGATCCAAGGTAATGTATGCATATTTTTGAATTGTCTAATGAAATCTCTCATTTGAAAAATTGTAGCTTTATGGAAATATTTTCATATTCATATTGCAACTTTATTGTGATGAAAGCTAAAAGCACCTCCTGCAATCTTAATTTTGCACAAAAATATTACTGAGAAACATAAAACCTTAATTTCATGACCTTGATGAAAAATTAAAAGCTTGTATAATCATGCATTTTTATCACCTATCTAATTATATGTGATTTGTTACAGAAGCAGGAAGTTTCTCGGGGCCCTGAGTTCCACCTCATCACTCTTTGGAACATTCAAGGTATCAAGTAATAGGATTGTGAAGGAGATCTTGTCATCTGTATTGTTAGTTATCAGGTTATTTTTTTCTATCATAATGCCTGAATTTTTTTTCTTGACCTAATAAAATAATGGGAGACAATTACAATAATTTCTGTACAATCTGAATAATCTACCAAAACTATATAGATGCTGATGATTGATATGTACAGTACATTGTACTTTCAGGAAAACCTGTTGACTTGTCGCACAGTGACAATGTTGAAATGCTCACCACACTTCAGCACAGGTTCCTCTAATAGCAGAGACTTTGTTAGCATTTACTTCAGAGGGCACAGTGGATGGCCATGTCCTGCAGGTGGTCTCTTCAATTATTAATGTCATCCAGAGGGTAGAAGATGTTACCATACTAGTCCAGTCAAAATATGAAATGACCCAGAACAAATTAGAACAGAAACCATTTTGGTGTTATTTGTCTCAGAATGTTACCCAGATGAACATATAAAAAGTCTACCAAAATCTACTTAGTGGAACATCACCTAATTTGCATAAATTCAAAAATGGCCGCCTCTCTTTGACGTTTCACCCTATTTCATGCTTATATTCAGGTTTTTTTTGTATGATTAAAGGTTCCTTGCACACTGAAATAATGTCATGCCTTTGCTGTTGGTGTTTGGAAGTTATTTTAAGGCCATGATATGGAAATAAATAGCTTATGTAGTGTTTCTTGTAATGTATTTCATACGATGCCAGCATCATTCTGCTATGAAATACATTGTATATATATATATCTTATATATATAAGAAAAAAAGAGTATTAATACCAGTTAGAAAAAAGGACTGTCAGAAGTGTTGCCACTATTTGTGAACAGCATTATGAGACTTGGCCAAAACTATCAAAGCTAGAATATAATTTGTTAATAACCTACATGCTGCCAATGCTGTCAAACATCAGGCATGCAGCACCAATTTCTACACAGGCAAGTCAATTTCTCAAAGATTCCAAATTTAATGTCAAACGAGGTGTGTGGCACCACCTTCCTTCACTACCTTTAGATGTCCATATAAATAACTTAAGCATTTAGGTAAAATAATGCTATGGCTGTGGACACAAATAACACAATACATAATTTGAAATATCAGTTCAGATATTAGTTATTTTGTGTACTTAATTATCAAGGATCAAATCACAGATTGCATGTCAGATTCCATAAAAGTGCCAAACACAGATATGTTCATTTATTCATGAACAGATATAAAATCATTGGGAACATGAATTAGGTTAACATCATCTGTGTGATCTTTATGAACTTGAATTTTCAATAGACCATTTAGCCTCTTCTGTGTCACTTTGAAAACTGAATGATTGTTCACCGGTAGCATTTGTTGCTGGCATTACAATAATTTCACTGTATAGAGATGCACCATTAGTAATCATAAAATTAATTATGGAATTTCATGTTGGTGTATTCTTTTTCAAGAACTATGTTGCTTTTTAATGTGTCTATTTGAGTTTTCAGTCTCTGTGCATTAATGTCTGAAGCATACAGATTTGTCATAATTGCAAACTTCTGGTCATATGTATAACCAGCAGCAGCCTTTAGTTACATATTCTATAAATTAATATACACTTTATAGCCTGGATGATCAAATCTATCGTCTTTATCATTGATTATGAAATCTGCAGCTTCATAATAGATTTTACTGTAATGTTCCTGTAGGGTGCTGGGGTAATATGTAAGCCCTAATCCAGAGAGCTGGGGACCAATTTCCCCTAATACATTACATTTTTTATTCACTTTGTTCTAAAATTGATCAAATTCTGTGTCTGTCTGTTTTGTTTTGAGTGTTATAATTGTTGGGCTAGCCATTCTCTGGCTTTCTGCTGCTGACACTGGTGGACTTTGACAGATTTACTAAGATTATAACTGTGTTTCAGAATGTTTTCTGCCAATAAGACACCAAATTCTACTGTGCATTTTAAAATCTCTAACATAATCTAAAGCCTCTTCCCAGACTTCATTTAAAACTTTAAAAATGGATGATGATGAAAATAATACATCTTGTTAACCTAAGTTCAGTTTTGTAATGTACACAATAGGGAAGTAATAATCAGACATATTGTATGGTACTATTTGCTGTTGGTAGTAAATTCAGCTTTTAATTTGAAGCATTCAAAGCTGCCTCCCTGTGTGTGAATGGATTCTCCCTCTTCAATATGATCACCACTAATAGTTACCTTCAGCAATGATGTGCTAATTCAATTAAATTGTTAATGGGTTGTTAAACACAGTTTAAAAAAAAAATCTAATTGGAAATTATTGTTTCTCTCCTTTTTGAGGACATGTTATTGTAGAATAATATGTGTTGTAGAAGATATCACAGAAAAGGTGTAAAACAGACAGATATAATCAGAATACAAGCAAAGTTCTAATTTCCGACTTATTATTCTACTTTTATTGGTCATTGTTATGAGAGAGAGTACAAAATATGGGTATTACCAATTTGAAAAGTTTCCCATTGGATTGATCATGTCCAAAAAACATAAAATACACTCTAAGATTACTCAAATATGTCAAATAGGAGCCAGGCTATATAATTTTAAAGATTTGCCCTGCCATGTGTCGGCCATTTTGGATTTATGCAATTTACGCATTGTTCCACTACTTGGATTTTGGTAGACTTTTACTATGTTATTCTCTAGGCTCTTCTGAGACATTTTCTATGAGTTTTATTTCTGTTCTAATTTGTTCTGGGTTAGGCCTTTTTTTGTCATATATTGACTGGACTATACCTTCAAGTGAGATGTACAGTTGCCCAGTTGATTCAGACTTGGAGTTTTTCCCTAATTTTCCTAGAACTATTGGGAAGGCAGTATATTCTGCGGATAAAGACTCTTCATCAAAAAGTGCTTCCAAAGAATGCAGAAAAAAACACAGAGTCATGCAACTCTCCTGCCAGGACTGTTCACAATATTCTGTGAACATGGAATATCTATTGGATTTAGTTTGATGACCCAAGTGGAATCACCCCGAACCCCATTTGATATATTTTTGGGAAGATTCAGTGAATACCTGACGAACATTATTATTGTATATGATAATGCATGTCATTTGCAAGAATTCATCTTAAACCGTGAGCCAGGACGTTTTGCTGAAACACTGTTATTTGTGGACAGATTAATTGCACATGAGAGACCATACTTCATGTTCACAGGGCTTCAACATGAATGAATACAAAGGAAATTATGCCCTAAATAATGTCAATTCTCAGGCAAATGAGCAAGCAAATGCTGATTTAAGAAACCTTTCCAAACAAATAATATTCATGAGACCGGAGCAAGTGATTCATCACACATCACTTTTTCTGGTTCAAAGAAATCGACAAAAACGAAAACTAATTGGACTATAAAATTTGGTAATAGCAAGATCAGTACAGACTTGTATAAAACTGGTCCAAATTAAATATATATGTAGTTTGCATTAGTTGTGGTGTTTTTAGCTCAGTTGTCCCAATATATGTGTATCTAATGGTGATTAATCCTAGGGGGAAAGGTGTCCCCCAAATCTTCTTTCACATTAAAAAATAAAGTTCCCAGTTCCCTAAATTGGAAACATAAATGCTTTGGTACAAAACTACTACAAACAGATTTCAAAAGTAAATCGGTCAAATGAACCAGGAAAGATCTTCTTTTAAGCAATCTACTATTAATATAATATTTTGTTGCCTATTTCCCTCACTATTTATTATGTGTTATCTCTTTCCACAGTTAATTTGATATCATAAAATGTCACTCTTCCATGACAATTTTCTGTTCCTACTTGCTATCATAACAATCCACTCTAATCACAGTTGTTGTTTGTTTTGCCATTAAACATGCACCATTCTTAGTGTCAGATGCCTTCTTTTAATAGATAATTGCCAGTTTAGTAAACGATAAAATCATTCTTTTTCACAACAACAAGCAAAGACAAATGTTTGATTTACACCTATCTGCTATATGCCAAGAGAAAAACATCAAACAACATATCACATGTCACAAAGAAACTTAATCTGATGCCCAGCCATGTGTTGTTTGTTTTACAATTAAAAAAGCTTGGGATCACCCCCGGGATCACCCTTTGTAGTAAAAATTTACACATCCTATTTGGGCAAGTCCATTTTAAGTGTTTGGTGGGAGAGACAGGTTGCATTAAAATACAATTTCTCCACTAAATTAATTATTCTTTTTACTTATGGAACATATATTAGAACTATTGCAAACTAAGATTTGCAATCTTACAAAGTATTTGTGAGATGAGCAACTTCAATGGTGTGCTAGTGGGTTATATTTATAAAATGCCACAGTTTGATTTACAAAACCACCCACTATATTAAATGGTCTAAACCCCCCTGGTGGCCCACTGTACCCAAGTAGTCATTTCTATGCATGCTGCAGAACAGAGCACATGCATTTCAGATTCTATGGATTTTAATCATTTATGTTGGATTTACCAAGAACTAGGAAACTATCTAACAGAATGAATTTTGCAGTTGTGGGAGGACCTGTAATGTCTTGAGAGAATTTTAACAAGTAAGTTTTTTTTCATTTAGTTCTGCTTATTCTCCCCATCGGTAACTCACCTAATATTGCTCATTATGCCTGCCACTTGGCGGAGCCACCAGCAGTGAGTGGAAACCACACAAGCTGCCAGGCAATGAACTTATGAACTGAGATAGGTAAAACTACCATTATAAACAGTCATATTTTGGGCCAAAACATAGTAAAATCCACAAATTAAATATATAATTGTCTTCCCCTGGTTCTTACAAATTTCAAACAAACATAAATCATTTCTGTAAGTGTACTATTAGCCGGGATATACAGCTTGAAACTCTTACGTCACATGTGTACTGCCCATGCCCAGCCTTCACTCCCGCCATATTGAAGTCACATCGCACATGGTGAAAACTACAAATTTGAATGTGATTGATATATTTGTGATTTACAGCCAGATTTTAACTTATTTATGTGCATATTGCTGAAATAGAAGCCCAATATGAAGATTTCACCTATGTTTTCTGTATAAAGTCACTGTTCTTTATATTTTCTATTTTTGCAAAAATCAACTCAATTCTACATGTTCTGATGTGCATATCGCTCAAATAGAAACCCAATATGAAGATTTCACCCATGTTTTCTGTATAAAGTCATTATTCTTTATAGTTTGGAAAAAAAAACAACTCAATTCTACATGTTATGGTGTGCATATCGGAACGCCGGAACTGCACAATTACAATCGGAAGTGCACAAAAAACTCTCTCAAATCTAATCATTAAAAAAAACAAGATGGTAACCTGCAATCGGCCTATTGTTTCCATAGCTTTGAGTCATGTCTTCCCTTTTTGAGAGAAATGCTTTCACACGCATATACAAAATATACAAAACACATGTAACAAACATACAAAACACATATAACAAATATACAAAACACATGTCAAGTATAAAAAACAACTAAATGTACCAGAAAATTAGAAAACTGACAAGGGCATTGTATGTATCGTAAAATATAGATATTATTGAGTAAAAAATACAGTGTGCAAAAAGATGCATTTTGAAATGCATAAAATATAAATATTTTGAACAGAGATTGGTTTCACCATGTCTGGTCATTATGACACCTGGCGGCCATCAGCGGAACTAATGGTGGGCGATAATATAAGTAAGGCCAGTGTACTGTATTAATGTGAAATCTTCAAAACTGTATATACAGTTCGCCGATCTTTCACCTATTATCGCTCAAACGCTAGAGAGCACCTTCTTTTCACCACTTCCGGGAGTAATGTTTGTTGCGGTCAATTATACATATTTTCGCCCATGTAAACAAGGCATTTAAACTGTGTTTTCAAGTAAAATAACCACCAAGAGACATTAATAATACATGCAAACTGTGAATAATAGTTTGTTTTCTCAACGGGACATACAAAAATGTTTGAATGTCGAACATTTACCCATTGAATGTGCATTTGAAATATTCTCTGTTTTGTTCAACGACTTAAATTCAATATGGCGGCCAGTAAGCAGGAAGTTCAGGTTCTGCACATGCTCAGTTCAAAGAACAGCAGAAGGGTTGTGAACTGTATATACAGCTTGAAACTCTTACGTCACATGTGTACTGCGCATGCCCAGCCTTCACTCCCGCCATATTGAAGTCACATCGCACATGGTGAAAACTACAAATTTGAATGTGATTGATAAATGCGTGATTTACAACCAGATTTTAACTTATTTATGTGCATATTGCTGAAATAGAAGCCCAATATGAAGATTTCACCTATGTTTTCTGTATAAAGTCATTGTTCTTTATATTTTCTATGTTTGCAAAAATCAACTCAATTCTACATGTTCTGATGTGCATATCGCTCAAATAGAAACCCAATATGAAGATTACACCTATGTTTTCTGTATAAAGTCATTATTCTTTATATTTTCTATGTTTGCAAAAAAACAATTCAATTCTACATGTTCTGATGTGCATATCGCTCAAATAGAAGACCAATATGAAGATTTCATCTATGTTTTCTGTATAAAGTCATAAAATTTCTATGTTTGAAAAAAAATCCTTGGAAAGGGCTAGTTATTTAGGGAGTGGATTCCATGACTGATCAAAGGGTATTTTGACATTGGTGTGAAAAACGCCAAAATGCCAATTATCAGCATTCACAGTATTGCTCTTCAGAATCCTTGGGATGTAAGGTTAAACCTGTGATCAAAGAGCATTCCCTCATTGTTTCCATAGCTTTGAGTCATGTCTTCCCTTTTTGAGAGAAATGCTTTCACACGCATATACAAAATATACAAAACACATGTAACAAATATACAAAACACATGTAACAAATATACAAAACACATGTCAAGTATAAAAAAAAACTAAATGTACCAGCAAATTAGAAAACTGACAAGGGCATTGTACATGTATGTATCGTAAAATATAGATATTATTGAGAAAAAAAAACTGTGCAAAAAGATAATATTTTGGTGAAGATATGCTATAAAATATAAATATTTTGAACAGAGATTGGTTTCACCATGTCTGGTCATTATGACACATGGTGGGCGATAATATAAGTAAGGCCAGTGTGCTGTATAGATATAGACTCTCTTACATTGTTTTTTTTTTGTTTATTGCAGGTACAAGAAAATTGCAGAAACAAGAGATGGTCCCATGGTCATCAAACATCTTTGAAATATTTTACCTTACCAATAAAAAGAAATTCTTAATTGTTTATTTTTTATTTGTTCCATGGTTAAGTTCAATGGGCATGAAATGCCCTTTGTGCTAAGGTGCCAGGTCAAGCCATGGTTAACATCAACATGAAAATTTCAAATGCATAAAAAGACTCCATTCTTTATGGCATTGCATAGTAATTGCTTTCTAGTTTCTGGAACACTTTTTATTTTTATTATAAGTTGATTAGTTAAAAAGTTATGGTAGTTAGAAGATAGAAGACTTTTAGAGCCCATGATTGTGTGGAAATCAACATTTGTGCATCATATTTTAAAATAATGCTATTATCCTAATAATGACAAAGAAATTTACTTCATTGTATTTTAACAACATTTAAACATCCCTCTAACAAAGTTTTCACTCAAAATGCAAATTGGTGATGATTTTGGTGTAAAAATGAGCTTTTTATAATTTAGTGGTTTGTGAGTCCGTTACTTGTGAGTCGGTTACCATAAACAGCTAAAAGTTTTTCTCACAAAAAATGTTTTAGACTGTAAGACTTGATATTGTCTGAAAGAAAGCTTTTTTATATGCAGATTGAGTAGCATCATGAATTTAAAAAAAAATATATTTAGAAAAAAAGTTATAAGCTATTATTTTTGTGTGAGTCGGTTACCAATCATGGTAACCGACTCACACATGTTAGTCATTAATCATTTTTCAGTATGGATACTTTTAATAAATGGTTTGTTTTATATATTCTGTTTCACAATATTTGTCCTAGAAACAAACTATAGAATAAAAATAATTTATAAATCATGTTTCTAATACTTCTAACACATATAATTAACATGCCAATCATTAGACAGATCTCAAACACACACTACAATGGGGACCGCTAAAGCACAGTAAAAAATGACACCGACTCTTCTTTCCAAAAGTGGAATTATGAAAAGGGATTATTCTGATTTAGCAAGAAGTGACACTTAGACTGTACATATTGGAACTCACCCTGCCACTTGCCACATCTTTTCTGACATATTGTTACTTCCATTGTTCCAGCCATGCTAGGAAGCCACCCCTCCCCTGGAAGCCACCCCTCCCCTGGACATCGACTGGTGCCTACTGCCTAGTGTTTTTACAAGGACATGTAGAAGTTGCACATGCCATACATATTGAGGGCATAAAGTTAACATGTCATTTTTTGTGACATCTTCAGTCTCTATTGGCCAGGGGTTAATCTAACATGTCTATTTTTCTTAGGTGCAATTTGTGGCATCACCATTGTGTCTACACCTGATATGCTAATGGTCATTCTAACATGTCAATCTTTGTGACATCTCTGGCATGGTAAAATGTCCACCCAGAAGATGAGACCATCATATCTCATTCAGTGTTTCAGTGTTAAACATCATTCTTATCAAGACCAACTACTTTTGAAAAATTCCATGGGCCTCAGTGCAGCTGAGAAGCAGCGTCGCTACAGGGAGCGCAAAAAAAACTCCATTTCTTGTTTTTACTATCCAACATTACTTTTATTGCATATACAGTGTAAAAAATGAATGTCTAACTGTTTGCAAATCTGCAATTCTGGGGTTTGATATTTAAAAATGTGAACAAACATTTGTGAGTCGGTTACCATGTGAGTCGGTTACCAGTCCTTAAGTTGAATTCACATTAATTTTATTATGAAATAAAAGTTCACATTTCCCAATATTTGGTCATGTGTTACTTAAATATGTGTGGAATGATAATGTATAACTATTTTAATAAAATTCATTAAAGAACCGCATTTCGTGGCATTTTGCGTATAACCCTCAAATTTGATGTTAACTTTCTGTGAGTCGGTTACCGACCACAAATTTTCATTTATTTCCAAAAAAAATTATTTTTTAAAAATTATTTTTCATTCACATACAAGTACCCATTAGAACCTATCTTTACATGCATTAAAAATATATATAAAGTTATTGGTTGTAAAACTATATCCATTTATCTGTGAAACTGTGAGTCGGTTACTGCTTGACCTGGCCCTATTAAGATACCTTGCATGTATGGATAGTTCCAGAAGCCAACCCTAAGACAAATTGCAAATGTGTGCTAAAATTGGTAAACTGGTAAAGCCACCCCTAAGATAGAATCTGGTGAAGCAACCCCTAAAGGCACCTTGCCTAATATCAAACCTGCCGCATCGGTCGGGCAGTGGAATAAAGCTCAGTACTACTTTTGTTTAAAATCTACTAAATACCTGCAAATAATATGAAGCTGTTTTTCTTGTGACAGCCACTGTGAGCCATATATTTCATGCATGTGAAATTTGTGTCATGTGATCTGCAATATATTGGAGTTCCCAAAAGGGTCATTGCAAAAAATAACCCAATTATCTAATCTCAAAACAATTATTTGATAAATGAACTCTGAATGCAATAATGACACTAAGAAAATTGACCAAAAAAAATACTGTGCAGAGCACTGAATACCTCCAGCCACTTACTTTATCGAGGGTGAAAGGAAAGTATCAATAATAATAATGTATACTACATACAATGTTCCTAAGAAAGGATATCATTTTGAAGTTGAATCAATTCAATTTACTTTTTCAAAAGTTGTGTGATAAATGTGAGGCTTGGAATATCTATATTGGAATATGATGGACACAGGGAAACACTTCATATTTCAAATTGCCTGGCGTGAAAATCATATCCATCTGATACTTTCCGTCAAGAGAAATAACTTGATGGAAAGTAAGAAGCTGTGTGTCTCCATCCAATGCTAGACATGAGTACACAGTATATTGGCAGGTTGTCAAATAATCAGCAGCAGCTGACATGAACTTGTTAAGATGCTATTATGATAACTTTTAATTCAAAATAAGGTCATCAGATCAGCCATCTGATACATGGCAGCCATAATAAACAAATATAATTTTTGACCCTTATGAGAGATATTAATGTGGAGAATGTCCCTGTCAAATTTCAATGGAAATGGAAAAATTGTCTGTTTTATTGCATTAGCAAGTATGATTACAGATGGACTCTGAGAAAGGACCCATTTTAAAGTCCCTCTCCAATGGTACACTGCATCACAATAGAATTATGTATCTACATACAACAAGGAAAGTATTATGATGACAGCATGGAATAAATAAATATTGTATCCAAGATGAAAGGATATATATTATGGAAAACTGAAACTATGTGAGGTTATGTTGAAAAGATAAGGTTATTTCATCTTGTCACTACCATTTATCTCCGCGGAGGCTGGGATGGAACTGAAAACCCCAGAGCCTGATTTAGGGAAATATTCTATCATTATTAGTACTCTAATTTAGGACTAGCTGAAATTTGGTACCCTATTTAGGACTAGCTGAATTTTGATACCCTCATTTAGGGATGATGCAGAAGAAGGAGATTGATTTGGAAAAGGGGATTGTGATCCCTGTTTTAGGGAGAAATTTGAAAAAACAGTACCCTGTTTTAGGGAAAATGATAAAATATCTTAACCCGTCTTAGGGAAAATATCAGCGAAAGGGACCCTATTTAGCCCAGCTTCGAAATTCCCAAGTAACGCTGACTATGAGATTACGCCCCCCCCCCCCCCAAGAGAAACGGCATTTGATCCTCCCTGTTCTCTACTGGCTGGGCTGGTCGGAATAATATGACCGTTTTAGTGTCCTTCCATTCATCCCTGGAGAGATTCTAAGCCACTAAACTGGTGTGACATTCCCATATGTGTGTGAACTTTGTTACTTATTCACTGTTCACAGTTCATTATTCAATTTTTTTTCTAAATTTATTGTACACTATGTCAACATGTCAGATTTCAAATATTATGTCCCAAATATCACCGTGCTGGATTTTGTGCCAAATTATGTGAAAGGAAATTATAATAATTATAAAAACGAAAAATAGTATTTAAACATGGGGGAAAAAACAAGTGCATGTCAATTCAAATTTCACCAAATTTTATATGCGGGTTAATGGGGGTCCCATGATGTTATTTATGAAGCGATTCCCCGGTGCATTTAACGATGGCTAGATGGCGCCACTCAAAACTTTAGTATTTTAAGACTTAAATAAAATAAATCCTATTATTCCAAGTCAAAAATAACTGGCGCAGGTCAATTCAAAGATCACCAAATTTTGTAAGCGGGTTAAGGGGGGTCCCATGATGTTATTTATGAAGCGATTCCCCGGCGCATTTAACGGTAGCAAGATGGCGCCACTCAAAACTTTTAGTTTTTAAAATTTAAATGAAATAAATATTATTCCAAGTAAAAAATGACTGGCGCAGGTCAATTCAAAGGTCACCAAATTTTGCATGCGGGTTAAGGGGGGTCCCATGATGTTATTTATGAAGCGATTCCCCGGCGCATTTAACGGTAGCAAGATGGTGCCACTCAAAACTTTTAGTATTTTAAGATTTAAATAATATAAATCCTATTATTCCAAGTAAAAAATGACTGGCGCAGGTCAATTCAAAGGTCACCA
This sequence comes from Amphiduros pacificus, assembly GCA_949316495.1. Taxonomy (NCBI): domain Eukaryota; kingdom Metazoa; phylum Annelida; class Polychaeta; order Phyllodocida; family Hesionidae; genus Amphiduros; species Amphiduros pacificus. Next base: position 13,417,195 of record OX439010.1, read on the forward strand.
AAATTTGCATGCGGGTTAAGGGGGGTCCCATGATGTTATTTATGAAGCGATTACCCGGCGCTTTTAACGGTAGCAAGATGGCGCCACTCAAAACTTTTAGTATTTTAAGATTTAAATAATATAAATCCTATTATTCCAAGTAAAAAATGACTGGCGCAGGTCAATTCAAAGGTCACCAAATTTTGCATGCGGGTTAAGGGGGGTCCCATGATGTAATTTATGAAACGATTCCCCGGCGCATTTAACGATGGCTAGATGGCGCCACTCAAAACTTTAGTACTTTAAGACTTAAATAAAATAAAACCTTTTATTCCAAGTCAAAAAAATAACTGGCGCAGGTCAATTCAAAGGTCACCAAATTTTGCATATGGGTTAAGAGGGGTCCCATGATGTTATTTATGAAGCGATTCCCCGGCGCATTTAACGGTAGCAAGATGGCGCCACTCAAAACTTTTAGTTTTTAAAATTTAAATGAAATAAATCTTTTTATTCCAAGTAAAAAATGACTGGCGCAGGTCAATTCAAAGGTCACCAAAATTTGCATGCGGGTTAAGGGGGGTCCCATGATGTTATTTATGAAGCGATTTCCAGGCGCATTTAAGAGTAGCAAGATGGCGGCACATACTACTTTTAGATAATCAAATAAAATGAAACCCAAGTTTTCCAAGTGAAAAATAACTGCTTCAGGTCAATTGAAAGGTCACCAAATTTTCTATGTGGGTTTAGTCTTCTGATGTCATTTGTAAAACGTTTCTTCTGCGCATTTGACATTACCTATATGAAGTTCATTTTATAATTGAAGTTTTTTTTCCCAAATATGTCTCCAAGTATATATCTCTATACACTTATAGGACTATGGTCAAACCTGGATATAGATGGATATATACCCTGTGGATATATACTTTTTCTGTAAAAAAATCTATTTTTTTGCATTTATTACTTTCAAAGGCATTTCAAATGATTTCAAAGAATTATGATTGAGTAATGGGGCCTTAAACATGCCGGTCGACATGTCTAGATTATGTCTAGAGCTCTCAATATGACAGCAGAATTTTGAGTTCAATGGAGTAAGCCCGTTTTCCTCTGACAAAGTCAATATATTTGACTTACTGATTGGTATGAGATGTAAAGGTACTAAAAGGAAGTTTGATTGACTAATCGGGTCTTAGACATTCCTGGTAGACATGTCTAGATTATGCCTAGACCCCTCAATATGAGAGTATAAATCTGTGTTCAATGGAGTAGCAATTTTCCCCTGACAATAAATTCGACCTCGTGAATGGTATGAGATGTGAGTACTAAAAGGAAATTTTATTGTTTAATGGGGCCTTAGACATACTTCGTAGACATGTTTAGATTATGTCCAGAAGAATAGAGCTTTATCCTGAGTTCAATGGAGTCTCCTTTTTCCCTTCTGAAGTCTTAATGTCTAAATTGTCTAGACCCCCAATATGAGAGCATAATTCTGAATTCAGTGGAGTAGCCCTATTCCCCTGGTAAAGTCTAAAAGTCATAAAATACATAATTTTCATAAAACATACTGAATGGACTGCTAAAATGAACTTTCATTGAGTAATGGGGCCTTAGACATACTTGATAGACATTTGTAATTTATGTCTCGACCCTTCAATATGAGAGCATAATTTTGAGTTCATTGGAATAGCTATTTTCCCCTGGTGAAGCCTGAAAGTGGCGAAAAAATATTATTTTTATCATATGTGTGACTTGGATGAGGGGTGAAAGTACTAAAAGGAATTTTGATTGAGTAGTGGGGCCTTAGACATACATGGTAAACCTGTCTAGTTTATGTCTAAACCCCTCAATATCAGAGCATCATTCTGAGTACAATGGTATGGACCTTTTCCCCTGGTGAAGTCTTAAAGTCGAAAATACATTATTTCATTAAGCATACTCACTGGTGTGAAGTGAGAGAGTACTAAAAGTAATTTTGATTGAGAAATGGGGTCTTAGACATTGAAGTATCAAGACATAGAAGTGTCTAGATTGTGTCTAGACCCCTCTAGACGAGAGCATAATCCTGATTTCATTGGAATAGCTATTTTCCCCTGGTGAAGCCTAAAAGTCGAAAAAACATCATTTTCATAAAATATGTGACTGGTATGAGGTGTGAGAGTACTAAAAGTATTTTGATTGAGCAATGGGGACTTAGACTTGACATGTCTAAATTATGTCCAGATCTCTCAATATGAGAGCATAAGTCTGAGTTAAATGGAGTAGTCCTTTTTCCTGACGAAGTCAATATACTCATCTTAATGACTAGTATGAGGTGCGAGAGTACTAAAAGGAATTTTAATGTAATAATGACCTTAGACATAAAAGTATGTCTAAGGCCCCACAAGACAATAAAATTTCCTTTTAGTACTCACATCTCATACCATTCACGAGGTCGAATTTATTGTCAGGGGAAAATTACTACTCCATTGAACACAGATTTATACTCTCATATTGAGGGGTCTAGGCATAATCTAGACATGTCTACCAGAAATGTCCAAGACCCGATTAGTCAATCAAATTCCTTTTAGTACCTTCACATCTCACACCAATCAGTAAGTCAAATATATTGACTTTGTCAGAGGAAAACGGGCTTACTCCATTGAACTCAAAATTCTGCTGTCATATTGAGAGCTCTAGACATAATCTAGACATGTCTACCGGCATGTTTAAGGCCCCATTACTCAATCATAATTCTTTGAAATCATTTGAAATGCTTTTGAAAGTAATAAATGCAAAAAATAGACTTTTTACAGAAAAAGTATATATCCACAGGGTATATATCCTTCTATATCTAGGTTTGACCCAAGTCCTATAAGTGTATAGAGATATATACTTGGAGGCATATTTGGGAAAAAAACTTCAATTATAAAATGAACTTCAAACTTGTGTCTTTGTATCTAATTATTAATATTTTAAAGATGTCTGTGGCGACATATTGGTAATGTCAAATGTGCAGAAGAAACGCATATGACATCAGGAGACTAAACCCACATACAAATTTTGGTGACCTTTGAATTAACCTGAACCAGTTATTTTTCACTTGGAAAACTTGGGTTTCATTTTATTTGATTATCTAAAAGTAGTATGTGGTGCCATCTTGCTACCATTCAATGCGCCGGGGAATCGCTTCATATATAACATCATGGGACCCCCCTTAACCCACATACAAAATTTGGTGACCTTTGAATTGACCTGCGCCAGTCATTTTTTACTTGGAAAAATAGGATTTATTTTATTTAAATCTTAAAATACTAAAAGTTTTGAGTGGCGCCATCTTGCTACCGTTAAATGCGCCGGGGAATCGCTTCATAAATAACATCATGGGACCCCCCTTAACCCGCATACAAAATTTGGTGACCTTTGAATTGACCTGCGCTAATCATTTTTTACTTGGAATAATAAGATTTATTTCATTTAAATTTTAAAAACTAAAAGTTTTGAGTGGCGCCATCTTGCTACCGTTAAATGCGCCGGGTAATCGCTTCATAAATAACATTATGGGACCCCCCTTAACCCACATACAAAATTTGGTGACCTTTGAATTGACCTGCGCCAGTCATTTTTTACTTGGAAAAATAGGATTTATTTTATTTAAATCTTAAAATACTAAAAGTTTTGAGTGGCGCCATCTTGCTACCGTTAAATGCGCCGGGGAATCGCTTCATAAATAACATCATGGGACCCCCCTTAACCCGCATGCAAAATTTGGTGAAATTTGAATTGACCTGCACTTGTTTTTCCTCCATGTTTAAATACTATTTTTCGTTTTTATAATTATTATAATTTCCTTTCACATAATTTGGCACAAAATCCAGCACGGTGATATTTGGGACATAATATTTGAAATCTGACATGTTGACATAGTGTACAATAAATTTAGAAAAAAAAATGAATAATGAACTGTGAACAGTGAATAAGTAACAAAGTTCACACACATCATTCCCATGACATATGGCTTGACAAATACAAAAGTTGATTTTCTGCTACTTAAAATTAATCACCTGGTTCATTTGTATCTTTATGTAAGATTATGGAAGCGTGATACCAGCTGAAAATGATACTGTTCTACAAACAGAAGACAAGACCTTGTTGATGTAGATGGCATGTTGTGTCATGTGATAAAATTAGTTGAGGTGCAGACAGGGGTTCAGCAAACTTTCACAAATCAAGTGGATATTCACATCTGCTTGAATTCTCGCACCAAAATGTTAATAGGAAGTATTATTTGTTCAAAGGTTATCTTGGCCAAAAGTGAGCATTCATTTCTCAATTTTCAACAATTTTGAAAGAATACAGTTTTAGCTTTACACATGCAATCCACTTGGGTTCCTCCATGACCTGCTTATCATGACAAAATAATCGGCAACATGACAGTTGATAAGAGTGTGTGTAGTTATCGCCACCAGATGGCAGTGCCTGGTTTGTCAGCTGTGATCAAGCCATAAGCACCTGTCCACACGAATGTAGTTTCCAGGCTCCCACGGTATTATCCCACGTCGCCGCGATATAGCCACTCACAGGTAGAGATCCCACCTGACCTACCCAGCTAGCCATTCTCCGCCAACTTGCTCCACCAGCAATGTCCACGCCATCATCACCAGCAGCACACTATATTGTCATCATCTGCAAAGCCACATGTACAGGGACATCAACAAGCTGCCATTAATAGAGAGGCTGAGAGGAAAACCTTATAAGCACCGAGGGATTATTGAGATGGTAACAAGGCGCTGGGGTCAGTCACATAAAAACTACGTGAACAGGTAATGGCGTAAGTATATTCTTCACATATATTACACAATTGTCACCGATGTACTGAGGACCTTTAAACAGAGAGATAATTAATGTCATGGTCTGATGTATATATGAACATATATGAACAAACATATATATATATATATATATATATATATATATATATATATATATATATATATATATATATATATATATATATATATATATATATTTCTGTACAAAGTGTGTCATAAAGGGATGATTTCTTTTTGGGACATTCGGGTGATGCATCTTTTATACCTGATACATGCATTGCATCCATACATTAATATATATGCACATGTATTCAATGTTTTGCTGGAGTTACCCCCCGTGAGAGAGGGTATGGGTGGCCACACCTATAAACATGGTGAATGGGAGAATGGGACATTTCAGGAAAATCAAACTGGATTTGGGTTTATTGATGAGGGAGATGGTACATTTGAGTTTGGCATGGTTATAGGGAATATGGATTAGTGTGTGAAGGAGATCAATATCGGATCAAGCAAAGGGGATTAAAGGAAAGAACTATCCCCACATAATCAGGGCAATTCCAGACGCCACCTAACCACAGAATCCAACTGGCCCATCATACTATGTCCGCCAAAAGCCGCAACTCACTCTGAATTTATTCATAAAATCGGCATCTTTGTTGTTTGCAAAATAGATATAATATAATACCACATCCCCTTGTCTGTAAACCAGCCCAATATATGAAGAGAAAGTGCTATTATCTAAGTATGGTGAAATGTAATGGCTGGCATATGATATATATTTTATCATAATTCTACGGGCGCTTATACAACACAGGTAACCTTCATAGACCATTCTATTGCAATGGAAAACAGAGACACATCTGAAATAGAATTGCTATCTTGGATAATATTTACAGGTAGTGACCATTGAGCAAATAGAAATATTATGTGGTGTTAGATGTTGGATTTCCATCCCCTTAGATCGTTATTTACTGGGATGTCAATAGTTATTTAGTTCACTGTGTTTATGGAAAATCGCCCCTTTTAGGAATTGTATTGTCAAACTCTTCACGGGCATATTCAAGGGCATATTCAGGGGCATATTCAGGGGCATATTCAGGGGCACATTCGGGGACATATTCAGGGGCATATTCAGGGGCATATTCAGGGGCATAGGAGCACACCCAGGAGCACATTCAGGGGAACATTTAGGAGCACATTATTTATAGGCACATTCAGGAGCACCTTCGGGGGAACATTCGGGGGAACATTCAGGGGCACATTCAGGGGCACATTCAGGGGCACATTCAGGGGCACATTCGGGGACACAGGTATATATTAGGTAACGTAAGGTAAACATGAGGTAATGTCAGGTAAATATTGCTTCCTATGGTCATCCAAGTTACAGGATCAAATATTTATTGATATATTGGAATTATTTGCTGACCAGCATGTATTTTGGTATAACATTTGATTACTGCTGATAGATTGGTGCATATCACGGAAAGTTAACCGAAACCAACAACAGGAAGCAGATCTTGTCATGTAGAAAATGTTTTGGACGTGCCAGGTCAAAGCTGTCATGTACATGTGTATTGTAAAATTAAAGGATTGAAAGCTAAAGTCACTACCTTGCCTTTGGAAGCATCTATTTAGTCTGTGTCTGTTGGTATTGTATCTTATTTCATATCGCACCAATTTGAGCACTTGTTATCAATTCTAGTCATTCAACAGTTAAGAACTGTTTAAACTGGTATTATTAAATACATTGATTTATATCATGATATCAAATAACCGGAAATCCGAGACCTGTTTCACTTTTGATAACGTTAACGTTGCATTTGAATATACAATTAATTCCCCAGCGTCTAAATTGATAAATCATGTACTGCTAATATTATGTAGAAGATGTCTGTGCCCCTCGCTATGGATAGAGCCAAAACCCACTACCAGTATTATTATGTGGAGGTAATAGTCTCCTACAAGGAGGCATTTATGTAAATTGTACTGCTAGCTTTCTGTTACATATAATAAAACAAGAATCTATTTAACCTTGTACGTGCTCTTGACTAGCAATATAATTGCCATAATTCTAGAACAAACAGTGTACCAGAAGTGATGTTGGTAATGTTGGTATGTTTTATTAAGATATAAAATCTTCGTTCAAATTTATTCAAGTCGTGACTCTTATCAATATTTCTTCTAATAGATATTGCTTTTATATACTCCTTTTCAAGCTCCAGACCTGATTTTAATCCATTTCCAGCATAAGAAGTACTTTTCCCAATCTGACACACAATATACCAATATAGTTTAAATATGGTTTAAAACCAGTACATTAGCATGAGCGAAGTAGTCACAGAATTCTTTGAGTTATATACCTTAAAGACAGAAATATACCAGTTGTTTCAGGTAGTATAATTCCTAATTCATAGATACGATTTGGCCCGTAGGTCGATAGCCGATCTCCATGTTGTTTTTCCCCCATTCAAAAGTACACACCGGAACTGATCAACTTTACCGGAACCAGAATTGCACAACTAGCAGAGGTTGGCAGGGGGCTTAAAGTCAGTATTCAGCCACAATATATTTTAAAAGGCCGTGGTTTGTATTAGCATGTTTATGAGACGATGCAAAAGAAAGATTCCCATTCACTTTTTATAAAAAGAGTAGGGCGTTGAGTTCCAGTCACAAGCTTTTATTTGACGAGATATATTCTAAATCGTGCTGGAAAGGTCGTTGATACAAATCAAGTCAAATCAACCACAACAGTTCCAGACAGGTGAACATTTTAACCATTTTAGTGACTCAAAAAGTTTCTTAAACTGCATTTGTTCTAAACACCATACATTGAGTATCATAACTGCGACCCTTGGGATTGATTTGAATTAAAACACATCTTTTAGTTTATTTCAATATATTGCGTACACAAATACTTTGGAACGTTGTTTAGAATTACACTGCTTAAAAATGCATTTATTATAGTATGCCTTGTCTAAAAGATTTCATTTAATTTTGATGACAATCTCATGGCATATCATGAGCAGAAATATAAAAAATGGTGTTATTTCGCGTTAATATTGCAGGTGTGTCTGATATTTAACTCACTAGAGAACAATTGCTGAGAAAGATAATAATAATAATAATAATAATAATAATAATAATAATAATAATAATAATAATAATAATAATAATAATAATAATAATAATAATAATAATAATAATAATAATAATAATAATAATAATAATAATAATAATAATAATAATAATAATAATAATAATAATAATAATAATAATAATAATAATAATAATAATAATAATAATAATAACAATTTGTATAGCGCCTTATCAGACTTGGTCTGCTCAAAGCGCAAAGATATGTGACTCTGTTTAGCTGTGCAGAGTAGTGTAAAATAACAATTTGTTAAAAGTTTTATTTGAAAGAAACTTGATTCAAACTTAAAATTAGCACAGTTATCCTGGTTAAAAAACATATTCACAGCAGCGTGAAATAATTCATATGGCATCTCTGTGTGAACTATATGGAATAGAAAAAAGGTGAAAAGGTGTTTTTACGATCTTTTCAGCAACAATGGCCATATCAGGTCAGCTTTCAAGCCTTTAAACCGGTGTGTCCATGAAATGGGAAAGCATGACTTGTGAAAGGTATAATGATGAAAGTCGATATTCACATGAGTGGATTACATTTTCCATGAGGACTGCTATTTCCATATGAAATCATATGATCTTGATATAATTACAATGGGATGCTCGCTGCGTTTAACAGGGATGGCTTCTCAGCCATGTTTACATTTAGGTTTGCCAGATCACAAGAAAGTTTAAGATACATGTACTTATATTGATTTTTGTGATATAAGTTTATATATTTGCACTAATTATATAAAAGTAAATGCTTGGAATGATTGTGAAGGAGAGAAATTGGCATACATCCACAAATGATACATGACTTAATGTGAACCTTTGTAGGCTATTTTTATATAATATTGCCGGTGACCTTGAAGTGACATTTGAATGACTTTGAAAATGGAACTCCTATTTCCTTGGATTTTATAATAAATATCAATATCTTATCATCTGCCTCTTTCAAAGACGAACTCATAGAGTCTTTATTCATTAATATCCATTCAAAATTAACAATATTAGAGCAATTTTTATTTTCGGACCAATCTGCTAGAGAAATTAGAGGAAAATTTAATATGCTGAGCTATTTTGAAACAATATCTATAATAACAACTTATTGTTGGATAATTTATGACAGCACATATTATAATGCATAGAAAAAAATAATGCTGAAAATAAAATGAAAATAAAGTCTGTCAATTTTTTTTATCAACAAGCTAAATTTGGTTAGAAATAGCTTGAATGTGGTAGGTGTAAAATTGACGGACTTTAAATTAATCCAATACAATCTTTTAAAGTTTCATACATACAAGATTTATGTGTATTTTCCCCAGTACGTTGCTCTTATCATAATGGTACATAAAAATGATAATAAATTCTCAAAGTATGTGAAAATGTGCTAAATTTGCAATATAAAAAATCAGTTGACAAGAAACGTTTTAATTGTAGACAAAAATGGATTAACTCATTGAAAAGCTGATTTCTCTCTGCAAATTTACATATATTTTATTTTTTTCTTCAAAAAGAGAAACGTGCTAAGATTGTTTCTTGAATATGTGTATAAGTTGTAGATTTTTGGCACCATTTGTTCTGGGTGAAAGTGACACCACGCACCCACTACAATAGGAAGTTTTGTACTACCCATTTCATATTCAATGTCTCCCATTTCTAGCGATGTGGTCACATTGCACAGGGGCAGACTGGGTCCCACCTCAATCATAGAGTTTGGTCAGGAACAAGAGCACATGGGTAGGATTTTTGAGTTTCCTGGTTGGCTTTCCATCTGTATTGGCATTATAATAATGTCATGGTCTGGACCAATCTGGGTAGTGGATCTGAACCAATCTGAACCAGATATGTTTCAGGGGTGGGAGAGATCGGTGGACCATAGCTTGACACTATAATCTAGATAATGTAGGTCGGTATAAAAAAAGTTATTAATGTCATAAAAGTTAGGTCGACAAGATCAAAACATTATTAATGTCATAACAAGTTTTCTTTTTGCCTGCCACCATCCTTAATGAAGCCGCATTCAATTTGTACTCTGCCATAGTGAATTTGGGATGGTGGCGCTCCGAACCATGCACATTTCCTTCTTTCAGCAGTTTGCAAACCTGCTCGGAAACTAATATCATGAGAGTACGAATCGAATGCATCTACACAAATAACTGATGTGTATACATTAGCCCTCATCGTCTTTGAGCAATATAGTATACAGTATGTTATAATATAGTTTCTATTATAACATATATTTATTACTGCTTTAAGAGCTGTATAAAAAAGGCCTTAAAATGCTAAGAATGGACAAGTACTTTCACTTTGAATACAAACGGCTCAAGCTATCATTAAAACAACATCGAAACCTCATGACAGCCTGTTTTTCCCATCAAATGAGATGTTCAAAAGTCAAAATGCCACTTTAAATTAAGAGATTCCAAAAATCTTTGTCTAAAATGGTGATTTGATGGTTATTCTATTGTCAGATTCTGGCAAAATACCACAGCAATGTATCAAACTACCTTTTTCTAAACAATATTTATATCCAAAAGTAAGAGGTAAAGTCAAGGTCAAGTAATATATCAAGTAATAAATCAAATGAGAGACTCCACCTTATCATCATTTAAATTCTATCAGGGAATAATAGCAGTATACAATTAACTTTGTCAAACAAGACACAAATTTGAAAATAGGCTGGACAGTGACTCCCAGGTCAAGCCTTGCCATATTTTGACATATGATACCTTAAGGAAAGACTTCCCTGACATTTTCACATATATATTTTCATATCCTTTATATAGTTATTGTTTATGGCATGTTTGGTCAGTAAGTGCTGATGTATCGATTGAGATCCCAGATAAAAAGGCTTAAAATGTACATTAAATGTAAATAAAATTTGTTTGCAAATGTGTTTTTGCTGTGAAATTTAAAAACTCGGTAATGTTGGATTTTGAGACAAATTCCATTACTACATGTTTAACCCAGTATTCTGACAGGTGAAGCCATATTAAAATGCAAACGCGACAGCCAAGACTTGATAAGCATTGGAATAATCAATATTCAATAATCAATATTTTGTTTTTTCTCTTTTCTTCTTAAACAATGTTTACAAATATAAATTTTATTTTGCAACTAATCCTATTCCCGTCCTTCACTATCATATAGTCATAAAGAAGTAGTTAATGGGGTAAGAGGGGGGTAATTAATGGGGTAAGAGGGAGGCAGTTAATGGGGTAAGAGGGGGGTATTTAATGGGTATAGTGGGTGGTAGTTAATGGGTAGGAAGGAGGTAGTTAATGGATCAAGAGGGATGTTGTTCATGGGCAGGGAAGAGATAGTTAGTGGAGAAAGAGGCAAGTATTTAATGGGTAGAACTTTGACAAGAAAGCCTGGAATGTAGGTCATTATTGTTTGTTTGTTTGTTTTTTGGGGTTTTTGTTTTGTTTTTTCTCTTTTCTTCTTAAACAATGTTTACAAATATAAATTTTATTTTACAACTAATCCTATTCCCGTTCTTCACTATCATATAGTCATAAAGAAGTAGTTAATGGGGTAAGAGGGGGGTAATTAATGGGGTAAGAGGGAGGTAGTTAATGGGGTAAGAGGGAGGTATTTAATGGGTATAGTGGGTGGTAGTTAATGGGTAGGAAGGAGGTAGCTAATGGACCAAGAGGGATGTTGTTAATGGGCAGGGAATAGACAGTTAGTGGGAAAAGAGGCAAGTTTTAATGGGTATAGTGGGTGGTAGTTAATGGGTAGGAAGGAGGTAGTTAATGGATCAAGAGGGATGTTGTTAATGGGCAGGGAATAGACAGTTAGTGGGAAAAGAGGCAAGTATTTAATGGGTAGAGTGGGTGGTAGTTAATGGGTTGAGATAGAGGTTGTACGTGTTTAGAGAAGCGCTTTTGATGGGTAGAGTGGGAATGGGTAGAGTGGGTGGTAGTTAATGGGTAGAGATAGAGGTTGAACGTGTTTAGATAAGCGCTTTTGATGGGTAGAGTGGGAATGGGTAGAGTGGGTGGTAGTTAATGAGTAGAGATAGAGGTTGTACGTGTTTAGAGAAGCACTTTTGAAAAACAAGACTCGTGATGTGATTTGTCCATAAAATATAACTTTGACTTGACAGAGACCTAACTGGAAACACCAGCAAGTGGGTGGAATGTATACAGTTGAATATATGTAGTGTTGTCTTGGGAGAGCGTTCACACTTATTGTTTTCACGTTATGATTATTTTCTGACCGAATAAATTAACTCAGAATTAGTGTACCTGTGTAAGGTGTGAAGATGACAGAGATATCCATGTGGTGTTTATCATATTATGCAATGTATTGATGTTATCGCCCAAACATGATAGCCTTCTTGTATAAGTGTTCTTTCAATAACCAAACATTTGAAGTTGTATAAAGAGGATAGTCTACACATTTTGCAAATGGACAGGTCACACACCAATGTTCAAATATGTATTTCCTCATAAACAACGTATCTAAGTGTTTTGCTTTCACTTGATCAATAAGCATCAAGAAAGGAGGTCAATCAATTATAATTGACCTGAAGCAGCTTGTCTATAAAAAGACATTTATTTTTTTACAGAGATATGTCTGACATATGCTAGTTTAAAACATATGTTCTGATATTCCAGCACTGCATAAAAGGTGACCAGGTCTTGTGTTCACCATAATTAGAGTGTAAGAAGCAAATCAGAAACTCTTAGATTTATATGGATCACATCAAAGGCTCAGTCGATCACAATTAAGGGGCAACCCAGCATCTGAGGAACGCCATCACAACGTGATCATTCTCTATTGCCAAACACATGCAAAACCTGCATTTTCTTCTCATCCTAATCAGGTTGGGCAGGCGTTGGAGATTTCATACAAGCAGCTTTTGACTCTGATCAAATGAGGTGTGTGTGTATAGTTTGAGCTGGATATGGCTTTATTGTGCATTTTTCATGTTCTCTATCTGAAACAGCGTGGGCAGGCACTGGAGGTTCCATACATGCAATCTGTGACTGCTGATCTTATGAAACGTGTGAAGTTTTAGCTGGTTATCGCTTGGGTGTGCACTTTGCAGTTTCTTATGTATCTGAAACAAGGTGGGTTGGTTTTATATGTTCTGCACATGTAACATCCAAAGAGAACAACTGTAATTCTGTCGTTTAAAGTCAAATCTGTGTATTTCTTAACACAATCAATAGAATTGGGTGCGTTTTTCATTTCATTTTATCTTTTCCTGTTTATGGAGATCAGCGCAGGCAGAAATCATAATAACACTACGGAAACCAGCAGCGAATAAAGTCTTGATTTTCGGTTGGCTCGCTTTTTAACACGACACTCAAATACTGGCTACAAACAAACACATCACACTTTAATAGGTACTTGCTATACATATATGGCAGACGCACAGACATGTAACACACAAATGACATCCATGCCATGTTTATATGCATTTTTTCTAACATGGATACAGGTAAGAACTTTTGAGTAGTAATTTATTGTGAGATGTAGCTATACCGTTTAGCTAGCTATCTACAAAGCCTACTGTGCACCGCACGTACGAAGTGGAATAGTTTTAGTCAATGTAAGAACACAAAAATGGATTGTTTTCATCTTTCTAAAATGCCTTTGATGATGAGTTATACACTACACTGTACATTCTTTCTGATATTTCAATATATGTACATCATGTCTCATATGTACATCAAGGTCTCAACAAGCGTTTGTTTCCCAAAAAATTAATTTCTTTATTCAAAACGTTAATTTTCCTTTCATACTGTGTTAACTTGGAAATGGTTTAGAGTCATGTTTATAAATAATCCAGAAACAAATATTATTAAATGTTATTGGCGATCTTTAACCAATTTTTATCTTTTCTTTTTTTGCAGGAAACAATATAAGCCATTTGCTGGGAGTATTCAATAACTCAGTCTCATTAAGCCGACACCTGAATGTTCGTCTACCTGCGCCATAATACACGCATATTAAACATTACATTTTTGTCCACAAAATATAAATATACAGTGAACATTTGCATCGCTATAAAATAATAATCCGATAACTAAATATGATAACATTTGGATAAGGATTGGATTGGACGCAGGAATATGTTTACTGAAAGCTACCATATGTTAGAGGGATGAAAGGTTCTCAAAGCAATTCCATGAGTAAAAAAGAACATGTACCTTTTCAGAGATATAATAACTAATTCACACCAGCTTAAATTGGAAATGAGCTAGATTGGAGTTATCTTCATCCGCTACAAAAATGCCTCTTACAAGAGCAGACGACAGGGGTTTGACGCTCACCCGGCGTCTCGCTTTTGGCGTCGGTCACGTTTTGAATGACCTTTGTGCTTCGGTATGGTTCAGTTATTTATTGATATTTCTACAAAATGTGATGTGCATGTCAAATGTTATGGCTGGAAACATAATGCTGATCGGACAAGTCTCTGACGCCCTTTTTACGCCCATCGTTGGAATAGAATCCGACAAATCTAAAGGATTTTGTAAATATGGGAAAAGGAAAAGCTTTCATGTTTTAGGTAGGTTTCCATTAAACAACATTTTCTTCTCTCGCTTAAAAGTGACCCCAGTAATTTATTTTGTTGAAATGGTAAACTATTAAATATTTCCCCTATTTTCTGTCGTACAAATATATCGTTTTTCCTTAAAATATCAAATTACATTTTTTTACGATTTCTATTCGTGAGCAAGTAAAACCATTTGTTTTAAATGATTAGGCAGAAGTTTACACATACATTCTAAATTTATAAAGGTATAAATACCTGTCAAACTGTAACAGAAGTTCAAATGTAAAATCTTGATACATAATGTAGAATACATACTTGTTTTATTTAACTTTAAACAACTCCGTTTCTGGCAAATGCTGGACGAAACCCATTAGATTGAAAGTCCTATACATTGCTTAAGTCAGCTGTTAAGTTGCTATCATCTGCTGAAAACACCCCCACAAAAAGAAATAACAACGTTTGCTGCAATTGCGATATGTTTCAGGTACTCTGTGTGTGTTAGTGACTTTCCCCTTCCTGTTCATTCGATGTATTGGCTGTGTGGTGGGGACTTCCGATTGGGCCAAGCTGGTCTACTATGCGCCCTTTGTTGTGATATTTCAGTTTGGTTGGGCAACAGTTCAGATAGCTCACATGGCCTTGGTAACTGACCTCACCGGCAAGGAAGAAGAAAGAATTGAACTCAACGCTATCAGGTCAGTAATTAAACTGAGGTAATCCAGTTTGATGTATGTCAAAATACATACTATAAGGTCTATCTTAATCCCAAAGTAAGAGTGTAAAACTAACAAAACGATATCTTAATAGATTCACAAAGGGCCCTCAATGAACAATAAACATGTCTATGGCTGCATAGGTTTAAGTTTGCAATATCTTGATTATCTTGTCTTCTGCAAAATAGTGTTTGTATTTTGATACCATTTCTGTGTCCTGTACTGATCACAAAAGCATCCGGAGAAAAACAATATTACTGTCGTAAGGCTTGTTCCCTTATAGTGGTCACCGCATAGTAAATTCACTATAGGCAGTTGACCTTGATAAGGGATGGTAACAGTCAATGGACCTAAAAACTTAATGAACACAAAAACCAGATTAATTATAGTCTCATATTTGATATTTACTTCAAGAACACTTATACCTTTCCTTTGAGAAACCATAGCTCTAATGAGGAGAAATGTATAACTTGATATGACCTGTAAGGATAGCATTTATAGTCTGAATTTGAGAAAGTAAATAGAATATAAATTTCAAATAAAATCAATTAAATGAGCCGTATGAGCAATTAGCCTCAGCTTGAACACAGTGCCACACCTCAAATAATATATGCAGCTAGAGCAATGACAAGAGGAAAAAAGTATATTACTCTGAAAGAATGTGGCAGGTAAAGGGATCCAGAAAGGTGATATGTATCCACCGGAGACATGTTCCCAGGTGCATGTATTGATTTCTTTTTAAAAGATGTATCACTACTAAGTCTTTGCTGGAGACCATCGGATATGATATCCAGATAGAAAGGCCTGTAAGAATAGGTTCAAACTGAAATGGACATTTTATGGTTTGAGACATGTGTCTTGACTTTAATGACTATAGAAAATTTATCAGTAAAATACTATACTAGATATACCAACTGAGATATACCAACTTTGAAAAATGTACTGAGACAGATACATATACATAATTTTACATTTATGTATATAATTATACATATACATATACATATTTATACACATATATTTATTTGTTTGAAAATGATATACATAGTATATATATAAATGGTATCATCTTGTATTAAAAGATCCATGAAATCACAGAGGTTACAGGCAATTTTACAGAGGTTTGGGATATGATTAATTGATATATGGCCACGAAACTGTGGTACAAGCAAGCTATCTCACTTAAATCAACCAAAATATACAGATCATGGTTATTGTCTTTTACTGAAAGTGCCAAGTACTGGCTGTACTCTTGTCATCACTATGTGGTCACATGTGTACAAGCATCTTACTTCCATTTTGGTCTGTAAGGGTGTTAGGCCTGTACCAATGGGCAAATATTAATTGACAAACAGGCCTCTGTAATCCAAATCGCTCCATTTCGCATTCTGAGGGTGTCCCATTGGAAGCAAAACTTTACTAGGCAGGTGTTTGCACTAGATCACTGGTCAGCTAGACAAAGTTTGTTGACAAAAAGTCCAATGGAATATTTGGAGTTCAGCAAACGACTCATCCTTTTTCAAATGGCACAGAAATGTATGTGGGAAATATGATGGCACTGTTACCATCTTTTATGAACTTCTTTAAGCTGTGAGGGTCCATACCATGAGAGAGTGGGCTGAAGTTTAGTCAAACATTGACTGTGGTGCTGCAAATTGTGGTGGATCTGATATTAGTTATTATCATTTCATATTTGCCCGGACTGTGATGGTATAATATTTTATACGGTGTTTCTAACACTAGCATTACTTTTTCAGGTATGCTTGGACTGTGATATCCAATATTACAGTGTATGTGATCACATGGATTCTACTCGGTAATGGGACAGACCCTTCTGCCAATGTAAATGAGGGTGACGACAGTGTATTTATGGTAAGAATCTGCTAATCGTTTTATGATAGCATATTCATTGGTATTAATTTTAAAATGCATTCAATCATCCAGCATGCATCCCGACTACCTAAAACCTTGCCTGATACAAAATAATCCCTGACTGAGCGCTCAGTGAAGCTACATAAGTATGTCCTTTAAAGCCGATATTGCAGAAAAATGCTGTGATTTAGAAGATTTTGATATTCTATTGGCAATAGAATGGAATGGAAGGACAAGCCCTGCGCGCGCAGCACTGACCTGTATAGCTCCACGTGTCGCGCGTTAACTCAGTGGTGAACAGTGAATTTTCCATGTGAGCTGCTATTGATTTCTTACATCATCTCACATGCAATGTCGCTCCCCTTCACTAAAAATAAAGTAAAACCGGTAAAGGAAATAATGTCTTGTGAATTACATGTATTGACTCTAAATTCATTTAAATCCGTTCAATAAACGTTTATGATGACAGAACACGTCTATAGCATTTAGGTCCTGATTTGGCAACATGTAAAAGGATAAGATAAATGAAATGCTTCATAATGTTTTCATAGACACTCCCTTGACGGTAACTTCCAGTAGAGAAACATTAATGATAAATAACAAATATGGAACTATCATTAAAATTGCAATCAACTGTGTGCGATTCACAGTTTTGCAAATAAATGTCCTTACTCAAATGTACATTTCTTCACTCCATAATTTCAAGATATATTGTTAATCGTACAAGGTCAATATATGCACTTTAACACGCGATAATTTATGATATTTATCCATAGATTTATTGTTAACGGAATCATTTATGATAACACCAAAATGACTTTCTTTTCCTAATGTTATAATGTCATATATTAATTAACCTGTTTATTGCTATTTGTCAAAGAGTGCTCTCTCAATTATTTACTCAAGAGACATAACAGCTCTGTTCTTTTAATGGTCAGTAGAATTGCATGAAATCAAGATTCCTTTTCTCATATGAATGGTTATCGCCACTTATCGTTGTTAATTCTGTTGTAGAGACTGGCACTTATAGTTATAGCAGTGGGATCAATATTTACCATCATATTCCATGTTGGCACAAAAGAAACAAGTACGAGTTCAAATCTCGACCTCATCAAACGAGATTACCGCGAGACCACGTGCGACGAAGATAATAAAGCCGCATTGTCGTCCAGTGTTAAGTCGGAACACAGTAATGACTATGATAATATATCTATATCTAGTAGTGCCAATTCAATGCAGTGGAAAGATTGGTTATTTGAGCCGCAGTTTTACCAGGTATGTCTCATAAGCAAGGGTTACAAGCTTAATTATGTGATTTATAATGATTCAAGGTGAATATGGGTACGTAATATACAATTAATTGTTCAATTATGCGAAACTGTCAAAATGAGATTTTGTACTAGACCTCATTATTAGATAAGAAAAATTTATTTATTTATCTATCTATCTATCTATCTATCTATCTATCTATCTATCTATCTATCTATCTATCTATCTATCTATCTATCTATCTATCTATCTATCTATCTATCTATCTATCTATCTATCTATCTATCTATCTATCTATCTATCTATCTATCTATCTATCTATCTATCTATCTATCTATCTATCTATCTATCTTTCTATCATCCAATTATCTATCCATCCATCCATCCATCTCTCTATCTATCTATTTTTACTGATCTATTCATTAACTTAAAACAAAATATTGAAAAATGCTTCATGTTATTTTGATGAAAGCGTAATATAATAGATAAGAGAGTAAAGTGTATTATTTTGTAGATATCGCTGTTGTACATGGTAACCCGGCTTATTGTCAATGTTTCCCAGGTGTATATGCCCATGTACCTGACAGATTCTCTCAAACTATCCAAGGTAAAAGCTGAGTAATAGTCTGCAAAAACCGTTCTCCAGCTCATGTTTATGAATAATAAACACTTCATAACATTTGAGGCTTTGCAAGTGGCTAGCTGTATATGTACAGTGATGGTCCATTTTCATCGCAACACTGACAATAGCAAACCTGAAAAAATAAAAAGTACATCAATTGAAGATCTATCCATTGATATTACCGAAATATGAATATTTATATTGCTTTCTTTTAATGCATATATGTGATGTTTTGACTCCATTTTGTTTCATATTCAGGAGTATATTGCAGTGGTGCCACTAGTTGTTTATATATCAGGATTTGTGGCATCCTTTGTTGTCAAACCTGTCAATGCCAAATTAGGAAGAAAGGTAAAATCTATGAATTTTTTTTTTATTGCGATGACAAATTCGAATGCCTCATGTTACTAAATTATGAAATATATGTTACTACAGCAAAAATAGTGTGAAAATGAAAGCGCTATTCTTGACAAATTTCTGATAATAGAATCGGTAGGAAAACTTTGAATAGGACTAAATATTCTAGTCCCTTTGATAATTATTTCAACTATTCATGTTTGTTGCTTTACAGTGGTCTTATCTGCTTGGTACTATGACAGTGCTCGCCTGCTGCTTCTGGCTTTTTCTCCTGTGTCCTCATATCCAGCAGTCCGTATTTGGGGCAGCCATTTTACTTGGTATAGGTGGCACCACTGTTACCGTAGCCTCGCTTTCATTAACATCAGATCTTATTGGAGAAAATACAGTAAGCGCCAGTTAGAAATATAGGTATTTCTATATAAATATCCTTAAACATACAAAAACAATTAACTTGTGACATATTTTTATTTACATGTGTTATTTCCTTATTTTCTTATGTTGGTTTATTGGAATATTAACAAGAAAGTAAAAATATTTTGAACTGTTTGATAGTCCATGACATTTACATTTAATTATCTAGTTATTTATTTCTATTTGTTTTATTTTATTTTTTATTTTATTTTTTCAGGAAAGTAGTGCCTTTGTATTTGGATGCATTAGTTTTGCTGATAAGCTGGCGAATGGCATTGTTGTAGAGATCATTCAGCTTATGTATCCTTGCCCGTAAGTATCAGAATCATGAGAGCCCTTACAGTCATATACCCCATATATTAGTTCAATAAATAGGTAACAGTGTCATTTCCCTTCATCAAATATTTCAAATACAGAATGACAATATAAGGTATTAAATAAGAAACTCCTAAAAAATGAAAAAAACTTGAAAAAAAAAATGAAACTTTAATTGAAATACCAAAAGGGACATTTTTGAAAGAGATGGTTAGGATTAATTGATGAATGTTGCTGTTTCAGGACGGGCGTTTGTTGCGATGCCTGTGTGACTTATTATAATGCTGTGATGGTGTATGTGGTGGGAGGTATGACCATTCTGGGGCTCATCACCCTGGCAACGCTAGCTCCATTCAAAGTAGGGAGACTTAGGAGATACACAAGTAAGAACTTCATCTCATCGTCAGCAATAGTATTTGTATACCTCACTGTTATTGGTCACAAAGAATATTGTTTTATACATATATATGGAAATTATTCATGATTCTTGCCATTTTAGAACCAGTTTATATTGTAAGTTCTATTAGGCAATTAATTGCCTGTAGTTAAATTGGCTGGATTCCGTGGATGAACCCCACATACAGTTTCCCTCTTCAGATGCATTTTGGTTTATGAATATTGAATATATTGGACATGCTAAGATAAAGATACCATTCCCATATAGATAACATTCCCATACCATTCTTAAAGCTATACAATTCCCAGTATTGGGCACATTTTGAATAAAAGCAAGTTGAATTTTGCCAGTTTGAACGGAAATATCTTCTTCTATATTCCGTTACAAAGTAAAAAAGACAAAATCAGCTCAGCTGTTGGGTAAGCAAATAGACGTCTTTGGGGTTGTAAACTGTTTCTGCATTAACCTTTATAGGATACCAATTTTGGACTTTTCTAGCTTATCGATTTTCACTGAAAGAGTAAGTGAAATGATCCTGATTATCACATTATTTGTTGTCCATGCCATCAGAAAATAGTCATGTGATACCAAGTGAACTGAAAATAATTTTTAGAATAACTGTCAAATGCAATAATAAAAGAATATGAAATAATGCCAAAAAATGCGATAATAAAAAAAAGATGAAAAAATGATTTAAAAAAATTAAAACATAATCTATAATATTATTTATCATAATGTATAATATTTATTTTTGACACATCCAGAACATCAACTTATTTCGACATAGAATTTAGAACAAAGATTGTCATAAATTTTGGATATCTAATAAAGATGAAATAAGCTTTGTGCGATGCCTCCATTTCTAACTGAACAAAAAGTGTTAATTCATGTGAGAAATAAAGATATTCCTTGGTATCAAATGACTTATATATATTTGGAAATTTAGTATTGTTTTATTCTATCAAATAACTAATTGTGTAATTGATATATTTATCAGAGTATTTAGAACAAGTTAAACAAAGAAAAAAATAAAAGGTTTGATAAGAAAAGACATCAATCATGTATGCTATAAGTGAAACTTTTATATTTTTTTTTACAAATTTTAATTGGAACATTTTAGTCTGCACCAAAATTGTAGAAATAGGTTGTTTTGCTTTGTAGTATGATGAGATATTTTCAGCAACAAATATATAGGAAATACGAGGTTTTTGTAGTCTTGAGGGCATATATCTTTAAGTTTATGATTATTTAGCCTGTAAATTGATCTCAATTGCCATTTGTGAAAAGTTAAATTATGTCAAGTAAAGGGAATCCCCAAATAAATCAAAATTCCTATTATCAGAAACAAATGGAAAATTTGTAATTATCCTAATTTATATTTCAATCTTTATCTGTAATATATTTTAATATAAAGATGGTAGTTTCTTTAAGGGTATTTATGGGTCTTGCATTTGAATGCCCCCTGGTGACAGTTTGTCTGCCGGAACTACTTTTTTTGTACGCCAAAATTTCATGTTTCTATGTAATTTTCAGAATTAGATGGCGAATGTTCACCACTTTTAGGAAGTCCTACATTAGGATCACCCACCATAGGGACTCCTAGTTATGGCTCCCCTGCAAACCACAACCCTACAAAAGAGAAAGGTGGAAAAAGGGGCAGCATTCTTGATGATAACACCATCATGTTAAGTGAGGCATTCACAGATAACAGTGACCATCCGCAAATAACATTGGTGCCATCTGGTGATAAAACAGAATACGTTCTCAAAGTGAAAACATAATATCTTGTTTAAGGACTTCAGGGACATTCATCTTCGCTGAATATATGAATTACACAGATCAGGACAGGTGTAATGACATGAGTATAGCTGCATCTTCTGGCCTGGGCTGTTCTCTTGTTTCAGATCCATATTTTCATTGAATGTGTGGATGGCATTTGAATGAAGATATAAGGTCTTTGCGAATTGATCGGCACATGCATTTAGATAGGTGAAAATGGGTTTAAGGTTTGATTAGACATGTACGAAAATGTGTCATATTTTAAAAATTACTTATTAACAAGAAAATAAAATTACTTATTAACAAGAAAATACGCTTAAAAAGCTTCCCGACACTGCTTGCTGCTTGGCAAGACTGGTGGGGGTGACCCTGAGGTCCCGTTTATATATCCCCCTGGGTGGACCCCCTGGTGACATGCGACACAAGTGCAGGGCATTTAGCCTGTCTGACCCGCTCTACCCGCTTCTTATTGTATCAATGTTACATTGAAAAGACAATTTGTGTAAAATATATTTATTTAATTCATTATGGAGTATCACATGTGAGTGACAATCAAAAATGGTTTTTATTTCTTATTTGACCAATATATCGGGCTGCCTGAGATCAGAAATGCTGATGTTCCAATTCTACCATGGCATTACAGTGAAAACATCATTTGTGTATTGGTTTAAAAAGCCCACCGATTTGAATGGTTTATGTCCTCAAACAAGTCTTGATGTGAACTAATTGTCATATTAAATATAAAGTTTGCATCAAATATTTTTTCATTCAGTATTTCAATCGGTGAATATATCAAAACTTGTTTACCAAATATGATTTGCCCTTGCTTTTACAGACATAAAGACTTAAAACAATTGTGTTCAATCTAATAAGTAGTCAGATATTTGTGATAAATATCTTTAAAACATTAAGTGTTAACAATGTATTTCAGGATGATCTATCATTATGGAATAAATCCCATAAAATTACTGACAAATATCTCCCATGCTAGTCTTGCAATTTGAAAGTTAAATGGTTTACATCATAATTTAATTATAAAGAGTGTTATGTCTTGCTGACCATGGACAAAAGAGACTTTCATCATATGAATGAACTATTCAAACTCAATTATAAAAAGTAGTTGTGACATTATGAAGCAATCGTGTTGAAACGCTTTTGGTTAATGTTTTGTTCTAGTGGCAAGGCTATCATGACTAGGGTGACCAAGGATTTCATCATAACAACTCGCATGTACTGCTATAATTGGTTTGTGAATAAATGAAGATTTACAACAATTCAGGTCGTAGATAATCATTGGATTTGGAGAAATGGGAGGCTGCTAATCGGATCTCAAAGAAATATTTCTTTAAAATTAATTATTTCTCAACACACTTAAAAGGGAATCACAAAATGATTATAAACCTTTAAAATATCTATTTTAATAAAATAATTTTGTGGGGAAAATGGTTAAACCACTCAAGATGCGAATCTTGTAAGTGATATTTTAACATACTTATAAATATGCTTTATGAATATTCCTGGATATATTTTAAACAAAGAGATCATAAAATCACAAAGCCTTTTTGATAATAGGATTATAAAAATAATAATGTTTTATCATTGACCTAAAATCTTTTCAAATAATGTTGACCATATTTAATTACGACAACACATCATATAAAAATATATTCATACATTTATTTGCAACCATTGTACATAATTCATATATTTCATCTACTATACATTATCATTAGAAAATCAGCTTTGTGCAACTCATTCTTCTTAAAGACGCAACTTTACTTTCTCAAATGTTTTTATCTTTATTACGAGGTACACATTTCCTAAATAAAGATTCAATGTTTCTTTGCGATATGCAGATTGTTAAATTGAATGCAAAAGTGATAACAAAAATAGCATTACTAAATCAAGGTATAGTGAGTGTCCACTCTTTTTTTGTTTCATCACTTTGAGGGATTTAAACAAGTGGGATTTAACATTTTCATTCCAATGGTGCCTCTTAAATTGAATGAATCTGCCATATCATAGGGAAATAAAATATCATGATAATTTAACTATATTCTGAAATATATAAACCTATATATTACAATAGATCATTCTGTAGATTTCTTATCTTTAACACATCTGCAATACATCTTTAATACATCTTCTATTATGTAACAATGTTTTAACAGAAATAACGTATCACAAGATATATTATTAACAACCTTTCACAGCAACAATAGAAAATCACTCTTATTACATGTCAAAAGAAATTTTTGAACAAGAATTTCCTACACTCTATTCAAACACACCTCTTTACAATAACTGTACATATGTACCGTGAAAGCTGTTCACAACAATAAATATATATGTATATTATATCATATATATATATATATATATATATATATATATATATATATATATATATATATATATATATATATATATATATATATATATATATATATATATATATATATATATATACCAGTTAATAATCTCCTTGTTCTTTCTTATAGCTTAGTGGAGCTAATCTTCGCGTGGGTGTACTTTATAACATCTAAGTATTACAACTTCTGACACAATTTCAACACAATAATATTTTATTTTAAGATCTCATTGCTGCATTATCAGTTTGTCTTTTGGCTGAACTTTGCTGAGATTTTCGAGGGTCAAGTGGCTTTGTCGGTAAAACTTACATATCCCAGTCAAGTGTGTTCATTTTTAATTGGCAATATGGTAGTATCAGTATTTGTTCCCAATCAGAATATAAGATATATAATGATATCCTTTACCTGTGATTGCCAATACGATTTGCCACTTTTAGAATATGAGGTGCGTTTGTAAAACATCTGTGAGACATTTGTGAGACATTTGTGAGACATTTGTGAAATTGTAAAACATTTGTAAGACATTTGTGAAATTGTGAAGCATTTGGTGCGTTCATCTGGAGCTTGTTAAACATTTGATGCGTGCGTCTGGAGCTTGTTAAACATTTGGTGCGTTCATCTGGAGCTTGTTAAGCATTTGGTGCGTTCATCTGGAGCTTGTTAAACATTTGGTGTGTAACTCGAGTGCGTGAAAACATTTTGACTCCATGCACAGTGACAGTTCATCAAAACTTTAAGGGTATATTACAAGATAGCAAACCTGGTATACACTATATCTACTTATATACTGGTTCAGTGTTTCTCTATTATGCTAACAAGCTCTTAAGCTTTTTGAATTTGGAATAAGATAGTTTGTCCAAGTAACAACAACAAGTTTATTTCAGCATTCATTTGTTGTGCATATTGTGTGTTCTTTCCAAAAGGAATTAAAATTGTGTTAGATGAGCGATAAAATAATAGAAAAAGTTTAAAGGTTTCTTTAAGTTCTTACAATATGGCTAAAATTAAACCTTGGAGTATAATAAATGGAGTTGTGACGTTGTAGCATGTGTGCATGACGTCATAGCAACCAATTGTGACAAACAATGGGATACATTGTTACAAACAATGGGATAGTTTCTCTTTGAAGTGATGTGCATTACCGACATATTTTTTTAGCTATTTTTGAGTTTTTGAATTTGAAAGAAAGAATCATTATTTCATAATGATTACGTTGTGTGGAATCTAATGGTGAAATTTTGGATATTTTTAACTGAATAGGCTATTCTTGACAGCCCTTAAAGTTCATATGTCCATAGACATTTTTCAAGAACTACAAAGCCTATAGAAAAAATATCTATAGATATAGAAGGATGACATTTTCACAATTTAAATAGCATGTTTATAAAAAAAAAATGCCATAATTGTTTATCAATTTTTTAAACCAATATACAATTCTTGTAAAAAAAATGTTTTTTTTTCGAAAACCACAAGTTTTTGTGAGAATATCAGATTTTGGGGGGTAAAAGTGCTGCATCAATGTGAAATCACCTTGCTGGGCAAATGCTATGTAAATGGAATGGACTCATATATTGGCAGATTTGATAATAGTATCAAAGGAAAGATGTTTTCCCAATTAAAAAAAATGATACATTGTATAGGCCTGCCAATCGATGCGTTGGTGGTATAAACTAAATGTGAACGTTGTGCAAGTTGTCTAAATTGTGTGATATTTCAGGTAAATCAATGCGTTTGTACTGAGCTCTTTGCAGGTTGGGCGGGTGGTGTGGAAATTCCTGACATGGACGTTTCTAAAACGCTATAGAATTGTCTACACTTGGAATAGAGAATCAAAATTTATATCTCCATAATCAGTGGAGAAAGTAGAACATTTCACTCGCGATATGTTTTGGTCTAATTACTGTCTATGATGAGTCATAATTGTCACAAAGTTGAATAACGTCACATTCTTCAGGTTTTCGGCTCATATGGCCTCATAAGACACAATGGTTTGGCGGTAACGCACATTGCACCTTTGATCTCATGGCTTCACAACTCCATTCATTATACTCCAAGATTAAACTAACAGATATCACATGCATTAAGGTGTCAATAAAATAATATAGAGAATCTACCGCTTTACAGGACGTCTTCTGATATTGCCATGTGGTTTATAACAAGTTTACATTCCCTTAAAATCCTAATTACAATAAGATTACCTTAATAAAAACAAGTCAGCATTTCTCTTTGCAAAGACATACTGTTAATCTGACTGACTGATTGACTTACTTATAGCGATGGTAATTCCATCTGCAGGTATGGTATCTTTTGATTATCTTTTGTCACTATCATCTCATTATAATCTTTTGAATATTATGGCACAATAGAATGAAATGGATGTGATGACTTCAGAAATAAACAGGACTTTATGAAGGTCAAGTATAAAATACAGCCCTTAACTATCTTGAATTAGTTAAATACTATATGTTTTGTATACAAACATTTTTCATACAATTAACCATACATTTGAATTATTAAGGCTTCCTCTTTGTCTATCGAAGTTTCCTTTTTGTTTATTGTAACTTTCTCTGCGTTTATTTTGGTGTTGTCTCTGTTTATTGTATTACTCATTGTTCATTATGGTTTTTCTTTTGTTTATTATTGTTTCCTCTTTGTTTATTAGAGTTGCCTCTTCGTTTACTATAGTTTATTCTTTGTTTATTGCAACTCAACCTTTGTTTATCACCCTTTGTTTATATCGTTACTTTCTCTTTTTTTGTTTATTGCAGTTTCCTTTCTTTCTAGTGTGAAGTTTTTGTCAAGAGATATCTCAAGTGTCCTTGGACTATGAACCTCTAATATTAAAGTATGCACAAACAATCCCATTATAAGACCGTGCCATACAATATTCTGCAATCATCTTGAATATAACATAAGTTTTCAAAGTTCTACATTAGTTTTCAATGTTCTACGTTAGCTCCTAGGAAAAGGATGACCACAAAATTGTGATCTCCAAATGTTTATTTCAAATTAGCAAAAGGTAAAAAGAAATCTGTCTAAATATTATATGCAGTGTATCACCTGAATATATTTGCAAATATAACAGAAATTAAAATTATACATCTGTCAGAAAATAACACATATATTGTTATAGTGGACCGTATACGATTTATGGCAAGCGATATTTCATTACATAAATTCTGTCAACCAAAATATTTACATAACATACTGAATACTCCAATAAAATTTGAATATTCCTACATCCTACTACCAATTCTAAATCTTTGATTAATATACAGAGAATGATTCATAACATCAAACATAGATATATTGATTGCCTTCAGACGTTGCGTTTTTTGCTATGATGTTGTTCAAGAATTGGAGCAGAGGAAAAAATATTTCTTCATGGAAAATATCAGTTGAATATATTTATAACATACATTTTATAGTTTGACATCATTATAATTCAATTAAATGAGATTTTCCTCCTTGACAGAGTTGACTAATAGATCTGCATAAAATCCTTGCAAACTTAAAAGTTAAGATCACATACAATGTTCAGAAGCTAAAGATTTATTAATTAAGAAATCGAATAAAATAGCACCACTAGCATTCATAATGTTCACATTATTTAGGGTTTACTAAGGTTAGCCCGTTATGAGTGATGCCCTATACTATAGTGTTGAATGGTGCTGCCCTCTTTTGGTCACAAAATCATGATCTGACTTGTGTTACGTCACGGGTGATATAAGCAACTTGAAGATTCTATTTCTATTTTCATAACCATAGCAGAATGATGTTGTGCACTAAGATAATATTGGGTGTAATATCCACAACGATAAAATGGTAGTCATTAGGACTCTGCCGTGTGTTACCCACAAGTTATAGTCAAGCCTGCAAAGGACTGAATTCTATTTGTCTAAAATGCATCTTAATTTAAATCTATATTGTTGATTATGACCACCATCTTGTGTTATAATGTTATCAGAAAATAGCAATGTGGTGTTCCATCTACACTTATACGAGGTGTTATTTGTCTGGGGTCCTTTATGGAGCCAAACATTGTTCTTTTATATATATGTTTGGTAATTCAAGAACAGATACAGTTTAGACATCCATAACATCCAGCTGTATAATAAAATATCACATTTTGGTTGTAGTTTTTCCTTATATATTAAAGATAAAATCTTCCATAATTCAACCTTCTGTCCCTGATGTACAATCTTTGTTACCATTCTTTTATTGTTCACTGTTCTTTATATTATATTTCAACAATATATCTTGATATAATATTTTTATTGATCTTCTCTGATGAATTTATTTCAATCAGGTTTACCATATTTATATTTTACAACAGCTCTTTCTCTTTGCAGATCTACTGCTTAAGATACCCGATAACACAACTGCACATAACCAATGGCTAATGGCTAATGTGATAGAACAATGCTAATAGCTATGCATATCAAGTGAGATTCAAATTAACAATAGAAGAGCATGGACTATTGTTAGAAGACCCTGTAGGATACCATTGGCTGTGTCTGCCTAATTATATTATGATTATCACTACTGCTTGTCACCCAGAGATACATCAATATCATTATAGCTATCCATAAAATGATGCACATTTGGTTTCAGCAAAAGAAATGTTTGGAATCCTTGTTTAAGACCAACTCTACTTTAATATCTATTTAATATATATTTATGGAAGCCACCCTCCTGACTCATACTAAGGATTTCAATCACATTTTAAAATATCAAGAATTGGAAACGTTTTTGTCTTGTCTGCTCATATGTGGACTAGATTAAGGCAAGACACTAAACTCTACACACTTATACATGAGGTTACCAAGTATTCCCCAATGATGCAACTTTGGTATTAGAGTACATTCAACTCCTATATGGCCTACGAAGCAGAGGAACCACTCTAACTGGCTAATATATACAAACATATAAGCATCCTAATATAAGGTCTTCTAATATTAAGACATATCCTGTAGGCCAATGAACCTATAAAGCGATTATGTCATGGAGCTGACATCCATTAATGACGGTATGTCGTGATTCTGTTTAACCTTACATAGAACCTTTTCAACCTAATATTTAAACCATTTATCTGTAAAACAACCCATCCAATCTCACAATAGGTAAAAGGCCTGTCGGCCATTACAACTTGTACTCGCGGCACATACGGCCTATATAGACGTTGGTTATTTGGGCTTATATTGCCTAAGATGAAGTAATACATGCGTCTCAATGGGCCATTTCCATGTATGTACTGGAAAGATCATGATTTGATTATATAGAGGGCGCCACATCCTGGTGACCTCACAAAAACTGGTGTGAAAATCACTTTTATCAAACATCACACAGATCTGCTGACAATACCAGCATTTATTTATCAAGTGGCTAAAAATATCATTCATTAATGATTCAACTGACATTTGTGACTTAACAGACTAAAACCTAGCTCATTGCAAGAAATACATTCTCTCATAACTTTGCTCAAGTTGTTCTAATATATGTCACAATAATACACCTATCCTCCCCCAGAAAGTTAGACATAATAAGCCGTATGTGGCCAACGTCAATATGGGCCTAGTGTTAGGCGAGAATGCAATGGCCATTGACGCTGAGCATCAAGGCAATTTGGACTGAATTCTTGCAGCTTTTCATCGGCTGGAAAACCAGAAAGGTTCACTTTTCTTTACTCTTAATCACGGGTCTATTCTTTCTGGATAACAACTCAGGCTTTGGTATCATTAGATTCATGTTTGGTCTCATCTATTTTCCCTTCTTTGACTGGGACATCATCCTTTGGCAAATCTGTCAGCTTAATACCGTCCTTAGACTCTGAGTGCAGAACATCTGAGGCATCTGATTTAGGGTCTGTTGTTTCATCCTCACTTCCCAACCTAAAATTAACTGTGACGAGCCTAGTTTCCTCATTGGCTGTTTCTTCATGTTCTGGAATATCATCAAACACATCCTCTTCCACCATTTCAACCTCAAGATCATCTCCAGGTGAGAACTCATGGGCAATTTCCTCAAATGTTTTGCCTTTGGTTTCCGGTACAAAGAAGTATATGAAGAGCAGGAAAATGAACATCAACACAAGGAACACCACAAATGTGAAATTATCCAGTTTTTCCTGAAAGTAAATTTTAAAAATATGACATTGCTTTCACATCTATCATGAATATATTCAATGATCTAATATAAGCACTCTTTTGAGTAAAAGGGGAACATACTTTAATGAATACAAACCATAGACTAATTTACAAATATTCAGAGAGGATAAAGTCAGAATTAGACCACATATACTCCTTTTAAACAGATAAACATTCTTGATTAACATTTGTAAGGAAACAGATATGAGCTGGACCATATACTGTACCTGAACAGATTCGAATGTCATGGCTATGATGAAGGTGAACACCCAGTTGGTGACTCCAGCACATGCCATGGCCATGGGGCGGGGTCCCTGCCTGAACAGCTCAGAACCAATCATCATCGGAATTGGACCTGCAATATATTCATAATCGTTACAAACATATATGGAATAGGCCCCCTGCCAATCTCTCCGACCAATGATTAAATATAGTGGAGTTGTACAGATCTGGTTCCGGTAAAGTTGTACAGTTCCGGTGTGTACTTTTCAATGGGGAAAAACAACAACATGGAGATCGCAATCGGCCTATGAACGTTTCTATTTAGTATTGTGCTATCATTTGTGCTATATTCCATACTATTCCAAATATTTTTGTAATGATTTACTTTATTAAAGACTATGTGTCTGCGGTCAAGCATATAGGATCAAGCATATATCAAGGTAGTGTGTTATTTTTCTATCTTTAAAAAGCCTTGATAATTCACTATTTATTGAAAATCGCTGTTAACCACTTATCAATTAGTTACACTACAATGATCTAAAAATGCAAGAATCAGTATTTTCTTGAACATATATGTAAACACGCACCTAATCCCACTGCAAATCCAATAACATATACGATGATGCAAATCACACTGATATAATTCATCCAGAAAAGTTTGTACTGAAAAATACAAAAAGAATCACAAAGTCAGTGTTATGCGTGTCTCATATCATATTATATTATATTCACCAGAAAAGTAGCACACTTTAATTCATTAATAATCTAATTTGCAGCTGAAGTTAAAATACATCTGGTCTAAAAGTTTGCGAAAAGCCAAAAACCATCTCCTGATATCATTGTTATTTCTTTAATTCATTAATTCAGGTCTACAGGTACCATTAGAATACAGAATATATAAATAAATATATATATATATATATATATATATTAGAATACAGAATATATATATATATATATATATATATATATATATATATATATATATATATATATATATATATATATTTATATATATATATAGAGGTTTTGATGCATTTTCTACCAGCTTGCGGCCATCTTGATTATGTAAAAACACGTCGTATTATTGCAGATATCATCCCTATGAACACATTTTTTACAAACGAATTATTGTTATATAAATGCTACCCTTATTGTTTATTTAAGACTGAGTCTCATCTCCGCTCATTTCAGGGCAATTACCTGCAGATTTAATGAGAGTGTGAGAACCAGAAGATCAACTGTCATGACTGCCATTGGTATGATGAGAAGAATACGTCGCCCAGCAACGTCCATGACACGCACCTGGAAACCATCAATATACCATCAACATAGCCTCACAGAAGACAACAAACAACTCTCAGAATCTCTACATCTTTTATCAAAATATAATATTAAGAAAGCATTCTCAAATCTTTTTTTTTTAAATTACAATAAAAAGTTTTAAAAAATTATTGCAATGAGGACAGATATTTGAAATTCTTGAATAATACATGAAAAATAGCTGTTTTATGTATGTGTATACACATATGACTTTTATGTACATGTATGGGTTAAATATACATTGATGTAATTACTTACTGAGACAATTGTCATGGCAACGTTAACTAGGTTGGTCCCTATTACAGCAAAGGGAACCTGATCTAAGGGAACTCCAGCATTTTCAAATATTCCAGATGAGAAGAAAAATATCTGCAAGACAAAACCACAAAAACTACATGTAAGAAAAGTAATTTTCTCTTAACAAGCCCTCTTTGACGGAGGGGAATGCAGCTCAGTCAAACAAGTAATGTGATTCTGGTAAATGTATCAGTACATTCTCATTCAATAATTTTTAGAAACAAATCAAAACATCCTTGTGTACCAAATATATGAACACTCCTTTTAAATTGTCTTGTTTACAGATAAAAAGTGTTTAGAATAGTGTTTCGAGTGTACTTTCAGCATTTACAAATTTCTAAACACTTCTTTGTTTTAAGATTGTCTTGTTTGCAGCCAAGAAGTGTTTAAAATAGTGTTTCGAGTGTACTTTCAGCATTTACAAATTTCTAAACGCTTCCTTGTGTTTAGATTGTCTTGTTTGCAGCTAAGAAGTGTTTAAGACTCAAGACTCAAGAATATTTATTCAACCCATAAACATATATACATAAACAATTTATGTTTGTTTGGTTTTTTTTTTAACATGGGTCCAGGAGACCAAACATTAAGACCATAGAGTGGTCGCTTTATATGCCGGCCACCTGAGAGTTGCTATGTATTATATTCATATACGAGTATGATGATTTCACATAATAAGCAAATAGAAGAATGAGATCAGATCATTGACAAGAAACAATTCTTGTGGAAAATAAACACTATAATATGTACATAATATGTTTGAGCTTCAGTCTATGGTGGTTTCAAGTATACATTTGATTGAAGTACATTGGTGAATAGTTTCACATTAAAAAAAAAACTAAAATAAAAACTATCCATTTCTCTTACATATATAACAATATATTACTGAGCAAGATTCTATATATCTATTTATGAACATTCTTTTAACATATGTGGAGAAACCTGGTAAACTATGTGTATACACCTTGTCTATAATTACACTTTCAGTATCATTTACAAGTAAAGGTACACTGCTTCGAATACATTTTTTGGCAAACTCATGATTGACTCTATTTACATGTAGGTTGTTCTGCCGCCTAGTATTATGATCATATAATGTTTGATTTGGATTAATTTGAAGAGATGAAAAATAAGTGGGTAATCTGTTATTTACAAGTTTATGATAAACTTTAAGTTGGTTTAATTTAAAGGCATCTTCAAATTTAAGTAATCCTAACTTTTTTAGAATGGGTTCAGTATCAGAAAATTTCTTGATCATTATTCCTGCTTGTGCCTCAATAGTACCTTTACTATATTTAGAAAAAAATTAGTGTACCCTGTCTATTTTGAAGCCTTGTTGGCATCGTGATCTTTGGAAAAAGACGGAAACCTGTGATCGCATCAAAGAATTCATCGTATGAATCTTTTTTGTTTACTTTGAGCAAGTTTATAATTGTGTCACCAGTCAATATCAGTTCCTTGTTTTCATATTCATACATGCTTATCACATCTGATAATTCATTTGTAAACACTCTATAGTTTTCAATAAGATCTCTTGGTGGCCTATAGATATTTCCTAAAATGACATTTTTGTTAAACCACCACCATATACTTCTACAAATTGGCCTTCCAATTATGGTGAATAGTGCTGGCGGTGTACTTACAGCATTTATGCCGGACAGTTGCTGAATGACCTGGAGAATACAGGCGATCATGAGAGGCATGAAGAGCTCCCTCTGCCGCAGGAACTGGGAGAAGGTGAACACCTCTTTCTTGTCCTGCTCAGGGTTCACCTCCTGTAAGGCCTTCTGCTGCTGAGACTCTGTGTCCATCTCCTCCATATCCGTCGTGACGTCATCTGTCATCCGGTAGAACCTTAAAGCTGCAAGGATATAAGAAAGGGGAGTAATTTGAAACCTGCAGTCAAAACTGCTCAAACCCATTTAATTTGTTTTCAAGAATTGATGCACAGGTCAATCGTTTACAGTTATTTTTCCTGGGAGAATGGGCATGAAAATCAAACTTATTTTGCCTTTATTGCCAAAAGGGCCATAAAAATGGAATTTCCCCCTTTTCCCCCCATTTTGTTTATACCAGAGGTGTTGTATACTAACATTTCTCCGCTTGTTCCCTTTCTCCCCTGGTGAGGAGCAGGTACCTGGGAGACTCCGGAAGGAGAGGCATTATGATTAATGACGTCAGGGTTGGGATTATCTCCATCAGCAGCAAGAAAGGCCAACCTTCTGCTGTGCCTGCAAAATATTAATACACATAACATATAAAGTGTTTTCTTTTCTTTCAGATATTGTTCCTATCTTGAAGCAAAAAAATCAGAGGGGGGGGGATTGACAAGTTTGTAAAAAATGTTTTTAAAAAGGTAACATTTATATAGCGCTAATACTTGATAATGTCTGCTCATAGCGCTTGATAGGAACTGGTTGGGATTTTAATCAGGACTTCCTGGGTCTCACGGCGAATATTCTATTAAAACTTTACCAAATGAGCTATTTCCGGCAGTTAAATAGTACTGGATATCATCAACATCAAACAACTAGTACTTAATTGTTATTGATGATATCAGAAATTAAGGAACGGTTGCATTGTGAATATTCAAATTGACCATATATATACATGTATATATATAATGGTTTTAAGTGGGAAAATATGATGTATCACGTATAATGAATATATACCTAGGATTTGCTTCAGTCCAAACACACTGGAGAAGAAGATGCCCAGGGTGACTGCTAACTGATGAATAGTACCTAATGCTCCTCTTAAATTAAACGGACTTATCTCTGTCAAAAACATCGGGGCAAGGCAGTTTCCCAATCCTAGAATAAACCACATTTCAACATTACTAATAGTTTCACCCACCAAAAGGTTGCATGCGATTTACAGCTGCACGCTCGCAAACAAGACAGTTTCCCAGAACAAGAATGTCTACATTTCAGTATTATAATTAGTATTTGCCCCAAAGGTTGCATGCCATTTGTCACGTTCTCACAATAACAAGAATTACAAAAAAAATCTAATTGATATGCCAAGTACAAAATATTAAATGTACTGACCAGAGTTAACACCAAACAGCACCCTGCCCAGCATGAGAAGCTCGGGTGCCTTGGCTGCTACGCAGGCACAAGATACGGCAGCCCCGGCCAGCACAAACAAATGACTCAGGAGAATTGACTTCTTCCTGAAAACATAATATATCCATACCATTATAGATTATAGACTGATATGTAAAATATTAATTTAAAACACTAAATTTACTGATTTACACAAACATATGACTCAATAGACTTGACTTTTTCCTGAAAATATAATATATATACATCAAGTTATAAATGTATGTATTATTCATAGATCATATTATTTCCTGTCTAATTTTTTTCATTGAATTTTCCCTATTTGCCGTTAAATTGTGTGTGTTGTCAAGCACCGTAATCAAATCCACACTATTCTATTAAAATTGTTTTTTTTTCTAAATCTCTGAAGTAATTTATCAGCTCAGTAATCGTGTTCTTGGTATCCTACCCATGTTATTCTGATTTATTTAGTGAATTATTGGCTGTCACGTTTATCAACTAATCCACCTTAATGTTCCAGATATGTTAATATTATCATAAGGAGGAACTGTATCAGGGTCATACTCTTAACGATAATAATTCCTGCTAAATGCACCACTTCCAGACGCCACCACACGAAACATTAGCCTCGTAATCAAGGCAAGCATCATAAAACAAAACTACCTGATTCCAAGAATTCATTACCTGCCAAGCTTGTCGGCTATGACGCCTCCCAGGAAGGCCCCGGCCATGCCGCCGGGAATGAAGAGAGCGGTGGTGAGGGACCACATCAGAGTGACCGTCCCGGGAGATATCTGCTCCCCGAACCGATCACTGTACGTCTCATTCAGGAAGTCTTTAATAAGCTAAGAAAAAGAGTGATTACATAATCATCAGTCAACTTGAGCTTGATTCTGGAACTAGTTATGGTTTTAATGCTTCATCACTTCGATAGAAATAACAATTCTTTATTTATTGTGGCATTTATATATTTATTTGACTCTCTGAGAAATAAATGTATTACATAATCTTTAGTACGCCTGCACTTTATATAGGAACTGATTACAGTTTTAATTGCTTCATCTATCCGATAGAAATAACAATACTACATTTATGGAAGGTTTGTCAAATAAATCATATCGACGGAGATTTGTTCGAACGTGAAAATATCCAATATGAATAGTGGCTGCTTAGGAAATAAAGTAGTCCTGAAATGTGGGCTGACTTTATGGTTGATGATCAAAAAATAAATTAAAAGATAATTATTTTGTTTTAGAGGCAATCTTATTGTCACTGGAAAATTAATCCATTCCAACATTCTCTCCTGGTTCCTATTTACAATTTCTGATTGATTTCAAAATTAAACTATTTCTTTTTTTAAAAATGGGAACAGCTATTGGTATTCGTTTCACATTCATCTTCTTCAGTAGTTTGCTGTGGAGAAAGTTCACAAATAAACAGTTATGTATAATATCAATATTTTGGTATATGTTCTCATAGCTATTCTAGCTATTCTGTTCCTGAGTTGTTATAGTTGATAACATATGCGCAAATATTGAGAAATTAAAACTTATGGGAAATCCTTTAGGACGAATTTATATTTCAAGAGAAATTTGAAACATTCTGTTGGCAACAGTTTCTTTCACGTGGAATCTCTTTAGTGATGAACATAAAAAGCGGATATGTTTGTGTTATTTATTAGCTTGTTGAGAAATAAATCCTTTGAGGCTGAAGGGCATTTTTTTCATCCTGCCATATTGTTTACAATGTAACTAAACACTAAACACATTCTAGAGGTCATTCTCACAGTTTGTCATCTATATTTGTTGTGGAATGTTGCACACACCTCAAGTGTTGCAAAGCGTATTTATCTACTAATCTACATTCAGATTTTTTTCTATTTTGTATCATGCTAACAAATCCTCCTTTTTTAAAAAAGAAAAAAGAAAAAAATCTGAATAATAAAAGATAATTTTAAAAAAATGATTAATAAATATTGCTGCAAAAAGACACTATAAAAATGACAAAGGGAAACTTACCTGACTGGGGTTGTTGAGTACTCCTATATTCCACCCAAATTGAAATGATGAGCCAAATGCAATTATAAATGTGGCAAAAGCCAGGTTCCTGGTGACTTTCTACAACATAATAATGGAATAAATACTTTTGCAACAATCTCGTTTCTTTGGGGGGTATTTTTTTTTTTTTTGGGGGGGGGGGGGGGGGGGGGTATTATTTTATTTTTTTCATTTATTTATTTATTTTTTTTCATTTTTTTAATCCTTGCTGTCGCAGAAAGGAATAAGATTTCTAGGGCTCTAGAATATTAACAGTTCTCAGTGTTCACTATATGTGTCCTGTTTCAGCACCAGACATGATGATTTGTGGACTCTTTCTCTGAGAACGAGACATTAATGCCCTCATTTACTGGCTTGGACATTGCGGTGAACCATACAATGAGTACTAAATCTTTATATAATATAATGCACATTCTTAGACAAACAGAAGTAAATACACATTATTTAAATAAACATAGGGAAGAGTTATCTTACAGAATCTAGAGAGACTTTGAGGTCATCGTGGTAGTCGGACCTTGACACCGAGGTGAGTCTGGTCCTTATGGAGCTGCGGCTGGGATGGCTTGCCAGCGAGGGCACTGACGATAAAGGTCTCTCAAACGGCTTGTCCGAAGTGGCAGTAACACTAGAACACAGTTATAACATCTCTGTGATACACACGGCCACCATCAAACATCAGGAAACATTTCAATGAAGAGCGCCCCGAGCAGACCTGCACTTGAATGGCGCTATATAAATCTATTATTGCAACATTACATGTTCAAGGTTGGCCTCGTGGCCAACTTGCTCCAAGTTCAAAATCCGTGATTAAATTTTGAAATCGTCAGCTCTGAGAAATGCACATCATAATTTAATGCATGACCCCCTTCATCTTGTTCTCGCGAGTTCAGAACTGTTTCAATCTCTTCGCTTTGATCTATGAAAATGAACAAGATGGAATCAGGTCGGTGTTGATTGGCCTGTAGAAACACTGACGTATTTGGGTGGCACTAACCAAACAAATAGGAACAAATATATGTCCCAATACATAAACCGGAACATTTTCTACCAATATAGAAGAAGAATTGACCAGGAGTAAAAATAAAAGTTCTTACTCTCCGTTTTCAACTTCAAGAATTAATGTTTTTTTAACTATAAACTGCAATAAGAGCTATTCACTGGTTCTTTATCTGGAGCTCAAAGCAGCTGATTAATGAACACTGCATTAAGAACAATTAATCTGTGCCTATAAATGTTTATTTTGATTGCAAAGGGGATGTTGGGTTCTATCCACATAATAGATTGTTTCTTGCTAACAGTGTATTGTAAGTCTTCACATGGCTTTAAACTCACCGTAAATTTCATTAAGCCAAGATTTTAACTATAAAATATTGATAAATTGGTAATTTTTACTATAAAATATTGATAATTTGATATTTCTGATTACAAAATATTGATAATTATTTTATATGTTAGGCTGGTTTATTACCTGCATCTGCGGACGAAGACTCCGGAGCTGGTCCGGGAGGAGGGCATGTGACCGTCCACTTCTGTCGCCCCATAGCTGGCGGTACTCCGGGTACTGGCGTGGCGCTGCCTCTCTAGCTTAGTCTTCTCCTCCTGCCATGAGAAATACACCAAAATGTCATGAGAAAAACACCAAAATGTCATGAGAAATACACCAAAATGTCATGTGAAAAACACCAAAATGCCATGAGAAATACACCAAAATGTCATGAGAAATACACCAAAATGCCATGGGAAATACACCAAAATATCATGAGAAAAACACCAAATGTCATGGGAAATACTCCACAATATCATGAGAAATACACCAAAATGCCATGAGAAATACACCAAAATGCCATGAGAAATACACCAAAATGCCATGAGAAATACACCTAAATATCATGAGAAATACTCCAAAATATCACGAGAAATACACCAAAATGCCACGAGAAATACACCAAAATGCCATGAGAAATACACCAAAATATCATGAGAAATACATAAAAATATCATGAGAAAAACACCAAAATATTTCACAGTAATTATGGTTTGTGATACAAATAATATGTAGCAATATGATACAAACAATGACACTGCTTGTGGTGATTATCCAAGTTGTCATTCTCGTTAGCATATAGTTGTAACACGATAAGAAGTTTTTGTTTTGTGATAAAAGTTCCCAAATTAATAACATGTTGTTGGGAATTATCAGACATTCCACCTTAGATAAGTACATAATTGATCTATTGTTCTCCAATGTAACTGATTTTGACGAATTAATTATTTGTCCAGGTGAATACTTAATTATGAATATCCCATACGGGACCAGATGGGAGGGAAGAATTTATTTTAATCTAAAATCTGAATAATCTTGTTCAAAATCTTAACAAGCTGCAAGACCAAATTAATTGAATCATTCTTATAAGCGTAAAAATAGTATCAACCTTTATTTCCATGCAAATACGACAGCTAATATTTTGTGGCATCATTATCTACAACATATGATCCTACCAAGTAAGTATTAAATAAGCGATATTCAGATTTACTGGCCAGCAGGGAGTCAAATTAATGAGAGGAACTTACTAAAGATGAATGTTGATGAGCTGCTGAAACGTACAGAAATATGCTTGACATTTCAAAAAGGGGCCCAAATAAGAATGCGATACAAATGACATATTCACAAAGCCATATAAAGTAACCCGGTAAAATGTAATGATTTTTATTTATATCTGGGTCTATGATCTATCCTCATCCTATTTTATATGAAGATAACTAATCCATATCCAATAAATAATGAACATTTCTTTATTTTACTATCAACTAGTTTAGGTACCTACACAAAACACAAAATCGCTAGATAAAAATCGCAGATGTTTTTACAAAGGTCTTTTTTTTTGACAGGACTGATTTCCCTTTCATTTTATTCCTACTTCATCATCTGGGCAGCAGGTTGCCGGTTTTATTCATCGTCAAATTGAATTGATCCCGCGATCAGCGAGGATAGGACGTGACACATTCTGGAAAAGAGGCTGCTGCCAATATCAAGGTCACCTTCAAGACTTGTTGCAGGAAAAACTGCATCGTCATGATCATGTGCAATGTCTACTCAGGCAGTAAATGAATTCGCATTCATGAACAATCGCCACCCATATGGTAACCCTATAGTACAGGCAGACCTCTGCCCAGTGAGAGTAGATCTTAATCATAGAAGAGGGAAAATCTTATTATGATTTTTAGAAATACTATACTCACTTCTTACTTTACATGAAAAGAAAGCTATCAATGAATATATTCAATAACAGTTTTGATATCATAGTGTAAAGATGTTTTATTCATTTTGAAATATCCCAATATTATTTTGGCAAAATAGAATAGCCCACTCCGATATTGGGGAAAAACTCAATTACTGCAGGAATTTCAACATAAACCTCATTAGTACTTTCATCATACATCAAAATGCCGCCATAGGAAACATTGGTAGAGATAGACAGAGCTGGGGCCGGGAAACACACGAATCATAAACATGTAAATGTCAGTGTAAGATGTTGCAAGGGCTTAACACTGTCTATACAAAAATTATTGCCAGACCAAATCGTAAGCCAGGTGGAGAGCGATTATGCCATGGTTTGATACTGTCATACATCATGGTATGTGGGGGTGGAAGGTTGGGGGTGGAAGGTTGGGGGTGGATGGTTGGAGGTGGATGGTTGGAGGTGGAAGGTTTGGTGGTGGGGTTAAATGACTTTGTGCTGCTTTTTGAGTCTGAACCTCAACTTGAATGAAAGAAGGAATAAATAATGTATCAGCAATTAGCTGTCACACCATCTTTAGATGCATTTTTTTGAGGTGAAACAACATAAAACAATTAATTAGACTTTGATTAGCAAAAAAAGAGTTCAGGTGGACTATAGAGAGTAATCAGACAAGCTAAAAATAACAACTCTCCTAATGACTACTAATTAAGTCTTACAAGATCAGTTTGAATCAAGACCAAGTGCATTGATATAAATGTGCATTACTTTATAGCCGGATCAAATAACGTTCAATACATCGATATAAATACATATTTTTAATCTGTCATGTGTTATATAAGACCTTGTTTGAAGCAAGATACACTGCTCATAGCCCACTACTGCACTAGTCATTATACTTAGACACCTGCCTCATCCAATATTGAGTTCTCTTAAGTGCCCTCGCTGACTCGATGCATCAGTGTGTTGCCTAGTTCAGCCATTCTTAAGTTGCCTGGCAGTAAAAGCCTTTTCTGCAACTGTGGCGGTGAATGACTCTGATCAGGTCATACCAGTCAAGAGGCCATGCTGCAGTTCCTGTCTTTGTGTTCTATCCCTTATTTGTGTAGCATTAATTGGTGTCAAAGAATGATTATTTATATTCAGCTTAGAATGAGTTGTTTTGTTCTTTTGGTTTACAATACAGTAATAATAATAATAATATAATAATAATAATAATAATAATAACGATTTATATAGCGCTATATCAGACCAGGTCTGCTCAAAGCGCTTCATTAAGATAGTGCTTTCTATATAAAAATGTTTTAAGTTTCTTTCTGAAAGTTTCAACAGTTTTGCAGTTTTTCACTTCAAGGGGCAGGGCATTCCAATTCTTTGGCGCAGTAACTGATTATCCTGACCTAAGGAATATTAAAATGACGACACAGTTCTCTAATACTGCATACCCTGCTCATTACAACACTATTTCCAATGAGAAACTTACTCAAGATGAATAAAACAGTTCAATATCAAAGAGAACTCACTGTATTATATATGTGTTCAGCCCTTTTCAGCTATTTCCAACCTTTTTCAACGTTGCTGGTTTCACAACACTTAAAGTTCGGGTCGCAATCGCAGTTAACCTTGCCCCTCAAACCATATGTGTGAACGCACTCTGACTTATACACTATAAACGTGTCTATTCTACATCTACATCTATAAGTTTACTCGGCAAAACCTATTGGCATCCCGCCGAGAGTGCATGGTTGCACTAAGGGGTGCAGCTGGTACACACCAGCTACTTGTTGCTAACCTTTATACTCTGGCTAGGGAGTTTCTGAAGGATGTCGAGCTACCTGGTTCCAATGTAGTTAAATGAGGGGGAAGATTGTTCCAGTCAGTTACGAGGCCACGGGCCGTGGCGCAGTTGGTTAGAGTGCCAGATTACTAGCACCAGTTCCTCTGTGGTGATCCAAAGTTCATGGGTTCGATCCCCGGCCATGCCGAGATTGAACTCATGATTCAATTTCCCGTAAGAGCTGAGGCCCGTGCCTAAAGGGTTTACCTGTTGTCCTTGTAAATCTGTGACCGGACGGGTTGTCATGTCAAGGACCTGCGACATGACAATTCAGTGAGGCAGCACTATATCTGCTACAAGTAGGTCTCATCACGAAATGACTGAAATAATGTTGAAAGTGATGTAAAACCCCAAACAAACAAACCAGTCAGTTACTGTCCTTGGGAAATAGCTGTATTTATAAGGGTCACAGCTTGTCGCCATTTCGATATAGCGATTTCCCTGGTTTTTTCGTGTAGGAGCTGATTTCATTTTGACATGTTCTGGAAGTTTCAAAGCTATTTCACCATGTATAGCCTTGTACAATAAAACCAGCCTCTGCGTCCTTCTTCTCCCTGCTAGTGAGTCCCATTTAAGATCTTCCAGGATTTTTGTTACAGTGCCTGTTTCTCTCTTCCAGTTGCCAGACACAAATCTAGCAGCTCGTCTTTGAACTGATTCTATACGGTCTATATCTTTTTTGAGATAAGGGTACCACACACTTGATGCATATTCTAAGTGAGGGCGCACAAGTGTATTGTAGGCAGCCTCTTTGATATTTCCTGTGCACATATTGAAATTCCTTCTTACAAATCCCAGTACTTGATTTGCTTTGCAGACAATGTTGTTGATATGTTCATCCCATTTCATATTTGTTTGGAGCTCAACTCCAAGGTAGGGATGATGTTCAACATGTTGCAAGATGTGACCATTTAATGTATATTTTCTTGTATCAAGAGCTTGGCTTTTTTTCTTGCTGCTCAGGGTGTAGCATCCATTTGCCACTCTCTTGACCATTCTTCCAGCATATTGAGGTCTTCTTGCAGTTTGACTGCATCATCGTCATTTTCAACTATTCTATATAAGAGGCTGTAATCAGCAAAGAGCGTTATGTTTGAGTATTTTAGCTTCTCTCCAATGTCATTAATATAGAGTAGAAATAGTATTGGTCCTAGTACTGTACCCTGAGGCACTCCAGATTTGACATGGACAGGGTCAAATTCATCACCTTCAATAACTACCTTCTGTTCACGGTTTGTAAGCCAGTTTTTTATCCATGAACCGACCTGCCCAGAGATTCCATAATGCTTGAGCTTGTGATTCAGCCGTTCGTGGCAGACTGTGTCAAAGGCTTTACTAAAGTCGAGAATGAGCATGTCAACATTTTGCCCATCATTTCTAGCCTTGAGTATATCCTGTAAGGTTGTAATTAACTTAGTTTCACATGAGTGGCCTGTCCTGAATCCATGCTGAAAATTTACCAGGATGTTGTAAAGTTCGCAGTGATTCATCATGTGTCTGACAATTATGTGCTCCAGAATCTTACAGGGGACAGAAGTCAAGGAAACTGGCTTGTAGTTTGCGGCACAACTTTTATCTCCTTTTTTAAAGACTGCAACTATGTTTGCTGTGCGCCATGCTTTTGGGACTTCTCCTTTGTTAAGAGAGTCTTGGAATATTTTTTGGAGGATTGGAGCTATTTCGTTTGAACATTCTTTCAAGACTCTTGTGGGTATTTGATCCGGTCCATTGGCTTTTTTGCAGTTTAGGTTAGAGAGCAATTTTTCCACACCAGCAACTGTGATGGTAATCGGCTCTATTTGTGGAGAGGTTGGAGCACCTTTGTCAGGAAAATTTTCCATGTTTTCAGTAGAAAAGACAGATTCGTACTGACGTGAAAGGACTTCTGCCTTGCCTTTACTGTCTTTCACTTCAATG
The DNA here is from genome assembly GCA_949316495.1 of Amphiduros pacificus. NCBI lineage: Eukaryota > Metazoa > Annelida > Polychaeta > Phyllodocida > Hesionidae > Amphiduros > Amphiduros pacificus. Next base: position 13,461,838 of record OX439010.1, read on the forward strand.
CCATTTTCTGTTAGTGTTGGTACACCAACAGTATCTTTGCGCCTGGATCTAATATAGTTCCAGAACCTTTTTCCCATTGATGGTCTACTGAATTCAATATCAGGTAAATCGAGTAGTCCAAGGACATATTGTAGGATATAGATATAGATGAATGGACGGCCGGCAGGTAAACCGGTACCTACCAACCCTCGTCAAAATTTACACTGAATTTGTTCACTGATATATTGCTAAAAGTGTGTAATTAAAGCGTGGAGTGCTTTGGTTGAGGTAGGTAGTCACTGCAGTGTTAATTTGATCCGTTTGAGCCCAGTAAATTGCCGATATAAACGACAAAATACGGAGCCAATTCAAAACACTGCCATCTTGTTACTTACGCATGCGCACCCCCCGATCTCTCTTCACTATGGTGATGTTTCCAGCTTGTTAACCCTCGCAGTGCGGCTGACGAGTATACTCACGGGGATGACCTAGTTTTGCAGTGTCCAAATATAGTTGTATTAAATGTCCAGATATCATTGTATTAAATGTTAATATAACCATCATACTTTCGCAAAACATGAAGAAATCAAATGAGAATAACATTCTGCAGGCATTTGAATGAAATTATAAAAACATAGGCATCAGAGATGCATCAACCCTCAGCCATGGTAACTTATTGCACAACATTCCCTCCACACAATATTTGTGAACAAAACGTCAGCGCACCACATAATTGTTACTGTGACCTTGAAAAGTAGATGAAGGTCATGTTTCATTGAAAATATTCTGAGGTCTTCAACAGATGCTTATGTGTGTCACATCTCATAAAGCTGCCATCATTTATTCTTGAGTTATTGTGATTCTTGGGATTTCACATAATTGTCCCTGTGACCTTGAAAAATAGGTCACAGTCGCCGTCCATCAAACTCATCCAAGGTTTTCACCAGATGCTTATATGTGTCAAGTTTCATGAAGCTGTTATCATTTGTTCTAGAGTTATCGCGATGACAAGGATGATTTCACATAATTGTCCCTATGACCTTGAAAAGTAGGTGAAGGTCATGTTTCATAGAAAATATTCTGAGGTCTTCAACAGATGCTTATGCATGTCACATCTCATAAAGCTGCCATCATTCGTTCTTGAGTTATTGCGATTCTTGGGATTTCACATAATTGTCCTTGTGACCTTTAAAAATAGGTCAAGGTCGCCGTTCATTGAACTCATCCAAGGTTTTCACCTGATGCTTATGTGTGTCAAGTTTCATGAAGCTGCCAGCATTTGTTCTCAAGTAATCGCGATGACAAGGACGATTTCACATAATTGTCCCTGTGACCTTGAAAAGTAGGTGAAGGTCATGTTTCATAGAAAAAATTCTGAGGTCTTCAACAGATGCTTATGTGTGTCAAATCTCATAAAGCTGCCATCATTCTTTCTTGAGTTATTGTGATTCTTGGGATTTCACATAATTGTCCATGTGACCTTGAAAAATAGGTCAAGGTCGCTGTTCATCGAACTCATCCGAGCTTTTTACCGGATGCTTATGTGTGTCAAGTTTCATGAAGCTGCCATCATTTGTTCTAGAGTTATTGCGATGACAAGGATGATTTCACATAATTGTCCGTGACCTTGAAAAGTAGGTGAAGGTCATGTTTCATAAAAAAAATTCTGAGGTCTTCAACAGATGCTTATGTGTGTCAAATCTCATAAAGCTGCCATCATTTGTTCTTGAGTTATTATGATTCTTGGGATTTCACATAATTGTCCATGTGACCTTGAAAAATAGGTCAAGGTCGTTGTTCATCGAACTCGTCTAAGCTTTTCACCGGATGCTTGTGTGTGTCAAGTTTCATGAAGCTGCCATCATTTGTTCTAGAGTTATCGCGGTGACAAGGATGATTTCACATAATTGTCCCTGTGACCTTGAAAAGTAGGTGAAGGTCATGTTTCATAGAAAAAAGTCTGAGGTCTTCGCCAGATGCTTATGTGTGTCAAATCTCATAAAGCTGCCATCATTTGTTCTTAAGTTATTGCAATTCTTGGGTTCTCACATAATTGTCCCTGTGACCTTGAAAAATAGGTCAAGGTCGCTGTCCATCGAACTCGTTCGAGGTTTTCACCAGATGCTTATGTGTGTCAAGTTTCATGAAGCTGCCATCATTTGTTCTCAAGTTATCGCGATGACAAGGATGTTCGCTACAGACATACAGACATACATACATACATACCCACGCCAGGAGTACTGCAATACCCTCAGCCTGATTACATCAGGGGCTGAGGGTAAAAATAAAGAATGCTAATCAACTAGTGAGAGTAGTATGGTGGACCCTGATCTGGCTGGCTCCAGTCTCGAGTGAGAGCTGTCTAAAGTAGGTCACTCAATTGTAAACATGGCAGACTTCCAAGCTGATACATGTGGTTGTTGTTGTGAAGTGAATATCTTTGTAAATAAACGTCTTATGGATTAAAGAAAGACATTTTCTGAATGGTGAGGATCGGGAGAAGAGAATGTGTGAATATGAAAACAATTACGCAATAACAACACATTGCGATTAGTCATGGCATCCACTCCCTAAATAACAAGCCCTTCCAAAGAGATTTTTTCTTGTCAATTTTTATTTTCATTTTACACATTTGAGAGCACATAGGGGCAGTTTTTAGGTCGTGGAGTACTTCAATAAAAAAATCAGATTTTTAAATTTCCTGGCTTCTTCATAAAAATGCACTGTTTTCTTCTGAATCATGATGGGACACTTGTTAAAAGTGCACTACAAAGTTACCTTACATATTTCTGAAGATGACTGCATTGCCAGTGTAACATTTAAAGTTTTATATTGCTTGAAACATCCAGCAGGAAAAAAATGAAGCATCGAGTGGAAACCTCTCAATGTTTGAAATTATGAAAAGACCTGAAAACATCACCAGATAAAACACCCCTAAAGCAGTGAAAAACCACTCCCCACTATACACAAAAAGTGGAGGGTGAAATGTAGTCACGTGGTCTAAACCAGTCTTAACATTGGCGGCCATTTCAATTCTGAAGAAGCTGAAATTCTTGTCCATTTAAAAGTGTGATAACTGACTTAAAACAGAATAAAATGATTGTTTTACAACTGGATATTGCAGAAAACAGATTATACTTTGCAAACAGCCAGGCCATGTAAGCAGTGAGTACATAACTACGACACCTGCAGTGCGTGTTTACCACGCGCAGCCCAGTGGGCTGCGCTAGGGCAGATGAAATTTGACGATCTCTCTCTAGCCGTGAAATGGCCGCCGGACCCAAAATAAACAAAAGGCAAATTCACTGCTAGAGATACTCGAGCTACATTGCGATATGCACTTTTTTCAGAGGCATTTAATACATGTTTAAATATCTCTGGTTTTCTCAAAGATGATGCAATCAAAAATCATAATTATCAACCTTGAATGATAACGGCATGTTATATTGTTTACATTTGATGGTTTTGTGCAAAAATATTAAAAAATTATCAAGATATTGGGCAGGAAACTGTTAGTTTAAGAGAAACGGCATTTGGTCCTCCTTGTTCTCTTCTGGTCGGAGCTATATGACCGTTTCAGTGTCATCCCATTCACCCATGAAGAGATTCCAAACCACACACCTAGTGTGACATTCTCGTGACAGATATGAGGTGACAAATGAAAAAGTTGATTTTTTGGTACTTAAAATTATTCACCTGGTATATTTGTATCTTTGTTTACGATTGTGGGAGCTCGATACAACTAAACTTCTGACAGAATACTGGTTAACATTGCAACCAACTTGGGGCCTTTCCTTGACCTACTTACGATTCAGCCAATCGTAGGTGTTAGGACGCACACTCCAAACACCTACGACGGCTCATAAGGGGGAGGAATTCACTGCCTCTGAAGTGTAACCCTAAATAACTTCTGCAAATGAATTAATTTGGATCCAAAACTTACAAGAAAGCAAGATTAAATGTGTAAGATATTTGCAATACCTTAATAACAAGTGTACGGTGTGTGTGCCTTCCACACTGAGGTCGCGACACTGTGTCGCGACCTGTCTCTTCACGAGAGATAGGGGACACCGCACAACCCGACGTAGCCTCCAGAGCTCTGCTCGCGCAAGTCGGGGTTCCACAACTAGGAAACTGTGCATCTTATATTTCTATACAATACAGTGACAATATAAGAAATCTACATGGCAACCAAAATGTCAGTTTTCTCAAAGATAATGCAATCATAAATGATAATTAGCAAGAATGAATGCATGATAACGGCATGGAATATTATTCATATTTGTTGGTTTTGTGCAAAAATATTAAGAAATTATCAAGATTTGGGACAGGAAACTGTTCATCCTATATCTTATTACAAAACCGTGACAATATAAGAAATCTACAGAGCACCCAAAATGTCAGTTTTCTCAAAGATGATGCAATCATAAATGATATTTATCAACAATGAATGATAACGGATGGTAATATTATTCACATTTGTTGGTTTTGGTCAGAAATATTTAATAATTTTCATGATTTGGGGCAGGAAACTGTTCATGTCAGATTTCAATACAAAACAGTAAGAATGTATGAAACCTGCAGGGCATCCAAGATATCAGTTTTCTCAAAGATAATGCAATCATAAATGATAATTAGCAAGACTGAATGATAACGGCATGTAATTTTATTCATATTTGTTGTTTTTGTGCAAAAATATTGAAAAATTATCAAGATTTGGGGCAAGAATCTGTTCATGTCAGATTTCGATGCAAAACAGTGACAATATAAGAAATCTACAGAGCACCCAAAATGTCAGTTTTCTCAAAGATAATGCAATCATAAATGATATTTACCAACAATGAATGATAATGGCATGTTATATTATTCATATTTGTTGGTTTCGGTCAGAAATATTAAAAAATTATCATGATTTGGGGCAGGAAACTTGATCTTACATTTCAATATAAAACAGTGACAATATAAGAAATCTACAGGGCAACCAAAATGTCAGTTTTGTCAAAGATAATGCAATCATAAATGATAATTAGCAAGACTGAATGATAACGGCATGTAATATTATTCATATTTGTTGTTTTTGTGCAAAAATATTGAAAAATTATCAAGATTTGGGGCAAGAATCTGTTCATGTCAGATTTCGATGCAAAACAGTGACAATATAAGAAATCTACAGAGCACCCAAAATGTCAGTTTTCTCAAAGATAATGCAATCATAAATGATATTTACCAACAAGAATGATAATGGCATGTTATATTATTCATATTTGTTGGTTTCGGTCAGAAATATAAAAAAATTATCATGATTTGGGGTAGGAAACTGTTCATCTTACATTTCAATATAAAACAGTGACAATATAAGAAATCTGCAGGGCAACCAAAATGTCAGTTTTTTCAAAGATAATGGAATCATAAATAATAATTATCAATGATGAATGATAATGGCATGTTATATTATTTATATTTGTTGGTTTCGGTCAGAAATATTAAAAAAATTATCAAGATTTGGGGCAAGAATCTGTTCATGTCAGATTTCGATGCAAAACAGTGACAATATAAGAAATCTACAGAGCACCCAAAATGTCAGTTTTCTCAAAGATAATGCAATCATAAATGATATTTACCAACAATGAATGATAATGGCATGTTATATTATTCATATTTGTTGGTTTCGGTCAGAAATATTAAAAAATTATCATGATTTGGGGCAGGAAACTGTTCATCTTACATTTCAATATAAAACAGTGACAATATAAGAAATCTGCAGGGCAACCAAAAGTTCAGTTTTTTCAAAGATAATGGAATCATAAATAATAATTATCAATGATGAATGATAATGGCATGTTATATTATTTATATTTGTTGGTTTCGGTCAGAAATATTAAAAAAATTATCATGATTTGGGGCAGGAAACTGTTCATCTTACATTTCAATATAAAACAGTGACAATATAAGAAATCTACAGGGCACCCAAAATGTCAGTTTTCTCGAAATTACTGCAATCATAACTGTACTTATCTCATACTTGGTGCTTCAAGAGGGTCTTCTGCACCTATGAGATATTCTTTTGCAGATCACCCCTCTGCCGAACTAATTTCGCACATCACCCATGTGCCGAACTACTTTTGCAAATCATCCTTGGTCCAAATGACGAGTGAGATCCTTCCACCAGATCCAACAAAAGAGATCTGTCAGGCTCAACACTGCATGAACCCATGCTCTTGACTTTATCTCATATTTATCTACCGCAGATGGTTTATATACAAGACCAGTGTTAACATTGTAAAAAGTACAGATCTTAAGAAAAGAACATGAGTGCAGTGTTCAGGCTGACAGATATCTCTCAAGTTGGTTCTGGTGGAAGGATCTCAATGACCACCTCTCAATGACGTCATTACATAGTAAAATATATGTTGCAATGACGTCATTGAGTGTGACGTCATTAAAAAGGGGGCGTGGCATTGTTTATGTTGTTTGACACACACAACATAGGTCCACACATGCTGCAATGTTTTCCTCTCTGTTTTGCTTTAAATAGATTGGACATCAAACCAAAACCTTTATCTCATACCTATCTGTGTAGGAGTCAAGTATGAGATTGTTGGTTCTGCTGGAAGGATCTCACTCGTCCTTTGGACTCTTGAGATCCTTCCACCAGAACCAACTTGAGAGATCTACCAGCCTGAACACTGCACGAACCTATGTTCTTGCCTTAATAATTAAATAAAAATATGAACAGTACCAGATATAAAATAAATAAAAACTAAGAATAAAATGAAATATAAAAAGAATATTTAACAATATATAACCATTCATAATTACTCCACGCTATCTCTAACTAATGCAGCTACCTCTCACTCATGCAGCTGTCCCTCACTGTTGTATCCAACTCTCATTTGTGTAGCTATATCTCAATTATGCAACTCTCATTATTGTATCTATCTCTCACTTGTGCAACTATCTCTCATTATTGGGCACTACTCTGACAGTTATATTGGCCTGAAAAGGTGTGAGGACAGTTGATATTGAATAGACAATATCATCTAGTGTGTTATTGTACTTGTGACACCTGTATTGCATTGATCATACCAGGTTATAGGTCAGAAAAGTAGTATTTTCTGGTATTTCTCGTTAATTAACACACCTGTCTGGGGTGCCAGGTAATAGCACACCTGTGAAATCTGAAGGAAATGAGACCTGAGGTGTCCTGGTACCAAGTACAGTTGGAGTTAGGGGCTGTTTTTATGCTTAATTTGGAGAAGCATGAATACTATTGAAATACTGCCATTAAACCATTTTAGCCATTTTTATCCCATTTCTATACAGGTGTGACATCTCCTCAGATTATCTCGTTAACATACCTGGGCACTTCTCTGACAGTTATATTGGCCTCGAAAGGTATGAGGACAGTTAATATTGAATAGACAACATCATCTAGTGTGGTATTGTACTTGTGACACCTGTATTGCATTGGTCATACCAGGTTATAGGTCAGAAAAGTAGTATTTTCTGGTATTTCTCGTTAATTAACACACCTGTCTGGGGTGCCAGGTAATAGCACACCTGTGAAATCTGAAGGAAATGAGACCTGAGGTGTCCTGGTACCAAGTACAGTTGGAGTTAGGGGCTGTTTTTATGCTTAATTTGGAGAAGCATGAATACTTTTGAAATATTGCCATTAAACCATTTTAGCCATTTTTATCCCATTTCTATACAGGTGTGACATAACAGCTAACATAAAAAATACACCTGTATGCAATACACCTGTTTCATTTATTTCACCATTTAAGCCCAATATGGCATCTGGAACAAGTCCCCTTTAATTATTCTGTACATAGGTGACATTTCATGACATAAACAACAACTTTAATCCCTCTAATGCAATAATTTACTGTTTTTGTTGTTTTACCTGTAATTATAACACCTGTATGGCTTCAGGTGCAATATTTAAGATTTTAATTAACACAGAAAAAATCCTTGTTCCATGACCTTTCCGGCAATATATAGTTTTATAGGTCTGAAGTTGATAACAGAGGTATGGTTTATCAAAGTAAATATTACAGATTTTCTAAATATTCTCCATTTTAATTCAGCACTGGGAGGGTTAAGAGGACACTGTTTTCGTGCAATTGCAGAAAGTCAAGGTAAAAAAACAAAATCCACATGTGTCCCCAATCCCTGTACTTTCAGGTTTGTTTCAAAATTACTTTCGGCCTCTTTTTGGAAAACTTTCAACATTATTCAAAATAAAGAAATGTAAAGTCATAATGATAATACATGTGAGGAAATATGTTGCAGCTGATGTTGGCTCTCGCACAAATAAGAATATTGCTTGTAAAGTATCTGAGGAGAGGCGGGATACCAATCTTAATAATCTCTCTGATCTGAATTAGGCATATCTTCATACCGAAGAGGGGTCGATGACGTAATGCAAACAATATATCTGCGTACGTGTCGCCATCCTGCAAATGTACGCGCCGTGAGAGGCTAATTAATGCTGTTCTCTACGCTCAACACCTTCTTTGTTACATTAAGCTACCTATGTGATTTACTGACTTATCATAGTATCACACCGAAACACCATATATGTGCCGCTTAAGATATATAAATGGTTCATGAATATTCAGGCAAGAGCATGTGAGTGCAATGTAATGACTAGCAGATCTCAAACGTCCAAAGGAGAGTACGCATCCATGAGATAAATACAAGAACAGGGGCTTATGCAGTGTTCAGATCCTTCCATCAAAACCAATAGAAATAGATAAAAGGAAAGTAGTTCGGCACATGAGTGATCTCACAGGAAAGTAGTTCGGCATATGAGTGATCTCATAGGAAAGTAGTTCGGCACATGAGTGATCTCACAGGAAAGTAGTTCGGCACATGAGTGATCTCATAGGAAAGTAGTTCGGCACATGAGTGATCTCATAGGTGCAGGACACTTTCTTGGAGCACCAAGTTTGAGATAAAGAATCCTAACTTTATCGAAAGTCATTCAGATGGGAATTTGCTGTTTATCGACGATAATGCATTTCACTTGTCTGATTACCCCACACGGTTGGTTGGTTTGGGCACCTGGAAATCTTTCAAACCTGCTCAAACAATAAAATTAGTACAAAAATGGTTAACATGCACTAGAAATGGTGTAGTTTAGTTAATTATCTAACTATGATGAACTGTAAATCATTCTCAATTAATTTTCGGATATTTGTTTTCATGTGTCTATCCTAAAAAGTAATTAAAAGAAAATTGAATAAATGCTTAAATGTTGATTTGTGGGATGAAACATGTATCATACAAGAATTGCCTAATTCCTCACTTAGACAAGGTCAAGGATAGCAGTAATAGATCTTCAAATTTCATTTCTTGTTTGCTTTTTTCTGCTCCCACCAAGGGTCCCTGGGGATCATCTATTCCATTAAACATAACTCGCTTTAGCTGTATACTCATGTCAAGAATGAACCTATGACCTGTAATAAACTCGTCATTAAACAGACCAATAAATAGTCAGTAATGCAGCTCTGTCAAACACCGGGATGTTTCCCTTCACGGACCAGTAAGCCTGTACGATCTGGAGGTCACATACGACAACTGATATGCGAATTCACAATTTCAATCAATCCACATTAAACACCTCTTTGGCATGTGCATATACGCTTGTAATTGTTGTTAAGAAGTTAGATCTTTGAACAGCTTTTATGTGATCCAGCAAAAGGTTATTCAGTGCGACAAATGTACTATTAATGTAACACACACTGATCGTTATTTGACATCAAACATTAATTGATATATAACAATGATGATTTACATAAAATGGCCTACGTGATATGATTAAATCGGATAACATGACATAACATAGATACCCATGTTTTAAGATATTCCCAATATTGCACATAGGCACATCTTGCACACAGTTGATCTCACTGTTTTAACTATTTCTGACTCACGCAGCTATCTCTCCCCTGTGTAGCTATCTATCACTTCTGCAGCTATCTATCACTTCTGCAGTTATCTATCACTTCTGCAGCTATATCTCGCTGTTTAACTTAGTTTTTGGTCAATAATTTGGTCAATAATTAGGTTAAATTTACGATGGTTGAAAACAGGGCCATAATACAGAAATGTATGCATATTGTAGGTAATATTTCATATCGAGAGTAATTTTGAGAACAAATAAGTGGGAATTATACTATATACGGTGCAATCCATCATACAAACATAGAAAAATAAAGCTGAGCTAAGGGCTGTTTTAGTGTCAACAAATTCCACCAGAGGGCAACGCAGTGAAACAAATGCGAGATCGCACACTTTCATCAATGACGAAGTCTAGTGCAGCCAATACCTCAAACAGCAACTTTTTTTCAAATCTCGCCACATTTTCTCTCTGATCACGTTCATACTTTTTAAATATATGTTTGTAATTAGACGGCTGTATATATAAATACTTCTCACTTCCTGGTTTAAGAGCGCGATTATTGGCCTCACCGGAAGTGGCACCGTTCAACATGCAAAACACCACAGGCTGAACCAGGATGTCAAATAAAACTCCCCTCATCTGCGATTTATTGTAACCTCCAGTGATGAAATGTGCCCAGACCACGTACATCTTGAGTATGTAAGATCTATATATTTATCTCGGATCAACAGTATGACTCTAAACTTCTTAGTCATTGGCAAGACCTTTTCTTGTTTAAACAATAATAGTCTTGTTTAAACAATAAAGTCGTTAAATTACATTCCAAAAAAAATATTGCCTATCACGTGCTGCACAAGGCTACACATGACTGCATATTATTTTAGCTATGTTATTTTATTTCACTATTATTTTCCTTTTTTTATTATTTCTTTTTGGATGGTATGCATGTTTAGTCAGAGACATTTAAACAATGTATTAAATGTCTCTAGTTTAGTCAACTGGGAAATCGATATTGAAAATTAGAAATGATATGCTATCATACTCTTTTATACATATGTTCTACATATACAGGAATTAGTCAATATGGAAATGCAACACACACTTTTATCCTTTATCCCTATCAGTGCCTGGACATGGTCGTGCGCACAGTTCGGTCTACGTGCATTGACGCATGCATCCATGAGGTCCTGCTTGCACTTAGTCAAATAACATAAAATTACTATATGTTTACGTCCGGACAAAAAGATTGGATCATTGTTTCAGGGCTTTCTAATATTAAATAATATACTGAAGCTTGTCCTCAAATAAAAATCACTTTTCATTGTTTTTGAAACCGAAATATACCTATCGATGTATACAAGATATTTTACCCGTCCTATGGTAAGGTAATATATGCAGACATTTTATGAGCTAAAAAGAGCAATAAACCTGCTTCTCTCTTACCAGCAAAACATACTTAAATATGCACTTATTTCAAGGCATGCGACAGTTGAGCTGCTATTAACGAATATACATTTGTAACTTGTTGTTGAACCATTTACACATATATAGTATAAACACACCTATGATATATTTACATATATATATACCATCCAGGTTCCAAAATATAACATTATCTCATTACACTTGATATATTTATGTATCAGATATAAATGAAATAGTCTTTGGTTAAGCTGCACAGTACCAATTCCCTGATCACCGATATCCATTCTCATAATCCGACCACCAAAACATATGAGATTTGTGTCAACAATCTATCATGTATATTTAAAGGGTCACTGACAGGTAATGTAATACTGTGTGAGACAGTCAACGCGAAGTGAAGCCATGAATGAACCCGTTATGTTTGAAATGTGTTAATGTGGTGATATTAATGTCAAACAAAATGTCAGCAACTAAATTACCTGCCAAGGCACAACCTGGAAGGACAGTCTCCGAGATTGACTCATTCTCTTCTTGTTTTCCATGGGATAGCTTTTCTTTCTACTGGCTCTTGCTTTAAAATTGTCTTCCTCAACTCCTGCTGGAGCCTCTGGTTTTCGATAGGGAATCCCTTGTGACCCAGATAATTCAGGAACCGCATCATTTTTATCATCGTCATCCACCAAACACGGGATGCCCTCTTCTCTCCCTGCCATTCTTTAACTTTTTGCTGATGGCAAAACAACAATTAAATAACTATCAAAATTAGTTGTAAGAAATTATCAGAATCTCTCTCTCGTGGCCGCAGCTCTTTGCACGGCGTATCATATGAAAGTGTTAGGTTAAAAGGACACAGAACAAAAGTATCCTTGAGACTATTTCCAGGCTCCTAAACCTCAGGTAGGCTTAGCTTGTAAGTCACTCTACTTTCAGGTCATCACCCCGAAGCCTGTAAAAATACCAGCACTAGTTACATGCAATTCTGGCACAAAACTAGCCATTGGCTCCAATTTAATCTATCCTATTTTACGGCAAAAAGAAATCCGATTTTGAACTGTGAACATATCAAATTGAATGTAATTGATGTTTCCAAAACAAATAAATTTAAGAATTCTTAGCAGACGACATCGACGCTCAGCGAGTATGGGCGGGAGATACTCTTCTGTCCTCAAAAAAACATGGCCCATATTTTTTATCGTATCATAATAACTGACCAATTATGTATTGCTTAATTTCCGGCTTGCAAAATTGTCTTGATATCGTTTGTGTATGGGAACCATGCATATTATCGCATGGGATTAATTTAAAAGTCATTTTTTACTTCTCATACGATTAAATATCTTGAACATGTAGTCCAGGATATTCTAAAAATTTTAGTATTTAATGATCATGATTAATTTTTTATTTTGCTGTTCTGTGAATTATATGCATTTGTAATTGTTATAATTTCTGCCCAGCTAAATCTTAATCACAATACACGCTAAATACCTGCAAAGAGTTGGGCCAAGGTAAAAAAGTATCTTTGACCATTATGTTCAGCAAATCTTTGAGGTCAAATTTAAATTGAATTGTACATATTTGATATCATATAATCAATTTGTTACCCATAAATGTTAATTTTAACAAACAATTAAAATATGTGTCTACTTGCAAATTCGCAGCACTTAATTTATCTTCTCCACCTCAAAGATCGTGTTTAATCCTTCAGTGAACGATGTAACTCTCATTAGAGCTTAAAGCATTTGATCTAATCAATCTCATTTCCACCTTATGTATCTCTAGTTAATCCATGCATATATATGTTTTACATCCACTTTAGATACATAACAGAGCACTTCCAAACTTGCTACTATATCCTGATAGATAGATAGATATGGGTAACTGGTGTGGGGCGCATACATATCCTTCTAATATATGCATTATATAAAATGCCCAAATAGTATAAGCTCCTGTCATTATCATGATATACTACATGGATGACACCATTATGTCCATCCAGCCATACAATAAACGTCAAAGTATTTCATAGTACTATATCATTTACCTTATTTAGAAATACAAGTCCTGAGATCCCCTCTTTCAGAATGTGTATGACCTGATCTGTTTATTAAAACCTGACCTTATGGTCCACTCCACATAGAGCATGTAGAATCTGGTCTTTATTGTATATCATTCCCAAATTATATATCAAACAATATGTTATGGAATGAAATGTAATGATCATTTTCTGGGCTATCCCATTATTTATTTTACATTACACTTTTTTTGTGCAAATTGGTGTCATGAGGTCAATTTTAATCCAGAGTATGCTTTGAGGCTATTTAAGAGGTAAGGGCATTATGACTGAAATAATTCATTACAGTATGAATGTTCTGTAAAAATACTTTATAAACAGAACCAATAAATAAAACCAATTATTCCACTCAGTGCCAGTCAGAGACATCTACCCTCAATTGATGTAAGTCATTATATTTTTTCATTATTACGCTTTTATTATGTGATATCATACATGGGTCATACAATACAAAGCACACGGCAATGTTTATGTGCTTCATTAATTACACTGTGGCTTCAGCCTTATCAAGGCAATAAACAATTCTGTCACCAGACTTGAGGGTCACATGTTCAATGTGTGCCCATATTTCCATATTCATCAAGTGTCGGTTTTTTCAAGAATACCATTTTAATTGTTCTTTTTTCCTTTCCCTGTTTCACAAGTATAACGTCTTAAAGTGAAAGGCTGTTTTAAATTCCATTTGAACTGCCGACAGTAATTAAGTGACATACAATGATAAATACAATGATTTATGATAAAAGATGTATACATTAGTCACATTCTCAATGACAGAACATTATAAAATCTTTAAAATAAAGGTATCTGATATGAGAATTAGGAAATGAATCTTATTTATGTGGAAATTTGTCTATCATGCAAAACTCGTGTCATTTGCATGTTGCTTGCCATGTTAACATATAGTGACAGAGAAAGCCTGATGTGAACGTTTGAATAAAAAAATATAAATAAGAAATAAGAAAAGAATGCGTTAGTTAAACCTTGGAGTAATTATTACTCCAAGGTTAAACTATACTTGTGTCGAATATGTTGTCCTAATCATGACAACCATCCCTATTTCATATCCTTTTCATTCATCGTCAGTTATATAACATCCTTACATACTTAGTTTGATATGTTAGTTGTTTTCACATTCTGTTTCCCTCGGTTATGTGACGGGATCAACCTATTTGATACCCAGCTTTACTATAGGCCTCTTCAATATAGGCCTAGCGCCGACGCGACCAAATTAATGTCGTACTATTTGGGCGCTAATGAATATTAATGAACTAGAGATTCGAGTTACGTCATCGTATCGTCCACGAGCTGTAATTACGTCATCGCCTCGGCCGGTGTGTAAAGTACGGACGTCCGACAACAGACATTTCTAACAACAGACATTTCTAACAATAAAACAACGGAGAATATCGGACATCGGACAAATCCGGTGGTAGCGGATGATCCGTTCACAACGGAGATCCGTTCATAACGTCCGACAACTAATTTCATATTTCTGAATAATTACTCTTGAATTTCTCTGTCTTCTGGCCAACTGAATTTTGTATTTCTGAATTTCATATTTCTGAATATTTACACATATTCTTGAATTTCTTGGTCCACCTGAATTTTATGTTTCTGTCTTTCTGAATTTTACGTTTCTGTCTTTCTGAATTTTATACTTCTGAATTTTATATTTCTGAATAATTACACATTCTTGAATTTCTCTGTCTTCTGCCAAGTTCTGGCCACCTGAATTTTATGTTTCTGAATTTCGTATTTCGTATTTCTGTCTTTCTGAATTTTGTATTTCTGAATTTCATATTTCTGAATAATTACACATATTCTTGAATTTCTCTGTCTTCTGGCCACCTGAATTTTAAATTTCTGAATTTCTAATTTCATATTTCTGAATAATTAGGGGCGATCCATTTGATTTTTGTGGGGTGGGGTGGGAGATTTTGGAAAAAAAATTTATTCACCCACCCCATCCCAGAAAAAAAATTTATTCACCCACCCCACACCAGAAAAAAAAATTATTCATCCACCCTACCAAAGAAAAAAAAATTATTCATCCAGTACTGCTGTCCCACCCCACTCCACAAAAATCAAATGGATCGTCCCTAACAAGAAAAAAAATTTATTCACCCACCCCACACCAGAAAAAAAAATTATTCACCCACCCCACACCAGAAAAAAAAATTATTCATCCACCCTACCAAAGAAAAAAAAATTATTCATCCAGTACTGCTGTCCCACCCCACCCCACAAAAATCAAATGGATCGCCCCTTACACTTAGATTTCATATTCTTGAATTTCTCTGTCTTCTGGCCACCTGAATTTTATGCCTCGTGCACGTGCAGCTGGTCACATTCTGGGGGCTTATTGAACGGGCCTGTTTGATCATATCTGATCGCATAATCGGAGAGGGTGTTACATGTATATACCTTGGAGTAATTATTACTCCAAGTATATACTGAGCCCGGTGCAAAGGAGAGTACCTATTTGAGCTTTATCCTTTATCTGTGAACATTTTTTTTCCGTATGTGATAAATTCTTGATCTGTGATAAATTCTTGATCTGTGATAAATTCTTGATCTGTGTCAAATTCTGGACCGTTTGACCGTTAACAACGTGGTCATAAATGGGGTTTTGAAAGGACATAATAGGGAGATGCAGATACAGATTAGAGAAATAGATTCTGGCAATAGACAGTTCATTAATCGATAAGCAATAGAATACCAGAGCCAAAAACCTATCAAAACTGGACATTTATCTATAAACGTTATCCTTCTTTTTTAATTACATCATATCAGTATATAGGGAGAGTCAGGTTTTTTCATTTGCAACTGATGTCACCGATATTTCAAGAGGACATTTTTGACTCAAAGTGCGTTACACATTTTGCATGGATCTCGCTTCTTGAATATATTACACACACATGTATGCGTCTCTTTAATGTTAAAACCATTAATATTTCATAGTTGTTAAATTGTCTAACTTCAAAGATAGTTATATCTATTATTAAATGGATTTCTCTGCAAATATTGGATGATTATTATGGGATAAACAATAGATATATTAGGTATGTCAATATGGTATGTCAATATGTGATTTCCTCTCATAGGGGACCCATTATTACATCGCATAGCCTTAGTCAAATTGTCTATTTCAAATATTAATAGGACATTGGAGTATAGTATATATTTATACTCTTAGATAGAACGTATCATTATTGTTCACATAACATACGTACAAGATGTTGTAATATATAATGTATTTCTGTCACCCAGGAACAGGGTGATGCATAATGATAAAATTGTTTAGTTTATATGAATAATATATTCTTTCTACACTAGATAATGCAGAAGCCCTGATATATTGATATATTCTAAATAATATGTACTGGACAATATTTGTTTACTAAAATAACTGCGCTATGTAAGATGAAATATACCAAATATCTGATTGTCCTTTGCTTTAAAGTTGAACCAAATACCTTTGTATGTTGTTATCTGCTAAAGATGAATTTAATAACCCCGAATCAACAAAAACTTGGATAGGATGTATTTCGCAAAACATCATGAAAATATACTGTTGTCAAGGTTAAACGTTCATCCTTTGACCCATTGCCAGCTTTTTCAGATCTACAATAACAAAACATTGGAGATATTCCTATCTCGCGACTACTTAATTATGCCATAGTGATTTGTCTATATAATCAGCCTGTCTGTCAAATCCAATCTAGACACGACATGGGCATTGCTGATAATATAGCAATACTATAGCCCTTTATTGGTCCCATACACACTTACAAACCACTGTTCTGATGGTACTGATGTTGAATAATTGATGTATCGATCATTTGTCTTAATGATCACAGATTAACTTTTATTTTGTGTCAGGCATTGATTATAACCAAATTGACAGATTGCTCTATGAATATTCAACGGTAAGCCCTAAAGATGTGTGGTATTACTGAAGTGTCAGACACTGATTTAGTTTCTCGCTGGAAGATATGGTAAAGTTTGACCATTTAATATCCACCATGTCAATATAAGGGTCAATAACTATCCACAGGATAAATATGATCTGTTCAGACCAGCAGGGGTGTGGGATTGTCCACGTTTTGTATTACTGAATATTGTACCCGTCAGAGCCCAGTATAAAATGCTTGCAATGGCAAGCTAAACATATCATATATAGAATATTATAAAGGTATACCTCTCATGCTAGTACAATATAATGTGTTCTTACCAATCACTGATTGATTGACAGTCTCGCACAATACAGTTTTGTGTGTCCCATGTACATATATTATTTGATATTTGTTTATTCCCTACAGATATTATTTGATATTCACAAAAATAATTGGTCACAATAATTGAGAATTCTTCATATGAAAATGTTCTAACCACCACATTAGAGAACATGAAATAAATGGAAACTTTATGGTTCAAATTTCCCTTGTAAATGTGGAGACTGCTACATCTCATATATCAGGTATATTCCACCTTAATGTGTGTTGCTATTGCATACAAATAGCTCTGTGTAAATAGTCAATAATCCATGGCATAATCCTCATGTCACGCATTATGGTTATATTTATCAAGGTTTGTTTCCGAAAACGACCTGACCTGACCTGACCTGACCTGACCTGACCTGGCATAAATACGCTCCACAGGCCAAACTGGAGAACAGAGCTTCTCAACAGTTTATCCTGTCTGTGTGTCTTGCCTCATAATGCACTACAGATACCATATATTGCAAATCGATCTTCATATCTTTGCATGTTAGGCCTTTGAATGTTATTTATATTTTGTCATATTAGTATGCAAAAGAAATATGTTTCAATAAATAATATTTGATATTTAACTCGTATACAGTTTTTATTCCAAATTTAGATTTAAAAGAAATAACAATTCCCAAAACAAAACAAAAAGCATTTATACATGCATTAATCATCCTGGTATAATTTGTCAGGAAGTTCAATACCAATCACATACTATGACCCTATGTCCCCCAGCACACTGTGTGTTACTGACCTGCCAGGGTGCCTTCTCCATGATCCCCATCAAACTGGACGACATCCTTGTTGGACTTGATGCAGATTTAGATTTGGAGAACAAATCCGAGGGTGCCGAGTGAGACCCCTTTTTGGGCGATTTCTCTGACTCTTCCTTCTTCATGTTTTTTTGTTTGAAAGTATCTCACTTAAAGTTTGATCTCTATTTATTGATACAATAGTAAACTCACAGCCTATATGGTTTAATAATGATAATCATGTTCACAGACCATATTACTCCAATGTGAAGCCATGCATTTGATGTGCACTAGACCGTTGTAGCTATCAGCTGATGTTCACTGCTGTATGAATGGATGGATATATGGTGCAAGAACCAATGTAAACAAACATGTATGTGAAGCTTGCATTCAGCCTCGCCTGTACATGCTGCAGAATTGATATATATTTATACACGTGAGAGAAGGCATACCTCCTTCCACTGTGCCGTATAGATGTAGTGTTAGCCCCAGACAGGTTATCACTGTTCTAACATATTGTAATCAAATCAATTAAGGATCCTAAACCTGTGACCAGTCACATCAGCGCGGCGTGACTTTCACGTCACAAGAGATGACATTGTTGTGACCTTCACGTCTCCAGCAATGTTCACATCATCACAGACTGAATCCTTGTGGTACTCCCACCAGCGGTTCTCACTCCACTATGGAAAGGTATCAAGGTGCTCTAGAACGCAGAATAAGCCGGGGCCAATACGTCAGTCACTCTTCCCTCCTGCGTTATTTTTGGAAACCTGGATAAAGCTGTAGGTGGAGTGGTGTGGAGAGATAGTCTGAGTGATCCGAGCCATACATGCTCCATGCTGCTAGCCAGCTGAGGATCCATTAAATAACTACCTGGTTGGCTCTGGCTTTTTCATCATCCTCATCATCATCATTAACATTCAATAGTCCATTTTGTAAATGAGGAGATTAATTCTATCTTAATATGTACTGATATTGCATAAATGGAACCCAATGTTGATGCGCTGATAGCCAAAAACTTATTGCATAATCCTCAAATAACTACCTGACTGGCTGGTTCTGGACTTGACTGACTGGCTCATCACCACCATCATGCCTTCAATATGTATGTGGGACGATAAACCTTATGATGACCAAATGCAGTAAAACAAATAATTTGTTTATATTATATTATCAACTTTCCAGCGACTCTTGTCTAGTATTTCGTCAAAGTACACACATCTGATTATCATAATTAATTGTGAAGTGCAAGTATTAACGCCGAGATGTCATTTAAGCATGGCGAATTACTGGTTATGAAAGTCATTGAAAACGAACTCGAAAACATGTATTCAAGTTCTTGTGGGAATCTTTTGTATAGAAGTTTGTGCTGGATTTTAAACCTTACTGCCCTTTGGATAACCCCGCGAAATTATAAGTTTCAACCTCAAGTGCTTGCTGTACCATGTCTATAGTTTACTTAAACGTTGAAAGAAGTTAGTCTCAGGGATATTTGGTCCAGAAAAACTTACTCTATCTATATTGCAAGACAGCGTCTTTGAAAAATGAAAAAAAGTGTGATCCAAAACGTAATATATTAATTTTTTCTATTACATATCTTCTATAAATATCGTTTTTTTTTGGTTTGGCAGATATGTGGATGGCAAAGCTTGGTGATTTTGGTGATGACCAGTCCCCCGATATATTGACGGATACTCCCTGTGCCGTCCCCGGCGTCCGTAATGAAGGCCTCCGCGAAGCTTCCGGTGAAGAGTGCTTATAGCCACGGGCAGCTCCCTAATGAGTGAATCAACTTTCTTCCGTGACATTTTGAACACACACACAAACACATACACACATACACATACATATTTCATAACTTCTTACTTTCTAGAATGCACACATATAGAATTAAGGTCAAATTAGTGACTTTGTGAATTGTCTACCATGGCATACAAATTTACCGATTAAAGATTGGATGGCTGAGCTTACTTCCTATACCATTCAAGGCTTGTTCAAAACTTGCAAACTCAAAAATTGAAAAAAAAATAATTTAAATTTCATCTGTCTCTGATTTATTCATATGCATGAACAATGATGTGGCATTCAGATTATTCCCCTGAGAGATACACCCGCCACAGGGACAGAATGCCCTTCTCATATCAAAGAGTATACAGAAACATTTGTCTCACATGGGCATATAAACATGGTAAAGACGACAAGACACAGCCTTTGAATGTAGTTTTGTAGATGAAAGGCATAGTCCTGCCTAAGAAGCAGACCTGCCTAAGATGCAGTCCTGCCTTAGAGTCACCTGAATTTCCTTTTCAGGAAGTCATATTCCTTTCCACATCATTATACAGAGCCAGCTGAGCCTTATTGACCCTTTAATTCTGCTCTTAATAAAGTACCAACTTTAAATACAGCTGTAACAGGTGAATTTACTGCACCTTTTTATCCTTGGGCGTAAATCATTTAATGATGTGTCTTGATCAAAGAGTAGATCTTTGATGTTTTAAGGTGTGTCCTGAATGACACCATTATTTTTATTAGCTTTGAGGTGAGATAATGACCATGTTAATCAAACCTTGGAGTAATTATTACTCCAAGATCAAACCTACCTGATGTTGACCCTTGGATACTGTATCATCACTAGAAATGGCAGACATAGGGATATAACTTTTTTACTACTCAGAATACATCTACAAGTGATATGTGATCGAATGTCAACCTTCTTAGGCAATTTTGATCAAATATTGCCAGTGACCTTAAAGTGACCTTTCAATGACCTTGAAAATAGAAAGCCTATTTCCACGAAATTATCTACATGTTTTATTATCCTATCATCTACATCTTTCAAATACGAGCTCGTAGAGTCCTTATTCATCAAAATATGTTCATAATTAACCATTTGAGAGCAATTTATAGTTTGTGGTCAATCTATAAGGGAAAACATAGGAAAATACTATAATACTAAGTTTTTTTTAAATAATATAAAAATGCCAGCTTATTGGGGGTTAGTTTATGATAATATATAGAATACTGCACAGAAAAACACATTAATACTAAAAAGAAATAGAAAAAAAAGTCCGTCAATTTCAAGATTTATTATGAAGCTAAAATGATTAGAAATAGCTTAAATCGGTAGAGTTACAAAAGTGGCAAATTGACGGACTTTAATTTGATCTCACATTTATTTTTGAGATATTAGATAAATCAAATATTAATCTAATTTCAGAAAATAATCAGCAATAAGTTGCTCTTATCATTAAAGTACCTAAAAAAGAAGAAATATTCACAGAAAAATATGAGAAAATTAGTCATGAATAGAAATGATTAAAAAAATATAATAAAAAATATATTGATTATAGAGTCAATTGGGTTAAATCATTTTGATAATTAAAAAAAAATGGCATTCTGTGTGGTTGATTTGGTGAACAGAAGTAGAAATCAGCCAATATTACATGTCACTGAAAGTGCTCTGCAGGGTGCTTTCTTGACGTCCGCTCCCCCCACTGCTATAGACCCGTTACATGCGCTATGTCACTCATTCTCGCTGATGAATGAATCACCTTGACCACAAGCAATCTTAAATCTTAGAAAGTGCAGAAAATATACTGACAAATGTAATATCAATTAACCCATTGGTCATGTGCAAGTAATCGTAGAATATCAGGATTTTCAAAAATTGTTTTAAGATATATAAAATAAGTATGTAATTGCTCAACCCCAACTCAACATGAAAAGAAAATGTCCTTCCGTTAAGAGGTTTTAGTGCAATATTCGACAGATTCTAGGTCATCATTACCCAGCTTTACTAGGCCTCTTCAATATAGGTGTTATATATACTGAGCCCGATGCAAAGGAGAGTTGATCATCATGGTTTCGCTGCTTTTATAGCTTGGTTACAGCTATCACAAATAATTTTGCCGGGAGTGCAATAGGTGAGAATGCTTTGTTGTTCTGCCAAATTCGACTTATTCATCCCCCGCGGTTTTCCTCTTAATGTTTGGTATTTTCTTTTAAGAGAATAAACGTCGTGACGATACAACTACATACAAATGTTAATTGACAATTGAATAAATATCTCTGTCACCGCAAAATCATTTGTGATCGTTCTGGCGAAGCGATGAAAGCATCGAAATTAAGGTATCCAAAAGTTGTTGGAATATTGCACCCAAACCTCCTTTGTGCCTGGCCTATCACGTAATGGGAACCTTCCATAACTGATTTAATTGTTAAAATGTGCAGAAATAGGCATACAAAAATATTCTTTTTGGTTGAGTTGGAGCCTGAGCAAATCCATTCTTATTTGTTTATTGTCAATGAGTAGTGAGTTTGATATAACATGGACGCTTTGAGTAATAGAACACTCTACCTCTGCAGCAAATGCGATGTGAATACATTCAGACTCCCGTGAATTGGATGGCAAGAAAACCTGGCACCAGGTGTCTCTCATGTCAATTCAAAATCTGATAGATATACCACCAGGTGTCTCTCTATACTGAAGTCGATTCTGGCATCATCATTGAGACCATCATTATTCAAGCTCTCAGAGAACATCAAGGATATGATACTAACCAGAAAAATCATACAGTGTTTTAATCGTCTATTTTAATCATGGGTTAATGAGATGATTTGTCAAATTTCCCTAAATCAAACAGCATAATCTACGGGAACAGAACAGTGCCTAAATATCATATCATACCAGAGAATGCGTACCTACTCCCAATATATTATAACATCAGAGAGCTGTTCTTAGCTCAGGCTAATGCATAGCTCAAATATTGTTGCATAACACCAATATAGCTATAATCAACAAAACATCTGCAATATCCATCAACTTATGACTTCTTGTGCCAAGAGAACTGCGTGTGAATTCACACCAAGGCCAGCTGGCCCTCTAAGGGTTAGTTATTCTTGCATATGATATTTGCCTGGATTAGCTACACACTTTATCAAAGACAGAAAATATCATTTTTATATTCCTTCATTTAATTTGGCAAATTTGCCAAATTTGATTAATTTATCCATTTTTCAAAGCGATCAAGTATTATAAAAATGCTTTTCTCCGCTTTGTGCTATCTCTGAGAGGGAGTCTGGCCTTAAACAAGACATTATTTTCTGTTTATTAAGAGTAATGTATCACACATTCCATTTCGTGACAATTTATTATGTTCGGAATGTATTGTAAAGACCCCTCTGATTGGTCTTAGAGAGATTTCTTTCACAGGCAAATAAATAGTCGGCCGGAAATTAATGGTTCCCTCACTGTGGGTATAAAAGGAGCAGTCACTGGGGGGGGGGGGGGGGGGGGGGTAGTTGAATGGATAGAACACACCGATCCCTAGCAGATGAAAACGTTCATTTTCAGATGACAAAGTTAGGATAAAGAATTATCTCATATAAATACAAACTGGTGTATATATTTTTGGTACCTGTGAGTTAGAGACCGTTTTTTAAGATCATTTGTATACCCTTTTATTCATCTTCTAATTTTACTATTAATCCCATGGCTGCTAAATTTGAATATTTTTAATTTCCTGATGGTACTCAGAAACTAATATAATTGATTTTTTTATAGTTCCAGATATGAGTATTTAAAAGGGACTCCCGTACCCCATTTCACCCCTTTCACATTCCAGGCTGGTAGATTACATTATTTTGTTTTCCAAGTTCTCATTCTGTAGTTTGGCCATCGCGTGATTGGACTATTGCTTAGACTGTTGCCTAGACCTGCAGAGCAGATTGGGTGTAGCCACCAGGCAGTGGATATTGTTTATTAAATCTCCATAACACGCACCATTTCCTTGAGTTGCTCTAGATTGAGAATAATATTGATATGATACACAATACTACCTTGTGAGAAAATATATTTGGCAACTCTCTTTCCATATACTTAATCACTATGTTGAGCAATTACTCCATGGTTGAGCTTTTGTTTCTTAGACATAAAGAGATAAAGGGCTGGCATAAAACAGTCTGATAAGAGATCCAGAGTAATGAATATGTTTTTTTCTCAATGAATCTAAAAGATGGTTTGCTCGTCATATATCCAGATGTCTGAGTTAAAATGTATGTGTCTGTAATGCGGGTCTAATGGCATACAGTTATATTCAGGGAAAATGTTAGGGACAGCTTTTGTTAGGGAATTTGTCCTCACAAGGAACAGCTTTTATTAGGGAATTTGTCCTCACAAGGGACAGCTTTTGTTAGGGAATTTGTCCTCACAAGGAACAGCTTTTGTTACGGAAATTGTTCTCGCAAGGGACAGCTTTTGTTAGGGAATTTGTCCTCACAAGGGACAGCTTTTGTTAGGGAAATTGTCCTCGCAAGGGACAGCTTTTGATAGGGAATTTGTCCTCACAGGGGACAGCTTTTGTTAGGGAAATTGTCCTCACAAGGGACAGCTTTTGTTAGGGAAATTGTCCTCACAAGGGACAGCTTTTGTAAGGGAAATTGTTCTCACAAGGGACAGCTTTGGTTAGGGAATTTGTCCTCACAAGGGACAGCTTTTGTTAGGGAAATTGTCCTCACAAGGGACAGCTTTTGCTAGGGAAATTGTCCTCACAAGGGACAGCTTTTGTTAGGGAATTTGTCCTCACAAGGGACAGCATTTGTTAGGGAATTTGTCCTCACAAGGGACAGCTTTTGTTAGGGAATTTGTTCTCACACGGGACAGCTTTTGTTAGGGAATTTGTCCTCACAAGGGACAGCTTTTGCTAGGTAAATTATCCTCACAAGGGACAGCTTTTGCTAGGTAAATTATCCTCACAAGGGACAGCTTTTGTTAGGGAATTTGTCCCCACAGGGGACTGCTTTTGCTAGGGACATTATCCTCACAAGGGACAGCTTTTGTTAGGGAAATTGACAGCTTGGGTTGTGCATATGAATACATAAAATAAACACACAAGGTCCTCATGGGTGTTTTTTAATTAAGTGATGTTATGTTATCTCGGTGTGAAGGGCTTAGTGAGGGATTTTATAAATTCTCAAAAGTCTGACCACAAATCAAAAGTCTGACCACAAATCAAAAGTCAGACCACAAATCAAAAGTCAGACCACAAATCAAAAGTCTGACCACAAATCAAAAGTCTGACCACAAATCAAAAGTCAGACCACAAATCAAAAGTCTGACCACAAAAGCAGTGTACAACTTGTAACGTCTCACTAAACAAATGTAATCTACCAAATTATTATTAATTAGTGCAGATGAAAATGACAAATGAAATGTCTGTCTATATATTTATCACCAATATTGGATGGAAACCCTTACAATATCCTTTATCACCTCATAATCGATAAATCATTGGCAAAGTAGCCTTCAAGAGAATTATTAATGAAGTAAACATTAAGAGTTGATCATGAAAATAAAACTAATATTCGATAAAGATCAAGCAGCAGTTAATCTGATCTATCTTTTAATATAAATATACATCTATATTAATTCAAACACAAAGAAAGGTCTCACACAAAAATACTTTAAATGGACACATAAAAATGGCACACCGGCTTTAACTAAAAAAAATGATCTGATGATCGGTTGATGAGGTTGTTGTAGCTTTGACTCGTGTTAACTAACGTCAAGCCTGCAGGAAACATAAAACACAGTTTCTTCTCCCATTCTGTTAGAATCTCTGTGGAGCGCCAAGCCTCTTTGGCATGGACCAGAAACCGAAGCAATCCTATTTATAGACATTGAACCCTTATTTGGCATATTTCTGTGAAGTTGCTACGTGACGTACGGAAAGGCCATCTCTCAAATTCACTAAAAAATATCTTATGTTATGATAACATAACATTATTTAATCATTAATTCACTAAAAAAAATGAAACTTCTGACTTTTGCAGTGACATTTCGTGAGAGTTTCCCAATTTAACGTTCCCACTGTTTGTTCTGGTTTATTTCTTTCTCTAGGAGAGAACCAAAAATATTTTAGATATACTTTTTCTGTTCTTTAAAAATATCTATTTTGTGTTTCATAATTCTGCAGATGTGAGCCAGTCTTTCTTTGTAATATACCTGTCGCTCATTTAGAAATCTAGCAATTAAGAAAATAAAAAAGAAAGCCTGCTTTTGTTTTTGCGAGTTATTGCTACCATAAGACTTTTGTCTTCCTCTAGTATTAATTTCCTTTCACCTTCAGTGGAATATGTAGAAAATAAAAACGTACTCCATAAGGCCTCCATGGAATGGAATTGTACTGCCACTTATTTTACTTGATTTTGAAGTAAATTTGTTGATAGAAAATAAGGAATGATCTATAAATGTCCTGTTAATTATATAAAATAACAATATCAAAATGGTAATTGAGGCTTGAAAATTTGTCAAGCTTTTTTAATTTTTAAAACTTTCAGAACTGGTTTAGGATAAATGCACTTTTGCTAAGTAATTTGGTACTTTCTAAAGTCTGATGCCTGAAAATCACAACTTCAGACTTTATTTTTCTGACTATAAAATGATATTTTGAGTTAATAATAGATTTTCAATGATACCTTTAAGTACATGAGTTCGCCAACAAAATGTTTTGTTCTAACCAAAATCAACACAGACTGATGGGACAAGAAAGGAATGAAATGTCTCTTAATGACTAATGTTATAAAGAGATGAAAGCAGTTCAGAGCTATGTCGGATTACAAGAGATCAAAGAAGTGTAATAAAGGCTGATTCCGTGTGAGATTAGCAAGTGAAGACGGCTGCCGCCAGGAATCTGATGCCAATAACATTCCCCCTGCAACTGGTGGAGGTCAAACACTATAGGCCATACAATCAAGCCCACTCCTCTCTCTCTCTCTCTAACATTCCCCCTGCAACTGGTGGAGGTCAAACACTAGGCCATACAACCAAGCCCACTCCTCTCTCTCTAACATTCCCCCTGCAACTGGTGGAGGTCAAACACGAGGCCATACAATCAAGCCCACTCCTCTCTCTCTCTCTCTAACATTCCCCCTGCAACTGGTGGAGGTCTAACACTAGGCCATGCAATCAAGCCCACTCCTCTCTCTCTCTCTAACATTCCCCCTGCAACTGGTGGAGGTCAAACACGAGGCCATACAATCAAGCCCACTCCTCTCTCTCTCACTAACATTCCCCCTGCAACTGGTGGAGGTCAAACACTAGGCCATACAATCAAGCCCACTCCTCTCTCTCCCTACAGCATTCCCCGTGCAACTGGTGGAGGTCAAACATGAGGCCATACAATCAAGCCCACTCCTCTCTCTCTCTCTCTAACATTCCCCCTGCAACTGGTGGAGGTCTAACACTAGGCCATGCAATCAAGCCCACTCCTCTCTCTCTCTCTCTCTCATTCCCCGTGCAACTGGTGGAGGTCAAACACTAGGCCATACAATCAAGCCCACTCCTCTCTCTCTCTCTCTAACATTCCCCCCGCAACTGGTGGAGGTCAAACACGAGGCCATACAATCAAGCCCACTCCTCTCTCTCTCTCTCTAACATTCCCCCCGCAACTGGTGGAGGTCAAACACGAGGCCATACAATCAAGCCCACTCTCTCAGTTACGAAAAGCCTTTCAGTCCAGTCAGATGCAACAATCATTCCATTAACGTTGATTGCCCTAAGGACAGTCATGTACTCTAGTGATAATAAATCTAAACCCATCCCAAAAACTCTGAATAAAATAATTTAATTCACTGATACAAGGTGCTATGTTTCTGTAGATTATATATGTATAATCTTAGTGAGTTTATTTATTTTTTTCAGATTTATAGTATGGATTTCCATTTTCTTTTGGTTTTGTTAGGGTAATCAAAATATAATATAGCTCTAATCTCACAGTATTATCTGCTGTGGAATGGAGATAACATGCATGGTAATTATATAATGTCTGCCACAGATCCAATCGTTCGCAGAACGTATCAGTTGCTCTGCTTGTTTTGGGCCACAGAGAGATTGATGGAATGAAGTCTAAATTCTAAGCCACTCAAGTAGCTTTCACGTGACTCTCATTCTTGGTTCTGATTGGATGAATTGGAAAACCTTAATTATTTTTTGTAATGATATATGTCAATAGGTTTTATAGATGAATATATTGTAATAAGTTTCATATAATTTAGCTGATTATGTAAGGCACTGTGAGTGATTATATGCTAGAGTCCAGGCATATGAGTTAACATCTTGATGGCTGAATATGAATAAAATGTTCAGACTGTGAAACACGTGGATGAGATCATATCCACGCCAAAAAATCATTACCAAGTAATTCAACGTTATAAATAATCATGTGTATAAGGTGTTATTTGATTTGATTTTGGGAAAAGCCACTATATGTTTAAAATCATATTCACATACATATGATAACGTATGACAAAAGGATGTTCATTATGAGTATTGACCAAACAAAGTTGTTCTTCAAACGACCCTTGAAGGTTTGCTCCAACAAAAAGTATAAATGATGGGTATTAGAATACGTTGAAAATACGTGAGTGGCAGAGACTCTTCTGTAAGGAAAGTTTATTGCTTCCAGTATTACTTAAGAAATGTAAAAAGCCCCCTTCAGTAATGTCATAAAGAGAAGATAATCATTTGGCTTATTTTATATATTAAGGATCTGGGCCCGATTTTTCCATCGTACTTCAATTTGAAGTACATGCTCAGATCCTAATTTCATGCTCAGATTTTAAGTTTTGCTCAGATTCTGAGTATATACACAAATCCGATTTTTCCATCATGCTTGGAAAACACAGACTTGAAGTTTTTGCTCAGATTTGAAGTTCATGCTCACATTCTGAGTATTTACTCAGATCCAAGATTTTTGGATTTTTTCAATGTGCTCAGACATTTTTCATGCTCAGATTCTGAGTTTTCATGCTCAGATTCTGAGACAGCTCAGAGGCTGGCTTCAAGCTGAAATCAATGCTCCAAAGTATGAATTTTTACGAAATATTGAGCAATTTATGTTAAATTAAAGGATTAGATATGGTTTAATTGAATAGAATCACATGCAGATGCATTCCCAGTCACTGGAAAAGTTGTTTTGTTACATAGTGATCCCCCATAGTGATCCCCCATTCCGAGCCCCTTTTATCCCCTATTTTGGGCCTCTGTATTTTCTCATTTGAATATGACGTCATGAGAGTATTTACTCAATTAAACAATGGAAATATGACGTCATATGGCTCAAGTACGTACTTCGAGTCTGAGCAAATACTTCGTGAAGTAACTGAGCACAATTGAGATTCTGAGCATGATGAAAAAATCCAAAATACTTCACTTTGGGAAGCAAACTTCGGTAAGTATGGCTTCAAATCTGAGTACATGCTCAGATTTAAGATTTGAAGTACGATGGAAAAATCGGGCCCTGTTATCTGAATTGATGAATAATCATATCACACTTCATGAGGAAATACTACACTTTCAACCATCATAACTAACATTTACTGGCAGAGAATATAAAGCTGCAGCCTCGCCTTGCAGGAGAGTACTACAGCATCACCACCACGTGGCTGTGCATAACATTGTAGTATTTTTAATGGCTGGTGTGTTTAGGTGCAGCATTTTACCTTTTTCTGCTGCTCCTCCGGGCTCTCCTTGGTTTCCTTGGCCCCCATCCTCCTACCGTCAAGGTATTCACGTTGTTATTGTCAAATCGCCTATATTTTTGTCACATTGTATTGGGATAAATATTTTGTTGAGGCTGTTATTGATAACAGACTAATCTGTTTGCTTGGATGAATGAGATTGTCTCTATAATCAATTCGTCCTACTGTTGTGAGTGCTTGTATAATCCAAATAAGGAGATAATCCAAATGGAAATCTTGCTGCAAATTACTTGAGATCAGCTAAGGAATGAAGCTTATTTTGATTCCCAGGCTACCTTAATGTGAGGCTGTGCAATATTCGAATATGATGCAGTTCTTGCAATGTCTTGCAGGACGCTTTTGTCATTGACTGGAAGGGTCAAGGTCATTGAGCTGACCAGATGAACTCGTCCTGCTGCTAAAGCAAAGCAGACGATGCTTCCATTTCCGGTGACGCTTGCAGCCTAAAAGGCAATTAGACCTTTAAGATCAATATGCACCATTCAGCCGGGTTAAATCAATGGCGTCAGTCAATATCTTTACTGCAGTAGACTACCAAGTGTATAATTGCTAACCTATATTGCAGTGGAACATGTCATTAGTTGAGTCTTTCAGAACTTCATGATGATATAGGCTGTGGGAAAACACTGCACATTCCAAAGGAATCAATAGCTGTCTGCGGCGTGAGGTGCTGAGTGGAATTTGAGTGGACTGCATTGGGGATGGGGAACTGATGGGGCTTAAATAGTGCAGGCTAAGGATCTGTTCTCTTTTTTTCTAAAACATTGAATTGCATACTTCAATCTATTGCATACTTGCAAACTTTAACTTTGAAATCACAAATCGAAGGTGAAATATATAGGTTTTAATGGAGATGTTGCAGGAGCCATGTGTTTCTTTGTATTATTAGTTGTATTGTGATTTATAATGATTAACCAACATCATTCAGTAAAATTGTAAAATGCATTGCAAGCAGTTCCGAATTGACATTGACTGTTTGAAATTATATATACATAGCCGAATGCAGTGTAAAGAAGAAACTGAGAGGTAAGTTCTCCTTGTCCAGGAAACATAATCAGGGATCATATGGACAGAACGGCTTATTGCATTCGGCACGTTGCGCGTTTGATAAATGGCGCGTTCAACACAGAGTGACTTGTATCAGTGTGACGTCACAGAAGGACAGTGTGTGAAAGGCATCAGTGGCATGTCCAGGGTTTTACATTTGTTAAAATGGGGTACACTACAGTATCTTTTCTGTACAAGTATTTATTATTTTTTTGGCATATTCGTGTTCACAAATATCATACAAAGTCCTATAAGAAGAAGAAATGCCAAATGATATAAATTGTGAAATTTGTTGAATTGAACACCCCCTTCAATATCCATTTCTGGACACGCCAATATACAAAAGCTGATTCCCGCCAAATTCAGTGAAGTGTCATTTTTAAAACTTGCAAATGGTTGGGTTTTATGATTTAAATCCAAGTTTGATGTTATCTAGTATGTCCATACAAACATTTCTATTCAAACATTTGGATCCCAAAAGCCCCCAAAAATACCAATACTCATAACTGACACAACGCGCATAAACGCGCACTACGCGCCGAATGCAATAAGCCGGACAGAACTGAAGAAACTAATGTAAAAATGAATATTATATGATTAATTCAGAATGGATCATTCATAATTTGGGAGGGGAGATATATTTGAAACATCTGGTTGAAAAGTATACCATTGATATATCAGTTTGTTCAGGGTTTTAACATCACTTTGATCGTTATTTCAGTCATTTCATGGTGAAACCTGACATATTAGCTTTGCCCAAGACTTTCATCCTCCTCCCTCGAGTCCATCCCGTGATGCTTAGTTTTGTCCGACTATCAGCTCATTTGTTGTTGTACTAACTTTCATATAATAATAATTATCTGTGTATTGGCCGTTTTTATTATTGAAAAAATATTCATACAGAAAAGTTATCACGTTTTTGCTCATAACTTTTGAACTATTTGTCCTATTTAGTTACTTTTACCACCAAATGAAAGCCAAGAAAATTCTCTATCAGACCTGCAAGTAATATCTTCCTCGCTTCTGTGAAAAGTAGTGAGAAAAATTGCCGTTTTTTAAAAAGTAAAGAATGAACATGAAGAACATTTTCAAAAAGTAGCCCCAAAATCAGTAACCATGGACTCTCCCTGCTTAGCAACCTAAACTTTACAAGCTTCTCATGAAAAAGTGACCCTTCCATGTCCACAGACTTTTTTCCATATTGTGAACACATACATATCCCTGTAAGGGGCGATCCATTTGATTTTTGTGGGGTGGGGTGGGACAGCAGTACTGGATGAATAAATTTTTTTTCTTTGGTAGGGTGGATGAATATTTTTTTTTTCTGGTGTGGGGTGGGTGAATAAATTTTTTTTCTGGTGTGGGGTGGGTGAATAAATTTTTTTTCTTGTTAACAATCCGTCATTAATTAGGGGCGATCCATTTGATTTTTGTGGGGTGGGGTGGGACAGCAATACTGGATGAATAAATTTTTTTTCTTTGGTAGGGTGGATGAATAAATTTTTTTTCTTTGGTAGGGTGAATGAATAATTTTTTTTTCTGGGATGGGGTGGGTGAATACATTTTTTTCCCAAAATCTCCCACCCCACCCCACAAAAATCAAATGGATCGCCCCTAAATATAGGTACCACATTACAATCTAGATATAATTATGCCAACATTTGAGAGGCTGATAACAAAACTTACATTGTTTACTGCTTATAAATTATGATATGCTCTGACAATACAGACAAAAAGTTCTCCATTTTGATTATTTTCTTACAGAAATTATCCCCCTTGGAATTCCTTCAATTTCAATGAGTTATACCAAAAATATAAAAATGTTGGAAACAACAATTATTCTACACATGTATGTGCTTATAATTAATATGAAATAATGTATGAAAGCTTTGATAAAATCAATGTAACTCACTTTGTTTTATTTATGTTGTGTCCTGCATGTGTCTTTTATTGCATCACAAATTTTGACCAAATAAAGTAGGTCAATGTGAAGTTGGCCCAATCACTCAAAATTGTTACATAGTAGTGAAAAGTCCATGCTGTTGTAACAGTTTATGCAACAATGGAGACAGATATTTTGAAACAAACCTGTTGGCTGCTTATATTTGACCTGAATAAATCTTATGATCAAAATAAAAACATCCCAAAAGGCCTGAACTTGTCCTCCATTCAGTGAGTAGTAATATGGCATCATTACAAGTCAAAGGAAGGTTATTTCCATGTCAGCTGTTAAAATGTGAGTGTTGTAGCCTGCAGATTCTGCATTTATACACAAATATATTGAGAGCAGATAAGCTTTTTTATAAACTAGACGAAATTTGGGACTAATCTGATTGATCAAAAATTTTGCTTAATCTTTTAAATGTTTTACATTCTTATACACAATATGGCTAAGCTTCAAAAAGGGTAAAAGTCAAAATTTTCAACTTATTTCAAGATTTCAAAGTTGTATTACAATTTTTTAATTCTCAAATGATTAATTCTGATCAATCAGATTAGTTACAAATTTAATTTTGAAAATATCTAATGTGGCCATATACACTTTGATGCACCTTTCAAGTTCAAATTTGCAGACTAAAAACCATGTCATTTTAAAAATAAAAATTTGAAGTGCAACATTTGTTGCAATCTACATTGCAATATTAATTAATAATGATAAATCTAAAAAATATGCATGAAAATTTGAACTTTTTCTATCATGCATCAAATTTTGAGAATTCTAGCCTTTAAAGTAGCATTGTTAAAAAATATTCAAATTCACATGTCACTTTATGAAAGAAACCCTTTAGTTCCAAATTGGCCACCAGGACCAGAATTGGCTCTGGGCATCCTACACTGATGCAAATCCTTAAATGTATAATGATTTTACCAACACAACGGAAATCTTGCAAGCTTTTCAAATGGCAATCATCTCCAAACTTGCTTGATACCTCACATTAGTCAAATTTATTCTGAAATGTCATATGTTTTCAATATTGGCATTTTGAAAAGGATTTGATCGTAACATAATGATAATGTGTTCCTACTTCCATTACAATACTAAAATATTGTGAAATTTACTTTCAAGGATAATATTAGAACAATAACAAGCTTATGAAATCTCACTTTTTATTCTTACAAACATAGTTTATATAATGTACATGTTATTCTGGGTATTTTATATTACAGGTGATCAAATTACACTGAAATTCACAATAAATTCATACACATGTGGTAACCATTTTGTTATGTATTCATGTACTCCCAAGCAACTGTTACCTTCAAATCACCCATTAATTTAAATTTACATTCATTTTACCTAAAATATTACATATAAATATCACATAAATATACAGTTGATCTACCGTATCCGCTCGGGTTAGCGCCCATGCTTGGCTTAACGCCCACCCCCCTTTTTAGGAAGAAATCATTAAACGCCCACCTTCCCTGGATGTCCGCCATCATGTCATATTGGTCTCTACAGATCTGACTTTTAACATCTTCCTACAGTATGAACAAGTGAAATCTTTGAAGCTTACCCCAATATTCTGTTAAATCATGTCCTATCACAGTGTTCACGTGTATTTATTTGTGAAAGTTGTGTAGAGTTTCGTGAAAATTGACAGAAATGTGCTTGCAAAGCTGCAAAGTTTGCATCTTCTCCAGCATTGTGTTGTGTACTCGTCATCGCTTTATGCGCTCATTCAAATTTCTGCACTGAAACTGATGACGTCACAGGTGTCACTGTATTATCGCTCACAACGGCACCCCATGTTATCGATGAAAGAGGCAAGTTTGTGTACATTTTACAAAGATTTATGATTGTGTAAGAGCCCACCCATCTTTATAAAAGCCCATGCTTGGGTAAACGCCCACCCCCCTCTTTTACTTTGTCCCCAATTAGCCGCCCATGGGCGCTAACCCGAGCGGATACGGTATTTGAAATGTAATTATAATATCACCCTACCTCATTACTCTGATATAATCAATATATTTCTAATATATATACATATATCATCAATTCTGTAAGCTGGCATATTAATATTTTCTAAGCTTTGTTTCAAATAAAATTTGTCATTCAATGTCATTATTGCTATTTTAAATATATATTTGAAATATTCTTAATATCATTCAAATTATTTTCCTTTCCAAAGCATATCAAAATGTATACATACTGATAAATACATTAAATTTTTGTTCTTTGTTTATATAATATATATATATATATATATATATATATATTCATTTGCATGGCTATTACAAACATAATGGTAAAGAGAACCAAAAAATTATTCTCATTCAATCTTTATTATATTATTTTCTCTTTCAATCTTTATTATATAAAACAATCCTAACACCATGAAGATATATGTAAATTACACCTCTCCAATGGTGCATTACACAAAATTGTATACATGTAACGCATAACTGGCTACGTATTTATGTCTTTGACAACAATCTATTTGCAAATGTATATTTACCAAATCTGTTTCATTCTTTTAGTATTATTCATATGGCATTTTCAAGCACTTAAGAACAAATGCTTACAAAATAAGCACTAGCTAAATAAATTATTATTGTCATCATTCATCAATTATGACATGTGTTACCCTAGGTGGAGCTTTCGTCCATTTGTAATGGCACCAACTGAACTACTCATGTCTCTATTACTGGTTATTATACTTCAATTAATGCAGTTATCATCAATAATCATTCTTAATACTATTCATAAATATATTTAGCAAACCCACACAAATACATATATTGTCCAACATGTTTGTTTTCATTCAATAATTTTCAACATCACTTTATTTGGGTTTGTACCAAAAATGTTATGGTTATGGAATTTAAATGTTTGAGATCAGTAACTTTTGAATATGTATTGCAAATTCCCCTTGCACCCTTGAAAGTTAAACACTTTCCAAATGTCATAACAATATTTCTTTCCTGAAGACAATGTTAGTTTTGCATGGCTATTATAAACAATTAGCACATGGCCTATTCCAACTGGTCTTGATGGACAATCGTTGGGAAAAAGTCATTTGGCATTCTATATCTCAAAGTCACTGAAAATATGGTGAATACATCTAATTTCTTGTTTTATATTAAATGTTTCATTGTTTAACAGTGAAGATTCTGACATTTCAATGCCATTTTGGAAAAACATATTTAACATGAACCTGAAAATTTCCCAGAGCAACACAACCAATCCATCATGCAAGAAACAGAAACAAGTAGATTAAGTAGAAAGGATCTTCACATGTCTATAATACTATATTTAGACTAGGAAAATGTAAAGAAACCAAACTATTTATACCTCTGTAATGAATTATTGATGTCATGCAACCAGATCATGAGTCTGATTACATGTGGCGTACTCTTAATGTAAAAATCGAACAGAGTCTCTTCATTTACTACAGTAACTTGAACAATCCATAAATGACATTTATATTTGCTGAATCATGGGTAATGACACTTTTTAAAATTAAGTAGAAACCTTACTTGAAAAAAATATAAAATAAAATATATTTGACAGTTATAAATGGCAATTATATTAATATAATGATTACTCATTTCATCTGAACTTTGATATCTTTGTAAATCCCATTCTACTTAATACAAATTTAAGCCATACATTTTTGAGTGGGACATTAATATCATATCTCCAGACTGAATTTTAGGTTTGATACACTCTATTTCTAGATTAGTCCTCCGTTATTATTTCCCTTATATATCTACTTTAATTAAGTAACAAAAAATAAGTGCACAATACAAATAAAAACACACTTAATAAATTCTATTCCCACTGAAATTTGTACATTACTACAGCAGTGGACTACTCGGGGTTCAGCGAATAATTCTTGGAATTCCTTCATCTAAACAAAGTCATACAAAAAACTCCTGAATGATATGTATCAAATTAAAAGGAATGAAAAAAAACTCTTTTCAAAAAAGATTTTGAAAAGGAAAGACTTTGTCTGATATTTTCTTACA
The DNA here is from genome assembly GCA_949316495.1 of Amphiduros pacificus. Taxonomy (NCBI): domain Eukaryota; kingdom Metazoa; phylum Annelida; class Polychaeta; order Phyllodocida; family Hesionidae; genus Amphiduros; species Amphiduros pacificus. Next base: position 13,498,804 of record OX439010.1, read on the forward strand.
TGTCTGTATAAGACGTCTTCTGAAAGTGACAAGACAAAGGATTGTTCATTCTACAAGAAAAAAAAAACAATAAGAGTAGAAAAAGAATGCATATAGGATATTTACACAACTGCACACAAATTCCTGACAAATATCACATGATGGTAATTAACACAGGGTTCCCAGGATGTTCACAAATATTCCCTCCCTGACTCCCCTCTAAATCCCTCCCTTGAGGAGCACAATTAATACACAATACCATAATTTAAACGAATAACAATAACCATAAACTAAACATGAAGCTGCCATCGTCAGCATTTTCATCATGTTTGTCTCTAATAAGGAATAAAGGATATAACAACAAATAAAGATATGTCAATTTTAAAATGCTTAACAAAAACATCTAAGTAGAGGGTATAACACGGAAAAGTGTTCTCATATTTTGCAAAATATCATAATACCAGTATACTCCTTTATAAGCACAAGCCTATAATAACATAATAACATTTAAAGTGACAGGATATGTTCTGTTTAAAGAGATTAAGTACAACTTTTGCGACCTCAAAAAATGTCAAAGACAATTACCATCCTTCAGTGGTCCAGTTCTTTTTCATCAATTATTTCAAACCAATGCACTTTAATTGGAATATATGTATATTTTCCCCCAGGTCATATTACTCAAATATCTATTTATTAATTTACAATTTTATTATTAATTTAGATATTTCAGCAGTCTCAAAATTTGACACTTTACACCCCCCCCCTACCCCCAATGAACATGTGTCAAATGATTGGGGCCCTGAAGGATTTTCTTGCTTTGATAAGTATCTAACCTAATTTTTCACACATAAATGTGATAAATACTTCCCCTTATCATGCTCCACAAACTTTCAAATACTTCTATCTATAATTCAAAAACTGCTGTTAAAAATAGAAGCTCTTTTACATTTTATTTGGATTTATATAAAATTTGTTCTTGTATTAATGTCCATAATATGGGAACCATGCATGGTCTTCATGGCGCCTGATCCAAAACTTAACATAAAACATTAGAATTATTTGAATTGGAATCAACTACCTTCCAAATGGCAAGGAATTCTTAGTACACTTTAATTGTACTTTCTAATTTTTTGATATATTGGGATGAAAACAAGTAAAATCAGTTTGAACTTGTCATGGACCCATGCATGGTGGCCAATGGTCATAGCCTTTGATCATAACTATTCAATTCTTATTCAAGGAAATAGCTTTCTGAATTATACAAACCTGAAAATAGTATTATTCTATTCTCTAAATTATACAAACCTGAAAATAGTTATAGTGTTATTCTAATAAATGTTGCATAATTTTTTATTCGCATAGTGGCTGACTGCCTGAAAGAATTGAAGAGTCATGTCAATTCTTTTTTTATAAATACACACTGATTTTTTAAACTACAAAGTTTCTGTACATTATATAAATCGAGCACAGATTCATTTCCAACATTTTATAATCATGGACAACATCACTCCCTCATTGTGTATGAATTATAATATCTTTCTCTTCTGAAAAAAACAAACAAAAAACAAAAAAATAAAAACAAACACTTTGGTTGCTTTGTGGAGAAAATTAGTTAATCAATGCAATTGGTAATATGGAATGTATTACTAAAGATACATAATACCTCTACGATATTCATACCTTCAACTTTCCTGATCTAAATTAAGAGATTCTATGTGAAAGACCTGTGGAAAAACCAATCATTTCTGATTAACAATGTTGTTTGTGTTATATATATATATATCTTAAATTGAATATAATGAAAACTGATAAGGTATGATTTTAAAAAAAATAAATACTTTGTTCTCAATTACCCATGAGATGGCACCACTATTTTCTTTTTATCAATTTCTGTTTGAGGTGGCAGCACTGTGATCTTGTTCTAATTTGCCCCATGAGGTGGCAGCACTGTTATCTCATGCTTTATGTGTTGTGGCACTGTACTCTTCGACATCAGAGTCGATGTTTAAGTGATCAAGTTCATCTGCTCCTTCTTCTGTGTTGATGCGGTTAAATCCTTTATGCCGACTGAAGAATGTCCCTAAATTAAATCGTCGATTTTTGTAACTCTGGTTTAAGCAAGGTATAGGTAGCTTTCCTGCAAAGAGCACAATAAGAGAGAGTGTGTCAATATATACCAAATACACAAATAACATATCTTTATATATTTTTCCTCAGATTTAATAATAAAAGAAAATATTACTTATACATTTAATACATTAGATTCAATATTTCAGCTATTTCATTCAGATAATCAACATTTTATCAAACATATTTTCGTCTTTAAACTGGCAAATAGCACAAAATGTTGTCAAAAAGTTAAGCTCAAATTAAACATACAAGAACGCTCAGAAAAAAACATGGCATTATCAAATCTATATTCTGCACACCCACACACACAATAACTACAGGAACAACAGATAACTTGGCACATTGTTTGACAGCATGTTTTGAATTTTTTTATATTTAAGATATATATATATATATTTATATATACATATATATACACACATATAACCTATAAATGCCTATCATGTCCCAGGAGATTTTTTTTGTTATTAGGTTGAGTGGGTTTTTATTTTAAATTAAATTTATTGGATATATATATTGTGAATACTGATATGTTGAGCATATAAATGATGAATATATATTAAACAATAAATACCTTTGCAAACAAAGATGTGTCTTTATAATACATCTGTCCATTCCGCAAGCAAAGGCCGCAAAGTATTAGGTTTCTTGCCACTTATTTTTGTTTGGATTTTTGGCTAGATCTTTGTATATTTCCATAAGAACATTTTGTGGACTTACATTATGACTACACCTAGTTTATTTAGCACAGAGTTCCATGAATAGTCAGCATAACTAAAACTGACATGATTACTGACAGGAAAAGATTTCTGATTTGATTTGATTTGATTTGATTTGATATGTTGGCCGCTCCACTTTTGTCTCGTGGGAATCTGCCTTTTCCAAACTAAACAACAAGTCTCTTCATGAAAGCTTGTTGATTGTGTACTACTGCTCCAGGGATTTTACTTAATGATCCGCAGTGGCCTCAAATGACCATATTGTCAGTTAATTTAACTAACATTATTTTTAACATCAGCAATTACCATTTTCAATTTCTTTGATTGGTCAAAATAATTGCCCTTTTCTCCCACGATTGTCTTGGCTGTCATGTTTGGTCAGTGAATCCGATGTGTGTACAGCATTCATAGTATTATCAAGATAATTGTATTGTACTTTGATAACAGGCTTCAAATCAATCTACATTTGTCATACTCTGAATTCAATTTCATTTTAAAGTTGCCAACTTCATCAATATCTCAATAATTAAAGTTTTTAAGGATAAAATCATTATTGTGTTTTGAAAATACAGTTGTGAAAATGCTTTTTTTTTGCAATGAGATTTTGTCAACTTGTTTTAGACCTTCATGCACGACACCAGCATATCATATAAGGTGAAGCAGGGATATAACTTTGGTCTATCCAAAAACAAGACCAATATGAATAAAACCAACTAACCACACTGACATGTACTGAATAAACACTGAACAATTTCCTGCTGAAAATGTATTTTTCAAATACCCGAACCCATGATAAAATTTGTAGAAAGCCCCACACCAAAATGTTGGTCATACCTTGAGCTATGTTAGTAAAAGCAAAGGTCACTGGTGGAGGCATGACTCACTCAAACCAGCTCTCATCTTCCTCATTTTCCTCCTCACCAGGGGGCAGCATGTGTGCTGCTTTTTTATACCCTTTCAATCGTGCTGAAAATTGTGCCACACATCATACATCACAACATGCAAAACAAAACTATGTCACAATTGTACATCATCTCTCAAGATTGATTGAAATAAATTATTTTGAACAAAAAAAATAATAATTTTGACTATAATCAACAGAAATATGTTGCTTTGGTTTTAAAAAATAATCTGACAAGTACATTCAATTGTAGATCAATTAAAAAAGGCTTATATCAGGGATATAACTCGTACATATCATTTCTTATAAAATGGTAAAACATATACATTTATTGACTGAAACTGAAAAATAAATGGGAACAATTGTCAACAATTAAACTTGGAAGATGATGAGGAAAAAAGGTACATGCTACAAAAACATTAATGAATCCTTTACAAATATCATTCGATATCAAACAATATGTATAGTTTTCAAAAAGATTACTGCTATTAGTGGACTTGTCCACTGGAATATTTTCCATGAAGAGAGAGCTTGTCAATATGGCACAGTGGTATGATTATTTCTTTTATTCAATATGGCACAGTGATATAATTATTTCTTTTTCTCAATATGGCCAGTGATATGATTATTTCTTTTTCTCAATATGGCACAGTGATATAATTATTTCTTTTTCTCAATATGGCACAGTGACATAATTATTTCTTTTTCTCAATATGGCACAGTGACATAATTATTACTTTTTCTCAATATGGCACAGTGATATGATTATTTCTTTTTCTCAATATGGCACAGTGATATGATTATTTCTTTTTCTCAATATGGCCAGTGATATGATTATTTCTTTTTCTCAATATGGCACAGTGATATAATTATTTCTTTTTCTCAATATGTCACAGTGATATGATTATTTCTTTTTCTCAATATGGCACAGTGATATAATTATTTCTTTTTCTCAATATGTCACAGTGATATGATTATTTCTTTCTCTCAATATGGCACAGTGATATAATTATTTCTTTCTCTCAATATGGCACAGTGATATGATTATTTCTTTCTCTCAATATGGCACAGTGATATAATTATTTCTTTCTCTCAATATGGCACAGTGACATAATTATTTCTTTTTCTCAATATGGCACAGTGACATAATTATTACTTTTTCTCAATATGGCACAGTGATATGATTATTTCTTTTTCTCAATATGGCACAGTGATATGATTATTTCTTTTTCTCAATATGGCCAGTGATATGATTATTTCTTTTTCTCAATATGGCACAGTGATATAATTATTTCTTTTTCTCAATATGTCACAGTGATATGATTATTTCTTTTTCTCAATATGGCACAGTGATATAATTATTTCTTTTTCTCAATATGGCACAGTGACATAATTATTACTTTTTCTCAATATGGCACAGTGATATGATTATTTCTTTTTCTCAATATGGCACAGTGATATGATTATTTCTTTTTCTCAATATGGCCAGTGATATGATTATTTCTTTTTCTCAATATGGCACAGTGATATAATTATTTCTTTTTCTCAATATGTCACAGTGATATGATTATTTCTTTTTCTCAATATGTCACAGTGATATGATTATTTCTTTTTCTCAATATGGCACAGTGATATAATTATTTCTTTTTCTCAATATGTCACAGTGATATGATTATTTCTTTTTCTCAATATGGCACAGTGATATAATTATTTCTTTTTCTCAATATGTCACAGTGATATGATTATTTCTTTCTCTCAATATGGCACAGTGATATAATTATTTCTTTCTCTCAATATGGCACAGTGATATGATTATTTCTTTCTCTCAATATGGCACAGTGATATAATTATTTCTTTTCTCAATATGGCACAGTGATATAATTATTTCTTTCTCTCAATATGGCACAGTGATATGATTATTTCTTTCTCTCAATATGGCACAGTGATATGATTATTTCTTTTTCTCAATATGGCACAGTGATATGATTATTTCTTTCTCTCAATATGGCCAGAGATATAATTATTTCTTTTAAAATTTAACAAACATTTCCAGAGATACTTTTCAATGTGATTGCACCTTCCATTATCAAATCTTTTGTTGTTGTGTTTAATTTTACATGATCATTATACTTTTTATCCACATATCATAAAGTTATGGGACTCTATGGCAGAAAAATGAAATATTATGTAATGAATATGAGGGGATTATGTGGCTGGATGACCTTGACCTGACAGCAAATACGAGGATGCATCCAAGATCTTATCTGAGTATTAATAAGTCTTCAAATGCTTACAACTTTCCCTACATTTATCAGGCTTTAAGCTAAACAAGCTAGCAGTCAAGTGGGTCCCCCAACCTGGTTAATATACAAGTAATTGAAAGGTCAACACAGCATTTGTCTGATTAGTATATATCTGTTAAGTTTGGTGACAATCCAGGAATTATGGGAAAATTAGAGCACTAAAAAGCCATTATGACCTTGACCTTTTCTTGAAACGTCATTAAGGTCAAAGGATTATCAATAAATTTGGTTGAAAATCTGGTCTACAAGAATATATCTGTAAGTTTTTGTGCCAATCCATGCATTTTATGTCCCCAAGGTATTCTAAAAGCAAAGTTAAAAAATATCATGGAAAGTTCAACATTAAACTCTTCCGAGGTTTGATCATGATGTGTAAGGTTTTTTTTCTGGGGACTATTATACCACTGTTCATAGGGACAAGCCTTATCTGCACAGAATTGTCCATTTTCAACAGTCTGCGAATTTATTAAATGACTAGTCCTTTAAATTGACAGACTTTGAAATATGGCTATAAAAAATTAACTGTGAAACCTGGTTTAATATATAATTTGAATATATACATGTATATATATACATATAGATCACAACATACCAGTTTAATATCAAGACAACATTTTTCTAATTTCAAATCAATAATCACTGAAAGCAAACTAGTATAGGGCATATGTACAATAAGGCATAGGTATTATTGTAGACATTGATTAAATATTTCATTCTCCTTTTGTCCTAAATCTACATCCAATTCTCATCCACAGGCCATTCTATAAGATATGTATAATTCTGTCTCATGCAGGGCTAGGTGTCACAGTATAACAGGCTTTTGGTTCAATTTTCAATAAAAACTTTTCAATAAAAAATTGTATGAAAATCTAATTTGTTTTTATTTTGAGTTTTATACAATTTACATTTATATCTTATTCTTAATTCACTGAAAAATTATAACCCAAAGATTAAAAATTGATTGCACAATATACCGTATGAGGTTCAAAAAGGACATTTTTTTTTTCAAAATTAAGGAGCATTTGGTTCAAAAAAAAAAAAAAAGAAAAAAAAAAAATTAAAATGCACTTCAAACCACATCTATAGGGTACACTGTGCAGCACCTTACCCATCCACGCGAAGTGCAAAACTACACACACGGCTACGACAACGGACACCTGTATCTACATATTTCCGATAAAGTTTCTCCCCTACCGTTCCTCTTGAGCCTCATGAACACCGTAACCATGACGATGATGATGATGGGAATGATGAGAAGCAGACCAATCACGATGGAGGCACTAAAGTCACCCTCCATGTCGCCAAAGTTCTCTTCGAGTTTATCTTCGGCCCGGTCGTCATCTTTGCTGTCCACTGAGGACGGTCGGGAACCCATCTTCTTCACACTTTTGTGTTTCTCAGCTTCAAACAAAAAGAAAAACCAAATATTATCTTTTCATGGAATTAAGATATGTTTAAATTCTTTGAATCAATTATGATGATTCTTTATTTTTCAATTTAAAAAAAAAAAAAAAAAAAAAAAAAATATTGATACTCCCCACCATGCCAAAATATTTTTAGGGTAATGACATTCCAAAGTATGATGTTTTAGGTCTGACATATCACATTGAAACATTTCAGTACTGAAATATTGGATTGGATTTCATATATCATATTACGACATGTCACATTTGACATGTCATAAAAAGCATTTGATTTCACAAATAACCAAATGCTTGTAGCATGACAATTCAAATTTTGATGACAGACTTGACATAACATAGTCCTTACATAAAAGATATATTATAACTAATCTGTTCTGGAGTTTTATAATTTTGGCTAAAATAATCAATTATAAGAAAGTGTAATAAAAGTTTGAAAAAATAATTCTCCAAAAACACTGATCAGATATCAATTCATAATCTATTTGAAAATTAATCACCAAAATGGCCATTCAAACTTTAGCATAAATTCCTTGTACTTACCTATTTTATCTTTTTGTACTTTCAATTTCCATAATCTATTTGGTACTATCTCTACTACATATAAAAAGTCGCCTTTTGGACTGACAGCGATGTCATGTGGATTTTCAAATTCCTACAAAAGATTCAAATGTTAAAATCAATGTTATTTAATCATTTTAACTCATCAGAAAACTCGAATTAAGATCTGTGCTTCAAAAATTATAATCATCCAGGGACAATTCAAAGCCTGGCCCACCTCTTTCACCCCTTACCCCTTTCACCCCTTACCCCTTTCACCCCTTACCCCTTTCACCCCTTACCCCTTTCACCCCCACCTCTTTCACCCCTTACCCCTTTCACCCCCACCTCTTTCACCCCCACCTCTTTCACCCCCACATCCCTTTCAACCCCAACCCCTTTCACCCCCTCACTCCTCACACATTTCAGGGTACTCACCCCTATCGTGACTCCTTTGCTGGGGCCAAATGTTTCAATCAGCTCTCCTGTTTCGGGAGCTAAAATAAAACCTTTCACTGGTGCCTTCTTAGCCTCATCTGGACCGTTCACAGCATAGAGAAGACCTGCAACAAAGATATCAACAATTTAAGCCATAACTGAGAAAGCAATTCAAAATAGGTGCTTTGATTTTTTTTCAGATCCCTGTCCTTCATAAATCTGAAATATTTCTCCCCCAAACTATAAGTATGGCTGCTGAGTACTAAATGGCTGAATCTTTTATAGATTATCCAGATCTCTGATCAAATTTCAAAAGAAACTCTTTTTCTTGCTCAAATGAGCAAATATCACCAACTAAATGGCTTTAAAAACGTTGTGGAATTATTGGACCAGCTCAAACCAAATAGTACACAATTAATTTACTGTAAATATCAATAAACTCACTCAATGTCATTCACTTTTGCCTTGGAAACGAACTAATAGAATGACATTTAAACATCAGATGTTGAATTATGTTGACTAAATCAAATTTTCATTTTACATTTCCAAGATGCGAAATCCGAGAGAGTTTTGATTTCTCTGACTCACTGGCAATGGAGTTCTAGAATCTTGATGATAGATAAATGCAGTAAAACATATACAGAAGAAGATAAATGATTAATAATAACAATTATCAGCATTACTTGTATAACTCACCATCAGTTGGGCTATAAGTGACTGCAAAGAGTCTGCCGTGGAATTCGGCTGGGTGCATTTGTTTGATGAATTTTCCCTCCGTGTTGAAGCACTGAATCCTGCCGTTCTCTCTGTCCGCCACGCACACCCATCCCCTGTCCTCTACAGCCGTGATGCTGTGTGGGATCACAAAGGTGCCCCCTGGTGGGAATCCACCATCTGATAACATACCGGAAAGAAGAAGAAGAAAAACGCTGTACAAAAAATCTCCAATACCTTATGCGAGATTGTTTTTTCTGCTCTATTCAATGAAGAGATCACTAACACGTGGGTTCTGGCAGTTCTGGTCAAATCAAAATTTGGCTCAGTATGCAAGACTTGTTTTCTTTTTCCTCTTTTAAAAAAAATTCATATTGTAAAGTAAAATAAACACCAAAACAATTTCATTGAAATAAATGTTTCCCCTGGGCCCTGGCTTGGTGTTTATTTGGTTTTTGTTTTCCAAAATATTATCATGCTACCATCCACAAACCCAAAATACAAAAATTATTTTTCTGGCCTTAAAATAATTTTTGAGAAACAAAAAAAAACAAAAAAAAATCTTGCTCTTTTGAATCGAACATTAAAAAGGTCATAAGGCCAATGAATACTTTAAAACAGCTGCCTCAAGAAATAGTTCTTTTAATTACCTTCCACACTTAGGCTGGGTTTTCCCCATTGTGATAACAGCTTTCCGGATGCTGAATATTTCAATATTCTGCTGTTGCAGTATCTGTAAAGGTGAGGCGTTACAACATTAGTACCAAAAAATAGCTCCCACTACAATAACAGCACAACCCATATTAACATTTATAAATGTCAACAATATTATACTTTTATTGTGAAGTTGATTCCATACTGTCGTTTTCACCACAAATGTAATTTGTATACAAACTCAAACTGCTACTCTCTTAATAAAAATATCTAAAATAATACCAAAAATGTTCCCATAAGATACACAGTCAACGTTTATAGTATTTTTTGAGAGCATGCTCACCCGTCACTGATGAAGAATTCCCCTGATTGGAGCACGGCCACATCTGTTGGCTTGCAGAAGTGGGAGTTATCGCTACCAGGCTCCAGCTTTGTCCCCAGGGTGAGGTCTGGCGTGGTGGTCCCGGGTTTGAATCTCATCACCTGGTGCAGACCCACGTCGGTCACCCATATGTTGTCCTTGTGGTCTATGTGCAACCCGTGGGGCATGTAAAACCTGCAATAATGATTAATTCAATTAATTAAATTAAACAAAGGTATACTCTGAATATTCATTAAAATAGGCATCTGATATGCAGGTTCACCCAGTCCTTATATTAAGCAAATAATAAATAAATATATCAGGAGTAAAAGGTCAAGTAGGGTTAAACTCATTCAAGACTTTTTCCCAAGTCTCAAAGGAATCCAAGTTGTTTTTGCAAAGTTATCAATGAAAAGCAAAAAAAAACAAATTTTGACCAAATCTCACAGGCCAAGCCTGAGATTTTCTGATGCAAAATACCAAGATGCTTGGCCACACATTGCAACTCACTTTTCACCCCTTCCAATTTTCATTCAAAAGTGCCATCTAGTGGCAGAATAGCCTGCAGAATGCCATCAAGATTATGACATGGGGTGGAAATGGACATTACTGTGCAAATCTGACAATTTCCTGTTTCATAATATACAGAAACCAGGGATTGTTGGGAGGTAAGGTAAACTCACATGTTTGTCCCCCACTTCTTGACAAGTTTGCCATCTGCACCTATTTCTAATAAGGTATCCTCAGTAATGGCACTATTCTGCTGGATATTGTTGTTCTTGTCAAAGGATCTGGAACAGAAACAAGGATAGACTGAAATTCAATCAGCATATGAGGTGATCTCATATATATTCAGTGCAAACAAAACTGTTGAGCAAAAAAAGTTTCTAGAGAAATCTCCATATTCTTCAATATTGCAGCAAATATAATGTATTAAACAACTCTGCTGTATCAACTATTTAATCATGCTGATCATTAAGGAATAAAGTAATATTTTTCTTTATGAATTATAAAAATCATGCATATTCTTTTTTTTTTAACAGAAAACCTGAGATTTATCTATTCATTAAATTACATATTAAACAAGTGAAGCAACATTTAGCTGTATCAACTCTTTCATTTATTCTAAATGAATAAAATCCTGAGAAATTTTTGTTATGAAAATGACTAAAATTATATTTTCTTCACGTTGATAGGCTAGAAATTATCTATTCAACGTATTGACACCGTGACTGTGAGCTGTTGCTACCTACCTTTGGTCCCATACACGTGTGCCTCGGTGGAATATGTGTACATGTCCCTTAGAGTCCACGGCAACCCCGCTCACCTGACCCAGAGTGACATCATCCACACTGGTCCACTCTGACTCAACAGCTACACCTAGATTGCCAAAAATTATTTTAAAAAATCACAAAAAGCCACCAAAACAATTAATTAACACAGGCTTTTCTGATTTAGAAACTAGAAAAAAAATGTTAATAATATATTTTTCTATGTTTTTTCAATGATACACTTTATTATTTTTCATAACTTAATTAGATATGTAATATTTTAAATTTACTTAACATTTGGCCTGAAAGTACCTGAGCATTAGGGACACATCTAGATGATCATTGTACAGGTAAAAATGGTTTTACTTATGAGCTATAGGGTAGCATATAGACATAATATTCATCAGTTTGGGTCAAACTTCTATCAGGTCACATTGATTATGCATGACCTCATCTTGTCATGCAAAGATGGGGTATGACCTTATTTGTTCACGATCTAACACTAGGTGTGTGGCAAAATAGATGTTTGACTCCAACTGATTATATTATTGATACATTCTCAAAGCAGAGGACTTTTTAAAGAGTATTGAAGTCCATCTCTGGCATTCCTGGAAACAAGCAGGTTACTCTATATTCTTATTAATCAATTTCTTAACTTTAGCTCTAACTCTACACACTAAAACAGACTAGTGGCTTAACCTATTAGTACATTCATTTGTTTGTTTCCCTAAAGCTAGATAAATAGAGAAGTTCTCATTCCAATATAATTCTTATGCATTCTATTCTTAGAAGCCTCAAGGAAATGTACATGTAATATTTGAAACTGACCTATTTGACATTTAAGCAAAAAAATGGATCATCCTGAAATCAGCAATTTCTCTTATTTCTATTTTCATATTTCCAGGCATATTACCTCAGTTTAGTTCTATTGGCTCCCTAAATGACAGTGCCAATGGCTTCCTGCCTATAAATTCATCACATATTTAGTTTTCTATATTATTTAGAATTGTACTAATAAGCATTTTGTGAGCGAGAATAACAGCATGATACAATTATAAAAAGGTTTTACTCAAGGTCATCCAAAGTTTTTCTCAAGGTCATCCATATGCACATTTGAATTTAATTATATTGATCTGTAATGAATGTCAGATTAGCTGTTATAACAAGGCTGTTTCCTATGAAAAAATAATACCAGCTTTCAGTGCAAAAATGGTTTATTTTGGCTGTGGTATGGCCCAGCAGAAACATTAATATAGAGCCCTCAGGTAAAGGTTTTGCATTCAAATGATGCAAGCAGGGTATCCTAGGTTCCCCATCCATTCCACATTCACATATTTCTTCCTTTTTCCCAAAACATTAAAAACTATATACTTTGTGACAAATGTTACAATTGGTACTGTCATAATCAACAATAATAGTAACATGGCTAGAGGCAGATTCCTTGATATTATACACCGTATTTACTCGAATACAAGACAAGGTTTTTGTACCCAAACCTTCAGTTAATGTTTGGGGTCATCTTATACACAAGGGCAACCTGTGGATGGTGATTTATGGCAAGAATAATGGACTTTATCACCGTGAGAAGTAAATAAACTTCGCTCATACTCTCCAGATACACTCCCATAATGGCTATATAAATAATTAATATCTTTGTCTTATAATATTTTAATACGTCTCAACAGTAGTCCACCTTCATTTAATAAGTATAAATTATGCAAAAAATTACTTATAAATAAGTAAATATGGTACATTGCTTTGGCTGATATATTAACTAATGGTTCAAATGTAGGTCAATAGGTCATCAAGCTAGGGCATGCTAGCTTTGCATACAAGCTGCTAAACTGAGGAAAGATAACAACAGAGTGCTGTGTATGTGATAAGGTTGGGATCTGATCACTGCCCTACTTTGTCACAGTTGCCCAGCAATCCAAACGACCAAAGAATGATGTCCCCTGACATAACATAAGTTTACGTACATGTAATCAACAACCAAGGATCAAAGGATCAATCCCCCAATGTCCCTGATATTATGTACACTTATATAACTTGCAGGGGACAAATAAACTAATAAAGGAAAAGAGGGTACAAACGCACACGCACACACAAACACACACAGACACCAGGACAGACAGAGTGATGTCTGAGAGGTACTCTTAAAGAGATGTTTTAAAAAAAGTTATAAAAAAAAAACATGCAAAACCCATTTTGTGAGTTAAACCACTCATTTTCAATAAGTTGTTGGTACATCTGAACATACTTAGCTTGAGTGTTTGCAAATACAGTATGAACAGACAGACAAGACCAAAACAATACCCTCCTACCAATATTGGCTGAGGGGTAAACTAGAAAGGTACATAATTTATGTATAACTATAATACTTGCATGCAATATTATCATTAAAAATAATTTAGAATGGTGTGATCTAACTGTTTGGTTTAAAAAAGAAAATCTAATGTTTTCTATTTTTTAACTTGCTTACAAAATTTGTACATGTCTCAAAATCATTTTTAGAACATGAAATTAATGACAAATATGATCAGGAAAAATTGATAATATTTACTTCTGACAGTCATATCTTTAATCTATGAGGAGAACACTGCATGTCTGGAATATCATTTAACAGCAAATAAAAAAATCTACTTTTCAGTCTTGACTTTGGTTAACAATATCATGACATTGGACGATTAAAAGAAATAAATCATTAAATTTAACTATGTAATACGCCAAAAAAGGTTATTTTTATAGAACAACACATCCCCCAGTCTTTCACATTTGGCTTCAGATACATTTGAATGATATTTTTGTGACTGGAATAATGTTGGAAACAGAACATTTATGTGATGGATTTCTAATAATTATGGTAAAGTTAACATAGACATAAACCAAAAAATATCTGCTTTATGTGAAAAAAAAATGCTGAGAGTGGTGTTGTCCTTTAAAGAAGGGAAGATAAAACATTCTCAGGTAACGACTTCACATGCTAGCATAGTAACAACACATACCAATAAAGGAACTATAACCATACCACCAGATGTTGAAGTTAGTACTTACAGGCATCATTGTTAGAAGAAGGCGGAGAAGAAAGTTCCTTTTTAGGGGAAGAGGTGGCTGGTGATTTAATGACATCATTTATGGCTTGAGGAGAGGTGGTTATTGGTTTTGTAAGGGATGGCTGTGGTGCCATCTGGTGACCACCTCTTGAATTATCCTTACTTTTTGGTGTGTTCTGCATTTGACCTGCAGGTGGCACCACTCCACTGTTTTGCATCGCTTCAGCGTGAGCGACTGGCAACTTGGCAGGCTGGTCCTGGCTTTGCTGCTGTTCCTGAAACAACTGGTATCCACGATCTCTAATCCGGTCCCATTCATGAGGATCCCGACCTTGACCTTGACCTTGACCTTGACCCTGTCCCTGTCTCTGGTCTTGACTGCGATCTTGACCACGGCGCCACCAAGGCTGATCTTGATCATAGCCATTATCATTAGTATTATCATGAGCATTATCATTATCAAATCCAAAAAATGCCCCTCCTCTTTCACTGCCATAGCCCATATCATCATTATCATATCTGCTGTCCCTATTCCTTTGATAGTTGTTTCCTTGGTAACTAGGTCTTCTCTCTCGATTCCTGCTCCTCTGGTTGGTGACGTCATAAAAGAAGTCCTTGTCGCCATTAAGATCACTGTCTAAACCATAATCGCTATCATAATCGTTATATGAGTTCCTGCCACCATATCGAGTGTTATAACCACCACCTAGACCCTGACGATAATTGGTATTAGTTCTGTAAGTGCCACGGTCTCTGCCCTCATAGTTACCTTGCTCCATGATGTGTGAATGTTTGGCCTCCATCTCCATGTCCGGATTCGGAGGCAGGGGCACATCCGAGTCACCGGGCAGAGTCTTTATCATTTCAGGGAACCTGTCATTCATGCATGAAAAGTAGGATCTGCCCTGGTTTGCATCTGTGTAGTACATCATGTAGAAATTGCACATCTCGTCCATATGACCACCCCTGCATTCACAAAACAAGAACGATTTCTTTGAAAAAAAATTATACTGGGCATTTAAAAGGGATGTTACTTGCACATTCATATAATAGATTTTGTGGTGTACCAAAGTTGTTCTACAGAAAAAAAAAGAATATTTTTTTTAACTATGCATACAAACATGTTTAACAAATGGTAGACTTTTATTTGAAAATATCTTTTTTTGATTTTCATCATTGTGTCAATGTTTTCATGAATTTTAATGATTTACTTGTAGGAATTTCAAATTTGGCACTATCATTAGACCGTCATGTGCACACAATCTGATGACGTTTCACACTTCAAGTGTGCCTAAAATTAAGCATCCAGTCCCGTACTACTGTGCCATGAATCAATCAATCTTATATATATATATATATATATATAGGTAAAGAAAATATTTTGAAAGATGCAGATGACCTAGTGTGAAAAATTGTTGTTTTTTTTCACTCATTTCAGCACCACTATGGTTGAACTTAATAATTTTCAAACAAAATAATTTATTGGATTAATTATAATTTTTTAGGTGAATTCAAACAAAGTAATCTATAAACCTATCTTCAATATTCTTACCCAATTTCTGTGTTGACAGTAGATAGTGAAGCATCATAGGTGCACTGTGCAGCCTGAATAAACAAAACATATACATACCGTATTTACTCGTGTATAAGTCGACCCGTGTATAAGACGACCCCCCAAACATTAACTAAGGATTTGTGGACAAAAACCTCGACTTATACACAAGTAAATACAGTACATGTATAGCATTATAAGAAAAGAAGGGAAAGGCAATGTTCTCAATATTAAAACTATTCAAATACATCTGTAGCATATGTATTGATGAGTCTATCTGCTGGAGAGGAACCACCTCTTTGGTTTGATCACAAGAAAGAGGCAAATGAAACTATTCTCAGTCATCTGTTCACATATACCTCATGAATGGGAATGTAAGGCCATCAGGATTTCTATCAGTCACATATTTACATGACCAAATAGATGTTTGATTCCAACTCTTCATGCAAAAGCTATTGAGTACAATCTTGGCAAGAAAAAAATATACTGAGAAAAGTTAATTAAATACTTAAGATGATAAATAATTTTATAGATAAGAACATATGATCATGGTTTGTTCAGAGCAAAATCTTCCAGTTTACTATTTCGCCTTAATCAGATTCTAGAATTATAAAATGTCTAGAATTTTAAAATGTTTTAACAATGCCTAAAGGGGCCTGATTAGTAAATTAAGGGGGCTTTGTGTAACCAAAAAAGGTTTTACCAATAAAAAAACGAAATTGTATCCTTTCAAATCACAACAACAAAAATGACTCCTGCTTTGCTTTAGAAAAAGCTCTGATATGTAAATTATGTGGGCGTCTGTGTAATCAAAGATGGGTTCACCACTAAAACACTTGTGTACCCTTCCAAATTACATCCACAAACAAAAAAAAGGTTACCAATTAAAAAACATTGTTTGTCTTTCCAAATTACAACTACAGAAATGGCTGAAGCTTTGCTTTAGAAAAAAAACCTCCCCTTTTTCATTGGGTTTTTGATTGGTGTTAATTGTGCTGTTAACTGACCATGATTTCGCCTGGTTTGATGGACTGGTTCATGGGTATGGGGTAGAACGCCTGGGGCCACTGAGGGTTGCCTTTGCCTATCTTATACCATGATCCATTGTTATGATAGGCTGATATCACCCGAGCTGAAAAAACAAAGACAATAATATAACTCATGTCTAATATAACTCATGTCTAATATAACTCATGTCTAATATAACTCATGTCTAATATAACTCATGTCTAATATAACTCATGTCTAATATAACTCATGTCTAATATAACTCATGTCTAATATAACTCATGTCTAATATAACTCATGTCTATAATTGTGTATTTCAAATTCAACCCACAAAATGGATTTTAGGAATGGCTTTACAAAAATGGCTTTTACTTAGTCTCAGAGCAAAATCTAAACACATTATATTTCATATTATCAATCCTATATCTGAGTGTTTCATGTAATAGACTCTTTAACATTGACTTCAGTTTGTTAAAACTTTGTGTTTCGAATCCTAATTCCTTTTCTGTAATAAAGTTAGAACTCAAAGTATGCCACAACTTTAAATTAATCCTTAGTTTATAGTGAAATGCAGGAACTGTTCAAATCCATGAAATTCAATCAGAATATCACATGGATTATATAAAACACCTACCAAGACTATGTGCATGAACTCTGAAGGCAAATGGATAAAGTGTCGTGGGTCCTTGGTATTTACACGATACATTGCCATGCACCTCTGAAATAAAGAAAAATCAGATTAAGGAAGGAATCGTGCATCTTGACTTGGTCTGTGGAGTAAGTGGCCTTTCCAGGTTTCGTTTTCCTGTTTTGAACATTTCAATCAACATTCAAAAGTACAGAGCTCGAATTACATGTATATGTTATCCATTTGAAAAGTCAAAAACCAGAAAACAGAATAACAAACGTCATTCTGTAGCAAATATAAAGCTTTCAAGGTATTCTCTAGCCTATGAATTGGTTTATCAAATTAAAAGCATATGTAAATATGACCATGATGATATGATAAAGTGTTACGTTCAGAAATGAGGTAAATTTCTACAAGACCGAGACTGTGTTAGCTCAAAACTGCAAGAGCCCTGACAGAAACACTAAAGCAGTTGAAACATTTGACTTCAATCAATTCTCGCTGCTTGAGTTTCAACATTTGTGATCCACTAGGTGTTTCTTTTATCAGTTACATTGCATGCTGGGATAGGTTTGAAGACATGACAGCTGATATGATGACAACCCTTCTCTATGCTGTGAAGGGAGTGCATTAATAATATGGCAAGAAATGTTTGCATAGAAAAAAATAACCAGTTTTGGAATTTTGAGGATAATACAAAAAAAGGACAGCTATCACTGTGATAAACTGTGATAGACTAATAAAAATGACCTGTCAATCAACATTTGTACTACCATGAGCCATGCTTGCTTGTCTGCAAAGCTCTCTCCCATGCGCTATAGATTTTATCACACCAGGTGGCAGCATGGTCTACTCGAGCAGTGAGAAACTTACTGTGTGCCCCTGCTGGAATATGGAGACTTCCTCTCAGCATGATCAGGATTCCTGCTATATACCTCTGCCTGTAAATATATATACATGTATATATGTGATGTATATAAAGTTTACTCCGAATAAGTCAAAACACACAAAATATCAGATGGAATACAGGGTACATTTTTATACATAAAGATAGAATTGAGGCTTCCAGAGAGTCAAACATTAAATATTAAGCACAGTTTGATTCTAATTTTGCTTGATATTATAAAATCTTATTTCAAATATTCATTTGAAATCCTTTCATATTTATCATTGGCAATATCGTTTTATTTTGGTACTATATAGAGCAAGATGTGATCACATGACTAGTTTAGAGATTTGAGGCCATTACTCCAGGTTTGCCATTTAATTTCAAGACTTGGAGTCATTAATTAGCATGCACTAATCACCTGTGTGGTGTCAAGGTGAGGCGGACTCCGGACGTGTCGCCGCGCTCCGTGGCAGAAATCACCACGTTATAATGTATCTGCACCACGAGCGTCTTCACCCCTGCTGCAGCTCCCACCTGGAACCCGACATCTGAAACCAAACATCAAATAACAGGTACACATACTTCCCAACATTCTTCATTCTGCTCAGGTTTGCACCATTCAATCAATCCAAAAATGTTCACATTTTTTAGCATATCAGTGCAATCACTGGTTTTAGTGCCTTTCAAATGAAATGAGAATATAATTGTTTTGTTTTTTTAAAATAATTATTCTGTTCACTATTTTGGGTTTTTTTTTAACTCCATGATTCTTATTTTTATTTTTTCAAAAGCCATAATTCATTAATTGAACTCCAGTCTTTAAAGATTGCAGTTTAAAGATTGCAGTATGGGTGAAATGAAAAAGATTTTTTTTTATTTTGAGATTTTCTTTTACCTTCAGGCAAAACTGTAGGCTGTGCATTTTTAGCCCATGCCCATAAAATCTTTGGTGATCCTCCCCTGCATTTTGCTCCACAATTCCTAAAGGTAAAAAAGAAAAAAGATCAAACATTAATCAGACACCAAAATTGGTATTGCAAGTACAATAAAAAGCAACAAATACTTTAAATAATTAAATGATCACAGATGGGTCAATACATTGAAATTCCTGATCAAAAATAAATATATATCTATTAATGACCATGGAAACACAAACCAAAATTTAAAACTCATCTTGCAACCCCCATAAAATATGATCATTTATTGCAGTCACTGTTAACTAAAGCTGTAATGATCTTCAATTTTCATAAAAACAAGTCATAACTTTGCTAATACTTGTCCGATTGACATGCTTGATACACCAAAATATCACAATTTATATGTTCTTTCCAACACACATTACTATTATACAGTGCATCTATTCTGAGACTGAAATTCATAACATTGCTTTTCCAGCTGCATTCTTCGTTTACTAATTAGTTACGTAAGTAGGTAATTGCCCCTGATGATGTCATTCTTTTTAATTACCTCGTGCATTTGAAAGAGCTACTTTTCTCCAAAAAAGCATGTTTCCCTTCTGCAGTCAAACTAACAGAGCCCACAGATCAATATATATGTTATAATTCTCCTTCATACTATAAAAGTGTATCAGAGAAGAGAAATTGCCACCCACTAGCCTTTCCAATCACAACAAGCTGAGTGTCATCTGCTGGCAGGGATAGGCCAGTGCCTATTGTTCTCAGTAAAAGCTAGGATATCAAAACTCTCTGCTTTCCTGTCCATTGTCGGCAAACATTGACACAGCTTTTCAAGCCTTTTTTTCTTCTTTTATTCATGATGATGTATGGGATGAGTAAGGAGGGATTTGCAATGTATGGTCCATATACCAGAAGTCGGATATTATGCGTTTTCAGTAAATATATATACATATTTAGTGCAGACAGATCTGCCACAAGATACCTGGGAGACAGCCATGTTTAACCCTTAAAAGATAAGCTCTCTTTACCAAAATTCATGATTTTTAATTTTCTGCAATTTCCATTTATGGTATCTGCTGATCATCACAAGCATTTTGATATAATGATGTTTCTTTTATGTCTCTTGGAAGAGAAATTATTAAAAGATCACAATTAAAAGAAATTCTGTTCAATTCAGGATGAAAGTTAATTATTCTATGACAATGTTAAGACCATCCCTAATGAATATTTTTTATGCTATGAGGGTCCATATGGTAGGAGATTGAAGCTTGGGATACACCAATATTTTTTATTATCTTTATTACATAATATGGTCAAAGTACAACTTATTTTAGTTTGCTTTTACAAAAAGCATTGTAACATGGTTTATCAGGCATGTAAAATCAGTTTAGCTAAATTCTTAGTCTCTTTTGATTTAGGACTACTTTCCAAAAGAAAAGCTTTATTCATATTAAATCTAATTAAACAAAAAAATTCTCTTCTATGTGACATACAAGATTTTTTGTTATACCACAATGCATTTACATTTACAGATCATGAAGATGGTAGTCTGGTTAATTGGTATATTTTTCAGAGTCAAAGTTTGGAGTTGACAACAATATCCACCAGAGGGCGATGTTGCTCTGAATATCTTCATATTGGCTTCATTGTCCCATTGATAGGACCTTCACCTCAGATATGCCATAGAAAACTGAGAGTGCCACATTTGCCTGACAAACAACAACAAAACTACAAAGAAACTTGTCATACTTCTTCTTCCGTTTGACCTAATATCCACCCATCATGATGAGGATCATGGGAAATAAATGAAAGATCTGATCTTTCAAACATTACATATTCAGTTGCCAATCAACCAATTGTTTTAATAAACACCTCAGTGTGTAGGCAAGAACAAAAAAGCCCTATATATATGCTAAAACCAAATATCTATTCTATAAGATTGTGAATGAAAGTTTATCAGACCATAAATGATGTCATAAATGAGGCGAAGCAGAACAACTCTCTGGTCACGCTGCTGCTGTTTGAGTTGGGAAACATTCTCTACATATATTATATAAATAACATAAATCCAAATGTTAATTTTATCATTTTTGAGTCCAAATGTCATACATAGCACTGTCTCAATCAGGGTAAATGATGACCCCGTTTGAGCAAAATAATATTAACCCCTAAAGGACTAGGCTATCTAAATTTTGTTGATTGGCTGGACTAACCAATCTTTGTCTGGACTAGTGTATCCACATACTAAATTTATAAAATGTATAACCATGGTTACTAAATTAGCTTAATGAAGTGCTGGGGTCAAAAGTTCATGTCAGTCTGACGTCATTCGCATGATTACATTGTAACAAGTTGCAGCCCCTCAGAATGTTACAAATGACGTCATCAAGCCAGAACAATGGGGACGTCAACGTCCCTCCCGTCTGTTACCGGTGGTGGATGTTGCCGTCCTTCCCGTCTGTTAGGGGTTAATTTCCATAAGACTTAAAGGTGTCAAATCAAATATTTCACTTATTGTCTTGTCAGCCCTGCAGGTATCAGTCTTTGGGACTCTCACCAAACAATGGTTTCAAGCATAATTCCCTTTAAAGCCTAAACTGTGGGTAATTTACCACCCAGAGATTGGCACTTCCTTTCCTGCGTGTCATTAATAGTATATCAACCAATTACAACAATTAGCTTATGCATGTTCACGAAGGAAACGGCTGCCAATATTTCCCACGGTAAACAATCTTGTTGTCTCAAGAACCTTCAAGAGGGAATTAGTGAAATGGAATTAAATCTTAAGGAAGTGATGACTATATTAAACAGCAATGTTAAAATCCAAGCATTTTAACATGTCAACCCTGCTATATTACTTTATATTGGGTCATCTTGACCTTTAGAACATTTGACTTGTCATAGATTGAGATGAAGCAGCACTGTATATGGCATCACAGGTTCCAATCTTAGCAAACACATTGTTTTGTGCACATGGCAGTCAAATCTGTGCCAAATTTGAATTATAAACATTTACAAATGTTAGAATTTCACTGTGAATTTTTGTGTGTGGATACAATGAGGATCTGCTTTCATAACAAATGCATGTTGACATTAAAACCTTGTTTGATAGAACTCAACTCAATTGTTTTATAACGATATTGTCAACCATCAGTAAAATATTTCACATCAGGTTCAAATCGGGTAAGCGGGTATCTATTGCTATTATCTCCAGACATCACACAAAATTTAAAACCTGAATCATTTGATACAAATATGTAACAAGGGTTAGCAAGGTAACAACTTTGCAGCCATCTAAATGCCAAAAATTAAAATAATATTTTGTAATTTTTCCATTTTTCCATATAACCAAGAATACCAAGAAATTGCAATGGACAATATTCTCACTACCTCTGCCTTAATAACCGTAATTTTGCAAGCAGTTATGATGTCAGTACAGTGTCTGGTAATGCAGCAGGTGTTTAGAATAGCAGTCCTCTAATGTGTTTATCTCTTTAGAATGGAGGCATATACTGTAGTCAGATGTTCAACTGCCTTAGTATTGCTAAATGACTAGTGTCTGATGTATGCTTTGAAATATTGCTTGCCTTATCCTCAAAAGTTGTTAGCCCTGACCAAAAGTTGTTTGCCTAGAGAAAAGGGTCAGTTATAAATTTTCAAACCTGGTAGCTGGACTTATAAAGGGAAGAGCCGAGATCAAATAAAGGGGAACTTACCAGAATTCGTTGTCACTGGCAGGAGTGTGACAGCCATATATCAGCATATGGTGGGCCCTAGAAGCATCCGTCAGCGCTTCATACTTCACTGCAAATATCATATAAAGCAAATCCAAGATTAAACACAAATCATCTGTCGGACTTCGATCTCAAATTTAGAAAAAACTACATTTATCTACAAACTCCAGGCTACTGAGCCTGAACGATTTGCTTTGAGAAACACCACAACTCATCACCCCCATCTCGCCACTAATCTAGTCTTAAGGACAAGTGATTATAGGAATTGGTCCGTTGATTTATTCTTGGACGTTCAGACCTGAAGCAGAGGATTTGTCAATTAGCTGAATGTATTGAGCGCGATTCATGAAGTAGATTGAAATTTGTGGTATAACCCAATTGTTATCTGCTGATTGCCAAGTAGTAACTCGCTCCTATATAACATTAATTGAAATTGTCAAGCAAACAGTTCAAAATGTTAATCAATGAGACAGATGCTGTCAAGATTAATTGGTGTAGAATGATAGAATGGTCTGCTAGAATATCATACTAAGAGATCTGGTAGAATATCATACTAAACGGTCTGGTAGAATATCATACTAAATGGTCTGGTAGAGTATCATACTAAGAGATCTGGTAGAATATCATACTATATGGTCTGGTAGAGTATCATACAAAATGGTCTGGTAGAATATCATACTAAATGGTCTGGTAGAATATCATACTATATGGTCTGGTAGAGTATCATACTATATGGTCTGGTAGAATATTATACAAATATGGACCTGGGTGGAGTGCAATATGACTTTTAATGGACCTTCGGAAAGTTATATTGCACGAGGCGCAGCCGAGTGCAATATAACTTTCCGAAGGTCCATAAAAAGTCATATTGCACGACACCCAGGTACATATTTGTTTTATTCTATGATCACTGTGTTAATTACTGCCATTGTTGGTTTAATTCTAATTATTTAGTGTGGCAAACCTGGACATTGTTGTGATTGCTGTCGTCTGCTTCCCAGTCTGCAGGTCACTCAGAGCAAGCTGGTGACGTCATTATAGGGCTTCCCCAACATTTCCCGCCATGGAATTCCCCATCAGTGCAGTGGAAAGTATATTGACGTGCAATATAATGCATCTGGTCAATAAAACAATTTAGAGAAGCTCATGTGACCAGGAATTGACCAATCACAGCACAGAATACACAGTGATCATAGAATAACATACTATATGGTCTGGTAGAATATCATACTAAATGGTCTGGTAGAATATCATACTAAATGGTCTGGTAGAATATCATCCTATATGGTCTGGTAGAGTATCATACTATATGGTCTGGTAGAATATCATACTAAATGGTCTGGTAGAATATCATACTAAATGGTCTGGTAGAATATCATACTAAATGGTCTGGTAGAATATCATACTAAATGGTCTGGTAGAATATCATACTAAATGGTCTGGTAGAATATCATACTATATGGTCTGGTAGAAAATCATACTAAATGGTCTGGTAAAATATCATCCTATATGGTCTGGTAGAGTATCATACTAAATGGTCTGGTAGAGTATCATACTATATGGTCTGGTAGAGTATCATACTATATGATCTGGTAGAATATCATACGAAATGGTCTGGTAGAATATCATACTAAATGGTCTGGTAGAATATCATACTGGTAGAATATCATACTAAATGGTCTGGTAGAAAATCATACTAAATGGTCTGGCAGAATATCATACTGGTAGAATATCATACTAAATGGTCTGCCAGAATATCATACTAAATGGTCTGGTAGAATATCATACTAAATGGTCTGGTAGAATATCATATAAAATGTTCTGGTAGAATATCATACTAAATGGTCTGGTAGAATATCATACTAAATGGTCTGGTAGAATATCATACTAAATGGTCTGGTAGAATATCATACTAAATGGTCTGGTAGAATATCATACTAAATGGTCTGGTAGAATATCATACTAAATGGTCTGGTAGAATATCATACCAAACAGTACCAAACATATTGCACGAAATGGTCTTGTTGAGTAACACTGATAATTTATATATTGCTTGATATTCCTAATTCTCTTTATTATATCTAGATTTCACTGAAGCATGTTTAAATATTTCAGGATAGGTTTTTTAATCCCTGCCTTTGTCTCTGTGCGATGGTCAAAGATGACCTGAGGGCACTGATTACAATATTCAGACAAAACTGACATCAAATCTCTTCAGCTAGATGATGAATATGATACAATAAACATACTTATGCCAAGCTCCTGACAAAAGTCACGTAGTCACGAAACATTTGAATAGGCTATGAACACACACCATAAGCTTGGCGTAAGCTCA
The DNA here is from genome assembly GCA_949316495.1 of Amphiduros pacificus. Classification (NCBI taxonomy): domain Eukaryota; kingdom Metazoa; phylum Annelida; class Polychaeta; order Phyllodocida; family Hesionidae; genus Amphiduros; species Amphiduros pacificus. The sequence goes on from OX439010.1 coordinate 13,524,351, forward strand.
CACGATACTGATGTACATAGGAAAATATTGACTCCAAAGACTCCAATTTAATACTTCCCTGATTGACTGATGTCATTTGTATTGATGTCCGACAAGGAAAACAGATTATGCAAATAATTTCAGATATGTACACCTGTCCCGAGTTTATATGAATAAGCTGACAACTTGGAAATTGTCCCAGAAGTCTATCCATATGCATACAATCTCCAGAGTGGTATAGGTTCTCATTCTGTGAGAACAACCAAATGATTAAAATCATATTTTCTTGCACAAACCCATACCCACACCCACACCCACACACACACATACACCCACACACACACACACATGAACCCACACTGCTTGTCTGTTATATCTTTTAATTATATGTCAAGCATGATGTAAACACATATTTATTCAGTAAGATATATTCATTGAGACAGGAGGCAGTCAAGAGTAGAAAGTTCCTTTGTTCTGTCCTTGTACCGACATAGCGAGCTTGACCTTTCAAACCTGGTACAATTAGCCTCCACTCTGTCCTTGTAGCGACATAGCGAGCTTGACCTTTCAAACCTGATACAATTAGCCTCTACTCTGTCCTTGTAGCGACATAGCGAGCTTGACCTTTCAAACCTGGTGCAATTAGCCTCCACTCTGTCCTTGTACCGACACATAGCGAGCTTGACCTTTCAAACCTGGTACAATTAGCCTCCTAGCGAGCTTGACCTTTCAAACCTGGTACAATTAGCCTCCACTCTGTCCTTGTACTGACATAGCGAGCTTGACCTTTCAAACCTGGTACAATTAGCCTCCACTCTGTTCTTGTAGCGACATAGCGAGCTTGACCTTTCAAACCTGGTACAATTAGCCTTCACTCTGCCCTTGTACCGACATAGCGAGCTTGACCTTTCAAACCTGGTACAATTAGCCTTCACTCTGCCCTTGTACCGACATAGCGAGCTTGACCTTTCAAACCTGGTACAATTAGCCTCCACCCTGTCCGTGTACCGACATAGCAAGCTTGACCTTTCAAACCTGGTACAATTAGCCTCCACTCTGTCCTTGTACTGACATAGCGAGCTTGACCTTTCAAACCTGGTGCAATTAGCCTCTACTCTGTCCTTGTAGCGACATAGCGAGCTTGACCTTTCAAACCTGGTACAATTAGCCTTCACTCTGTCCTTGTACTGATATAGCGAGCTTGACCTTTCAAACCTGGTACAATTAGCCTCCACCCTGTCCTTGTACCGACATAGCGAGCTTGACCTTTCAAACCTGGTACAATTAGCCTCCACTCTGTCCTTGTACTGACATAGCGAGCTTGACCTTTCAAACCTGGTGCAATTAGCCTCTACTCTGTCCTTGTAGCGACATAGCGAGCTTGACCTTTCAAACCTGGTACAATTAGCCTTCACTCTGTCCTTGTACTGACATAGCGAGCTTGACCTTTCAAACCTGGTACAATTAGCCTCCACCCTGTCCTTGTACCGACATAGCGAGCTTGACCTTTCAAACCTGGTACAATTAGCCTCCACTCTGTCCTTGTACTGACATAGCGAGCTTGACCTTTCAAACCTGGTGCAATTAGCCTCTACTCTGTCCTTGTAGCGACATAGCGAGCTTGACCTTTCAAACCTGGTACAATTAGCCTTCACTCTGTCCTTGTACTGACATAGCGAGCTTGACCTTTCAAACCTGGTACAATTAGCCTCCACCCTGTGCTTTAGGTAGAAGTAATGTTATCATTCAACTGACCATACTTCATATGTATTACTTCAATTATTATATTGATAATTTACTTTTAAACCAAGTTCTATCTGGACCACAACATATTAGTTATACAGGTCCTTTTGGTTTTTTTTTTCATTTTTAGCACTGGTTAGGTTATATGAGGTAAGATAGAATACTGTTACCAGGACTCAATGCCCTACTCTTTTCGAAAAGGGATCTTTTTTTGCATTATCACATAGACATGATAACACAAACTACAACATTTGTTAACCAGCCATGGAGCACTGGCTGGGGTAGAAACAACTTAGCAGTAGATATCCACCTTCCTTAACCATGCAGCATGATCAAAGTACTTGTCCCAACTAGGCTTTGAACCACAGACCTTGAGCAAGGGGTAGAGACTTCTTCCCCACTAGGCCACTTCCCATCTGTCTATACATGTTCTATCATCAAAACAGTTATCACTTACAATGTCTAGTTAAAGGTTGATATATAACCTCTAAAGCCTTGTTTAAGCTTGTTTTCTTTTGTTTAGGGCTTGGTTTAGATTACGTTTGTTATTTTACTTACCAATGTATTGTTCTGCATCTCCCACCTCATGCGCTGTACACAAATAATCATCTTCCTGAAAAGAAAAAAAAAATGCATCAATAAAAATCAATATCAGAATAAAGATACAGATCATCTGCTTAACGTTAACATTAAAAGTCATATACATGGTGATTTTTTCTTAGTATGTGTTAATGTCTATGAATAAATTTGACATTTATATCAAAATTGAACCTATGGCCCTTATGAACTATCTGTTCTATATTGGTGGGGAATTAATCTGTCTATGCATCATCATTAAGCTGACGAGATGTCTGTGTATAACGTGATTATTTGACAAGATGCTGCCAATAATTATAAGCAGCAGTATATACACAATAGACCGTTCATAGGAAACAACAAAGGTTATTTGACAAGATGCGGCCAATAATTATAAGCAGCAGTATGTACACGATAGACCATTCATAGGAAACAACAAAGGTAAATAATTCATGACTGTATTTTGTGATAATATAAACCTAATTAGGTTAAATACTATAGCTTTCAGACAATAGTGATATCTATCATGTTAATGGAAACATATTATGCCGGACAATCTGCATTTATTACAATGATTTGAGTCTGGCACGGCAAAAGTAGATAATTCGGAATCAAATCTACATCCATAATGATAATCATCTCAAGATAGATGATAAAATCTCTTATTAATTAAGCTCAATTAGATAATGAAGACCCTCGTTACCAGATCATTATTACCAGACATTACCTGACTTGATAACAACATCTGTCGTTCTTGAAGAAGCCGAGTACAATTTTTGGAAGATGACTTTCAAAAAAATCTAAATCTGGTTACCATGATTGTCTGCTTACTGACAGTGATGAATGTGATAGAGGTGATTATCACCGCAATGCAAGCCTATATAGAACATAATGGCCATTCTCCTACCATTAACATCAGTGGTGCCACCATCATAAAGTCAATAGAGTCGTTATCTTTGACTTGATATACATTGACTTTATACATAGACATAACATTGCCTGTCTGGGTTGTGAAAAAATTTGGTTTCACAAAACTGGAAATCATAGTTTCATGTTTTGTCAATATGATATTTTTGCCTTGGTATTGACCAGTGATGCTTTTGACATGGGAAGCACCATGTTATTTTTTATTAAATTACAAAAGGTCATTAGACCAGCTGAGGACATCATGTATGGTGGTGAGGTGGCGGATATTTCTAAACCCTATAAGATGATGATATTGATAAAATGTGTACAAGGGGCAGACTTCTCTGTTTATTTTCTTAATATACAATAAAAATATAAAAAAAATGCATGCTTCCTTCAGATAAATGATAGTGCTAAGTTGAAGTTAATTTTATGATTTTTGAAAAAAAAAATCTGGTTTAAATTGATTAATCAATTAACTCAAACCTTGATATGCAAACTCAAATAACCTTTCATTCTGAACCCCTTACCATTGACCATATTAGAAATGAAATGCAGAAATGTGTGTGGTTCGGTATATATGATTATCCTTTGACTGTCAATTGCAGAGACCAGGCTCATGTGAACCAGCAATGCCATTTATGAACACAGAAATAGATGCAATCAATAATCTCCCAGTACAAATTATCATCCTTATCACAGCATATCCACCATGTCAATTATCACTAAATGCGAACACAAAGGTGTCTACCAACCAGAGAAAGCATCAACATGTTTCTGTCTACCATTTGTTTTGCCTCAATTATTTTGTCAAGAAAATTATTCTCTTTGGCGACATAACATATAATCACTGGCTTAGTATAGGGTATTACATCTCCTTATATTAAGCCATGTCAAAACATATAAATACTGTTGCATATGTCTTAAATGAAATATTCTATTGGACTGAATGTGGAGTATTTTGAATAGAGTTCTTCACATTAATTTATTATAAATCTGACCATTCCAAATCAGACTTTCTTTTCGCTCGCGTTTGTTTTGCCTTTAGGGCTAGATGTTCGAGGTTTTGACTGATTAAGCTGTAAGTCTATGGAGCATACCCCGATTATCGGTCCATGGCGGCCATGTTTTGGCTCAATAATTCTGCTTACACCGTCAGATGTCGCTTTTGTTTGAGAAATGATTTGTGAGTGCGTGGTAGAGTAAGAAGATTTTCGTTGGATTTTGCCATTGGGATTTTGCAAACTTACGCGAGCTTGATTTTTTTAAATCAACACTTGTTTAATATGCGCTATTTGAAGGTCACTTACTACATCAGGATGCACCCAGGGCATGGTAATATCCAAGGTCATTGTCTCTTTGTTTTCCGCACTTTTAATGGCATTGTGATATTCTGAGGCCTCCTTGGACTTGCCCAGAACCCAGGAGGCTAGTGAAAACAGCACCAGGGCAAGTGTTGTGAGCTTGGTGGATCTCATCCTGGTACTTCAGACTGTGCACTCATATAACAATACAGCTTCTCAAATGGAGGCTCGTTTCAGCAGCTTTTACCTGAAATTGACAAATAAAAATGGTCAATATGTGCTAATTAAATCGAAGAGAAAAAAAAATTGAATGTCTCTTTATCATCGCATCTGTTTATGTTTATGTTCTATTTTGCAAACCATACTCATAATTCTTACCCACAGCAAGAATTTGGAAACCAGCACTCAGAAATAAAAATTGGCCGGATGCAGTTTATTATTGATATAGCATTACAAGGTTGTACCTGGCTTTAGCATCTATTTGAACTAGTGGTCATATTGACATTTCTAAGAATTTCTTGGGCTCAGAATAGTACTGATGCTTGGAAGTAACAGAAGGGAAAGATCCACTTGATTCAGACATTTTAAATAATTTATCATAAGAAATAACATCGGAGGTTGACACATAAAAGGTCATGCTGGGTGAGATAAGGTCAAGGATAACAACCTAAAATTTCATGCTCTGGTCACTGAACGCTTATTTTATGTAACAAATATATGAGCAATATGGCAGCATAAATACCAAGTTTGACCTGATATAATTGTTTTTTTATTGATGATCAAATATCTAACAGAAATTTTACCTAAATTAAGTATGTCTCAGAACAGCCTGTATTTTCAATTATTATTACTATTTTGCAAAAGAAATTCTCATAAGCCATGCAACTTGCATATAAACACCCCATTTCAAACAGGCTGCATCATTTTTTAACATAAATATAACAATAAAATGTGTTGGCCCCACATATAATCTAAATACTTTATATCAGATGCCTGCGGGCATAATGAATAATGGCTGACATGTGCAAAGTAATATCAAAATACAAAATCTATTCGTCATAAAACATCTCATTTTTGATGATAAAACAAACACTTTGTTGATCCATATGAAAAGAATAGAATTTAAACCTTGTAATGGAATTTAAAACTTGTAAATCATTAATGATTTTGAGAAACTTATACTCTCCAAAGCAGATCCAGGATTTATATCTGGCTCTGCAAGTAAACGACATATTCAACTCTTTGGTTGAGTGCCCAGAGGCCACACCCAGTATAAGCAGCCAGGACACAAGGAGTCAAATATTTCGTCACATGGGGTAACATGGCCAATTGGTATCATTGTTGTTATAAGAAAGTGAGAACAACAGGGATTGAGATTTTAATGACATGACGTGTACCAAAGTAGTCAGAAAAAAATTGTCAGCAGGGGATGGATCATTAATCCTCAAGGGAGGAGGAGGAAAACAATCTGGACTTTTTGGCCAAAGCTAATAGGCCTCACCATGAAATGACTGAAATAACATTGTAAGTGAAGTAAAACCCCTCCACTAATTGATATATCAATGGTATACTTTTTCAACGAGATGTTTCAAATATATCCCCTCCCAAATTATGAACGATCAATTCTAAATTACTTTTGAACATGTCAAATGGGCATGAGCACGTGTACAGTTGTGTTGTTATGATGGGCATGCACATGAGCCAAACAATTGATCAACTGTATGGTAATTGCATGCTAATATGTGGGGAACAAATCTATGTAAGGAACAATGTATTGCGGCAGAGGTAGTATATGACTCTACCTCGCCATGCAGAGTAAGAAAATTACCATGTCCCCTCAGGTGTCATGACAGTATAAACAGATTTAATTAGGTCTTAGAAATATCAATACAGATATCATCTTCAAAATGCTGTTCACACCTGAGACAATATGGCTGACACCCATACATGTGCTCTCTACTGTTGAAGTCACTTTCACATAATAATAATAATATATTAAAAAAATTAATGATAAGCATTTGTAGAATAATCTATTTTTGATTAAATTAATTATAATCATCATCATTATTATTATTTATTTTGTTATTACTACCTGGGTCCCTGACATGGAGAGGAGCATGAAGTCAAAGTTTGCAGTGAAAAAAACAGAAAAGCAGCTATGCGTATGTAACATGGCGTGTTCATTTAATGGGCAGTTCTGTTTTAACAACAGCAGCTTGGATGAGTAAATCACTGATAGTATGAACTGCCTAACCCCAGATGAGGTTCGATTTAGTTACATCAATTTTGTATTCCCCAATTACAGATTGGCCATGTTCCAACCCCATTCAGAAAAAAGTAATTTTCATTGGGGCCATTTTAAGCTATAATTGCCATTTTTGGTTACTGTCATATGACCTTTCAGTGCCTCTTTGATGACACCAAAACATGGTGTCAACCATTAGCATGCAATCTGCTGAAGACTATTCATTAAGATGATCATGCTAAAGTTTATGCACAATGATATATTCTTTAAAATCCAAGATTGGTTTTTAAAAAAAATATACATACATATATATATATATATATATATATATATATATATATATATATTTATCATAATTTATCAAGAGAATTTCTTTTTTGACCTTTTGCATAATACCTATAAGAATATCAATGGATATAACAGTAATTTCTAGTAGCACTCAAATAATTTACTCATTGTATATTTCTAAATATGTCAAGAAATGTGATACCCTCGAAATGAATTTAATTTTAAAATATGAATTGCAAGCAATATATTTTTCAAAAATAACATTTATCAAATATTGAACATTCTTTAAAGGAAAAAAGGACTTTTCTCATTCATAAATATCTATGTGGATCTGTATTAAATAATGATAAATAAATAAATCTATCTCTACATATATTAAATAATAATAAATATAGGTCACTAGTCGAATCTATTTAACTTTTGCATAATTCATGCAAATGAAAAAAATTATACTGGGCGAATTACACTCATAATAATTAATGGGTAATGAAAAGTGTGCAAAACCAATCAAACTGGCAGTGGAAAATATAAACCAGCAAGCATAAAAACAAACAAATGTGATAAATTTATCCACCTAACTTCACAAAAGTCTGGAATTATGAAAACAGTATTGCAGATGCATTGAACAGCGACAAAATATTTTTCCTAACATAGCAAAAGGTTATACTGACCAATCCACATTGCTTGTTGTGTTAGCTGTCAGTAACTTCCTGTGCTTCACGCTGGCAGGCAGGTGTCATGACAAACACAGCCAATCACTGACCAGTACAACACACTGCTGCCGTGGATCAACTGTAGTCAGTGCACACAAGGAGAAGGGATCCCCTGAGGGATGATGTACGCAGCAATCTGCCACCACTCTGCAACACACACAAACACTAAACTCTTACTTAATAGGATGCATGGAGAGTCAGAGATAAACTTTTATATGGTTACACATAAACATTGCCCAATAAGGGTCATGTATCATAGTTGTGTGACCTTATACGGTCACGCACAGCTATTGCGTGACATTATTTGGTCACGCACAGCATGGTTTTACCTGTCTTCACTCAAACAGACACTCTTATTCAATAGAATGTATTGACAGTCGGAGGTAAACTTCTATATGGTCACACATAAACATCCAATTAGAGTCAGTCATGATCATCGTGTCACCTTGTATGGTCATACACATGACCATACAAGTGTGACCTTATATGGTCACACACAGCTTTGCTTGTCCTCATTTTAGTCGTGTCAACGAGGGAACAAATACTTGTTTGGCTTTGACTAGTGAATACAAATCATGTATATGTATATGTATATGTATATGTATATGTATATGTATATGTATATGTATATGTATATGTATATGTATATGTATATGTATATGTATATGTATATGTATATGTATATGTATATGTATGTATATATGTATGAATGTATATTTATATGTATACATGACCTCATTTGGGAATTAACATCCGTAGGCAGAACAGTGTCGTCTTCCCTCCAAAATAGGACTTCTCTTTTATAAGGTGCAATCAGGATCAGACACAAGTCATGACTGTTCATAAGAATCTGGCTGTGAACTGATTGGTGAAAGAATGTATGACTATTCATACAGATTCTCATTGGTTAGTGTCACAGTCAGCCAAATGATCACATGTCCTGGCCAATTACGACTATATGATATTTTGGTGGACATGCATGACTGGATGTGAAGTTCCAAGTTTTGAACATCAAAACAGGGCAATGACAGTTGAGGTAGTCAGAAGATCAAACGACTATTATCACTCCCGATGTAATAAGAATAGAGAAGACTTATTTTTTCATATTTATGCAGTTTTATACAGATGTCTACACTCTATAGACACAAATGACTAAATCCAGCTACATAACAGGCCTGAATACCTTGGGTTATTAAAGTAATAAGGCACTTTTAAAAAGTAACTACAAATTTTGTTTGTTCAAATTTCATCAATGTGTTCCTCTGGGTTTTAACAAATAACATTGCTTAATTGAACATGGTGCCAAAAAATGGCACATCCTGAATGAAACAGTGTGTACATCAAACAGAAATTTCTCATACCTACAAATCGTATATCAGATCAGATGTTAGATCAGACATTAGAACGGATATTAGAACAGATTATATATATATAATGTATATGTACATATGTACATACCGGTATATATATGTATATATGTACATTATCATTATTGCTAATCAATGTTCATTGTATGAGCTTGCCATATTGCCCTATGCAGACTAATCAACTGGTTCTCTACTACTTCCTATGGCTGATTAACCAGGCTGAAGACAATTCAAAATTTGTAGCCATTTGTAAGACACTGTTGATTATACCATTATTTATCACTGCCTCGGGACTCAGCAAAAATCTAAGATGCAGCCTTGGTTTGTAATCAAATCAAAAGCATATTTGCTTTCTGCTGTGATTTTCATACACTTGGCATATCAATGACGTCTCTGTTGTGTCTGTGACAGCTCATGATCAATATTAACATGATAGCTGCTGTCTTGAACAGGAGGCCACTGAACCTTGACCCAATTATTCACATCACGGAAATGTGTAGAAACTATTGGTGACCTTGATAATAATGTTGACCCAGATAGAATGACCTAGATATCTAGCTCATCATAATTTACCAATTTATGTCCCCTGAATGTGTCTATCTGCCATTCATGAGGGGGAGTCTGTATATTACCTTACACACACACCAAAAACTTCTCTGCAATGCATCTGGGATTCGGTAGCAATGCTAGTAGTCATTCAATCGTTTTACTACCTCTGCCGTCTCTGCCTTATGTTGCTTATGTTGTTCAGAATTGTGAACTCCATGTCCAGTCATGCACGTGTGTCATCTTAGAACTGACCAATCTCAGATCATGACCTGTGATCGGTTGGCTGACCGAGACACTAGGCAATAAGAATCTGTATAAATATATTCTTTATTCTTTCACCAATTAGTTAGTTTCTTATGAATAATCATGACTTTCAACCCCCCCCCCCCCCCACTCTCTATGGGGGGATATATGACAAGACTGAGGCCTTATGTTCGATAAAACCCATGATGTCCATCATGAAACAATATACTTCAGTTCAAATGTTGCCAGATTCAATTCATCACTTTTCACTGATTAAACCCAGCAGAGTGAGGAAGTGTGCTCAGAAACTGCAGGTCCTTTTATGATGGATTTACTGCCTGCTGGGCAAACTTTGACATGAGGTGTGGCATCATCATATCTCTCAGCTGGTGATGTGTGCCTATTAATCTGCTCTATCCTATATTTACTTCTGACTTGGGGAGATAATCCATCATACATGAAATTACCAGATGGCCATTTGGTGAGATAATGCTAATGTTGAAACCAAGAGATATCACTTCTTGAATTTATGTTTTACAAATTAAATAAGTATTTGAAGAATTATAGGTAAGAATTTGAACTAAATAGCAACATCAAAAGTTTTGATCCCAAAAAATGATCCCAATTCAATTTTTTCAATGGTAATTTCGAGAAATGGTCGAGATTTTTGTAACTATATAGAGGTTTTTCCCAAGCGTTTTCATGATGGATGCCACTCACAAATTTTGAGCATTAGCAAGAAGTTTTTGAAGAATGGCCTGAGTTAAGATTTAACACTTAACATTTTTAAAAAATCACAGAAAATGATCAAAAGTGTCATAGGTCTTTGACATGACAACCCACCCAGTCACAGATTTAAAAGGACAATGGATTAACCCTTTAGGCATAGGCCTCAGCTCATATGGAAAATTGTATCGCGAGTTCAATCTCAGCACAGCCGGAGATCGAACCCATGACCTTTGGATCACCAAAGAGGAACTGGTGCTTATAAGCTGGCACTCTTACCAACTGCGCCACAGCCCATGGCCCTCTTTACCATGGCATTTATATGTATTTTAGCAATAACATGTACATGGCTCTTTTTACTAAGTTAATCTTCATTCGTTCAAAGTATATAACTGATAACCGCAAATTAAAGGTTTGAAAATATGCAGAAAAAGCTGTTCTGAGGAGGCATGATATGGGATGACATCAACAATGTTCTACTCTAAACAACCTGTCCATGTCACGCTACCCACATGAGAACCTCTATAACCTAGTTACATAACAAGCTCAACTGATTTAAATAACAATTGTCAACTGGATGTGAGTCAGAGAGGCAAGTGATATCTCACTCAAGGTGTGTCTGGAATATCATTGTCTCTTGAGAGTAATAATAATCCATACTGTTCCCTCGGGCAAAATATGTTCAATAATTGTTGTAAATATTGTCACAAGTTATGAATAGTTGAGTATGACCTATTGGAGCTGTTTCGTCACTCTTTCGAGACCTTCTTCTGTACACGAATATAACCAAAGGAATATAACCAAAAAAACCAAGCTTGGCTCTATTAAGTACTCTGTATTACTCATGTAGTATTCAATTACTACCTAGAGCTGCAGTCATTGCCCTGTCTTTGATTTCATTCATTTTTCCCAAAATATGCTTCTTTTTTCTTAATAGATACCCTCCACAGCAGGACTTCTCTATGATATCCGTCCCTGCCACCAAAGCTATAAATGTGCGCACAGAATCAAGCGCAAGTCATTAGTATTCATAAAAATCTTACTGTTCACTCATTGGTGAAAGAATATAACTAGATTTGTTTTGTACTGGTAGATGTTCTGATTGGTCAGTATATGTGCCAAACACCTGGTTACAGTTTATGAACTAATGTTGGTCAATTATACTCTCCATAGCAGAGCCAGGATTTATACCTGGCTCTGCAATAATTGACCATAATCAGAGAGTACTGAGAGGTCACGCCCATAACAAGCTTCTTTTATAAGCCAATTGACACCAACTAAAAATTTTGTCACATGTAATAACACATGCATTCAGTGTCCTTGTTTGGTAAGAAAGTGACTACAACAACAAATACATGTGCAAGTATAACTCAGTCAACTGGTGTCATTAACTTTTAAATTATCATAGTAAAAAACCCCTTAAAATCTAATTTTCAAAGCTAGATAAAACTAGCGCAGGTAAATTCAAACATTAATATAAAGTGCCACAAAATACATCCCAGTGACATTTATTGCATATATTACATGTTTACAACCTCATCTATCGATTTTGAAAAAAATCTGAAAAATGAACTGTGAAAAGTAAATAAGTAACAAACTTCACAAATGTTTGTTTGGGCAGGAAGTGAGTGCACCTGATGTGTGTGCGAGTATAAGCCAATTGGGCGGGCATTGTGAGTGCACATGTGCAAAGCCCACCAATTGCCCACCTATCTGTGGATTATGCAATCGACCTTGCGGAATAGGTAGAGACAGTGTCATGCCTATTGTGGCAGAGGTAGTATATGACTCTACCTCGCCATGCAGAGTAGGTCAATTAAGATTTGATGATATTTTTGTGAGCAAGGCAAGTATTTTGGACTCGGGGATTTCCAAACTTTGAATGAGATCAAAAACAGGGCAATTACTGCAGAGGTAGTAATTGAATACTACCTGTGTAAGGCAGTAGTAGTGAAAAGTAGTGAAAAGATTGAACAACTATCATTACTGCCAATGAAATGTGGAGTAATATTTGATAGCAAGATACAAATGACATAAATGTATTGCAATTTTACACGATACAGGTACAATATTGACAGTATATGTGAAAACTCCAGCATATGGCTGTATTCATTTGGCATGTTTGCTCCATAGTAAATTGACACTATTCAGAACTGCACTCAAATAATATTTGACTCAATATACCTTATAGTTTGTCATAAATTTGTTCTATTTTTTATTTTTCAGATAGTGTTTCCATTACCAGTCTAAAATAATAAAAATAACTCATAAATGGAAATTTTGATAACATGCACATGACAATTCTTAATCTCATTGTCCCCAGAGGAGAAACTTGAGACCAAGCTATATGATACTCTGAGTATATAAGCACGGCTATGTCTGTGTTAGAGGAGATGATATTTTTAAAAAGTAATTATGTATAAGAGACATTCTTGGCAAGTTTCCTCACTATAAATACCCTCCAGAACAGGACTTCTCTCTCATATCGGTCCCTGCCATCAATGGTAAAAATGACCGAGATTGGCCACACGTCATGACTATCCTACTCTGTATTACATAGATAGTATTCAATTACTACCTCTATAGTCATTGCCCTGTTTTGATCTCATTCAAAGTTTGGAAATCTCCAAGTCAAAAATACTTGCCTTGCTCACAAAAACATCATCAAATCTGAATTGACCAACATCAGGTCATGAACTGTAACCAGGTGTCTGGCACATATACTGACCAATCACTACAACTGCCAGTACAAAACAAATCTATTTATATTCTTTCACCAATGAGTGGACAGCCAGATTTTCCTGAATACTAATGACTTGCGCTTGATTCTGTGCACACATTTATAGCTTTGGTGGCAGGGACGGATATGATAGAGAAGTCCTGCTGTGGAGGGTATGACTATTCATTAAAATGGATAAAAGATAGTGTTCTGATTGGTGAAAGAATAAATGACTATTCATACAGATTCTGCTCTGTACTGATTGGTTAGCATTTCAGTCAGCCAACTCATTATAGGTCATGACCTGGTGTTGGTCATTTTTGATTGGATGACATTTTAGTGGACAAGACAAGTTTTTATGACTTGTGGAATTCCAAATTTTGGACGATATCAAATATAAGGCAATGACTGCAGAGGAAGTGAGAAGAATGAACAACTATCATTACTTCAGTTTTCTTTAATGTCTTGAATGGCTTAAAATGTTTTGCAAAAGCAGCTAATCTTGAATCCCAGATCTAATGTGTCACCAACTAGGTTTCTAAGAATAAACCTGATATAACAATATCAATTTTCCTCATAATAAACTAAAGACAAGTGGGAACATCATATCGTGGTGCTGTCTTTCTTAAAAAAAAGAAAAGAAATAGTACTGAGCTGTTTAAAGAAGTGTTATTTATTTAGTTATTCTGAAAGATCAAATAACACTCTGTAAAAATAAGAAATATCTATTTTTTTTTCCATCAACCTTTTTGAAAAATGAAAAGAAAAGAGTTCTCCATTACACTTGCATATTACAGAATGATAGTTTCTTACTAAAATGCACAATCTAAAATTTAGTTTAAACGTGTTACTAAATAGCCAAAAGTAATTCTGAAAACTGCCCTGTGTGGCATAAACACACACACACACGTATCCACACACATGTATGTATTTATTTCCTGAATGCATGAAAATTGAGCAATATTTCTGTATTACTTCTGAGTGATAATGTAATAAAAGAGAATAATCTTATTAACTGTCCATGTCCTCAAGCAGATCAAACAACTCAAATCGGTAATTGACTTTGACATCTGTAAACATGGTCGACAAGACGGGCTGACAAATACGCAATTTAGCGGTAGTTATGCCTTTTCCTGGTATTCAGTTAGAAAGACAAATTAATGATGTAATCATTGAGGTAGAACTGAATGGCGTTGCTTTCTAACAGTAAGGTCAGGATAGATTGCTTGCTCACGCCTGTCCTACTGTACAGACTGGAAGCAAGATTTCTACACATGGTACCAGGCTGTATAGCTGCAGCCCACATGTGTACAATATGGCCATGTCAAATACCAACACTGCATTGCAATGCTGTTAAAAAATCTCTCAAACCCACTCACATTTTGTGGTCTAATTCTGCTCTGTCCGGTCAATTCACCCTTGCAGTTGTCATAGCTTGTCAAGCTCAAAAGATATTGGGTTTACAGGATGAAATCCAAAAATATTGATCCTGACAATCTTCTGGTAGCCAACAGCCCAGTTGACTGTATTCCTGCTTTGCTTTGCTCAATGTGCTTTGCTCTCAGCAGCAATGGTGGCAACCATTCTCTCCAGCAGGGGGTGGCAGGTGGTTGTATCAATAGATGCATCCTCAGAGGGGAGGTAGGTCATGGCTTTTATCTATAGTTACATGAGGCAAGTGTATGATCTTCTCAGGTACATCTACCTGGACCACATCTCATCTTGAAACAAGATTTTCTATGTCACTTATATAGCATTGATATTTACGACCAAACAGATCTTATTATACTTACTGTTCTATAAATATCAAACTATCTTTGGTTATGCAAAATTTAATTAAATGCTTCTCTGCCAATACCTTTTGGTCATTAGATGACTAAACATGTCAGGAGTGGCTGGAACTACACGTTAAGGGGTGGCTGGAAGAAGAATTCTTGAAACAGACCTGTGTGCCAAAATGGAGTCAATTCCTAAGGATGATCCATCTGATCCCACATATTAATGAATGAATGTGCTATTTGGATTCAGGTGATCAATCATGCACAGGTTCCCATAATGTTGTGTCACTAAATCAATGATGAACTGGGATACGTTTTGCATCATACCAATGCCTTGGCTTTTCT
This sequence comes from Amphiduros pacificus, assembly GCA_949316495.1. NCBI lineage: Eukaryota > Metazoa > Annelida > Polychaeta > Phyllodocida > Hesionidae > Amphiduros > Amphiduros pacificus. Next base: position 13,539,832 of record OX439010.1, read on the forward strand.
TGTGTTTTCAGTGCTGCAAAAAGTACCATTCTTCATTAGGCTCATTAAATTCCATCAAAGAGCACTCTATCTCAGACCCTTACAGACCCTTACAGACCCTTACAGACCTATACAAACCCATCAAGGTATTGTGCATCAATCCTATAATTTGGTATTAAAAGATCGTGATCATAAGGGTAATAAGTAAAATAACAACTAGAATCAGAAATATGAACATCGTGACATATCTAATCACATCATAAGGGCAATAAGTAAAATAACAAATAGAATCAGAAATATGAACATCATGACATATCTAATCACATCATAATTCCCTCCAGAGGTCTGTTTGAGCACATTAACTCAAAGTCGGTCAGCACTATTTGATGTCATAATAATTTATAGCATTATTCAGAGCACAATGTCTCATATGACACCATTGGTTAATTTCACAGAGCAATGATTTAATTTTCACTTTTATTACTTTTAGCAACTGACGCTTCACCAGAGTATGATCTAAAAAAATAGAATTTGTTCACATTTTGAACTAACACTCAAAACAATTTTCAAAAAAAGTTTAATGCATAAAAAACTAGTTCGCCATGGCATGATCACTTTGATATTGATATATTGGGTTTGGCACGGTTCAGAAGTTTCCTGGGATGTGGAGACCTCACTGTATTTTGATCTATATCTTATTACCTATCAGTGACAGAGATCCAACTAATTTCTTCCTTTCATTAAATACACTGATAATACGCTCCTGTGACATATATTCTATTTCTTGATGAATGGAAATGGATAACAGGTTATGTGTTTACCTTTCATATTCAACAGTCCCTCCTATTCTTACTTCAACTAATTGCCCTGAAAACATATACCATGAACATAGAACATAAATAATTATATCCCAATTATATATTTCTGTAATAGTTAAAACTTTATGTTATGAATGATATCAGTTCCACTTCTTCTGGGCTATTTTTTACAAACCACAGATTCTGATGTAAATGTTGCGCACGTCATAACCCAAACTTGTCTTTCGGAAATTATCAGTCACAAGCACAGAAATTAGTCACAAGCACAGAAATCAGTCACAAGCACAGAAATCAGTCACAAGCACAGAAATCGGTCACAAGCACAGAAATCGGTCACAAGCACAGAAATCGGTCAAAAGCACAGAAATCTGTCACAAGCACAGAAATCAGTCACAACCACAGAAATCAGTCACAACCACAGAAATCAGTCACAACCACAGAAATCAGTCACAACCACAGAAATCAGTCACAACCACAGAAATCAGTCACAAGCACAGAGAGTTCATATCAAAACATGTGGTTTATTCAGGTAGCCATCTGCAACTGCAACATTCTATCTGCAACGGTACTCTGTTTCATGTGAGTGTGGGTAATTGAACCACTCAGTCTAAAGCATATATGTGGAAAAGTAACAGACCAATTAGTAAAATGTGCCTTGATTGAGGCAGTTTTGCTTCAATAAAGGCACATTTTTCTGATTGGTTAGAAGTGGGTCATGTTCAAGTCTCTATTCCTTCTTGGAAGATTGAGAAGGAGTCCAGTCTGTGGTAGATATGGAAAAAACATCAGAATATAGTAATATATCATATTTTAGTGACAGACATATCAGATGTCCAGGAGTATAATCAAATGATCAACCAAGTACATCTAGTGTTGTGCAAAGCGTGGATGTCAGACAAAACTGATTCATTAAATTGTAGCATTTGGATGACAGGCTATTTCCCATGCTTTTCTGCTTGACTGTGACCAGTTCAACTGGAACCAGTTTGACCATGACCAGTTCAACATTGACTATTTTTACCATGACCATTTTTACCATGACCATTTTGACCAAGACCAGTCTGACCATGAGCAGTTCGACCATGACCAGTTCAACATTGACTATTTTGACCATGACCATTTTGACCATGACCATTTTGACCATGACCATTTTGACAAAGACCAGTCTGATCATGACCATTTCAACCATGACCAGCTTGACCTGGATTTCAGGATTCTCTTAAGCTCAGATGCTTTGTTTGATGTTTTGTATATCTTCAAAATATCTCACAATGAAATTTACACACATTTAACACTTCTAAAAAGTATCTCATCATCAGCGTGAAGCATCTCAATTTTTATTCTTTGGTTATGAACAGGGACTATATGTATACCTATGGATAGGGACTATATGTGTACCTATGGACAGGGACTATATGTGTACCTATGGACAGGGACTATATATGTACCTATGGACAGGGAATATATATGTACCTATGGACAGGGACTATATGTGTACCTATGGACAGGGACTATATGTATACCTATGGATAGGGACTATATGTGTACCTATGGACAGGGACTATATGTGTACCTATGGACAGGGACTATATGTGTACCTATGGACAGGGAATATATGTGTACCTATGGACAGGGACTATATATGTACCTATGGACAGGGACTATATGTGTACCTATGGACAGGGACTATATATGTACCTATGGACAGGGACTATATGTGTACCTATGGACAGGTACTATATGTGTACCTATGGACAGGGACTATATGTGTACCTATGGACAGGGACTATATGTGTACCTATGAAAAGGGACTATATGTGTACCTATGGACAGGGACTATATGTGTACCTATGGACAGGGACTATATGTGTACCTATGGACAGGGACTATATGTGTACCTATGGACAGGGACTATATGTGTACCTATGGAAGGGACTATATGTGTACCTATGGACAGGGACTATATGTGTACCTATGAACAGGGACTATATGTGTACCTATGGACAGGGACTATATGTGTACCTATGGACAGGGACTATATGTGTACCTATGGAAGGGACTATATGTGTACCTATGGACAGGGACTATATGTGTACCTATGGACAGGGACTATATGTGTACCTATGGAAGGGACTATATGTGTACCTATGGACAGGGACTATATGTGTACCTATGGACAGGGACTATATGTATACCTTTGGGCAGGGACTATATGTGTACCTATGGGCAGGGACTATATACATGTGTACCTATGGACAGGGACTATATACATGTGTACCTATGGACAGGGACTATATGTGTACCTATGGGCAGGGACTATATACATGTGTACCTATGGACAGGGACTATATACATGTGTACCTATGGACAGGGACTATATGTGTACCTATGGGCAGGGACTATATACATGTGTACCTATGGACAGGGACTATATGTGTACCTATGGACAGGGACTATATGTGTACCTATGGACAGGGACTATATACATGTGTACCTATGGACAGGGACTATATGTGTACCTATGGACAGGGACTATATACATGTGTACCTATGGACAGGGACTATATACATGTGTACCTATGGACAGGGATTATATGTGTACCTATGGATAGGTACTATATGTGTACCTATGGACAGGGACTATATGTGTACCTATGGATAGGTACTATATGTGTACCTAGGCTATGGACAGGGACTATATACATGTGTACCTATGGACAGGGACTATATGTGTGATGGGGAGTCAGAGTGGTGGGGAGGCAGAGTGGTGGGGAGGCAGAGTGGTGGGGAGGCAGAGTGATGAGGAGGCAGAGTGGTGGTAGGCAGTGATGGGGAGTCAGAGTGGTGGGAGGCAGTGATGGGGAGTCAGAAGGCAGAATGGTGGGAGGTAGAATGGTGGGGGGCAGACTGGTGGGGTAGAGTGGTGGGCAGACAGAATGGTCCCAACATGCACTCCTCTCTGGAATCATTCCCTTCAATTTCTCACAACTCTGCTGAAAATCATGGATAGCAGATTTACAGCCTTTGACAACAGAGCTGCAGACAACAACATTCAACATAAGCTGCATCTCACTCTCGGTTTATCAATTGATTACTGATGTTTATCACACCATTTAACCTTGTTGGTACATGCAGGTGTCAGAGAATGAACAAGTGTGAGTATTTTCGAGAGCACAGATGTACTTTAAAGGTTTTGAAAATGGAACCGCAGGTCAGGTGTCGTCGGCTATAAGAGGATGCTAGGATTGACAGCTGTCTTGAATCAAGGCTTGATGCATATGGATGTTGAACTGGCAACCAAATCTTCACTTTGACACAAGGCTCTTGTTGATGTTTCAATGCCCATATTAACCTTTTACGAACCCTAAGTTTCACAAGATACATTAGTGCTTGTCTCAAGATTGATTTTGAAGAAATTGAACACTACAAACCTGTGTTTTCGGTCAATTATTCTGGACACTTGAGATTTATATGCATCAGCAGCCAAACCTTCTAAATAAAACTTCTGTTGGTGGTGTCCAACCGAATCATGTCCCGTCAATAATAACAATTAATTTTATTTCTCAACAGAGGTCACTACTTTGGTGAATATACAGAAACACTAGAGGGCACCACCCTTTGGAAGACAGCATCAATCTCTCAGTGCATGCCAACATTTCAAACAGCTTATTGAGCCAGAGATTTAAATACATATTTGATTATCTCTGAATCAGCCAAGTTGTGAGAGTGCTAAACACATGGTGGTTGTCCTGTGAGAAAAATGTCTAAAATATTCTTTAGGGCCTGAAATATTTCTTTTCTGAAACAAGTTTGATACTCGTTTCTAATAGCCTTTAACTCAAACATTGTTTTTTGGCATGTAATGAAATTTGAACAATATTTTTGTGGAATTTAGCAATTATATCATTGATATACTTATATTTAATTGTGAACACATGTCTATTATATCTATGGTGTACAGCACTATAGCACTATAAACTTGATAAATGAGGTGAAATTCTTAAAACGGCCCCAAAGTTGTTCTCATACTTTTTCACTTATAAACTGTCAACAGTGTAAGATATTGTTGATTTACTTTTGTCTGTGCTTAACTGAGCTTAAGCTTTTATTTTATTTTATTATTTTTTGTCTCATCACAATTTGATTTCAAATGGAGTTTTTTTGGGGGGAAAATGAAATCACAAAATCTTATCTTTTTTTGTAGGAGGGATTTTTTCGGGCCTATTTTAATTTTAGCGTCTATGAACATATTTTTATTTTTCTAAACTTATTTATTACTTTCGATATTCAATCATGTAAGACATTCCTTGGCAGACTCCACCAGTTTAAATATTTCTAAACGTGTGGTGTGAGCATCTGCAAACGAACCTGTTTTCCCGCGAGCCCGCTGTGCAGCCACTGGATGGACTGTGCATGCGCGCCAGAAGCAGAAAGTTCAAGCTGCTTTCAAAACATGTAGGATTTGGCCGGGAAAACCTGCTGCATTTGTCACATTTGGTAACTTTTTGGTGGCAGATGTTGATATGTTCGCTATCTAGGTTTGTTTAAGATGGTCACGGGATGTGTCTCACCGAAAGACAGTCCGCCGTGCGTCGCCAATCTTGGGCAAAGTGAGTGAGCACGAAACTCAAAAAGAACATGTTCGTGCTTTCCAAGTTGTTTCCAAGATTCTTCCAAAAGAAAAGAGATAAACAAAGCGATAAAAGTCAGGTTACCGACATAGACAAAAACATGCCCTGTCTAGGAGAAAAACCCAAGGATTTACGCTGTAAGCTTCTGCTATTGGACGATACAGAGATCGTCGTTGATGTCAAGGTAAGGAAAATCTTTTGTTCACTTTTTAAACCAAGATCTTAACTTCAGGAGACAACACGAGATGCAACTCTGAAGTGTCAATGATATTTGATGTATGTTATAATAACAGGTAAATCCGTTTCATTTGGATATGAGGGATCCTTATCAAGAATTTAATGCCCATCGTTGCCTATAAATATGTGATGGCCATCTGACAACTGCCAATACACATCATCATACAGATTTAGGAATGTGCATTGCACGACTCGAAAGAGCAAAATGATCACCACATTAAAGATTGATGTTGAAAATAATCCCAGATTCCAGTGTTTTCAAGCATATTTTGTCACCATACCAAAGAAAAGAATGATATCTAAATTTCAGTTAAAATTCTGAAGGAAATACTAACTTATGTATCATTTTTGTCACGATTCAACAAACGAATTTACATTTTCGTCCAACATACCTGTGGTGACAGGTGTACGGTGCAGCGCAAATGGCAAAGTGTAGACAGTCCAGGTGCACTGTGATCAGTTCCTGCTCTGAGCATGTCATTTTCTACACCAGTGACTTCACGTGAACACTTTGGTTGGAAAAGTGTCCCGCGCTCATAGGGATAGACACTTTAATTGTATCAAGATCATTGTGTGATGCCATTCATTATAATTGTATTAAACAGTTGAGAGCACTTCAAGTTCTATTATTTTGTTCTGGTCAAAGTAGATATATGTGCTGTTGATATGTGAAAGCTTGTTTTGGTGTGCTGTGTTATCATGTATACATATCTTTTTTATCTGATCATCCTTGTGTGTTTACACTGTTTATATATTGGTGAAGTCGTAATCTTGATTTGCTCTGTTGTCTGTAGAATCATGTAGCTGCAAAGGGTTTAAAAGAATATAAAGTTGAGAAATTTTGCCTATCTTCCTCTTGTTTATGAAATTAAAGAAATTTGTAGGTTTTTTTGTTTGTTTTTATCAGTCAGTCATTAAAAGAATAAATTGAAATTGAAGAATTTATATATTCTTCATTAATATATATGATATATATTTGATATTATATGATATTATGATAAACTATGATATAATAAACTCAAAACATCTCAAGAAGGATCATCATGCTACTACCATGATCTGATCAAATACTGATATTTACACACTCATAGCATGTTCAGCCTTTGCTCAGTGTCCACTAGGACTAGACAGTGTCAGTTCAAAAATATTCCTTTAGATATAGGAAACAGGGACCAGTTTTGTCTACCTCCTGGGCAGATCACAGGGTTAGATTGAGCCTGGTACACAATGCAGAGTGCTACATACATTGTACCACCCAGTGATAATGCTAATCAAAGGGGCACCAGACTGAGAGGCTTTGATTGATCTAAATAATTATTAACCCTGGCAATCAATTAGCACAATTAGACAGAAGCTTATGGATTTAAATAGGTGGCAAAGGTTTAAACTATTTTAATCCAATCAGCTCATCCTTTTCATGTTATTGGAACAGTCAAGGATTTTGTTGCAAGTCTAATTTTAAAATCTTTATATAATAGTGAGTTTTACATGTTGATTAGAAAAGTATAATTTAATGAAACAGTCTTTCTGTTACCATCCCTTATTATCATTTTTTATGCTTTAAGGGTCCATACTTGAGGGGTTCTGAAACTTATTCAAAGAAATGACCAGTTCATTATAACAGGTGACAGACTGGTTAGTTGTAGGTATGCTAGAATGGAGGGGAATCATTTAAGAATAATCATAATACCCAATATTTTCAATACTTTTGGTCAGTTTCAGATTCTTTATAATAGAAAAACTCTCTCTACTGACTTCTGCCTTCATAAAAGTCCTGTAAAATGTTATCTTACAACTTAAAGCTCACAATATTTATAGAATAATAATGCATAATTAGTTTGAAATCAAATTGACTTCACCCTGTTGATTGTATTTTAGGCAATGCACTTGTCAAAAGAACATCATTATTATTATATTAACAGATGATAATGATCTTGATTAAAAATATTGTCACAGTGAAAAGAACAGTTATATTTACCCTCAGTTAATAGATCAAACAAATCTAATGCAAATGACACACAGACAACAATATGTGCGTTGATTGGTTTTGTCAAACTTAATTGATTAGTGCAACAGGAGATTTTCAAGCACTTTGATCATGGGTATTCACAAATATTTGTCACCAAATATGTGTTTGAACTAGATTAGTGGTCTGTGTATCCAAATTAGTTCAATGTGCCAGAACGACTGATACTCCCTCCAAAAAACAACTAATTGTCATAGATGTCCTGAACCAGGTTTAATGCAATATTAATCATGCATGAGAATGGTCGGGGACAGATATATTTACATATGATTTACCATTTCCATATGATCCAACAAATTAGTGCAATAAGATCCACACAAGTCTGGACCTAGGTCTTTCAAATTTCCTTTATTTGGCATAAAACATGAATACATCATATATGTCTGGACAGTAAAGGGTGTAATTTTAAGCAGATAACATGTTTGGCAAACAATATCCTCAGCCAGAAAGTCAACATTGAAGTTGGTTGACAGCCAGTCCCACCAGTCCTTCAACAAAGCTCTGACTGCAGATATGGGATCTTTTTATTGACTACAGGGTCATGTGCACAGTGTATTAAAGTATGTTTTATGTCTAAGTTCATGTCACAAGCAAAGTTTATTGCATTCTTTATTTATTTGCAAGATTTTCTTTTATTTCGAATTTTTTCTTCAAAACCATAAATCTAAAAAAAATATATATGTCTATAGAAAAAAAATCCAAGTTTTACTCTTGAAACTTTCAAATGACTTTCAAAATATTTGAAAATACTCTTTGTATTTTCTTCATTATACAATCATTCATGTTGCTTTTTTCTCAGCTTCATTTTTGGCTGTACAAACTCAACAGGCAACAGCCTTCAACCAAAAAAGCATAAATCTTCATGGGGTATTTGCTACAACCCAATATTTCCATTTGTTCTGGGTTTCTAGAGACGCATATATCAGGTTAACTTTGTATTTTATCATGTGTACATTGAGCCTGACAGTGCCATTGGTCTGACCAATCAAAATATTGGTTTTCAGATAACTTCAGATCACCGCAAGAAATGATTTACAAGACTTTATTATGGTGTTAAGCTTTGCACTGCCATCTGTAATAGAGACATAAAATAATATATCATAAACAATTACATATATATATGTACATTTTTGTTTATTATGGCATGTGGTGGGTCAATATCCTCACTAAGCTGGGTGAGTTTATGTTCCTATTTGGACTTCAAAGCCCCTGTCAATTTGGAAGCAGCAACTCTGTAGTTCAGACCAGAATGAGGACCCAACAGGCCCTTTGTCCCTTGGCCATTTTGTCCATTCTGGAAGTGATGAAAGTCCCTGGAGTTGTGGGTCCGCCGATGCCTGCAAGAGATGCAACCTCCAAATAGGATTGCTCTGATATGCCGATTGGTATTAGTTGGGGGAATAGGCACTGCCTCAGCCCACAGCTAAACCTTGGCCGGTCGATAAAACCAAATACAAATGTTACCAGCTTGTATCCTACAGTAGGGTTTGTCCACATGTTCGATTGTGTTCGTTCTGGAGAAAATTGATTGCAAAATCTTTTGAGTTTGGTTGTTTCTTTGTGATTTTGATTTGTTTGGTAATAAGGTAATGCCTTTTGGTGGCAGAATTATGCCTTTCTCAAGGATTGACAGTTTGTATGGAAATTGCATGATTTGGTGCCTCTGGCACATCAAGCTGCTTTCATCACACAAAAATCCCCAATAAATAGACGAGACAGATTCAGCATAAAAATCTGATTTCTTTTATGGCTTTTACTCATCAGACACAGAAATGGCACAATCATAGTGCCATGTAAAAGACCTATCACTAGCACTGGCTTTAAGACATAGAGTTCTGGGATGTAGAACAATATGTAGCAAACCTACTAAACCTCCTTGACTAAACAAACATATCTCTGCTGTTTATTCAAACTAAAATATATTTATTGACTGGTTTATATTTATTCTGAACAAACTGGAGATCATCCAAGTCTGATAGTCCGGGGAGAGGCAGTCGTATCTTTGATTTTTACCATCCCTTATGAACCATTTTTATGCTGTGAGGGTCAAGGAGGGGCAGTCCTATCTACATGTTGACCGGACTGGAGGTTGACCCAGACTGGTAGCTCAGGGAGGGGCAGTCCTATCTACATGTTGACCGGACTGGAGGTTAACCCAGACTGGTAGCTCAGGGAGGGCCAGTCCTATCTACATGTTGACCGGACTGGAGGTTGACCCAGGCTGGTAGCTCAGGGAGGGGCAGTCCTATCTACATGTTGACTGGACTGGAGGTTAACCCAGACTGGTAGCTCAGGGAGGGGCAGTCCTATCTACATGTTGACCGGACTGGAGGTTAACCCAGACTGGTAGCTCAGGGAGGGGCAATCCTATCTTCATCCTGACCGGACTGGAGGTTGACCCAGACTGGTAGCTCAGGGAGGGGCAGTCCTATCTTCATCCTGACCCAGACTGGTAGCTCAGGGAGGGGCAGTCCTATCTTCATTCTGACCGGACTGGAGGTTGACCCAGACTGGTAGCTCAGGGAGGGGCAGTCCTATCTTCATTCTGACCCAGGCTGGTAGCTCAGGGAGGGGCAGTCCTATCTTCATCCTGACCCAGACTGGTAGCTCCGGGAGGGGCAGTCCTGTCTTCATCCTGACCGGACTGGAGGTTGACCCAGACTGGTAGCTCAGGGAGGGGCAGTCCTATCTTTATCCTGACTGGACTGGAGGCTGACCCAGGCTGGTAGTTCAGGGAGGGGCAGTCCTATCTTTATCCTGGCCAGACTGGAGGCTGACCCAGGCTGGTAGCTCAGGGAGGGGCAGTCCCTTCATTCTGACCGGACTGGAGGTTGACCCAGACTGATAGCTCAGGGAGGGGCAGTCCTATCTTTATCCTGACTGGACTGGAGGTTGACCCAGACTGGTAGCTCAGGGAGGGGCAGTCCAATCTTCATCCTGGCCCAGACTGGTAGTTCAGGGAGGGGCAGTCTTATCTTCATCCTGACCGGACTGGAGGTTGACCCAGGCTGGTAGCTCAGGGAGGGACAGTCCTATCTTCATCCCGACCGGACTAGAGGTTGACCCAGGCTGGTAGCTCAGGGAGGGGCAGTCCTATCTTCATCCTGACCCAGACTGGTAGCTCAGGGAGGGGCAGTCCTATCTTCATCCTGACCGGACTAGAGGCTGACCCAGACTGATGGTTTGCTCGCAGCTGTTGGAGTATGACCTGGGCAGGTATGGAGGGTTCATCAAGGTGAAGTATTGGCAAAGGAGTGTGGGAATATGGGCACCATTCCAACTTATAGCTCCTGATAAACATGCTATCTACTAGCAGATTCTCTGCTCTTGGCATATCTCAGAATATGTTAGATTCATTAAAAAAAAGTATATGTACATTTTAAAAGTGTTTTGTTATGTTAAATTATTATGATTTGTACATGAACTACAATCTTAAATAAATTTGTAGATCAGTGTGTTTCAGTTGAACAAATCTAATAAGCACTCGAAAATATCAACCTAGAAGCAATCAAATCATTCAAGAACAGCTTGAATTTATAATATACCTTTGCAAGCATATTTTTGAGTTTTTGTACAAAATAAGATAAAAGATACTCCTGATGAACAAGTAAACAGAGGAAAATGAAATATCTTATCGTTTTGAGATGCGCAATTCTGTATAGATTTTCTAAGAACTCTGCAACATGTCATGCCATATATTCTTCATATAGAAGCTGGTATTTCTGGGCATATCATGACTTTCATGTTATGTGTGCCGAGAGATTCCGATTGATTGTCTATCTGGCTGTACTCGTGATTCAGGTGAGTGTGATCAGGTCCACAGATTGCCTCCAGTATCAGGTACACAAGTCTATATAGACAGGTGTGGATTGACAAAGAGAAGGTGGACCATATCTGGAGGCGTTCAATGCACCCTTTACCTTCATGCTTTAAGGCAGAGTGTCAATCAATGTCATCTTCATAGAGATCAAGGATTTTGGTCACTGTCCTGAAAAGCTAGACAGTCCATAAATCTACTGGTCATTTTACCTAAAACTGGACCAGTAGAGTTTTAAAACCACTGGCCCGTATTGACCCAGACGCTGAAAAAACACCTTGAGGGTCACCAGGCCAGTGCTATTGTGAAGCCCTGTCCATGACCATCTAGAATTTACCATTGATGTTCGTGCGAATAGTTATTATAGTTGGCAGGTAGCTGCAAAATTGAAAGCATAATCATAAAAAGGGAAATTTTTATACGTTAATATGCTCAATGTATAGCATTTCAATCAGTTATCTTGGTTTCAGGTTTTTTTGTGGAATCTAGCTTCTGTTTAAGAGAAAAGGTTAATTTTCTTTTTCGCCTTCGTCAAATACGCATTTGATACAACATTGATAATTGACTGCATGAATTTAGATAACTTTTTTGATATTGAAAAATTTCTTTAACGAAGGAAATTCTCTCCAGAAGAGAATGTTAAGAAACAGGAATCAGAAAAAGAATTATCTTGAAACTGGAAACTTTAGTTTGTGTGGCCTTACAGACTTGCTTGATGGTTGTGGAACAGGCGACTTTTCCAAAGGTCGGACGGAGCTTTTGAAGATTCTCTTGTCATGCAATCGTTGACTGCCATTGCAGCTCAACTCCTGGTTCTGTGTGGATCGTTATTAGCAGTCTATGACGTGACTGGTTCTCTACTATGGTGACTGAGTTGAAGTTGGCTAGCAAACATAGTGCCATGTCCGGCATTCCTTTACCATTGTCAAAGCTATAGCAATCACCTCGGTCACATAGGATTGCTCTTTAATTAGTTTGTGCTCAATTTGGACTACATACTGACCTGTCATCATTCACAATAGTTTTTATATACATATATATACATGTATGTAATATTTTTTTATTTTTTGTATTAGAATAATTGAGATATTTTCTAATTGTATAATTTTGTGTGGTAATAATACTAATATTTTTTAATTATAATATTTTTCTTTTTGTTTATGGTTAAAGATTTAAAGTTGGGAAAAGCAAGAAGAACTCACATTATGAGAGAAGTGAAACATGAAGATGGTTTGGATTGGGTAGATGTTGACTGCCGACGGCAGCGGCTGCCGACTCGTTATATTGAACGTGATGCCACACTCCTCTGTTTTATGAAGACTCCCATGTACTATCTCGGTGAAAAACATTGATATCCCTGGAGAGTCTTTAAGACTGGCAAGTTTAGGAGCAAGGGGCTGTTTGCCTACCAATAAGACGGCTTTGATTATTTGCAAGGAATAACATAGTCAGTAAGATTCAGTCTGCGTCAGCGGCCATGATTTATTGATCAGCGTGCCAAGATGCTGTTCCACTTTAAGCAATAATCTTGATTAATATATTTCTCAGATAATCTTTTTCTAGAAATATTTATAGTTTCAATACTATATAAGAATGGATTGTAAAGTTATCCCAAAGTGATTGAAATGGCAGGACACACAAGACAATTTTGCAATTAAGATTTACATGTCTGTGACTACTGTGTATGATTTAATATAACAGCCGTGCGTGATTTGGCCTGAGTTAAAAATACTTAATATTTAATATATATAATTTGAAACATCTTGACCAAGTTTTATCATAATAATGATGAGCATAACACTCCAGTCCATTACTTAGTCCTGTTTTAATGTATTGGTCCACACAAGAAAAAAAAGAAGACTTGTCATAAACCTATAGCCAATAATCTATCTGTTGTAAACTTGTAATAGTGTATGAATTACTGAGGAAATCAGAAATCAGGAAAAGCTACTTCCATACCGTAGCTATCACATAAAACTTGAGATATCTATTTCCATAAGTATAATAAAACTAACAATATTAGTTGCTTTTTGTCAGATATTAAACCAATATTGACTGATTTATTGACACAGAATATGATCAAGATGATTGGACATCTCAGAGTTCCATAATCACAACAGAAAAGATAGGAAAATCACTTTTCTGTAGTTGCAAAGAGATACAAACTTTACCGTTTGGTTTAAAGTGTACCTGAGAAGAGATATGGGAAATTAAATGTGGATCTTATCATTGGAGAATCCAGTGGCTGCTGCACAGTTTTTGCAGCGAGTCTTTAGAAGTAAAGTTTGCTGTGTATTGCCGTACCTGTGTTGCGTACCTGTGTGTGAGGAGATAGGTTACCAGTGTTTGACTGGCAGCCAAGTATCTAGTGTATGTCAAGTATTCTGGGACCATCTGACACCAGGACTAGCCTACCATTATTAGCAATACATGTTTACATGTTGATTATGGCCTTAGTCCAACTTTTCTCTTGTTCAGTGTTTTCCTCAAGCTTATGTTTACTTTATGTGGACACTAGGATAACATAAGGATAACCATTTCAACAATTTGAAATTGATAATATTTGCTATATTATTCTTTTTGAAAAAAGCATATTTGTTGTTTTTTGTATTAATAGTTACATTACAAATACTATATTATGACAAGATAAACTCATAATTTGCCATTAATCAAAGACAGGGTATAACAGTGCCAGGAATTGATAGCTGTCAAAAAGTACAATAAAATGTTCATTGAATGAATCTGCTTGGCAAACTCACAAATGTGATCAAAGGAAACCCTGTGTATTAGGACCTGAGTCTACTATTTGATATGTGGGACCAGGGCATACGAAAGTAGTGCTTGATAATTTCCTACTCCCCCTTATTATACATGATAATAACGAGATGCAGATCACATTAGACATAAAATGAAAAGTGCTATTTAATAGTACAATAATGGCTTGTTTTGTCGAAGTTATTAGAAAAATAATGAGAATAATTGAAGGGACTATGTATTGATCTTTGCTGTCAGGGGCTCATTCCTATATTTCCATGTTGTGTTCTTTGTTTTCAAGGTAGGTGGCGCTTTAACAGATCCTAGCAAAAAAATTCAATGGTCAACCTCACTTCATACTCTGCTTTTAGAAAGATGAATATTTTTGCCATCTGATAAGTATTTTTCAAAATACCCTAAGTCGATACGAATATTTTTTATGAATTTTTGAAGGTGAGGCATTTACTATGGGTTTCAATGGGACATTGTAATAGTGGTGCGAGGCCTAATAGGCAAACAGCATGGAGTTTCACTTTCAACTGTGACTCTTTTGAGCAGTGATTTATCAATTAATTTAGTAAATTTATATAAATAGGAAATAGATCCAGTGTAGTTTAATCCATAACAGGTCCCTTTTTGCCTGATATAATGTATGACAATGCCAACAACCCCTATAAACCTCTATATTGAAGTGCATGCTCTACTGGCACCTGAACCACATGCTGCACAAGTCAATAGGTGTATTTTATATAATAAATATGCACAGCAGAGAGAGTTTACAATGTGTAGATGTATAAGGAAAAACTGTATAAAATGTCTATTGTGAACTTCATGCTCATCAAATAGGCAAAATTCATGCTCTCAGACTCTCTGTTTTCTGTATAACATCCTAATATATTGCTCTAAGAGGGATCTCTATTCTTTATATTTCATAAATTATGCATAAAATCAGAAGGTAACATTCAAATTTAGATAATTTGCATAATAAAGTACCATTTGGTAATCTTTATCCTATGATATTGGCACAAAACAACATTTTACAGCACAAAATAGCATTTTTTTCATGATTTCTTAAAAACTTTTTGATTTTTTTTGGTGTTAAAAATTCTTTTACGTACTTATGTAAAATTTAGACATGTGCATCCCTACTTTACAAATTAATTCTGAAAGTTTGGAGTCAATATAAAATGAAATACCAGTTTTAATCATCC
This sequence comes from Amphiduros pacificus, assembly GCA_949316495.1. NCBI lineage: Eukaryota > Metazoa > Annelida > Polychaeta > Phyllodocida > Hesionidae > Amphiduros > Amphiduros pacificus. Next base: position 13,555,305 of record OX439010.1, read on the forward strand.
CTTATTGTGTGGCACCAAAATGCGCTGAATGGTACTCTAATCTGGCAAGACCAGGGCAGCCAATAGGTGGCACTATGGTATATAGGTAAGCATGCATGCTTGTTTTAACACCTGCACTTAATTAGGGTAATATCATAGATGACTATAATTGGCATAAAGTTGCATTTAGGGCTATATTTGATCTCTATTAGACCTGAGTCTACTATTTGATATGTGGGACCAGGGCATACGAAAGTAGTGCTTGATAATTTCCTACTCCCCCTTATTATACATGATAATAACGAGATGCAGATCACATTAGACATAAAATGAAAAGTGCTATTTAATAGTACAATAATGGCTTGTTTTGTCGAAGTTATTAGAAAAATAATGAGAATAATTGAAGGGACTATGTATTGATCTTTGCTGTCAGGGGCTCATTCCTATATTTCCATGTTGTGTTCTTTGTTTTCAAGGTAGGTGGCGCTTTAACAGATCCTAGCAAAAAAATTCAATGGTCAACCTCACTTCATACTCTGCTTTTAGAAAGATGAATATTTTTGCCATCTGATAAGTATTTTTCAAAATACCCTAAGTCGATACGAATATTTTTTATGAATTTTTGAAGGTGAGGCATTTACTATGGGTTTCAATGGGACATTGTAATAGTGGTGCGAGGCCTGTGTGACAAGAGATGTACCTGGTCACCTACCCAAAACACTTACTCCTTGAGAAGTCAGGAGGGGTATATGACCAGGATATACACTCACAAATCTGCCTCTGATCCAATATACCACCGAGTTTATCAGGCCATCGCGTTTTATTATTTTTGTATCTAGATCAGCCAGTTTTTTTGTTCCAATGGAAAGAAACAACAATTTTTTTTGTCCTGACCATGAACCATAACATGACTTGATAGGATATTGCTGATAGGTGGTGTGGTTCTATCTGATCACACTTGGGTCCTAAATATAATTCATGTGTGACCAAATAGAAGTTTGACATGACCGGTTTTCTCTATTCTGACTGAGGAAGGCATTTGACCTGTGTACCCCCACTCAACTGTAGCATGCCCCATGTCAGCAATGCTTCACTTTTCACCTTTTCATTATCACATTCTTAATATAGGATAATCATCCATCCATTCTGAGATTCTGAAATATTCGCTTTTAATGTCATTTTTTGGGGCTATAGATTGATATAAAGACTTAAGTTAAGGTTTTTAACTAATAGAGAGAAAAGTATGTTTCTAAGATCACCAAAGGTTTGCTTAAATTGAACATGAAGAGAATGATGAAGAAACAGATTGTATCTTGTTGTACGGCTGTGAAGCCCCCCAATATATTTGCCATGTCACTGGTTGGTTACTGTCTCATCACAGTTACAGGAGGCGGCCATCCAAAACAAATCGTGGGAGGACTAGAATAGGTGGACTTAATGAACGGTGAGAAATGAAGGTTGGGAGGGAAGCTTGTGAACATGGCTAATCAGGCACACCACCACCTTTGACATCAGTCAAGGCTGACAACATATTTGGTCATTCTCAAAAAAAAATTCTCCCTAAATTATGATCAGAATATTTGTTTTTTCATTGAATATATGTATAATATTTTGCTGTCATCTTTCGAAAATTCTTTGATTTTTTTTTCTGATTGAGCCATCAAAATCAGATGTCTGGCATTTGAGGATTTTGTGTAGTTTCCATGGTATTGTAACGAGGCGTGGAAGGGATTGGAAGCACACTGCAGGAAGTGGGTAGCCTTATGCACTTTAGTCATGCCATCAGGGTCAGCCCCTGCTATAGTGAATGGTCAATTTGTGGTGCAAAATTGTCTCCCTTACTTATCTCTTGCAAAACTTGACATGCACTTTTCTCACACTTTAACTGAAGTGCATTTCTTGAAAGTTTTATGACAAAAAAGACAGTTTGTACATTCAGTTCATGCTTCTTTTTCAAGTTCATTTTATGATTGATGGCGAAATTACTATGCAAAGTATCTGTTAGATGTATACATTTTATAGTTTTTAAGAATCATATGCTTTAATAAAATAGTTGTGTTCACTAAAGCTTGTTTCCTCCTATCTTTCCTGTGTTAGCTTTTGCAAACCATGCTTTAAGAGTTGCATGCGATAAGGTTCTACATCACAGTTTATTCACGTTTGTGAATTATGGTTTTTCTTCCCATTTTCTTGTTCATATTTTTTGCTCATCACAGTCCCACAGTCTCCAAACCTTTTTCAAGATATTTTTTTTCCTGATCTGATCTATTAAATGACATATCAATCTTATTCCCATTCAAAAAGCAATATATTTACATTTATTTGGAAAGGCAGAAAGCTAACAAAAACGCGTTTTAAGAGCACACAGATCAAGACCTCTGTGGTGATTTAACACTCAGCAAAGTGTGCAATTACACACATGTCTGGGTGTGTGATGTCATGAGGTGAGAACAATCCAATCTTTCCACTTGACCAAATCTCCAGGATTAGAGAGCATTTACTTCCCGCAGTGTTGCAGGGTCTGGTATTCTGATTAGTCCCTGCAGGGCAGCCCCAAGGCCACACGCTTTACTGGCTGCAAATAGGAGGTTACTTCAACTGGGCTGCAGCTTACAGACAGAGTTATTCCTAGGTTGGAGTGACCACAGAATTTGTATAAATAAAATTGAAAAAAAAATAATATCAAGATAGTTTCATTTACAGGAATCCACATGGTCCAAACTTTTTCTTTTTTTTGCTTGGAATGTGAAAGATTAATGATTTTATTTTTATTTTCATTAGGACCTTATATCAAAATAAGTTGCTCATTTACAGTAAAAAAAATCACTTCTCATACTGCTTTCACTGATAAAATGCTTTATACTTTAAATCAGTCTACTCTAACTGTCTTTATTACTGTTGGGACAAAGCAGTTGTATAATACTATCACAATTAGACAAAGGCCCAGGAATTACAGCTCGCCAGCAAATGCATTTTGAATGTTTCCAAATAGGTTTTAATAGTGACTGTATCATTGAGTAGAGAAGCTGGGTCCCAGTCTTAATGAACTCGGTGTAACTAAGCATGGCAAGGCTAAATTAGGCAGAGATCATATCAAAAGGCCAGTTTGAACACGAAGAAAACAAAATGAATTATGGAGAGCTTTATTATGATTAAGTACTGTTGATAAAGACGTGGAGATGAGTGGAGTGGTCATAACAATGACTGTTCATGCATGGTGATGACTCTTTCATCGCAGATCTGATTAAGAAGGGCTGCAGGCAGCTATCTATATTAACTCGATTTCTTTTTTGATCTAAATTAATGTTAGATATGAATATGGCTGTGTCCTGGATATCATTTATCATGTTTTAACATAATTTCGGAGACATTGTTAGACCATATATATATCCCATCTATTTGTAGCCATACTGTATTCAATTTGTTCTGTTTTATTTGGCCGTTATGTCCAAATCAAAGGCAAAAAACTACTCAGTTGACTCAAATTATAAGCAGAAAAAGTACAATTCTAGTAGCCAGTTAGTCTGGTCAATAGATCATAAAAGAACAGACAGAATTGTTGTAATTGTCTGGGTAGAGTTGAAGTTTTTGCCTCTAATGGAGCTGGGCAATCACATAATGAGGATAATGAATACAGTGGGTGCAGTGGAATGGCTTACTGTCCAGAGATAGCAGTAATCTGGATAATGTTCCCCAGCCTCACCACATAATCCCAGGCCCCAGCACTCTGGGCTCAACACATCACACTGCCACTGTTAGTATTATTACCGTGGTTATGATTAATCAGTCAAATCTTGGCGTGAATAGAGGTGCGATATCAAGGTCATAAATGGGGTAAACTTGACACATATGGTCATGGATGTGATACATGGTCATGGATATGATACATGGTCATGAATGTGATACATGGTCATGGATGTGATACATGGTCATGGATGTGATACATGGTCATGGATGTGATACATGGTCATGGATGTGATACATGGTCATGGATGTGATACATGGTCATGAATGTGATACATGGTCATGAATGTGATACGTGGTCATGGATGTGATGAGACTTTGCATTGCCATATTATGTTAACTTTTCGAAACAAATTTGAAGAAAATATTTCATTACAGAATAGATTTGTTTTGTGGAATGATTTACCATGGTCTTTTACACAACAGATCAATAATTTAAAAAAATGGAAATCTTATATGACATATAACTTGGATCTTATGAAAAAGAAATGCGGTTTATGACACATTTATGGCCTAATCATGGTTCTGATAATCAACAATATACATGACTCCATGTATGTATAGACTTGACTGATTGTATTTTCTATATGATAGATGGAGGGTGTTCATGGTATACTTGGTGTGGGGGTAGTGTGTCAAGTTTGATGGATCAGATGTGCCAAGTGCTAGGGTGGTGATGAAGGGCAAGAACAAGTGAAGGATTGGAAGCTGGGGAATATGTGAATAGTTGGAACCAAACATCTATCTGGTCTCACATATAGTTATATATTTGACCAAATATAGTCACGCATGACCATCTATTCATGTTTTTTGGCTCTACCTGGTCACAGATCTCTTATACATATCCAGTCCCCAAGCTTTGTGAGGTCCTTCTGTGACTGGATTTTGTGTCAAGCTTATATGGTCACACGAGGGCCTTCTGACATCAAAATTGATCATATCTTAATTGCTCAAATATTTGCAAGACAAAATAGATCTGTGGCTTTAACTGGTGAACGGGTGCAGTTAATGGTTCAAATCCTCCATAAGCTCTTGACAATAACACTGATAGTTGTCCCCCCCTCCTACACACACACACACACACACACACACACACACAGCAGACTGGGGATGACGAGACTGCCTCCATTACTGTAATGGCATTAGCAATGGAAGACAATTGCATTAACTGCAACAGGTCAGTTGCAGTCGTTTGTTGCTAATCCTGGGAATCGGCATTTCTCTGATTCATGGGGCCATTTGCCAAAAGGGATAATCTGACCCCCATTATCTGGCTGTGGCTTTGTTCACTTCACTAGGGAATTTTTTAATGCTAATTTACAGACCATTTTAAATTGGATTTTCATCTCTGAACCTCACCCGCTGATCACTTCCATTAAGTCATTAGATTCTAGTAAAACCTGACATACATCAGGCAAAGATTGAGAAAGATATATGATTGCTACTTTGATTGGCTTTAATTTTTAATTTGTTTTAATATTATGGCGTTGGAGTACTTTTAAATTCAAATAGATCCATTTTACTAGCCGTGTATTCACCAAAGATAAAAACATTTAGATAATACACTTCCTGTGGTACACACCATAAGAGTCATCCCAACTTATTTATTTTGGTAGTTTTAGATTTTAAACATAGTTTCAAAACCATTCTAATATTGGCTTTTGATGGTGAGTACAATTTGCTGTTTTTCTTTCCATGCAGGTATAGACATGTTTCAACTTAGACATCTGCACCAGGATGATCAGATAACTCAATTAATATGAAACAGCTTTCAGTGTCATAAAACAACAAAAATAATGTTGAAAGTGACATACCCCCCCCCCCCCCCCCCCCAATAAATAGAAGAAAAAAAACAATCAATTTTGAGGGAGATAGCATATTTGAAATTATTCATTGACCTGTTAGACTGTTACTATTACTTTTGGTCTTTGGATTCCAGTTTATACATCCTGTGCATTATAAAATAATCATTTGAATCTTGAGGTAACTCCCATATGCCATAAGGACAGGGAATACCTCCATCTCTAAACTGATTAGAACCCGGGGTGATTCAGACATAATCAGGAATAACATGAGTCAGGCTTCACTGGGGAAATATTAATGCCTCACAATCACCAACATCTTCATCAGCTCTGTCGGTCTGGGACAAGTTTAGGACATTCTCAACCCAAAATGCTGACTCTGCAAAGCCCATAAGTGTTCTTTCTTCATGACATATATGTGAAAGTAGAGGTTCACGCTTATATTTATTGGAACAGTTGAACGTTGATCTGTTGTATAAAAATTATGTAAAAAAATTGCATGATTTTTACTTTTTTCATGACAGTCCCCAATAAGGTCACATTTCTTTTATGGCCATACAGATATTCTGACTGAATTGCTAATTATGGTAATAATTTATCACAAACATGCATGACCAAGTCGACGTCAGAACATGGCTGGTCCTTGAAGCAGAAGGATAACTGTCCATGTGGCGTGAACTTGGGGATGATGTGGCCTCGTACGCTGATTATTATCTGTGTTAATTCAATTAAGCATTCTGAGAGGCAACATTCCGCCATCAGCTTTGCACACTGTCAGCTAAATTAATTATTGCTGTCACAGGCACCGAGCTGAATTATTGATAATTTTGTGTGTGCTGTGTCAAGCTTTTAACCATTTTATTGCCAAAAGTGACAACATCCGTTCATATTGCCGTTGAGTAAGATTTGAAGACAAATCTTGCTGTTCAGTGGTTAAATGTACAACATTCTTATTCACTATTAAATGAAATCAAAATAGTGTGAAATTACTTCGTTAAGAAATTAAAATTGTTTGCATTGACTTGACACATAATTGTTGGGTGAAACGGATGAGATTGGCTTCCTGATTTTTGTCAAATGTATTTACAGTGTCAACTTGCTGAATGCAGAGATGATTGTCACTGATCTCAGTAGTGCTCGGGTGTGAATTTCTGAATAAAATCACCCCTGTTTAGAGGTGAATAACCAAATAAGAGAAGCTTGTTTGGGTGTGAATGACCAAATAAAAGAGCTCTGTTTGGGTGTGAATGACCAAATAAAAGCACCCTGTTTGGATGTGATTAACCAAATAAAAGAGCCATGTTTGGGCGTGAATAGCCAAATAAAAGAGCCATCTTTGGATGTGAATAACCAAACTGAGACTGACATTTTTATTGTAAATATTCAATATGCTTAACCAAATAGAAATAAATCATTATTTTTTATTTCAGATTTTAGAAATGGGTATGAAGTTAACATACTCTGAATAATACCCTTTAAACACATTTATTAAATGGAAACTTTAAATGGAAACGTGATGATTGCTTTTAATGTGAACAGTTTTGATCACACATCTAGTTCCAGTGAGTGTCCAGAGTATGGCCCTGGATGACCTCATTTTATGCACAACAAAGTACTGACCAAGTGGGTGTGTGTCGAGTTATAAATGCTCACAGATCAATAGCACAGTCTTTAGTGCTTTGGGGTTTATGGTTTATGCTCTTTAGGATTTAGAGTCAGAGGGCAATAATACTGTATGTCAGATGCCAAGATTTATGCTATGATCTGAAATTCATTTATTGTATGTTTGGCCAATATATACCAGTATATATATATAATATCTTCCAAGAAACATAAAAACGATCCAGCCAGTGTGTGAAATAGGGTTGAAAATGGTTCTTGAATGCTTGCCCTTAACCCGATTTAGCAAGTCAAATAATGGGAAAAAAAGCATGACCAAATAGTGTAAAACAGCAGAACTCAAAAGATGCTGGCCCTTACTAAAAGTTGCTTTTAAAAGGCATGATTGCATGCTCAAATTTGAATGCTGACTCCAAATAAATGGGATTCCTGAAAGACTGAACTACAGGAAAATCACCATATTGAGTGCTAAGTTCAAGAGGGAGGCCACACATGTCTTTGGGACAGAAGGAGCCATTGTACTATTGTCTTCTGTCTGTATCTGCAGATACCTGCCACTTGGCATGAGATTGGTTTCAGCTTTGACTGTGTGAGACCCTCCTAACTTGGGCAGTTCATTCACCTACCAGTGTAAACAATGGTCTCAGCTTCCACACTCTCTGGTCTGGTTCTGTGCTGATATGCATCCTTGTTCATCTCAGGCAATAGCCATGTGTGACTCTGTCTAGTCATATATATCAGTGACCACATTGATACATGGATCTTTTCTTATTGGTATTCAGTATTCAATCAGAATGAGGGATTTGGCTCAAGAAATATGTCACCCAGCTGCAGTCAAGACCTCGAGGCAACTACAAGGGACTAGAGAGTGCTCAAAAATCACTCATTCTCATGCAGTGCACAGTATGGTGGAGCACGGGGGTGATTTCAACAGCTCAGGCCGTGTCCCTGATGAAAGTGCTGAGGAGCCTTTTAAGACAGGATTCAACACATCTTAAAGCTGCATCTTTGATTACAGGTCTGAAATTCAACGACCTTGTCTGCTCTCAATGCATCCCAAGCCCCCAAGTGCCCTCAGTGGCTTGAAGCTTCTCTTACTGGGACCAAAATAACGCCAATTTGTCCCGGCCAAACTGTGATGATTACAAGAGATGTATTTGATGTGAACAAATCGATTCTGTGGTAAAGCAGGAATTACAATCTGGTTGAGTTTAATTTCTATAATCTCTCAGACTCAAGTGGCCTTGGAGGACCTGAGGTTTTTTTGGCTGGCAGTTGAATTCAGACTAATTGAGACATGCATTTGCTAGTATTTAGGATATATGATCACACTTAGTTATTTTGCAAATGCCATTTAATAACACTTGTGCTTCTTATGTATATGTATACTTTATTATATTAAATTTAATAAAGAATATATTTAGAAGACAAACTATGTATAAACAACTATTTTTTCCCCAGATCACATTGAATGTGACTAGAATAAACACAATACACTCACAATCTATTGACTTTTCTAGCAATTCCATGTTTAAAGAGATCTAAAAGATATGAAAATCCGAATCAGAATTGCAAATTGTCCATGAAAGGTTCTTTGATTGTGTCGATGGAAGAACATTATCAGATTTAATTCGCATAATCATGAATTTGTGTAAAATTTGTGCAATGGAATTTTTTCATCTTTAAATTGAAAGGCCAAATTGATTGAGATTAGATCTTTTTGCTGAGGATCGGGTTCTACACTTGGGATTCAACCAATTAACATGATACGAGTTTAACCAGATCAATGCCTACCGAGACCCATGAGCTGTTTTTAGAACAATAAAACCAAATATCCGTCAGCTCAAACTTGAAGAGATCCATTAAGGAGATCCCTCAGAAGCATATTGTGCTTGGTTATTTGTGACCCTGTGAAGTCATGTGATGCTAGCGATGGTGCAGCATTGCATCCTAAGGTTTTTTTTTGTAAATACAAATAAAGATGAAGACAAAATGGATTTAAGACTTCTCTTCATGACAAATTGTAGTGGTATTTAACTTCACTTCATAACATGTTGGGGTAACATGAATGTGTAACATTCGTCTTCTCTTCATGTCTTTTCTTTGTGGTATGTTGAGGTGAAATTTGTTGAGGTGAAATGTAACTTCTCTTTATAAGATGTTTAGGTGACATGTAACTTCTCTTCCTGACATGTTGAGGTGACATGACTTCTCTTCCTGACATGTTGAGGTGACATGACTCCTCTTCATGACATGTTGAGGTGACATGTAACTTCTCTTCCTGACATGTTGAGGTGACATGACTTCTCTTCATGACATGTTGAGGTGACATATGACTTTTCTTCATAACATGTTGAGGTGACATGTGACCTTTCTTCATGATATCTGGAAATGACTTCTCGTATTGACAACATATTGAAGTCACATATAACTTTTCCCCTTGAATTGTTTAGGTAAAATGACTTCTGTTCTATGGAGTCATAGGGAATGCATTATTCTCAGGTCAGGAAAGTGGGTTCCCCTGCATGACCTTGATTAATGGGGATCAAGTGTATCTTGACATTTCAGCATGTAAAATTACAGGGTAACATATGGGTTGCATGTTTACATGTTCTACAGGTCAAGGTCAAAATTGCACCAGGCTTCTTAGGATCAAGAAAACATAATCATTATGATCTCCTACCCTTGCAAATCAATATTTAGAGTTGTTTACAAGTGTTTTGAATGCCAAAATCCTTTCCTTTTTTGAGCCAAACTCCCATAAATGTGACAAGATCATAAATGTGACCCTATTTGGTCACACTGTTAGTCACATGATCTTTTATCAGTCCATTTCGCATTCTTCAGACAAAGCCTTGTGTGACGAAAGAGATGTGTGGCACAAATGTTTTCATCATGTTATGCCTGATTTTTGCTGGCATCAATAATGCAAGACTACAATCAGTTACCATGAAAAGGGTTCATTCATCTGTATTAACATCCAAAATAAAACACAGTGGAAAAATCATGAAAATTATCAGTTGAACCTTGTCATACTTTGATTGAGACAAAAACAACAAAATATTTCTATATTGAGGAATGTTTCTAAGCCGGAGGATGTCGGCCATTTCGAAACACATTTGACATACTCCTGCTAAGCAGATAAACTTCTGATATTTGCCTTACAAAATTACTGTATTGACAGAATATGATATAGTGAAGATAGCTTGGCATGGAGGCAGCAAGGGATGAGCAGAGGGTTGGTGATGACAGGCCCAGACACAGGGGACCTGACATGTTGTCACGTTTGTGTATCAGTCATGTACACATGTCCCTCGCTTGTTACATCTCAGCAGACTTATAAGGCATCAAAGCTTGATGTAACATGTCGTTTATATCTTCCTGAACACAGCCTGGCAGCCATCAGGGTCAGCGAGCTACCAGACCGGATTAACAGTCATGGCCTCTCATTTATGTTGTCACGAAGATTTGTGATCTGCTCTAGGTTTGCCTTAAGAGGGAGATTGATTCTGTGAATATATTGATGTCATGCCACAATATAGATTGACGCATATAGCCATATTTAATATTGATAGCCTTAATGCATACAACTTCCAAATTTAGATACACAATTGCAGGCAAAATAAAGCTGCACAGAGTATTAATAAGAATTACCAGTAGATATTAAGTGCAGAATACAGATACACCTGTGTGTGAACATATTGGTTCACCTTAACAGCCAAAGACCTGTGCGGTCTCTCAACTGGACATCATGTGACTTCATTTTATTATTCTGGTCCATATCACCCAGAATAATATTTGTAATTGACAAATTTGGCAGTTGATAATAAAAATTCATATTTTTCTAAAAGAAAATAAATCATTATGATGCAACATGAATAATTTCAAAAAATAGTGAAAAAAATATATAAATATTTAATGTCAAATAACACAAGAATAAATGCATAGATTAACATGATTTTAAGAAATAACAAATATTACAAAAAAAAAACAAAGACTGGTGACTCCTGTAGGAACTTTTTGTGAGTAACTGATTTTGTGGCCTAGTTTTAACTTGGTGTGGCATCAGATGTGTCTTCCCAGCTGTTGCCATGGTAATCATCCGATTTGTGTGTTCCCCATGGTGAAATATAAATGTAAAGGCCAGAGCCTAAAAGCACCAGCTGCAGAATCATGTTGTTTTTTGTGGCCAAATTATCCAGGTCAATTAATTTCTTCAGGCAAAATACAAACTCTTATTTGTTTAACAAAAGTATGTAAATATTCATGAATAGACATTTTAGACATCTGGTAAACATTGTAACAAAGAGGTCAATGAGAAAAATTACGTTTATCTTCATGTTCTCCATATGAGATAAAATATATTAGATTAAATGTATCAAAACAATTATTTAAAAAAAATGTATTATTACATCAAATATGAGATATTATCTTTACCTTTACGTTTATTTTTAGTTAAAGATAATTTGTAGAAATAAGACAGAAATTCAAGTTGCCTAAAAATCATATCACTTTTCATGAGATTCCAGGAGGAAATAATGTCAAGCTATGATAAACAGAAGTTACATAAGAAGTGAAGCAAATATTAAATGTGATATAAGCTGTTACGTGCATGATAATCTTAAGCCAGGGTTCCGTTCATTTAATATAAATTTTGATATAAATTATTGCAAGCTGTGAGGAATGGATTAGATGTATAATCCTCCAGAATGCCAGTGATGTTATTTTTCATGAGAATACAAATCACAACAGTACTGAGTTTAGTAATAGTAATAAATTGATCAGAATAAATGTGTAGACATCCTTGATATATTGAAAAATTAAAAGATCTTGGGAAACCATATTCTGATGCTGTCTAAAATAGGTTATTAATTAAGGAATTTCAAAACATGACAATTAAATTTTGGAAAGAAAAAAGTATGAAGTGGCCAGCTTAATTTTGTTCATATAATTTATGCAAAATAAATTGAAAAATATAAATAAAGATATTTTTATATGAATATAACAGAATTATGATCACAATGAGTTATGTTAACAAGGAGCCTTTATAGAAAAGACCATTTATCATTGGATGTTGTAAAAGTTTATCAAGCTCTTGATGATCAATTGTGCACACTTGTTTGTGTACAAAGTGATAGCACATGTACTTGTATGGAACAATGAGTGTGATGTATCAGATTCACATGATACCTTTGGATATATATGTTGTCATGGAGGACAGAGGCCTGAAGGGTTAATGTGAAATATATAGAGCACAGGTAGAACTCATAAATAGTGTGTACCAATAGCATCACTGATTGTATAAGAGTATATATGTGATTAAATAGGCTCACAGTCAGCTTCTGTCATTTGATCTTTACTAATATTAAGAATATCAGAGTTGAGATTGGCTTCTTTATATCAATATGGTTGGAGGTTGATTTTTTTGGTGTTTTCCACATAATAAATGATTTATAAGAACTTGTGAAGATCATTGACTTTTTAAGTATATACCTGGACAGTATAAGTTGGAGATGACTTGTTTCGTTGTTTTTATGCATTTTGGTACAGGTCGTGGTGCAAAGATAAGTTCCAACATATAATATTTCAAATTTATTAGGTTACTATATGACTGCATTCTTGCTCAACCAAGGTGTATATGAGTACATGGAGGTGCACGGTTGTTTATAGATAACATAAATTTGGATTTTGGTTGTATTAATATGTGACCAAATAGGAGTTTGGTTTCAACTCTCTTAGAACTGATAATCCCAACTGTCTAGTTATGTAAAATGGACATGGCAAATGCAGCAATTGACACCGAGGCTGAGAGGTTCGTCCGTTTGCCTCCATCTTAGTGTCAGAAAGAGGACAGGATTTATTTACTCACATGTTATCATGATCAGTGATGTCATAGGGTACCAGCATATGACTCCATGCGGTCATGCTTGACTATTGGGAGACTCAGATTGGTTGTTTGTCCCATAAGATCAGCACAGACTATCAATATACCACAGTTATAAGCATATATACCATATATGTCATTGGGACTATGCATCATGTTGTATATAATGCAATGGATCTACATTCATTCAAGCCCATCAGAATGAGACATAAACACGATATTCACAGTATTTGCAATGATCCTTATTAATGTAAATTTAAATAGGTACATTTTAGTAAGTTGTTATTTCAGTTGAGGCAATTAGACCAACATTAGTCATGAAATAACTTGCATAACATCAAAGGTTTCAGCAAGGCTGAATTACTGTTTGGTTACTTGAATTTATGACTTAAAAGTTTACAAAGGAGAAGCATCTGAATTATTATACAGAATGTTACCAACCATTATCCTCTTACCTGTTTCAATCATTTAAGATATGTATAATAATAGAATAAAAACTGTAAGTTGCATGCTTTGGGCAACAATGCAAGCTATATGAGGAAAAATAGAAAAAAAATAGAGAAATGAGAAGAAAAAGAATGAAAGTTGTGGTCATGGCTAAAGCTAACCAAATAGATGTTAGGACATAACTGAGAACGTTTCCAGTCCTGATATTTATATATATATATAAGTTTGATGGATGATATATTAGTGTGGTCCTGAGTGAGATGGGGTGGAAGTTTCTCCGGAGTGGTATGCGGTGATCAGTCATGTCTCATGAGATCAGAGAAGGGCCACTGTCTCCCTATCTGTGACCTTCATTTCTCTGTCTGTCAGGTCAAATCTGGCTGAGGCTACCACCTAATATTAGATCATCTTGGAGAAGATGTTTGGTCTTGATATTATACAGCTTAAATCATTCTGCGTGATTTTGATAATTATGAAGCCAAGACTGCCAAGTAGATATTTCCAATACATCATCTTTAAGAGATCTGGTCCATTCATATTATACAGCTTAAAAAGTCTAGGGTCATGCCGTATAATCTTGTTAATTATGAAGTCAAGCCGCTATGTCTATAAGATCATCTTGAAGAAAGAATCCCAGTCCATTCATCTTATCAGGTCTATAAAATCTCAGGTCATGGAGTATGATCTTGATAATTATGAGGTCATTTATCCAATAGATCACCCTGATGAAGTTCAGTCTATATATCTTACACTGTCTAGAAATTCTCAGGTCATTCAGTATATCACCAGATCAAGTAGAGATTTCCCACCCATAAAAGGTCAGAGCCAAAGATATATTTGGTCATGTATATACACAGTAAAAAAACAAATATCATCTCCAAGGACCATTTTTATGACTTTTTCATAATTGCTGAATGTTTTTTAGTGTTCTAGTTTGGTCACATATACTTTAGGCTTTCATGATAACCAAAAAGTCATAAGAGTGATTACCCTGTGTGACTTCAATTTGTCCATTTTTATGCTGAATTTTGAAATATCTGGTATCATATTAGTATTGTATTTTGATAAATATGGTCACCGAACTTCAAAAGCATTTCCGGAATACAAACTTTATGTTGGATTGTTTTGAATTTCAATCAGAATTTTCTATTCAATTAAAGCAAGTTTATGTTATTTTGTATTTCAGCTTTAAATATTTCAAGTTTGAGCAGAGGCATTTGTTTGGTGGTATAAGTAATCTGCAGGTTTAATGAGATCCAATCTGGGACTGTTCACGCTAATAAATTGCCTGCAGCATTTTTAGTCTAAACATGCTAAAAGCTGAACAAGTCACTAGGGGCATTCTTCAGTGAACCAATCTGGTCAGCTGAGTCCAAATTCTGTTCAGTCACATATATTCTTGGTTTTATTTGGCCATGCATTTACTATTACTACCTAGGATCATTTATTCAGTAAGTTGTGTCAAATACTAGTCAGATGTGAAAAATCTGGTCTCAAAATTGATTTTTTTTATATTCAGACATGAAATCGAAGGAATCTTTTATTGCAAACATTACCTTCAGAAATGTGTAATCAGAAAGAATTCTTTTTTGTTAAAGGCCAACTGCAGCACAGTTGAAATGATTTTTTTCCCCACCAAATAAATTATACCCCCCCCCCCCCCATCAAAAAGAAAGACTTATCCACAGAAAAAAAATCTTCTTTTTTTTTACTAACAAAATCTTAAGATATGTTTATCTTGCAATTTTTATAGTTATGCCTAATCAGGAGGATGGTTGTCAGAATGAAGAAAACGTTTATCATGTTGAATAAATTTGACCAATTATTCGGCAAACATGTGAAAAGTGGAATTGTTTGAAGTGACAGCAAGTTTCCTAGCAAGAAATGGATTCATTTCAAATTACCATACCAAACCCAGATCAGTCATTTTAATTTTTCGTCCCAACTTGATCGATCACGGAATCAGCATTGTTGCGTTTGACAAAGGGAACAATGGATGGGGGAGAAAGAAGATTCTATGTAAAGATGGCACAGATTACAAGTCTGAAGCCGACCCATGTTGGCGAACACAAAGGTGAATAAGATCAGTCACTGACAAACTTACATAAACACCGGAGTCATCTCTCACATACTGGACAGCACTGCGAACATGAAATCTATTTTTGGGAAGCATTTTTCGTCATTTATTCTGAAGCAGATACTTGTAGGGTCTTTAGACTGTACAGTTTGATTTCTCAGAGTACATAAATTGTTTTGAAAATATAACTCTGGACACTGTAATGATATACAAATTCTTGACCACATTGAGCCAGGCAATAGCCAGGAGAACTTGTGGACTTACATTAGGAGCATTATTGTTTCTGCTGAATTCTTTCTCAAAGTTTAGGGATTTTTTTTCAGACGTGGCATAATAGTGATGTCCATGAAAATCATTTACAGATAGTCCACTGAACAAACTGAATATCAATGTAATATCGAGAGTTTCATCTCATCTGGAAAAACACATATATCTTATTTTCTGACTTATCATTTAGACTCTCTTTCACCTCAGTTTCTGCAAATAGATCCCTCTTTAATTTCAGAAAATAAGATTGCCAAAGACTTTTATAATGATGTACAATTTTGGGGGAAGGGCTATTCATGGTAACTCGTCTTTTTGTGCGAGGGAAGAAATAATAATTACGGTGGTGTGAACGAGGGCGGAGAAACCTGCTAGGGGGTGTCACTGCAAGACGGAGAATTGAAAAGATGTCCCCGTCAAATTACAGGCTTGTATGTGGCAAGTCCAGTCCACATCTATATACAGTCAAAAACAGTGACATGGCACAGTATGCTTCCATAAATAAACTGCCTGGGTAATCAGATTTATTTTAACATTTGACAATCACAGTCAATAGTTGATAATACAAAACACATTAATGTTAAGATGTAGCATGTTTTTACAAAATCATTTGAGTGAAAGCTGATTTTTTCCATACAGTTATTTGGCCAAAATAATAAAATAAAGAATTTTGCATGATTAGACTGGGTAGTAAGTTTGACTGAACTTATTTTTAAATTATAGGGTTAAGTTTTCTGTGGTTTACAGGTAACAGAAATGAATGCAAAGTTGAAAATGGTCACATGAAAAAAGGTCCTTCAGTTTTATTCTCTAAACAGGAAATGTACTTTTATGCCAAGATAGGATGGAAATTTACGTGCAATTTAAAGTTTACATTATTGCATCACATTTATAAAATAAAATTATATTTAAAATAGTTACTTTTAGATATTTATTTGATCACGCCTCAACTTCAACATGTTCCTGAACATGACCTAAAGCAGTGAAATTCAAACTGACATAGCCAATATGCTTTAGATATATATTGACCAAGTTGATGGATCAGAAAGCTACTACATATTGTCTCCAGAGCAGAAAGCACAGAGCTGCCGTTTCTATCTATGCTGCAGATGACACATGCAATAGATGGGAGAAGAGAGACATGATAAAGTCTGAATCCGTGAAGGCAGAACCTCATTCTGCGATGATGAAAGGCTGCCAGTCTGCCTGATGCCAAAGTTGATATTATTGAAAATGCCTGGGAGCCTCGCATGGTGAAATCCCGACCAGATTGTCCAGGTTATTGGACATCCATTCTGCCCGGCCTCTGTGTTTCTGATTTGTTGCCGGCAGGCATAAAAAAGTACTTACAAGGCCAGAATAAAAAGGAGGGTTGACAAGAAAGTGAATTGCCGGAGTAGGTTTATGCTGGAATATAATTGGGTTTGGTGGAATCAGGATTTCATTCTGAGCGTTTTGGATGATTTGCGCTTTGTGCCGATTGACAGTATAATTTGGGCTGCCAATGATGGGATTGAGGTCGGAGATTGTGCCATTTGGATACTGTCCTCTGTTTGACATGCAAGAAAAGCGGCACATCGAATCTTCCACAAATGACCCCATGATTTAGGCTGTGGAAGTCTCACAGTTTGAACGAGAAAGGCTGTTGCTCAATAATGTTTCAGAATGAGAATGCTGCTCTGGATTTATTTCGATACTCAAAATCTTATTATCGGTGATCAGTTCATCAGCAGTTTGAAAGTCCAAATTTCTGATATAAATATGATATTTTGTAAAGCCGTTGATATTGATGTCAATTAAAGTCACATCATCACTTTGACTTGTGCTCTGGTATTTTTATCATTATATATTGATATTATTACATCATTTTCTAAGATTTAAAAGGAACTATAAAGAGTATAAATAGAAAGTTAATTAATTGGCCCATATTTTAATGGCTTAGATCCTTTGAAAAGTACATTGTATCTTATAAAATTTACTCTGCCTTTCTTGTTGCTTTTTACCCTCAGCCCCTGATGTAATCAGGCTGAGGGTATTGCAGTACTCCTGGCGTGGGTATGTATGTATGTATGTATGTATGTCTGTATGTATGTATGTCTGTATGTATGTATGTCTGTAGCGAACATCCTTGTCATCGCGATAACTCAAGAACAAATGATGGCAGCTTCATGAAACTTGACACACATATGCATCTGGTGAAAACCTCGGACGAGTTCGATGGACGGCGACCTTGACCTATTTTTCAAGGTCACAGGGACAATTATGTGAAATCCCAAGAATCACAATAACTCAAGAACGAATGATGGCAGCTTTATGAGATTTGACACACATAAGCATCTGGTGAAGCCCTCAGAATTTTTCCTATGAAACATGACCTTCACCTACTTTTCAAGGTCACAGGGACAATTATGTGAAATCATCTTGTCATCGCGATAACTCGAGAACAAATGATGGCAGCTTCGTGAAACTTGACACATATAAGCATCTGGTGAAAACCTCGGACGAGTTCGATGGACGGTGACCTTGACCTATTTTTCAAGGTCACAGGGACAATTATGTGAAATCCCAAGAATCGCATAACTCAAGAACAAATGATGGCAGCTTTATGAGATTTGACACCCATAAGCATCTGGTGAAGACCTCAGAATTGTTTCTATAAAACATAACCTTCACCTACTTTTCAAGGTCACATGGACAATTATTTGAAATCATCCTTGTCATCGCGATAGTACGAGAACAAATGATGGCAGCTTCGTGAAACTTGACACATATAAGCATCTGGTGAAAACCTCGGACGAGTTCGATGGACGGTGACCTTGACCTATTTTTCAAGGTCACGGACAATTATGTGTAATCCCAAGAATCGCAAGAACGAATGATGGCAGCTTTATGAGATTTGACACACACAAGCATCTGGTGAAGACCTCAGACTTCTCTTGATGGAACATGACCTTCACCTACTTTTCAAGGTCACAGGGACAATAATGTGAAATCATCCTTGTCATCGTTTTAACTCAAGAACAAATGATGGCAGCTTCATGAAACTTTACACGCATAAGCATCTGTTGAAAACCTCAGACTAGTTCGGTGGACGGCGACCTTGACCTATTTTTCAAGGTCACAGGGACAAATATGTGAAATCCCTATCATTGCAATAACTCAAGAACGAATGATGGCAGCTTTATGAGATTTGACACACACAAGCATCTGGTGAAGACCTCAGACTTCTCATGGTGGACCATGACCTTCACCTACTTTTCAAGGTCACAGGGACAATTATGTGAAATCATCCTTGTCATCGCGATAACTCGAGAACAAATGATGGCAGCTTCATGAAACTTGACACACATAAGCATCTGATGAAAACCTCAGACATTTTTGTATGGAACATGACCTTCACCTACTTTTCAAGGTCACAGTTACAATTATGTGAAATCCCTATCATTGCCATAACTCGAGAACGAATGTTGGCAGCTTTATGAGACTTGACACACATAAGCATCTGGTGAAGACCTCAGACTTCTCTTGATGGAACATGACCTTTACCTACTTTTCAAGGTCACAGGGACAATCATGTCAAATCCACGTCATTGCAATAACTTAAGAACAAATAATGGCAGCTTCATGAAAATTGACACACATAAGCATCTTGGAAGTCTTCACATGAGTTTGATGGACGGTGACCTTAACCTGCGTTTCAAGGTCACCTGCCCATCTCAATAATTCTAGAGTAAATGATGACAGTTTCATGATACTTGACACACCTAAGCTATCAAAGGAAGTAGATTTTATGGGTTTTTTTTACCCCTGCATCAATTTGCCTTGGTGCAGTGACGTTTTGTTCACAAATATTGTGTGGAGCGAATGTTGTGCAATGAGTTACCAGGGCTGAGGGTTGATGCATCTCTGATGCCTATGTTCTTAAAGGAAGTCTTTATGAAGAAAAGCTTTCACTCCAGGCAGAGGAAATTAGCCTGATTAGCGATGAAAAGTAAAGTTTTTCATGGCCTCTGGGAAAATGTCATAGTTTTGGACGCTTTGCTCTGAATTAGATTCTCAATGGGTTTACACAAAAGAAAACTTCAAAGTGTTTACTTTTAAAATGTAAATTACAAAAACAAGAGCTAGACATGTTTTCAACTCATTACTACTGAGGCTGATTATCACTGATTAAAAAATAAAGAAAAAAAAACTTTATGTAATATAATCAATCACTAATATGGAAAATAACAGTTATTGGGTGTTATCACTAAAGTAATATAATAATCATAAGGAATGATCAGTTTTGTTGTAATTAATCAATTATGTATTGTCAGTCATGTGGCGGTGATTATTTCTCATGTATATTTAGTCCTGATATGTCTTGATGAGGTCGTCACATAAGGTTTCCTTGCTGGGCATTTTCCAGGCATTGTATAGTATCAATCTTATGAGGTATTGATAGTATGGTCATATGACCACGTGCAAGTTCTGAACAGTCTCAGGGCATGAGAGAAGTATAGCTTAATAGCTATCAGCGGAGTCCCCTCCCATCTCGTGTCTGCAGTATAAAATGTGGCTTGCCCTTAGTCAGTTATGATCTGGCAAAAAATTAAGAAAATTGTAAAAGAAAAAAATTCTTTTTTAAAAATTTTAAAAAAATTTTAAAAAGGAATTAAAAAACTTCTGGCCCTGGAGAAAAGTTGCTTGCTTGGGGCAACAGGGCAAGATGAAATTTTGAACACTGCTCTCATCTCACTCACAACCAATGAATGGCAGATATTTGAATGAACATGGAACATATTATTGTGCTGAATGTTCAAACAAGTTATGATAATAGTTGTTATCTTCTGTCATTGCAGTCCACTGCCAAAGCCCAAGCAATTCTTAACCGAGTGTTTGAGCACCTCAATCTATTGGAGAAGGACTACTTTGGACTTAGATTTTTAGACTCCTCAAACCAAACAGTAAGTAAAATATATTTTATTCTCCAATACATTGATATATCTAATTATTGTAAGGAACTCAACAAAATGCATGGTACATGGTGTGTTAAGTTGATTTCTGCTTTCTGCTGCATGAACATAATTGACAAAATGATTTTGATAAAATATATAAAATATGCATTGAATTCAAAAGATATTGATTTCAGATTCAACAGATAAATGTTTTTACTAATGATGTCTCCAATGTTGTAAAGTGTTAAAATTGCATTCAAACCTGGTCTCTGTCTATGATGTTCAATTGACTCGGGTTAAGAGACAGTGTTAAATTGCATTTGGCCAAAAAAATAAGATGTTATTTTTATTTGCAGCATTGGTTGGACCCAGCAAAAGCAGTGGGAGCACAGTTGAAATGTAAGCTTGAAAAATGAAGATTAATCTATAATGATTCCAACTAGTTTATAATTACAAAGTTGTCATAGTTAGCACATGACAAATTTATGTTAATAATAACATGATTTTTGTTTTTTATTTCAGCAGGGGGAGCAATAATACATACTCTGTATTTTGGGGTGAAGTTTTATGCGGCTGACCCTTGTAAACTTCACGAAGAAATTACGAGGTGAGGATAAACATGAATACATATATTCAGATCTTACTCGAACTATTATGACCATCTGGTCATGTTTGGTCACTTGCATGACCCTATGCATTCAGGCATGACACAATATGGTCATGTACCAGCTTTCTGTGACCCCATTTGGTCTTGTTTATTTTCACCCAGAAGAAGTTTGGATCTGTTGACAGGGTCTTTGTTTCAGTTACTGAAAGGTTTATCAGAAGCGTTATCATTTGACGTGCCAACATTACTAAACTGTCTGTGTGAATTTTCAGTCAGTGCATAAAATTTGAATATTAGATACAATACAAAAGGAAAAAAAAAACCCAGAATTATACCATAATGTAAATACCATTACAATAAACTCCAAGCCACTGATGGTCATCCAAATGGATTTGTTTTGAAGATTTGAGGTTACAAAGAATGTGATGATGTTTCGTTCAGCTTTATTTTTATTTATTTATTTTTTGTTGTTGTAAAATAGTGTTTAGAAATGCATAACAGACACAAAACGTTACATCTAGTCTGAGAGACTTGTGGAAACTTGTGAGTTCTAATTGATTTTTCTGACATTGAATGACCACTAAGGCCAGGGCATAGACCTCCCACAGGCAGAAGCTCAACACACACCAATCAGTTGACCTCAAAACAGATGCTTTTTCTCCACGTCTGCCTTCTTCTTCTGCATGACCTCAGAGGCAGACTCTAGCACACCTCCGACCCTGTCTGAGGCTGCCCTGGTTTCTGCAGACGGACAGTCTGGGGCCGATTCCCGTCAGTTCACAAGGTTATCTCTTGCCCACGGAAACATTGTCATCCCGAAATCTCTCCAAAAATTGTCTCCTGTCAAAATAACATTTGCTTTATTGATTTCTATTAAGGCAGCACTCAACTTGTCTTGTTGATGGCTTGAGATATAAATCTTTGAAGAAGATGTTGTCAAAAAAAAAAAAAGAAGTTTATTTGCCACTGACTTGAACTTTTAGGTATTCTCAGGCATAGAAAATTTTATATGTTTCCCTTTGAAAGACCTCCCAAGTGAGTATAAAATACTGCAAGATGATGCTGAAATCAACCGTATTTATAGCCCATAGAATGTGTGTTTCTTATCAGAGAATTTCCCTGGAATAATAACCAGAGCAGTTTGAGCACGAGATCAGCTGCCTTAGTATGCTAAGTGCAAAACTTTTGCGTAATCCATGCAGATTTTATCCTGTTTATGTCAGCATTTCTGGCTCTCACTGGAATTGCATAGCAGGCTTTGAGAATTTGCCTGTCAGACTCTGAGATAAATCTTCTATCAGGCAGCAGTGCTTTTTTAAGTTCAAGAAAAAAATGGCGATATCAAGAAATAGAGAAAAATGCTAAAGTGCAGACATTTTGATAAGGAGTTGAATACTCATTTTAGATTTTAACCACTGAGAAAATATCTTTGGCAGCAGGATAAGATTATTTCCTACCTAAATTGAAAATGTAAAGATGGAAAGTGAAATAACAAATGTAGAAATTTAAAGTTTTTGTCCAGTACTTTGTCCAGGCCAGACCCAGAACCAGTGATTTTTATAATTTTGATCATGTTTTAAGAATAGTTTGATTTTGTTGTTTTGGAGTGTATGTTAATGATATATATATATATTTGAATTTATAACCAGGTATCAATTCTTCCTGCAAGTGAAGCGTGACATCTTACAAGGTCGTCTTCCAGTCCAGTTCGACGTGGCCTCCGAGCTCTGTGCCTATGCTGTCCAATCAGAACTCGGGGATTATGACCCAAAAAGACACACCTACGGATATATATCCGAGTTCAGATTTCTGCCAAATCAGAGTGAAGACTTAGAAAATAGGATTGTACAGATACATAGGACGCTTGCGTAAGTCATGTAGCAAATAAAATAAAGCATTGCGTAAGTCATGTAGCAAATAAAATAAAGCATTGCGTGAGTCATGTAGCAAATAAAATAAAGCATTGCGTAAGTCATGTAGCAAATAAAATAAAGCATTGCGTAAGTCATGTAGCAAATAAAATAAAGCATGTGTGTGTGTATATGTATAACCAGACATATTGCTAGAAGAAAACAGTCATGTGATTTTTGTCTCCTTAAAATCTATAAGTGATGATACAATTAAAAATTGAATGACACAATGTCATAGAGCTATTGAAGCACATTATTACAATTACTGTGCATTGACATACTGACATACAATTTCCAAGCAAAATGGTGAGTAACTACCGTATTTAGTATATTGAGCGAACAACAAATGATGTTCAAAACTTAAATGGCTCCATTGTCATTGATTTGCAGTGGTCAGGTGCCTGCTGTTGCCGAGTACAGATTTCTGGACAAGGTCAAATGGCTAGAAATGTATGGAGTTGACCTTCATCCTGTCCAGGTAAGACAAAGGTCACAGAGTTCAAATCAAAATGTCAAGCAAAAATGTCTGAATGAAATTAAACAGAAGAGAAAAAAATATTCTGGAAATAATTTTCATGCCTTCTAATGAATTTGATTAATGTATTCTAATGAATTAGACAATGCTATTCATTAAATAAATTTATTTAAAAAAATATTTGACTCAGATATGGTGATATGTCAGGTACAAGTGCAATAATTATCATCACATTATGCTAATATTACAAACTGATTCACGTTTTTTAGGGAGAAGGAAATATTGAATATTTTGTTGGTTTGACACCAACTGGCGTAGTGGTGTTCAGAAATAAGTCAAAGGTCGGGAACTACTTCTGGTGAGTCTGACAATCTTCCTTTATCACTGTTGAAGTTTTTTAATTAAAGTTCCATTATTTTTAGCTAGCCTTACCTTACCTTACCTTACCTTACCTATTTGTATTTTTAACATGTTGTCTGTGGATTTTTTAGGCCTCGAATAACCAAGGTCACATTCAAAGCCAAAATGTTCATGGTCCGGGTCAAGGATAAAAATGTGAGTGATCCTTCCATCCAATATAACTTACTTGCTCTGAAACAAAGGGCCATCAATGTAGCTTAAAGTAAAGATGCAAAATGTTAAAATTATGTTTGAATCATAATTTCATTTTATTTTAATTGATAGTGATGTTTCAAGTCTTTGTTTTCAATGAATGAATGAATGAATGAATGTAAATATTGGTATAAATTATCAAACGGTGATGATTTCTCATTTATTTATCATCAGAATGATGAGAATACGTATGCGTTTGAGTGCAGCACGAAGCAGGCCTGTAAACATCTATGGAGGTGCTGCGTGGAGCATCACGCCTTCTTCAGGTCTGTGCTCAAACAATTTTATTTTATATATTTTTTATAACCAAAGTCTATCAAATAACAAATATGCTGAGTGTATAATATTTATGAATGTATATTTTTAAAATTATTAACTTCATTATGTAGATATTATATATCGATTGTTTTCCCATAATAAGATGACAATTTACTACATAGTGATATCATAGACTTTTGTGTGACAAATGAAAAGTAACTTGAATCGCACAATTTTTCTGCATTAACATGTTTGATCTTGCAAAGACAGTATTGCCATAAAGTTTATAAAAGAAAAAACATTTGTTATTAGATGAAAAAAAAAATCTGCCATGGGAAACTTTTTTTAGTTGAATTATTTGCACAATTTTGTATCATTCTGGAAAAAGTAGTATTTTTAATTGAGAAATTTTCCAAAAATATGAGTCAAACTCGAATGTTTGGTATTTGTTTCTTAATTAAATTGTATGGTATAGATACTGTATGCAGAGAATGTTTTTTGCTTCTTGATAAATTTAAATATTTATAATGGGTGATCATGCTAATCAAAATATTTATAAATTTGTAGTAATAGAATTTGTCTTTTAATCTTTGCAATAGGTTAAAAGCTGCATTTTAAATTAAATTGATTGAGTTGTGGTGATTTTGAAATTGTTAAAAATGTATTTATAGTGATTTCTCTTGATCAGTCAAACAAAACAGTTATATTAAATTGCAGCACAGAAAACAAGTGTTTAACTATCAGGTACCTGAAATAAAAAAAGAAAGAAATTATACACCCCTTTTAAGATGATCATCCTTTTTTGGGTTTTTTTTTGGTCTTTTTTGACAGTAAAAAGCTTGAAATAAAAAAATATTCAATTACAAAAAAGGCAATGATTATCTTGTAAACAAGTTTGTTCTCAAAAGATGAACTAAAAACAATCAAACTGTTTTGCTTGGCCTGATCATATTCTAACCCATTGTTTGAGTGTGAGACGTGTGTGCTGGCTTGATTTTCTAGGCTTAGTCAGGCAAGCAACAGTTTCCAGGGCGCCGGGAAGCTATTCAGCTTCGGATCCAAGCATAGGTACAGGTAAGGGCTAAGGCATGGGTAATACGGTCTGCAGTCAACGTCCAGCCAATAGGCATTTGTATGAAGAAGTAAGCCAAAATTGTATTTGACAAAATTAAGGAATTTAGACATATGATGAGTTTTTAACATATAGATATTTAAAGAAGAAAAAAAATGATAAGCACATTTTTATTGGAGGTCAGTTTCTGATAACATATATTTTTTAGTTATGTGTGAATACAGAAGTTCACACTTTGTATAAATGCCTACTTGGCTGATATGACTGAGTTAACTCTAACCTTGTGAGGTAATTGTATGGATTTCGACTTGGATTTGGAGACAACAAATAAAATGCATATTTAAGCAGTTTCATATCAGTTAACATCAGGAAAATTGAAAGGAAAGTGTTTTTTAAAACTTAGGAAATCTTCTCTTGGCATTTTTGCTAATGTTTTGGTAAATGTAAGGATATTGTATTATATGCATCTCAAGGTTCTTCACAAAAAATATAGTATGCTTGATGTAAAATAAACAAATGAATTGTGATCAGTGAATCAGATATGTGTAGTCCAAGGTGGGATTATTGGTAATTGAGAATTATCCCAATTTATGTAGGTTTTCCCATTTAGTTATCATATGAATTAACATGCATGCAAAATTTAGATATATTTCATTAAGAAAATAATCCACTATCCGTTTGAAACCATATTGACAATTTCACAAACTTTCTCAAGGTTCAAATATTTTAACAGATTGACATTATTTAATTGGATTTAACAGATAATTAATAATTTATCGTAAGAAATGTATTTTATGTTCATTGAAGTAAATGAAACCAACTACACTTAATTTTAAGGAGTTTGAAGTTAAGCAAGCACTTCAAAGTTTCACTTTAGAGAAAGGTACAAGGCTAACAGCATGAGGAATGCAAATTTTCTGTTCATCTTATAACCTTCAAATTTTGACGATTGTTTTATAACCACCTGCTTACCTTTTCCCTGTTCAAGGGTGTCAAAATGCAGTAGACATAGGGATATTTATTTCATCATCATGAGCATTTTTAGCACATACTACAGCCTTACTGGTCACTGAAAAGGGATGTATTAGGTCCTACAACCTTACCAGTCACTGAGAAGGGATGTATTAGGTCCTACAACCTTACCAGTCACTGAGAAGGGATGTATTAGGTCCTACAACCTTACTGGTCACTGAGAAGGGATATATTAGGTCCTACAACCTTACTGGTCACTGAGAAGGGATTTATTAGGTCCTACAACCTTACCAGTCACTGAGAAGGGATGTATTAGGTCCTACAACCTTACTGGTCACTGAGAAGGGATATATTAGGTCCTACAACCTTACCAGTCACTGAGTAGGGATGTATTAGGTCCTACAACCTTACCAGTCACTGAGAAGGGATATATTAGGCCCTACAACCTTACCAGTCACAGAGAAGGGATATATTAGGTCCTACAACCTTACTGGTCACTGAGAAGGGATGTATTAGGTCCTACAACCTTACTGGTCACTGAGAAGGGATATATTAGGTCCTACAACCTTACTGGTCACTGAGAAGGGGTATATTAGGTCCTACAACCTTACCAGTCACTGAGAAGGGATGTATTAGGCCCTACAACCTTACTGGTCACTGAGAAGGGATATATTAGGTCCTACAACCTTACCAGTCACTGAGAAGGGATATATTAGGTCCTACAACCTTACTGGTCACTGAGAAGGGATATATTAGGTCCTACAACCTTACTGGTCACTGAGAAGGGATGTATTAGGTCCTACAACCTTACTGGTCACTGAGAAGGGATATATTAGGTCCTACAACCTTACTGGTCACTGAGAAGGGGTATATTAGGTCCTACACCCTTACCAGTCACTGAGAAGGGATGTATTAGGCCCTACAACCTTACTGGTCACTGAGAAGGGATGTATTAGGTCCTACAACCTTACCAGTCACTGAGAAGGGATATATTAGGTCCTACAACCTTACCAGTCACTGAGAAGGGATGTATTAGGCCCTACAACCTTACTGGTCACTGAGAAGGGATGTATTAGGTCCTACAACCTTGCCAGTCACTGAGAAGGGATGTATTAGGTACTACAACCTTACTGGTCACTGAGAAGGGATGTATTAGGTCCTACAACCTTACCAGTCACTGAGAAGGGATATATTAGGTCCTACAACCTTACCGGTCACTGAGAAGGGATATATTAGGTCCTACAACCTTACCGGTCACTGAGAAGGGATATATTAGGTCCTACAACCTTACCGGTCACTGAGAAGGGATGTATTAGGCCCTACAACCTTACTGGTCACTGAGAAGGGGTATATTAGGTCCTACAACCTTACCAGTCACTGAGAAGGGATGTATTAGGCCCTACAACCTTACTGGTCACTGAGAAGGGGTATATTAGGTCCTACACCCTTACCAGTCACTGAGAAGGGATGTATTAGGCCCTACAACCTTACTGGTCACTGAGAAGGGATGTATTAGGTCCTACAACCTTACCAGTCACTGAGAAGGGATATATTAGGTCCTACAACCTTACCAGTCACTGAGAAGGGATGTATTAGGCCCTACAACCTTACTGGTCACTGAGAAGGGATGTATTAGGTCCTACAACCTTACCAGTCACTGAGAAGGGATGTATTAGGCCTTTGTGGTGATTAACTTATTGAAATACTGGCCCAATCCTCTCAGACTGAAGAGACCAAGTTCATTAACTGATGCAGAGGAGAGATTCATAAAATCTGTTAAAAAATGTTGTATTCATGTTGTTTTTTTATCCTTTTTTTTTACCATGAAATTTACTTGTATTTTGGTTTAACATTTAAACATTTTGCTACAGCTCTTTATTCATGGTATAACTTGAATTTTGAAAAATAATGCATTTGTCTCCATATTTTAAACATAATACTCAATAAAAATCTTAAACAGACCATTTTGATATTTTTTTACAAATAAAACTGAAAATCCTATTTGTTTATGTGTCAGATTGCTGACAATTATTTTGGCCATGTTACAGTGGCAGGACGGAGCGGCAGGTGTTGTCTGACGGGATGAACAGACAGGCTCCTCAGGTAATGCGCACCCCAAGCAAACGGCACCAACGTCGCCCATCAACAGAGGGAAAACCCGCCGGTAAGGGAAAACATTCTTTGTTTCCTGAGTCACACATTCTCAACAGTGGGTTCCTGAAATTGGTTTGGTTTGGATTAAGCTATACTGATGTATGAGACAGAAGGGCATATTCATAGAATTAGGCCATGTGAACTGCATTCTCTCATTAGCTTTAATGAAAATTCTTTCTTCTTATATATTCTTGTACAGAAAAAATTTCAGGGCGGTTTTAAAAAGGTTATAATTTTTAAAATATTTTTATGTACATGTGAAAATGGTTGATTCATGATATGTATATGACAAATATCAACAAATATGATAAATAAATTTTTGTTTTCTTTTTCCTTTTTTTTAAAGATCTAAATCAGATAAGTACCCAAGGCAAAGTGGAGGGACCAATCACAACCGTCTTGGCACCGGAACCTGTAAAAACGTAGGTCCTTTGAAATATCTCTTGGCACGGACATCTTAATATTAATGTAAATTTTTGTGAAAAGAATATTAGTGCAATATTAGTGCTGTTGATGCATGCTGCTTGAGAGTTTATGATATGCAAATAGATTATAGAATTATAGAATTCCTTCCCCTTGTTTTATATTTTCTAATGCAGTAAATGTAATCAGATCAATGCAGATACAATTCCAAAGAAATTTTTTTTGTCTTGTTGCAAAAATAATTTCTCGATTACAATTGCTTGATCTTGGATTAGAAACTTGATATTAATTTTCTGCATACACCTAACATTATTATAGCCCATCAGAGCAACGGAAATCTTACAGTGGAGCACCTGATTCTCCGCGCAGTACACGCTCGGCACCCTGGGAAACGGGACACCACAGAAAGGGGTAATGATAAACAGGGTCACCATGACAACACTAGTTTGAAAGCAATAGCACAATTTGAGGCCTAGGACTGAATTGCACCACTGTGGCGTAACCATAGCAACTGAGAACAAAGAACACTTTTGCACTGATTTATTTAAATGTAAAGGCTATTAATATATGTTGATATTTTACTTTTCAATTTGCACCTGTTTTATTGGAATCTTTGGCCACACAAAGTTTCCTGAGTTTCCAAATCTTGCATTTTCTTTTGGAGAGATATTTTATAGGAGCTGAATTCTCACATATGATTTAAATATCTCTGAGGCTTCTTACTTTGTTTTAACTTGCTTTTTGTAATTCTAATATGCATGCATTCTAATATAAATGTGTGATGATTTTTGTGCACTTCTGTATTGGCATGACAAATTACAAGAGTAGATTTCAAATGTGGAAATAACATTCTGTTTGAATATTGCTGTATTGGTATTTTGTTTTTCTTGATATTTTTATTTTTGTTTTACAATTATTGGGATATTAAAGTTTAAATATTTTCTATTAAAAAGGGTTAAAAATGTGAGATTATTAAGTAACAAATGATCAAATTAGATTTTTCGGCATGAAGGGTGCTCCTTGAAATTTCATTTTCTGAGAAGCTTATTAGATATAACAACCTGGACACATGTCTGCATTTTGTAAACTAGGAGGGGACTTTACACCTCCGGCCGTGAGTCTCCGCTATCAGTCCGGAGTGACAAGATGATGTTTCCCGCTCAAAGAAGGAATCATTCCGGTAGTGAGAGTGAGAGTGGTCACCACCGGAAGAGCCACCACCGGCGGAGAGAATCGGATTATGACAGCGATGCTTCGTCCAGAAGACAACGAAGAAGAAGGTAGATTATTGTGTGCTATAGAAAATAAAAATCTTTCCATCAACCTTCTCCAGAATATTTTTGGTTACTGATAGGCTTTGACATAGGAACGGTAAATTGTTAATTTTAGCAACATAAATCAAAGTTTGATCTTTATAATTTACAAGGAGTTTTCTTTTTGATTCTGATAGCCTTTGACATAGGCATAGTAAATTGTTATTTTTAGCAACATAAATCAAAGCTAGATTGTATTAATTTACAAGGAGTCATATTTTTTTACATAGACATAGGCACAGTAAATTTTTATTTTTAGCAACATAAATCAAAGTTTGATGATTATAATTTGCAAGGAGTCGTCATGCGGAGAGTGGCACAGAGTCAGAGCCCGGGCACCGGAGACATCGTCACTCGCGGCGATCTACAGAGAACATGACTTACACTGAGTCACAGTGGAAAGACGTCCAGCGGAGGGTCAGGGACGGAACGTATGGGTGAGCTACTGCTGCCGGGGGTCATATATTCAGGCATATAATCATTATATCAACTGAAAGATTCATGCATGGGTTTTATTTGAATTTTGATTCTGAACTGTATGATTTATTATATGGTTGTGGTTTGATGATATATACAGTAAGGTACAAGTCTTTGGGGGAAAGTGCTGTACCCTTAATGATGGAATTTGAGGGATTTTGACCAGAATTTTTTTTTCATTTATTATATTATACAACACAGTCATTATGCTTGATATCTATTTCTTGCGTTTTGGTGAGAGGTGGTGAAAGTTTTGAATTATTTGATATGTACATGAAGCATGTCACCCTTGTTATGCTTGCAGGCCTGAATATAACGGCAAAGTACTTAGACCCAATGGGTGAGTGTTCTCCTCTCCGGTTCCCTTCATTCTCCTCACTAAACATTCACTTTGCATGCCAACCAAACTCTCAGTAATTGCCCCACTGAAACTGAATATTTTTCTAAAATGTGTATAAATAGTTGAGGCATTTTACATTTTTAATGTATGAAGCATTTTACATTTTAAACAGCCCTCAAAAATGAATATTTTTGGTAAATTTTAATTTTACAATTTTTGGTTGAAAACTTAAATCGCCAATAAGAAGGTATCTTTCAACAAAAGTGCATGCTCTGAACAGACATGAAGGAACAAATCTCAATGTGAGATGATTGATGATCAAGTTAATTAGCAGAAATCAATTATCTCATTAAATGAAGGATAAACAAACTTTAATGGCACATAATTCCTAACAGTGCAATATGACTTTTGGTAAAACAAATCAGTGAATTTGATTTATAGTAATGTAAAACGGAATCAATATTTGTGTATCTTGTAATGATTTTGACTATTGTCTTGATGTCTGTCAATTTTGCAGGTCAATGAATTCCATGCCAGGTTCAGAAGCTAGTCACCAAAGACGCAAGAGAAGAGGGTAAGTTTACAAAAAGAAAAAAATATATAAAAATAATCCCCTGGAAGATTTTGATGGACTGTCTGAATCATAGCATGGCTTGAAAAAGATTGAGTTTGTGATTCTATATTTTTAAAAAAACAACTAAACTGCATCGATAAACTGTTCTTAGTTAAGGCCATAATCTGCCTTCATAGTTAAGAATGGGAATATACAAGTTTGTCTTCGTTTGTTTTTGTGTTTTTTTAAAGAAGAAAATTTGGGTAAATACCATTTATTTGTTATTGTCCATAATTTCATGTCAGGGTAAAATTAGGGATGAGCATGTTAATTGTTCAAAATTTTATCCATCATTTGACTGTGGTTGACTGAAGAATTATTTACTAACTTTGCATGAAGACATGAGAATGTTGAATGTACGCTGTATCGAGAGATTAAAAATATGTACATAAACAAAAAAAATAATTAAATTTAAAGAGTAAATATTTTCATAACCAAGAAATCACAAATTATGATTTTTTTTACTTCTTTGGTATCAAGGGTTGTTTTTTGTGGATCGGTATGTTTCTTTCAAGTATACATTTTGATTGTTTTTAAACTCAATTTTCATATTTTTTTCCCCATTGAAATGTAGACTTTTGGAATATCATGTTAACAAAATTGAGTTGAAATCATTCAGCATTTATGCCAGAGATGTATGTGATAAGTTGTGCTTGTGTACATTATTAACCTGCATGTGTCTTGCTGCGTGTTTGACTTCAGACGAAGCCGGTCTCCAGGCACCAAGAAACCACCAGAAGAATTGGCACAACATTTTAAGTGAGTAAGATAATTCCCCTCAACAGCTTGCTCACTGACCAGTAGCAGGAAGGAGCTTATTTATATATATACAGAAATATATTTCAGGATTTGATTGTTGTAGCTGGCCTGAAAAAAGGCAAAGATGTCCCCAGACTCACAAATCTTTTTTCATCAAATCTCGTGTTTTATAACGTGAAATAATGAAAATATTCGAAATATTCACTCAAATCATGGCCAGTGTGATTTTAAAATTTGGCGTTGACTGCCCCAGAGGTTATGTCACCAGCCTGTGCTTAATGTAAGGCCCAGATTATTAATCTTAATTCGTTTTTTTTTAGAAAAAATGAAGATTTTATGGTTATAGTATTTCATGTTAATTTTTAAAACCAGTGTCATTCAGGAAAAATTGTCAAATCCTAACCATTACTGTTCCATTATTTAGAATGGAAAAAAATCATTCAAAATGATTTAAAATGAGTCTATATCTCTATATCTTTACGGAGCCATGGTGAATTGGTATAACAAAAATGAGATTGACAGATAAATAAGAAGAATTTTTGAAATGATCATATTATCTCCCTTAAAGATAGATATACTGAGCTGCTTCCTGTGTTGTAGATATGTCGAGCCAGAACCAGGTCTGACACAGGATCAACTGAGGGACATTCCTTACACCAAAGTAGAGTAAGTGTGCAAATCAACTTTATATGATTCACTTATCACATTCGAATTAACATACAAATCTTTGAATTCTTATGCTAGTACCGGTAATTAATTGTGCTATTTGATAAATCCACAAAAAGGAATCTTTATATTTTACTACTATTTCATGACTTATCATATAGAGACCATTCATTAACTCATGGATATATTTATAGCTTTATGTTGCCTCCTGTGTTCTGAATCAGGACTTGAATGGTTATTTCATTATTGAAGTATGAAATTTTTTTACTGGTAGGACTGCGACTGAACAGTTCCCTCACAAGCACTCACCCCACATGCGGCACCGACACAAGTCTCCGCACAGACGCAGGAGTTATGGGTACGTACAGGATCCACGCCTTGCAGACAAATGTTAATGATAAACAACAAAAAAATTTTTAATGTGAAAATAGAGTTTTGTTTCTGTTTGAAAATCTCAGAAAAGATTGTCCCATGATTGATTTTGAAATCTTTTTGGTAAAGAATATATATTTTTTTGCCTCCAGGGAGAGTAGTGAAAAAGGAAGGACAAAGGAAAATATAGATCCTCATAACTTACCCAAAGAGGAGCCTCCGCCCCCGTATTCTGGCCCCCTGGGTCCGTCCATGCCCCAGTACAACCGTCACAGTAACCCCTACCTCGCCTATAATGATCCTTACAGGTATTTTTTTTTCTTGGTTGTCAATCTTATCTTGAGGTTATGGTATTTGGAGAAAAAATGAGCTATTCATAGTAAAATTGCCTTCAGGAAAAGAGTGAGGTTTTGGGTTTGTGTTTTACAGGAGCCGAGGGGAGATGGACGAGATGGTTCAGGCGCCAGTGTCTGCCTACAGCAAGAATGAGGCGCATACCGCTCCCATAGTCAAAACCAAGGTAGGGAACCAGACTATATGAATACCATATTATTATTATCATTATAATTTATCCAACTTGTCGACACATTTTTGCATTTCTTTAAATCCATTTACATCT
This sequence comes from Amphiduros pacificus, assembly GCA_949316495.1. NCBI lineage: Eukaryota > Metazoa > Annelida > Polychaeta > Phyllodocida > Hesionidae > Amphiduros > Amphiduros pacificus. The sequence continues at coordinate 13,589,701 of OX439010.1, forward strand.
CAAATAATTTTAAAGTTTAATTTTTAAACTTAAATTTGTTTCTTTTCTTTTTATTCATTTTTTGTTATTTTTTTAATTATTTTTTCTTTTTTTCTTTTTTTTTCTTTCTTGGTATAATACCCTCAGTTTGTTTTTTCTTCTGTTTGAAAATGTGTCAAAGAAATGGCAAAGATGTTGACGTTTGTTATTTTTGTGTTTGATAGGGTTGTTGTAAGGAGGAGCACATGGGCCGGATGCACGCCACCGTGGCCTGCACATGCCAACGGGTCACCTATCTTTTATCTGCTACTTTATGCATTTTATAGAATGTGTGGTGCCAGACAAATGTGGACTATTTTTGTCATGACTTTTCACTCATTTCTACTTGCAGAATAAATTCTGCCAAAATACAACAGTGAAAAATATTTTTTTTATAATTGAGAAAAATTGTCCACTCTGTCCTGTATATCAACTGTGCTTGTTCTTTGAAAGAGCAGGGAAACCTATTGTCACGACAAGACTTTATCCTCAGAATTTGCATTAAAACATTATTAATAGTTTATTTGTATATATAACAGTTATTGTAACACTGAAGTAATAACAGCCCATAATCAATATTATTTAATCAGATTTAATCAGATAAAAATAAATGATAATAACTCATATTTAATCAGCCACTTTTTTTTTTCTGAAAAAACAAGATTTGAGAATTTTGAGGCTGATGAATGGATCTGATGACAACAGGTTGACCTGCTCATGATGTTTTGCTTGTCCTTAGGTGCAGAAGAATAAAATATAACATCATTCGTATATTTACAGCTAATATGAATATATAAAGTATAAAAGAGAGCCAGTCTGTGCATCACTCACTTCACAATACCGTGACATTTTTAAGCTGAGCCAGATAAATATCAGGGCTTATTCTCAGGTCCTATGGTGGGCAGTTGCCTCACAAATATGTCCATAATATTGAGGAGACATGCAGTGTCCTGTTGATTTGAACTTTGACCTTGACACAGTGACCTTCACCATCAAAATTTGGTCTGGTGCGACCAGGCTTTCTATTGTTCTCAGCAAAATATATTTGGTGATTAAAATATTAATTTCTTCTGAAATACTGGAAAAGACTTAGAAATGATGGATTGTTTATCTATCTCATTCTAATTCATTAAGAATGGTGTTGTTTAGAATTGATCATGACAATGTGATTGTGATAATCAGTGTTTCACAGATGCTCTCAAGTGAAGGTGTACATATATGGTAGATCTTGTGCGTTGAGATAACGTGTGTTCTTTGTTACATAGCTTAATGATAGAATTTAAATTGTACAGTCCAGATGTATCACTCATCCACATTTTAACACAAATTTTGACTATATGGGTAAATACTTGTGATCAATTTTCGCAGTCAAAAATAGTTTTAGTATCTAATGTGTGTCACAAAAAGAGTTGCTTTCTGCCACAATATTTTACATTTGTTTTGCTTGATATTTATCAGGTAAATTTTAGAATCACAATAAATGCTCCCCGCTCGTGTACCTCGTCAGTGTATAGGCTTGGTGTTTTGATGCTAGAGATAAGTCTTGTGAAAATTGTTAAATTAAAAACAAAAGAAAAGCATGAGATCCTCTGTAGTGTCCTGGGCCGTGATGAACCCTACATCGGCAGTGACATAAGGTGAATTGTGTAGAGGAGGTGATGGACTACTCCTGTGAACCTCTCCCCGGGTGTCATTCATTTATCTAAATATACACCTTAATAACCTTTTTTCTTTTTTTCATCATCCCCCGTTATTGATTCACAAGGCTAACCTTTATCGTGATAATTTCAGAAAGGATAACTAAAACAATAAGAAAAAACCGAAATGTTACAATTCAATTAGTAATGTTATTTTTGTTTATGTTTATTGTAGCCAGTAGCAGTTCAGTACACGGCTATGAGCCCCGGTAGCCACTTCTCTCACGGGGCCCCGGCGGGTTACACGGCTCAGCTGCCAGAAAGACCTGTGATGGAGAGCCGACCGCACAGCTCTCATGAACAGGTAAAATAGGGCCGCATCGTTTAGATTGATTGTCTGCTGCTTATAAGCCAAGATTTTCTGACTTAAAATGATTAGGTGATAATTATGAAAGTTTGAATTGTTACTTTCTACCTACCTCCAGGACAGAGAGCAATTTTCTTTCTTTTTTTCTGCGAAATATCATATCTTCAACATCATTCACACTTTCCCTGAAATCTATGCAGCCTAGTTATTTTATCTGAAAAAAAATGTCTATGGAACAATATTTTACCATCTCAAAATTCCCACGCATTTATTCTCTGCCACTTCCGCTTTCCAAATGGCAAGACTCTTTTGCACCTTGAGTTCTACACTGGGTGGAACAGTTTAGTGAAAACATTAACTAAGATCAATCATAAACCCAATGTTTGAGGCTTGAACTTATTAGAAATACCAGACAATTATATATTATTTTGGTAGAAATTTTTTTTAGGACAGTTTAAAATTAATTTTATTATGAATTGAAATGGCCTTCAGTATTTTTGTGGTATTTAGACAAAATTTATTTGTTACAGCACGGTATGAGAGGAGTAAAACATCCACGCGATGACTCTGGCCTTGGAATCGACAATGATCCTGCCAGGTAAATAATTGATTAATTCAATTAAAATCATTGGTTTTTTAATTTTACATTCCAAAAATCTTTCTTTCTTATTAGATAATTTTATTGTAAATTTGTTTAAAGTGAAAAATGTATTTCTCCAATGCTGGCCTGTCATGTAGTTGGTATTTTGGTCACCAGGTGTCAGTGTTGTGGACCTGCCATGCCCCCACCATTGTGGGAGCAACATGATCTGCCCCCACCATTACCTCCCCATCCACACCAGGCCCTGATGCCACCAGAGGGCACTCACATGGCCCCTGGGATGGGCATTGGCTCACCAGAGGGTGTACACATGCCTATGGGGCATGGCAGTTCAGATCACATGCCCCCAGGGCTTGGTCCTGACGCCATGCCGTGTGGCTCCCCAGATTCTATGTCTCCATATTATCGCAGGTAAATTGTCTCGGCAGATGGCATGGATATATGTACATATTTATATGCCAAGCACAGAATGATGACAGGAATGTTGCCTTTTCCCCTTGATCTGCCTGAATCCTAGACTGTTTCCAACCCTTATGAACCTTTTATATGCTGTGATGTTCCTGACATGAGCAGGGTACCTGAAACTCAACCTGGATCCCATAATATGATTCATTTCATAAGGATATATATGTACTTCTACCCAAGATAAAGCATCTTCCAGCCCACAGTACCCAAATTGACCAGTTCTTGGTAGTTGTTTTGGTGGGGAGAGTCACAAGGATTTGCTTTTTTTACCCGGAATAACATCATGGTTGTCCTTCCCTAGGCTAATAGATCCCTGTTAATGTAATTCTTGGTGCATTATGAGATCCTGTGATCCCAGCAAGAGGACCCTATTTGACTGACATTGGTATCCTATCTGCCCCTCCTGGTGTTTCTGTGGTAGTAACAACATCGCATTCTGCTTGACCCATATTTGGAAAAATTCGGGCCCCAAATGTTATGATATTTTTCTTTCTATCAAAAAAGTTTATAAGTTATTGCATGAGTTAAGACAAGCAATTTTATGTCTCTGGTTTACAAATTTGGCTTCATTTTAATACCCGAACACTTTCTTTCCTGGGTTTTAATTCAGTTATTCTTTGAGTTTCTATTAAAATGAGAATACAAACCCAGGTGGACATTTGGGACTATGCGATAGCCAGTTCTATATACGTCAATAAAAAATAAACATTTTGGACTCGCCCTCCTACCACCAACGGTGGCGCCACCATCGCCTGCCCAGTTTCCCGCTCAACCTCGCTTGAGAACCACTTTTAAAATTTGACGCCAACCAACAGGACGGTTGGCGATTTTTATGCGAGTTATTTCAGAATAAGCTGGTTTTTTAATGAAAAGTTTAAGCAATATGTCTTTTCAGAGCAAGAAGGACGCTTACGTGAGGAAAGGAGAGCTCTTACGACCAAAAGTGGCTGTCAGACAACCGGAAAAGACGTAGTAGTTGGGTTTGTTGACAAATTGGTTCGTGAAGAAGGTAAATTATTATTATTTCTACCTTATAGATGTCAGAGAGCACTCCGCCATAATATTTGGCTCGTATTTACTCCAAAAGAGAAGAAATTAAATACGCAGAAGTAAAATACTTGCATTGTCGCTCACGGAGCAGCGCGAGTTGAAATCTCGTGGCCGGCTCTCGGTGGGACGAGAATAACGAAAGTTTTCTGGTTTTGTAGATAAATAAGAATTTTATTGCTTAAATGGCTTCAGGGATAGCCCGCCATGTATTTTGGTGGGTTTGAGAAGCAAAAGAAAGAAATTTACTGCGTATTTTTTATCTTAATGTATTATCGCTCACAAAGTCACGAGCGAGATAGTACTGAGGTCGACACGACCTCGGAGGTGAAATTCTTTGTTTTCTGCGTAGAAAACATGGAAAATTGATCAGAATCGGTTGGATAAGATTCGGTTCGATAAATTAAGTAGGTTTTGGAGTCGAAAACATGTTCGAGAGAAGAAAATCGTTCACCGGAAGTAGAAATACGAAACCGGAAGTGAGCGAGGAATTGTGGGTAAAGTTCAAAATCAAAAGAAATAATCTACAAATGATAGTCTTTTGATTATAGTTTTACTCGAAAACATGATCTGATAAATAATTTGATAATTTTAAAGGAAGATATAATGAAAATCAAAGAATGAAAGAGTTATGAGTTTGTAGCCACTTGCTATGGACGCTCCAAATTTCTTTTGATCACTGAGGTTAAGCAACATCGAGCCTGGTTAATACCGGGATGGGTGACCGCTGGCTTGTAGGTGATTGATTTTCATATGGAGAAAATCATTTTCTATTTTAATTTAAACAGAATTCAGTCAGTGGGAATTCAGTTAACTGTAGTATTCAGTCAACTGTAGAATTCAGTCAACTGTTGAATATGGTTTCCAAGATAAATGGAAAATTAAACAGAATTCAATCAACTGTAGAATTCAGGAAACGGTTGAAAATTCATTGTTAGACAAAAGGTCTTAAACATGTCAATTGTTTGTAGTTTTGTGAGATAATTCTACAAATAATTGGAAGATTAAATAGAATTCAGTCAACTGGTGAATTCAGTTAACTGTGGAGCATTCATGTGTAGACAATGTGTCAAATACATGTGATTTATGTGTTTGATGTGAAACATTTCAAAACTATTTGAATTTTTTAAAATAAAATTCAGTCAACTGTTGAATTTAACCAACTGGGAAGAATTCTTGGTTAGACAAAATTCATATGAATTAGTGTATTGTTACTTGAAGGGTTTCTTTATTTGAAATAACTCTTCAGGTAAAATTGATGAATGTGATTTATCGACTAGATATTCACTTCAAGATAACTTGAGAATGACAGGCAATTCAGTCAACTGCAATGAATTATTCAGAGGATTGATTTCAATGTTGTAACTTAATACGGTGCTTTGTTGAACACAGAGTATAAGACAACACTATTGGAGAAAATTATCTCAGAGTTAGAATCCAATGTAAATTACAAGACTACATGGGAATAGAGTTGGTATTGGCCAGATTTGAGATTACAAGTGAATGTTTCAAAGTATCATTAAAGTAGTCTGAATTGTAGGAAAGGGAACAGTACAGAATGTTGGTATCCTTTTCTAAACTCCATGGAATAGTCTAGATTGGATGTAGTTATGAAATTAAATAAAGTTTGGGTGATCCACAAGTGATCATCAAATGATGAAAAGCCATTGCTGATATGAAATATGGTTCAAATTACTCATTAATGAGTTTTTCAATCATAAGTAGTAACAATTCTGGCCTGATACTTGGGGTCAAGTTTCAGAAGTGCATCAGAAGTTTCCTGTCAGATGTTACATGCGTTGCCAAGATTCATATGGTACTGTGAAGAGTACATGAAACGAATAAATGGTATTAATTTATCGTTAGTTGAAGCAATGCAAACCTGAAGGTTAAGATTGGTAACATCGGGATAAATATTTTATCCAAAATGTTATGATATGGAAGCAATGAAGTAATAAGTGTGGTGAATCAGTAAGCAATTGGTTCTTTCAACACTTTGAAATAGAATGAGATATTAGTGGGTTGTTGTACTAAGACTTACAAGTTACAGAATATGATAACCTAACCCAAAACTGAGCTTCTTGTAAGTGAACATCAACGGAAACGAGAACAGTTCGGATTCCGTAGAGTGCACGTCAGCTCAGAGGAAGGTTCTCGGTCCAGTACATGTATATGCATAATGAGCAGACAAGGTTTGCTGGATACTATGCTATGAAAACAGGAGGAATAACAACTCAGTTCAGTTGAAGTTCTTCTGTTAAGTAATCAGCAGTTCTTTGGTAGGCTGGCATATGGAGAACTGTGCTGGTGTAATGAGCATACATAGCAGGAATGCAGGAAAGTCTGTAGAATGGGGTTGCTCATGTAAAATGAAATTCTGCTGAATAATATGTTGTGTATACAAGAGAATCAAAACAACATGAGTCAATGCTGAGATGTAGGAGTTTCAAGTTGGTACTCAACAACTCAGTGGTTGCAATGCTCACTTTGAGAGTGAGGTTGAGATCCCAGTTCAGTTCAGTTTTGGTTACCAGAGGATCAAAGGATCTGAGGAGGGATCGAGTGAATATGCGGTAAGGCTGGATGCTCAAGGTCCCAAGAGACCAGAAGTAGGAGCCAGATAAATCTCAGGAGCCAGAGACAAGACTGCAGTGATAAGTACTATCTGCCCTAGACTAGACTGCAGTGATGGCTTCAGCTAGAGAGTACCATAGTGGGAGTACCACTAGTGGTTTCTCTTAACAGATCTCCAGACCTTCATAGGTGCCTCCAAGGAGGGTTGGGGGCATGTGTGTGTGTTGGATCTGGAAGGAATAGATCTGGAGAGTAGAGAACTAGCACAATGATCTAGCTATCAGATGATTTACTGAACAAGTTCATAATGACAGCAATGATCAACTTAAAAGTACTGGCGTATGTCAGCTCCTAGGAGAGACCAGGTCAGAAGTTTTTGGAAAGAGACTCAAGTGTTTTCCAAAGTTGTATTCAATCCCAGAGGTGTGAAAATGACCCGACATCCTTGGCAATTTCTATTTGCCAGCATAGTGAGGGACTGAGGAAAAAGATCGACTACTTGCAGCAGTGTGGCTTATACACTTGGAAGGGGGTCTAAGGACCTGTGGCTGAAGTGGAAATATCCATTCTTGAAGTGGATTGCTAAAAGGAATTATTCTAAACTCACATCTTTCGTGTTCAGTGGTTCTGGATAGATGCGAGTGGATAGTAGATGCAGTGAGCATGGTATGGGCAGGATTAGATGTACATACTTTTGGGACAGTCCAGAGATCATTAGATTGAGAAGGGCTGTATCCAGAGTTGTTCAATTTATACATGAATCGTCCAATACAGTTACCTAAGAGGAAAGACTACTGAAACAATTGATCAGGTCAGTGTTTCATATGTGAATAGTGATTCTTTTAGTCTGGCAGTTTTATAGGACTGCAGTTGTGATGGAAGGATTCTCAAAGGAGGTTTCTGTGATATGGGAGTAGTGACAGAGGACTCCTGAAGAGGGCTAAGATTCAAGTATGGGGACGCCTTTATTCTACAGAGAGGCTCCATCGGACATAGTTATATAAAGATTATAGATATGCCGTAAAAGGTCATTGAATGACTTCTACCAGAGAGCAAATTCTGAAAGCGACACTGGAGGTATCTTAAGTTACAGTGTGTTTAGGGTTTGGAACGGTTGGAACATTCCAGTACAATAGTACAAAACATGCTTCAAAAGGATATGGTCATTGGTTCCTGAGATAGGGACACTGTTACTGTAAAGCACCACATTCCCAGCAGTGAAAGGTGGAATCTCGTTGGATTTTGAAGTTCTGGGGAGAAGATGTATTGCAAATAATATGCAATCAATAGTGGGCGCATCTAATGATAACGTGAAGGAAATGTAAATACCCTGTGTTATTATATCAGTGACTCCCAGTGTATGCCTTTTGGGACTGAAAATCTCCCTACATGCTCACGGACGGGAACATTTCTTTATACTGCCTCAAGATCCAAATTCTTGGTTAAGTTGTTAATCTAAAGGAGAGAATATTGGAAATATATGGGACTCAAAGTTGAAGCACCAAAGCTCCAGCTTGGGCTAGACGTAAATAAAGAGGCCAAGCTGCTATATATATACTGTGTACAGCTTAGATACTAATTGGAAGGAACAAAGATATCAGTATGGATAACTCAGATTCCTTAGTTCCAAACAAGAAACGAAAAGATGTGTAGCAGAGCACAACATCAGTATGGCTAAATAAAGCTCTCAGTAAGAAGACCATGATGCTTGATAAGAAGATGGGGAATCTCATCAAGGGAAGTTCCTTAAAGTCTAAGCACTGGTTCAGATATAGATCTCGTTAAAGAAACTACCCAGATTTCTGTCCGTATCCAAACAGTAAGGAAAGCTGTGGGTGTTCATCAGGGCTCAAAGATTCAGTCAAACCATTTAAGCTGAAGGAAGTCATTTCCACTGAATACCAAGAAGTCCATACAATGGTCCATAAGGCTAATTTGGCTAAAGGGGACATGGATGGTGTATGGTTAACTGCAATATGGGTCATAACAGTCCACCTTCAAGTAATATCCCAGATTACAAGGTAAGGTTGGGACAAAAGTAAAGACTAGAACTTATTTGGTAGACCCTCAGATATCTTGACAAACAGCGGTATCAGAGGAGACCTCACACAGCTGGATGTAAGATGGGTCAAAACAGTCCAACTTCAAGTAATATCCCAGATATACAATTGAGGTTGGGACGGAAGTAAAGGCTAGGACCTTATTGGGCAGATCCTCAGATATCTAGACAAACAACGGTATCAGAGGAAACCTCGCTCAGCTGGATGTTATATATATACAATAGAAACAGAAAGCTGGGTGGAAGAAGATATCTTCATGGCTGTTACTCATAGTCAGATCTGGAAGAATGGTCATGAGGATGTATGGAATTCCGAGTACTGACCCAGGTAGCTACTCATATGCTGATGGGCCTAACTGTCCACCTTCAAGTTATTCATCAGAGTTGGCAGTCAAGGTCTGGACAGTTGGAAAAGACTCGGTCCTGTTGTGGTATGACATGATGGAAGGTAGCTGGCTGACTGGTGGTACGGGTCATAACTCTCAAGTTCCGATGGGTGCCATTCAGTCAGTTGCCCAGTCACAACAGAAGGTAACTGACTAAAATGTACACATAACTCACAAGTGCTGGAAGAAGAGGAGGATGTCTCCAAGGATGTAGCAGGGATGAACTAATGGAATTTGGATGAAATGTTGGTTCTTCTGTAGTAACAATGGATTGATTTCAAGGGGTTTGAGAGTCTTAGAAGAGGATCTCAACAGGATGGTCTTTGTGAGTTTGTGCATAAATTAGAGGTCAGAGTCAGTTACAAGAGCCTTAATTAGTCAGTGAAACTCCTCAATCCCATGAGAGTAGGACTAGACTGATTAGTATGCATCATAGCACCTGGCACCCTAGTAGTGAAGTTACTAGGCAATTGGACTTAGTAGCGCTACTAATAGAAACCAAATATTGTAGTGCAGTAGTATCAACTCTGGGAATCCATCAACAGGTTGGCAGAGTATACTCAGAAAATGCACACATAACAAAGACCTCTGAGGGTGCACTAGTAAAGCAAACAATACCTCCCACGGGATAAGTTTGCTATACTAGATGGTAAGTGAAAAGAGTGGACTCGTTAAAGATTGGTGCTTAGTGTGAGCTAGTAGTACCTACCAGAGGAAACCTAGTTGCTACACTATAGAAATTAGCCCTCCAATGATGCATGGCTCTATAAAGTATTGTCTGGATATAAGAGAAGGGAATCTCAGCAATAGTCCTCAGTCTCTAGTATCAGACATACAAGTGGTCAGACCTAACATGGTATCAACTATGAAGAGGTTTTGGACTGCTATCGCCGCCGATCGCCCTAAGTTTCAGTTGAAATTGTTGGTTGGGACCCTCCTCCTAATCAGTGATTCTGTCCTAATGTCCACCTGGGTTTGTATTCTCATTTTAATAGAAACTCCACAAATTTTATTAATTAGTGTGTTTCTTATTAAACATGAATACAAACCCAGGTGGACTGTGCTTTCCCACCCGACCTCCCCGCTTAGGCGTCAAATTTATTTTTGATCAAAGTGGTTCTCAAGCGAGGTTGAGCGGGAAACTGGGCAGGCGATGGTGGCGCCACCGTTGGTGGTAGGAGGGCGAGTCCAAAATGTTTATTTTTTATTGACGTATATAGAACTGGCTATCGCATAGTCCCAAATGTCCACCTGGGTTTGTATTCATGTTTAATAAGAAACACACTAATTAATAAAATTTGTGGAATTAAGTTGATAAATGAAATATGAGTTTTAAAGTCGACAAATACCAAATCAAACTTTACCAAAAGCTGACATTTGCCACAGTTTACATAAAACAGAGACAAAAATATGCCCTTTGTTATGACTGTCTTTCTTTTTTTCAGAAAAAAATAGCTGAATATTTCTATTAGTGTTAACAAACAATTGATTTATTCTAATAATTTGATAATGATAAAGCTAAGATAAGAAAAGATCTCATCCCAGGTTAAAGTAATATTTTGTGAAAGAATCTCCGATGATAATTATAGTATATATGGAAATATATTTATCATTTGATTTGCTGACAGTCTGGCTTACCCTAGCAACATGCTCCGAACTTCAATGTGGCTGTCACAGCTCAGGTAGTAGAAAACACTGCTTTGGAGAGTGATGTTGTTTTGTGGCAATTTCTCTTGTACACACTCACTGCCTTTGATATTTGTCTGATAAAATCAAATATTTGAAAATATAACACTTCTCTTTGATGTATTTGTGCATTTTGTGGTATTCACTTGCCTCTTACTTTGAAATTAAAATAGAAGTGAAAAGGTGTTCTGATATTTCACAAAACAAGGAATTAGAAAAATTCAGGCCAAAAAGTAATAAAAGACTCAAATATTTTGTTTTATTTTTTATACAGTTTCAATGTGAGGCATTTTATTTATTTTGTTAATTAGGGTGAAAATAAAATCAGAGCATCTTGTTTCTTCTCCGCTGACCTCTCACTTTATGCTTGTGAAGACACTGACCGCTGACTTTGACTTTCAGCCCGTATGATCGCTACTTGAAGCGGAGTTCTGCTTTTGAGCCTCTCACTGGTGGTTGCTATGACAACCATTTCTTTACCCCAGTCAAATATGACCCTTATCACTACTACTACGCTTTTGATCAGAGGAGGTTTGTAAAGAGAATGGAAACTGTTGAGAGATTATTGCATGTATCTCATATAGTCTGTGTAATTCTATATAGTTTTTGTATTGGATTCTTTAAATTTAAGTTTTAGGAATGGAACATTTCTTTTCTATTACCTGCATAATAATGTAGCCTCTATATATTTTTTTATCCCTATTTATTTTATAATTATTTCAGTATGGTTTTGCATTTATGCTTTCTCCGGAGTGGCCCTGAACCTATATTCCAAATTATGATCAAATTGTTCTTGTTAAAAAAATTGTATCCATACTACAGTTCATTTCTTGTATTTGTTGAACCCCATTTTCTTAACAAATATCTTGGGAGTTTTTGTCCTCCAAGGTCAAACCATGGTATCTTCACCCTCTGTTCCACTTATGGGTTTTTGCATGTAAATTAGTTTAATCCAGACATTTTGTTTTGCTTAGACCATCTGAGAAAATCCCAAGGCCTGAACCTTATGGTCAACCCAGTGCCCAGTAATGAGAAAATAATGATTTTTTTTTCTATGTTTTGTATGCTAAAATAATATTGTGCTTGTAATTGTTGTATCTTGAATTCTTGCTGTTTGTATTGTGTCTGTAAAGTGTCTGTAGTAAAATATGTGTCTACATTCTGTCAAGTTAAATGTATTCCCTCTTAAATTTTCACTTATATTCCAGAGAACTTTCGCAGATCAGAATTTTTTGGGTTACAAATAACCTCAACCTATGTGAAATGTTCAGTGTGTTTGAATAAAAACCACACATTTGAGAGAATGTCTGAACTGCTTTTAAGAAGATTACAAATTTCTCATACTTGTCCAGGGAAATGTCTCGACCTGAGAAGCGTAATTGTGATAATATTAAGCAAATACCTTTATTTATCATTTAAAACGCAATTAAAATCGATCCACGGGTGAAAGCATTTCTGTCAAAAAGGGAAGACATGACTCAAAGCAGTCGAAACAAAGACGAAATGCAAAACTGTGAACACTGATAATTGGAATCAGTGAAAACAAAGTCAAAACAAAGCGTTTCAAAATAATAGATATCGGACCGTGTTGAATGGTGGATTATTTTGTTCTAATATTGGATAAATATCTTTATTTATCATTTAAAACGCAATTAAAATCGATCCGCTACGTCCGATGTCTATTATTTCGAGTATTACGTTTTGCTTCGTGGAGAAATTCTTGACCTGCAAAGCATAATTTGTGATAATATTGGGTAAATACCTTTATTTATCATTTAAAACGCAATTAAAATCGGTCATTTACGGTACATACGGCAAACTAAAGAACTTGAGGGGTTGTTTTGTGTTTGTGTCTTCTTTATTTCTAATGTTGTACATTAACACATCATGAATGTCAAAAAGTTATTTTAATGCAGTATATATGAGAGAGACTACATCAGTAGAAATTTATTTTCCAAGATAAAATTTCCAAGACTCTGTTGAGAACATGTTCCATTAAAATATAAAAAATCCACCTAAAAGCAAAGAATAATATATTTAGATTATATGAAGTAAAAAAAAATTGATACATGCAGGATATTATAATTCTGTGTCAGTCGTGGCCCATTGAAATCAAAGAAATCCATATAAATACCGAGAACCATATATTTTATTATATGAAGTTAAAAAAATATCAATACATGTGTGATGGTTTTTTTGTTTTGTTTATTGTGAGACATTTTGATATATTTTTGTGATGTTTTAGCCTATTTGTTGCATGTTTCAGTCGTGTTGGAAGCAGCCAAGGAAGTGTTCACCATCCGCCTCCTCTGAACAACAACAATAACAAACCAGTGTCCAGTTACAAGGTCATCTCCAAACCCATGTACATCGAACAGGTAAATACCTGCCTTGTTATAGAAACTATTAACCTTTAAATCTAGGCGTAGTTAACATAGAATTTTAGATAACAGACAGTTTGAAAGCAAGTAGTTTGCGGATCGCATGGAATTTATTCACAAAGAAAGCAAGCAACAACAAAATTGTTTTGAGATTGTTTTGATTTACATGAACAATTATTTTTTATTGCCTTTTGTACACTTTAGTATTGGCCTGATATGGTCTTGTGATGTCATCCCAACATTCTCATGACATCTCAGATTGAAAATTTCTTCGTAAACATGAGAATTAATATGATTTGTTGTTTATTTGTCACCATAGCAACCAGAATTTCGGATATCTAAGCTGTGATTGGCTATGGGTTAGTTAGAATTTCTGTAGAAATCCTGGAGTGTGGTGGTTTTTTCTTCACATTGTCTACTGGGAGCTGACTTATTTCATTCACCAGGTGGCACTCTAAGCATATCATATTTACCTTCATCACATTTAAAACAGCTTCCTTTTTTATGAGGTAACAAATATTAAGCATCTCATTTCAGTTCATTTTGTTTATTTGGGAAAGGAGTTTAAAAGGCTTAAACGGTGAATATGATAAACTAAAATTGGTACAAATTGTATTAAGGACAGAATGCTTGTGGACATTCTAAAGATTTGCAATATAATACAAACAATACTAAATAAGTACTCTCATAAATTATTGATACAAGGCAAATGAATTATTTGAAATATTTGGCAGTGCCATCTAGTGAGTGAATCATATTAGTATTCACTTTTTATCACCTCAATAATATGATATATCTGAGAGCATACATGTGATAACATCACAGAAAATGAACACAGAACTTCACTACTGGTGCAACATTAATCTCACATACTTATTTTAACTTATGTTAATTTGACGAGAGATTCTGGGAGAGGAGCCCATGTGAGTTCTTTATTTGTGTCTGACTAGATTTCTGTTGTGACCAATGACAGCCGATTACAGTGGCTAAGCTGGAGAGGACCCTTGTAGCCACTGGCAATCAGGGTCTACTTCTAACATATTAGGACAGTTTCGGTAGTTTTGCAAGTTTGAAATGCAGACAGATCTTGTTCACTATCTCCCTTCATAGTTACTTCAGACACTTCTTGTAACGGGTAACTCGCCAGTCTCTCTCGTAGCCCAGCCAGTTTCCCAGACCAGGAATAGCTTTAGTTTTCCTTGCCCAGCCCAGCCAGTCTCCCAGACCAGGAATAACTTTAGTATTCCTTGCCCAGCCCAGCCAGTCTCTCAGACCAGGAATAACTTTAGTATTCCTTGCCCAGCCCAGCCAGTCTCCCAGACCAGGAATAGCTTTCATTTCTCTTACCTAGCCTAGCCAGTCTCCCAGACCAGGAATAGCTATAATTTCCCTTGCCTAGTCCAGCCAGTCTCCCAGACCAGGAATAGCTTTAGTATTCCTTGCCCAGCCCAGTCAGTCTCCCAGACCAGGAATAGCTTTAGTTTTCCTTGCCCAGCCCAGCCAGTCTCCCAGACCAGGAATAGCTTTAGTTTCCCTTGCCCAGCCCAGCCAGTCTCCCAGACCAGGAATATCTTTAGTTTCCCTTGCCCAGCCCAGCCAGTCTCCCAGACCAAGAATAGCTTTAGTTTTCCTTGCCCAGCCCAGCCAGTCTCCCAGACCAAGAATAGCTTTAGTTTTCTTTGCCCAGCCCAGCCAGTCTCCCAGACCAGGAATAGCTTTAGTTTTCCTTGCTCAGCCCAGCCAGTCTCCCAGACCAGGAATAGCTTTAGTTTTCCTTGCTCAGCCCAGCCAGTCTCCCAGACCAGGAATAGCTTTAGTTTTCCTTGCTCAGCCCAGCCAGTCTCCCAGACCAGAAATAGCTTTAGTTTTCTTTGCCCAGCCCAGCCAGTCTCCCAGACCAAGAATAGCTTTAGTTTTCTTTGCCCAGCCCAGCCAGTCTCCCAGACCAGGAATAGCTTTAGTTTTCCTTGCTCAGCCCAGCCAGTCTCCCAGACCAGGAATAGCTTTAGTTTTCCTTGCTCAGCCCAGCCAGTCTCCCAGACCAAGAATAGCTTTAGTTTTCTTTGCCCAGCCCAGCCAGTCTCCCAGACCAGGAATAGCTTTAGTTTTCCTTGCTCAGCCCAGCCAGTCTCCCAGACCAGGAATAGCTTTAGTTTTCCTTGCTCAGCCCAGCCAGTCTCCCAGACCAGGAATAGCTTTAGTTTTCCTTGCTCAGCCCAGCCAGTCTCCCAGACCAGAAATAGCTTTAGTTTTCTTTGCCCAGCCCAGCCAGTCTCCCAGACCAAGAATAGCTTTAGTTTTCTTTGCCCAGCCCAGCCAGTCTCCCAGACCAGGAATAGCTTTAATTTCCCTTGCCCATCCCAGCCTGTCTCCCACACCAGGAATAGCTTTAGTTTCCCTTGCCCAGCCCATCCAGTCTCTCAGACCAGGAATAGCTTTAGTTTTCCTTGCCCAGCCCAGCCAGTCTCCCAGACCAGGAATAGCTTTAGTTTTCACCACCATAAATTCACTCATGTTCTCTCATTCTCTCACGCTTTCTCAGTATCTAGGTAAGTATGGTTTATGAGAAAAAGTACTATATTTTATAATTTATATGTTTTCGTCATGTCAAATGTGTGTATGAATTGTCTGCTTCCCTGCAGTAGAGCCTCTTAAGAATTATATACAGAAAAAAATCATCTTCATAGCTCCTTGTAAAGTGTTTATAAGCATAAATCTATACCTCTGCTAAAAATAAATCTAAGAAACCAAAAAAAAAAATGCTTTAGTTACTTTAAGACGACTGTTTCAAGTATTCCCTGCATTCCAATATATATTTTGGAATTCAAAGAAAATATATACCGGTAACAGCATGATCCATACTCCTTTGATAGCAGATCAATTTATACTCAAACCTTAAATGTATTTCTTATATTCATATTATTTTATATTCGAACCTTAAATTTATTTGTTTGTTCTTTTGTTTGGTTCATTTTTATTATATGCATATATATTATTATTTTTTCTTTTTTTTTCCAAAACTAAGAACAAATAAATACATGATTTCTCATAATAATTACCTATTTTATAAACTTATATACACTTATTATATCCATTTTAACATTATACTCTGTTGTATATTTGTCTCATATAAACATATAGGGATCATTGCATCAGAATAAATGTTTTTTATTCATGTATAAAATGTTTATTCTGCAAATTCAATATTATCTTATATACATTTGTATCCTGGTGTTATATTATCATTGGTGTTGTACCTAAAAAGCGTTAAAAATTTTCTCCCAATCATTTTTTTAAATGCCTCCTTTATTAGCAATAAAAGAATATTTGATAAAATAGTAAGTAGAATTAGTATTAGAAACAATGTTTTAAGCAAGTTAACTGCAAAGAACAGTTCCAATATATATTGACAGAGTCTTGGCAACCTGACAATGTGATGTCTTTAAAAAAATATCCGGCACCAGGCCTTACGCACTGGCCCGGTGGCCCAGTTGGGCAACCACAATTTTGGCCTATTTGTGACCCAAACTCTCTTGATTTTTATTCTAGTCCTTGATAGATATTTGTCTCATATCAAGATCAATGGACTCATATCAAGATCAATGGAATTTTGATTGGGACAAGTAACCCCCACTAAGACACTAGTCACTATACAGCCTTATATACAAATATCTTTATTATATCACCCATCCTATTATCCTTAGAAATTTTGGGCCACCACTTCTCATGCTCTGGTGGCCCAACCGGACAACCAACATTTTTCTCTCTGTGTCAAGACCTGCCTTAATAATAATTTCTCCTGAAATATAGAAATTATCAATTTATTTATTTTTTTATATAAGCTTTCACACAAAAGAAAATGCAGCTTTGATAATATTAGGTACATAAAGAAAACATGTGTGTTTGTTGCCATGGAAATGGAGTTAAATTGATAAAAAAGAATCCAAGAATAAATGCACCCAGCCAGTTGCCTTGCCACCTGCAGTTGAGGCCGTCAGTGAAGTTAGAGTCAGGAAAGCCCAAATGGACTGATTGGTTAATTGGTGAAGCAATTTTTGTCCCCCCCCCCCCCCCCCCCCCCCCCCCAAAAAAAAATCACAGAAAATGGGGTAGTGTTTCCCTCAACACCCAATTTGGGAAACGGAAATACAGGGATCTCACCACTTAAATTTTGGCACATCTGAATACCTACCTGCAGAACATGCTATATTATAATAACATATTTGAGGTATTTCAAATTGTCTGATTATGGTGACTTGATTTTCCTGCCACTTTTCTTTAATAAAGGCCCATTTCAAAGAAGACATTTTTCGTTTTTGAGACAATGTATAAATCCATATTTATAAAAATTCCTGTTGTTGGAGAGTTAATTTTGAATGAAATGGTTTTGTGTCAAATTCATGGTTAGTGGGCATTATTTATTTCAATGTCTGTACATCAGTACTGCCTAAAACTAGAAATGAAAACTAATTGATCTGACAAGCACAATTTGGCATTGTTTGGTCACGTGACTGTCATGTGACCAGAGAGGAATTTGACCTAGTTGACCCCATGGATCAATAAAGCCTCAGCCAGCCACCACCACCACCAGGGGAGTGCTGGGTGTGTGTGTGTGTGTGTGGGAGAGTGTGTTGTGTCTTTGGCTGCTTGCCTGGCTGCTGGTTTGTGCAACAAAGCCTGCTATCAAACCATGACAATCAGACCAGGACTCCGTGGCGCAACGGTAGCGCGTCTGACTCCAGATCAGAAGGTTGCGTGTTCAAATCACGTCGGGGTCAATATTTTTTTTTCTCCAATTTTATAAACCACATTCATCAATTATGTTAAAATGCAAATAGATACATAAATGCTCCCTTAGAAGTAAATGTATGTTTTATGTATAATATAAATCTTGTAATTTTGTTGTACTGGTATTGGGTTTTCAATATTTATATTTAAGAAACCAATGACTATTTTTGCCTTTCTTAATTTATTTCCAACCTTTTAATATATTAATGTTATTATAATATAATAACTTATAATATGCAATCACTAAATATTGATATTCATTTTTATTTATTTATTTTTTTGATTTGTTACAATATGATGCAAATGTGGCATATTTAATTTGTGTTATTGTTTTCTTAAAAAGATAATAATAGATATTGACACAACATATATTTCATCTGCACAAGCCTTAAAAAGGACAGTAAGCATCAGACAACAAGAATTGAAATTTAATTTTGAATAAATTTACTTTTTAGGCATCGTCTGAACCTAGCAATATCAGTCATTCGGGAGGTCAACAGGGTCAAGGCCATCCTGGCACCCAACAAGGTCACTCTGGGAATCATCCAGGCTATTTAGTAGGCCAAGGTCATCCAGGAGGTCATCAAGGAAATTATATCCAACAAGGTTATTTTGGAGGCCCCGAGGCCCCTGGAGGTTATTCTGTGGGCCATCCGGGAAGCCCTGGAGGTCATCCTGGAGGTCATCCTGGTAGTCCAGGGCACCCAGGGGTTCATGGTCAAATGTTGTACCAACCTCCCCATCCAGGGCAGTTTGCAAATAATCCAGTACACAATGCGAATAATCAGGAAACTCCGATCAAATCCCTACCTAATCCGCAGGGGACACCAAAGTCTGACAAAACCCCGGCAACCAATCACATGCCAGCACCTGAATCTTCACCTATGGTAACAACAGGCCCCTTGCCATCAACCACAGAGGCCACACCAACAAAGCAAAATGCTAACGCCACAAATGTCAATACAGAACTTCTGCGGCAGGTGATCGCGTCCCCCGGAACGAATCGTGATATGATGACAGAGTTGTGACCCACAGTTCGTCTTTGAGTAGGATTTTTTTTATGGCACCATAGTGGGGTTGAAGAAGTGTTGTATTAATATATTGTACATATTTTTTAAGATTAGGAAAAAAGTTTTTAACTTTTTTTTTTTTCATTTTTATGAAGATACTAAAATTGGTAGCAAAATGTTAAAAAAAATATTTCTGTAATTTGTTTGTGGATTTGCTCAACTGTGTTTTTTTATGAATATTAAAATGTCCAGCATATAATGCAAAAATGTCAAGTATTGAATTAACATAGAATGTTGCCACTTTCAAACATGGAAATAAAAATGTGTAGGAATTACTATAGGAAGGTGCTACTAATTGGAGATACTAGGAGTTGCCATATTCGGTATCATATTATTTATGTTGCCAAATTGGTGAGGTATGCCAGGGAAGGCAATATGAGGCCAAGAAAGTCTTGTTTCTTATAACTGCCATACCTCAATTTTAGGCAAGGAAAAATCGCCACCTTTTAAGCAATAGCTATGGCCGCTGAAAACATAACTGTTATCAACAAGACCATTTTCTGAAAGGGTAAAATACAGAAACATGGGTTGTTTTTTTTTAAACATCAATGGAAATTTATTTTTGCCAAATTTGGTTGCTTAAAGTGGTATCTTAAAATAGCATGTTGATTAAGAGAAAATAATATGTTTGTGATAAGTATTAAAAAACAATCTCTGGCCAATACAATGATGTTGCAGGTCCTGTATTTTTAATGAATAATTGAATTTTGGAGCAAACGAAAGAATGAGCAATTTTATATGTATTGACGTTTTAAAATTATGTCTTTCTTGTCCAGTTATAATGGATATTTTGTTTGGTAATAGAAAAGGAAACAAAAATGAATCAACATAAATGATGTATATATAATTTGACTATATTGCATTAAAGATTTTATCTAATGAATATGTGCAGTTAGCTGCAATCAATAAAATGTGGGAATTTCTGCATGAAAAGTATGAAAAATAGTCCAAACGCTTTGAAAAAGTACCAAAAGGATTTCCGGATTCAAGAAATTGTTTCATTTAATGTACTTCAATTTATATGTAAAAACCAGCAATAATTCAACATGTTTTAAACTAAATTTTCATCACATTTGGGTTTTTAACACTTGTCTGATTGTGCGTGAGTTAAGATATTGTGAAAATATGATGGGGCCAAAAAAAGGAGTTAAACTGAGATGCTAAACAGGAGTTAAACAAAAACAGGTTGTGCAATTGAGATTTGATATTGTTGCTTAAGATGAGTATGTACAGTTTTGATATGAATAGGAAATGACTTAGAATGTAAAAGAGGTTAATTGTTAAATATGTATATGGATTATGAGAGGGTGTGGTTTGCATGATAAACTAATGATAGAAATTCACAATATATGGGTTTTATGGTTCATCTGGTTTTCACAGAAGACTGCACATGGAGAAATGTATATATGTGTCAGATAGATAAAGAACAACTGTGGAATTACCATAAACCATAACAGTGTGTTCAGCCAAAGAAATACAAAAAATGGGCAAATGAGTTGTTGCACAGTAATGCCACCTAGTGATAATTAAGAGCATCATAAAACCTTAATAATCTTGTTATAATGTAAGATATTTGATATATTAGCAATAAGGTGATGTATTATATTTATTATTTTCTATCTGCAGTTCTTTGCTATTATTGACATTGTGCTCTTTGTATCGTTTTATCAGTACAAATGATGACACTTTATATAAGCAGTTTACGTGATAGATATTTGAGATTTGTTATTAAATATCCTGTCAGGCATATACGAAATTTTAAAAATGTATTTCACAGCATCCATGCAAATGGTATGTAGGAATTTTATATATTTACATGATTAGCTATTAAAAGAATCTAAATAAGGTTTGGATGAATTTTAATGCAATATATTTTCAAAATTCATCATTGAAATTACATCAAACAAGGGAATGAAGATTTATGCATGCATATAATAACTCCAAGAAAAAAATTCTCTGTAACCTATTTCTGAGAAAAGGTGCAACCACTTGGAAAAAAAACTTAAGATGTAGCTTAAATTTATTTCTAAAGATGGGTAATTATTACAGAAAAGTTACCTTTTAACCCTCATACATTGAGTATGAAATAATTTCAGCATGTCTTTGTTGAAATAAAACCACCTTCATTCCTACCAATTTAAATCCTTTTTATTTTTATTTCAGAAAGATTGATTCTGAATATTGCAATTTTAAAATCTACTTCTTTTAAAATACTGACCAGAAACCAAATGCAATGTGAACTGTAAAATACTGAAATAAATTTGAAATTTATATGCATTAATTGTTATCTTTTCAATGGAATATTATTTAATTTTGAAATGATATTTAGATTTTAATGCTTTATTCAAATAGCTTTTTATGTCCATGAGATTGAATTTTGTTTGACAAAAATAGTAATGTAGTACTGTGATGTTAATAAACTTAAAGGTATTAATTAAGCACCAATTCGACAATTTGGTGAAATTGAAAGCTTAGCCCCATATGAACATCATGACAAATAAAAATTATTATAGAGTAATAATATAAGTTGCTATAAGACATAAGAGTTGCACTCCCAGCTGAGGTCTTTCTGAGCCAAAAGCTGCACGTGACGGGTAAACACAGGGAGCATGAACTTTGACCTCAATTGAAGTAGGGTAGCACTGTTTGACGTCATGCTGGCACTATCCAAAGGACAAAACATTTCATGACGTCATAAGCAAATTGCCATACTCTTGTGACGTCAATTTACCTTTCAATGCCTCTATGGTCACACGAAACATTAAAAATGATGCCAAGAAAGAAGTGTGCTTTCATAAAGGGTCAATAGATTAGGGCCTTGTTAAAATAGAATTAACAGGCAAACATGGGGATGCATCAATAAAATAGAAAATAGACATCAAAATAGACATCATTTATCACCGATATGTGAATTTTGAACATTTTTTTTCTTCAAAATCGGTGCTTAATCCCTTTAAATCATTCCAATTCAAAACAAAATTGGCACAAACATTTACTGTCACATGAACCCAAATTGTTTATCCCAGAGAGTTTGCAAAGATTAGGACATCTAGTGCCATACATCTCCAGGTTTTAAAATGGGACATGACATAAGCTTAATCTGGTACCAGCAGGGCCTTGTTAACTGAAGGAATCCCTTCAGAATAAAACCATCCAAAATAGTTGATACTGGACACAAATTAACCCCTGGGATGAATTTAAATTATATTATTGTTAAGAATCTCAGACTAAGTTGTATTTTGCATAACAAAATAATCTTTATTCATGATGGTTTTTTCAAGATATACATATTTTGCAACATTATATTTATAAAATATTATAAAAAGTTTCAACTACTAATTTACTGGAGTATATATATATTTCAATTCATTTTTACAAAGGAAATCAGATCTTTTGTGATGTGTACATCACAACAAGCAAAACAATATTTAAAGGATTTAATAAGCCAGAGACATAAAAAATCCTTTTCTGAGTACATTTGTCTGTATTTGAATTGTGGTTTAAGCATGTAACATATTTGATACTGATGTCCGTCTAGTTTGTAAGTCGTGACTGTCTTTTGCACTTACAAAACCAAGCTTTTAATATTCAAATAAATTTGTAAATACTCATTAGTAAAGCACTTCTAAACCATGAACACGATACAGTGAGTGTACAGTTAATAAACATAACAAATATAACTTTTATATTTTAAAATAAACTCTTTTTTCCTTCTTTTGTTGACATTTCAGACCACAAATTCCTTTCTTGTTTTGGAGTTGACTTCTGGGTCTTATGCAAGTCCAGGTGGTGCCACTTGTGGCATGGTATCACAATATCAGCTGAGAAACTTAACATCAACATTTTACAGTAAAAACAACCACATGGATACAAATTTAACAGTACATGATTTGTGAAGAAATTCCATATAAAAATGCCATACAATGTACTGGCTTGGAAAACATTATAACCACAAAATGAATGGATTTTCCATTAAAACAATGTGACACATAACTAACTAAATTAACATTGAAAACATCACAGGAATGATTTACTTAATATTTCCATCTCTCAACAAAAATACACTATTGACAATATCAAACTTTGAAAAAACATATCAAATCTCTTCTGTTGCATGTTTATATTTTAAATATTGTATAATATCATTGTTCTTCCCCCAAAAGGAGCTTATATCACTCAGATTCACCCATTAATTACGGCTCATTGTCAGAGCACATTTGGCCTTGTAAAATTGGCACGATTCCCTGTCTAGCTTCGGTTGTAGTTTGTTCTTTTTTCAGCAGTTGACATTGATTACCTTAAATATTATTTATACTAATATCATATATATGTATTAAGCTGTCCCATCTAAAACCCCTTATTCAGCAAATAAAATAACTACACAGATACTGTAAAGACTGAATTATATATACAACTCTTTGTATTATATATATGGAAGGCTTCATTATTTTATGAGAAACTTGTTAAGACTGTTAATCATTGTACATGGAACAGACTGTAAAACCACTGTTATTTGACCACTGTATGAGAAGCCAGCCCTATTGAGGCCACAGTTACTTTATCATGGCACATTAATAGATAAAACAAGGCACATTTCATCATCTTTCCAACAAAACCTACAAGCCTTTCTGGCTACATCTTTTTTTCTAAGGTATGGCCACTAATAGGAAAGAAGACCTGCTTATTTGATCATATGGTAACACATAAATGTGACCTCGTAAGGTCTTTCGTGTTTATCGCACAACATTATCTGGCTACAAATAGCTGTTGTGTGGCACTATTTGGTCACACGTTACTCATGAGTGTACAAATATGGTCATGCGTGTCCAAATATGGTCATATATGTCCAAATATGGTCATGCGTGTCCAAATATGGTCATGCATGTCCAAATATGGTCATGCGTGTCCAAATATGGTCATGTATAATCTCACATTCTTGAGGACCAAACAGATGTTTGCCTCCAATATATAAGCTTCAAAGATCTATTATATTATATGTAAAGAATAATTGATCAGCAGCAATAAAAAAATATCACTTATTCAGTTGCGGTTAAAGATAGAAAGAAAATTAATGTTATCACTAGTGCATCTTGGAAAATGAGTATTCTACAAAATCCAATTGTTGCATGGATCAACTCTCATCTGACCATATCATGTCAGGCCAGGAAAAAAAAGCCTTGTTTCTCATTCCTTCCCGACCCATATTACCAACCCCCCAAAAATTGAGTTTCTAGTTGTTTTTTTGTTTGCATGACATGAGGCTGTAAAATATAAGCATATTGAGCATTATAGTTCATCATGTCCCTGAGATTCCTCCAGCATCTGCTCTGCCACACCAGGAAGTAGGTCTGGGAATTCCATGATAATATCTCGAACATTCACGTCATAAACTTCCCTCCAACTTATCTGCATATCTTTATCTGTATCCACGATCTGAAATAACTGCAAAACAAAAAAAAATTATTTTTTTATTTTTATGGTGCATTTGTCTACTTCTATAATACTCAATTCAAATGTTTCAAATAAATATTAATGGGAGGGAAACTTATCAAGGTTTATTCCCCCCCGGCATTTGGCCTTACCTCCATAATGTCAAGTTCTGTCAGTCTGTCTCCCCAAACTTTGATAGCATCTTCTACTGTTATTGAATCAAGGCCTTTAAAAACCTCAAACATGTGGACCCTGTAAAACAAGAGTATTATCTTTAAATTTGAACTTTATATTTTGTTTGATAAATCTAATCTAATTCAGTGACTGAGCAGGATACAAGTGCAGTTGAGTTCACAAATAAGTTCAGCTCTGGCAATCGTTTTTTTATCAAAAGATTATATAATTAAAGGCACTAAAAACCAAACTAAGGTCACAATTAAAGGTCATTCTATGCTATTTTATCTCATTTCCCATCTGCATTTTTATCACTTTATTTTATATTTTCAAATACTAATTTTATTGATGCTCACTATACTGGTATACTCACTATATGGCATAGTTTTTTTACCATTCAAAAAAATGACTAATTACATAATTAATCACAGTATTAAGAATCGATTACACATTGAACATCCTCTTTACTTAGATTGTTAGCATTCCCTTCAAGGACGTTATTCCCTTCATGGCATCTCTCAATTATAATTTAAGGCCCACAGTCTGAATGTATGGTTCATTATCATTTATTTTTAGATTAAATAAATTAAAACTATCAAATTGTTCATAATAACTACAATCATATCTGTGGCTGAACAACTGTATAATCCTGGCAATGATAACGAGATCCTGTTATTTTCATTGTATTTCATGGATAAAAAGTGTATGTCAAATATCCTACAAACCTGATTTGTTACGATTAGATTGGTTTAAAAAAATAGCTTTCGTATAATATGGGAGTTTTAAGCTTCTTAAAAATCAACATTTTGATCCAAAAAAATATTTACACTTCAAGAACTTGAAAAAATATTATTAATCAGGCTTTTGTGGAAAGGGAAACCATAAATGACTTATTTTCATCACATGGGGCTCATTAGCTTGTATAACCTGCAATCACTAAAATTGATGACCTCATATTTTGCCACACAAGTTGTCGTAGAAAAGTTATTGCTGAAATCTGCCAACGAGCAGCTTTTGAAAAAAATAACATAATATTTATATATTATACCTCATAGATTCTGTAGATTCAGCAAGTTCAAGATCATACTCGGCCAAGGGGATGAAATTAGGAAATGGGCTGACCTCCTGACGCTCTTCATCACAGTCTGTCTGGTTAAACCACATCAAGTGATGGAACCAGGTGTTCACCGCAAGATTACGGCTCTCAGATGAGTGTACAGTGTGATACCACCTTCAATTTTGAAAAAAAATACAAAGGATTATTGTCTTACATTCTATTATGTACAGTTCCATTTGTAATACTCTGTTTAGTTAAATGTTCATTTTGCTTTTATGTTCATTGTTGCTTTTTTGTACTCTCCTTTGCATCGGGCTCAGTATATAACACCCTCTCTGCTTATGCGATGAGATATGTTCAAATAGGTCTGTTCCATTAGCCCCGCCTCTTGAATGTATCCAACTGCACATACACGGTGCGATGATGTAATTACATCCTTTCAGTAGGACAGCACGTGCAGGATACGATGACATAACTCGAATCTCTTGCTAATTAATATTCATGAGCGACCAAATAGTACGACATTTGGTCGTCTCGGCACTAGGCCTATATTGAAGAGGCCTAGTAAAGCTGGGTAGCTTTTTTGTCATTTGCTGTAAAATGTGATCTGAATTTTTTTCCAGTATCTTGTATCATATGGATGATCCATCCTCGGCCTTCTATTTCCATATCAATCAACTGAGCATCATTCCATATTGAGAAAACTATAATGGTAATATGGATATCTTAAAATTACTAAGCAATGCTGCAATAGATATAGTATGGGTTTTGGGTTGTTTTTTTTATAAAATAGCCAAGGCAATCAAAGCTTCAAACTTGTATATTTCCTGTTTATTAAGAGCTAGTTGAACTTTGTATTGTCTACATTATGAATGACTTGTGAAATTAATAAACTGTGAAAATAGTGAATTAGGTAGAAGAATTCAAGTAAATCTTTTAACTGCTGATATGTAAGTTGGATTTATTCATAGATATATTGATGCTGCTAACACGTAAGTGGGACGAAAAAATAATTTTAGTCAATCCTGAGAGCAAATTGGAAAGTGGAATGAGTTTAGTAGGGGCCAGTTATGGGAAAATGTTTTTTAATAACCTCCATAGAAAACTCATAATCGCCACATTTTTCTCATGAGACTTGCCTACCTTATTGGTATGTAGAGACAGTCTCCCTTGTGCATGGTAGCACGCCACCACGGAAGATTCTGGAAACTTGGGAATTTATCCATATCTACTCGTTCCACATCCACTTGGCTATATCCTCCGTCATGCATGAAGCCATCCTTCTCAATCAAATCCTTATATGCCTGTCAAATATATAGCAAAGATGTAGCATTGACAAGATCAAGTATAAAGTAGGTAATTTAATTGATATTATGCTGTCCAACAGGCATGGTTGAAAAGGTAACAGTTGAAAAGGGGAATAGTCATCATATGACATATATACAACCATCATATTAACTATATTAACATAGGCTGTGGATCTTAAGCTGGTGTCACAGCACAGGAACTATTATAATGGATATACTTTATTCACTGTTACGCTATAACTTGCTTAGCTAATAGCTCCATTATAAAGAAAACAACTTTACTTTCTAAAATCTGTTTTATAATGCTTATTCACCAAAATTGAAATCATTCTAACTATATCCCAATCAAAAGAAAATAAATAATATTCTTTCTTTAAATCTAAGACCATTGTCAATTATAAATTTTTCATGTATTCTGCAGGAATAAATCAAACATTGATTCAGAAACTTTGGTGCATTATGCAGGAATTTTTTAAATGGTAATCAATATGAGCAAAAAGTTGGTTCAGCGAGAAGATTAAGTAGTCCTTCCCAGCATTGCAATCTACAGGCATAGATGAGGACTGGGTCATGAGGGCGGCCCCACTTGGGCCTAGAATCACAGGTCATCATCACCAAACTTCTGGCTCACATTGAAACTTTTAAATCCCCACACAATATCACATTGGATTCTGATTCAAATAAATATATATTTGTATAATTTATATGTATATTTTTTCTCCCCAAAAGAGTGTCACAAATTTATCTGATCTATTTTTTTTTGTTTTGAAATGTCCTTTGTCAGTTCCTGCTCAAATAAAGATGTGACAATGGCTAATTTCACTATTTATGGAATAAAGAACTGATTAATCAAGAAACTGCTTGATTTATTAAATTATTAGGCAAATATTATTTCTATAGATACATTTTTCACTTTTCTGTTATCAAAGCCTCAACCCTATTTACTTCTTGTAAGAAGCCTAAACTTTTTCAAGGATCACTGCTCATTGTCCTGATCTACTGGCCCAGAACATAATACAATGACACTATTTTTAGAATATTCTAAATCACACTGGTCAAGTGCTGAAGACAACCCTGATAATATCTTTAAAACATGGCAATATCTCGGTTTCCACATATATGTGGGTTGGGGTAATGGGCTGTGTGACGTGTAGGCTATATCTTTGTAAATTTAATGGATGCCACTTGTTGACAGTGGCACATGTTCTCAATCCAAGTTGCTCAAAACTCATGAAATCTCAGAGAAGGCCACCTGACCATGAAGACAACCCTTTGCCCCAGACAAGAGAAAGTTCTCATCAGATAGTTAACATCATTAAATATATCAATTAACATAAATGGAGTTGATCAAATGGTTGTCAGCTCCTTCCACTTGAAATTCATATGGACAGAGATATAGTCCATTAAATCACCGTTTAGTTACCTTGTCAAAGAAGACGATATCTTTATCTCCATCTAGGATACAATTGATGTTATCAACATCGTCGTGATGAAGCACAGATTTTGTTCCTCCACTGCTGAACCATAAAACTGATACTTGCAAGAGGTTCTGAAAACCGCCACAGAATAATGGCCTCGGCAGTCCAATATCTCCTGTAAAATATGCCATTCTTTTAAAACATTGTTCCTTGTCATCCACACAAGACAAAATTAGACCATAAATTATTCCTCATCAAACAATTGTTTGGTTATCAAATGAGGCTACATACATTGTTAATCACTTTGCCATTTCTAATTTTAACAGTTTGCTTTCTTTGACATGAAATTCAATTTGACTTCCAAGAGTTGGAGGAGGCTAAATGTGATCAATGTCCATAGAGATGTTAGCACTCCAACGAAACCAAACTAGACTTACTCCTCATTTCTGGAAACACATCCTGCACCATGTAGACATCTTTCTCTTGGTATTTGACCAGAAACTCACTTAAGGTCATAAGATTCAAATCCCCAGATCGATTCTCCTTCTTGTTATCCTCGACTTCCACCAGTAAGGAACCATAATTTTTACTAAAAGTAAACAATAAAAGTGAAGAATTTGGGATTATTAAATTTCTAATAGTCTCAATCATCAACTGTAATGCAAACAACATGACGATAACATTTATCTTAAAAGACAATTTGAAAATGTTAATAAAAATAATAACACAAATATATCCAGTTATTCTTTGTCTAAAATGAATTTAAAATGAACTAAAAATGAACTTAAAATGAAATGATAGTTAGAATATGGCTGCTTCATAACTTGCAGGTCTTATAATTTTATGAACATTGATAAATCCTCATGTGTATTTTTTGAGCTCGAAATCATTGGTACTTGTCAGCAGCGAGTCACATGACAATACTTCCTAGCGTAACAGGCATGTAATAATTTTATTTTTATTTCTCATATTTTTGCTCTGGGTCTCTCTTTTCATATGTTTCATATATGCTGTATACATATTATCAATACCTACTATGAGGTATTGATATTATAGCAGCATAAATGAATCTATAATTAAGTCATCAATCAATTTTGAAAACAAATATTGGTTGTTTTACAAATATTAACTATCATAATATATATTAGACACCAGTGATCGCATAGATTCCAGGAATCAAGTATTTTAATTTTTAATTTTACGCTTTTAACAGACAGAATCGTGCATGTGTGCTGTTTGTCATGTAGACTGCATTGTAGTGGCGAATCATTTCTTAATCTGATGAAATATGTGAATGGACTGCAAAATGCAAATGGAAACAAGGCAATGCTGACTGTTCTCCATGCAAAGACTTTTTTGAAAGTAATTTGGTAGTAATTATTTTTGAAACACAAATCTCATAGTAATAATCAGCTTATTGTTGTTGTCATGACTTCCTTGTCAAAATCTGTCAATCATCAATGATCACTGGAAACTAAAAACTTAAATTTCATCACATAAAAGCTGTTTTCCTCACTCATCTACATACAGTATAACCTGCTTTCTTCAGAACATAATCAGAAACACTAACTTGATGTATTCATCTTCATGCCACAGACTGAATGCTGGCATGTCTTTCGCTGCCCCCTTGAAAAGTACTGGCTTGCCCGGCAGAACATGCTGCTTGTAAAACGTTTCTGGATCTAGGAATCCATTGACAACCGAAATATCGCCTTCCGGAGACTGGTGGTGGCCCAGGGGCCTGAGGTGACCACGGACAGGCTCTTTGCTTTGCAGTGTTTCCTGTTGTTTACCTTCATCGTGCAGATGCGAGCCCACATGTTCAGAAAGAATTGGGTCACTACTTTGAGTGCACGTAAACCCTACTAATGTGTGTATCAAACTCCATAACAGCTGCGCTCTCATCTTGCCAATTATTCACGAATATCTTTGGAGTCACAGATGATTGTTCAATTCTTTCAAAGTGTAATGCTTTCACATCACTTCTGCATAATTATCTCAGCAACTGAAGCCCTTCCGTCCGCAGAAGTTGCCATTTGTAATAATGCATTGTGGGATCGTTCATGTTGGTCACGTGGTTTATGAAGCCAGCATCCTGGGAAGCCATTAGACAACAGAACAAGCCTAATTGCTACTGATTTCAACAAATATTGATGGCTCATAGTAATTAAGATATGGTGAGTATAGTTGTGGTGATTCTAAGTAAAACTGTGGTAAAAATAAGGGCCTATCCCATAAGTAAAGCATGCAAATGACACAAATGTTTACACCAAAATGGAGGATCATTCTATTTTGGTAGACACCATGATGCTTCTTGTTTTCAATTTGACAGACACTGAAAGTATATATATTGGGATTTTGTTCTAAATATGATTTCTTCTTGCGAAAGATTGCTGCGTAAATGTTCGCAGAATATTTTGTCCGTGAAAGATCAAAATTTGTCAAAAATTAGGTTTGTAGATTGTTACTAAGTATTAAAGTGGCAGAGGTCACATGACCTGAATATCATAAGAGACTCAATTACTGCATCTCTGAGTCAAATTAACAAAACCAATGAAGAACTCAAGAGACAGAAGCTTGTGAAACCTCAAAGAAGATGCAAAAATATTTATAAATATAAAATTCTTGGATTTTTGAGAAATGATCTGGAGGAATCAAAGCTGTCATATACAGTTAGCAACCACATAATTAGTCTCAACTTGAAACTTGTCTCTCTTTACTGCTAGTGGCAAAGAGAAAAAAAGAATATCATAAACTGTTGAATATGGAATCACATAAAAACTAAAAAAATTGCATTTGACATTGTCACAATGTCATGGAGACATCATTCAGGAAAGTGACGAAATTCAAGATATAGGCAAAAGCATGCTGTAGAGAAAAGTAAACCTCGCCCTTCCTCGTACCAAGAACATATTCTTAGATGAGATTTACACTGTATTCATTTGGAGCATATCGTACCAGTCACCATAAACCCCTAACAGACAAGCCAATCTCAATTTGTTGATTAGCAGGACTAACCATTTTTTTCCTGGACTAGTGTATCTACATACTATATTGATAAAATCTATAACCATGGTTATTCAATATGTTCAATGAAGTGCTGGGATCAAAAGTTCAAGTTCCAATCAGTCTTACATCATTACCATGAATACATTGTAACAAGTTGCTGCCCAAAGGAATGTTACAAGATGACGTCATTAAGCCAGAACAATGAGGACATGAACGTCCTTCCTGTATGTTGCCAATGGTGGATGTTGACGTCCTTCTCATCCATTAGGGGTTAAACGCTCAATATTGAAGCTCTTGTTGCTGGGCTTTGTCATCACAAAGGGCAAACATGATGAAATTCATGGTGAGTACTTGTACAAAATATACATGTACAAACATTGGATTATCAAAGCCCTTGGTTTGGCAATTATGCAGTGGGTATATCAAATTCACGTAAAATAATTGCACATTTCTTGATATTCTGAGGGATATTCTGAGGGATATTCTGAGGGATTCAGACATGATTTGTACAAGAATGTGAAAGAAAATGAAACAATACATGTGTGCCACATAATAATAATACTATGAGTGCCGCAAGAACATCTGGTTTGCTGACCAATCACGGCAGTTAAAACAATAACGGGAGACAATGGCAACTGTTTCAACCAATCAGAGAACAGCTAACAGTTGATTACAAGAAATGTCCATAGTAACGATGGTGGGAAGCGGCATTTACCATGTGTTTACATTTCAACATCAAAAAGATGGGTTTTAAAGAATAAATAAGAGGGACAGCTACAAATGATCTTGTAGACCATATTTCATACTTTCCAATTTGTTATTATCCTATCATTTATCAATATGTGACACAAATTATCACCTCTCTCTGACCCCTTCAATTCCACAAATATAAAATTTATCAAAAAAACAGTTGAATGCACATCATGCCTTTATTGAGGATTTATAACTCTCCTTTAATTCTCGCTATCTGCTCTCCCGGTTTATTGAACACCAGATGTCAGCTCGGTTGATTCGCAATGCATTGTGGGCCGATTTGTTGCACGCTATACTTCCGGGGCACATGTTTGGCCCACGGACCTCACGTAGTGAATGTCTGCACTCGGGACACATGCAGCACATATTTTTGAAATTGCAGTTCAGTTTATTTACATTGGAACATGATTAATCAATTAGTGAACATAAGATGACCGTTGAACACCTGTACACACTTATCTAGCAGATTGAAATGACGGAGGAATAACGTGCGTTTGTTTTGACTGGTGTATAATTGGACCGGAAGTACCCAGTGCAACAATCGAGGTGAAATTCGATCGTAGCGCTCTGAAAATGCAGCGGATACGGGAGAGCAGATAGGGAGAATTGTGTCAATGCTCTGAGTTCACACCAAGTAATACAAGATAAGTGGAATACAGAAGATAGATATTGCTCAATATAGTTGAGTTAATTTCAAAATGATTTCATATTAGGGGATACAAAGAATAGGTGATTCTACATTGTCAGATATTGGAGTGAGCAAATATTCTTATCTTTTTTGAAGAAGAATTTTTATTTTAACTGAACCAAATTATTTTCAGGTGTAGAATTCTTCTGTATGTCAAAACATAATTATGTCAGATAAAGATGTTTGTTCTACCTTGTAAATTTGTTAAATGAAAATTGCCTTGCTGCAAAGTGTTTGTGGCAATATATTTAATTTTGAATATTATAGGAAACTTTCTGATTGTTTCAGTTTTGAAGATGTCTGAGAAGAGTATCAGCAAGGAAGTTAAGGGTGGTGAGGCGGCTGCAGAGGTAGAAGAAAAGCAGTCAAAGTCTGGCGACGAAGAGGATGACAATAAAAGTAGTGGAAGCAGTGGTAGTAGTGGCAGCAGTGAAAGTAGCAGCAGTGAGGGAAGTAGCGACTCTGAAGACAGCAGCAGCTCTGGAGAAGAGGAGAGCAGCTCAGAAGATGAAGAGGAGGAAGAAGAGGAAAGTGGAGAGAAAAGTAAAGAGGAAACAGGCAAAAAAGAGGATGGAGAAAAGGTGAAAGAGGTCAGTGATAAAACAAAAACTCAGGAAAAGAAAGTGGAAAGTAAAGAAGAAAGTGAAAAAGGAAAAGAAAGTGAAGAAAAGGAGCAGAAAGAAGGATCCAAGTCAAGTGAGAATGAGGAGGAAGATGAAGAGGAGGAGGATTCAAAGGAAGGATCAGAAAGTGATAGCGGAGAAGAATCAGGATCAGAATCTGGTAGTGAAAGCAGTGGGGAGGAAGAATGTTCAGAAAAGGAAGAAGAAAAGGATGATAGCGGAGGAAAAAAAGAGAAAAAGGATGAAGGGGATCAGGGGACTGAAAGTACAAAAAAATCAGAAGTTGGTCAACAGGAAGGAGTTGAAAGAGTAGAAAATGGGGAGTTAGAAGAGAATGAAAAGGGAGTAAAAGAAGATAAGAACAAAAGAGGAAAGCAGGATCAAATAGAATCAAATAAACAGGTGCCAAGAGAACAAATAGCAAACACAGCAAAGAGTAAAACGGAGATTGAAAAGACTACACTCAAACAAAAACCAATGGAGAAGAAAGATGTCAAAGATAAAAATTCCAACAAAACATCTAAAAAGGAGGAGAGTGAGGAAGTTAGTGTTAAGAATTCAGGTCTTCCTCCTGGAGTGATAGTAGTAGAGAAAGTTGGTAAAAAACCTGTCCCTAAAAAGTCAAACTCCAAGCCGGTAGTAAAGTCTGACAGTAAAGTAGCAGGTCCAGCTTCCATGACTATCAAAGAAGAGAAAGTGGATGAAGAATACGATAAGGTTGAGAAAGGTCAAACGATGTTTATCAACATTCCCAATCTGCAGAGGACAATCAGTGGATCCGGTGGTCAGCTGATGATCAGTCCCCAAGGAAGTTTGCCCGGTGTCCGGACAACTACTCCGTCAAGCATCCGGCCGGCCGTGCAGCCTTACAGGGTGATAAACATGGGGCCGTCATCTTCTGGGACACTCGCACGCACTGGCAGTACCGGGGTTCCGACGATCGTCCGTTTACCAACGAGTCCCAAAGTGAGTGCGTCCACGCAGGGACGGATAGGGCCAGTCACTCAGAAGTCACTGCTCTCTCCGCGTCCTGGGATGCCAATCTCAGCTTCACAGGCCAACCGACCTTTCATCGTCCAGTTGGATCCAAATAAACCTGGCCAGCAGGGGACGCTCCCTAAAGTGGTGATCATGCCGAGCGTATCTGGTACAACCACCACATCATCAGCCTCTGTGCCTGTTTTATACCCAAGGTCGACTAATTCCGGCACGACCCCCACGTCCACCATCCCCTTCAACATACTGCAGCAGCTGCCAAAAGGCACTAAGGGTCCGCTGACGGTGCTTCTGCCGTCCAGCATGATTTCCGGCTCGTCATCCCTCACCTCCTCGGTCCTGACCACCGCAGCAACAAAGGGCCGTCCCCCCTTGCGCACATTTAAAGATATCACACACAACAAGTCAGCAGCATCTTCTACCCCTCAACCTTCTGTCACCAGCACGACAAATGCCAAGGCGACATCATCTTCACAAACGTTCACAGCACCTGCCGAACCCAAGAAGGCGCCTGTTGTCCGTGGCAAGCAAACTAAGGAGACGTCATACACGCCCATAGAGTTTGGATCCAGCGTGCACAGCCTGTTACCTTACCCCACTTCCAGACGGAAGTCTCCTAATCACCGCGTACCTCAGCCCCCGGCTCATTTAGGGATCGACTACACCTTGTATAAGTGCATGGCCTGTGGGGATGAGTTTGCCATTCAGTCGAGCTTCAAGGATCACATGGATCGTAAAAGTATGCTCATTAAACACCCATGCGAATTCTGCGTCAAAACATTCACGTTCTACAACATGTGCCGCCTGACTGAACACATTAAGCGCCATGACAAGTGGAAGGACAGATTGACTAATCACGGCCCCTGGAATATCGACTTGGCCATAAAACCGCTTGAAAAAAGTTTCCTCACTTTTGCCCCGCATTCGGACAAGAGAAACAAGACTCCTGTATCTTCGGAAGAGACTGATTCCATCCCAGATGCAAATAACCAGGCGCCATCAAAGGGGAATGTTAATAATGGCAAAAACACAGTAGAAAACAATGGGGGTGGGACATCCCAGGATGAGACGGTTTTTGGCCCGATTGTACAATCAGATGGCGCCACAAGTGTCACAAGTACCAGTCCCTCAGATGATGCTCATTCACAGAATAATGCGGGGGACACAGCGAATGATCCAAGTGATGGTGTTTCAAGAATTCAGAAATCTTCAAGGGGGATTGGCGGGAATGAGAGAGAGGAACGGGCTGGCAACAATTCTGGTTCGGCTCGAGAAGGATCCGTTGAAAGAGGAAATGCAGAGAAAAGGAAACTGGGTTCAGATTCAACAGATGTGGCAAATGCTAAGGTGGCACGTAAGGACGATCATGCCATCAAATG
This sequence comes from Amphiduros pacificus, assembly GCA_949316495.1. Taxonomy (NCBI): domain Eukaryota; kingdom Metazoa; phylum Annelida; class Polychaeta; order Phyllodocida; family Hesionidae; genus Amphiduros; species Amphiduros pacificus. The sequence goes on from OX439010.1 coordinate 13,625,614, forward strand.
CCCAGAATGCAAGTTTGAATTTCAAAATGCCAAGTCATTTGAAGCCCACTTCTCAACACTATTATTAAAGGTAGGTAACTGGCCAAATTTATTCAACATGACTCAATCTGTATTCTATATGTGTTGTCCATCATAGAGTGCCTCAAAGTGTTATATGCAGGGTGCAGTGCTCACTTTGTTTTTGTGTTGCGTCATATGGATCTTTCATATATATCAAAGATCGAGATACAGACGAGCTGTATACATCACTGCATGTCCTAATCTTAGCACATTCAAAGTGATAAATGCCATCAGTGTGTGTGTGTGTGTGTGTGTGTGTGTGTGTGTGTGTGTGTGTGTGCAAAAGACACTCAAATTTTGGCATCAAATTTTAACTATAAAAATCCACAAATATTAGAATATATAGATACAATTTTGAAAGATTCCTTATGAAAAATGAAAAATCATTTATGAAATTCCTTATGAAAAATCAAGATATTTTCAAATAGAAACAAAGACATATTTCAGAAAAGTTTACAATATTTGATAATTCACATCTGGCTAATATAGCTCAATTGGTTTAGCATTCACATTGAAACCCAGGGATTCCTGGTTCAAAACCCAGCCAATTACTATCAAGCACTTTGAGCAGACATTGTCCCGAATCAACACAATGAAATGCTACCTTTCACCTATATAATCCACTTATAAACCTTCATTTCAAGATGCAATTACAAAATATGGTTCATTGTTTAGGTAAATTTAGATACTGTGAACTTTACTGTTGACAGGAGGACCTTTGCCGTTACCAGTGCGAGACTTGTGGGATGGCAATGCCTACCAAGTGCGGCCTGGCGGCCCACGTCCGCACGCACAGCATGCAGTTTGGAACACCCTATGTCTGTCCAGAGTGTGGCAAAACCATCACCGGAGATTTCAAGGTCTTCAGACAGCACCTACAGCGAAAGTGTCTCCATGAAAGCCGCATTGTGCAGTACCAATGTCCGAAGTGTCCGCGACATTACATCAACTCCGTACGCGACCTGGAGGAACACGTTAAGCAGCACAGGTCACACACATATATATAAATATTTAATTTAAATTTTAACTTTTTTTTTCACAAGTTCATTGATGCAATGGTGTTTTGCATGATTACATCTTTTTATCTGACATTATTTTTCCATAATCATTTCATATATATTGTGATTTGTGCATTATACTAAAAAAAAATACAGAAAAATAAATACTTTAGATGTTTAATCCTTTGTAGTCTTATATGCAACCAGGAAATATAAGATTTCTTAGAGGAATGATATTTGTGCTAGTCTTTTATTTCTTAAAGGAATGATGTTTGTGTTAATAGTTTGTGTTGTCACTTTTGCAGGGAGACATATTTCAAGTGCCTTCATTGCCCCATGGCCTTCAAGTCCCGCCCATCCCTGGAGGAACACGCCAGCGACACCCACACAATAAAAAAACTCAAGGACTCTGATTTTAAGAACATCTTCAAGTGTCCTCTGTGTGACACAGTGTTCCACTTCCTTGGCCAGCTTCAGTCCCATCATTCAACAGTTCATGAGAAATCCCTCATGAACTTTCATTTCCAATGTCTTTGGAAAAACTGCAGCAAAATGGCCTTCCGTGCTAAGGTGTCACTTTTTTACCACATGCAAATGAAACATCCAAACTTCAACCTCATCATTCAGATGTGTGACAGGTGTGGCATGGAAGCTGATTCCCTCGAAGAACTTGAGGGCCATGAATGCCAGGGGGCAGCACCAGCCCAGGTGGCCACGTCTGGCGAAGATTCCTCCTCTGAGGCATCGGCAGCCCGGCCACTGAACTGTGTAAAGTGCGGCATTAAGTTCAATACAATGGAAGAATTTAGTGAGCATATATCAACTAAGCATACAGACATCCTCATAGATAAAACAGGCATAGCAATTAAGAGGAAACTGGGAGACGGAATAGAAAGAGGTGGTAAAAAGAAGAAAAAGAAAGCGGAGCCCATTCCAGAAAGACAAGTAGATATTGGTGGTGAAGCTAGGTTTCCATGCTCTGAATGTGACCTCCAGTTTTTCATAAAGGTGGCGCTGGAATCACACATGGAGAAGGAACATGGAATTGTTCCCCAGTTTCCATGCCACTTGTGTGGCGCCACCTATTTTGGAAAAGAAAAACTTGCGAAGCACATCAAGAAAGTCCATGAAGGGCGAGTGGAGGAGAAAGCCTTCATGTGTTGGTTGTGCCTGGAAAAACAATATCGCAAGGGTTACAGCAAGAAGCCCCTTCTTGAACAGCACCTCAGAACCTATCACAAACTGGCCCGCAATCAGATTGACTGGTCCAAGTTACCAGGAGAGAAGGAGAAATCTGAAACCAATGAGGAGGACAAGGACGAGGGTCCAGAAGAGGAGGGGGACGAGGAGGAGGATGAACCAGCGAAAAGGCTCAGAGTTGGGGATGAGGATAAATTCACGTGTGCTAAATGCAATTTTGTCTGTGAGGAACGGATGGAATTTTTGGAGCACATTACTCGCCACAAGAACGACAAGGAGTCGGAGCAATGTACAGAATGCGGAATGTGTTTTGTAGTGAAACCTTCCTTGAAGCGCCATCTATTTATGGTGCATAAAATCAGGAACTTCGTCAAGTATTTCGCAGCCAGAAAATTGTATTTGGAAAGCAAGACAGAGAAGGGTGGGGCAGAGAAACATGTGAGTCAGAATCATGCCCGGGAAAAAGAAATGAAAAAGACTAATGGGGAGGAGACAGAATCTTTGGTCTGTGATGTGTGTTCTCGGAGTTTCAAAGGTGACTCTGCATTACGCACCCACATGAGAAGCCACGGAATGGCTTTTATCCGGTCCAAACAAGTGTCGGCTTGGGAAGGCTGGTGAACGGAGAGAAGAAAACAAATATTCACAAAAGTAGTGACTTCTCATGTTCATGACATTGATAAATATTTAATGAAATGGAAAGACAGTGCTGCTTCCTGGTGGTTAAATGTGCATAGTATACAATGATATATTGTTTGGCAAAAAAAAATAACAAATTGTCAACTGTTTGCAACTGCTGGGAACCTAATTTCTCAAACAGTAATGTTAAGGTATAAAGATATACCGGTAATTTCATTTTTAAATGTACTTCATAGTCTGGCAGGATTTTTGTGGTTATTGTTGCAGAGCTATTTTTCATATATAGATTTAACATTCAATAAAAGATATAAATATTTCCTGTGATATTTAAAGGAATCTGACAAAAGGTACATTTTAGCCCTGTTCATCCAGATGTTAGATTTAATTTTACAGGGAGAGTTCCTGGTTTATTTTAATTTTTACAGGGTAATTATTGTATGTGAGTTAGAATTCACTTCCTTGGTTCTAAACCTGGATAACTGGTTGTTCACATCGGCCCCTATTCAACCATTCCCCTGTACATGTTCAACTGTAACATTTTCATCCATGTCTGTTCGACTGTATAATATAAATTAAATTACCTGCTTTATCATTTTTCTTGTCAACATATGTTTGGCCTTCAGGTCAATTATACTTCTCAAATGATATCTCTTGAGTTTTGAGGGGTAAATCATACTTTTCAAAGGATATCTCTTGAGTTTTGAGGGGTAAATCATACTTCTCAAAGGATATTTCTTGAGTTTTGAGGGGTAAATCCTACTTCTCAAAGGATATCTCTTGGGTTTTGAGGGGTAAATCATACTTCTCAAAGGATATCTCTTGAGTTTTGAGGGGTAACAGAGAGAGTAGGTTCTTATGCACATCTTCCAGCCACAAGCTGGATCCCGTGCAAACATGCCAGCATCCTTAACCTGGACTTCAAATGCCTCAAGATATTTGAAACTCGCTTCTAAGCCTCAGTTGTAAAGATTAGTTCTGCTTGCAAAACGTCCTTTTTTTTCAAGACCCCATACCATTTAAAAATATGGTTTACACAATAAAATTTTAAAGGTAAATCATAGGTTTCTTGACTGGCTAATTGTGCTGAGAATTATTTGTGAGTTTTTTTTCATAAAGATTTGATATTCATACCTCATTTTTTCAAACATTTTCTATTCTTGCATGAATTTGAATCTTGTTGAAATTTTTCCAAGAATGAAATGAAGATTTTTATACAATGTGATGTTTTTTTTTTGTAAATTAGGATACCACATGTGTTCATTATGCATTTTATAAGGTGCTTAGTTGGGAAATGTAAAATCTATATACCGGTATATATATTGTACATAAACTTAGCTTTAAGTCCACAGCAGATTTCACAAAACATTTGGAAATCATCAAATAATAATTGTTTATTATCAATTAAAGTGCTAGACATCTTATGAAATAGTTGAAATTGTATGCATATCTATTGTTTAGCTGATCTTAAAGAAAAGATGTTGTCTAACATTTTAAAATGAATAGGATTGAAAAAAATATGATGTTACATTGGATATGTAAAATATATTGTTCATTCCATAATCATAAAAGAATTGTTGTATTTTATTTAAACGGTAATCATTGCAAATAAAATCATCTTGATCAATTTTATTTTTGTTCAAATAGCAGACTAATTTTATTTATGCATACTTGTGATAAATTAAATATTTTTTATCAAGGTTATTTGGATTTGGAAAATGAAATTAATGCAAATATGAAACAAGTAGTGCATAAATCGGGAATTGCAATCTTGTTTTTCATCCACCATGAAAAGATATTTATTTTCTTGAAGTAAGATGAGTTGAATCTGGGATGAGGACAGGATTAATATTTAACAGATGAAACAAAGATGGAAATATCAGTGGACAGAATTCTGTCATACAACAGGAACAAAGTGCAGAGTTTCAAAAATAGGGTATATTGAGCATCAGATCTAAAATGTGGTATATTAAAAGAATATTTACATAGGCATATCAAGGGGTACTGAAGTTTTACATGTCAAGGTTAAGCAACCTGTTGAGGTGTGTGTCATGTGGCAGGTCAACTCTTTATGCCTACAAGTCTCTAAGTGGGCTTGCTTTGTTTTTTTTGTGTTTTTTGTTTTTGTTTTTGTTTTGGGGGGAGGGGAGTTCACATTACTCTAGCACAATGTATTTTGTGACATTATAGGACAATTACAGGACAATGTATTTGGTGACATTATAAACATATTGCCATTTCCCTTCACACCATTTTACCTTTCTCCCTTGACATCATTTTACCTAACTCTTTGGCAACATTACTCCTAAACATGACATCAAGCCAGTGGTGTACCTTCATAAGTTGAATGCTAACCAAATTAAGGCCTTATGTTGAGATTTACTGTGATGCATACAAATTGCACATGAAGACCAAATACATTCATCAGCTCTTTCCAATTTTGATATATATTTTTTTTCAAAATTGGGGCTTAATTCTTATAATCACAGGGTTACAAGTAAAGGCGGGTAAGCATCCTCTTGAACCAGACAGAAGGATCACTACTTTTGGATGTTGGTACCTCGTTTTAAGTCAGACCCACAGGGTAGAGGTATGGATCAATAAATGTGATCATGGAATGAAAGAGAATGCAAGAGAAAAGGTTCAATACTGAACTATAACCCACCAGATATCCAATTATACAGATGAATGGAAATAATTTCAAGGTTCTCTGGGGGTTAATGGATAAATTTTGCAGTGCCACCTTGTAGTGGTGTTGAACAAATATACAGAGATGTGATGACAGAAAATTGTATTTCTAAAATCTTTCTTTGTATTTGCTAAAAAGTGTCAGAAAACCTAAATATATTGCCTAATTTATTTTTTCTACAGTACCTGTCAAATGCATTGTTTTCTCAAGAAATAAACATGCAAATTACAAATTTCATCCAATTTTTGTCTTATTGCAGCATGTGAGAAATCTCTGAATGTAAAAAAATCTTTTAAACTTAATTATATTGTCAATTTGTGGTCATTTTATTGGCAAAACTGTAAATCTTTGACCTGCCAATTATATTATGACTTGGCAAGAAAAAAGGTCCTTTTATTGAAATAAAATCCCCAAAATATTTAAATATGCAGATAAAGGGTTTGCAGTGTCCCATAATAGATATTGGGTATTAACATGTTGAAATATCATAGTAGAAAAACACAATGTATTTTCTTCAACTTCTATCTATATTTTCCAGAAATTCCAAAAAAAAAATGTATAAACATTATATCCTTGACCTGGTATTTATATGTTTTGTATGACATTGCAAGGAACAAAAGTCTTTAACAAATCTAAAATCCTCTACCCAGCTTTACTAGGCCTCTTCAATATATACTGAGCCCGGTGCAAAGGAGAGTAAAAATCCCCCCAAAATATCAAATATATTTTGATGCGGAAATGAAACTAATGCAGAAATGCAGAAAATTAAACTGGACCCACGGCTGGACCCACAGGCTCAGGAGGAAGTGGGGTTGACAAAACTGAATCAAAAGACACTTGAACCAAACCTGTAGAAGAAATGCCCGAAATCCACCAGAGGGCGAAATAGAAGATTGAACCTGCCGAGCGTTAAATCGGGTTTGTTGCAGTGGGATTTTGGACAGTTTTGTGCCCACGAAAAATATTTTGACAACCCCCAAGGGTCCGGACAACGCAGGCTAAGGTAAAACCCAGTCATCTGTTTATTTTTATTTGTGAAAATGTGACATATCTGGGATGAAGAAATCGAGTGCAGTGTATGTGTTTACAGCTAAATCTCTTGGTTTGCCGTAAACACCGGTAACATTATGGGCGATAATACAGCTCCCAAGTTTCCTGCAACAAGAGGTCAGAATGTAGGCACAAACACAGAAACTCATTCCTTCCAGACAGCTCTTTCATTTCTGTAAATATCGTGAGTACTTCATAAGATCATCCACACATTAATAAGAAGTATTTTTAAAAATTGCTGCATCACAAATGTTTCATTATGATTGGGAAATTAGTCAAATGAAAGCTGCGTTCAAATTCTTTTACCTGCACTGCAGATGTCTTCAAAATTAGAGATCATGATTGTTCTTTTGTTTGTCACAATTCGGACCCCAGATTTTGTAGTTTGCTCCACTTAATTATTGGTCTATTGATTGTAATTATTTACAATGCAGTGTGTGACATGGATCCTGCCAGGGGAAAACCATTTGCAATAATATAAAAAATCAGGTTGCTGGGATAAACGGGTTGGGTGGGATACACAAAGGTAATTTAGAGGTGAGGTACATGGTTGTTGGCGCTTTCACTCAGGCCTCTGTTCAACAATTTTGTCCCCCAATTTGACGTCATCCTTATCAAAACAGAAAGGTCAACACGATGACATTATTGTCGACCATCAAAGATGTCAACATTTTTGTTTTGTTTGTTGAAATGTTTGTTTTATTGTCTTTTGTGTTGTCTCTACATATTTTAGTTTCTTTGTTTAAATATCTAATTTTGTTTCTGTACTTGTTCTATCTTGTTCATTTGTTAATTTTTCTCATCCGTGTTATGTGTGGAGCAATACTTTTTCTTGTTTAAAACTTTAAATGATTGGATCTTTGTTTTTATAAATGCGGTTACAATTTTTTGTAACACGGATGGTTCCTTTTTTGAAAGTCATTGCCGACAGGCAATGACTTCCAAAAAAGGGAACTATCTGTATTATTCTGTGATCGGTACGATCATGGGAAATGGGTAGTCGTTTCCTGTAGGTTGTAATTCGTTTTTTTATGTGGTCATAATTGTTGAAGCAACTGACGCCACTGTGGAGTGTTCATGGTGTGCATGCGTTAGCGTATGAATACGTTCAAATAACAAATAAACAAAGATAGAGAAGTGCGTGATGACAAAAAGACGGAAGACGGCAATATCGTCATCGCCCATCGATGTGTGAAATTATCAATTCCCATTGCTTAGAAATGTTATCCAATCAATAGAGCATGAAATTCTGATCGACAATGTGTTCCTATAACTTATAAACAAAGATTACGAAGTCAGGTGATACAATTTTCAAATGAAAATCTACAGGTATATAATTTTACAATTTTATTATTTACACTATGTACCAAAGAAAAATAATGATATGAGGCAGCCAGGGTGAAATATGACTTAATCTTTGAATTGGTTAGAAATTGGAACAGAGATTTGATCTGAGTAAAGTGGAGAGATAAAATAACAAAATTTGCAGAGAATTTGTCTGTTGAAGATAACTAATTGTTTTTTCAGAACATTTTTTTATATTATGTGAATATCAATGTTGTCAAACATATCATGCAGGACCAACATGAAGATAATATTTCTTATTGATTTTTTTCTTCTCTTTTTTCAGATGTAATTTTAGGAAAATAAAGGTTGCATCGCCAGGGATTTGGAGTTGGCCATTTTTATGAGGAATAGAAAAATAAGTTTATAATAAGGCAACATTAATTTTATAAGAAAGAGAATTAAGTGGAACCGGTGAAGAGAAACAATGTCGATTCTTATATTTAACGCTGTCAATTCATTACATGTCTGCTCAGAATTTGTAGCTGGTGGATTTGCTCTTTTTGTGTTGACAATATATCTCTATGTGCAGTCAGCTAAAGATGAAGCTCCTGAACTTTATCATTCAAATACTCCTTTTACTCAGTACATTATCAGCAGAGTCAAAAGGCTGAGGGAGCCATACCGGCCGACTCCATTCCTGCGCAACCTTCACCTGCAGACCGTCTGTTCTGTGATTTTACCGAGGGCCAAAGTGGATTTTAGTCGAGAGCTTGTGTGGCTTGATGATGGTGGCGTTCTTGCTCTAGACTGGTGTGATACGCATGCTCACTTGCTGAAGCACAACTCTGCGATTATGATAGCGCTGCCGGGGATGACTGGGGACAAGAGATCCGTGTCCAAGCTGTGCTTAATGGCTGCCGAGACTGGCCTGAGAGCTGTGGTGTTCAACAAGAGGGGGCTGGGAAACTCTCCTCTGGCCACGCCCAAACTTCAGGCCTTGGGTGACCCGACTGATCTACGCTCGGCTGTGATGTACATCCAAGAGAAATACCCCAGTGCTAAAATCACTGGCGTCGGCTACAGTGCGGGATCAGGACTCCTGGCATCATACCTGGGAGAGTACGGGAAGTCGTCTAATATAGCCGCAGCAGTCTACATCTCAGCAGGATATAAAGGTTTTGAGGTCTTGGAACAGATTCCACACCATTATAATTACTACCTTCTGCGCGGATTGAAGCAGGTCGTCCAGCAACATTCCACAGTCCTTTCCCAAGTTGTCGACATTCCAAGCGCCCTCAGTGCAAAGACCATCTCAGAATTCGACCTGGAAGTATACTGCAAGATTTATGGATACAAGAACCTGGAAGAGTATTGGAAGCATAATGAGCCAATGAGAAAGGTGGAAAACCTTCACTCCCCCGGACTGTGCATCAGCAGCCAAGATGATCCCATATGCGTGAAGAACTGCATAGCGTTTGATATGTTCGACAAGTTTCCCAATTACATCTTGGCCTACACAAAGTTTGGAGGCCACTGTGGGTTCCTAGAAGGTTGGAAGATGGAACCGTGGGCTGTCAAGCTAGCTGTGGAATACATTCAGGCAGTGTTAGAATATGCAGAAAATGAGGCAAAATGCTGCAATTGAGTTTTTTTTGTTTGTCCAAAAACAAAAATTATGCATTTAAGTTTTTTGCTATGCAGTTTAGGTTATAATTCTCCACAATGATTTGATTTGTTTATCTGCGATTTCATCCAGATATTAGACACTGCTACGAAAAGTGCTTTTAACAGAAACTGCCTGGTGTGAGTGCAATATAAGTTTTGCTATTATTACTTCTATTTTGTGGATTAAGGCCTCCCTAGATATTTTAAATATTTATTGTTTTTGGAATGCACTGTCAAAATCAGGTACAATTTTGAGAAAGTGAGATTTATGAATATAAATAGAAATAAGACCCCCCCCCAAAAAAAAAGAGAAAATGCCATGCCATTTTCTTTCATAGCCATTTTTTATTCGATAATAATGAGAAACAGAAATTTGTCGTGGCCGATAATCCTGATAATAACAATATTAAGCCACCTTTAGAGGGCAAAATTTCAAGGTTGCATAAAAGTTGTCTGCAATTCACCAGTTTATCAAACCAGTATTGCATTTTTTTCTCGAAAAAATTTTCTCTAAAAATATTTTTTTTCTCTAATAAATGTTAATGCTTTATTTCTAGTGGCTCTCTAGGTTCTCTTTGATGTCTTTGGAAAATAGAAACTTTGACCTTGCTGGGCAGAAAAAATATTTCCCACAAAACAATAATCAGATGATTGGTTTTGAAATCAATTTGAGAGAACTGATACCGAGAAGCAACACTTGCCTGTCAGGCCAAAGTTAAATTTTGCCATATCCAAAGAAAAGAGTTTCCTGACCTTACATTAAATATATTTTGGCACTTTTATGTTTATTTTGACATTTAGAAAAGTTGAAGTAATGTATAATGAATTCTTCTTAGTCACTTTTATGATTATTTTTCTGTTGAAAAGTTGAAGTAACATCTATGAAGTCATACTAATCAGGATAAATGGTTTAGAATCTCAGGAACATCAAATCTGATACCATCTAGTCATTTATCAATTCAAGTATAACTTGGAAATATAATATTGTTTACAAATATTATATACATATTTATTATTTCAAATATTATTCACACATATATTTAAATTTGTATTTAATGTCTTTATTCAACTATCACACATTTGCAATTAAGATGAGATTTTTGGATGTGTTCACTTAAAAGTTTCATTGCAGCATTAGCACAAAAAATAAAAAATAATTTGAATTGAAGTTTTCAAGATTTAATGTCAATAGAAATATAAGTTATTACAACTTTGCTTTTTGTAAGTAGTTTAGACTGAATGTATTCTCTGTGTAGGAAACTGACTGAGTCAACCACCTTTTATATTTCAATTTCACTTTAAATTAATAGGTTAAGGCCAAATTATGAATGGCAGCACCTTTCACTGATCACAACCATTATTGCTCGACAACCACTGTGTTAAAATATGATCTCAAATGTCCTGAATATTCTAGTTATATTGCTGATATTCATATATAGTTACTTCCAGTACATCTTCCCTTTCAAGGTATAGTTTACACGAAATAAGTCACTCACAATATCAAGTCATAAAGTTTATCTACCGGTACTCTATTGTGTTTTCACAATTAGTCTAGATAGTAGTTTTGTATTAATATAGTATTAATAATAAATCTGTCTAATTTATTATAGTAATATTGTATTAACATATTATTTTTAATTTTGGAAATGCAGTAATTAATTTATGATATCCTCACTTATTTTTTCTTCTTGTTGTGAATCTTAGATTTTCCTGAACTTATTAACAAAAAAAATACTTCATATCACATTTACAAGTTTAAATTGTGCTGTAACTCGACCTTTAAGTACTAGTTCATACGTTAGATAGTTTATCGTTTATTTATTACACACACATTAGCTAGGCTGAGTATCTTTTAAAATGATCTGTCATTTGATGCGTTTTGTTAGTTGTGTTCTTGTTTTGAAGCATCAGGTGCCTCTGGTTTGTACCGATATAAATTAGTGAGAAATTAAGAAATTATGTATACATTGATGACACATGTGAAATAGGCCAGATCAAGTTTGCCTAAGTGCACTGTTATTTCCATCTTGTACAAAGCTCTCTTTATATTATCAATGTTAATGTACACTGTTGGTCTGAGCGTTTGTTTGGTCTCGACGTGTGTTTGGTCTCGGCGTGTGTTTGGTCTCGGCGTGTGTTTGGTCTGGCCTGTTTGTGACTACATGGGGTGTATGACTGCTCTTACTAGTGATGACTTGCTTTGCCAGACAGAGTAGTCTTCAGCGGTCTGGGCATGATACAATGTGGTCACACATTGCCTCTCCATTGAGTCACAACTATTTATGACTGAATACATGTTAAGATCATATTATTTATTCCACATACAAAATAACAATGGCCAGAATAATAACAATGTCTCCGCAAGTTATTCACAAGTGGGGTGAAACATAAGATAGAGTCACGTGAATTGTGACATAACAGAATCCCACCAGAACTTTGCATGATCTCATGCATGTCACAATTGTGCATGACCATATTGATTCATGACACAAACTGATTGACTCAAATCTTTCATCTATTTGATCAAACATACTTTGACCTGGTTTGGTCTGAATCAAATGAACTTGACTGGTCTACAGTTTGAACTCAATTTCTCATTAATGTTAAATCATATATAGGTTTGAACTTAACTGATTATTGACATGTTTACACTTCACACATTTACTTCACAAGATAGCAATATTGCAAACTGTAATTACATTGTGTGATAATGGGTGTTTGCTAATAGGTTTAGTCAAAGCATCTGCAGGCCAATTCATGTTTTGTGACTACAGGGTGCTACATAGTTCTGTGTATATGTGTTGCCCCACAGATACTTGAACTACACACATTTACACTAAAGAACTCAAAACTCAGAAACTATTTATTTTATCAGAAAGTTAGATTATTATACATACTACATATTGAGTCAGGGAGATGTTTCTCAATATAAAAAGATATATTGAGATGATTCACTCCACAAAAAGGAATAAAGAGAAAATTCTCTGGTCAATAAGGTACACAGATTCCATACTCTACAAAGATATAGAGATGGTCGTCTGTACAATAAGGTATAGAAACAAAATACTTTACAGTAAGGTTTGCAGAGATGATTATTTGTGAAGCGAGGTTAAACAGAGATGAGAGTGTACAAAAAGGTTATACAGACATACCTCTCTACATAAAGGTACCGTATTTACTCGTGTATAAGACGACTCGTGTATAAGACGACCCCCCAAAATTGAGGTTATTTTACTTGGAAAAAAGACAATTTCCGAATATAAGACGAGTTGGTTTTTCAAGAGATATCGGCTCTGCTACCATTCAAGCTTAAGCTGAAGCTTGGCGGTCATTTTAAAAGTGAAACGTAAATATGCTTAAAATATAAGATATTAGCCGTCTTATACACGAGTAATTACGGTAAAACGTAAATACGATGTTCATATTTTCGAAATAACAAATATCAGACGTAGCGGATCGATTTTGATTGCATTTTAAATGATAAATAAAGGATTTACCCAATATTATCACAAAACGTAATACGATGTACGTGACTTCCTTTATCTTAGCGTCTGGGTGCCCACGAGACAAAAGTGGAGCGGCCAACATGTCAAATTGAACTTTCATATCCGTAGCTGATCGATTTTAATTGCGTTTTAAATGATAAATAAAGGTATGTACTTAATATTATCACAGTTACGTCGAGAATTTCTCCACATCATTGATTTTAGCCTCAAAACAAAGCGTTGTCATTATTTATCATTTGAAATGCAATTAAAATCGATCCGCGTGTGAAAGCATTTCTGTCAACAAGGAAGACACGACTCAGCGCAACACGTGGTTGCAATTTTGAAAGGAGGAAGTGACGGGAAGAGGCTCTTGTTTTTAGCGCGAAAACGATTGTTAATATATTGCGCAATAATGGATGGTTTTGTTCTGTTCTCGACCTGCAAAACTTAATTTGTGATAATATTATGTATATACCTTTATTTATCATTTAAAACGCAATTAAAATCGATCCACGTGTGAAAGCATTTCTGTCAACAGGGAAGACACGACTCAAAGCAGTGGAAACAAAGACGAAATGCAAAACTGTGAACGCTGATAATATTGGGTAAATACCTTTATATCATTTAAAACATATTATTTCAAAATGCTTTGTTTTGACTTTGTTTTCACTGATTTCAATTATCAGCGTTCACAGTTTTGCATCTCGTCATTGTTTCCACTGCTTTGAGTCGTGTCTTCCCTTGTTGACAGAAATGCTTTCACACGTGGATCGATTTTAATTGCGTTTTAAATGGATTGATGGTTTTGTTCTGTTCTCGAACAATTTGTGATAATATTGGGTAAATACCTTTATTTATCATTTAAAACGCAATCAAAAAGGGAAGACACGACTCAAAGCAGTGGAGACAATGACGAAACGCAAAACTGAACGCTGATAATTGGAATCAGTGAGAACAAAGTCAAAACAAAGCGTTTTGAAATAATAGACCAATAATATTGGGTAAATACCTTTATTTATCATTTAAAACGCAATTAAAATCAATCTGCTACGTCTGATATTCGTTATTTCGAAAATATGAACATCGTATTTACGTTTTACCGTAAATACTCGAGTATAAGACTGCTCTCGTGTATAAGACGACCCCCTAAACATTACCTAAGAGTTTTTGGAAAAAAACCTCGTCTTATACACGAGTATATACGGTATGCATATATACCTCTCTATAAAAAGGTATGTATATACCTCTCTCCATAAAGGTATGCATATATACCTCTCTACATAAAGGTATGCATATATACTTCTCTCCATAAAAGTATGCATATATACCTCTCTACAAAAAGGTATGCATATATACCTCTCTACATAAAGGTATGCATATATACCTCTCTACATAAAGATATGCATATATACCTCTCTATAAAAAGGTATGCATATATACCTCTCTATAAAAAGGTATGCATATATACCTCTCTTCATAAAGGTATGCATATATACCACTCTTCATAAAGGTATGCATATATACCTCTCAACATAAAGGTATGCATATATACCTCTCTCCATAAAAGTATGCATATATACCTCTCTACATAAAGGTATGCATATATACCTCTCCCCATAAAGGTATGCATATATACCTCTCCCCATAAAGGTATGCATATATACCTCTCTATAAAAGGTGATGGTGTTGTGTACAATAAAGTAAATAAAGAGAATGCTTACAGAGATTATATTCTCAGCAATAACTTGTATATTGCTGCATAAGTAGAAATAATCTGAAATATTAGTAGAATTTACAGTCACATGATCTGGTGTTTGTATGATTCATTGATCACTTGTTTTAAATTAATAATTCACTTTCACAAAACAAGATATTGATATTAAAACCCCAATAGTTTTTCCCGGTAAATTGTCAATTATTATTGTATGTGTATTGAACTGTGTCTTTCATCTATTATATATATATTGATAGCTTTTTTAGTCAGTGGCACCTGTCATATTTCTCATTCATTGGTGGGACGTTTAAATAATTTCTCATCAAAGTCAGTCATATTTAGGGAGGAAATCACTGGAAGGAATGTAATTTCAGTTAAGGTTCTCTCTCTCTAGAGGCTCATTTTTAATATTGAATTTGCACTTTGGGGAGTGTTTTTGTCTAAACTGTTTGGGTAAGTTTGTCAGTTTTCTTTCTTACGGGGTGCAATCTGTTCACATATGAATAAAAGTATTTGTTAAAATTTGTAAAAATAAACAAGCTTAAATTACATACCACTTAGAATGTTCATGTTCATCAAATATTTGGATGAGACACTCAAAGTTTCCACCAATAATGCGATATGAGATAGGTGCCAATAATATTATTGATAACACAAGTATTATTTGTGCCATTAGTGATATTAAGTTTGCCTGTATTTTTGGCAAAGCATTTATGCTGTCATTTATTAACCATTGTCTTTTTTACAAAGACTAAATCTTAATATGTATATTATGATATTAAAGCTCAATCAACATTCCATGATCTTGTTTTTGAAGAAAATCTTTTAAAGTACTATTATCATTATAATTACATGTGATGTCAAAGTGCATTCTTTGAAATTGTATTTTTTTCTGTACCTATTATTTTTTACAATTGTAAATATCCTTATTTGTTGCCCAGTATGTCCATGAGTCTATATGGAGATCTGGGTGTAGAAAGTAGATTATACACATCTATGTTTTAGCCATGGTATTTGGCAAAGACAGCTGAGCTTTAGAATAATCTTAAAGTTTTCAATATCAGACAAAGAAATATATGGAAAACTTGACTTGACTGTCTTGGCATTATTATAGTGCATGTCCATGAAAGGTCAGGTCACAGAGATGGAAAGAAATAAATGAATAGAGCAAACAAATAAATCTTAAAAAATGAAGCAATGAGAAGAGTATGTTTATCCCAGGAAAAAGTATACATTGGTATAAACTGAAATAAAACTTTTTCCAGGTACAGGGCCAAATAGATTAATACATTTATTCAGGAAATATGCCCGTAAAAAAATGGGTAGGTTGGTAGGGATTTCATTTTTTTTTTTTTTTTTTTTTTTTCATTTTTTTTTTTGGGGGGGGGGACATGAAGAGATTCCTTGATCAGTACCAACCTGTATTGATCTGAGTGAGTAAACAAAATAAAACAGCCAGTAAAGATAGCTTTATGAAAACAGAAAAAAAAAACTTAGTGTTTGGGTTTGAGAGATGATCGGTCATTTTACCTGAAATAAGGTATTATTTTATTTGGCCTAATGTACACATGTTTGGGTTTGTGATATACAGACAGAAGCTTGAGATCAAAATCATTGTAAAAAATATAAATGAGCATATATGTCAGATAAGGTTGTGAATGTATTTTAAAGGGGAGAACTTTGTAACATCATTAAATGCTCAATTGCTCAAAGCCTTGTATGCAGGCCATTCAAGATGGCTGTCAAAACCACCGATCCTTTTTAAAAAAAAATAATTTATGTGTCATCAAGTAGCTCTTACAAAAGATATCTGTTAATTTTATTCTTAATGTATAAAGCACAGTAGCTAATGTTTAGAATATTATCTTTGTAATTGTGTCAATAGACATACTGTTCTGTCTGCGATTCTGGTGTGCGCTTGTTACTTCATAGACCTATATTACTTAAAGAGAAATTGTCCAAACAAGTTCCAATTTTTCAATCAAGGTATAAATTTTCCAGTAAAAGCCTTTATCATGTTGAATTGACCATTCTTGAATTATTTGCTAAAATAACTAATAGAAATTTCCATTTTAAAGATTATCTGCTTATTAATATTTATGCCACATGTGTTATGCTGTGATCAAAATCACTCTCAGAAATAAAATTATGCTTTAATGTGAAATATTGTATTTCTTTGTATTCATTTTGGGTTGTGTTTCACAAGTTTTAAATTGCACGTTTCAATGTGGATCGTCTGATGGAATAGAAACTGATAGTATCTTACAAGATTTCAACACTTGAATACTGTTAGCTTTGCTGATTCAGGAATTTGCCCTTAAAATATTTATAGATAAATATTAAAAAAAATCCCAAATATGGCCATTCACAGATTTGTTGACAACATTATATTGATATTATCAAATAAATGGGAGGTCTTGGGTGATATTTTTGCATTCAAAATAAGAAATAGCGTGTCTTCTGCAAGTAAAGATTTCAATATTTTAATAACATAAGTAATTGTTTTAACTTGTCTCTTGCCCTTATCAGTGCCCCTCAAATGGTTATTAAATGCTGTAGTTTTTGTTATAATGCCTATATAAAGATGTAAAAGAAATGTAAGAAGTCGTTCAATTGAGTCCAGACAGGATTATTTTCGACTTTGTGTGATCCATATATTGCTTGAAGGGTTATGTTAGATTGAGGTTCAAGCTACATATGCATACAAAAATGCTCTGATTTAATCTGGAATTTAAAGTGTGTACTGGTATATTATAGGAAGATAAGGGTGAATAAATTACACAAACAATTCTTAACCTAACTTGAAAATGAATTTTGAAAAATGTATATAAATTTGTTATTGAGAAATATTTGTGTTGAACGATAGCATGTTCATTGAACTTTCTTTAGACCAACCCATTTCAGAAATCTTTTTGATTATTAAAACATTGTATCTTACACAAGTAAATCATGTTATAGTAAATTTTGAATTAAGGCTGTGGAAAGAGTTCATGATTTGTATTCATAAGTATTGATTTCAGAATGCATTTAGGACCAAACCAACTTATCAATTAGTAAGAAAGATGTATATTCAGGGGACCAATTCCTCTGTATAATTTCCATTCGGTGCAGATTTTTGTCCTTTTTGTTATGATTTTTAAAATATCTAATAGCTATCACTGAGTTGTCAAGGAGGTGACCATATTGAATAAATAAATATTAGCCACTGAGAATAAAGATAAAAACTTGGAGCTTAATTCAATATGTAACATGTACTTTGATTGGTCAGAATTATCTGTTCAAGTCTACTCTGAGAAAGGATTTACATGTTCATTTATGAAGCAATTTTCAGAAGCAATGATCAGCATAGCTTTAAGGCCATTGGCATATATCTTTTAATACTCAATTGAGGAGAAAACAAATTTCAATCCATATCAATGTTCTCTAAAACTATCGTACTTAGCATGAGAAAGATTCACTCTTTTACTTAACATTGCATGCTGTTTGATGTTGATATTTGATATTGTTTTCTATTGCATGATATTTGACCTCTTTATTATTTGATTTAAACTGAAATAAACGTAAATCACTCTGTAATAAATTGATGGAGATCGATCTCAATGATGCACTTGTTGCCAGGAAAATAATGTTTTGTCTACAGTGTATTTATTTCTCTTTGTCACTTCCAATAAAAGATATTTTTGGCACAAAGCTTGATAAATGTTTGATGTCAGTCACCTTTTGAAATTGGAAACAACATTGCCTTGCCTGATATGAATTGTATTATGAATTGCATAAAAAAACACCCTTCTTTTTATTTGTAGGTGAATCCAGCAAAAATCATTTATATTCAGGAGCATTTTCTGCATTGATCCCTGGACTTAACCTGCAGCAGAGACTAATAACAAGGAATATCTGGAATAAAGTTCAAAAACATTCCCATTTCATTTTTTACTATATACTTTCAATAAAAAAGAATAGGCAAATAGACATGTTGGAAGCAGTATTACTTTACACTGGGATAGCAGCGTCCACCATTTGTCTCACAGCTGGCTATCTCTGTACACTGTCCAGGAAAGATAAAGCTCCAAAGCTTTTCCATTCCAACTCAGAGTTTTCTCAATATGTCATCCAGAATGTGAGCAGACTCCGTGAACCTTATCACCCAACTGGCCTTCTGAGGAACCTTCACCTGCAGACTCTCCTGCCAGTCTTCTTGCCAAAACCTAAGGTGCTTTTTGAGAGGGAGGTCATTTCTCTTAAGGATGGAGGGATACTGGCTTTAGACTGGTGTCTGAGTGGGAATGGACATGCGATAAAGGAGGATGCACCAGTCATGATAGCCATCCCGGGACTGACCGGAGACAAAAGGTCCATGTCCCAGTTGTGCAAGCAGGCAGCTGAAAAGGGCTTCCGGGCTGTGGTGTTCAACAAGCGAGGACATGGACATTCCTCACTTGCGACTCCGAAACTGCAAGCATTTGGAGATCCAGAGGATTTTAGACAAGCCGTGATCCATATCAAGGAAAATTTCCCAAAGGCAAAGATTAGCAGTGTGGGTTTCAGTGCCGGGTCAGGTTTACTGGCCTCCTACTCTGGAGAATATGGAAAATCCTCTCACCTATCTGCCACAGTGTATATATCAGCCGGTTATCAAGGGTATGCACTCCTAAACAAAGTACCAAAGTTCTACGCCTTCTTTCTACTTAAAGGTCTCAAAGATATTATCAGTCAGCACTCTGAAATCCTCTCCAAGGTCATTGATGTGAAAGCTGCTCTGAATGTCAAAACTCTTGGGGACTTTGAACGTGAGGTTTACACCAAAATTTATGGACACAAAACACTTGAGGAATACTGGAAACATAATGAGCCAATGAGAAACATCAAGAATGTGGACAACCCTGGATTGGCCATCAGCAGTTCTGATGATCCCATTTGCATCAAAGAATTCATAGCATTTGATATTTTTGACAAGAATCCCAATTACATGCTTGCCTACACAGAGCATGGGGGACATTGTGGATTTCTGGAGGGTTGGAAAATGGAAAGCTGGGCAATTAAGTTATCTGTGGACTACATTCAAGCTGTGCTTGATTATGAAACCCTTAGTAGCAAGTAAACAATTGGTTTTCAGATATAAATATTGAATTGAGAAAATAGCATTTGAATATGAAACACCTTGTAGCAAGTAGAATAATTGGTTTCCAGATATAAATATTGATTTAAAAAAAATAACATTTGAATAGGAAACACCTCGTAGCAATGAGAACAATTGATTTCCAGATATAAATATTGACATAAAAAATTTGAATATGAAACACTTCGTAGCAATAAGAGCCAGTGGTTTCTAGATATAAATATTTACTTAAATATTAAGTAATGTTTTTATAATTATTTAAAGCATTCATGAAATCCAATTTTCAAGCACATTTCCTTAATAATGTAAATGTCTATACCCAAATATTTTGGATCAAATGTTAGTACCCATCATTTTACAAAAGTAGACAAATCTTCTGCTGAAATCCAAATCATCCATTGAACACTTTATCAACAAACTTTGCTCAGCTCACTACTGATCTAGTGCAAACACCTCCTTAGTAAAGGAGACAGGGACTGTGATCGCAGTCCACTTTTCCCTACCAACTTTGCCTATTCCACCTCCTTAGTAAAGGTTTGCTCACAATGGGGCACCTTCAGATTGGGAAGCTGGAGTGGTTTGGTTTACAGAGGCCTGTCTGTACTTAAGTGTTTGTCTATTGGTACAGTATTAACTCCTGTATGGACCACAATGGTGGTCACGTGAGTATACATACAGTACTTGGCACTTTCAGCAAAACACAATAATCTTGGCAGGCGTATCTTTGTTGATTTGAGTGGGATAGCTTGTTTTATCACAGTTTCATGACCACATACCATTTAAGCATACCCCCAATCTCAGAAAACTGCCTGTGATCACTGTGACTTCATGAAAATTTTAACACATAGTGCTTGATTAGAAAACATCTTAGAGCAAGTAGAACAACTTGAATCACTTCTATATTTAAATATATATTTAATAAATAGCATTTGATTATGAAACTCATTGCGCTTGATTTTCTTCCATGTGACGTATTAGCAATTTAGTATATAATTGTGCTCAATACAAAGCAAAGTAATTTCATAAATCTTATAAAAAAAAAACTTGATAAGCTGGGGAAGAAAATTGGAGGAAGAGGTGGAATAAATGATTTATGCATGTTTGATATCCTTTTTTGCTGGTAATGTAAAAAACAAAACTGCAGTAATTTTACACTGTATAATGAAGCATAATCATTCTTACCAATAGGTGGCACTTGATGGTCCATTCTCGCATACAAAGTGGTTCTATTCCATGGAATACAAATTATTTCATTTCCATGGCAGCGAAAAGAAACTAATGTCCCATTTCATATCATGGTATTTATCCTTTTTCTTTGCTGAGAGTAATAATTTTATAACTTTATAACTGAGAGAATTGTCATTATGCTATTAATACTTTTTCCATGACTGATATTATTAAATATATCTGGATGAATTGTCTCTAAGTGAAATTCTGATCAATCCCAACATATAATTTCCACATCATTTGTAACTCTTGGTTTTTATTCAGCAATATCTTTCCTGGCATCCTATCGTTGCAGACCTATTTCTCCTCTGTTACTCGCATTGTCATGTTTCACACCACACGAGAACATAACTGTATATCATTCAACAAGGGCCATTTCAATATCACGCGATAAGGGCAACCTCAATATCGCACAATATGGCGATATATCATATTGATCAAAATGAAATTAAAATAACCTGAAAATGAAACTGAAACTAGGTGAGTAGGGATATTGCAGGTATTGGTGACTGTGGCTGCAGTAGAGCCCGATAATATAGATCGGCGGTGGTTCGCCTGCTGGCATGGCGGGGGCTTGCAGGCGGGAGCGGCTTGCCATTGCTTTTGCTTTGATGTTAGCCGCCTGCTGCTTGCAGGCCTGGGATTCCAAGCACACCGCCAGCATCTCTGCACACGGATAAACGCTGAAATCATCCCCATCTCTCCACAGCTGCTCTCAGACAATCACCAAGGTGAGTATCACAAGATATTTTTTTATAATGCACCCTTCTTCCAAACCTGTGTTAATCACTGGATATTGATGCAAAATAATATCGGTTGATAGGAAGGATATGTATATATATATAAATACTGGCTGATTATGTAAAACAAATAGCACGCAAGACTATATCCTAGCCATTAAAGCATGTGAAGACTGATGTTTGTTGAGAATATCGCGTATGCTTTGATTGGTCGGGTCTAGAAGCTGAGCAATAATAGATGGATGTCGTGGCCCAAACCTCAGAGAGGCAGGTGCACTGTCAACTGTTGACAAGGGTTTGACAAGACCTCACTGTATACTTGTATGCCTCATGCATGCTCACTCACAACATCAAGACAAAAACCTCACACAGGCTAGCTTCATCGCTCCAGTTGCATCTATATAAATATATATAGAGATATAGATATGAACTCTCATGCCAACACTCGTCATGTCTTTGTGAAAGGATGAAATATTTTCCAACATATTCTGTTGTATCTATATTTCTCTGCGCTTTGTATAATGGTGCGTGTTCAGAGCTATCATGTCCATATCTGAGTGGAATTAATATGCACAAATGACGTTGATTAATAAATGATATCTGCTGATGATGCTGTGTGTGTATTGATTCACTCACAAGGTTAGGGTGTCTAGTGGTGTATCACAATGGTAGACACACTGTACTGTCTGTAGTCAGTATTTTGGCATCGTCATGCAATATTGACCAGTAACCAAACTGAAGCATGCGGTCACCAAGTTAAATACGTCTGGAACAGAATGTTCTCTTTCAACAAATATAAATGCAGACGTGTGATATCAGTGATTGTACATTATCATCAAGCAGTATAGTTCAAATCATAACAAGTAATGTGTGCCTGAATCTATGTTAATGCTGGTTAAGGCAATATTGAATGTCATGTTAGTGCAATACAGAACACCTCAGTATCGCAGAATAAGGGCTATCCTATATCCGATACTTTTCAAAACAGAAGTAGTCGAGTTGAGTCGAGTAATATCAAACTATATGGAGCACTTTATGTTCATGTAAATAGAGCTACCTTTGGGCCATACAATAAGAGTAAGTCTTATATATGATTTATGACTACTTCGTATATTACATGAAATATATATCAGTACAATGAAGATGAAGACTACTTTAATAAAATGTTATTAAGGACATTCTGATGTAATATAATAAGAACTAATTTGAAATCACCATCCATGTTTTCAAAGCAACATTTACAGAGACTACTTAAGAAACACGCAATAGGAGCTTATCTGATATAATATTTCATGGCTTTTTTATTCACGATGTACTGAGGTTATTTTACTTACTTGCATTATGAACTACCATAAGAATATCATACTTTTATAATATAGTCAGCGCAATAAATACGATGGCGGGGCAATCATTTTAGCGTCCATGTATAATTCTCATTTGTTTCGGCATAAAATGGAAATTTAGAGCATGTATCTTTTCCTAATCAGAATATTATTACGATATCAATGCTTTGAATCCTTTTGTAATCTATGTTCTAGGTATCAACAGCCACGCACCTGTCCTAATATAGCAAAGATTGTGTTGAAAAGGTCATTTCGAAATGTCAATGTTTAATGATATAAATCATTTAATCACACAAAGTGTCTAATATCATGCAGAAATAAAAGTATCATGCAAAAATGAAATTTATTCCTAAGGGATCAATATATGCTGTCAAATTGTCTACCAAAACTGGACTCATTGAGAACCACGCAGTAAACCATTACCAAAATCTCAATCTCTTGTTGGTAACAAACCAAATGAATGATGTCCAATATATGAGAAATGTTCACTTGTAAGGGGTATATTAGCGGGATAATTCCAATATTGGCGCTTCAACAAATAATACTGAATAAGGCAGCGAATTAAAAGAGCCCCTCAGAAGCGAATATAATAGAGTGAGGTGGGGGTTTGGGTTGGGGAGATATCAACAATAGACTGGGGCTGTTGCACGAGAATCCCACAAGTTATATTGAAATTCCTCAACACAAAGGTCAGGTCATGGAATCCGCAAGCCATAAACAGCTCCCCGTGATTAAGCCGGGTCCCAGTTGACTGATGATATCTCCTGTGTCAAACTAAGGGCTGAAATTTGTCACTCAACATGGTATGAGATGAATGCTGGCACACCCTACAAAAATAAAGCCTCTAAGCGGGCCAGAAGCCTCGTTTTTCATCATTAAGCCATATTCACGATGTCCTAATCCCATATATGGATTAAGGCACACTTTTAATTCTCGTGGCCCGCCATGAAATTTGTCACGGTGGAGCCCCCGTTTTCAATTAATGATGCACGCTGAATGCATCTGGGGTGCATATCGGATGGAGGCAGAACATGGAGGTAGCGGGCTAGAACCCCCATAAATCAGGGCAATAACGGCTCGGACATTATTAATGAAGGCCTAGTCATGGAAAGACCTGATGACAAAGGCAGGACATTTGGGACTGTGCCATTGGCCAGTCTACTTTCACACAAACCCGCTATGACCTCTCATATTCAGAATAAACTCAACGGCACAAAGACTTTGCATCGTCGATGGATTTTATGGGCGCTATTTGCCTGTTGTAAAGCGCAACCAGATAGTGCATATTGGTGCCATATATAATTCACATGACACTATATTAGTGCTCTAACCAAATTTAAATGACACCAAAATCAGCTGCAAATTGATTTTTTTCTTCTTATTATATTTATATTTATATATAAATTTTTTTATAATGTGTAGGTTTAAATATACAAAAATCTTAGATTTTCCTTGATTATTATGAAATTGAAATTCATTTTACACATATGATTTATTTTCTTGACAAAATACATAAAAAATCGTCATAAATACTGCTTAAATAATTGAATATTTGAATAGACTCTTGCTATTTTCTCACGGTTGCTATTTCATCGATTTCCAGCCTGGGTGTCTCATCAATAAAGGAAACACCTCATCAAGATCTCAAGACAAAAGACACTGTCTTCAGAACAAAGCAGAGAGAGGCTAGAACACGGGCTATGTCACGGCTGGAGTAGGTTTAAATGCCCTCACTGCTCAGGGAAATGGGCCCATTCATAATGATGCCAATTTCAGAGAGGATCACAAACAGAAGGTGATTAATTATTCAGCCACTGCTGGGAGCTAATCAGTCTAGCAGCCCTCTTTGGGCAATTGCGGTCCGTAGATACTATTCAGAAAGGACTCTGTGATATTTTGTGGGATAAACCAAATTTCAGTTAACTAAATAAGTAACTCTGATTTCAGAATATCATCTTCTCATGATGGTGTGTATCAAATATTTGTGAGGGTCAGATTTCATATGTGGTGCTCTCATTCAAATTCTGTATCATACAATGAGGTCCTTCCTGCTTTTTGTCATTGGCATAATTTAACATGATTAGTTATATATTAGCCCAGACAATATACTATAAGACTCATTAATCCATTTTCCTTGTTGAAATAACACTTCAAAATCTTAATACCATGTTGTCATATGAGATATCGTGAGAACCAAATGCAAACTGCTTTTGGCCTAATTAAGAGCAGGCATTGAACCCTAATCGATATTTTCCAACACATGTCATCATCCTATCATATTATGCAGGGTATCATATGCCACACATCTTGGCATGGGAAAGGAACCCAGCTTAAACGTAATTAATCCACTGGAATATTCACATAGCCATCTGGAAAGATGCAGAAAACAATATGCTTCAAGAATATACCAAACTAAGAGGACAATAGTAAGAGAAGAGTACTCAACACATCCACTACACACACACACACACACACACACACACACACATACACACACACACACATACACACACACCACACACACATATATATATATATATACACACACACACATTTTGACTGAGTTCAGTGCAAGGAGTAACGCCTTTATCAGAGGCCTTTCCGGAGATGTGCACACACTCAGTGGAACTGACCTACAAGAGCTGTTTGCATCCATTCCAGTACAAATCACAGGGATTGGCAAACCTGCAGCCTGACCCCACCTTATGAGGCCCTACCATGGCCCTAATACACCATCTAAAGTCCCACCACCCATGAATCAGCCAGGCTCACCCGCATCACAGTACCATAAAGCTGTTTATGGCCTGTCTCTGGATGAAAACATTGCAGGTCCAGGAAGACTACAGAGGAAGTTGATTTCTGATTTATTGTCTCTATTGACACATAAGAATTCTGTGTCACTTGGTTATAAGCATAATCTGTGAGTATTGTTGGGACTGTTCTTAAGATGAGTTATAAGAACACCGAGGAACTAATATGGGCTTCCAAATGTGAACATCAGAAATTGTTTGATGTTTCTCATAACAGAGAGTATCTTGGGCGGGCCCAAATTGTTTGGGGACTGGTGGGAAAGGAAAAATAGGAGCGTTTTATTACATCATAATAAGTGTGTTGTAGTGGATATGTTCTAATCCATCGATTCCAATGGATGGAGATTTTCATATTCTCATAGTTGCGAGGAAGCTAATTCAAGTGATAGGAACCAACTGCCATTATGTGAGACACCATATCACACCCTGGGTTCTCACTAGGAAGAAATGTTATGCCCCTTCAGCAGAAGAATCAAGGTCAATAGGCATTCTCAATCGCCAAGATACATCCTTTCTTTATACTGCAAGTAATCCGAGGGATTTGTTTCATGTTTTATATCTATTGTATTGAAAAATATCCGGATGGCTTTATCCCTTTGCTAATCATATTCTAGTATTCATGTACTGATCGTCATGCTTTTTATGAAGATAGAAATAAAATATTAAAAACCATGGCATCAGGGAGTTGTGAACTATTCTCAGGAAGCTTTCTCAATAGATGGTCATTTTCACGCTGGGAGGTCACCATTACACAGGTTTCCCTGAGTGCTTCAGTAGTTCAGCTGCAAGGTTGCCATGGCAAATCAGATTAAGACATTTATGGTAGTTACCTTGACTTTCTGTGTGAATGCCTGCTGACAGTTTTGTCATCACCACAGAAAAACAAACACTCATCCGTCTGCTCCTGGCTGCTGAAACCTGAACCTCTTCTTTATAATTGCATTTTGTTCATGATACATTATCTGGTTGTCTGTTCATGTGAGAGAAAAAGTAGTAAGTTCTGCAAGGCAAAATGCATAACAAATCCTCTGCATGAAATTTGTTATATTGATGGACAATAAGGAGGATATTTTATCATATATTGAACCAAAACATGAATAACATCGACCATTTACTTGATGTTTATATCATTATGAAAAATATTTAAACTTTTAATCTTTTCTATCATTAATATCATTATGGACAAATATATTGACTTAAGTTATGTGATTCAGTCATCAGATAAACGAGAATAGTGCAAAGAGTGGGCAGGTGGACTGGGAAATGCTAAGAAATGAAAAATGGGGCTCACACAGAGTGCATGGCGGCCACTCCAGTCAATAGTTTAGGCCACTCACAACACGATATCAGTATTGACATGACTAAAAAACACACACACAAAAACTAACAGTTTGATTAAAAAATATGATAGCGATAAATCCCACGCAGGTTTTACTGCCTTGGCACCCACATAACATCATGGCAGTTATGGATTGTGCGAGTGTGGCCAGTGCTGGGCAGTGGGGAATTGTATCTGTTGCTGTACTGCATGATAGCACTCTCCAATCCATCACCCACAAGCCTGATGCATCGCTTCCCCATCTCTATGTGCCAGGAACAGGTTGATATTATCACAGCCCTTTCATCATCATGTCTGCTATGGTTTTTGTCTAGAGAGGTCCCAACTGACCCTTTTGCGCATAGTATGAACTACAGAGAGGGAGAACTGTTTGAGGAGGTTTTGAACTCAAGTCAGTCAACCTCTGTTACATAAAAAAACCTTCAACTGGCCTGTGTGTGGTTTTTTAAGCTCCCATTGAATGTTTTCAACACAATGAGGCTTGAGAACCTTTTGAAGGTTTGAGAATCACACTTCAGTCAAACGTAATAAGGGTACAATAGAACTTACTCAGTGAAAGTTATTGCTTAGATAAAAGATGCAAACATAGGAGTAAATGTGTCTTCTGAAGCCTTTCATCTATATTCTTATTCTGCCATTAAAGGTCAGTATGTCAAAGGACCTCTGTTTGTGAGAAAGAAAAAATAAGAGCAAAATGAGCGATATTAGGGTTGCTATTAATCAGCTAGTTGAAGGGGTTCCTGGGGGAGTGTGAGATGTGGGGGGAAGCCACAGTTAATGGATGGAAGCAATGCTTGGTATGAAGCCACACTGATCGGAGGGCCATAATTAATGTATGGGGCACAGGAGATGATGGCCCTTTAGCTGTCCCCCTGCTGACCTCACGGTTGCCATGGTGATGAATTAGGTGACCAACGTTTGACACAATGTTTTCATTGAGTAGACTATAGAGCAGTCAGATTCAGGCTTATATATGGTCACACATGGTTTGTGATCATAAAGGCACGCAGCCTACTTCTGTTTCTCTGACAGTTGGAATTAACAATTCTCGTCAATAAAACATTATATATATGTTGCTTTGTGTGTTTCTGACATGGTGTGTGGACTTATTTAGGATAAAGTGTTATATGACTTTGTTTTTAAATGAAAATTCCAATAAATTGACCATTGAGATAAATGTTTTATGAGTAGTTCTTAAGCTGTATACTATTGTTGTTATATTGATATCTTGTTACCAAGACAATTGCTTGAATCTTTTGAGTTACTCAAGTAACTAGATGCATACAAGGCGTGACTCTCATGAGGCCGGACATTTCAATGGATATGCGAATGTGCAGCCCACAAACACATGATTGCACTTAAGATAATTCAGGTTCTGCTGTGTCTTAATGCCCAGTGGAGGAGGCTCCTGTCTCCAGGAATATAAAAGCCATGATGAGCGCGAGACAAGCCTTGCAAGGACATGCCCTACGTCACCAGATACTGCCAAATATATCTCATCCTCAATGCAATGAGACAGATGCATCTAAATGATAGGAGGAAAACCATTTTTTTAGAAGCAAAACTATGTCTTCATCTCAGAGCGCTTAATCCAATTGAAGCAGTTTATATATTCTAAAGGCCATTTTTCACACTTTGTGTTCTTTGTGTTTTCCAAATACCCAATTCAATATGGGTCTCAGGGCAAAGCAAGGATATACTCCAAAGGATATCTGCTCATTTTATCACGGGGGTTGGATAAGGTCAACGAGTTCTGAAAGACCTTGGCTCAGCAGGTCTATGGCTACGCAGGAACGGCTGGGGTTATGATACAGATTAGATTAGCAATAATCTGATTATCTGGACTCAGACTGTCTGGTGCTTGCGGATGTGGAGCCTGCTCTTGACATCAGAGATTGTAGAACCAAAACAAACATGAGACTGCAAAGAAAAGACAGTGGCTACAAAAATAAGGCAAAGTTATTTCAGATAATGTGAGCAGATAAAAGAACCTATTATCTATATAAATCGATCTAGAGCACAGTTCCATAGACTTTCATAAGAATCCATTTTTTTCCAAATAAAACATAAAGTTCAGGTCTATAAAGGATTCTGCAAATAATGACAAGATTGATTCACTTCTTTATGGCAAGGTTTCAGGAGGTAAATTCTCTCCAGAACCCAAAGGCTCATGAGAATAGATAACATAGTCAGATGAATATTATTCAGTGTTTTTTTAACATTCCCAGTCGTACTTTTCAACTTGTGAAAGGAACATTTAGTTCAAAGAAGTCAGCTTTTATAGACGGCTCAGAAGCTGCATCTGTCAGTTGTTTGGTTTGTTCAATGGGAGGTAAGATACCTCCTCAAGGCACTCACACACTCCACTCCCTTTGAAGTGGAGATACAGACAATATCAAACCGGCCAGATATCCCACCGACTAATAGCCATTAACGTTGACATCACCGGAAAAGTGTGAGTGACTTTAGAAACCACTAAAATAATGCCCCGCACACTTTGAAGCATAATTTCTATGAAGGGCAAAACGGGAAAGAGGCTCTGACAAGCTGTCCAATTCACACATGGCACAAGGACAGGGCAAGATACGATGAATCATGAGTCACATTATCTCCGGGGATATAAGGGTGACAGCTTCAAATCCTCCTGATTTTAGAATGCCCCTTCATTTTCTGGTTCGTCCATCTTTTCCTCCCTCAACAGATTCTTAGGACTCGTTGACTCTCATCAAACAAAACTATACATATTCTTAATATATTATTCAACGTATGAGTGTGCACATGTTTTTTTCCATACTTGTAAGTTCATATTGCTCACAGATGTGATTAGACATAGCGTTGCATAGTAGAGGAAATGCAGATCAAAGTCCATGAACAAATCCGACTCATATAAGAAGGCCACCTGTTTTACTGTTTTATATGGACTCAGGAATGTATATTAAATTTAATCGACTGTTAACATATAAATGTTATGGTTATTAAGAACACAATATTAGCAAATGCACTCCACAGATTATAAGCCAATTTAAAGCAATATGAAATAAGATTTTCAAACACTTATTTTCTGTATGATATAAATGTTTAAACCCCGAAGTTTGCGATCATATGTTATTACCCATCATATTTTCCCTTCAAAAATGTCTGTGCCATTTGAAAGTCTTCTACTAAAATCCAAATCATCCATTGGACATTTTGTCAACAAACTTTGTTTAGCTGACCAGTGATCAAGTTCAAACACCTGCTCAGCAATATTTTGCGAACAATGGAGCACCTTTAGATTGGGACGATGGAGCAATTTGGCTTATAAAGGCCTGTCTGTCCATTAATGTTTGTATATTGGTAACGGCCCGACACATATACAGACCACAATGGAGGCCACACGCTTTACATATGTGACCACAAGAGTTGTCAAACTATATTACATAGAATTCATCATGTCCACAAAGCTCTCATTACATTACATAGATTGTCCCTGGGCCATAAGGTTCTCAGCATATTACATAGATTGTCCCTGGCTCATAAGGCTCTCATCATATTACATAGATTGTCCCTGGCTAATAAGGTTCTCATCATATTACATAGATTGTCCCTGGCTCATAAGGCTCTCATCATATTACATAGATTGTCCCTGGCTCATAAGGTTCTCATCATATTACATAGATTGTCCCTGGGCCATAAGGTTCTCATCATATTACATAGATTGTCCCTGGCTCATAAGGTTCTCATCATATTACATAGATTGTCCCTGGCTCATAAGGTTGTCATCATATTACATAGATTGTCCCTGGCTCATAAGGTTCTCATCGTATTACATAGATTGTCCCTGGCTTATATTAATCTCAAATTATGTAGACTTCCCACCGGTCCTGAATCGACGAAATAGATATAACCTTTGAGGCAATATCCAAAACCAACTTTCAGCCATCTTCATTTTAATGCTTTCACAGTTTGACAACAACAATTCCGCATAAACAAAATGTGTGGTTACTCTGCAAACACAACATTTGTCAAGTTTGCTTTTTACCCCCATACAAGATTTTTTTTTCCTGTTTGGCCTCTCCAGGTCAGGCAATTTCTCTATCGGAAAAAACACCACACCACATGGAACGAGCACCCCTTTTGATGGCCTTGACTGTGGATGTCTGGAACTAGCAGATGTGGAGCCTGGTTTTACTATCAGACACAGGAAACAAAACAAGCTTGGGATGGCTAGGAAAAAAAATATGGCTGTAGGGAGAAAGTACTTAAGACAAAGGAATATATATATGTACTGATCATGATGATCATAGTGATGACCTTGGTACTAATAATACAGTGGATTTATATCACTATATAAATGATATTTGAATATTGATATTAGCATCAGATTCCATTTTGTAAAGGAGAATTTATGTGTATTTAAGATGGGTTGATGAAAATTTAGTTAAAGTTTCACATATTGAACCATACTTTCAAATGTTGGATCATATTCTTCTTGATAAGATGACAAAGAATTCCTTTAATTCATAGCCCTCCCCTGGCACCATAAATGTCTTTCTTACTTTGACAATAAATGCTATTAATCCATTTAATCTTATACAAATCTGAACAACTAGGAATGTTCATTGAAAGGGAAGAATGATATAAAGGGACGTTAAGTGATTTTATCAAAAGAATAAGTCTGACATAACTGCCATACATCTTTGCAATGGAAATGTAATGAATAGAAGATTTATAGCTGATAGAAGAAAAATGCCCCAAAAATGAAAGTAATTTGTTATTCAATTAAGTTTCTTAATGGAAATCTTGTAGTTTGTCTGAAAATAAGATGAATTATCCATAATGTCTAGATTAAATGCATTTTGTCATCAATCAAAGATACCATGCTAAACAATAACTGGACAAATACCATATTTTACAATATTCAAACCTGTAATTGCTGATACGGGATGTGATTAAAAAGTGTCTTGGGCTGGTACTGTAGAAACCATCTCAAAATAGAAAAAAAAGAAATGAAAAAGAAACGTTTGTACTTTGAAGATTTAATGCCATGTAAATTTCGATGCAACTTACAACAAAATCAATTTTCTTTTCAGAATATCTATTAATATTGTCAACCATCAAGTTTTTGTTAGATAAGCAATGTCTCCTGGGTGTATTTATGATCTGAATCCACTGACACCCTTCCCTATTCCCCTATTTATCAACTGGGGAATCTGTCCAAGGCTTCATGACCGATAGACATCGTGGAACCAGCTTCCACTCCAAACCATCTTCTTCATATTTATCAGAAGTCAGATCAGCTTCTGCCAGTCTTGTTACCTCCCCAAGAGAGGTTTCTTTTCTGCTTTGAAGTTTCCCTTTTCTGTTAGATTAGTGTCTTTGACATAATCATTGATTCCCCAGATTACCAGATTTAATATAATTTCACCACTGTCTTGGCCCTTCCAGATCGAGAGGAACTTTCTCTATTGTCATTTTAACACAGCATGAAACCTTTACTGATACATACCCAGAAGAGTAAATGGGATCTATTGCATATGAATACAGCGAGCTAGATATTTATATTCAAACTCTGGGACAGTACAGTATCTATACAGCTCTATTAGTGAGGTCCAATATCTGCCCTGGAATCTGAGTGTTATGTGGTTTATATGCATATGAGTGCAATATACAATATAAATGTAGTAATATTGGTGCAATCTAGTATTTATACTATGATATTTTGCAAATCCGATCGTTTCGAAATAAGTGATTTATAGAAGCCCCTGGAGTCTCCAATTTGTGAAGTCATCTGAACGTTTTTACTTTTGGTCTCTCTGAATATATCACTAATGTTCTTTAACATCATCAATTTCCCTAACACCCCCTTCCCATGATCAAAACATTGTGGCAAAACATCACCTATTCCCATGATCAAAACATAGCGGCAAAACATCATCTTTTTCCCTAACACCTCCTTCCCATGATCAAAACATAGCAGCAAAACATCATCTATTTCCCTAACACCCCTTTCCCGTGAACAAAGCATCGCGGCAAAACATAATCTTTTTCCCATGATCACATCGTGGCAAAAAATCGTCTTTTTTCCTAACACCCCTTTCCCATGATCAAAACGTAGCGGCAAAACATCATCTATTTCCCTAACACCCCTTCCCATGATCACATCGCGGCAAAGCATCATCAATTTCCCTAACACCCCCTTCCCATGATCACATCGTGGTAAAGCATCATCAATTTCCCTAACACCCCCTTCCCATGAGCAAAACATAGCGGCAAAACATCATCTATTTCCCTTGCATGTGCATTTCCCCCAGGGCTCATATAATGAAATGGGTAACACGTAATTATCCATCTGCAATATTTTCCAATGAAGAGGATTGAGGATATGATTGACCTCGGGTAGCTTGACAGTTCAACCTTATAAGCAGGAGGCAATCTGTGCCATAATGAGATATAGGCCTGTAAAACGCGCCCATTTCCTCTGAGTTCATTTTACTGATGTTGTTTTCTCGCGCTGGGTTGTATTTGATCTTTATTGATTATGCACACATTCAAGGGTGAGTTTGACATTTGACCTGAAGCAACCCATATATCAAAACGAGGATTTATTTTGAAAATAATCTACGGCTAGAATTTAGTTACTTTGGAAATATTTGGAAAGGCTCCTTGCAATATTATACAATGCATGATGTGCCTGAGTAAACTCAGGCAATGCCAGCGGCAAACATGCACTATTTGTTTAGCAAACACGGTGATGATTTATAGATTTGGGTTATACTGTCTTCTTGTGTCTATTCATTATCTCATAATAAGGTCATTATCATGAATGAGATCATTCTATATATCATCATAAAAAACTCATCTTGATTAGTAATATAACAGGAAATTTAAAGCAAATTTACACAAATGCCTCAAACAATTTATACAATCTCGCCACAGAAATCTACATTGGCTATTTTTTCATTATGCGAATTTCACAGTAATGTCACTTTTTTTCACAATGAAATTCATCAGATTTTCCCAACTCTTTGACCTTAAAATGGAGCACTGCCATCATTGCAATATTGTTTTGTGGAGAAAGCAATGCCGCTAGTTATTATAGTTATAAGCCATTTAATCCAAGCCATTAAGGAAAAAAAATATTTATAAAGTGTAAACAGATATATTATCAACTGAGATATGATATATATGCAGCAATGGTTAGTATAATAGCTGCAGTTTTTCAGTCTGGTACTGTGATGTGTCATGGTTTCAATATTCATATGTATAGTTGATTTAAGGAGCCAAAGAGCTATCATACGCATGAAATGAGCTATCACATATTTGACAAGAAAAATAATGAAGACAATTCATACGATGTAAATTTCCAAATATCATCCTATAGATGTATAACATATCACTTTTTCAGTATACTGCCAATGAATAAAATATTACTATTTGTGCAGATAAATCTTTAATGTTGAAGTTAAGCACCGCTCTGGAAGACTTATCAGGTTACCAGCATTGTCTTAAAATCATTAAGATATCTTCATATCATGTGTCGACAGAACAGCAAATACTATTGTGTGCCGATTTTACAATGCATTGAATATATACAAATGCAAATATTTGAATCGTTTCTGTTTTATATACACAATCATCCAAAGGATCAGCAGAATGCTATGTATTTTCTTATCTGGATAATAGGATCTTGGAGAAAAGACGGAATTGGGGTCACAAGGTTTTGGCCATTTACAAAAGCCAATGTGCAGACGAATCTAAGACATTGCAAATACAGAGGCACTGTAAAGCATCAAGTTTTTGTTTTCTTCTTCCTCCTCAAAAGCTGTTAAGTAGAGGACATTGTTTTTATTGAACACAGGCAAATATGGCATTTCCTCACAACATCCTGGCCAGTGATGAGCGTATCTCATGGCTCTGTGCTTATCACACAAGCAGCGCATACACTTCTCAAACTGTATTTCTCCCAAGAGAAAAGACAAATCATAAATCGACGTTACGTTTCGCTTTCTGTTGTTCGCATTTCTGTTTTTATGACAAATATCTTTTGTCATAAAAACAGAAATGCGAACATCAGCAAGCGAAACGTAACGTTCCCTATCATTCACGACGGCTTAAAGATTAAATTGACTGCAGGCTTTTCATGTTTATGTGGTTGGACAATATGGTTTCTTCTTGGTAGACAATAAGGAGGAAATCAATGGAATTAATTGTGAACAGAGGCTGAGGGATGTGCATGCAGTGTGGGTTGTGGGATATTTGTTGGCATGTACTCAGCTTCGTGACTGGCCATGGAGAGAAGCATAAGCAGTTAGGCTAATGAGGTCCAGTCAGGCAATCATGGCCACCAGAAATAAAAAAAAACCTTATGTAGGCCTGGCACGTTTTGTGGGAGGTGAACAGATATCCTCTATAGATTTATATGGTACTCAAACTGTTGGTAAAATGCCCTGATAGGCGAGAAGTAATGCTCTTTGATGTGAAAAAAACAGTTGTTGAGGCAAGATCTTTACAGAAAATAATGCCAGTAGTTGCAGTATGGAATGGTCTCGTCCCTTCCATTTGGATCATAAATACAGTGTTTTATGTCTGAATGTTGACATAAAATAGAGCCCGATATGATAAAATCAGTGAAAGCAATTGCTCACATATAATATCAATCAATGGTCTGGTGGTATGCTGAAATATTATCATATCCCATTGGTATGATCTTATAGATATGGTATATCTTACAGGTATTGTAAGCCACGATGCGATAACCATCTCCTACAGGAAAGGATGTTAAAGCTGATAAGCATGGCGTGTTATTTCCCCCAAGTAGAATCGCCCATAGGGGCACATTCATATAATGATAGTGGCGCCATCAGAAGTTAGTTGGAAATGGTTATCCCCCAACTGAACAGATCTCTCTTAGGATAGTAATCTTTTTTTGAACTCCTCCCTTGGTATATTAATATGTGAAATGTAAATGTGATACCTCCCATAGGCAGGTAACTCACTTGAACACTCAATATTACAATGGGATCAGTGAATCCCAAAATGTATTTGATGTTAAAATAGTCTGTCCAAAATACAAGATCTACGACAAGCTGACATTTTCTGATGGCATGGTATTCTGACATAATGCAAGAAATGCAGCATCTCCCATTTGTTGTTATGACCCAATTATTTAAATACTGTCACATACAGTTCCCACTTGGTAACTACATTTTGCTCAGATACAGCATTGTAATCATCATGGAAAGTGATCAATCAAATTTCTTTCTTTCCACATGTCTCCAGAACATTATATATGGGACATAAGGCAAGCTAAAACTTTGCTTCCTTCTCGTAATCTGGTGTGTGTTTGATGCAAGCATGAAATAAACATGATGTGGTTTTCCCAAATTCATCTTAAGATTGGATGACTTGTGGCAATAAGATGCTCTGAATCTTTTATTTGAAATGTTTATGACTGAAGCAATAAAGAAGATGGAGTGGAAACATAACAGATAAATGTCACCTATTAATAGCCGGTTGCCATGCATACATTTACTCAAATGGAAAAGCTGAAATATTTATCAAAACATGTTTATTGACTTTGAATTATAATTATTTTAATTGACAAAGTTGTTCTGTTTCTCACATCTCTGATATACCAGATTTTACTATCAAGTCTATATTTGTGCATCATCCGGGTATCTTGAGCCACCAGCCATCCCATGCTAATAAGTACACAGCATGTCACAGTGTAACTCATACCCAGGCATGCCATGTATTGAGATCATGGACCATCTTGCTCAAAACAAAAATACATACTCCTGGTTTACAGCTGAAGCTACTTAATATACTTACCGCATACTAAATAATTAATATGCAATAGATAGGGTATAGACAAAAGGGAGATAATATATAGGAAAAAACGTCAAAAGTAGACAAAATCTTTTGATTAATTGCATTTGGTTGCATCCAGTGTGATTTCAAAATGCAGCTTTTAACAAAGCACCTGATATCACGAGTGACATTTACACAATTACAAAAAACATGTAAAACATGCAGGTAAATCTTTAGATAAAGTAATGAATATATTTCTACCCTGTTCTAGTAAATGTATTTTCAAGTTGAACAAAATGGCTAACCATTAATGGGTTGATGTGATATAAAGTTTGATGGATAATGATCATAAAATATTGCCTTCAGTAATGCATTTTATTCGCTCTCACAATGATACTTCATTCTCTGAAAGCGGATGTTCTCTGGCTTTGCTTTTTATTTGTGAACCATGGGTAGGGCCATGTTTCCATTTGACAGACTCCCTGTCTCACTTGTCATAGTGTCACATGAAAGCTGGCGGTAGGGGACCTGCAGATGTTGCCTTGGTGATAGGGGCAGCCATATTGATTTAGCAATTGTTGTGAATGGTCTTGAGAGGCAGGACTACGGCATCTTGTCGCATTGACCCGTATCATGTGGCTAACATAAAACACATCTTTATTACGTCCAAAGTACAACTCAATATATAACACAAGGCCCTCATCCATCAACCTTGTGCTCCCTTTTTTGCACATTGGCATCTTTTTTTGCTCAATGATAAGAACACATTGTGGCAAAATTGTTCTTCTCATTCAGATTTGATCAGACAATATTTATAAGATTTGGTACCAGTGCTGTGCAGTCCTTTATACATCCTCATCCAGGGATATCCAGGTATACATATACATTTTTCAAAAGGAAAGAATTCCTACCTATAAAATATTGTGTAGATCCATTACATACCAATTTTGTGGGTCAAATTGCAAGTTCTCATGCCAGATGGAAACATTTTCAACATATCAACAACCACCAGCACAATGTCTGGGGACCACAATTTCGTATTCATTTATGGATGTGTGGGAAATTTGCACAGAAAACTCCGCAATGGTAGAAGGCTTTACTGCTCTGTACAATACCTTACAGAGGTGTGCAGTTATTATAGGCTTTGGGGGATAGGACAATTAGGATGTAATATCCACTTTAGGTTGTAATGGTGTGAAAAGCATATACAGAACGGGACATTTGAATAATAAGGATATGTTTTGGAAATAATTGTCAAATATAAGAATATGTAGGTTTTTTCTGTCAATTTAAATATGGACTACTTTTTTAAAAATCCCAGTCTTTTTTGTAGTTATATTTTAGGCAAGGATAATTTCTATGCAAGGAGAAATCAGGATTGAATTTCTATGCAAAGGGAAATCGGGATTGAATTTCTATGCAAGGAGGAATCAGGATTGAATTTCTATGCAAGGAGGAATCAGGATTGAATTTCTATGCAAGGAGGAATCAGGATTGAATTTCTATGCAAAGGGAAATTTGGATTGAATTTTTATGCAAGGAGCCAGGGATATCTAAATATTGTTTAAAATAATACCTCAGCCAGACCTACCCAAAGGATATATAATGATCAGTACCTTGTGTATGGACTGAAATAGCTGTTTAATAAGATTTGGGGTAGAATCTATAACCTGAAAATATGTTTCAATATGATGTTTTAAAATAATATTTATTTTGATGGGAAGGCGGTTGCTAGGGGGCAAATAAAGACGATTTGGTTGTATGCAGAAGCCTTAGTAATTCTGTGTAGAAATCATGAGGACATTTATTAGGAGATTTTGAGAGGGATCCAAGAAACGTATTATGATATTTTGGCATTCACCACAACAATATGGCCATCAAATCATTATTACTTAGTTGATGATTGTAGAATGCTTTCTTTATTATGGAAATGTGCAGAAAATAGATGAACAATGGGAACTATGACATTAATATTGTACTTGACATATAGATATGATATATGAAGCAGTGGACGGTTATATAATTATCGTATAATGAGAAGACAGTGTTTTGATGCGTGTGGGGTCAGAGTCACATCTCGGTATGATCAAAGACTGTAAGATATATAACCTCCCTCTAACTTTTGATTTATCCTCTGCTTTGATTCATTTCAATACAACATTAGGTTGAGAGCCGTACAAAGCCAGGGAAATGAGGTGTCATTATGTATCAGAATGGGGTCACTTTGCAAAATCTTGCCTCCTTGTTGATAGCATATATAACTTGTGCATTGTTAGCAATAAGTCCGCTGTTATTAATGATACAAAATAGAATGTGCCCCCAGCCATATATGAGCACTGATATAGAAAGGAAAGATATTGGTTCTGAG
Source organism: Amphiduros pacificus (assembly GCA_949316495.1). Lineage (NCBI taxonomy): Eukaryota > Metazoa > Annelida > Polychaeta > Phyllodocida > Hesionidae > Amphiduros > Amphiduros pacificus. Next base: position 13,665,136 of record OX439010.1, read on the forward strand.
ATGTCAATGACATAAATACTGCTTAATGGTATCATATTCAAGTTGCTGATGTGGGTGTTATGTGTTTAGGATCAGATAACTAAGTCTCCACCATAAGAAGTCTGTGTCTTCATTTAGCTGACAGGACATAAAACAATAAGGTATCAAATTTAGATCAGATTAAGAGAGAACATAAACAAGTAATGTGATCCAAAATAATCTGATACATGTATTGATAAGACATAAAGACAGTTTAAGACATGCTCTATATAATTGCGTTTTTATAATGTTTCAGATCAAACCGAGCCAATCCAAAATGGAAGTGACTTGACCCAGTCTGAGCTGGGTTAGAACATTAAAGGCGGATAACATCGAATTTGACATTGACTTATATAGGATGTCAGAAAGGGGAAGTTCAGTGGGGCGATATGAGCCAATACCAACAATACCAGAAGAATCACCCCCTTCCCCTACCCCGCCGAGAATACCACCACCCCAGGCTGAACCCAGGCTGGATTTCTTCGATTTCTGGCCCCAATGCCTCACGCCTCAAGTCAACTTTGCCTTGGCCCAGTTTGAGCGCTTTGAGTAAGTAAACATTGATTATTAATTAAAAATTATTTTCCAATCTACCTTTTGTAACATATTGATAAAAAAGGGCCTAATAAATAAATAAATCTGACAAATATACCCAATAGATAATATGTATATCTTCGTATTTTAAAAATTCTATAATATGACATATTTGAGTGAATATTTTACCTAGATTAAATTACCAATTTTCTGTGTAAGAAAATGGACCAATGTATTTGCTTTCAGCACTTTACTTCCCCGGGCTAATGCATGGCTACGGGAGCATCCCAATGTGGACATGGTGAAATGTGAAACCATAGAGAAACGTGTGTGGTGTCTAGAGCAGATCACCCAAATACACACTGATCCGAAGTTTGAGGTCCCTTCTAATATCGATGTGGTCTACTATCTTAAGGGGCTAAGGTACGTCTCATTATCAAAATAAATTATATCAACGAGTATAGATCAACAGGATGTATATAGATTCTATTTTATTTCATTTTTTTTTACATTGTACAAGTTTTAAATCAAATGTTTATTTAATGTGATTTTTGTCTATTTCCGGTTGGCTTTTGCAAAAGTAATTGATAAACCACGTTTAAAATATCAATGTTAAGTACAATTCCCTCACCGATCCAAATTTTGATAAGTTAAAAAAAAAAAAATCACATGATTTATATGGAATTCTTGACATCACAGAATATGGTATTCGAACCCGGCTCCACATCGCCGACCCCGGAAGCACGCCCATCAAATAGGCTACAGAAACACCATGCCCCAGTGCGTGGATGCCTCCCAGAAATACCCCATGTATGAAGACCTCGGCCCAATGTATGCCAAGCTTAATGACGATCTAATAGACAGACCACTTGAAGGTCAGTATTGGCAATATATATGTATATCATACATGAGTTTAATGTTATTTCAATATGATGATAAAAAAGAAATATTGCATTATAAGAAAGGAGCAGGGCACGGTGTTCTGGTGTATATATATATATATATATATATATATATATATATATATATATATATATATATATATATATATATATATATATATATATATATATATATATATATATATATATATATATATATGTGTGTGTGTGTGTGTGTGTGTGTGTGTATATATTTATACTGATATAGACCAAGATGAAGGGGACTAAAACCTCTGTCAAATATCTGACGATAATATATGCAAACATGAAACATGTGATATGTATGAATATATTCCAGGACCAATTGTGACCATGGAAACAGTAACAATTAGGCTTGACAGATTACGATGGGAAGGTCCGGACATGGAAGTGGACAAAACACATTGGCCAATGACCCCTAAACAACACCTGTTTTTCTTCACAAGGATTTTCTACCTGTTTGAATGTCCTGCATATGAACAAGTTGGTAAGTAAAATCATGTGGGGTGAATTTAGGTCTATTAAGTTTACACAATATAAAAAACAGTTTAAAGTTTATTAATCCTGTGAAACAAATGGTGGCTCTCTCCATCCATACTTGCGGATGAAAAATATAAGTTTCCACCGAACTGCATTGATTAATGTATGAATGATCAATAAGGGATTATGGAGTAATACATCGAATGTATAAATTAGATTAAATTTCAAATCAAACCAATTTATTATGTCAAATGAAGATGGAGGATAAAGTAACCTAAAATGCATATAATCCCTTGAAATGGATTATAATAATGGTATTTAATATTAATATATTTGACATAATTTACATTCTTGTCTTTGTGTAAAAAAGGTGCTGCAGATTTTCTCCCTGATTTTATGAACCAGTCTTCTCAGAAATCAGCACTTCCTAAATACACAGGACTTCCTTTTGTTATGAAAAAATTCAATGCATGGCTCAAGCAAGTTAAGGTGAGTGCAATATTTTACATATAAACTCAAACATAATCTGAGCAATTTTAGATTCTCGAGAATAGATGGACTCCATGTTACAGACATACTAATCCTAGTTTGCTTTTTTGTATTTCGTGTATTTGATATGCTAACCCATATAGGACATCAAGATTACTAATATACAATCTCTGGAAGCCGCCTATCCTGGAAAATCAGGTAATGTATAATTAACCAACAGAATATTTTATATTTTCTGCAGACATTTGTGTGTATTCTATGTTTAACCAAAATTCCTGATTAACCAAAATGAGTGTTATTCTCGCATGCCTAAGAATTCTCTGTCATTTTGTCAAAGAAGAGCCTGGAAGTAAATTCTCTGTCACTTTGTTGAAGTAGAGCTTAAAAGTATTTTCTGCTCTGTCTCAGGCGGATGAGTAAATGTAGAAAAAAACAGATTTTGGAAAAGACACTTTTGTGCTTACATGTTATTATAATTTTTAATACCATCCTTTAATTCAGCCAGTATTGATAATAATAACCATTTGATTTATGGTATTAGGTTAGGGATATGTTTTTTTATGAATGAAAGGATTACAATAAGTGTATTTTACATTATGAAAAATGCTAAATACGATTGTTTAATTACAGATAAAGTAAGAACAAACATGAACTTTATAACAAAAGCAGATACAATGCCAATGATTCGCTTCATCCGGGTAACTTACACTCGACCCAAATTCGGCCTGCCCCCTGGTGGCCTCCATATACCCAGAGCTTTAACACAGAAGACATTTCTCCCCGTGACAACACAGGAAGTGGACGAAGGATCCGGATCACATCCAGCTCAATTAGAAAATCTCCTGGTCATGGCAGCAAAGATGAAAGCATGGTTTAAACATGTTGGTATGTATGAGAAATAAAAGATTTTTCAAGAGTCATATACAAAAATGGTTCATTTCATTTGAGATTGAAAAAAGTGTTCATGAAATACTAATTGGAAAAAAGTAATAATGTAATATATTTTAAATATACATTGGCAGGTAACAAGATAATAAGTGTGGAGGCCTTGTTTCACCCACTACCATTGGTTATGAACAGACGAGACTTTGGCGAGAGCACAGTGTTGCCAGGGGAGTGGCAGCCACTTATTGTGGAAACAAGCAATAAAAAGCAGTCTCTGCAGCCGGCCAGTCAGGTTCTCATTGTAAGGTAAATGTACACCAGGGCCCGATTTTTCCATCGTACTTCAATTTGAAGTACATGCTCAGATCCTAATTTCATGCTCAGATTTTAAGTTTTGCTCAGATTCTGAGTATATACACAAATCCGATTTTTCCATCATGCTTGGAAAACACAGACTTGAAGTTTTTGCTCAGATTTGAAGTTCATGCTCACATTCTGAGTATTTACTCAGATCCAAGATTTTTGGATTTTTTCAATGTGCTCAGACATTTTTCATGCTCAGATTCTGAGTTTTCATGCTCAGATTCTGAGACAGCTCAGAGGCTGGCTTCAAGCTGAAGTCAATGCTCCAAAGTATGTATTTTTACGAAATATTGAGCAATTTATGTTAAATTAAAGGATTAGATATGGTTTAATTGAATAGAATCACATGCAGATGCATTCCCAGTCACTGGAAAAGTTGTTACGTTACATAGTGATCCCCCATAGTGATCCCCCATTCCGAGCCCCTTTTATCCCCTATTTTGAGCCTCTGTATTTTCTCATTTGAATATGACGTCATGGGAGTATTTACTCAATTAAACAATGGAAATATGACGTCATATGGCCCAAGTACGTACTTCAAGTCTGAGCAAATACTTCGTGAAGTAAGCACAATTGAAATTGTGAGCATGATGAAAAAATCCAAAATACTTCACTTTTGGAAGCAAACTTCGGTAAGTATGGCTTCAAATCTGAGTACATGCTCAGATTTAAGATTTGAAGTACGATGGAAAAATCGGGCCCAGATGCCAGTGTTGCTTCCTCTTTTGTAAATCTCCGTCAGTAAAGTGTATAGTGGAGGAAATTGGTACATTGTTGGGTGCAAGATTGCATAAATTCAAAATACAGAATTTATTTCTTACAAACCAGATCATAATTTGTTAAAATTATAACACATTCCTCCATGTCTTTTCAATACTTGAGACTGGATGTATTATTTTACAACACTGCACATTATGAAATTCAGGCAAGTGTTCTATTTAAAATGTTTCATTTGTGTATTGCATACAAGCTAGAATGACGGAATATATATTTCAGAGTGTACATGGAAGGAGATTACGAGGAACCCTCAGCGGAGGTGATACAACAAACATTATCACAGGGAGAAATATATAAGGACTGTTGCAGTCTTTTGTAACAAGAAACTCTGAACTAAACCCCATGTAACCACCAGGTGGACAAAATGTATCAGTGTTATGATGAGTTCAGTGCTATTGGTATAGCAGTGGCCAACTACTGGATTCTGTACAATTGCATTTCCGGAATTTTGATGATTTAAATATTAACAGAGTATGTTGAAGTTTTTGTCTCAATTCTTTGATTTTGCAACAATATTCAAAGGATAGACATCATTATTTAATATTTAATTTATATGTTATAGATATTATTTGTTTATGGTTGATATATATTTATCTTGTATATTTATATTGACATGACATATATCTGGGCTGTCTGCCAACCCAAACTCTCAATGAGAATCAAAACATGCAGTGCCATCTGGTAGACGTTTCTAATATAAGCTGCCCAGAGCTTTCAATTTATGGAGTTAATCTGGGGACTTAATTCACATGTCTCTGTTAACAGTTACATTTGTTCGGAGAGAAAATGAATAGTCAACTAAAATACAGAGTAAAGTCACTATTCTTCATTACTTGAGGAAGGTGGGTGCACTACATCTAAATTCCATAATGCAGTATTTATCAAATTCTATAAGTGTAAGAGGTAAGGTCAAAGAGTATGATTAGATAATAATAGTTGTATATTTTTGAAAATAAGAAGGCAACAGCCTTACAAACATGAACTATAGACAAAGCAGACACAAAGATTCTTAAATACAAACCTTGAGCAGCAAAAGCAGAACTCCGAAGGCCAAAGCATTGTCAGATGACCATTCACATGTCACCAATTAATTAATATTATGTTTTGCCTGATTTGATAGGCTTATTGCATTCGGCACGTAGTGCGCGTTTATGCGCATTGTGTCAGTTATGCGCGTTGTGTCAGTTCTGGTATTTTTGGGGGCTTTTGGGATCAAAATGTTTGAATAGAAATGTTTGTATGTACATACGAGATAACATCAAACTTGGATTTAAATCATAAAACCCAACCATTTGCAAGTTTTAAAAATGACACTTCACTGAATTTGGCGGGAATCAGCTTTTGTATATTGGCCTGTCCAGAAATGGATATTGAAGGGGGTGTTCAATTAAAAAAATTTCACAATTTATATCATTTGGCATTCCTTCTTCTTATAGGACTTTATATGATATTTGTGAACACGAATATGCCAAAAAAATAATAAATACAGAAAAGATAATGTAGTGTACCCCATTTTAACAAATGTAAAACCCTGGACCTGCCACTGATGCCTTTCACACACTGTCCTTCTGTGACGTTACACTGATACAAGTCACTCTGTGTTGAACGTGCCATTTATCAAACGCGCAACGTGCCGAATGCAATAAGCCGATTTGATACAATACAGATTGTTGAAAAGCATAAAGTCTAACCTGGTAACTTCAAGCAATTACATTAGTACATACCTGTTATTTATAACATAAATGTTATAATTATCTGAATCTGCTATCATAACTCTAGGTGCATTTAATTCCACGTCACATGTGGAATTAAAGGACATTCCAGGCACACACTACATTCGCCAAGCAGATCCAGGGTCCTGGGATTTGCATATTGTACATATTGTAATAAATTCTTTATCTACTCAAATTTTTAATTGAATTGTGAAGTGATATTGTACGACTGTGACTTGTAAATGTTGTTGCATGAGAGAGTCTCGACATATCTATTTTATAAACAGTGGGTCTTCTTGTTGTGGTGGAGATGTTTGATCTTGGTTGTGGTTGTCTGTTTACTTTAACAAAACTGCAGTTTGAAATTATATTACTTTGTTGAATATATTATGTATATATTAAATTTATATAACAATGATTTATTGTTGTACATTTATGATATGAAAGATAATGTTGCAATTACATATCTGCCTAAAAATCTGTAATAAAATTACTTAAGTTTGATTGATTTCATAAGATAGATAAAAGAAAATAGATGAGATAAGTAAAGTGTTATCTTCAACCAATCAATGGTTCTGCCTAAGCTATTTAAACAAAACAACGCAATATACCTTCCCAGCATGACACAGATAATTGGAGAGGTCATGTACACCAAATTTGATTTTAAATGAGTCTACATTATCACATTGAAAACAAGCATCTTGATATGTCTCCTTGCTTTTGATGCCTGGCATTATATTGAAACGAATGTAATTATCACTATACGTGAGATGTAAATGAAGTCTTAAATAAACTCATATCTTTTATTTCTTAAAAGAGTCATTGGAGTTATTAAAGGGGTGAGCATTTGGTATTAATCTGTCCAAGTGCATATAATAAATGTGGGCATCCAATCTATATTATTTAATTGTTGAAGACAAATAGCTTATGTATTTCAGTGATATGGCACAGTTACAGTGATGCTGATTCAGTTGAAGGAGAAATATATGATGTTATGATTGTGCAGGACTGATCAATATAGAATGGGACTTTCATGGATGGAAACTACAACCCATCTCAGTCTTCTCTATCGATATATACCTCTTCAAAGGTTTTTTTTTTTTTACAAAAAAGTCATTTTGTGCGATCACATGTCATGAGGTGATAGCCATCTACATAAAAAATATTATAATAATTTTTGCACTTTATTTTGTTGAAGGGCGATTTCTATTAACTTCAGGTCAGCCAATCTCATTACTCCACAATTAATTTGAATTGATTAAAAAACAATGTGTGGCATACGGGTGGAATATGGGAGTCACACTGGAGGTCACACTGGAGGTCACATTGGAGGTCACACTTAATTTTTCCAGGCTTATATCCAAGATCAAATTGAAGTGGACATCAAAGCAAAGTCTGCATTTATGCCGATAGTGCAGAGATTCTCACCATCCCACCTACTCATTGCTAAATACAATAAGTCTTATTCAATTATTATAAGAAGTAAACACGCATACTTGTTTTATTTTCAAAATGCTAATCACCATTTGTTTCCACCTCCTCATATGTTGTGTCTCTTCCTTAATAATGTAATTGTTCATACACTTTAATATTTGCATTTTGATAGGCGACTGGAGCCCCCTCTACTGACTCATATTGACCTTGATTCCTTTGACCTTGGGAGTTTAGGTCTTGAGGTTCTGCATAATCTTGAGGTTCTGCATAATCATGGTTTTCACTTTGATCTATTCCAATGGCTCTAGTATTTCCCACTTCATTATCATCTTCAATGGTATCGGTTTCATTTTTGTTATTCATATTATGATATTTCAGTGCAAATACAACAGCAATGCATATGGCAATAAATAGGAGAACAGAGAGAATGACCAAGGCAGCTATCACAGCAACTGGAAGCCCATTTGGACTCTCATTTCCATTGTCATCTGTAATAATAGAATCATTTTTCGTCAAGAATCCTTAATAAACTAATATGATTTAAAATCTATGTTATACTATATTATCTGTGTTATTTTGGGTTGACCATTATTTTGCAGTGCTATTAAAAAGTGGTGTTAATAACATATATATATATACCAGGACACCTTGCCCTGCTCCTTTCTTATAATGCTATAATGCAATATATATATATATATATATATATATATATATATATATATATATATATATATATATATATATATATATATATATATATATATATATATATATATATGTATATATATATAGCAACATAACAACTATCTGTTCTTAACGTAAATTACCAGTAATGTTCTCTGTGGTAGTTGTATGGGAATTCAGTGTGTCCAATGTCGTTTCTGAGGTGGTAGGTGATGGCCCTGCCGCAGTTGGTAAAATTGCTTGTCCTGATTTATGAGTAATAGGATTATTAGAAAAACATGTAGATTCATACCAAGCATAATCTATCAGGAACAATGACTAATGGCTAACAATGGGTAAGATCATACCAAACATAATCTATCAGGAACAATGACTAATGGCTAACAATGGCTAAGATCATACCAAACATAATCTATCAGGAACAATGACTAATGGCTAACAATGGCTAAGATCATACCAAACATAATCTATCAGGAACAATGACTAATGGCTAACAATGGCTTAGATCATACCAAACATAATCTATCAGGAACAATGACTAATGGCTAACAATGGCTTAGATCATACCTAGCATAATCTATCAGTAACAATGGCTAATGGCTAACAATGGCTAAGATCATACCAAACATAATCTTGGAAATATAATAATGGGAATTTACGTTTTACGTAAAAGGCCTTACCTTGTGTTTTTTGTTCACATATGAACATATAGAATCTATTGCAGGCTGTTGAACGCCATTGTCTTTGATACACAAGAGCACACCTATCAAAATTATGAGGAGAGCCATGTGCCCAGCTGCTGTAGTTACGTGGAAAATCAGTAGGAGTGCCATCACTTAAAGTCCATTTAGAATCATCATCCTGGATATATCTCAACCAAAATCCTTCACCAGGGTATAGGCTGTAGATATAAAATAATGAAATTGTTACTGCATGAGAAAGTGTTTGTATGAATATCCCTTACCTGGTTTATGTCCATGTATTGATTCATAAGTTAAGGATGTGGTATTGACATTATTGGTGTTGCTGCCAACTATTGGTGTATATTAGATATTGGGCTGAGACATATAAGAGATATCTGGAGTTGCTTATTAACTGTAATGGTACACTCACGATTGAATGAAGTGTGCTTCACTCGGTGATTCTATTGCGAGCAGATCAGAGTCATATTCTTCACAAATTCCCTGGGCCACTAATTGGGCCTTTATTTTATAAATAACTTTATAACAATATCCCTCATTCTCATTCCATCCTGATAAACACAATGGTTCTGAAAGCGGAGATATATTTTTGGATCATAATACATCCTTTATCAAAAATAATCAATGCAATCATTTGAGCAATATTTCCTAATGTGCTTATCAACGTGTTTTGTTGTGAACTCACCCCTAGTACAGATAAACTGATAAGAGTCACCGCTACAAGCATCTATCCCAAGACTCCATCTCTCATCATTTGCAGCTTTCTTCAGGATGGAACAGACTGTGTGAAGGAAAAAAGATGCATGATTTTTTTGCATTGTTTTATCCCACATCATCATGCAAAATAGTTGTTGATAGTCTTCAATTTAGTCATTAAGTAATAGATTGAAAGCGTATGGAATCAATTAAGATGAATAGCAAGAAAATCCTAGATATATTTTAGTATCTGTCTTATGCTACTTGCCTTGACCTTCAAGTTCACTTTGTACCCAATATATTTTCTCATTGCATATTGTATCGGCTACTACAGATTCTATATCATCTGTGATATTAAGAACGGTACCACTGGTTAGGGGCAGTAGTTGCTGGTTGATACTCTGGCAATATTCCTTTGCCTCACTCCAGGTTTTGCCCTTCTCCACAAATGTATAGCATCTCTCACTGCTGCACACTGTGTTACTCCCATAGAATGGTTCTATCAAACCAGTGAAATAAGAAGATATTTCCACATTGTGTGGTTAAAACTATATAATATGATCCAGGATTTTGTCTCATTAATTTGTGATAATAAATATACATCAGAAAAATCAACATTGTTCAAATGAGTTGTAACATAATTACTGAATGAAAGGTGAACAATGTTGTAATTGTAACATATAATTAGAATTTACCATAAATTCCATATTGCTTCATTTCTTCAACAAAATACACTGTGATGGCTACATTAACAAAACGATGTTAATATGAAAATGTCTGATACTACAGACAAGGTTTGATACTACTCTTAGGACGATAGCCTGCTCATTGCAAGGTCAATCGTACAGAATAGGTTCAATTGGGTGAAAATAATCTCCAAAGTAAATATATATAGCTCTGGGGTGTATTGATGAGCTTTTTATACAGACTAATACAGACTGTCACAACTGGATATGTATAATACTGCTGTTTTACTCTTCATATATTAACCAACGAATGTAGCACAGAAGGGCAATTTTAGCTGAAAGTGTGCTTCTGGGCACTTCCGTATTTATGTATTGGGATTGATCGTGAAATTCCTATAACCTTGAAATGTTTTATTATCGTTCATGTATTTTAATTAAAATATTTAAAATCAAATGGAGACATTTTAAAATGTGACAGTAGGCTGTCAACAATTGATACATACGTCTTTTGCAAGCATAGGCGTAACTTGCAGTTGTACCAACTCTCCCTTTCCAGATAGCTGATCCATCAGTGTTAGCTTCTATCCTCGCAGCATCTTCACCTGCCTGCGGATCACTGTTAATATCGCCATCATCATGCCAATTCATCCAGCTGTACTGTGACCCATCTGTCCACCTCCAGTCAGCCCGCCTGGCCGCCACATCACCAGAGGTAACCTCCTCCCTGCACAGACCTATCCATATACCTGATATAGTTCTGAAATATATGGCATTAATCATATTACCATCATTGGAAATAGCCTTATATTCAATCAAATGTAACCACGTGCATCCTGTGTCTGCAGTAGAGATGCAGATTATTAGGTTTCATTCCATGGTGCAATAGTAAGTGAAAATAGCCTTCAAGTTGAGAATTGTAAAATCACAAATGGTGTCTTAATTTGTGACTTATGAAATCACAAGTAGTATCTTGGATATACAAAATTTTGTTCATTCAAGGTCATTCTCATTTTTTTTTCAGTCTTTTGGGTCACCATTTTGCTTTACCCAGGGGCACACAGCTTAATTTATATGCTCTTAATGAAAATGAAGAAATTGATATAAAGCTTTATCTCATACATGGTGCCCCAAGAGAGTGTTCTGCACCTCTCAGATATCTTTTTGCAGATCACCTAGTTGTGGAACCGCGACTTGTGCGAGCACAGCTCTGAAGAGACAGGTCGAGACACATATCTAATTTTGAATTCTTGTGAGTTTTGGATCCAAATTAATTCATTTGCAGAGGTTATTTGGGGTTGTATTTCAGAGGCAGTGGATACCTCCCACTGATGAGCCATCGTAGGTGTTTGGAGTGTGTGACAAGATTGGCTGCATCGTAAGTAGGTCAAGGAGGGGCCCCATTACCTATTATAATATATTATCCTATAAAAACAGTCTTTCCTGATAATTTCATTCCCCTAAACGTCCTATAAATGAACACATCCTTATTCATGTGCTTTGTTTGCTCATGCATGACATTGTATATAATCAGAACACACTATAATGTATGTATATACCAAATATGAAGTGCCTAACACTGTTACAGTTTTTACCATGCCAACTGTAGGCCAGGCAGACAAATGATAAAATGACCAGCCGGACGTATGGCCAGACGGAATTCTATTCCATAGACCCACATGCATGGGAGCCAAAAGCAATCCGACAGATGATGTATATTTACCCCCGCATGTTCCATATAAAGTCTTGCTCCTCTTGGTCTGTGACTGAAGCCAGGTCTCCTCCTCTCATTTGACACTCCAGTCTGGCATCAGACCACCGTTTCCTGTCATTTATATCTTGACCAAATATCATATAACAACTGCCTTTATAAGCAGAGTAGCCACATGGACACAAGGTACCTAAATATAAATATAAAGGTTACTCATACACTGTTAGAATCCTCAGGAATACATATTCCCTGGCATAATATAATAATGGAACAGTATCTCCTGTTTAAACATTATCACCATGAGACAAATGTTCATTATACAAGAAACATGTCAAATATCGTGTGTCGCATTCAATTGTATAGCGGTGATGAAATTCAAAAACTAAATATGAATATAAAGGTTACTTATACACTGTTAGAATCATCAGGAATATTTATTCCCTGGCATAATATAATAATGGAACAGTATCTCCTGTTTAAACATTATCACCATGAGACAAATGTTCAATATACAAGAAACATGTCAAATATCGTGTGTCGCATTCAATTGTATAGCGGTGATGAAATTCAAAAACTGCTGTGCCACAACGTGTATGGTGGTTAAACTAAATGGCAAATGAATTCAGATTCATTTATTTCCCATCAATGTAATGAAAGCGTTATTTTCAGAGAGTATTGGACGTTTACCAAGATTCAAAACTGGAAACGAAAACTTACTGTTAATTATATGAAGTTTTATCAGAAGACATAGCACAGTCAGATATCTTGAAACATCCATCTTTTAGTTGAAGGTCATGGTAGATTTGATAAATAGGCGAAGGTTATTGCCATATACGTGACATGAACAACCAGGAAGGCATATCCCCAATGTCACGCAGAAGGCTACCAAGAATCTGATGGTGGGAATTTCCACTTTCCTGGTGCTCAACCATGCTAAATATACCCCAGGCAATGCAGATATACACGAGGAGGAGGTTACCAGTTCATACACTCACATATACACACACGTCATGGTGTTTTACTTATTGAGCAAGTGCTACGTGGGGTGACAAAATTGTACATTTTTTAATTGTTTTTAAACATTATTATTATTATTATTATTATTATTATTATTATTATTATTATTATTATTATTATTATTATTATTATTATTATTATTATTATTATTATTATTATTATTATTATTATTATTATCATCATCATCATCATCATCATCATCATCATCATCATCATCATCATCATCATCATCATCATCATCATCATCATCATCATCATCATCATCATCATTATTATTATTATTATTATTATTATTATTATTACCACTACATACATCAACTGGGTGACGTGGTGAACCTGCAATAGTTGGCATGTGCCTCTGGTGGACAGTGTGGTCTCATAACATAGACTAATAGGTGTAACTACATCTGGCATGACGTAATTATTTTGGTCACCTTTTGTACTGTGAATTTGATGGAACCAAGTCAATTTGATCAAATCATTGGAGAGAGTGTTATGATAGTGGGCCAGAAGCAAAGGATAGTACTCAAATTAGAGATAATGTAGAACTCATGACGTTTTATTCCATTTAAGAATATACCTGACTTTAGAGGTGAAGCACTGGAGGAGGGAACAGTCAAAGAGGATTAAAATGTTGAGTAGGGTATATGGTGGCAAGGTCATTCACACCTCTTGTCTTTCTAGATATCATCTTCTTCATCAGATATGTCTGACGATAAATATATATATATATATACAATTCTTACATAGTATTACCATGTGGCCTCCTAGTATTTCGTCTTCTCTATACCTCTTCTACCTCTATATTTGCAATGTTTGAGCTGTCTGGCTGCTCTCTGGATTGCCATGTCAAGGACCTGTGATCCAGTGAGGCGGCACTAAATCTGCTACTACTAGGTCTTGTCAAGAAATAACTGAAATAATGTAAAAAATTATGTTAAACCCCAACTATGCAAACAGAAAAAAAACTAATGCAATGATATGACGGGACATGTGTACTGCATTTAGCGATTTATTTGTTTGCTTTAACAACCTTTCCAGCTCTACTTTGTCTCTATCAGTTTAGATAAAAGCCTGTCGCTGCACTTTATTCTTTTCAAAGAGTATTTAGGGATCCTTCTTTTGCATTATCACAATGACATGACACAAACCTTAGTTTTCGAAAACCAGCCATTGTGCAATGGCTGGATTAAAAAGATATATTGTAAAATATGATTAGAAATTAATACTCACTTTGTTAAAGCCACAGTGATTTTATTTCCACAAATTTGATATAATTTCAAAAAGGTATGCTTCGATAAGAGAAATGTAATTAATGAGAGTGTAATTAACCTTTTATCATAATTGATAATCATCTTTGCCACCCCTTTTATATATTTATATTTACATCTTCCACGTATAGTGCACCCAAGAAAGCATGCATACCTTGATACAATGATTTTTGAAGAAAGATGTATATTAATTAAATAAAGAGTTTTATCAAATGTTCAAAAATATTCAAAATCTATAACTTTACAACTCAATACATTGTTTTACAATATCTTTGTAATTCTGTTTTTGTCATTATAAGTTTGAAAATGTAAGTACAATATTTAACATATTAATAAGTCGCATATAATCATCCTGGCTTGTTTGTAAAGCAGAACAAATAATGTTAATGCCCATTTGATCATTAATCATATTTGAGCCAAACCAAAATTGCAAGAAACATAATGCAGTTTGACAAATGAATACTTGAAATGAGTACTTGAGATTTATAAAATGAAATGAGTACTTGAGATTTATAAAATTAAATGAGTACTTGACATTTATAAAACAAAATACCTTATTTAGGCTCTCAGACCTTATAATCAGGTGCATTGAAGTCAAGATTTAAATATAGGTTATACAGGTAATACAAATACAAAAAACAGTGTTTTAAGGAATTTTATATTCGGACCTAAATTGTTCATACAGACTGAGTAGAATGGATATCAAATGTTTCTATGTTAAGACGTTTTAAAATAGTGGAAAACATGTACGAAATTCAGCTGTCAGTCAATTCTTATAATTATGATATAAAAAACAAAGACTGACGTTGTCAAGCGGGTAATGTTTTTGACATTTCTGAGAGTCAGAGTTATCCATTAGTGAACACATTTATTTGATTTGATGAAAACAAATTCTGAACAGATTGGTTCTTTTTTTTACATTTGGTTGAGTTTTCATCACTTTGATACTTTTGACATAATACTTAAATAAAGCAGACGTTTTTAATAAATGTGTAAATGGTCGAGTTTGTCTTCAAATTAATATTTCCATTTAGAATTACAGAGATAACTGTGGAATCTTCCATAGCATATTAATATGTTATTTGTTCTGACCTTTTCCCCACGGTTCGTAAAGTGTTTGAATGATATCATAGTGTGAATGTGGTGGCACAGACTTGCTGGTCTTTCACACTTGCCTAACACGCCAGGGTACAAACAAACCAATACATAACACCAAGGCTAGGAGATGACACATCCACAAATACTTCCTTGGTTTGTAGGACGAAGAGGAATGTCTGTGTTCTCATTGGCAAGGTCTGCATCTGTTTGTATGTTTGGTATCTCATCGCTCGGGTCTTCGGCTTCTTCCTGGTTCTTTGATTCTGCCTTCTCCTTTGTAGTGCTACCAGCAGATTCAGACAAATCACTTGTGATGGTCTGGAGGCCTTTGGTTTTCCCGTTGGCTAAAGGCTGATTGTAGTAACCAATCATAACATGACGTATTCCTTTATAATAGTTGTAGTTTAATTTTAGGGGCTCGTGTTTTTCAAATTCAGATGGGAGCTTCTCCCAAGTATTTCTATTGGCGACAATCTGTTCCAAAGGAAAACTTTTGATAAACAAAGAAATGTCATCTTCGTTGCTGGACATGGTTGAATCCATGATGGTTTTTGGTTTGTCTTTGCTCGTCCCTGGATGACGCGCTCGAGAATCAGGATTGAGTTTTTTCAGCAATATTTCTTTTTTAGCTTTGGTTGGTGATGTCTCAACATCACTTTCATCATCGTCTGATTTCGCGGAGGATATCTCCTCAATTATTTTCTTCCCACGCTCACTATCCACACGTTTTATTTCCTTATTGGTTGGGGCAGTATTCTTTTCTTCTTTCTCCGCCTCATCCTCCTCTTTTGTTTCTTTTATCCTCTTTTCCTTATTTTTCTTGCTCAAGCGACTCATGAGCATAAATGCTGGTTTAGATTTCTTTAGTGAGCGCGGGGCCTTATCCTAGATGGTGACTCTCTTTTCCTCTGTTTTTGCCTTAGTGTTCTGGGTGACAGGGATCTTTTGAACCAAAGGTCCTGTCGGGACCTGGATTGAAATCCCCTTGCTTGGTGACACTGACCTGAGGGCTGTCACGATGTTATACAGCATCTAATCAAAGATACATAACAATATATCATAAATAATCTTAATATAATGAGTCAGAGGTGACTTAGGATCTGTCAGAATATTCCTACAGAACGAAATGCTAAGATTCAATTTATCAAGATTAATTAACTTAACAATATATACCGGTAATGAAATGCTGCCACCTGGTGTGTTAAGATCTATCACGCATGGGGAAATTCGTAGACATGCAAGCTTAGCACATTGTAGTAAAATTGGTGATTAACACGTCATTTAATTTCAATCGGTTTATTGCAGCCACAGTAGTATTTCTATTTTTTCTAAAGATTCCTAAACTGATTTGTTTTCTTTTCTGAACATGTATTTGTGTCAAAATATTACATGTATTCTCTTCACAGCATACAGAATGGTAGTCATCATATCAGCTGCCATGTTAGACACTAATAACTGTCCATATATGGACAGTAAACCACCTCGCAGGTGCCCGTATGCCGTGCCCGGAATTCCGGTCATACGTCACTGGAAATATGTGGTTGTTGTTTAGGATTTCCCTGTTCTATATTTATTTCAATCAGAGCAATCCCCTCCTAAATAATGACATTATTCGCCCGCTGCACAAACCCATTGCAATGAGACGTCCTTGATAGTCCTAATATAGATTTTGAATAGATTTGGACTAGCATAGTCTAGCTGTCATGTCCACAAATCTATCCCAACATGCATTATACGTGATACAAAAGACACCTGGTGGATCACAAATGTTAAAATTCCAGCAGTGAGAATTATGTATCATCTATATGCCTAGTGAAGCTCACCTTAAACTTTCTCTTGGCATTGAATTCCTTGAGTTTTGTTTGGGCCACCTTCATGTGTTTTACAGACACATTTGTTCCGGAGATCCATGGGTGTTGAAGCGCTTCTGTGGCCGTTATCCGCTTCTTGGGACTATTTTGCAGGAGCTTTGCAATCAAATCCTGCAAGTTAATTGGTCAATTTTCGTTTTCTGATTAAAATATTTAAAATATTTTCTTGTTACTTCACACCAAAGGTGTTTAAGGTCCAATAACTCATAATTAATCAATTCTAACATGGTTATCAAATATATTTTTGTAAAGTAGAAACATACCATTAACTATTCTCAGCAAGTTCGGTTTATACCCATAACAAAAACAAATATTTTCTGTTGTGATTGGCTATTAGGGTTATTCGCACGCCCGCGTTAAACTATATGAGTTTTATCATGAGCTTGCCAGTCAAATCTTAATCAAAGCTCTCTGTTTTATTTCTTAAACAAAACTATGGTAAATAAAGAACTTTTATAACTTTCCAAATGAATCAAACTATGCACTATGCATTTTCACAAATCCATTTCAGATCGATCACATGGATCTCAGTTCAAGAATAGAAGAAATACATGGCACTAAATATAACATCAATGTGTCTCGATTCGTCATTAAGAATCCATTCAATAATTGCGGTCTCACTCATAAAGTGACGTCCATTGACCTGATTCAATGTGTGAGTTGCTGGTAATTGTTTGTTTTTTTCATACTTTGCCATCTCGATCTTTCAGAGTGATTCATTTATGAAATATTGAGATATAGGCGCAGTATATTGCATTGGGCGTCATGATCTTGTAGCCACGCTGTGTAGGCCTTGAGTGCCCACGAGACAAAAGTGGAGTGGCCAACATATCAAATCAAATCAAATCAAATCAAATCAAATCAAAATCAAGGTTGTACCAACCTTAGCATCCTCACTGATGTCGTCCCACCAGGGACTTTCAAACTTGTACTCACATCGGAGAATCTTCTTGAACATCAGTTGTTCATTGGCATCATGAAATGGTTCATACCCACATAAACTGAAAATCACATCAAAATGTAAGCATCGGTATCATTTTAGCAAAAGTCCCTGCTTTTTTCATATATCTGTTTCAAAATATAAAAATAGACAGGAAATTATAAATATTAGGCAACAATATTTTCTAGTATGACCATGGGTGGGGTTTTGCCATTTTTAACGATATGTCTACAGTTTACAATTCAGCATTTCCATTTGGATGTCATTGCAAACAATTTTAATTTAAAAAAAAACAAACAAAAACAAATCAACAAAACATGAATCTTCATTGCAGAATATAGCGGCTTTTATCAGGGGACACATATTTCCCCAAGAAAATTAACTGGTTCACAGTTTCCTACAATATATAAATAAAATGAATATGTTGTATGACGTACATGATATATATGATAACGCCAATACTCCACATATCAACAGCCTGATCATACTGAGATCCCTTCAGCACCTCAGGAGCTACAAAAACATTCATATATCATTATAATCGGCAAATATATCATTCCTTTATTGATATTATAGAATAAAGATATACATTTTTCACATATTTATACATATTTTATGTTGACCTTTACTTATTGATATTATTTTTTTTCTGGATTCCCAGGATGTTATTTTTTTTCCAGAAAATCAATGACAGAAAATTTAAAGCTTATTCTTCAAATTCCAAATTTTTAAAATACATAACATGATTATTACATGATTTTTACATAAATCATCAATATTTTTTACTACACACCGCTAATAAGATTGTTTGTACTGTTCAATTAGAAATGATGTTAACTTACCACAGTATCCTGGAGTGCCACATACCGTCTGCATGGAAGTATCATCATCAATAATCTTTGACAGGCCAAAATCAGCTGGAAAAAGGTGAGAATAGAAATATAAAAACCCGCTTTACCCATTCCATGAAGAAATATTTAACAAAATCTGATTTATATTAATTATATTTAACCTACCAACTTTGACTGCTGCGCCACCATCGTGACTTTTATATAACAGATTTTCAGGCTGTTTGAAAAAAAAAAAAAATAAATAGAAAATAAAAAAAAATAATTGAGAATCACAAAATGATAGATTATAACAAAGTTGTCAAAGGATTGTTTTTATCTTGTAATTAAGTTTGTAAGTATTATATTGAGCTTTCAGTGCTTAAAATATCACAGACTTACATAATTCATATGGCAAATCTAAATCGACCAATGTTTTACATCATTACCAACGTATATACTGTATTCTTAAATAAACCGAAACATTAACCAAAGAACATAATTAATCAAAACATTTGTGCATATTTCTCCCTATATGGATGTGTGTTGAATGTTGATTCTTACCTTTAAATCTCTGTGTACCACGCCATGCTCGTGGAGATACTGAAATGACAATGGAGATCAAATCACGTGTTAACTTTAACAAATTGTGCATGTATATGTAGATGTAAACTGCACAATGCACATATCACACTACATACACATAACCATAAATATACATAACCCTACAAATACATCACACTACATACACATAACCATAAATATACATAACCCTACAAATGCATCACACTACATACACATAACCATAAATATACATAACCCTACAAATACATCACACTACATACACATAACCATAAATATACATAACCCTACAAATACATCACACTACATACACATAACCATAAATATACATAACCCTACAAATACATCACACTACATACACATAACCATAAATATACATAACCCTACAAATACATCACACTACATACACATAACCATAAATATACATAACCCTACAAATGCATCACACTACATACACATAACCATAAATATACATAACCCTACAAATACATCACACTACATTCACATAACCATAAATATACATAACCCTATAAATACATCACACTACATACACATAACCATAAATATACATAACCCTACAAATACATCACACTACATATACATAAACTTCCTATATACCCATTTAAACATTATTCCTATATAAACATCAATCTCCATATATATACATTACTTTCATACATTGCTTGCATATCCCTATAGATATATATTATATATTATATCATATATCAAATATTTATTTTGCATGATAATTGCCTACTTACTTGTACAGCCTCCATGATCTGCTTGACGCATATTGAAGCATCCTTTTCACTGAAGCTTCCACTTTTCACAATCCTGCAAACATGTTGGGATATTTCAATATTATCTGATTATAAGAGAAATATTTTTTTCTTCAAATATCAAACTTCATGATTGTAAAATCCACCATTTAAGTACCTCTCAAATAGTTCCCCGCCAGTGACGAGTTCCAGAACCATATAGATCTGTGCAGGGGTTTCATATATCTCCTTCAGTTTTATCTGAAAATACAGAGGCACAATTACATGTTTAGATATTACCAAGGGATGGATTTGTTCATAAATTTCATATACTCTGCCATCTGGATCTTTTTTAATAACTTATTTATCAAATTTTGTGATATACACAGCACAGTATTATGGGAATGGATGCCGGAATCTTGGCACATCTTATGTGTAAAACGTCATCAGTTTATGTGTGTGTGTGTGTGGGAGTATCATTTTACAGTCAAATTTTAATATCCTGGAATTCAACCATGAATGCATTTTGTAATGATGCAGATATATGAAGACTTAAAAATGTAAACATTTTAAAACAGGTATAAGAATATCAGAGATATTTAAATGTCTCTGAGAATATATTCATATGTACACATCACGTGATTCGTGGTATGAACAATCTACTGTGTGAAAAATGTTAATGTGTCAATTACAATACTTTTTTTTACAGCAGCACAATGTAGCTTTTTTAAAGGAATTTTTGTTAAAAATATGAGGTTCGTATCACATGACATCAAATTAATAGCGTTTGCCTCTCAACTGCTAATAAGGAAAAAAATAATAAAGGCTATATTTCGGAGGCATGGTGTTAATAGGATATGGATGTAGACATCCAAACAATTGTCAGTGTTGTTCACAATTATCTTGTTGTATCCGTGCAGATATCTTTGTGATCAGCCTTCATCATATTAAGGCGAGAAAACACTGACTTAAGGCGAGATTTCTTGTTCCATCTGCGATTCCCCCTCTATCTGAACAAGGCCAATCATGAACACATCAAAGATCACACACCGATGTTCATTGATTTAGGTTTCAGTGATCTATATAAATAACTAACTGACGCCCTTTGTGGCATTGAATTACAACATATTTCCCAAAATAGATATTTGCACATGGTTTGCGTCATTCTTGTGTGCATGATACGCGTCACGTTTTACTCGGCCGTCCCATCACGTCGTGATCGGTTCTCAGGTATGAGCTAATTGGGTTGGAAACTTGTATTATTTAGAGGTAAATTGCAAAACACTGGCAATATTACATTAATACAATCATTTTAATGTTATATTGAGGGTTTACTTGCCATATTTATATGATAACTTAAATTACGTTGTACTATATGTAAAAATACCATGTAAACATAAAACATATACTTACCATATCAAAATGACACTAATATATTATACAAGAGGTATACTTACCATATCAAAATGACACTAAGATATTATACAAGAGGTATACTTACCATATCAAAATGACACTAAGATATTATACAAGAGGTATACTTACCATATCAAAATGACACTAAGATATTATACAAGAGGTATACTTACCATATCAAAATGACACTAAGATATTATACAAGAGGTATACTTACCATATCAAAATGACACTAAGATATTATACAAGAGGTATACTTACCATATCAAAATGACACTAAGATATTATACAAGAGGTATACTCACCATATCAAAATGACACTAAGATATTATACAAGAGGTATACTCACCACATAAACAAGATCCCTTTAACTTATATTAACTTATATAGCCCTGTATAACATTAAAATGATCCCGAAGTTTACTTACCACATTTGGATGATCTAGTTTCAGCAAAATGCCAATCTCTGCACGAACTATCTTCTTGTCAACCTTATGGAATTAGAAATATTTATCAAATTGATTTAGGAATTATCCCAAATTAATCATTGGAAGAGAACATTAATAAGATATTATGACATAGCACATTTAATTACATTTTTTATTTCAAATGTCGTATATATTACCAGCCATATTTACAATTTATGAAATATTGATACAATGTTTTCATATGATGTAATCTGTGATTAAAATAACATTTCAATATTTACAAATTATCTAATATTGATCTAATGTTTTCATATGATGTGTTTTATCTGTCATTAAAATAACATTTCATGTACATATCCGAGTTAACACAAACTATTCTATATAAATCGGTTCAGTTTGGTCTTTAATGGGCTGAAATCAAACATATAATATCACCGGAAGCTTAAAATAGTGCAGAAAAGTTCACCTGGCTTGAGTGTATTGTGGATTCTAATTTCATATTTTTAATAATTGTAAATGTATGTTTAAGAAAATATAGATTTTCTATTAATAGAAGCAATGAGAACAATTTCCAAGCATATCAATTTACATCTTAACATGAAAATGAACATTTTATTAGTTCAATTTTAGTATTGTCTATTATTTGTAAGGTCCTTAAGATATCTTGATGGAGTATCAGACCAATTTTCAGCCCTTTTGAAGAAAGCAATCACAAATGCTTTTTCCGGATGCGAATACTTTCACCGCTATCCCCTATTCCACTTTTCGATCCCCACGGCTATTCCAAAACTGACAATTTCCGTTCAAAGTGAAGTTTTTTACATTTTGTCACACAATGAGGAAAAATCGATTTTGAGACTAAATCACATTTACTTACATGGTTGAGATTGTTTCATTTCTGAAAGAATGATAAGTATTTTCATGGATAAAGTATATGGTGAATTATTTCTGAGACGCTATTGGCTGTTGGAGCAACATTTGATTCTATCATCACAAAGTGTGGCCACATGAACTGTACCTTTTTTGAAGTTGCAAAGTGCTTAGGACGCATGCAGTCTCGCCCGATCAGGTTCAACTCTCCGAGGTGCAGCTTGCCGATTTTTGACAAAGTGCTATTCTTGATTTGTAAAAAGGTGGAAAAATGAAGTGCATTAAACAAGCATTAATATTTCAAAATGATAACATGATGTGATAAAGAAGACATATACCATAGAAGAGATAATAAATAATAGCACACACACACACACTCTCACACACACATACACACACACACATATATATATATATAATATATATGTATATATTGATAAATATAGATATAATCAATATATACATTGATATATATTGATAAATATACATTGATAAATATATGAATTGATAAAGTTTGGATCAAGAATGTGGTGTGAATAAATATTTCTAATATGGTGAAAAGAAGAATGGGAAAATGGGAAATGGTGGAGCACGTGCTGTTGAGAAAACAGGGAGTACATACATTTCTGCTACCACCTATGACTTTAGGTTTATTGGGCGTCATAAACAATTCCCCAATATGCATTCTACGCTGAGCCAATACACGTTCAGTCTAAAGGTCAATAACAGCGGGTCAAGGTCACATAATACAATGCACAGCTTATGGATATGAGGAAAGAATTATAAAGGTAAACTTTAGAAGAGAATTATGTTGAAGACAAAATCTCACGTTAACAATGGACAAATAAATATGAAGCAGAAATCTTGCAATATCGGCTGAAATCTGAATAAATGTATATTATACTGAGGTGAATTAATAAATGTCATATATGTTAAATGGATTAACATAATCTTCAGGTAATTTGAAGTTTTTAAATTAGATATACCAAAATATGAATATCACAGCCTGGTTTATATCATGTCATGTTAATTTGTCATATCTTGATTTATATAATATATGCAGAATGTGGTAGACTCACCTTTTTGTTAATTATTTTAACTGCCCATCGTTCACCACTTTCCCGATGCACACATCTATAAACAACAGAGGTGGCCCCCCTGCAAAATAACCACCATTAATAATTATATCACAGACGTGGCCCCCCTGCAAAATAACCACTATCAACAATTATATCACAGACGTGGCCCCCCTGCAAAATAACCACCATCAATAATTATATCACAGACGTGGCCCCCCTGCAAAATAACCACTATCAACAATTATATCACAGACGTGGCCCCCCTGCAAAATAACCACCATCAATTATTATATCACAGACGTGGCCCCCCTGCAAAATAACCACTATCAACAATTATATCACAGACGTGGCCCCCTACAAAATAACCACCATCAAGAGTGATATCACGGACGTGGCCCCCTGCAAAATAACCACCATCAACAATTATATCACAGACGTGGCCCCCCCTACAAAATAACCACCATCAAGAGTGATATCACAGACGTGGCCCCCTACAAAATAACCACCATCAACAATTATATCACAGACGTGGCCCCCTACAAAATAACCACCATCAACAATTATATCACAGACGTGGCCCCCTACAAAATAACCACCATCAACAATTATATCACAGACGTGGCCCCCCTGCAAAATAACCATCATCAAGAGTGATATCACAGACGTGGCCCCCTACAAAATAACCACCATCAAGAGTGATATCACAGACGTGGCCCCCTACAAAATAACCACCATCAACAATGGATGGTTCTGCGCATGTGCGCGAGTGGAATGGCGACTTTAGTTTGAGCTCCGATAAAATCGTCTTTATTGTCGGTTTTAAAGGTATCTATCTCTAGTCTTTTGCCACACCCTCACGCTAAGAACCCTAACCTTACAGTGGTCTATCTGATACCAGACTTTTAGCAGGCTCTGACGGCAGTATTGATTGGAAATCCGCTCGCGAGGGTGGGATCATACTGTGTTGTCTTTGCGAGGCACCGCGCTCACGAGCATCCACTCTGTGCTGCCTGTGTCGAGTGCTAAAGTTTGATACACTTAACCTACTGTTTTCTTTCTTTCACCAGCCCTCACAGGCCTTCGGGTGAAATCCTATATTACACTAGCCTTACAGGCCTTCGGGTGTAATATCTATAAAATCCCTTTACTTTCACCAGCCTCACTGGCCTTCGGGTGAAATTTCTGGGTGAAATTACACTATCCTACCAGGCCCTCGAGTGTAATATATTCAAGTCGCCAGCCCACACTGGGCCTTCGGGTGCATATTTCTAACACCAGCCTTCTGCCAGGCCTTCAGGTGTCTAGTTAAAGAATAAGACACAAATTTTCACAAATTGCCTTTGGGGAGTATTGCTGCTATTTATAGCGACTTCCACAAGATTTACCTGCAGTCAATGATATAGTGTACTATTACGGTAGTTCATAATACAGAACGTGTCAAGCTCTCATATAGCAGCTTATATACACAAGAGATTACCTACCTGTTCAATGCTACACAATCATGGCTTTGTTTGTATATGCTCATGCTTCAACATATACAACAAGAATAGTGGCGAAACCACAAAGACACTTACCTTGCCCCACAATGGTATAGGGTCAAATAAAATCCTGCTGTGTGACACTCATACTAGCATCTTCACGAAGAATTCCTCTTTGGAAAATATTAATTTTAATATTATTCCACGTGCTTACTTCAGGTTGCTGCAGGAGTTGATTGCAAACTCAAATATTAATATATTTGAGTCTGAGCATGAAATTGAACTGTTCCCTGCTCAATTTCGCTTGGTGCTCGATACCTGCGATTACATAAAATCGGACACGCTACTATCTGTACATGGAGTGAGCAAGCAAAATTGTCAGTTCAATTTTGTTAAATATACACAAATATCGCACCCAAAACATCTTTATTGGGAAAACATATTTATTCTGCCTCCTCGGCCACAAAAACACAGACTGAACAACAAATATGTTGAAAGTCCATGCAATTCGTCAAAATCATGCAGTTTTGGCAAAATTATCAGAGGGGGCGCTGTTCGTGGTAGGAATGTAAAAAATACACATTCGTCTGCTCGACCAGCCAATAATAGGCCTGCGGGGCCGGCTCCGACTACATGTGCTCGCAACAGTAATCGGTTCAATTGTTTACGTTATAGTGGACAATCATCTTATGAACAAGCCACGCCCAACTATACCACGTGGTCTGACCTGACCAATCACAATGCGGCAAGACCTGCGGGGCCGGCTCCAACTACACGTGCTCGCTCTGCGCCACGTGGTCAGCCACGTTCTGTAAACAAACAACATTCTCGTATTAAGAATCTTAATAGGAACGGGAAGAAAACATTAAACATTGGATGTTGCAATGTACAGAGCATATCTAGCAAGATCCTGCCAGTAAAAGATTATTTTACTGAGCATGACCTTGATGCCCTGTTCATGACTGAAACTTGGATGCATGACTCAAAATCTGACAAAGTCAAAAGTGAACTTAAAGCAGGCTCACTTGAATTTGAGTCTTTTCCTAGGATTGGTCGGACAGGGGGAGGATTAGGGATTTTATACAAATCTGAACTCCCTTTCACAACCAATAGGGCCAACCAACCAGTAGTCACCACCATGGAGCTCATGGAGTCATCCATCACACTGAAGGGAAAAAAGATAACATTTGTGGTGATATACAGACCTGAACCATCTGATCGGAATAGATATACCTACTCTGAGTTCTATGATGAGTTTACCCAGTTGGTTGCACACTATGGTTCCTTTAGTCATGAGGTCATTTTCCTTGGTGACTACAACTTCCATGTCAACCTGCCCTTAAAGCCTGATGTCATTAAGTTTAATGACATCCTATCTACCTTTGATCTAACACAATGGGTTCAGGAACCAACCCATAGGTTAGGGAACACCCTTGACCTAATCATTACCTTTAGGGGTAATAAGTTCCTGAAGAGTCACCTGGTAGATGAATACTTATCTGATCATAAAATGATTAAGATTTACCTTGATATTATACCTCCTAAACCCCCCAAAAAATCTATCAAATTTAGGAATTTCAAGGGATTAGATCTTGAATCCCTAAGAAGGGACATCAAATCCCTAACTGATAGAGAGACAACTTGGGAACATTTATCCTTGGAGGACATGGTAAATTACTATGATAGGGAACTCACATCACTCATGGATAAACATGCACCTATCAAAGGTGCCAAGGTCACCCAACGCAAACCTGTACCCTGGATGAGTGACCAATTAAAGCTGGAAAGATCTCTCAAGAGGAGACTTGAGAGAAAAATGAGCAAGACTGGCTCTCACATTGACAAGGAGCTGTATAACTCTCAGAGGAACAAATACAACTCAATGCTTAAATCTGCTCAATCAGCATATTTTTCCAACCTGGTTGAGGAAAACAAACATGACCCTAAAAAGCTCTTTAGAGTCATTGACACAGTCATGCACAAGAAAAAGGACACACCTATGCCCCAATCTGACTGTGAGATCACTCAAGCTGAGAAGTTTAACACATTCTTTCTTGAAAAAATAGAGAGAATCCGCCTGGACATTGATAATGCTCCATCCTGCCAAACTTCGCCACCAGGTGACACTGCGAACAATAGTACTACATGTCTGGAAAGCTTCACACCCTTAAAGGGGGAGTTCCTAATAATTGGGTTGTACCCCAAACCATGTGTTTTTTTGTCATAAAATCATTCATTTGGTTGCTAGTAGTCATCTCACAAATTTCAAGTGTATCTTGTAAACGTTGTGATGATCAAATTTCACTTCAAAGTTTGGATCATGACATATCTCCGAAGTCAGTCCGGAATTTTATTACCCCCTGTCACGTGGGGTGGTGACGTAGAGAGTGTAACATTTTGGGAAAACCCCTAGCCCAGCATCATGGAGTCGGAGGGAGATTTTACAGATAGTGTTTGTTCAACAAGTGTTTCTGACATAATAGAGGTCCAAAGTTTATGTGGATCATCTGAGGATGAAAGAAGTGGGTCTGAGCCACCTTCAGGTAGCTTTATTGAGCAGGGTAAAGTTCAGGGATGGCAATTTGCCCCCCCCACAACAAACAAGACTCGTAGCCTGCAAACTGTGATTGAGAAGAGTCTGACAGTGGGGATGATCTTCAACAAATCAAAATAGTATATGTTATGATAGCAGATAGTATGTTATGACACAACATACCACACTGTGCCAATTAACAATTATGAAAACAAAACACGAACCTTGGCCATGCGATTTAACTTATCTTATTTTTCAGTCATTTGTATGGACCACAAAGTATATACTCAAAGTTTAAAATCTTGAAAAGACTTGCATATCACAAACATGTTCATATAAAATAATAGTTAAAAGAGGTTTTTAAATTAAGGACCATTTTCTTTAAATTAGACAATATTTTGGTAAATGTTTTCCTGGGGACAACACATTGAATCACTGAGGTATCTACATTCACCTCTCATTTCAGCACCCTGACCTAGTATGCTTAGTCTTAGTCTCAGCCTAGTGTTTCTGACACTGCCACTTGATCATGGCATCAGTAGTGGAGACTTGTCTAGAACTTCTTTCCTCTATTTTGTGGATTGTGAAATGACCTCTGTTCAGCTAATCTAATCATCACTAGGTTTGGGATGTGGTCTAATAAGAATTACAGTTCATTTTAGCCTAGGGAACCTCTGGTAGTCATTGTTTCAGGCCCAACTGTTACCATATTGTGACTCAAGAACAGAATGTTCTCTTCATAGATAACCCTGGCTGTGTTTCAAACCTGCGTATTTTGTGTATTTCAAACTTTTGTTGCCACAATTTTTGGGGAATTGAAAACA
The DNA here is from genome assembly GCA_949316495.1 of Amphiduros pacificus. Classification (NCBI taxonomy): domain Eukaryota; kingdom Metazoa; phylum Annelida; class Polychaeta; order Phyllodocida; family Hesionidae; genus Amphiduros; species Amphiduros pacificus. The sequence goes on from OX439010.1 coordinate 13,694,215, forward strand.
TTGATCCCTTGTCAATTACTTTTGTTGCAAATATTTATAACACACAATTCCCCTGACATTGAGGGCAGCTTATTTTGAGTACATGTTGAGGGGCCAGCTTCACCCACCATTGTGAGACCCAGTTTCCGGGATAAGGAGTTACACCCGTGACGTATAATCTCCGAAGTTTTATTACCCTGCCGAACCCGACCATTCTTTCCAGGACAGCCTGCTGCCACAACAAAGATCCACTTTGTAAATAAACAGTTGGCCAGATTAATGTAGGAAGTGTGTGATATGATATCTTATTACCATATATTTCATTACATGTTAAAAAAAAATAAGGTTAGATTATTAGGAACTCCCCCTTTAACCATTGACGACGTACGGAAATTGGTCAAAAGGTCTGCAAAGAAGTCATGTGACCTGGATCCAATTCCAACCTGGCTCTTACTTGACCTCTTAGATGACCTCTTACCAATAATTACTTCCATCATAAATAAATCATTGATGGAATCAGCAGTATCGGAAAATATGAAAATAGCTATCATAACACCCCTGCTGAAGAAACTTGGTCTAGAACTGGTTGAAAAAAATTATAGGCCTGTTTCCAACCTAACATTTGTCTCTAAACTAACTGAGAGGGCGGTTGCAGACCAACTAGTCCCCCATCTTGTAAGGAATGGTCTTACTGACAAGTTTCAATCAGCCTACAAAGAATATCACAGCACTGAAACCGCTTTGTTAAAAGTGCAAAATGATATCTTGGGTGCTCTAGACAATAGAAAGTCAGTTATCTTGCTGTTGCTTGACCTTTCCGCTGCCTTTGACACTATTGACCATCAAATCCTTTTGGACAGACTGAGGGATAGATGCAACGTCAAAGGTCATGCACTCTCCTGGATTCGGTCATACCTAATGGACAGGAAGCAATGTGTGAAGGTGGGGATCCATAGATCCCGTCTGAAATCCTTAAAATATGGGGTACCCCAAGGCTCAGTCCTGGGTCCTATACTGTTCACCATTTACATGACACCCCTATCTGATATACTTGCCAAATATGGTCTGAGCTATCACATTTATGCAGATGATACTCAGATCTACATCCCTGTTGACCACGCTTCTCCCCATCATGTGGATATGAGCAGACACAAACTGGAGGAGTGTGTCAGTGAGGTCAGAAACTTCCTCATATCAAACAAGATGAAGATAAATGATGGAAAAACTGAGATGCTCATATGTACTGACAGGTACAGTACTACCACCCATAGCAGTATCCCAACCACAATCAGAGTGGGTGACTCTGATATTGCTCCTAGTCAGTCAGTGGTTGACCTTGGTATCACATTTGACTCCAACATGGACATGAAGGCCCAGATCAAGAAAATGTGTCAGAAAGGCTATTATCACATCAGGAACTTGGCGGCCATCAGACATTGTCTAGACGAGAAGACCGCGGTAACACTTACCCATGCTTTTGTTACATCCACCCTTGACTATGGTAATGGTCTTCTGGCAGGTCTTCCTAAAACTGACATCAGGAAACTGCAATACCTCCAAAACTCTGCAGCACGGGTAGTTGGAAAAATCAGGAAATTTGATCACATTTCAGGAAAATTACGGGAACTGCACTGGCTTCCTGTTCACGCGAGAATTGATTTTAAAATTCTTCTATTAACCTGGAAAGCCCTTAATGGTAAGGCTCCGCCTTACTTACGGGATCTACTCCTGATTAAAGAAGGTGAACGCTGTCTAAGATCCAATGATGGCACCCACCTACAGGTACCTAATACTAGGCTAAGAACAGTAGGTGACAGGGCCTTCTCATCTGTAGGTCCACGACTATGGAATTCCTTGCCTACTAATATTAGGACAAGTACTTCAGTCTCCTCGTTTAAGAATAGGCTGAAAACTCATCTCTTCAGGATGCATGTCCTGAGCTCAGCGCTATGAACAGACTTGTCTGGTATCAGTGCTATACAAATTTTATTATTATTATTATTAATTATATCATAGACGTGGCCCCCTACAAAATAACCACCATCAAGAGTGATATCACAGACGTGGCCCCCCCTACAAAATAACCATCATCAAGAGTGATATCACGGACGTGGCCCCCTACAAAATAACCACCATCAACAATTATATCACAGACGTGGCCCCCTACAAAATAACCACGATCAAGAGTGATATCACAGACGTGGCCCCCCCCTACAAAATAACCATCATCAAGAGTGATATCACAGACGTGGCCCCCTACAAAATAACCACCATCAAGAGTGATATCACAGACATGGCCCCCCTGCAAAATAACCATCATCAAGAGTGATATCACAGACGTGGCCCCCTACAAAATAACCACCATCAAGAGTGATATCACAGACGTGGCCCCCCCCTACAAAATAACCACCATCAACAATTATATCACAGACGTGGCCCCCTACAAAATAACCACCATCAAGAGTGATATCACAGACGTGGCCCCCCCTACAAAATAGCCATCATCAAGAGTGATATCACGGACGTGGCCCCCTACAAAATAACCACCATCAACAATTATATCACAGACGTGGCCCCCTACAAAATAACCACCATCAAGAGTGATATCACAGACGTGGCCCCCCTACAAAATAACCATCATCAAGAGTGATATCACAGACGTGGCCCCCTACAAAATAACCACCATCAACAATTATATCACAGACGTGGCCCCCTACAAAATAACCACCATCATCAATTATATCACAGACGTGGCCCCCTACAAAATAACCACCATCAAGAGTGATATCACAGACGTGCCCCCCCCTACAAAATAACCATCATCAAGAGTGATATCACAGACGTGGCCCCCTACAAAATAACCATCATCAAGAGTGATATCACAGACGTGGCCCCCTATAAAATAACCACCATCAACAATTATATCACAGACGTGGCCCCCTACAAAATAACCACCATCAAGAGTGATATCACAGACGTGGCCCCCCCTACAAAATAACCATCATCAAGAGTGATATCACAGACGTGGCCCCCTACAAAATAACCATCATCAAGAGTGATATCACAGACGTGGCCCCCTACAAAATAACCACCATCAAGAGTGATATCACGGACGTGGCCCCCTACAAAATAACCACCATCAACAATTATATCACAGACGTGGCCCCCTACAAAATAACCACCATCAAGAGTGATATCACAGACGTGGCCCCCTACAAAATAACCACCATCAACAATTATATCACAGACGTGGCCCCCTACAAAATAACCACCATCAAGAGTGATATCACAGACGTGGCCCCCCTACAAAATAACCATCATCAAGAGTGATATCACAGACGTGGCCCCCTACAAAATAACCACCATCAACAATTATATCACAGACGTGGCCCCCTACAAAATAACCACCATCATCAATTATATCACAGACGTGGCCCCCTACAAAATAACCACCATCAAGAGTGATATCACAGACGTGCCCCCCCTATAAAATAACCATCATCAAGAGTGATATCACAGACGTGGCCCCCTACAAAATAACCATCATCAAGAGTGATATCACAGACGTGGCCCCCTACAAAATAACCACCATCAACAATTATATCACAGACGTGGCCCCCTACAAAATAACCACCATCAAGAGTGATATCACAGACGTGGCCCCCCCCCCCTACAAAATAACCATCATCAAGAGTGATATCACAGACGTGGCCCCCTACAAAATAACCATCATCAAGAGTGATATCACAGACGTGGCCCCCTACAAAATAACCACCATCAACAATTATATCACATACAAGTTGATATATCTAATTTAATCTAATATTTCTTTGTAATCTTTACGATTTCACCAGGTCTTTATAGCATTACATTCACTAATATTGTTACGTTATGGAAAGGTCCTGTATAAGGACAGGTGTACGTGTCTGTGACGGGCTCTTTGAAGGTAATACACGGGCTGAAACTCATCTGTCCTCTGCCCCCGGCCAACAGCAGCTGGTCCGCATCAAGGCTCAGAGCATCAAAGGGCTCCACTCTTCCCAATATTCAACTTTATGCACTATGGTCTCAGTTTAATATAAGCAAATTTAACCTTTATTCCAATATTTTAGCATAGTTAACTTTTCTAAATATGTTTGAACATAAACGTTGGAATATTAACGTAGCAATAAAGTTTGACCTTGTTTTCTTTTGTTTTTTAAATGTTTTCATTTAAAGGCTTTAAAGCACAAAAGTGATTATATGGAGTGTAGAATAATTCCAGTAATGATGTATACAGTCTATGCCACCTGTCATCTGTGGAAGCCATTCAGAAGAGGTCTGTTAGCCATTTATGCTTTCCCCTGACCTGGCTGTCACACCTAATCTGGTAAACACTTCCTGATGATGAGAAATGTTTGATTTGTTTGTGTATTTATGTTGAACACTCAATTTTACATTCGTAAAAGGTCATGGTCAAAGAGAAATATAAAAATTAAAACAAATCCAATATTTGAAAAAAAAACATTGTTTGAATACACAATCTAGAACCTGAGAAGAGCTGGTGGAATGCTTAAAATTGCTAATGCTTAAAATTGCTAATCATACGAAGCAGATTATATAAAATGTTATATTCAAATTATTTCATATATATATATATATATATATATATATATATATATATATATATATATATATATATATATATATATATATATATATATATATATATATATATATATATATATATATATATATATATATATATATATATATATATATATATATATATATATATCAGTCTGATTCTAGAAGTGTATTGTTATATTATCAATTTCATATCTCAAATTAACTTCTCATATTTTTCTCAGGTGCAACTTTGCAACAGAACCCTGCTACCTGAACATAATGTGTCACTCTCTGTGAAGAAGAACTGGGGATCTTCTTGACTCAATTAATATCAATATATAATTAAGATAAGGTGAAATTAGCTTGATCATCACACCAATGTCACAACAACATAAATGATGACACTACCCTGGATTAATTAGTGAATAATTGACACTTACTTCCCCAGCTGTTTTCCTAAATCATAGAACTCTTCAAAAGCATGATCAACAATGGCCTCCTTCACCCAGTTATCATCGCTCTCATCATTCATATCATCATATGTGCTGTTCATCATGTTAACTCTCTGATATTCTTAGGGTTACTCTGGAGATTGCTTTGCTGAGACTGACTCTAGGTCCATACACCTGTATGTAGATCTGGGCAATCCTGGAAGTTAATATCCTGCTACCTATGCTGAAGTCCCGCTCTCTAAGTCTGCCAGTCACCGTAATTTATGTAAATATGTTGACAATCCTGGTCCTATTGAAATATCAGGTAATAATCGTTTTTGAAAATGTTCATAATCCTGAATTTCTTATCTAGCAAATATATGTATATTTTTAGAACTATACATCACATCAATCCGCTTGTTTTTGCAACGTTCAGAATTGATACTTATATAAAATTCACCTGTACGAATCTATAAGATTCGTATGTAAATGATGGACACTTGGAAGGCAGAAGTGGACTAATGCTTCCTGGCTCCCTGCAGTGAGCTGCTCATTGACGTAAGCCAGCCCTCTGAGTTACTCAGAAACATCCCCATTAAAAGGACTGCTCATTTATCATGGACTGGGGTTTGCCCTACCAAATGTGACCAAATACAATCTGGCATGTTCTTTCATATCTGTATCTACAATTTCACAGGTTACACAAGTAACACATTAATCTAATTTGTTCTAATATAGATGCAGAATGTGTACTGCAAATGAAATGAAATAAACATTTGAATCCTTCACAATTATCATTGAAAACGTTTTTGTTATTTCGATTCTTGTCATAATAAGCTTATTTTGACGTAATACTAACTTTGGGAATTGGGAAGATATATCGTTTTTATATTAATAAGACGTTTAATTTTGTATTCAACGCTACAAACACTTGAATTTGAAAACACAATGTTTGATTCCCATGATAAATTCATATATGTATGATTATATTATTACATACTCATTTATAAACAAAATGTTGATCTTTTACTGAATGGGGAATAATTGAGTTCAGCATCATTGAATATTTGGAGTATCATTTTCTTTTAGAAAAAGCAGGGCACTGTATTAAAGTGAATGACCTCTTTCTCCTCCAAATCGATATTGCATAGTTTGTACTCTACAAGCTATGAATAGGTCACAGGGAATTTACCAAACTAAATAACTGAAAATGCTTTTTGCAGTTCTTTCAAAATAAACGAACGGTTCTTTTGTCTGGTTGGATAACATCAGCCCACGTGACGAGAGAAGGTGAAAATGAGATCAAAGAGAATGGCACGTGTCATTCCACCTGTCCCACATTATACACAGCAATAGTGAACTGTGTTACTCATTAAGGCGACCAGGATAGAGAATAGTGTAAGCCCTGATTACATGATTGGGCTGGTAACCAACCACATCAGACTGGGTGATCAAGAATCAATCATAAAATCTTCAATAAGAGACAAAGAGATAAGGGGATAAAATAATAATTGAAATTTACGTCGCCTGCGTGAGATTCAAATCAATAACAAATACTATTTTAGCAGCTGGGTTACATATTTTGGTTCGGTTAATAGCCATGTCTTTTTCCCAAAAGCTATTATACCTGAATTCGGAGGTGAAACACTGTAGTCAGGATCCGAAACCAAAATGGCCGAAGGTTGGTCAAAGATTGCGTCAACATCTCTTAAGGGCCCATAGCACATTATGTCCCCACACAATAGTATAGTATGTAACATCTATTTGTGTAAAATAAGAATAGTTTATTAATTAGAGATAAACCCATTTAGGCCTTTTACTTGAGGCGCACCTACATGTAATACATACATATCATTATCACGTGTCTTAATAAAACTATGAGCTCCGCACACACATCCTGTTTGTGGACCTATCACTGCAGTCGAGACAATATGTCCCCTGCCAATCTCCCGGCCGATCAATGATTAAATATAGAGGAGTTGTACTTATTTAGGATATAAACTTGGAGATCGACAATCGGCATATCATAGTGATGGGAAACAAGGACAATTATTTCGACCAATCAGATATCAGCTACCAAAGGGCTACAAGAAATGGCCCAGAGTAACAATGGCAGGAGATGCATTCTAGCTGCATTTCAACCTTGCAAACCTAAACAAAATACTAAGTATCTAATAATTCCCGAAAAAGTTCTGCAACTTTCCCCTTCATTGTAGAACATTGCATGAATAACCCTTAAAAATAATTTGAGCCATGTTTTCGTGCTTTTAGAACTTCTCTATCCCTGTCACTAATGATTTTGCCGGTGACAACAGTAGCGGATCCAGGATTTTTTACCCCGGGGGGCTCAAATGTGCTTAGGTAAGGGACTCCAGTCCCATAAAGTAAGGGTCTCCAGTATGAAAGGCCATCCCTGTCATTGAACAACCAATAAGAACACGGGGATTTCTGCTTACGCGCTCCCAAATCTCTCCAGTTCCCGAAAGCCCCCCAAGCCACAGACCCCGGGGGGCCTCAGCCTCCAAAGCCAGCCCCCTCCCCCGGATCCGCCACTGGACAAAATTGTTGAGAATGCTTTTACCGCTATGGCATTTTGAGGTTTTCATTTGTTCCATTCCAAAGACTTTGTGCTCAACATTTGCTATTTACTCATAGAGGAATAACACATACATAGTTACCAACAAATCCACCATATTTTTGGTAAGTTCTGCTAATTATATTGGTGAAGTCCCCATAGAACCTGTCTGGAGTAATCCTTGTATAAGATATGTTTACCAAGTCATTTGACAGGAGATAAGGATTTGGTCCACCAGGTGTCACCTCTACCATGGCTTGTCAGAGCACTTGGCATCCCTGCAACATTGACGATGGAGTATTTGAGCATGAACTGTGATATTTATAGGTAGAGTTCAGGGTTACAGTATCAGTTTTGAAAATGTTTAGTTTAAATTTAAGAGTGGAATCTCGAAAAATATGGGAACAGATAAATAACATTAGAGGAGGGTTGAAGTTTTAAATTTAGTTAATTTGTGTTGTGGTGCATTTACATAAACCTTATTTAATTTTGGAAAGCAGGTTTTTGAAGCATCCCTATGTGTCAGCACAACATATTCTCCATGCATATACGTCCTATAGTGACGAGGGTCAAATGGGCAGGCACGTCCATATGAGACGTGCTGTGAGTCGTCACATTGCGCAGGTGCAGGCATACGAACCCTGGTGGTCACTTGGAGAATAAAAGAAGAGCTCCCCCTGGGCAGCAAGTGGGGAATTAACATGCCTAGGTCGTGCATACAAATGATAAGTGGTCATCGTAGGCCCCCATCATAGTAGGCTATATATCATGTAATGTCTGGTCACGCTTTTTAATGATCTTTTTTTGTACTTTTAGTGTACAACAGTTCTGAACTCCCTGATATAGGCTAATTGATGACAGTTTAATTTGTTCTGGTGTACTCGTCCACATGCGACGAATGTTGCCTCCCAGTACGTCAATTATTGACGTGATTAGGCAGTACATGCTCGTCACACAGTTGACGAATTGATGGGAGAATGCATCAATTCAGCAACACTTTCAATTCGATATAAACATTCCATTAACTGTTCCAAAAGTAAATTACCATTTATCACAAGCTTGTATGTTTTGAAAATAGTGAACTCAGCCACTATGAGAAGTCGACCCTCACAGAACCTAACCCACTTAGATTTAGACAACGTCGATTATAAATAAGTAAAGCTTTGTCAGTATTATTCCCCACCATACCTATCGTATTCTGTGTTACATATCATATATATGAAGTGTCATAAGATACATTCAGAATACCTGAGGTTAATGGTGTGCCTTATCAGTCCCTTATCAGTCCCTTATCAGTGCCTTATCAGGTTGACCTGGAGTTATGTCAGCACTGCTCACGCCTGCCTACACGTGGATTAGAAGCGTTTCTGGATAACAATGTCAATAACTGAATCCAGGTATCCACAAAATGCAAATAATCGCATTTCATGACTTGTAGTTCCACAGAGGAGAAACAATATGTTTTACCATTATTAAGGGGTCTGAAGGCAACACTATCTGTCAGGTAGGAAATGCCGTTCCTGTGTGTGTGTGCAACTTTCCACAGAATTGATCTCTGATATTGTTTGATACAGAGTGGAAGGATTGTTTGCATTGATCATAGAAATATCATGACGAAATCTGAAGGAAAGAAAAACAATTGTCTACAAAAATGCAGCAATTTCATCGTGGGAGGATTGGAAAATTTCTTTTACAAGTAAGCATTGCAAATCAAATATTAATGTCAAATATGGTGGATGTGTAATAGAGATATGGTGAATATAATATGAAATGTACACACGCGTTCAAGGTTTCATTTCCATTAAAAACACTTGCTGGGGCTCCTCCCTAATTCCAAACTTAGCCATTTAGAGCACTAAACGGGCTGTTGGTCCAAAACAAAAGCAAAGATCAGGACATTATGGAGTGCTCAGAGTAATATCCAACGTTTTCTGTTATCAAATATTAAGTAAACAGCAGGAAGAAGCAAATAATTAGTCATTTCATAGTGCACTCGATATTTGAGCTCCTCGCTATTTGTTCTTCAATATATGTCATTTTACAAAATGTTTTGTGTTAGTGATTACTCAGTAAATTCTCTCTTAATGCATCTATTATGTAATATGTTAAACTAGATTTGTTTATATTGCTTGTATTGCCTACTTTTGGGCTGTGTTGTTTTAATTCATGACATATATATTTGGTATAAATGATAACTGGATTTTTTATTTCATGATTGGTTTTTTGTTATTTGGATATTGTTAATATATTTGATATAAGTGATCAGTATGTTACATTTATATTGGTTGGTTGATTATTCTAGGTTGGGTGTGGCTATTGGTAGGCACCCCTTCATAGTGATCCTGATCTCTCTTGCTGTACTAGTTGCCTTTCTTCCGGGGATCCCTCTGTTCTTCTACCAGGAGAATCGTACAGACAAGCTGTGGGTGGCAAGCAACTCTGAAGCCATCAAGAACAAGCAATGGGTGGATGAAAACTTCCCAAATAAAGTCAGATTTAATAGTTACCTCGTCACTGATGAGGATAATGTTCTCACACCAACTGTCCTGAAAGCCGTGAGTAAAACAAAATTTATCATAATTATATTGAAACATAGAATGGGAACAGTAATGATGGGAACAGTAATGTTAATGCTAATCATCTGTTTACATATCATGATATTGTGAATATCATTAATTAAGTTGAGTTTATTTACATGTACACAAATCTGTTTTGGTTATAGATTTTGTCTCTGGATGAACAAGTGAAGCAACTGAACAAATCGGACTGGTATGACTGGGAAATCATATGTGGAAGGTAGGAACATTCATAAGATTACAGGACTGGGGTATGATTAAGCAAAGATAGTCACATTCAAAGGAATGTGTGAGTGTTTTAGGAGACTTTATAGGTGTTTTAATGATGTCCTTTGGGGCGTGCCACCCATTCCAGTGTCATTTGCATACCTGTTAGCCTAATCACCAGATTTGTTATTAAATAATTCTGAAGCATTGCTTTAATAATACTTGATCATAAACTAGTACATTCTTATATAACTGGCCTTTAGCGTGTTATATATTATTACCATGTGGGTCATAAGTTCGTTCAGTTAACTTATCAGTTTATCTTCCAATCAAATCTGATAGTCTTAATATTTGACAATCGGAACATCCTATACGACACAGGGTGTTGCTAAATGAATTTTATTGCAGAATGAACATTGATTTGTTGTTTCAGATTGGGGTCAGAGTGTACCAACAAGATCTGATAGTCTCAACATTTGACAATCGGAACATCCTATACGACACAGGGTGTTGCTAAATGAACTTTATTGCAGAATGAACATTGCTTTGTTGTTTCAGATTGGGGTCAGAGTGTTGGTCAAACAGTCTGCTTGAGTTGTGGTCCTTCAATGCTACAATTATAAACTCACTCACCCAGCAAGAAATATTGGACACTATTAATACTGTGGCCATAAGGTGTGATTTTACAGATATAGACAACCATATTCATGTAAATACGAAAGATATAGTTGAGAGATAAAGTTTTAAAAGCACCAGTGTAAAATAATAATATCTGTACAACCCCATGACTAATTTAATGAAAATATATCCAAATGTTTTGTTTAAAATATAATCTTATTTGCAGTCCTGTCTATGGCAATGTTTTTGATATTGGTTCAGTTCTGGGAGGTATCCAGAGAGATGAGGATGGAGCAATTAGCGCTGCCCTGGCAACCACTATGCTCTATGTCATCCAATATAACTTCACACTGCAAGGAGGCAATGAGGTACACAATGTATAAGGTACACAATGTATCAAAAGCGACGGATGATCTCAATGTTCTTTTCCCCATTGAAAAGTACACACCTGAAATTCAAACTTTATCTAAACATTTATTTGTCCATATAGATAGATAGATACAATGGATAACATGATATCATATATGTTTAACATACAAATCATGGTCAAGTAGAAAAACACATTGGCCACTGTAATGGCTGCCACCCAACTGGAACTGTACAACTCAACAGGAACCAGACCTCTACAACTCCTATAAATTTGAAAATTGATAAAGGAGACAGGCCAGGGCCCTATAGAACACAATTTCCATAATGCAAAAATTGGAAGCAATTAAACCTATAAAATAAATAGATAAGGAAAGAAGATTCTTCAAACAATTTAATCCTTTACTTTGAACAAAATAAAATTATATTTAGGGGTTCTATGGGTGTTAGTGGTGAGTGTCCTCTGGTGGCAGATTTCCTGAGCGAACTACTCTCTTTTTCCGCCAAAATAGAACGTTTTCAAAAAAGTATAGGAAAACTGTTCAATTGTCAAAATGAGTTTTTTCCTCAAACCATTCTTGTCACGAAATGACATATTATGATATTTTTTGTAATAAAACTATTGATCTATTATTTGAAAATCACATTTGACATTTTCTTCATATATTGAAAGCTTGATATGATATTAACCCATATAAAGTGGCACAGTAATGCTACTGCTCCAAGATTTCTTATATCGTGTCAAATGTTAAAGGGAAAAGGTTATGCAGATTGTGGGATCTTAATAAAGTGGGTTTCCAAACAACTTTGTAAAGGAGATCTTAATAATATTTACCCTGATTACAGATTCTCTATATTTCAAAAACATTAATAGAAAAATATAATTTTTTTCACCTCGCTTAACATATCCGATTGATAAACAAATTATAGAAATGAAAACGAGAAAATCTGTTGGATCAAATGAAATGAATTAAATACAGCTAAAAACAACTCCTGCTGTGTAATCTACAGAACTATTCTTCTTTCTTCTTCATTTCTCATCACAACTATCATCAAAGAGAAAAGGACAAGAATACTATTTTGACAGAAATATACTTGCAGTCATATGTAATAATTAAAATATTGCAGTGTTAGAATATTGATTAATGTCAGTAGTGCTTTTATTAGAGAATGTATTTTTCTACTGTAAATGTATCAATTCCCATGAAGTACAGAATTAGTTATTATCTCATCTGCCACTAGGGACACTCATTGAAAGGACCCATAAATACCCTTAATAAACACTATTTGTAGTTTCCATTTTGGTTGATTCAATGTGTTTGTGTTGTAGGTGGATGAGAGGGCAGATGATTGGGAGCAGGGCTTTCTGGACATTGGGGAAGCAGGTCACCCAAATATCCACGCTCTTTACTACTATGCATTCAGAAGGTTTGTACCTCAAGTCATAAGCACGTTTTGTATGTCACACACAATGGCTGTGGTTATATATCGCCAAACAACTAATATTTCTCCATATCTTTATATTCTGTTGAAAAATAACAAAATGGACTGGAGTGACACATTTATTCCCTTTCGTCTGTTTTAATAATGTGTTGGTGGGGGGTAGGGGGAGAACCCTTAACTGAACCTTCCATGTTGTTGGTAAGGACCTCACCAAGGTTATGTATCAATATATATTTCAGTTTTGGTGATGTTGGAGGTGGCGCCATCACCGGGGATGTGACAAACCTCACTGTGGGATACTTTATCATCATTATCTTCGTCTGTGTCGTTATAGGCAGATTTAATTTTGTGCAGCAAAGGGTGAGCATGGTTATTATGAATGACGTTGATAAGAACACCATAAACCAAACGCCAAGTTCACAAACTTACAAAACTATTTATTTTGTCTTAAATTCAATCCTCCAATGTTTATCACAATTTGCATAATCTTTGTGGCACCTAATGTTTGCCTGATTGTCATGATTTAAGCATCATGTTCTTTGTGGCACCTAATGTTTGCTTGATTGTCAAGATTCAGGCATCATATTCTTTGTGGCACCTAATATTTGCTTGATTGTCAAGATTCAGGCATCATATTCTTTGTGGCACCTAATATTTGCCTGATTGTCATGATTCAGGCATCATATTCTTTGTGACACCTAATGTTTGCCTGATTGTCATGATTTAAGCATCATATTCTTTGTGGCACCTAATATTTGCTTGATTGTCAAGATTCAGGCATAATATTCTTTGTGGCACCTAATGTTTGCCTGATTGTCATGATTTAAGCATCATATTCTTTGTGGCACCTAATATTTGCTTGATTGTCAAGATTCAGGCATAATATTCTTTGTGGCACCTAATGTTTGCCTGATTGTCATGATTCAGGCATCATATTCTTTGTGACACCTAATGTTTGCCTGATTGTCATGATTTAAGCATCATATTCTTTGTGGCACCTAATATTTGCTTGATTGTCAAGATTCAGGCATAATATTCTTTGTGGCACCTAATGTTTGCCTGATTGTCATGATTCAGGCATCATATTCTTTGTGACACCTAATGTTTGCCTGATTGTCATGATTTAAGCATCATATTCTTTGTGGCACCTAATATTTGCTTGATTGTCAAGATTCAGGCATAATATTCTTTGTGGCACCTAATGTTTGCCTGATTGTCATGATTCAGGCATCATATTCTTTGTGACACCTAATGTTTGCCTGATTGTCATGATTTAAGCATCATATTCTTTGTGGCACCTAATATTTGCTTGATTGTCAAGATTCAGGCATAATATTCTTTGTGGCACCTAATGTTTGCCTGATTGTCATGATTCAGGCATCATATTCTTTGTGACACCTAATGTTTGCCTGATTGTCATGATTTAAGCATCATATTCTTTGTGGCACCTAATATTTGCTTGATTGTCAAGATTCAGGCATAATATTCTTTGTGGCACCTAATGTTTGCCTGATTGTCATGATTCAGGCATCATATTCTTTGTGACACCTAATGTTTGCCTGATTGTCATGATTCAGGCATCATATTCTTTGTGACACCTAATGTTTGCCTGATTGTTATGATTTAAGCATCATATTCTTTGTGGCACCTAATATTTGCTTGATTGTCATGATTCAGGCATAATATTCTTTGTGGCACCTAATGTTTGCCTGATTGTCATGATTCAGGCATCATATTCTTTGTGGCACCTAATGTTTGCCTGATTGTCATGATTTAAGCATCATATTCTTTGTGGCACCTAATGTTTGCCTGATTGTCATGATTTAAGCATCATATTATTTGTGGCACCTAATGTTTGCTTGATGTTTACAATGCAGGCGTATGTGACTCTTGCTGGCATAGCTGCCATTGGCTTATCTATCGCTGTCTCCTTTGGATTGTGTTCCTATGCTGGCATCTTCTATGGACAGCTTCACAGTATCTTGCCCTTCCTATTCTTAGGTACAAAGTTTCAGTATATCTAATAACGCTTTAATACAATAAATCACAAATTAAATGCGGTACAAAATCATAGGATAAGACTGTAATGAAATGATTATCTTCTGTTGAATTATTTTTCTTTTTTTAATATATTTACATTAACATTAGATAATTTTAACAGATGAGCTGTCATTCCTGACATAAATCTAACATTTCCCTGCATATAATAGATACCTGACTGTTTTTATTGTTGTCAGGTATTGGCGTGGACGATATGTTTGTGATAGTGCAGGCGTGGGACAACCTGGGTCCTGACACCAGGCACCTTACTGTGTCCGAGAGGATGGGCCTCACATTGAAGGAGGCTGGTGTCTCCATCACCATCACATCTCTCACAGACGTCCTGGCATTCGGGATAGGCGCCTCCACGGTCAGAATGACGTGCTATTTATATTATAAGAGAGGTCTAAATAGTTTAATTTGTTGAAAGTTTGCATTGGGACACATGAATTCCTGGTTCAAATCCCCACCAGTTTCTATTAAGCAATATGAGCAATTTAGGTTTCATCGCTATTTAAGAACCTGCTATTACTACTGGAAACACCCAATCAGGTTACCAGCCAATCCAGGGACTTCACAGATTTTAATTTGTTTCTAAATGTGCCCCTATACTCAGATAGATTCTATTACTGAATTTATGTTTATCGTTCGGCTGATTCTTCCCAAGGGAATAGCGTTTTGAATTTATGCTTTTAATCCAAATGAAATTTTACTGCAATTAGCGTGTAATAGAATGTTCACATTTGGGCCAAACCCCAGGGCTGACTCTGTATACATTATTTATATAGTTAAATACTGGTCCATCCATCGTTAACATTGCTATACTGATGATTCAAAGAAAGGAATTGAACTATTTATATCATCAGGACCGACCGAGTATATGTTTGATTTATCTGATGTTTTCTTCTTTCAGATCCTACCAGCTCTGGAGTCATTCTGTATCTATAGTTGTGTGGGCATTTTGGCGCTGTTCTTCTTCCAGTCAACCTTCTTTGTGGCAGCTCTCAGTCTTAATGAGAGGAGAGCTGAGACCCTCAGGGATGCTTGCTGCTGCTGCTGCATCAGATATCCACAGGACTGGCAGCCAAATGAATGCAGCAAGAACACTCTAGTCAAAACCTTCTTTGAGAAACATTATTCCAGACTTCTTGTAAAAACTCCAGTAAAGGTAAGATATTATGTCAAACATGACGACATGCAAACCATTAATATACAAACATATGTAAAGTATGATTATTATTACCGATATAAATGGCAATATTAACGATAGAATGATTTGTTCCCGATAGGTGGCGATAGTAGTGGTGGCAGCAGGCCTGTTGGGCATGAATCTCTATGGCGTGGTGGAACTGGAGCAGGAATTTGATTACAACTGGTTCCTACCTAGTGACAGCTATGCAGCCAAGTATGTCTCCGCCCAAGAGGACTACTTCCCGGAGTCCGGCCTCTCCAGCACCGTATACATGGGTACCTACCACCATATATACACGTATACCGTAAAGTTAAAGGTGTCTTCATGAGGTAACTTATAGGTATGGTGCTGGGAGTCAGAGTTCTCCAGCACCGTATACCTACAATATATGTACATATACCGTAAAGTTAAAGATGTCTTGATGGGGTAACTTATATTTAAGGGAGTCAGAAAACTTATATTTAAGATGCTGGGAGTCAGAGTTCTCCAGTACCGTATACATGGGTACCTACCTTATATACATATATACCGTAAAGTTAAAGATGTCTTGATGAGGTAACTTATATATTCCTATGGTGCAAGACAACTCCGATGACCCGCACCGTATACATGGATACCTAACTTATATACATATATACCGTAAAGTTAAATACATTAAGGTGAGGCAACTTTCAACCAACTTTTACTCACCTTGGTTCCACTGCGGCTTTCTCAGTTTGACTGTTCTCAGTTGCTACATTCAGTTGATTTTGGATTCCAGACAAATCACTGATGAACTTTTTAATCGCACACGCTGGATTTCGTGTGCCATTAAGCTTCTGCATGTGAGTCACTTTCACACGAGAGAAAAAAAAACACGTCACATATGCAGTTGCCACATCACATGTCATCTACCTCTGAATACAATGATATTTTTTTGTTGATGATGATGTTTTTGTTTTGATGTAGGATCCTTTGATTATTATGGCAGCTTCTCAGACTTCATGGAGCTTTATGGTGCAGTGGAGTCGGATCCTTACACTGCCCAGGATAGTTTAGACAGCTGGTTTGTGGAATATCGTATGTGGCTCAATGAAACACAAGATCCCTTTGTGGATGGCATGCTAAACTATGGTAAGGACAGGAAAGATATGTATATATATATATATATATATATATGTCTGTGTGTTGGTGTCTGTATGTGTCTAATGTCAAGATTATATATCTTTATTAAAAACTTTGATTTAATGATCATTAATGCAGATAACTTCCCCAACTCTAGCTTTTGTTCTGTATTGCAGATAACTTTCCCAGCTCAGAGGTTAACTTCTATTCTTTATTGCAGATAACTTTCCCAGCTCAGAGGTTAACTTCTATTCTTTATTGCAGATAACTTCCCGAACTCTAGCTACTGTTCTTTATTGCAGATAACTTTCCCAGCTCAGAGGCTAACTTCTGTTCTTTATTGCAGATAACTTTCCCAGCTCAGAGGATAACTTCTGTTCTTTATTGCAGATACCTTTCCCAGCTCAGAGGCTAACTTCTACTCACTATTGGTTTACTTCCTATACCAAGGAGGCGGAAGTAGATTCATCAAAGACATCCAATTCACTTCAGATAATCGTA
The DNA here is from genome assembly GCA_949316495.1 of Amphiduros pacificus. Classification (NCBI taxonomy): domain Eukaryota; kingdom Metazoa; phylum Annelida; class Polychaeta; order Phyllodocida; family Hesionidae; genus Amphiduros; species Amphiduros pacificus. The sequence goes on from OX439010.1 coordinate 13,711,855, forward strand.
TAACAGTAGGTGTAATAATAAATATATATAATATGAATAATATATCTAAAATAGGTTACTATATATATATATATATATATATATATATATATATATATATATATATATATATATATATATATATATATATATATATATATATATATATATATATATATATATATATATATATATATATATATATATATATATATATATATATATATATAATCAAATGTGATAAGTTATAATTTGAAACCTGACAATTCCGGTTTTGGCATAATGTAATATTTGTTTAAAATTTCCTGTTCTATCCTAGGCATCCCGTATGGCATTTGGACACATTGAGTTGGGGGATTCTGCGACAGAGATAGATGCCATGGAGAGTATACGGGATTCTGTTCTGTCTGTGGGATTCCCACAATATGAATGTTTCCCCTATACATTTGACTATATTGACTTCGAAACCAACAAGGTGAGACCAGAAAAACATAATATATTTATGCAATATGCAATATATGATTTTAACCTTAGATAAATTCATTTATTTATTTGTGAATAATGTTGATATTGAAGCAACTAATGATGATATTGAATTTGTGAATGTAGGTGATCGGGCAGGAGTTATATAGGAACTTAGGCCTGGCATTTGCCTGTGTTTTTATCATCACCTTGATTCTGATTGCCAACCTATGGACCTGCCTCCTGGTGGCTCTCTGCGTCATCATGACACTGGTAAGTCTTATCATACACACTCAATAGGCCACAGTGACTAATAAGCGCTATGAGCAGGTATTGTCGGGTACTAGCGCTATATGAAGAAAAAAACTTACCTTCTGCTATGAAGAAAAAACTTACCTTCCGCTCCCGATGTGGACTGGTAATAGCGCTATATGAAGAAAAAACTTACCTTCCGCTCCCGATGTGGACTGGTACTAGCGCTATATGAAGAAAAAAACTTACCTTCCGCTCCCGATGTGGACTGGTACTAGCGCTATATGAAGAAAAAAACTTACCTTCCGCTCCCGATGTGGATTGGTACTAGCGCTATATGAAGAGAAAAACTTACCTCTCGCTCCCCATGTGGACTGGTACTAGCGCTATATGAAGAAAAAAAACTTACCTTCCGCTCCCGATGTGGACTGGTACTAGCGCTATATGGAGAAAAAAACTTACCTTCCGCTCCACATGTGGACTGGTACTAGCGCTATATGAAGAAAAAAAATTTATCCAAACCGCTCGCGATTTGAACTTTGTAAAATAGAGAGTAACCTATTTTAAAATCTAATTTAGGTACAACAAAAAATGTTGAGTCATCTGAGGGGTAATCAATTCTTTGTATTTTTCTGAATACCTTTCAGATAGATGTTTTGGGTCTGATGTACTACTGGGGTCTGACTATTGATACAGTGTCCTCTGTCATGGCCATCGTGGCCATAGGTCTGGCCGTCGACTACTCTGCTCATATTGGACACACCTTTATGGTGGAAACAGGATCCAGGAATGGTAACTGCCCATAGAACTATTTATTCATTTCACATCAGAATAACTGGTAGCTTGACCATTTGTTGTACTGTTGTAACTTATGATCTTGTCATTTCAAATGCCATCAAATCACTAAATATTGCTATTAAATCACAAAATATTGAAATTTTATCACAAAGTATTGATGAGAAATTATATAACATTGCTATTAAATCACAAAATATTTATATTTGATCTCAAAATATTGAGGAAAAAATTATAAATATTGATATCAAATCACAAATATTGATACCAAATCACAAAATATTTATATTAAATCACAAGGTATCTATATCAAATCACAAAGTATTTATATCAAAGCACAAGGTATCTATATCAAATCACAAAGTATTTATATCAAATCACAAATATTGATATCAAATCACAAATATTGATATCAAATCACAACATACTGATATCAAAACTTGACAATTTGCCCCTAAAAGTAATAACAGGTGAATCTTAATCACGTCTACTAACCTAATGATAACTACATATTTAACCTGTTTTCCTTGTCCTGCTTCAGAGAGGACCCGCAAGACTCTCACCAACATGGCACCAGCTGTGTTCTATGGCGGCTTCAGCACCTTCCTGGCTTTTGTACCTTTGGCGGGTTCGAAATCCTACGTGTTTAGTACATTCTTCAAGGTAGCTTCAGATAAAATTTAAATGCATAAAATCACAATTTGACCATGAAGATTATTAAAGCAATCTAAATGTATTTTTACAAATGAGAAATCACCGCACTCAGATCACTAACCAGTATAGTGGATTCAAATTTTCATCCAAATTATAACATTGGGGCTGATCTCTTTAATGATAATGAAATGAAAACGAGTATTTCTGTTTAATAAACTGAAGCAAAAAATTCCATTTTATTTTTAAGAATATATATCGTAGTTTGTCCTCTTGTTTGAGATAATGTCTAATTAGTATAATGTTGCTAAACAACTATTTTTCTAATTTGAGATATTTTGTATTGAAGGTTTTCTTTGGAGTGGTGATATACGGCCTGTTCCAGGGATTAGTATTTCTCCCAGTCTTACTCAGTTGGTTTGGACCAGCTCCTTATGACCTGCACGGTGGAAATGAGGACCTCAAAGAGGAGTATGATTTATCAACAAACTCAATAAATCATATATCGCAGGAAAAAACTGGATATGTAAATACACATATTAATGAGAATGCTGATTCTGATAAAATCCAGACTAATGGATTGCCTATATATCCTGCTAATGGACAAAATGGAAGTCATATTTCTGGATACGATAATGAGACATTTGACCAATCTTCGGTAAGCTGAATATATAACGGATTATAATTCATCTCATCAATCATCATCATCATCATAATCAATTGAAATGAATACTTATTAGATTTCCGATATGTAATATACCCACTCATGGCAGGAATGCTATAATATTTTTTCAAATTTGGACCAACCGTTTTGTTCAGTTATGCGATTAGTTTTATTTAATTGTAGGACCAGATATTTAGAGATATGACTCCAGTGTCAATAAGTGACAATAAGTGACAAAAGTGACAAAAAATGACAATAATCCAGAGAACTCCAGATCTGCTTATCAAGGGAACAATCCATAGAATGGGACCATCCATAGAATGGGACCATCCATATAATGAGACCGTCAATAGAATGGGACCATCAATAGAATGGGACCATCAATATAATGAGACCATCAATAGAATGGGACCATCAATAGAATGGGACCATCAATATGGGACCATCTGTAGAATGGGACCATCAATAGAATGGGATTTTCATTAAGATATGAGATGCTATGAACAAACATTATTATGCTACAGTACTATTTACAATTATGTTTAAATTATTATTACTATTTTTATTAAATGTCATTCATATGTTATTGTAGTTATTGTTGATATCTTATATTTTTCCATTAACAAAATGAACTACATGTAGCACAGTGCTACATGTGTATCACAAGTGTTATTAGCTGTGTATTGTATTTTGTTTTATTAAGTTCCCAGATTGTGAAATGACTTTCTGTGATATTAGACTCTCGATATTTCACTGTTGCCAGGACCTCAATGCGTACATGTCTGAATCAAGCTATTTGTGAATATATTCTTACTTGATAAATGTATCTATACCATGTTTATGTTGTTATTCGGTACATTTGAAGGGATTATTTATATAAGCAATAAATTGTGTGAAAATGATAAAAAAATGTAATGATGTCAATTGATTTTTATCTATTTTTATTTCTTATTCTCAAAAAAGAAAACTGTTATTCTCTATACTATACTCATATCCAATGAACGTTTGTTATTTGTGTTTTGTGTCCATGAAAGTCTACAAAGTTGTTACATGTGTTACATAATAATCCTTTATTATTATTATTACATAATAATCCTTTATTATTATTATTAAATATATATATATATCATTCCTCATCTTAAGTAATTGTGAGGTGCAATCCAGGGAGAAAGGTCATAAACATCACTGATGAATAAATCGATTCCCCCAAATATAAATTATTCTTCGTCTATGTTGTAAATGAGATGGATGGAAGTACACCCTGTATAGCAGGAGACTTCCTTGGTATAGGACATATTCCCTGTGTGGATAAACACTGTGGTAGTGGTGTCAGAATAACTCCCTCCATAGAGACATCTTGGACTATATTACAATAAAATACGGCCACCTGTTGACCATGCAATGTTTTACCATCTTTATTTCTGGTGCATTTTCGTTGAAAGTTAATTGAGGAATGTCAAATTATTAAGGTATATTTCCCAAAGATGACATGTAGGTAAGTATGCTAAGATATCATATTTCAACCCTGTATGCTATGAAACTAGTCATACATTTCACCATTAGCTTTGATATATTTAGAATATTTATTGTGATATTTTTCTTACCTTTTATGCTCTTGAAGAGTTCAGTAATAACATTTTATTGGAGTTCAAATAAAGTTTCAGCCGTTTTTACCTTGGGATCATTGACCGCCGCTACCTTCAAGTATATATATATATATATATATATATATACTTTGGAGTACAGACTCGATCTTAAGGTCTTATCCTAGCACGGTGGCAAGTTTACACTCCAATAAAGTGTTATTATGGAACATCCAAGACTTCTTATATTGCCCTTTGACATGTCATATGGTTGTTGAACAAAACAGTAATGGAGGTTAGACTACACTCAGACAAGATTGCATATTGTGAATCAATATTGTGAATTAGAGATTGAGAATAGCACCAGTTTAGATTTTGCATTACACTGTGTCCACTTAATACAGTCACTTGTGTGCAGGTCAGGTCATTGAATGTTTACACACAATATAACAACAATCTGATATTTTATATTCTCAAACAATTCACACATAAAGATGCCAAATATTCAATTCTTGGACATAACTGTGGATATAGCTAATTCAGAGAGAGATGCCCTGAAACTTCTCAGACATATCAGACCTCATTGGAATGAAGAAGATATTGAAGTCAAAGTAAGTATAATTCACACATCCCAGTATTCATCTGTGATTTAATGAAGAATTTAAACTTCCCATCAAACTCTCAAAATGAGAGTAAAGACTTTCAAAGGCCAACATTTTGTTGTTATAATTTTAAAAGATTTCTGTCACAATTTATTTTGATATAACTTTGACACATTAATGCCTATTTATTTATCATGTTTATGACTATTATACCCAAAGACATCGGCAAAATAGACTTAAAATCCACTGTTTCTAGAAACAACACACACTGCCCATCATATTGAAGTTTCCCTACTAAATGAACTCGACCTCCGGCGATTGACTGTTGGAGTTCTGACCCATGTCACTACCTTTCCCAATCATAATGTCTATAAATACAAATCCGTGTGCATTCTGTAGTGATTTTTTCTTCAGTTTATTACCCGATATCAAACTTGACAACGTGAAATTACATTCAGAAGAGTCCAAGTGATGACGTCATGGAAACACAAAGGGAGAAACATCATATGACGTCAGAAGCACCACTGCGTTGTGGAGCTTCAGAACGTTGCTGTCACTCCCCTTTCAGCTCTTTGCGCAAACTCGTAAACAATGACGAAAACGATGCTGAGATCAAGAAAAAACAAAGACATATTTTCAAACAGGACTGACATCTTATGTTGATTTAAAGGGTACATAATTGTTTGATTGTTAGTTGCCGGAGGTCGAGTTCTTCCATAGTCGTGGCTTAAATATGAAGGGCAGTGCAAGGTGTTTCTGGAAACAGTGGATTTCAAGTCTATTTTGACGCTGACTTTGGGTATAGTTTCATTCACAAGATATAGTCTACTATATATATGAGCAGCATTTTAATCTCTGGATTTTTCTGATCAGATTTCATTGTTTTCTGCTTAAAATATTGCAGGTATTTTCTGAAGGTTATATGAATCATATGCTACGAGTTAATTTCAAGGCAGATGAGGATAAGAAACATGCACTTGTGATCAGATCATTTGGAGTCTTCTTTATAGACGATGAAGAGATTTCCCTTGAGAAGGACCCTCAGGTCATGGCCATGCAGGTTGCTCATAAAGTGGAAATAGCAGAGCCAATAGAGGCCATCTTCAAGAATGGCATTGTGTATTGGTATGCACCAGGGAGGACACTCACAGCAGAGGATGCTAAGAATCCAGACATAATAAGGTACAAAATATTTAAAAAATATTGAGGTTCAGATTTTCAAATGATGAAAACTTTTACTTCCAAAAAGCAATGTTCACTTACTTGAATTATAGTAAGATTTGTCAGACTGCAGCCAGGTATCATTTGGCTGACTGGGAGTCTATCAAAGCATATAACATGGCTGGGGACCTGGCTAATATTGAAATGGTAGAAAATAAATTTGAAAATAAAGAGAAGTCCATGGAATTTCTGAGGAAAGGATTGCCAGAAAAGGCAAGAACTCCAGAGAATGATGAAATGTAAATATCAGAATAACATTCAGTATTTCCTCCAAGAGATGAGCTTCTGGAATTGTATGTAAATGGGAGAGAGGGGTTGGATGAGTTCATTCCAAAAGTGTTCTCACACAACGATATCCACATAAAAAAGATGGTCTACAATCCTGAGAATGGTAGGGGAGTAAGCAATCACAATCTGAATGAATGCAAATTCTACAAAATAAAATTATTATAAACCATACAATTCCATTTAGGTTTTTCTTGAGCAGATGTTTCTTTTGCCATATTTCTGAACATACCTTATTATTTGATATACAATTCTACTCCAACAGAAAAGATCACACTTTTAGACTATGAAATGGTTGGCCTCAATTATATTGGTGAAGATATTTCAAGAATCATGGCAACAGCTACAGTTTGGAAGGAGATTGGTACGTACAACATCAATGGAGATTTTACGTTTGTGTTCTAAAGTGTATCTAATTTTAGTGACAATGACTACAAGTGAATTTTTTATATACTATAGTTATCATCCAATAAATAACTTACATCTGTATTTTGTTTAAATTTTCAGAACATAATTTCGTAACAGAATCTTTAGCTTTAGAGTATATAATTTGGGAATCATTTGTGCAGTTGGGATAATTATATATTTTTGGCTTGCTTCCAGGATTTGCAGATGAAAATGTTGAGTTTTATGATGAAGATATTATGTTATATGCTAAGATGTATACTGAAGAGCTCAACAAACTTCAGGGTAGAAATTTGACTGACATAGACAAGGAAGTGGACCTTCTTTTTTGGCGAATAAAAATGTGTATAGCGGTAAGGAAAAAAATATTAATACTTAAAAGCAAGAAAAATATTTTCTCTAAAAGGGCGAATAGTGCCTGTAAAGATAATATTGTGCCACATTACATTCATCACTAATTGTACAACACTTTGCACATATGATTATGATGTTGTGTATAAATAACAAATGTTTATTCATATTTGTTATCAACTATTCTGCAAAAAATGAGTATAGGCTTTCAAAGCTTGGCTACAGCAAGGTCACAAAAGATATAAATGCTTTTGCTGCTCTTCCCTATTCAACTTTTAATCCTCGTGACTGCTCCACATCGAATTCATCCCATTCAAAGTCTTTTCGGGGAATATCACATCATAAACTTTGTAATGATGGCTAAATTACACTGTGCACAGTATCCTGGGGCCTCAATCATGGTGTTATGCTGTGGTAACTACAATAGGTTATGTGCCTATATAATCTTATAGTTCCTATAATGTGCTTCTTTCATGTCTTTTATTATGCCTTTTTCATTACTCCATGGTGCCTGCTTATATTATGATATCCATATGATATCAATGTACGTGTCTATATCATTTCACAATTTGTTTTTATTATGCCATGGTGCACATATCACATCATGGTGTCTTCATTATATTATGATGAATATACTGTGTCATAATGCCTATATTGTATAATTGTGCTTTCATTATAGGTCATAACTTGTCCTAAAATTAAATGATGTGATCCATAACATTCTAACATAGCAAAACATTTTGAAAGACTGTAAACCAAACCTTTTGCTTTCCTTCATTATTTCTTTTATGAAGTTGAAATTTGTCTTTCAAAAGAAATGGGAAAAAGCTTGTGATTGAGTGGTGCAGCACCAAGGAAGTTTTAAATATATTGCTGCCAGTTGCTCATAATATTTGCAAAGAAATACAAGGTATTGTCATACCCAACTGAGCACATGATTAAAGTAGTATTCTATAAGATAGAATCCATAATTCCTTCAACAGGATCACCGACTGTTATGATCTTTATACACTGTCAAGTGATCTTAGATTTGGGCAGAAATATTAGTCAAGACATGGGTAGGTTTTGAAACATTGTATTAAAGGGTTGAATTTCAGGAAAAGGAAATATCCACACTATACAAGGGAAAAAATTAGTCAAACAATTTTGGCACAATCCCAGCTTTTCAGATTCGATAAGATGTTGATTTCCCTTTATGATACCCCTTCATTAAAGAGGAACTAGCGAAGAATCCCACCAACTATCGATCAAAAGAACTTATCATTACATTTCAGTAGATTTCTTCAGTACAGTGTACATAAAATAAATCACAGATTCTATGAATAAAAGATGAAATTGTATATGGTAAATATTTTTTAATTCAGTTTTCATATCTGATGACATCAATGGACTTTCTTTGTCGGGAGAAGATTAAGGTAGAAATCAGTACAGGAAAGCAAATTAATATGGGCATAGAGTGAGTAATATTTATACTTTTCCATATGAACAAAAAGGGACTATTTTGATGATTATTGTTCTACACATTTTAAAGGGTGAGGTACAGTCTGGGCTGCAGACAATAGGCTATTGCCCATTTAAATCTTGCTTATTGCTTGTAACACCAGATTAATCTCTCCAACAAAGACCATTTAATTAATCTCAAGTTTATTTGTTAGAAAGTATGTGTTAAACCTTGGGCCATTATCTGTTATCTAATTATTTGTCAATGTCAATTTACTTGATAATCTGTCATTATTTTCTCAATCACAATATTGAAGTTGTGTCTTTTTTCACACACACACTATATATAGAGAGTCTGTAAAGTTTTTCAAGCTTTACAAAGAGATGGAAGATTTCTTCTGCAACAGTATACCACCAGAGCTTACCACTTCCACATGAGGAGATAGAATGATATTCACATCGTGTCAATAATATCACATACATATATATTTTGAGGATTGTTAAAAAAGAATTATGTGACTTAATAAAATCAAATAAAAGAGATCTGTTTTATGTGTTATAATCATGCTTTCTCTCGACAAAAACTTCTTCATTATCTGAGGATATTATGAGTAGACTTTTATTCCTTCCATGTGGTCATGCAAAGTTGTATATGACAAAAAAGAGAACTGGTAGGATGTTCATCTCATGCCAAAGGTCCATGGGTCAAATCCCAGTTGGACAACTACATCATGGGCTGTGTTACCATGTCTGTGTGATAATGCAAAATATCTTCAGTCACTCTTCGAACAAAAGGAGAAGGACATTGAGTGCCAGTGGCAGGCTTCTATCTGATGTGATCCTGATATAGCCTCAACAGTGCTTGAAAAAGGGTGTTAACACAAACAAATAAAATCAAACAAATCTTATTCATATTCTATTGAGTGAGGAGAATGTGACCTAAGACAATGTATGCGGAGCATCGACCTCAGACCATAACACCAATATGTTTATATTTGCTGGCATGTTGACATGTTTTGGAATCCGGACCATTTTCCATAACATTAGCATTTTGGTGAACTTTTCCATCCTAATCTACAAATACGTGAACAAACAAATCTGCTAAAAATAATCGAATGAGATGAAAATTTGACAGTGCCGAAAGGATAACTTTTTCTAGTGTTGAGGACATATCTGTAACAAAGGTTTATGTTAAATATCTTTACCCTTGCAGAAACAGATCAATCACTTATTAAACAGCTTAGGATGAGAATTATGCCAATAAATAATATAACAGAACAATACCTTTGCTCAATCTTTATTCAAATCTTCAATTCTGACTTTCATACATTAAGATTACATGTTCCTTCCCATTGTTTAATGAATTGTGAATTGGCCGACACCTAGTAGTGATGAATATATACATAATAATGTACTACATGCTGTAAAAATCCTGTAGTTATCAATTTTCGGTTGGGCTTGACACGATTTTTATACAAGAGAGCTGTGCATGTAAATGTGTTCCCTCAAATAAGACTGATTGCAAATGATGCCCATCCCAATGAGAAATGGGTAGCTGCATTGAAAGCAAACTGAATATCAGTGCAACAGCTGTGCACTGGGTGCCTGAAAATGGACCAAACATGTTGTCACCTTGGTGACAATGCCCATGCAATATAATCTATCGCATTTCAATATATTGTAGAGTTTGTTAACTGTATACACAGGTGATTGGGATGGTATTATTTTTGGCTTTGATACACCTCCTCATCATGGACTTCATCATGGACTTCCAGCGCTGTGAACAGACTTGTCTGGTATCAGCGCTATACAAATTTTATTATTATTATTATTATCATCATTATTATTATTATTATTATTATTATTATTATTATTATTATTATTATTATTATTATTATTATTATTATTATTATTATTATTATTATTATTATTATTATTATTATTATTATTATTATTATTATTATTATTATTATTATTATTATTATTATTATTATTATTATTATTATTATTATTATTATTATTATTATTATTATTATTATTATTATTATTATTATTGTTATTATTGTTATTGTTATTGTTATTGTTATTGTTATTGTTATTGTTATTATTATCATTTATTACTTCACCCTCACCATTAGCCTTGGAATGCTTTGGGGCATTCATTATGTCGACAAAATTCCATTCAGATGCAAACATCCTGAATTTGCTGCTTTTGTACTGAGTATCAGAGTCAGTCATGCACTCTGAAGGGAGGCCATGTCTAGCAAAGTGTGCTTTCAGCTTCTTGATGCAACTTTGAGCTAAAACACCCTACAGTTTATCAACTTCCAATAAGTTGCTCATGTAGTCCACAATGATTTGGTAGTCCTTGTCATCTAGGGTGAAGATAACTACTCCCACTTTTTCCCACTGCCTTGTAGGGGCTTTATGAGACATCAGGGTCTCATTTTGCTATGCTCTCTCATATGTTCTGCATGCTTCACAGTTGTGTACTACTTGGCATATATCGACAGTCATGCCAGGCCAGAATATACATTCCTGAGCTCTTCTCAGAGTACTCGCCACAACCAAGTATGACTGAGGGAGCTTTTCCTTGACTTGTTTCCTCATTCCTTCTGGAATTACTTCTCTTTCATTGCAAAAGATTAAGCCATCAGATACAGAATACTCATCTCTGGTATTGAAGTATGCATGGATTTTCACAGTCAGGTCTTCCTCGAACTTTAGCCAACCCTTCTGGATTACACTTTTGAGTATTTGGAGAGTTACATTAACCTCTGTGTTGGACTGATAGGGAGATACTTCACAGTGCTCACAGCATCACATGGAGCAGTTTCACCATTTTGAGGTAGATCGGCCCATGACAACATGTCTGCTATGTATAGTTCTTTCCCTTTCTTGTAGGAAATCCCACTGTTATAGTCCGGGGTTTTTATCAGCATACCACACAACCTTCTGGGTGCTTTTCCTAGGGGCTTCTGGACTATCATCTGCAGGGGTTTGTGGTCAGTATGGACATGTGTCTTCCTTCCATAAGTGTATTGGTGGAATCTTTCCAGTGAGAAGACTTGTTAGGCATTCCTTCTCTATCTGAGCATACCTAGTCTCAGTGTCAGACAGAGCTCGGCTGGCATATGCTGTGGCTCTGCCCTCGTGCATGAGGGTTGCTCCCAGACCACACTTATTTGCATCAAATTCCAACAGCTTTTTCTCAGGATCAAAGTAAACAAGAACTGGGCTTTCAGTAGCCAGTTTCTTAATCTTGACCAAAGGTTCTCTCTTGCTTCTCAGTCCACACCCAATCAGCATCAGGGTGTGTGAGACTCCTGATTGGCCCCATCTCTTCCGACAATCTAGGCAAGAACTTTGCAAGGTAGCCCCCAGTTCCTTGCAAGATCTGTACTCCTTTCTCATCCTTGTGTCCCTCCAACTTCTGGATTGCCTCCAATTTCTCGGGATCTGGCTTGAGGCCTTCATTAGTGACGAGATGTCCTACAAAGTCAATCTCTGGGACTTTGGACCTGCACTTTGGACCTGCATTGTATTGGAGCCCTCTGTCTTTGCTTCTCAACATCAACTTTCTCAAATTTTCATCATGTGTTGTATCATCAGCTCCAAAGACAATGATGTCATCTGCTATACAAGTCACTCCTTCGAGACCTTCAATGGCTTCTATTAGATTCTTCTGGAAGATTTCTGAACTGACATTCAGACCAAACAAGCAACCTGAGCCAACTATATCTTCCAAAGGGAGTGATAAAGGTGGTTAAAAGACTGCTCTCGACAGCTTTGGCAGTACTTAATCTATGGTGGGTAGAGGAAATCTCTCTCTTTGTAGGACCTTGTTGAGAGGTCTAGTGTCGATGCACACTCTCAAAGAACCATGTTTCTTGGTTTGGACAGACATCTGACTGCACCATGACAAGATATCGCAGCATTCAGAGATTTGTAACCGGGTGTGTTGTCATATCAAGGACCTGCAACATGACAATTCAGTGAGGCAGCACTATATCTGCTACAAGTAGGTCTCATCACGAAATGACTGAAATAATGTTGAAAGTGATGTAAAACCCCAAACAAACAAACAAACAAATCTCCGGCTAAGAAGAGGGGTGAACTTATCCTCAACCACCTGGAACTCAACTGAGTACTTCTTTCTGATGAATGGATTCTTCAGAGACATTCTAGTCTTACCCACAACAGCATTAGTACCCTTGTTCCACATTTGTAATGTCACATTAGAGTGTTCAAGATTCACCCGGTCAACATGTTTCAGAGGGATTATCTTCATCGTGACACCACAATCTTCCTGCAGCTTGATAGGTTTGCCATTGTGTAACATTTCTGTAAAAATCAGACCACCATGTTTCTGTCCATAGTAATAATAATATCTTTATTAAGAAAGCTTCATCCATTCCATGTGCTCTCCTCTTAACCTTGGGTGGCCAACAAGTGGAAAAATAGTTCATCTTGTGACACTTTTCACAGGACTTCCCCCAGGCAGGACACATTTCATTTTTTCTTTGGTGCTGATTACCACTGTGTTATGGACTTGTGAGAGAGTTTGTGCACCTCTGCATTTGTATCAATGCTTTGTAGCTGCGATGCAGTACTTTCTGGTGATATGCAAATATCTATTGCATCTTTCAGAGTTTTATCTTCTGGCATGAGAGTCTTCTGGTCTCTCTTGTTGAAGACATACTGCTCATAATTAGACATCCTCTTTGTCCTCCTCAGCAAATGACAGGCTTTTGTAGATTTTCACACCAGCTTGACCTGTGATTCTTTAGAAACACAAGCTCAGTTATTGTAGAGGAGTTCTTGAACATCTGCTTAAACATTCTCTATTCCTCAGTGGAGTACCCATTCAGTTTCAGCTGAGGGGGAGGATTAAAGTTGGTCACAGATTTAGCTGCCATGTTGCAGAATAGCAGCACACCGATTAGAAGTTGTCACAGTTCACAGTCACAGTTCACAGTTCACAGTTCATTTTTCAAATTTTTTTCAGAAAATATGACTATGCGTTACATTTTAATTAAAAAACATATGACGCAATGCTTCAATTCTTTTCAAATTTTCAGGGATTACTACCAGGGGATATATATATTGCCACAAAAAATCTCAATGCAAAACAAATAATTTATAGGTGCAAAAAAAAATGTTGAAATTGGACTTTGAAAAAAAAACCAATATTATATATTCTACAGTTCAAAATAATTATGAGAGCTGTTTCAATGGTGGTGTCCTTTATAGGGATTCATCTATAGGGTCCCTAGTATCTTCCAGAATTTTTCACTAATTGAGCAATTTTTTTAAGGGGTTGAATTAGGAGGTCAAACATTACAAAAAATGAAAAAAATCAGTTTTTTTACACAACGATTTTTTTATATGAGGGTCATTTCAATGTTGTTTTTCTTTTTAGGGAACCATCTATAGGGTACCAAGTACCTCCCTGAATTTTTCACTAATTGAGCAATTTTTTTAAGGTGTAGAATTAGGAGGTCAATCTTGGAAAAAAATGAAAAACTCTCATAATTTTAATGGTTTTTTGCACAACGATTTTTTCATATGAGGGTCATTTCAATGTTGTTTTCCTTTTTAGGGAACCATCTATAGAGTACCAAGTACCTCCCTGAATTTTTCACTAATTGAGCAATTTTTTTAAGGTGTTGAATTAGGAGGTCAAACTTGGAAAAAATGAAAACTCTCATAATTTTAATGGTTTTTTATACCACGATTTTTTTATATGAGGGTCATTTCAATGTTGTTTTCCATTTCAGGGAACCATCTATAGGGTACCAAATACCTCCCTGATTTTTTCACTAATTGAGCAATTTTTTTAAGGGGTTGAATTAGGAGGTCAAACCTGGAAAAAAATGAAAAACTCTCATAATTTTAGTGTTTTTTTGCACAACGATTTTTTTATATGAAGGTCATTTCAATGTTGTTTTCCTTTTCAGGGAACCATGTATAGGGTACCAAGTACCTCCCTGAATTTTTCACTAATTGAGCAATTTTTTTAAGGGGTTGAATTAGGAGGTCAAACCTGGAAAAAAATGAAAAAAATCTGTTTTTTTGGACAACGATTTTTTTATATGAGGGTCATTTCAATGTTGTTTTCCTTTTCAGGGAACCATCTATCGGGTACCAAGTACCTCCCTAAATTTTTCACTAATTGAGCAATTTTTTTAATTGGTTGAATTAGGAGGTCAAACCTGGAAAAAAATGAAAAAAATCTGTTTTTTTGGACAACGATTTTTTTATATGAGGGTCATTTCAATGTTGAACCATCTATCGGGTACCAAGTACCTCCCTAAATTTTTCACTAATTGAGCAATTTTTTTAAGGGGTTGAATTAGGAGGTCAAAATTGGAAAAAAATGAAAAATTCTCATGATTTTAATGGTTTTTTGGACAACGATTTTTTTATATGAGGGTCATTTCAATATGGTTTTCCTTTTCAGGGAACCATCTATAGGGTACCAAGTACCTCCCTGAATTTTTCACTAATTGAGCAATTTTTTTAAGGGGTTGAATTAGGAGGTCAAACTTGGAAAAAAATGAAAAATTCTCATAATTTTAATGGTTTTTTACACAACGATTTTTTTATATGAGGGTCATTTCAATATGGTTTTCCTTTTCAGGGAACCATCTATAGGGTACCAAATACCTCCCTGAATTTTTCACTAATTGAGCAATTTTTTTAAGGGGTTGAATTAGGAGGTCAAACTTGGAAAAAAAAGAAAAATTCTGCTGATTTTAATGGTTTTTTGCACAACGATTTTTTTTATATGAGGGTCATTTCAATGTGGTTTTCCTTTTCAGGGAACCATGTATAGGGTACCAAGTACCTCCCTGAATGTTTCACTAATAGAGCAATTTTTTTAAGGGGTTGAATTAGGAGGTCAAACCTGGAACAAAAAGGAAAAAAATCTGTTTTTTTGGACAACGATTTGTTTATATGAGGGTCATTTCAATATGGTTTTCCTTTTCAGGGAACCATCTATAGGGTACCAAATACCTCCCTGAATTTTTCACTAATTAAGCAATTTTTTTAAGAGGTTGAATTAGGAGGTCAAACTTGGAAAAAAATGAAAAATTCTCATAATTTTAATGGTTTTTTACACAACGATTTTTTTATATGAGGGTCATTTCAATATGGTTTTCCTTTTCAGGGAACCATCTATAGGGTACCAAATACCTCCCTGAATTTTTCACTAATTGAGCAATTTGTTTAAGGGGTTGAATTAGGAGGTCAAACTTGGAAAAAAATGAAAAATTCTCATGATTTTAATGGTTTTTTGCACAACGGTTTTTTTATATGAGGGTCATTTCAATGTTGTTTTCCTTTTCAGGGAACCATCTATAGGGTTCCAAATACCTCCCTGAATTTATCACTAATTGAGCAATTTTTTTCAGGGGTTGAATTAGGAGGTCAAACTTGGGAAAAAATGAAAAACTTTCATGATTTTAATGGATTTTTGCACAATGATTTTTTTTTATATGAGGGTCATTTCAATGTGGTTTTCCTTTTCAGGGAACCATCTATAGGTTATCAAGTACCTCCCTGAATTTTTCACTAATTGAGCAATTCTTTTAAGGGGTTGAATTAGGAGGTCAAACTTGGAAAAAAAAGAAAAATTCTCCTGATTTTAATGGATTTTTGCACAACGATTTTTTTATATGAGGGTCATTTCAATGTGGTTTTCCTTTTCAGGGAACCATCTATAGGGTTCCAGGTACCTCCCTGAATGTTTCACTAATAGAGCAATTTTTTTAAGGGGTTGAATTAGGAGGTCAAACCTGGAAAAAAATGAAAAAAATCTGTTTTTTTGGACAACGATTTTTTTATATGAGGGTCATTTCAATGTTGTTTTCCTTTTCAGGGAACCATCTATAGGTTATCAAGTACCTCTCTAAATTTTTCACTAATTGAGCAATTTTTTTAAGGGGTTGAATTAGGAGGTCAAACTTTGAAAAAAATGAAAAATTCTCATGATTTTAATGGATTTTTGCACAACGATTTTTTTATATGAGGGTCATTTCAATATGGTTTTCCTTTTCAGGGAACCATCTATCGGGTACCAAGTACCTCCCTGAATTTTTCACTAATTGAGCAATTTTTTTAAAGGGTTGAATTAGGGGGTCAATGGTTTCTTCAACAATACAGGTTTTCTCTCAAATTATAGACCATATGGATAGAGGAGCAATGCAGATAAATCATAAAACGTCAAACCATATTGCACATAACGAAATCTACATAATATAATTAACAAAACCATTTGACAATATAAAATTTACAAAAGTTTCACAAATCAAACCAATCCCAATAAGAGAAAAATAAACATTTTAGAAAAAACTTTTTATAGATTTATATTAAATATATTATATTATAAGTATAACTATAACAAATACAATGACAATATTTAAAAAAAGAATTGACATCAAAATAACAGATATTGTAATATATCATACTTTTAACTCATCATAACATGTTTATCTAAACTGTTTGTAACAGTTTTTCAAGTCGTAAATATTCACGTACTATGTACTAGGTACCCTATAGATGGTTCCCTATCAAGCAAAACATTGAAACATCCCTAATATAAAAAAATCTATATACAAAAATTCATTAAATTTGTGAGATTTTTTTCATTTTTCGTAATGTTTGAGCTCCTAATTCAACCCCTTAAAAAATTGCTCAATTAGTGAAAAATTCAGGAAGGTACTTGGTACCCTATAGATGGTTCCCTGAAAAGGAAAACAACATTGAAATGACCCTCATATAAAAAAATCGTTGTGCAAAAACCATTAAAATCATGAGAATTTTTCATTTTTTTCCAGGTGTGACCTCCTAATTCAACCCCTTAAAAAAATTGCTCAATTAGTGAAAAATTCAGGTAGGTACCTGGTAACCTATACATGGTTCCCTGAAAAGGAAAACCACATTGAAATGACCCTCATATCAAAAAATCGTTGTGCAAAAAACCATTAAAATCATGAAAGTTTTTCTTTTTTTTCCAAGTTTGACCTCTTAATTCAACCCCTTAAAAAATTTGCTCAATTAGCGAAAAATTCAGGGAGGTACTTGGTACCCTATACGTGGTTCCCTGAAAAGGAAAACCACATTGAAATGACCCTCATATAAAAAAATCGTTGTCAAAAATCCATTAAAATCATGAAAGTTTTTCATTTTTTTCCAAGTTTGACCTCCTAATTCAACCCCTTAAAAAAATTGCTCAATTAGTGAAAAATTTAGAGAGGTACTTGATAACCTATAGATGGTTCCCTGAAAAGGAAAACCACATTGAAATGACCCTCATATAAAAAAATCGTTGTGCAAAAATCCATTAAAATCATGAGAATTTTTCATTTTTTTTAAAGTTTGACCTCCTAATTCAACCCCTTAAAAAAATTGCTCAATTAGTGAAAAATTCAGGGAGGTACTTGGTACCCTTGAGATGGTTCCCTGAAAAGGAAAACAACATTGAAATGACCCTCATATAAAAAAACCGTTGTGCAAAAAACCATTAAAATCATGAGAATTTTTCATTTTTTTCCAAGTTTGACCTCCTAATTCAACCCCTTAAAAAAATTGCTCAATTAGTGAAAAATTCAGGGAGGTATTTGGTACCCTATAGATGGTTCCCTGAAAAGGAAAACCATATTGAAATGACCCTCATATAAAAAAATCGTTGTGTAAAAAACCATTAAAATTATGAGAATTTTTCATTTTTTTCCAAGTTTGACCTCCTAATTCAACCCCTTAAAAAAATTGCTCAATTAGTGAAAAATTCACGGAGGTATTTGGTACCCTATAGATGGTTCCCTGAAAAGGAAAACCATATTGAAATGACCCTCATATAAAAAAATCGTTGTGCAAAAATCCATTAAAATCATGAAAGTTTTTTATTTTTTTCCAAGTTTGACCTCCTAATTCAACCCCTTAAAAAAATTGCTCAATTAGTGAAAAATTCAGGGAGGTACTTGGTACCCTATAGATGGTTCCCTAAAAAGAAAAACAACATTGAAATGACCCTCATATAAAAAAATCGTTGTGTAAAAAAACTGATTTTTTTCATTTTTTGTAATGTTTGACCTCCTAATTCAACCCCTTAAAAAAATTGCTCAATTAGTGAAAAATTCTGGAAGATACTAGGGACCCTATAGATGAATCCCTATAAAGGACACCACCATTGAAACAGCTCTCATAATTATTTTGAACTGTAGAATATATAATATTGGTTTTTTTTTCAAAGTCCAATTTCAACATTTTTTTTTGCACCTTTAAATTATTTGTTTTGCATTGAGATTTTTTGTGGCAATATATATATCCCCTGGTAGTAATCCCTGAAAATTTGAAAAGAATTGAAGCATTGCGTCATATGTTTTTTAATTAAAATGTAACGCATAGTCATATTTTCTGAAAAAAATTTGAAAAATGAACTGTGAACTGTGAACTGTGAAATATTTTCCCGCACGTAGCTTGTGTAGCAGTCACATTATTTATACACAGACACACAGGTAAGCACAGGTTAGAATGTAGCAGATACACAGTAATTTGGCAGTACAGTCATGGTATAGCTATTCCATAGCTGGGTAACTTTTTTAGGGCTTGCCTGGCCACAAATCATGGTTCTTGAGGGGCTATGACACTTATCTCCACTATTATTACACATTCTCACAGCTGCCACCATGTTTCATGCTGGGTGGAGCCGTGAGAATGGACTGAAAAACGCGAAACAACATTTGAATATGGCATCACATATTTGGGCACTTTAATACAGGTCACGTGATCATACACCAGACTCCAGAACAACAACATTACAATATTAAGACAAGTTACAACAAAGTAATGGCTTTTTTCATTGACATAATGATGTTTTGATGGGGTTATTATATGCACCAATAAGCTTACTTTTGCAAATTTTAAGGAATAGTCAAGTACAAGAAATATAGAAAAAAAAATCATGTTTTTGTGGTAATAGAGTTACGGGTAACAGAGTTATGGGTAACAGACTTACATCACAAGTAGTTATAATCAGTAAATGATTTATATTATTTGTTTCATTATGCACCATATCATACACTTCCTAAACATACACACAGACAAAAAAATAAGTCTGTGATGACACTTCCTTAAGAAATGCTGCATGAAAACTATCTACAAAAGTTGCTCCTCGACAGGGGTGCAGTTAAAAAAAACATTTTTCCACTAAACAGGGAGTCAAATATGTTCTGCTTAAGGTAGAACAAAACATTAAACAATTTTGGAAACTATAGAATACTATAGCTGTTAAACAGACCTGTATGTTTTTGTCAAGCTTTGGGGGAGTTATTGTTTTGCTCAGATGTTAACCTGTGCTTGGCCTGACACAGCAGACAAAAAAGTAATACAGACAATGACATGAAAGTTGGTGTGCTGAGATAGCACCAAAAGGCACCTTGTACAGATAGACACTAATAACCATTTAGGGACAGTAAAACCACCTAGTAGGTGCCCGTATGCTGTGGCCGGAATTCCGGTCCTACGTTACTGGAAATATGTGGTTGTTGTTTGGGGTTTCCCCTTTCTATATTTAAGCGAACAAATCAGAGCAATCCTCCAATAATTAGTGGCATTATTCGTCCTAATACATTTGGACTCGAAAGGTTCACCACGTCGCCCTCTAGTGGAGATTGCCAAACGCTATGTTTAATACGATTCGTGCTGCCCTCTCTTGGATAATAAAATTTGGATCCCGCCATTTTCTCATTGCAATGGTGCAACGTCAGCAACAGCCAGTGATTGCGAAATATATGAATGATGAAATACAAACGAGATAGTGGAAAAACTAATGGCTATTTATGTAATAATAATAATATGTTTAAAATGTACTGTAAATTTTGTTTTTGCTTCCATGTCTAGTATCACTCAAAGAATATTTGGACAAATTCTTCGAATTTCATTTTTTTGAGGCAATAATTTAAAAAAAATTTTTTTATTTATTTTCTTTTAAATTTAAAATTGTTATTTATTTATCCATCGATCCATAAATCTATAATTTCAAGAACCAAAATACATGAATAGTAACACAACATTTATTTCCTCAATAAGTGACATTTTAAAAATAAGATGCTTTGAACAATTCTTTTAAGAAACAAAATAAAAATAATCTTAATAGAAATATTCCTTTTTTTTCAAAACACTGATAACCAACAAGGTACTATTACTCTCTTTGCATCGGGATCACAATCAAGGAGAGAGGAGGCCGAACAACAACTGGAAGGTCTACCAACAAGATTTTACACAAACCTTTAATCACATAGAAATATATTTCTTTTCTTTTCATCCACCATTTATGTGGAGTTCTACAGCTTTGGAAGCCGTATCTCAAAGTGTTTTGCGGCTAACGCAACACGTGTAAATGCACTCACGACTATGCCCCATTCAACTTTTTGATCTCACACGGTTCCATACCAAAGACTTTCCTCTCAAACTTTGTTTCTTGTTCTCTTAAGTTAAGTCTCTCTTAAGTTAAGTCTTAAAGGAATGACGTGTCATATAATTGTCACAGTGTATTTAGAATAAAGAAAATAAAAACAATATTTAAGTCCATAATTGATTTGACATATTTTGAAACAGAACAAAAGAAAAAGAAAATAAAAACAATATTTAAGTCCATAATTGATTTGACATATTTTAATACAGAACACAAAGTAACAAATTGACCCAACAGATCATCCTGGTGTATGGACAAGGTCCATAATGATCTACCATCATATGACAGTCATATGCACGATCAATTACACTTTACATGTTAATGTTAGGTCATTAAGTTCTCCCTGTCTCTTAATTAGTTATCATATAAACAACAAAATATTTTGCTTCTACCCTTAAACGCTAGCCCACAGCATGACTATCGCTCATAAAGGGGTTGGTCATAGGTAAAAGTCTTTTTTTCTAGTTAATTGTGCACACTGTCCATATAAAATCAAGATATCTCTGGTTTTTGTGAGGATTTTAAGTGGTGTGTATATCAAAGTGTCTGTTTTCTTATGTTTAATCATTCCAATTGAATTAAACTTGACCTTCTTTTCGATAAGATACCAAGGATGGACTTAATGATCAAGGTGATTGAGTGTAAAGTATGATGTCATGACCAAGTGGGATTTGCCATTTTGAATTGGGAAGTTGGCAACACAAGGAGAAGATATCCCGGTCATTGAACTCTTGAATATGTGAAGTCATGTCTGGTGGTATTTTTCAGATTCCCTTCAAGTCTCATTTGTGTGTTCAGGGCCACAGGGGTATACAATTTGGCTGCCCAATCTCTACTCACTCAATAGGTGGCACCCATTGAATTGCCCCCAAAACTAGTAATAAATAGACTACAAGAAATCGTGTGGGATATCTTACTATAATACTAAGATCAGCCAGACACAGAGGCACCACATCACACTTGTGATAACCTATATCAAACAAAAAAAACAAAATAAAACAGGATTTGTATTATCTAAAGGGGCCACCACACCTTGATATTTCTGAATCATAAGTTACATATGATAACGAGCTTTGATGTTTAGCTTCATTTGTTATCAGTGTTTGTTATATATTTTTTTATGTGCAAACTTTTAAGCACATGTGTTTTCACATACATTCTAAAACATGTTTTATCAAAATAATCAACAATTGAGACATTAGTGATTTGACAACATGTCTGGTCAAAAGTACATGTTGATTGTTGGAAAATTACTTTCGGATGTTTTTTTTATTGAAGTGCATGTGGAAACAATGTTTATGTCTCTGAAGAACGTAAACAATTATGGATTTTCACAGATTTATATTTGATAAGGCCTCAGACATAACCTCATATCCATTGCTACCATAAAAGGCATAGGGTAACCACAGCGTGGGGAGGGGGAATTCCTTCAAACCACAAAATTGTGAATACAAACCCAACCCCAGCCATTTTTAGCAGGGACATGACAGCTGTGTGGGAAGAAACCATCATGTCACTCCCAAACGCATGTGGAATCCGATATTTCTTTTTTATTTTCATTTTCTTTTTCACTCGTCATCCTGAAAGTTCAGGTCCATGTTAAAAACTATATCCAGGCCCGTGTCTGGAATGAGATATAAATATGATATCATCTTTTCAAGAACAAAAAATATGATAATAGAAAAAAAAAACAATATATATGTCAAATGTAGCCTGGGACCTTAGCATTTCAAATCAGGAAGAGGCCATGGGAAGACATTCATGCGTGAAGGACAGTGAGAAGATCACCTCATAGGTCCTGCTTTGCATGCTTGTTGTATAGAGCAACATATCCTGATTCTCACCTCAAATCTTTCAACACTGTGCAGTGCTATTTTGAGGACTGGAAAATACAAATTATATTGGTCAAATAAATGACAGTATTTTGATCAAACTGTGGACAAGAAGAAAACAAAAACAAGATAACAAAGAAAAACAAACTTGTAATACATTTTACATATCACATTGAAACAGGTTAGAATTATAAGTGTAAATTGGATGGAAATATGTGCCAAATAATCAGCTTAATTACCATTGATTACATTTGAGGAAATAGTGAAATATAATGTGAATATTATTCCGATTAGTGATAATGATTGTACAGAGTAGGGCAAGAAAGGTTGGATAAAGAATCAAACTATCTAATTTGTAACTATTCTTATGGATAGCACTTCCTAGTGACAAGCCAAATGTGACACAATTTTGATAAGCGATCTGTTTGTGTTTGTGTTGAGGTTTTGTTTCAGGTAACTGCAATAATAAAGCTCTGGGGTCTGACCAGGACAGGGCTTATCTTGTATCTTATTATGACCAAATATACATATGATAACCTTAAAACAACAACAACACCAATAAAACTAACTCTTCCGGCATACATTTTCAACCCCATTTCTTATTAAGACTAGATCATCTTTGCAAATATAATGTGAGCTTTGTAAGCAATATTTTCCCATATTTTCAAACATGTTATATCATGCTAAACTTTTTCATCAGAATTCAGCAATTTATACACAAATCCACTCTTTTTTTATAAAAACAGAGAGAGCAATAGTATATTCCTCTCAGTTATGAAGTAAAACCCGGAATAAAACTCTTTTATTCATAAAAATTAGACTTTGATGTTCGTGTTAAATGATGACGGGGTATCATTGTGGATGTTAACATAAGGAATAGTGACAAATATGGTCACAAGATCAGTGCACCGTGACAAAACCACAGGCGTTATATTCTAGTTCATTAAATTTCAAAGAAAACCTTGATCATGGTGACCCATTTATGACAGATGTAAGAGGACATCATGGGGATGCTGATGCAAGTACGTCCCTTATTAGTGAGTTTAATGTAATCATCTATTTGTCATAAATTACCAATAATCTTATGTAGTTTGAAATCGTTTGATATTTACAGATAAATACCAATATAATTTTTGTGAATATATTAATATATTGTGTTGCTCTTTATTGACATTGTGAAAATTGAACATTATCCCATTTAAGTAATAAACATTTTTCATCTTATCAAATCAATATTTATTCATTTAATTTTTTTTTCAGAACCCCTTTCATTTCATCAAATTAAAGGTGATCATGTTATGCCAGATTTTGGTCTTTCAGACTTCCGGTATGACGGGGCAGATGATCTGACACAAACCAGAGTGAACTAGTGCCAACCCTCCCCACAGCTGTGTATTCTTCCAGACCATTAAAGGCTAAATAATGGGACATCAATGCCGATCACAACATAACAATATGAGATTTATTTAATATTTTGTGGTTGACTATAAATTAAATCTTTAATCTATATCTTTTCCTTATATTTGATTTGAAAGTGAATCAGTTCATAAAATTATTGCAATATGATACTATCATATGGTACAGTCAGAGGTTCTAGGTGTTTATTTTCTTTGATAACAGCTCACCTTATATGCATAAAGTGTTTAAAGTGTTTGGTGGGTAAATCCTTTGATAAGAGAAACAAACATATCGATATATATTTATTCAAAAGCCATATATGGCTGTGATAAATTCATAAAACTAAACGTTCATCTTTAATCACTTGATGGAGTTTTAAACTCTGACTCCTATATCTCCTCTGTGTTGTTATGGTAATGTATATTCGTAAAATGAAAGGCTGAATTTAAAGAGAAAAAAGAATTTTGACAAATGTAACTACCTGTCCGAGGAACAAACTATTTTTTTTTAGATCTCTATAGATTGATAATACTTATCATTTCTGAGAAACATGTAGATCAATGTTCTCTAAAGATTGACACTGAGCAATGTTTTTTAAAATCAATATTCATCTTATGCCAATTTGAATCTTACCATAAATATTTAGTCCCAGGATTGTTTTGTTGGAAAAATAGTATTATTAAAAAACTTTCTTTTTTATTTTATGAATATTTCTTTTCATGAATATCATAGTCTACAATAAAGATATGATTAATTATTTTTGATAAATTAATTGTTGGTGTTAATCAAATGCCCGGTTTGGATGAATGACTGTAAAATAAAGACTTGAAGTGTATTCTTATACCAAGTATTCCTTGGGGAAGAACCATAAAGTCCAAATGAGTACTTTTATTTACCAGGTTGGGTAAAATTTAAATGTCTGAAAACTAAAATTTATATCAGTCGGTAAGAGTAACAGTCAGTTATGAATTTATTTATTGTATTATAAAGATGCTTATATGTTTGAAGTATTTAGTATAGGTAATATTAAAATGTGTCACACTTGTAAAACGAAAAAGGTCATACATGCTATATTATTCAGAAGTGTAAAATGAACAGATTAAAAGGTCAAATAGGTCATCATGATATCCATTAGTGTCTCATGAACTGGCCAGTCGTGATATGATTACCAGCAGTGTAAATCGAGCAAAACAATTTTGTGATAATCCAGGCTCAAGGCTAAAAGCTCAAACATAATATTATGATGGTCAGAGATGTCAAAAGTTCAAGTGTTTTATTGTGATACTTGGATTGGTATAGTTGAATATATACAAATTCTATTATTTCCAGAGGAATAATGTTATGAGAACAGATGTATTTTATTCACGCTTTTGTGCACATCTGTTCAGAGTTTTGGCAGGCGTTATATAAACACATAAGTCTGTTAAGTTGGGAGGTATGAGGGATGCCAACAAGCCTCCACAAGTTGGGATGAGGGCGGGGGGGGGGGGGGGGGTAGGAGGGGTAAATAACCTGGCAAGAAGGAGGTGGAGAGGGGGTATTTGCAGCATGGCAGGTAGATTTCTTACTAGTGAACATGTCTGGGTGGGAGAATAACCAGCTCAATAAGACAGCATAGGCAGACACTGAGATGCCAGATCAACAGGTTAAACTGGTTACATTGTTATAAAGGTTAATAGGTTAAACAGCTTACATAGTTATTAAGAGCAATATGTTACACTGGTTACATTCTTATAATAGGTTAGACAGCTTACATTGTTATTGAGAGCATTATGTTAAATTGGTTATATTATTATAAAATGTAATAGGTTAAACTGGTAACATTTTTATAATGTAATAGGTTACATAGTTATTGGGTTAAACTGGTTACATTATTATAAAGGTTATAGGTTAGACTGGAATATCATTATAAAGGTTATCAGGTTAAACTGGTTACTTTGTTATTAAGGGTAATGTAACTGGTTAACAGGTTACATTGTTATAAGTTTAAATTGGTTACATTGTGATATAGTGTTAACAAGGTAAATGGAACAAAAGTTAATAGTTGAAATGGTTACATGTTAAATTTACAGATTAAATTGGTTATATTGTTACTCAAGAGAGGCTGCCACCAACATTATGAGTGCGCCTCTGAAACAATAATATTCCCAACACTATTTAGTGCCTAATAATATAGCCGCCCACTACTGAAATTTGAAGAAATACATTCTCTTTTGTGATATTCTATTTTTTTAATGTTATATTCATTGCAAATTGATTGTAACATTTAAAAAAAGAAACCTTGATTAATTTCTATGCCTTACTTTGGATATGTATACAGCAAACAATAGCACGATAAAAAATAGCAGCTTATGAAAATTGAACCTGTATATAATGAAAATTGAACCTGTATATAATGGTAAAGTTGTATACAGATTGTGCTCTGCTTTAATATATTTATAATCTAGATAACATGTGACTCATGCTTACTTATAACATTCTTAAATGCTCATCACAATATGAATGAGAATGTGATGACCCAATCACATCCATGTTGCAGATTACAGCCCTTGCCCTTGGTCCAGAGTTTGCCAACCTTTGGACTTTGGGCTAAAATCTGCTGTCATGGATGTAATAATTTTGATCACATGTGAAGAATAGGGACTTTTTTAGTTGCATAATATAAAATATACAGCCTACTCAAATGTTTTCCCAGTAAAGAAACGGTACAGCAAATAAAACTATGTGCATGGAATAACGAAAATGTATGACTATAACATGGACAAATAGAACAAGAAAAATAAAAATAGGTCCTCTATGTCAGCAGTACATGAGGGGACAATATAATGTTGGTATTTACCAGGAAATTAAAAAATTGAAAGACTTTATAACCAGAGTAGAACGCCTTTTCCAAATTTCATTTTTAAAATAGAGTTCCTGTCAACATCAAGGCAGGAATAATAAGAGGTTTTACAGTGGTCCCATATCTTTTCTCTCTATATATAACAACTGACACATAATTATTACATAACGTTAACATATTTGGCTAATTGACACGTGTCAAAATATTCAATGAGAATCTGTCATATTGTAATTAAATTATCATGAATTTGCATGTATAACATGAGTCACGTGTTGACATGTTGCATCACATGGTTGCTAGGAGATGCAGACATGGTGCCAAACCCGATCAGTCATGGCTGACTGGTCTCCACTCCTTCGTCATTAATTATTACACTTGTAGTGGTTCTCACAATATTAGCGTTAGCGATAGTATTGACTGATGATTCATTGAGCGTGGTCAGTTAACAAACAAAGCATGACCAGAGAACATATTGGGCAACATGAAGGGCCATATAGGGCAACTTGAAAGGTCCATAAAGGGGCAACTTGATGGGCCCATGAGGGGTCCATGTAGGGGAAACATGAGGGACCCATAAAGGGTCAAAATGAGGGATCCATATTGGGGCAACATTAAAAGTCCATATAGGAGCAACATATAGGGTAACATGAGGGGTCCATATAGGGTAACATGAGAGGCCATATAGGGCAACATGAGGGGTCCATATAGGGCAACATGAGGGGTCCATATAGGGTAACATGAGGGGCCATATAGGGCAACATGAAACATGAGGGGCCAAATAGGGCAACATGAGGGGTCCATATAGGGCAACATGAGGGTCCATTATAGGGAAACATGAGGGGCCATTTAGGGCAACATGAGGGGCCATATAGGGCAACATGAGGGGTCCATATAGGGTAACATGAGGGGCCATATAGGGAAACATGAGGGGTCCATATAGGGTAACATGAGGGGCCATATAGGGCAACATGAGGAGCCATATAGGGAAACATGAGGGGCCATATAGGGCAACATGAGGGGCCATATAGGGAAACATGAGGGGTCCATATAGGGCAACATGAGGGCCATATAGGGGTAATATGGGGGTCCATATAGGGCAACATGAGGGGTCCATATAGGGAAACATGGGGGGCCATATAGGGCAACATGAGGGGTCCATATAGGGAAACATGAGGGGCCATATAGGGCAACATGAGGGGCCATATAGGGAAACATGAGGGGCCATATAGGAGTAATATGGGGGTCCATATAGGGCAACATGAGGGGTCCATATAGGGCAACATGAGGGGTCCATATAGGGCAACATGAGGGGTCCATATAGGGCAACATGAGGGGTCCATATAGGGTAACATGAGAGGCCATATAGGGCAACATGAGGGGCCATATAGGGAAACATGAGGGGCCAAATAGGGAAACATGAGGGGTCCATATAGGGTAACATGAGGGGTCCATATAGGGTAACATGAGGGGCCATATAGGGCAACATGAGGGGTCCATATAGGGCAACATGAGGGGTCCATATAGGGTAACATGAGGGGCCATATAGGGCAACATGAGGGTTCCATATAGGGAAACATGAGGGGCCATATAGGAGTAATATGGGGGTCCATATAGGGCAACATGAGGGGTCCATATAGGGCAACATGAGGGGTCCATATAGGGCAACATGAGGGGTCCATATAGGGCAACATGAGGGGTCCATATAGGGTAACATGAGAGGCCATATAGGGCAACATGAGGGGCCATATAGGGAAACATGAGGGGCCAAATAGGGAAACATGAGGGGTCCATATAGGGTAACATGAGGGGTCCATATAGGGTAACATGAGGGGCCATATAGGGCAACATGAGGGGTCCATATAGGGCAACATGAGGGGTCCATATAGGGTAACATGAGGGGCCATATAGGGCAACATGAGGGTTCCATATAGGGTAACATGAGAGGCCATATAGGGCAACATGAGGGGCCATATAGGGAAACATGAGGGGCCAAATAGGGAAACATGAGGGGTCCATATAGTGCAACATGAGGGGCCATATAGGGCAACATGAGGGGCCATATAGGGCAACATGAGGGGCCATATAGGGCAACATGAGGAGTCCATATAGGGTAACATGGGGAGGTTCATACAGTGGGCACATGACAACATGAGGGATCTATATTGTGGCAGCTGTTGCTCAACATGATTCCTATTGGCAGTTGCTGACAAACACCGATTTAATCATGAATAAAGTTATGATCAGATGGGTTCAGTCAGGACATGGCAAGACTACATCAAGTATGGCATTTCAACATCCAAACACAACCAAATTAAGTCAAAGATGACCCTGGTTGCCATCATTTTATTCTGTTGTCATTCATGTAGGCATAACTTCATAGATGTCTAGCATGGACTGTAGAGTGTTCATGTATTTATAGAAGAAACTTTTTATTGTTTTGTGACAGCATATTTTCATGCCACCTTAGTCTATTTTTGGCATCACCAAATTTGTCAAATATTGACCTATATTCACAAAACTGAATATCCTTTTATTCTGTAATATAATTGAGTTTCCATTTAAAATAAAAACTTTATTTTCAAATAATAGGAAAACCAATATTTTACCAATCTATCAACACACAAATACTTTACTTTTCAGAAGCCTACATTGTTATGTGGTGAGGTGTAAGACTTGTCCGATATTCTGAATTTTCCCAGAATAGCTATAGGCTACATCCCTCTAACCAAGACTATGAACTGTGCCAACATTAAGGTCATTTCTGTTGGCAGTTTTCCTTTCCATGTATTTTCCAACTGGTCTACGTTTAGTGTATTATGTGTGCGTTATTTCCATTACCACAATCATAATTTTTTAGTGTAGACATCAGGAAATATTTTCTCGGACATAATGATTCTAATATAATATTCTCATTTTTAAATTAACTTTTTTCATTTCACTTTCACTTCAATCTAAAATGATTATTTGTAAATTAAAGGTCCATATTACAGATGTGTTGTTGACATCAAAGTATGCAGTCCTTGCTAAATAAACAACCACCTGACAATAGAGATACAGATATCTATCAATACAGAGCATTGATCTTTTATTGATCAGCAGTTTTATTAATACATAATTTAAGCAGAACATATATATGAAGTACAGTTCATATCATCAGCAACTGTTAAAAAAATAACTCATTATAATATTTAGTGCTGATGAAATATGTTTAATCCAAATTATTTTCAAAAGTGCAACTCACCATCAACAAGCCAATAAAAATAATTTAAGCAAAATATATCATTATGAAATGAGTTAGATATTTCAGACTTGGCATAGATGAAAGAAGAATGTTAGTGTTGGATTTCGTCCATCGTATTCTGGCTAATCAGGTTTAAATGTACATGATTTTGTTGGCAAAGGTCTGTCCACACTTACCAATAATACATTGCACCACTCAAATAGAAATGACTCATACCACTTAATGGTATAAAGTTTAAACTTAAGTTTATTATGTTGTAAATTGTGCTTTGTCACAGAATAGCCTTGGAGCTTTACTTATTTTGGCTGAGGACATCTTTAATGCCAGGTCTCAAGATTACTGTCTAATACTGTTTACCTGCTAAATGCATTCTATATTTGATAAGCTATCAACAATCTGATAG
This sequence comes from Amphiduros pacificus, assembly GCA_949316495.1. Taxonomy (NCBI): domain Eukaryota; kingdom Metazoa; phylum Annelida; class Polychaeta; order Phyllodocida; family Hesionidae; genus Amphiduros; species Amphiduros pacificus. The sequence continues at coordinate 13,742,742 of OX439010.1, forward strand.
TAAATAATTCTGAACTATGAAATCCGTCTCAAAGAAGGTTCTGAGGACACCAATAAAAGTTACACCAATGTTCAAGTACCTTTATTTTACATAAGATCTGTAAATATTTTGAACAAACCATGTACAAAGTCTGTAGCACATTTTATCCACAATTAAAAGTAGAGCAAAGTTTCATTTGTACTGGGGAATCATAGCATAGCTTTATTATGGCAATAAAATAATTTCTCCCTTTCTTGGCCATGAAAATAATATTGAGCTTTTGGTTATGGTAGTGTTCATTTATATTTGGTGGAGCAGTGAATTTTTCTTTTCCTTTTTGTCAATTCTTGCAAATTCAATGGCAAATAAACACTCTGCACTGATTAATCTTGGGGGTGGGTGCAATTAGTTAATGTTCTTCTAAGAGTGCCCCACCCCCCTCCAGTCAGACACTATTTATCAATTGTCTATGGCCTAACAATACCCTGTTTATTGTGCCCAAGATCATGACAAAACAAATGATCTCACACTCAATATAAAGAAGTCAAGAGACCAAACAAAAGAATTGTATTTTCCTAGTAGAATCAACAAAGGTCTTTGTCACTCAGATTCTGAAGCCTCACAAATTGACCAATTCCATTTTGGAGGAACCTTACCATTTAACCCTTCAGCTCCCATCTGAACAAACTGGTTGACCCTTTGACCATCACTGAACAAAAGATCTGCTTGCGAGAAATCAACATATTGAATCTAGAAGATTTTTTCATCTTTTTCAATAAACATGTGAAAGTTTGGGCATGTGGGCCAGGCAAATATTTTTTTTAACAGTGACTGGGGCTAATGGAAGAATATGGTATGTGAAGAATCCTGGCACCCAGACACAACCCCTTCCAAATTCATCTTCTTCACAGTTCATCAATTATCGCCTCATCATCCGTAAAATCAATCCATTTCCTTCAGCATTTTATGGATTTCCTTCATGATATTAGTTTCATTTCATTTTCTTTGTTAGTCATATCTAGAGAGTACCAGTCTCTTTGTCTTCACCTCCTTTGTCTCATAGTCATTGGATACATAAATAATCAAATCAGCTTCATTGCAAAAAAAAAAGAAAAAAAGGAAAAATTGATTTTGTTTAAAGTTATTCAAGATATATTAACTTTTTTTTTCATAAAAATCTGAAAAATCATCCGTACACATATGTATACCCAAACAAAATGACAAAATAATATCAAATAAATTGGTCAAATTGTAGACAACTGTTCTGTGCTGGATTAGAATTGTGCGTGTTGTACATCTGTTGCATACTGGGGACCACATATTTCTCAACTAATTGAACCATCGGATCCGAGTTGGACCTATGCCACCAAGCCAGGCTGTATATTTGCTTTGTGTAGTTGGGCGTCAGATAAATGATGGATTATGGCATTAAGATGAACATCAGAAAGAAGTACTTGGCACGCAATAATGTGACAAAAACACTGATTTATTTAAAACATGTTTATTTATTGCTTCTTTGTTTTTTACAAAAAAGTATGAAGACAATATCAAATTCTCTAAAATGCCCACTGATACTTTAACCATCTTTATATAAATCATTACAGATTTCAGATTCAGAGAAAATCAAACCAAATTTGGTGCTGTTTGTTTGAAAACAAAATGACAAATTAACTATACCTAAGTCACAAGTCGTATCATCATTTCAAACACAAATCCAGTGACACAAATGCATTTTCTTGAGAACTAAAACATAAGAAATAACAAATAAAAATCATAATCTACCAATTATATTGTGTGCGTTTTGAGAATTAGTCAAACAATCAACACATCTGTTCACCTTCGTTTACTATTTGTATATATTAAAATACCTCCTTTGTCTCATAGTCATTGGATACATAAATAATCAAATCAGCTTCATTGCAAAAAAAAAAGAAAAAAAGGAAAAATTGATTTTGTTTAAAGTTATTCAAGATATATTAACTTTTTTTTTCATAAAAATCTGAAAAATCATCCGTACACATATGTATACCCAAACAAAATGACAAAATAATATCAAATAAATTGGTCAAATTGTAGACAACTGTTCTGTGCTGGATTAGAATTGTGCGTGTTGTACATCTGTTGCATACTGGGGACCACATATTTCTCAACTAATTGAACCATCGGATCCGAGTTGGACCTATGCCACCAAGCCAGGCTGTATATTTGCTTTGTGTAGTTGGGCGTCAGATAAATGATGGATTATGGCATTAAGATGAACATCAGAAAGAAGTACTTGGCACGCAATAATGTGACAAAAACACTGATTTATTTAAAACATGTTTATTTATTGCTTCTTTGTTTTTTACAAAAAAGTATGAAGACAATATCAAATTCTCTAAAATGCCCACTGATACTTTAACCATCTTTATATAAATCATTACAGATTTCAGATTCAGAGAAAATCAAACCAAATTTGGTGCTGTTTGTTTGAAAACAAAATGACAAATTAACTATACCTAAGTCACAAGTCGTATCATCATTTCAAACACAAATCCAGTGACACAAATGCATTTTCTTGAGAACTAAAACATAAGAAATAACAAATAAAAATCATAATCTACCAATTATATTGTGTGCGTTTTGAGAATTAGTCAAACAATCAACACATCTGTTCACCTTCGTTTACTATTTGTATATATTAAAATAATTTTTGTTGATTATTTACACCTCATCATATCAAACCTTTCCTAAGTCTGTATTACACTATTGTGTTTGGTAGTCATGGTAACAATATCAGCATGATACCATGAAAAATCTGCTTCAGTCATTGCACCTATTTCATAAAATTACATGTGGAATTGAAGGGGTGGGGGGTGAATTTGTAATGAAATAAAAACATAATATTGTAAGACTAATCCGTGTATACCAGACAAGGCTCATTCCAAATTGTTTTAATGTTCGAAATCTAAATAATCTAATCACATTTTTGAATGTAACATATACATCTATTGTTTTACTTTTTGAGTTCTGTTTTTTGAAGTTGCTTCAGAATAAAGTTAAGGGGTACAAATCTGAAATCACATTATTTATTAGTAAGAACCAAACATTTATTTGGTCACGAATAAACATTGTGCAGTTTGCATGATGAAATAGAGTCATGCATCAGCTGTGCATGACCAGATGATGTAAAGTGTAACCTAATTGAGTCACCTATATAACTTACCAAATAGATGTTTGACTTGAAAGCTTATATAGCATAACTCTCACAGTGATTACCATTCCAGAACTGGTCATCAAATTTAAGAATTGTAACCTGTTGCAAAACCATTTTTAGAAAAAATACTATATTTGGGATATATGTCTACTATTTTACATCTGTATAATAACAGCAATATCTTTAGAAGTATTTGCAAAAATCATGCATATATATGCAACTTTTATCAAAATATCTACATGACGAATTGACTGAAACTTTGAACTCTTATATCATTAACAGCCTATTAGTAACTTGGAATTTACAGATAATTGCTTTAATTACATAGCCTATATATTATTGTACCACTGGAAATTCATTAAAGATTCATCAACCATATATTCCAACATTTATATATATGTAAGATTTCTTTGTAGAAACATGGCAAATATCAATTAATTTTTTACATCAGCGTTTATTTAGCATGATCAAAGATGACTCTTCCTATGGCCATCACTGGCCATTATGCTGTATTAGATAGAGCCAGACATCTAACTGTGACTGCACTCTGCCTCATATAGGGCAAGTATGACCACATAAAGCCACAGCTGTATGACCACATAATGCCACAGCTGTATGACCACATAATGCCACAGCTGTATGACCACATAATGCCACAGCTGTATGACCACATAATGCCACAGCTGTATGACCACATAATGCCACAGCTGTATGACCACATAATGCCACACGACAGCTGTCAGTGACAAGATGAGGTTAAGCAATAGGTAGCTGTGACCAAATAGATTTTTGGCTCTATCGGTTATATACCTTCGGGATCAACAAGTTCATTGCCAATACTCAATGTTATTGCTTTGTTAGAAACATTATCATTTTACATTTAATTCTGTACTGGGGCACTTGTGTTGAAACACCCATTTTTTCAAGCATAAATATGCCTGAATATATGGTGCCACGCACTAGACAAGCCTGACTCTACATGACCTCCCTCGGACATATTTATATGTGACACAATAGATGTCTGCACCCAACTGCTAACTGCAATATCAAATGCCTTGTTTGCTCAAGGATGACATATATAGGTGTGTTTGGCAATATGATTGATAACATTTATGAAATTTACCTCTAATATCATCTCCTATCAGTTGTTGCCAAACATATATTTAATCACAGTGTGACCAAATAGATGTTTAGATACAAATGATTTAAAGTTTATATATGTATATGTATCTCTTATTTAAAAAAGAAATCATGATATTCTTTTCTCAGTGGGTATATTCTAACCATATTCTCTCTTTTGAGAATAGCATACAGTTATAAGCTATGCACTCTTGGGTTGAATGACTCGTTTCTCCTTTCTGTGGCCGCGCTGTGGGTTTCAGCATGGCCAGCCCAGTACCTCCAGTAATACCTGGAGCAGTAAGTCTGATCACAGCTGTGGGTATCCCAATGTTTATACGAACATCACAAGTGGCGCTACCTGGTGCTGCCAAAAATTATTTTCCAATTAAATTCTAAGCTGCACTTGTTCCTTGGGATCTTCTCTTTTCTTCACGTTTACTGCTAATTTCTTCATCTTCATCTTTTGTAACTTCGGTAATACAGACAGCATACATCTCTCAGAAATGTGCTTATGACGTCCTTTGATAAGATGAAGAAATTAAGATCCCGTGGAATATTTGTGGGGACTGCCTGCTGTCAGGATGTTGACTGTGTGATGTATATAAATATAGGAGAGTGGATGAACCAGCGAGGGATAGGTCACCGTACAGCAGCCATAGTTGCCAGTGCACCCAGGCCCACAGCTGTGAATATCAAGCCTCGCCATATCTTGTCCTCCAAGCTGTTCTGCTCTGGAAAGTACTGCTCAAACGCTTCCTGCAACACATCAAATAGACATAATACATTAATAAACTTTTATGAGACACTGATCATATCATAAGTTAAATCCAATTCGAATGAAGGTAGGTTAAGGGTGCTGAAACGAACAATGATGTTTGTCAGTTTTACCAGTTTGTCCATAATATCTCCAAGTTAGTTTACACTGAGTTTGAGAGAGAGAGAAAGGGAAACTGCATAAAATGACATTCTAACAATTCAATATCAAATTTCAAATCTGTTGATAATTCATTTGATAATTTTTTTTGTGATGATAGGATATTTTTTTGTGAATTATCAAAAAAGTGAGCAAAGATACCTAAATTGTTCCATACAAAGATAGCAAAATTTAAAATGAGGAATTAAACTTTTTTATATTATCATCAGACCTTCAAAGCACAACATAGAAACCATCAGAACCACTCTCCCATCCCTCAAACAGACTGAATGAATACATAAATTATTCATAAATTATTCAAGCTTTGGCAATCATATTAAACAGTGCTGAGCACTGTGCACAAACTGTGGATTTTCTCATTTTCATTTTCGAAACTGTACATTGCAACAATTGATAAACAGTTAGGAGACAAGGAAGTAGAATGATTGAATTATTAAACTTCCCAAAACAGGATAAACATGATTAATATACTCATGTGTCAAACCATGATAAACCCTGGACAAATCTCAATCACCAGCCAATCATCGGCCACAGCCAGAGCCCAGAGATCACATTTATTTGCTCTGTGTAAACTTCATGTTTGATTTGAAAGTACTCAAATTTATTGCATCCAAGTCTTTATCTGTATATGTAGTGAAAGCAAATCATAAAACTCTGACGAAGAAAACAGGAAGAACGCAATGCAAATACCCATCTGTATTTATCTATGTAAATTCTGAATAGAATAAATCTTTTCCTTTAATCATAGTATTTAACCATTTCACACAATTCGTGACTTCCCTGTCTTTCATATCATACAATATGATAACTGTTACTGACTGAATGCTGAGGTTTTCGTTTGCTTGATTGATGCAAGTAGAGTTGAGTACTATATTCCCTGATACAGCCACGATTATTGTAAAAACAAATTACAGTAAAACACACACACATTCTGTTTGTTTCCTCATAATTGGCTTTGAGTGTTTACCATTCCCTTTAAAGTATACACATAAATGATCAAGCATATAACAGTTATGAGATTTCTGGGAAGTAATTTTAGTGTGTCAATCCATCATTATTTGCATTTTTCAATTTTAGTGATAAAAACTTAATAATCAAGATAATGCTGGTACAATTAGTTCTTTTAAATGCACCACCATAAAGATTTTTTTAGAACGAAATTCTGAGAATTCTATTGATAAATAGAATGATGATGTAATGAAAGCGAATAAATTCAGCTTTTATGTGTACTAAGCTGGTTCTTTGAAGCCTGAAATCACAAGATGCTTAGGTCATTCGCAAGATGTCCTGGAGTTTAAACTTTATTATAGAGGTTCTTGCCCCCCCTTTGTTACATTGTGTGCCATACACCACTTTTTGGTTGGAAATAACGGACAATTACATTCTTTTCATGGCTGGATAAGCAAAGGTTCAGGTGGACATTCCGCTCGCAGGTGCTACAGTTCCACACAGATTACAATGGGTCTTGCCTGTTTTTATGTTGGTTGCCAATAATTTTGTATGTTACTGATGATCTGATAAGCTGATCAACTTTGATTTCAGACCTCCAAATTTGATCATTGGTCTCCCCGTGCAGAGCAGATCATTGGCTACATTCCATGAATACCATGTAATATCATGTGCCAGTCTGAGGCATCCACTCCCTCTTGAGTGATAATGGCCTCGGGCATACAACTGGTAAGTGAAGCAGAGTCAACCACAAACTCTTCAACCCCCCACATGACTGATGGGCTCGGCTGCATTGACAAGTCTGCATTACTCAGTGATTCTCAGAAACCTGTTACAATGAGTGGCTGATAAAATCCTACAAATATGTGTTACATAAACCCAAATCTGCCCTCTGGGAAAGTGATCTTCTTCCCTCATAATGTCAGGGAGACATGAGGCCTTGTCTAATATAACAGGTCTGCTCATTCCATCAAATCAATTAATGACTGCTGAGTCACTGTGTTATATGATCAAAAGATCAACACAATCATAGCATGACCATTGTCCCCAAACTAGTACTCTGCTGTCAGTACAGAACATTGAAACTATGCTTTAACAAACAATATTTCAATAAATCATGTTCCTCACTGCATGATTCTACCTGGAAATGATTTTATGTAATTTATTGCCTTTGTGACAACGGAAATAAAATAATGGTTAGTCTGAATCAAGGACAGGTTTACCTAATTTGTGAATGTATAGGTTTACCTAATTTGTGAATGACCCAATTTCCAATGTGAATATGAGTTCATTCCCATTAAAGTAATGTCTCAAATATCAATTGTGAATATTTGAATCTACCAAATGATAATTGATGTTTATTATGTTTAACATATATTAAAAATCTCCACCCTTCCTCCATGTGATAACATGAAAATATAATTAATGAATCTTTCCATCTATTTGTATATTATTTAGAATTTAGGATGAATGCTGAAGGTTGGCTATTGAAGCAAGATCATGTGACAATAGCTACATGTCTAAATTCACATCACCACATGATCACCAGACATGTAGACCTGCTTCCTTGCAGAATGATTCATCTCACAGTAAAGGTCAAATTATCTGTGTTCCTCTATTCTTAATTAATTTGGGATAAATGCTATATTCTCTAGCAGTTGGAGCTGGACTTCAAAATACCTAAAATGTAACCGGTTCATAATGTAGCTTGCCATTAGCCTGTTTTTTAGTCGTCAAGTAAAGCGAAAAAAAATGGAAGACCTAAAATAGCGACTGACCCCGATTAAAATGAAGAACATCTCTTCGGTCAGACACGTGCCGTGCAACAGCTTTGCATGACTAAAAGTGCCACAGTGGCCAAGTTAAAATAAAAAGAGCACCTTGAAAGATTTGTAGGTTAGATCATTTTACTCATCTGATGAATTCATTTTAAATCTTGCTAAACATTCACTGTCACATGTTTACTAATTGTACTTATTATTTGAATGTCACTACCAACACATCATTGCCAATTCATATGTATACATGTATAATTCAGAACTTCATCAATATCTTGATTAGGTACATAAATTATAAATAGCTTAAGGTAACTTCAACCTTTCCTACATGGACCTTGTATTGGTTAGGATTTATTTGTTTTGACACAAGGCTTTGACAGTAGGTCCTGCATAACAAGCACCAGGTTGTTGCCTGTTCCCACGACAGAGACTGAGACAGGGCCGTGGCTCGCTGCCAGCAGTCAACAATTATGCCCAAGTGACCTCACCTTGACGTAAACACTATATGTCTCTCTGTTGTTGACACAAACTAGATCAACTGGGAAAATGTAAACAACTTTTCATACCCATTCCCATCACTATGGCAGTAATTGACAAATTTCTATTATTTACTGATTGTATAATATACAAATTTGTGTTTGCTGTCTGAATTCCATTCACATTTTTGCTGTCTTGTGTTTCCTAGATTCTCTGACTGTACTGGATGAAATGTGATAGAGTACAAAGACAAATTTGTAGCCCACATGTAAGACACGCCTAAAATGTGATACAAGTGTACTCTATTTTATAATCTTTTAAAGTAAAACTACTGTAATTCATAAGGATATAAAAGCTTATAATAAATACATTGGGACACAAGTTCAGACAACCCAAGGCATGAATCTCGCATCCTAATAATATACCATCAGAAACAATGTGTACCAAATGATTGAAACTTTAAAAGTAAATCATCCCTGGAGCATATACATAATTTTCTAAGTTCTATTCATTCTGTTCAGTCATGGCAGTTGTTACAGACAACATTCTGATTTCTCAAATACATAATGGTCTAGTCTCTGTCTAATGGTTTGCAATAACCTCCAGGTTTTGACATTGTAATCTAAACTGAAGTCTTACTTAGTATCATTTATCCCTGGATCTTTGTCAGATTATATGAGAGCCCCCCAGGTTACTTCACTTCCAAGGGGTTCATTCAAGCTGGCAGGTGCGTCAAACTCATCCTCGTCACAGAAATAATTGCAATGCAGCAATACGACCCCAACTAAACCATCGATTCTGTTTTCTGTACACCTTTGATACAGCAGATCAATACGACTACCTTTGTAGTTATATAAACTACTATAATGAAGCATTTTACGCTTGGTTAGCATTGTCACAAGGGACAATGGAGATGATGGGATGCTGCCAACATCAAACCTTAGTGCGTGAGAAACTGCTTCTCTTAACTATTCACAGCTACGAGATTATTCCATGATCCAGGCCCCATAAGGGGCAAATGTGAAACAAATTTATAACCTTATCATTTAATCTTAGAAATATTTTATGAAATGATTTAAAAGATAATTCTCATGATTATAATGATGATTTGGTGATCATTATAATATAATCAATAATTGATGATAAACATGACATCTCCACCCTATAATGCTGTATTATGCAAATAGTTAAATAAAAAAAAGAGCTGCAGGATGAAAAGAAAAACCATGATAATAACTGGCTGCATGTTTGATGTGCTACCCTACCCATAGCATGGTGTCATAAAAGCTTGCAATTCCCAGTATTCCAGGGTCCAGTCATGATGACATCTAATATCATTCTTGAATTTCTTTTTGTAATTAATTTTTTTCTGGATTGTAAAAAAATTATGATAAAAAATGGGAGGTTAGATCTTATTTTTTCTAAAAATTAAATGCATTTATAGTTTTGTTGAAATGATGAAAAACATCATCAAGATGCTTTGCTCTTGACTATCTGACAGAGTAATCCTCTCCAAAATTATAGCTCAGGTTTTATTTTATGAAATTAAACAACATAACTGGGTTTTAAATCAATGTGCAATATTTCAGAATTATTTTGCTCACCCATCCTCCTTGTTCCCGTATCCAAGAAGAAAGTTGTTCTGACACATAATTCCCTACAATTTCTCCCACTGTATCCACAAAATCTGGCATTTTCATTTCCACGCAGAACTTTGCTAAGCGTCCACCAAAAGCATAGACCACAACAACTCGTCCCCAGTTGTACTGATTGTCACTAAACAATTCTGCTATCACATTTTCAAATGTTTCTCTGGCATTTTCCTTGGTAATGTGTAATTTAGTCATCATTCCATTGAACAGGATTTCATGTCTTGCAGATATTTCATCAACAGTCCGTCTCATTGTCTTTGCATATGTGTTAGAATGTGGCTTGACATTTCTGTTGGTTGATACGTATTTTACAATGTCCATGGCAAGTTCTTTTGCCACTTTATTCACTGGGTCTGCCAAATTCTGTCCAACTTTGGTTGGGATAATTTCCTGTAAAATGAAATATTATAATTAAAACTCAATTCCAACAATATTTCAGTGGGGAGGCATTTATTCAATAAAGATATAGACATATATAAAACTGATTATTTGTCACAGCTTTACATGAAGACAAGACTCCCCCATCAATAAATGACCAAAACAATTTTAAATTATTTCTTGAACTCTAGAAAAGTGTCAGCATATCTCCAAAGTACAGAGCATTTTTTTTCATAAAATGTCGTTTTCCAATAGAATAGTATGGTATTTCTTACAGTTTATAAAATAACAGACTGTAAAATATATTTCTAATATTTCAAATAGACCTACCTGTTTGCTGTGTTGAGTGCTTGTTGTGATCGTGTGAGGAGCCATCTTGCCCGTTTTCAAAGACGCCACCAGACTTTTGTAGCCTTTTTGTTGGAAATTTGGAAGATATTCGTTAATTTTGTCACTTTGTGGAAAAAGTTTAATGTCTTTTACTTCCATAGCCACATATCTGAATTCAAAGTGAACGATTATGAGCCTGAATCCGTCTAAAATACAAACACGGTAGCCTTTCCTTCTTCCTGTATTCTGTGTTCGGCTGATATCGGCTCTCGGTAGTATCCGTTCAGCGCACTCTCCATTCAGTGGCGAATCATCAAAGTTAAACCAATGAGAGCGGCTGACGGCGCTCCCAATGAAATGACGTCAAACAGGTCTAAATATAGAAAACTAAGGGGTTTCTCGAGAGGACCCGAAAGGATATTTCCAGAACAGTTGAGGAAAAAAAGAAACTGGAAAATTCTGGTTTTCTTTATGACATGATATAAAATATATCATAAGAGAGTAATGGCAATACAAATAAATAAAAAAATAAAATAAAATAAATTATTTAATAATAAACATCTAAATACTGTGTACCGGTAATTAAAAATATAAAAATAAATCATTTTTTAGGGTGACAGTTTAGAATAATTCATTTATTACTCTGAATATATTTAAAATATCTTGAATTTCCCACACCGAAATTCATAAATGTATTCGTTAAGCAGCTTTTCCTTGAATTGGTGGGTAGAAAACTTCCTAACATGAAATGTGAAGTCACAATTTCCAATGCATCCTTTGAATTATGAAGAAATTATAAAATAATCTAATTCTGTCCTGTTATAAAAGTAACTGAGGCCAAAATAATCACAATTCCATTTATCATCATAAATTACTACACAGAAAAGTCTATACATGAGGAAAATTTATTTCCTGATAGATCAAAGGCAACAAATATCTCATGCAGAATTTATCAATGTAAAATGATCAAATTGACTAAATGAACAATAAATCACCACGGCTTTTGTTTGCTCATGTTCATGCTGATTAGTTCATGGTCAATTGACAAATTTGTGTGTAATATTGTCATTCAAGAAGTGTCCTGACAAAATTATTCTGATTGTGTGACATCTGAATAAGGAAATTTTGTCAGTTTTTCATAATTACTTTCGCTTACCATTATTTCCCTATTTTAGTAATGAAACTATACGAAATGGAATTGTAGGATTCAACATATTTATAAACTTTGGGATAATTCTATTTCAAAATTTCCCACCCACTTGCAAGATTGAAACCTGATTTTATTCAACTCTTTATCATAAGTCATTTGCCTTTGCATTCAAATACTTTATCATTCTAAGTATACTGCCCATAGGACCTTTCATGAAGGAACATCCTAGTTTCAATAACTGGGCAAAGTCAAGACAGTCACCTAATATTGACTGGAATTCACAAATATTTTTTTATTCAATCTTAATGAAATTGGTAAAATTTCCCCTTTAATATGCAAACAAATCAAATACTTTATGAGATTTTTTTGTGTTTAAATGGATGTCCAAAAATTAAAGATATTTACATTATAAGTTTGATATCTAATTTATTTTTTGACAAAATACAGTCCACATATGAATATTCATATATGTGAAAAAAGTCAGAAGCCCTTTACATGTACATGTTTCAATTCATTTACATTACTGGTAAATAAAGATAATTACAGTTGTACAATAAATATATAAATTTATTGTTAGACAAAAAATCAGTCCACAGAAAGACCTGTCTAAACAAGATATCATATTTGATTATATATGAGTTAACATTAAGCCTAGAAAACAAATGTATACCAGTAATTATTTCTATAGAGAAGGCATCATTTACATGTATATTAAACCTATGTAATACACAGGCTAACATCTTTAATTTGGGAGATGTTGCTTTGTATTATTGTATTCTCGTCCAAAATAAGGGAATAACACTTTTTTCCGTTTTTTTTCCACACCATATTCTTTTATTTTAAGATTACCATCTTAGTAAAATACTTCAATGTATTCATCAGTGTAGGGGCCTGTACCAGGCGGTCAGCACAGGTGCTACTCACAGATTGGAGATAGTGCGTATTGGATCTCCCCTCTAGCTGGGTAGCCACGCTGCGTAAGCTCTGAGTGCCCACGAGACAAAAGTGGAGCGGCCAACATATTAAATCAAATCAAATCAAATCAAATGCACTAAGCATTGCCTTATTTCCAATATAATCCTCCGAAACTGTCATTGAAATTTTTTTTTGAATACTTAATATTTGAAAGAGATATTTTCTATTTTTTTCTGTTAAGGTCTATAATCCACAATCAGTTTGAAGCATCGGGAGAGAACTTCGTGTGGTCTCGTATATTTACGTAACTGCCTTCGGCTCTGCATGCTCTGGGGGATTCCAGGATGAGAGTGAGGCTATGACGTCAGTGGGGGGTATTTCTCATACAGCACACATGGTGTCCAGCTGCAATAACTGAGTCGAACCCGTTTTAACGGTAGTTAAAACGGGTTCAATTTAAATAATAAAAGTTTAAGACTAGCTGGTTAAGTTTACTTTTTCTGTGCTAAATTAACAAATAACATGACTTTGAACACATTTAAGCCAAAAAAACATAAGTCTGTCCCAGTGTTTCATTGTGGATTATAGACCTTAAATGCATATTATATAATCATAGATCAGTATTTAAACTGGAATTCATTTACCAAAAAAATATTTGATACATCTTGTGAATATTTTTGAACTTTTTATTTCATATTGCACCCCCACAAAATTGATCATCTGCAATCAATGATAATGATGCAATTGCTGGGCATAATATGTTTGCAACTTCTGTTGCAATAATCTTTAATTTGAAAAAGAAAAAAACAATGTCATTTCTAACACTGATTGGCCGTCAGTTATAACACTGATTGGCAGACATGATAGTGATATCAAAATATCTATGTACCATTTTCTTTCCAACACTAAGTTGCATTATGCAGTAAGCTCATTCTAAAATTTGAAAGTAACAATGTCAATAGTTGGTTGCAATTCTATTTTTTCTCCAGGTTTGTCTAAAATAGGGGGAGAAGGTGGTTGCCAGGAACCAATGAAATGCCATTAAAAATCTTTGATTTTTACAATTTTTTTAAACATTGCAGAAAAATTGATTCAGAACCATCCCATGTAACCATTTAAGTGAGGGACTCTGACTTCTCTGCTTTCTATTTTCTGTGCATCCATGATGCTGCTGCACCAAGTAAATTTGAGTATTACCCATACTCGAGGCTTCTCTTTACATTGTGAGCATCTTGACTGTTACCACCTGTTATGAGTCTGTATTATGACTTGAAGGTTGAAACAGAAAAAGGGGAAGGATTGATTATTCAAATGAGAATCATGATTGTAAAGTTTTCATTTTGTCCAGTGCCACCTGTTGGCAGACAAATTTACTCTCCCTCTGGTGTCAATCAGGATAATCACGGTCTTCATCATCAGATGCATTTTCATCCTTTTCCCTGTATCTAAAAATTAGTTAAGGAGAAAAAATAGGTACAAGAATTATATCGTTATTAAAAGCCAACTGTAGAATTATTATATACATATATAAAAAAGCATGAACATGATCAAAGAGAATGGGTGACAAGAATATGCATACATTTCTGTATTTGGGCTCAGTTTTACAACATCGCTAATTTGACCTAATTATTGAGGTGTGAGAAATAGTCGAGTGTGAGAAACAGCTGAGAAACAGTTAAAACAGTGAGAGATACCTGCACAAGTGAGAGATAGATAGCTGCACAAAGGATGGCACAGCAAGAGATAGCTACATAAATGAGAGATAGCTGCACAAACAGTGAGAGACAGATGAACAACAATCTGACATAGATGCATACATGAGAGATTGCTGCACAAGGGAGAGATGTAAAGATCTAACAGCAAGAGACAGCTGCATAAGTGAAAGGTAGTTGCATAAATAAGTGTTAGCTACAGAAATGATAAATAGCTGTATGAGTGAGAGATAGCTGCCTAAGTGAGAGATGGATACAAAAGTGTGACAGCTGTATAAGTGAGAGATAGCTGCACAAGTGAGAGAGCTGCACAAGTGAGAGATAGCTGCAAGAGTGAGAGATAGCTACAACAATGAGACAGCTGCATAAGTCAGAGATAGCTGCAAAAGTGAGAGATTGCACGCCTTCTCAGCCAAAGGCACTTGTTCAAACCAATAATATAATATAGTAAATTTTGAACTTTCTGAATTTTAGTTCCATGATTTTATTATAAATTCTATTTCTAAAACTTAAAGACCCAAAACCCAATTTCTTTCACAACATTTTACATTATATTGGAATTATTAGTACAAGCTTAATTTTGTTTGGAGAAATAAATGTGAACATTAAGTATGCAGCAATCAAAATAAGGGTTTTGCATGTTGAAGGATACACCAATTTACGGGAGCCCTCTGGATCAAAAGTTGTCATTTTAATATTCAGTCTTTGTATCAATTTCTCTGCAGCTTGCCGAGTTTGTAATATCTGCAACATAACAAAAAACAACTTTTATGTAAAATATATTAGCATCCAGTTAATAGTTTTGTTTAGTAAGGGTGACAGATAAAAGAAATCTGGCCTTATGAGTTGGTGGTATATTTCATTTATGAATGTTACACAAGGTAGAAATTAATTTTTTAAGCACTATGAAAAAACAATAAATAATAATAACAATAATAATAATAATAATAATATTAATGATAATGATGATAACAATAATAATAAGAGACTTTGTAATCTCATCACAAATAACAAAATGTAACAATTGATAACTCTGTATCCGTACCTCTTGCTTTTCATTCTGTGCTTTCTGAATTTGTATTGATTCCTCAACACTAATAAGTTTGGCAGATTGATGTTTAGGAGGTACCCGGGTTGTGTCTGTCTCTAAAGATTCATCATAACGGAACTTAAGCCTACAAGTATGTCCATTATTTGTGGTGGTGCCCCCTTGTGACAAAGATTTATTCTTGCTGTCATCTTCATTGACAACGGAAATGTCACTTCTATTCTCTGCTGTTTTAATTTGTTGACTTGTTGATTTGTCTTTTTGTTTATCAATCTCCTTTTTGCCACTTTCACTTGTCTTATTAATGGATGGGAGATTTAAATCCTGAACATATTGCACTTTGGCACATCTGCAAGAAAAGAAAAGGAGAAAAAATTATTTTTAAATCGTCAACTTCAGAATCCCCTAAAAAAACAAAATTAAATATGCAAGTGTTTTTAAAAGTACAATATTGAAAACTACTGTCTGTAGCATTAATATTTGATTGTAAACTTCAGTTTTTTTTTTCAGATAATCTACTATAAAAAAACTCAAAGACAGTTGTCCAATCCTAATTTAGGGCATATTAAAACTATTACACGTCAAAAGCATTATACCTGCTTGGCATGAACTTTTTTGAGGTGGTTCTTTTTTCTGCCATTATCACTCTTTGGTAACTGTTAATGTAAGTTTCACTGTTTTCCCTCTCATCCACGATCACTTTATCATTATGTTCCATGTTAACAATGTCCCGGAGAGGATCATCATCACTGGGTTGAACTCTCCTCGCTGACTCTGCATCAAGTGACATCTGGTGGAAAAGATCTGCAGTACTATCCACTTGTCGATGGAGTGCCAAAACTTCTTCCAATCTCTTTACAATGTTCTTGATCTTTACTCCTTTGTCAGGAAGACCAAGGATAAATGTTCTATAATTGTCAGAGAAAGAGAAAAAGTTTGATTCTGGTAGAGTAAAATGTTTTTTTTTTTTCACAAACATAGGCGATGGCCTTAGAGCTGTGCTGATCATAGATATTTCCTTGATATGTCTACGATTTGGTTCAGAATTCTCCCTATCTGCTCTCCCATATACGCTGCATTTTCAGAGCGCTGCGATCGTATTTGACCCAATTCTTTGCACACGGCACATCCGGGAACAGCGGCGACAGCCTGTTTGGGGCATTGTCGCCTCTGCCTTTCATCTTTCCATCGTTGTTTATCTCACTTTTGCTTGTGTAATGTTGACATGAATTACGTAGATTGCAATATACTTATATAAAGATTACACAACAAACACTCTTTAGCGCTGACATTAGCGTGTCAATATACAATGTCAGTCTGAAATTTGCCTCCCATCTTGAAGCAAGGCGGGCGGAAGTTTACAGTGCAACATATTTCCCGTCATGCATCGCTCTCTCGTGCCAATCCCGTCATTTTCTCACGGACCAGCTAAAAAGCTGGGAGAGCAGATAGCGAGAATTAATAATTTCATGTATTTAACCCAGCTTGTATTTACCCCAAAGCAGTACAATGTCAAAGATAATAAAAATTACTGCATAATAATTGATGCTGATATTAATGAAAACTGCAAAGATATATCCAATAAATGAAAGTATGAGATAGAGACAAGAAATATGTTAAATCTTAACAAGTTGGCAGATCCTTCAACCTGAACCTACGAGTGAGATCTGTCTCCCTGAAAAATGCATTCACATGTTTCTTGTCTTATTCACAAAATAGTGACATTAAGTAGTTACCTATTTTTTAAAAGCTTCTGTTGTCTTGCTAGCAGATCTTTGAGTTCTGCTGTGCTTTTTTGTTCCAGGTTTCCCAAATATCCCTGTTTTTCATGGACACCACTTGCCATGTCTGCACCTAAAATACATCAACATGATCAATGTCACACTTACTTTTATATTTACCTCCTCTGCATTAGAAAGGTCGGTGATTCTCTTACAATCTCATATCTCATTGCTTAGAGAACTGAATAAGAATGCAAACATTTGGCTCAGGTTTTCTTGTCACATGGCTTGATGTCATATTTCAAGATTGGCTAAGATGTCATGTCATTGTTATTTAATGAAAATCGAAAGAAACTGAATACAATATTGGAATAAGTGTAATGTCAAGCTTGAGTGTGAACATGTGCCTGTGTGCAAGCCCATTTGTATACCTTCCTGTACGGTACATTTAATTGTAAGCTAAACGCGGCCACTACTGTAAATTAGATTGGGCAGTGTATGGTATTTCTAAAAACAGTGGATTTAAAATTTATTAGTGTTTAAATATCTTTCCGGGTCATATTCAGCCCTTTGTGAAAATTTAAATTAAAAAGCTGTGTCTGGAGACGAATTTCAAGATCAGACCAATTGCACTTACAGCTTCATGACTTTGAGTTTGACACTAATCGCATATTCATTGTCAAAATAGACTTGAAATCCACTGTTTCCAGCAATACCACGCACTGCCCATCATATTGAAGTTTGCCTGCAATAAGAACTCAACCTCTGGTGATTGACTGTTGCAGTTTTGACCCATGTCACTTTCTTTCCCAGTGATAGTCTCCAAATACAAATCTGTGTGCATTCTGTAAACATCTTTCCTTCAGTTTTTTAACCGATATCACACTTGACGATGTGAAATGGCATTTAGAAGAGTTCAAGTCCTGACGTTATGGCTACAAACAGTGAGAAACCCCATGTGATGTCAGAAGCACCACTGCATTTTGGAGCTTCAGATCTTTGCTGTCTCCACAATGATTAGACCGACCCACTTTCATCACCCCGTAAACAATAGCAAAACAATGCTAAGCTCTTGAATTCAGTTGAAATAACAAAGATTTTTTTTTCAGTCAGGACTGACATCTTATGTTGACTACCTTAAACTTTAAGTTAAATGGGACTTAATTGTTTTATTGTTTGATGTCGGAAGTCGAGTTCTACTGGAATCGTGAGTTAAATTGGATGGGGAGTGCAAGGTATTTCTAAAAACAGTGGATTTCAGGTTTGTTTTGACGTTAGGAATAATGACAGTGACAACTTCAGACAAGACTCAAGACAAGATTCAACTCAAGAGTCAAGACTGTCAAGAAAATGTTCGGTGGACACTCACAATATTGTTTCTAATACAAATAGACGATAAAGAGGTCAAAAATTCATACCTAGGAACAAATCAGGTATTTACCTTTGTCGAGTATGTCTTCCTGATTTTAATTATTACGTACTGTACGATAAATCTGAACACATTTGCAATTTTGCGATGTTCGAAACCATGCCACAGGAAGTGATGTACCTAAATGTAGGTCAGACTCTTAGCCAATAAGAGATCTCGATACAGTTATGGAAACTAGGCCACAAAACTGGGTCAAGATATGTCAACAGGATCAGTGGCAACCAAGTCTAGGTGAGATTATGGTACTAATGATTTTATTTCTTGTAGGTCCTTTTCAGGCGGAGAAAGAAAAGGAGTGGTGGTCATAGTTTAGTGGGGGATGTCGGTTACTTAGGATGTAGTCTCGGTGGGATTAGAAAAGTTGGTAAGGAGGCAGCTGGTAGATATGAAGGTGCTGAAGATCACTAGGTACTCACGTGGAGGACATTTTTAGCCTCTAGTTGTGATTGGTAGGGCTTACGAGGATATTGGACGCCTCAGGCTGTATAGGGATATTGGACGCCCTTTAGCGCGCTGGGGATTGTAGGCCCCAAGGGAAGGAGTGAGTGTTGAGGTGAAAGTTGTCAGTGCAGAAGGTGATAATTAGATAGGGTAGCTTTTCATCAGTGTAGGGGCCTGCACCGGGCGGTCAGCACGAGTGCTACTCACAGATTGGAGATAGTGCGTATTGGATCTCCCCTCTAGCTGGGTAGCCACGCTGCGTAGGCTCTGAGTGCCCACGAGACAAAAGTGGAGCGGCCAACATATCAAATCAAATCAAATCAAATCAAACCAACTCTGAACTGCGTGTGCAACTTGAACCATCCAGCCATTAATGTCAATGTAACCCAGGATTTAACCCAGTTATCTGAGTCACGTCCCACTTGTCGAGAGGACACAACAGTAGAAGCCCATTAAAAGTTTTCATTCAACTTTGGAATAAAATCAAAGAAACCTGTTCAAAATGGTTGAACTAATTCAGGTGATGGAAGTGGTGACAGTGGTGTTCACACTGGGCATGTTTTTCACAGGCATGTGAGTAAAACTAATTAAAATAAATGCTGTTAATGGTGTGGTTGATTTCCAAGTTAATTTTCAATAAAGTGAAATTAATGCCATGTAATAAATTAGCTATAAATATTAATAGTTAAGATTAATAGAGGTATACACTGCACTCTAATTTATGTATGAGAACATTGTCAGTATCAATTAATGACATTCTTTATTTTTAAATTAATATTACAGCAAGTTCTAAGAATATATGCTGCCCTCTTGAAATCTTATATTTTTAAACACAAGGAAAAGTAAACAATATTATAACAAAATTATGTGCTAACTATAAAAGGATTTAACAATACCAAACATTGAAGTGAACCAGTATGGGGCATTCGCTGTCTGGCTTTTTTGTCGTCATTATAGACATGCATTGTTGAAATGATAAGCTATATTTGTATTATTGATTATACAGTATTTTTAGTAGTAAACTATTTTTGATAGAACTTTATTTATTATTCCAACATGCTTGAATGTCACATTTATTCAACATTAGTTGTTCACATGTATTATCCATATAGCATGACATCATATTTCAACATACCTGTAGATTGACTCCGTGGTTTGACTAAGGTCCAACCCCATCCTTCAAGGAAGGACCCTCACGTCATAATGAAAGTCCAAAAGTGATGTAACAGTCAACTCCATGATGTGAAGCTAGTACAAAACAAGTTAGTTAAAAGTTAACTTGACATCAGGACTGTTTTCATGGTCAGGTTCTTCTATCCAGTGAAGATCAAATGAACAGGTATAATTGCTCTAAATGGACACAGGGATGGAATTGATCATACTCATTAAATAGTAACCTCTTAGTCTATATAAAAAACTATATATATATTCATAAATAAACATTTGGAGTTTACAAATATAGATGTAATAAATCTTGATTAACAATCTCAGCATGCTCAGAGATCTCAGTATACAATTCTATTATTCTGCACATAACCAAACAGTTCAGTGTATCATGCATTCACACCATCATCTATTTTATGATTTTATTTTTTTGTTATTAATATTTTGTTCAATTTTCATAATACACATAAAGGAATGCACATACAAATTTATGTAACAAAATTGGAATACATTTTATGAGTCAGTTAGCCTACCGTATGTATACTGCCTGAAGACAGCCATATAATAATACCTATATTCCAAAGCCTTGTATCACCATTGAGCCTTTCTATGAGTCATCCCACCTGTGCACAAAACTGGGATTATAACTGAGAGTACAAATACACATTTTATTTTCTGGCTCATTTTTTTTAATGAAAATCCTAAAAGTCTACATTTTTATCTTTTATTCTTTGATTTTGTATTTATATTTATAAGTAGTTTGGGGAACAAAATTATGTGATTAATCTGTAATGTACATTATCATGATTCAGGCCAATTTGTGTGTTTTAATCTATGGTAAAGATTTGGGAAGAGGAAACATGACTCCAATATTTTTCAACACTGATCCATAAATTCTTTAAATATGTAACAGTTAATTAATCTATATGCATAATATCATCATCTACTTTTAAAGTATAAAAAAGTGCAATAGGTAAAGACACCAGTTTTTGGTCATAAAAAGATTTATTACATGGAATAATACTGTTTACAATTTTGTATTTGAAAGATTGCAATTTTATTTGTCTTCAGAATAAGTAAGCTTGTGTAGATATTCTCTTTCCATCTATTCAATGATGTTTGTCTGACATAGCTGGAAATATTGTTACATTATATGTTGTTTTTGAGGATGCTTTCAAGCAGTTCCATTCTGTGGAGCAAAATTAATCAAATTTAAAGAACATTTTGAATCCTTAGCCTTCTCTTTGTCTGAGTAAAGAACAATCCACTCTTTTTGGTTCACCTTGTAGATTTCAAAATTTGTAATAAAAGTGTATATAATACCAATATCTCACCAAAATATCTAAAAGTAAAACCAAACTCATTTTCATCAAAAAGGCCCTTAATTTTCAAATAGGCCCTTAATCTTTATACTTCTTGATCTGTATGATTCTGGTACCTATAATAAAGCCGATTTGTTTTTTTACTTTGTCATCCTTGCTGGTAAGATGAAACTATTGTGCCAAATGATCTGCTCATTTCAGAGGGACCTTTAGCCCTTCATTTTAATATTCTGTTCAACAACAAAACTTTTGAATATTTGGTTTTCTTTTGCCCTACAAGAAGTCAAATAAATATGTCTGTCTCCACTGTTTTTCACAATTTTTGGATTTAGATTACCATCCAATGATTGGTCACAGACAATTACCAAATGTTCATTCAATTTAGTTTTTATTAAATGGCTCAATTCTTCTTTTGCATACACATGCCACACAAGAATGGTTAGAAATCACCTCTCTGATTTATGATTCATATTCTAATGTTAGTTTGGATGCTGCATTATCGTTCCAAACATGGTGAAATAATCAAATTTGGGCTCGGCCAAGCGGTAACGGAGGGACAGCATCACTGAACAGCATAACATAAATGCATTTATACCAGAAATACAAAATTATTAGAAATACTTAATTATTGTTTTTGACAAAGCCCACTGAACATTACAATATGCCAAAGTATTGAGGATCATACTGTAACAGTTTATGTATGGTATCAAAATATGTTTTCTGTAACGGAGGGACACTTTTGAACAGCAGCTTTGGAGTCATGTAGCAAAATGGGCTTAACATAAAGTTCTTGTGAATATTCTTAAAAATCACTATATCATATATCATCTACACATACCTAAGTAGTAAATACCAAAATATCAAGTTTATAACCTTAACACTGTTTTATTTATTAAAGAAATATTGTCGTAACGGAGGGACAACAGAAAATAGTAACGGAGGGACACAAATGTTCAGCTGTAATCTTGTCAACAAGTAACTTCTGTAGCAAACTGTACATGTACTATTTAGGTGCTAAATCTTTATGAACTTGACAGAATAAATTAACAGAATAAATTGAATGAAATAACATAAGTAACAAAGACCAAATACACACCACAAATGACAACTGGGTACTAAGGATGGATTATGGTCAAAATGACCATGTGACAAAGGTGACCGCGGTACTGAACTGCCACATTAGACAGAATTTGCACATTTTATGAATCTAAATTATCCACAAGTGTAAATTATCTACAAGTTGGAGAAAATATGAGTTTAACAATGCTTAGAAATGCATACTATTTACATTTATGGACGCCAAGCTTTAAGGTTATGCTAATGTCCAGGCCTGAGTGAAAAGTGAAAATATTAACAGAAAGATATGACGGACATGAGGTATAATGACGACAGAAAGTAGCTGAATAAGATTAAGATTGGCAGCTATATTCAAGTTTTAGATAAGAGGAGGGAATATATAGCTATCAAATGAAATGCACATGCACTTGGTTCAGCGGTCCACTTCGTATCATGGTCATTTTGACCATGGTCATTTTGGTCATCATAAGGATGACACACACAACTCATTCCATTACATCATCATGTTCTTAGCCTTGTGTTATCCTAACTGTAAGCCAGGAACACTGCATTATCCCTAAGAATGGATTTGTCAGGTAAATTAGACACTTTGACAAGATCAAACGGTTACATAGTGTCACAAGGAATAACACAGGTCTATCAAACAACAATTGTGTTGTCTCTGATGGGACAGCCTGTGTACCCAGTGCAGGTCAGCTGGTGGCTTTCTTCCTCTGACTAAAGTATCAATGCAAACAAATATGATTTTTTTTGCCATAAACTCAGACAGTATTGAAAACCAGTGTTTATAATACATGAGTATGTAGACAGGGAAATAGAATTATGTATCACTGACCATGTTGATTGACGCATGAGTATAAACATGAAGTGTCTATTGTCTCTCAGGTGACAGACCACATATTAGCCAACCAATACATGTTTAACCAAATAAATTGTTTGTGTCCATTTCCACTTGACATAAACCACTTTAAGAAATAAAAATTTCTGGCAAATAACTGAAATAATAACAACTTGCATGAACCTGAACATTTGTCCCTCCGTTACTAGTAACGGAGGGACAGGTTTTCTTCATATAAAATCAACCAAAAATTAAATGAATTTCATAAAGCATACAGAAGGTTATGATACTTCACTATAAGCACCTTACTTCTAGAAAGTTTCACATTCCTTGTGATATGCATTATAGCATGAGGTAAAAATTTCAATATTTTTTGTAACGGAGGGACATGTAACGGAGGGACAAATTCATATTTTAAAGTTTTTCCCCAAAAACATCTTTAGACTTGTGTGCCAAGAATTTGAATTTAAATCATGATAACATAGCATCTCAACTTTATTAAAGTCCCATTTCCACTACTTTGCATGTGATTTCTAATAAAATACACCATTTTTCTAAATTGAGAGAAAAACGACGACAGACAGCAAAATGAACCAACAAAATAGGGTCTTAAACAAATTGTGATTATTTCGCAACCAATAAGGGTAGAGAAAAAAATAAGACAGTTTCAGAAACTACAGTTTTTAGTTTATTAGGTACAATTTAAAAGAAGCACATATTTTGAGTTTCACTTTTTCATGTTAATGTTCACTTCCCCTTGGCTGAGCCCCATTAGGGGCGATCCATTTGATTTTTGTGGGGTGGGGTGGGACAGCAGTACTGGATGAATAATTTTTTTTTCTTTGGTAGGGTGGATGAATAATTTTTTTTTCTGGTGTGGGGTGGGTGAATAAATTTTTTTTCTGGTGTGGGGTGGGTGAATAATTTTTTTTTCTTGTTGCTTCCCCAGACTCTGATCCTTCATTTCAAGCAATCCATATAGAAGATAGAAAAACTGGAAGGAGGTGGATGAATAAATTTTTTTTCTTTGGTAGGGTGGATGAATAAATTTTTTTTCTTTGGTAGGGTGAATGAATAATTTTTTTTTTCTGGGATGGGGTGGGTGAATAATTTTTTTTCTCCAAAATCTCCCACCCCACCCCACAAAAATCAAATGGATCGCCCCTTATAGAGATCATAATTCAGGACGGCGGTTGACACAAAGTATCATTGAGACAATAACCACTGACCTTGCTGGCATTTTGACCAAGATTTCCAAATCACTTTGCTGTTTTGTTATCACAAAATTATGAGTTTTATTGTAAAAAACAAAATAGAGAACACAATTTCTTCAGGAGAGTGTAACACAAAAAAATGTACACTTTTACTGACCAAATGTACATTTCAACTGGCCAGTTGAAGCCAATAATATGTCCTTCAACAGAATCAGGGTCGGGCTGCTTTATAAAGGTTGAGATCTGTCAAACATGGAAAGTGCTTTAAAGATTTAGATGATTGAAGCCCGGTATTCCATGGATATAGTTTAACCACAGATATGAACCCTTGATCCTTTTAATCTTTGCACTGCACTATTCATGTCAGAGTTAGATAAGGCTTAAATGAACATATCACTTATCATACTAAAATCTACATCTGTATGCTTAATCAACAAAGCCATTCAATGATTAATCCTGTCATATGGATGGGCATTTATAGTACAATTCAAATTCCAATTCTACATATCAGAGAAGCTTCTTAATGCAGTCATAGGGAAATTATTTTAAAAATTAATTCTGCAACACTGTCCATAATATTGGTATTCTGTCAGCATGAAAATGTTACAATTTTGAACATGCTAATTTTTAAAGCATGAGAGGAAGAACTCATGAGATATGTTTATGTTGTAAACTGGTGAGAACAAAATGATATTAGATTGCTTCAGATGTGATGTCACAGAAAGTCTAAATGAGGATCAATAAAAAATGTTATCAACATTTTTTCAATATGAGGATCCAATATGATTCAAGAGATACTTTCTAGTAAAATAAATTCCATAAATTCCATAATTACATGATCATAGATGTGTAAATACATTGAAATTCAAAGATAAAAAATATATATCAGTAGCCATGGAAACACAAACCAACATTTAAAACTCATCTTGCAATCCCCATAAAATATGATCATTTATTGCAGTCACTGTAAATGGGAAGGGGGATTTAATGCATGTGCAATTCAAGCTGCAATGATCTTCAATTTTCATAAAATAAGTCATAACTTTGCTAATACTGGTCCGATTCACATGCTTTTTACACCAAAATATCACATTATTCATGTTCTTTCCAATGCACATAGAATATGATCATTTATTGCAGTCACTGTAAATCGGAAGGGGGATTTAATGCATGTGCAATTCAAGCTGCAATGATCTTCAATTTTCATAAAATAAGTCATAACTTTGCTAATACTGGTCCGATTCACATGCTTTTTACACCAAAATATCACATTATTCATGTTCTTTCCAATGCACATAACCATTCTATTGTGCATCTATCCTAAGACAAAAAATCATAGCATCGCCCTTTCAGCGACATTCTTCTTTTTACTAATTAGTTATGGAACTAGGTAATTGCCCCACATGCATTTGAAAGAGCTACTTTTCTCTCCAAAAATATGTTTCCCTTGTGCGATCATACTTACAGAACCCACAGATCAATTTGCATTATAATTCTACTTCATATATTTATAATTCTCCATCAGCATTTGATACTCTGAGCCAAGCTTGCATGTTTTTAAAGTTCATCCGTGCATGACAAATTTAACATACCAGGTGGCAGCAGAGCCCACTTGAGCAGTGAGAATTGTGACAACTTACCATGCATATTAATTTTCTTGAAATCAAATAAAAATATTTTCTGTTTTTATTCTCAGACCCCCATGTGTTGACATGGTGAAAACAGGAGAAACAAAAAATGTGCCTTTTCCATTCTTCTTGCTCAGTGCTGTAAGGTAAGTTAAACTCAAGCTTTATATGACTCTATAACAGACGGAAATGCATAAAAACAAATGTATGAATATATCTCTATAAGCTCCATCACGTGAAATTTACAGTCAACTTGCCACCCAAAAAATCACGATTTTTAGTTTTTGAAAGCAGGAAAATTATGAGAAATGAAAATTGTAATGTGTTATCAGTTTAATATTTTCATTGCTTACCATAAACATGTTAAAGAATGTGTTAGTACTTGTATTTCAGTTGTTCGGGAATGTTCCATTATGGTTTATTGATAAATAACCGCGCATTGATATTCATTAACGCAGTAGGCCTCTTTCTACAAATAATCTACACCTTAGCTTTCCTCGTCACGGTCAAATCCAAGGTCAGTGAACGTCTCAAAATAAATATCCTCAAAATAAAAACACAACAAGGTGTGAATCACATATAAAAATGCCTTTGAGTGAAATAGAATACATATTGTTTGCAATCTTACTACTAAAACAAATATTATTTGCAATCTTATTACAAAAACAGATTTATTCCTCCAATAGAATCTACATGTACATGTAGGTGCACAAGCAAATTATATATATATTGGGAGGTACGTGAGGGCCCTTTTATGAGGGTATTTAAATTATAAATATTTTGTGTTCAAAAATAAATGAGTCTTTTTTTACGCAGAGTAAATATGTACTGTACACGTCAGTTGGCTTGGCATACGTTAGCGGCCTTTACTGGTATCTAATCACATCGGTACCCTCTGACAGTGCCTGGGCAGATATCCTGGGATCTTCTGCCAGCAAAATAACCACTCTCATATGCACACTTCCTATTATTGAAATTGTAAGTTTTGAAGAATTTTTTTATTAGTTTGATTTGATATGAGTTAATTTTGTATTATGTCATTTAAATTCCAAAATGATGTTAGGAACATTTATTATTTGTAGATTTTGAACCCAGGCTATGGTAATTATTTTGTGTATTTAGGATATTGGGTATAAGTCAAATGTATTATTGTAAATTTATAACTGATGTTTATTCAAGCAAAATAAGGAAACAATTTAAGAAAACTAAAGCTGATAATTTAATATTCTGGTTTTGTAGATCTTTTTTAAAATCTCTAAATATAGTTTTAAATTACTCTCTTTATAATTAATCTTCAAAAACTTCTTCAGTTTGAGCCTTTTTCAAAGACCTTGGATGATTTTTTACAATCAGTTAATATAAACAGAAACGTTAGCAGAAAAAGTGGGTCACCATGTTGGACTTTTTACTAGAAAAAAAAATAGAGATTAGAAAATTAGAATTATTTTAAAAATTAAATAATTTTCAATTTTTTATGTCTGAACATTTGTAGATCCAGAATGTCCGTAACAAGAATGCGGACGGTATGCCTGTGATAATGCTGCTGGGAGGGCTGGCCTGCGGAACCAGCTGGCTCATATTCGGACTCATGATCAATGATTATAATGTCTATGTAAGTAAACACAACATTCATAGATAAGCTGAAACCACATCATTTGTTTTTTTTTTACTGAAAGTTAAGCGATATGATTGGGACATACACTAAGGTATTTTTGTAATAAGGATGGTTTCTTTTTGCGCAGGAACTATTTGTGTTACGCTGTGATCGGTATGATCATGGGAAACGTGAAGGCATTTCCTGTGGGCCGTAAATTGTTTTTTCTCTGGTCAATATGGTTTGAACAATTAACGCTGCTGTGGAGTGTTCTTCTTGGACTATGTATAGGGTTATAATTAACACATGTGCATTGTGTATGGATATATTTCTATACCATTTAAACAAAGAAAAAGCAGTGATGACATCATGGCATGATGATGTCATAGCATGATAACGTCATCAGTGACTAAACAGAAAGTCCAATCAACAAGTGAAATGTTTATTTTGTTTGTTGAATTATTTATTTTGTGTATTGATTTTATTTGTTTTGTTCAAAAGGAAGTTATCATTAAAACTGTTTCATCTGAATATTTATATTTAGTAATTAGTCTTCATGATCTTGCCTTTAATAAAGAGCTTTATATTATACAAAGAGGTATATTATCAAAAAGTATTATAAAATCCTCTCAGATAAATTATGTAATTGTGTGATTTCAGATGCCAAATATTCCTGGAATACTCATCACGTTAGCCAAGCTCTATGTGATACAGCTGTACAGTCCTGCCACGGAGAAGGTCAAATCTGCCTGAGGAGGTTCTCCAGAGAAACACATTATAGAAATATATAGCCACTAATCAAAGAGCTCACAAATATATTATATATGCATATATCATGCAAAGAAAAGTGTTTTTAAATGTTCACTACATATTTGATGCCCTATATCGAGAGATTATGTGGCAACCTTTTATACAAAACAGGCATGGCTTTATAAATTGACCTATGTATTTTTGTGAAACCATATTTTTAGACAACTTTTTATTGCCTCTTGTTAGATGCCAGTAAACAAGAGTTAATGTGTATAAGTATGATTTAAGAAATGACTGTGTGTGTGGTGGTTTTATTGATATTTCTGAAAATGGACTTGGACTGTAGTCTATTTCTATATGAGTTGAGAATGAAGATGTGCATGCATATATGATTAAAAAATGTCTGTGATTCATGAATTGACCATACACATGTCTTTTGGGGGGATGGGAGAGTGGCTCTTTATTAGAAATAAAATTTGATTTCTAAAATATAAATTATAATGATATAACAGGATGGGCATGATTGAGTGATGGAATATGAATACAACAAAAACAAAATGGATTTGATTTCACAGATCCAATAAATTGTGATTATAATGGCAGATTATTCATTTTTCAGTTTTGTTGTGTAACAGCACACATTCACTGAGTGATGCATTGTATTCAGTCTGTTCTATTACCCCCCAACCCATGTATTGCTTTAGAATAATAATGTAAATAGAATAATAATGTAAAGATTTGAGCAGAGCTTAAACACCAGAAACTGATGCTTTAGTAACTACTTAAAGGTGAAGGAAACCTTCAATTAATGTAAATCAGGATTTCAAATATTAATATGAAGAAATATAACACATGAAAGGAAGCCGAAAACCGACCCCAATAAGGGTAACAAATCAGGGTATACTAGTGGGCAAGGGGGTGGGCCTCACACCCCTAACTTTATCTATTGTTTTTCTGGGGCGTTCTTGCTTCTCTGGGAAGTTAGGGTCAATATGTCATTGGAGTGATCAATCATTACATTCAAAATTACATATATGTTGTGATATGGTAAAATTACTATCAGGGTCCAAATTTATTCTTTGTTACTGATATACTGATATGTACATAAATATATATAATATATTATATACAACTGTTATTTCATTCTGGGCTGTACTAAATGGTACAGCCTGCATGAGAACCGCTCCTCTGTGAATGGTGGAGTCTTATTACAATAATGTCAAAGGTAAAACAAATAAATGTCTTGGTTCTGGTTGACATTTTTCTGCTGGCTTCATTGGGCACACTGTATTTCTTGACATTCCTCAACTTGATTTTTAAAATGTATTCATTCCATTTGTTTCTTATTAAAATTGTTTCACCTTTAGCATTTCCAGTGTTTATCAATAACCATGTCATCTGTATGTGATATGGAAGAACAGCTTGCATTAATGATTCAATATTCCATTATACTTATAGGTCAGGCACAAAGGATTCAACTCACGCTTGCCAATTCCGCACATTTTGGTCCTTGTCATTAATTATATTATCCAACAAAACATTAACAGTTGATTGTATGTGTGCTATGGTGCGATATGTCCATGACATTACAGTACTTAATCTTATAAAGGGATACGTTATATTCTGCTAAGATTAACAAGTCAGGCTCATGTCATTGTCTGTACATTCTAAGTCTACATGTGCTAAATCTCTCTTCCGTGTTTTTTATAAAATTAATATATCAAACATCAGATTTACATAATTGAAGAGAAAAACCCAAGAGCTAAATTTTGAGTTGTCAATGATGTAAATTGTGCAAGAACTCGCACAGCAGTGCCTATTTGTATGTTTTTGAAACAAGCTGCCATTTCAGCAATTGTGTATTGTGATGTAGGCAATGAATAATATGCAGACATTAATATGGAATGATAGAAATAGGGCCAGGAAATTTAAAGAGTTTGTTTCTGTTTTTCAAAAAAATAATAACTTGTGTTTTCACATTAGCAAACAATGATAATTTATTACCTTTGAGTAAATCAACCATGACTGTGGTTTACTTACGGTCTTTGTGAAATTAGATCTTTAAAAAAAAGGTTTAATTCTTACTATCTAAAAAGCTTTTATTTATTCATACTTCTGGGTGCCAGAAACAAAATGGAAATTTTTCCTGCCCTGCAGGTTTTTAGCACAAAATTTTACACAAATAAAACTAGAATATTTTTTTGGCAAAGATAAATATGTAGTAAAAGTAAATGATTAAAACAATATAAGATAGTAGTTTTTTTTTAAACAGAAATATAAGCTACATATGAATAGCTTTGTACATCACAGGTTGTTGGAAAAATAAATTGTTAAAATAATAAATTTGTCTCTGTGATGATATAAAAATATTAAAAATAAGTTTCTCTTTTATACAATTCCTGTGATACAAGCACATTGTAGTGCTTTACTTTAACCCCTAATGGACGGGAAGGACGGCAACGTCCACCACCGGCATCGGATGGGGAGGACGTTGACGTCCCCATTGTTCTGGCTTGATAACGTCATTAGTAACATTCTGAAGGGCTGCAATTTGTTACAATGTAATCATGATAATGACGTCAGGCTGACTGGATCATGAACTTTGGCCCCAGCACTTCATTAAACAAATTTAGTAACCATTTATAAATTTTATAAATTTAGTACGTGGATACACTATTCTAGACAAAAATTGGTTAGTCCAGCCAATCAACAAAATTTAGATGGCCTAGTCCCTTACGGGTTAAGGGTATTTATGGGTGTTGGTAGTGAGTGCCCCCTAGTGGCAGAGGAGTAAATTACCAAAATACTGTACTTGATGGGAATTAGTACATTTATGGTGTAAAAATTCATTCCCTATTAAATTAAAAGCATTCATGACAATAATCAATAGTTAAACACTACAATATGTGAAGGGAGGTGAAAAAATTCATATTTTTGAAATGAGCAAGGGTGTACTTTACCTCTATTTTTCTCTTAATTTTTTGAAAGATAGAAAATCTGTTTCACAGGGATCACAGTAAATATTGTTAAGATCACTTTTACAAAGTTGTTTGGAAATCCACTTTATTATGGTCCCACAATCTGCAGAACTTTTTCCCTTTAACATTCTGACATGACAAAATAAAGTTTGGAGCAGTGATATATTACTACGCCACTTTTTATGAGTTAAAAAAATATGAAGCTTTCAATATACATGTAATCAAAGAAATTCCATTGTGATTTTCAGATAATAAATCAATAATTTTATTACCAAAATGAATACCATAAAATGTCATTTCATGACTTGAAAGTTTTAATGAAAAAGGAACTTTTTTTGACAGTTGAGCATTTTTTCCGTACTTTTTTGAAAACATTCCATTTTGGTGTAAAAAGAAAGTAGTTCCCTCAGAAAATCTGCCACCAGAGGACACTCACAACCAACACCCATAAATACCCTTAATATTTGTCATGTTTGTGAGCATTGTCAAGACATAGATAGATGCCATGGGCCGCCTCAACAATAATCTAGGCCATTAGAACTGAATGGTAAAAAGTTCAAGGTAAACTAGATACCCTGTGCCAAATATCACAATCAGTACTGTTATAATCTGTGGTGTCATCAATCATAGTGTACATGGCTAAAGCCAGATTCCTTAATACTAAATACATTGCACTGGTTGATATCTGACCTAATGACATGGGTCTTTTCCTCTGTGTTGCAGGCTGTTAAGTGCACTTGCACTCGGCTCTCTGATCTAATACATAGACCCTGTTAAATATTGAGACCCCTACCCCATCCCCATGCTAGTGACCTGAATACAGATAACAACATTGTTATTGGCTTCATTGTACAACCAGGGACCAAAGATCAAAGGATCATTTTTTCATCAGAATCATGCTCTCTGATCTTACAACCCACGACCCCAATAGTAGGGGAGCCAGCCAGTAAAATTTTAAGTTCACTGGTCCCTCAAAATGCATGATCTAATCTTAGTATATTAAGGAAGAAGACACATTGGAGGTCAGTTTTTCATGAAAAAAAATATATGTTGTTTGTTTAGATTTTGAGATATCACTGGTGCCATGGTATCCAAATCAATTTTATAGCATATTGAAAATAAATATACTTTTCCCCATAACTTTTATATTTTATGTATTATAGAATTCTTAAACTTTGTGAACACAGCAAATTCATAACATACTTTTGGTCAGAGGTAAAATTAGCCAATTAACATATTTTATGGTTGTCATGGTAATAGTTATCAGGGCATTTTTAGCCATTTTTCACAATATGACCCGAAGTTGCAAACACAGAGAATCCATAACATTCTTTTGGTCAGAGGTAAAGTTGATTAAATTGGTTTCCACGGCAACCAATTTCCTTTGAAAATAGTCATATTTGTAGTTTATTAGTATGTGTTAATGATCAACACACGCCAAATATAAAATTCGTTCACAACTAATATATGAACAATGAACATGGACACAAAAATATGTAATTGTGAAATAATTCTGAAACTTAACTTGATATGTTATTAATGGTTGCCATGGCAACATTAAAATTTATATCACGGTCTCAATTTGTTTAAGGCATGAATATAGTATTATGTGACAGGAAAAAATTGTCAAAATCTATCCATTTGTGTCACCCTCAGACAACTTCGGGTTATATTTTGAAAAATGGCTAAAAATGCCCTGATAACTATTACCATGACAACCATAAAATATGTTAATTGGCTAATTTTACCTCTGACCAAAAGTATGTTATGAATTCGCTGTGTTTACAAAGTTTAAGAATTCTAATACATAAAATATAAAAGTTATGGGGAAAAGTATATTTATTCTTAATATGCTATAAAATTGATTTGGATACCATGGCAACAGTAATATCTAAAAATCTAAACGAACAACATATATTTTTTTCATGAAAAACTGACCCCCAATGTGTCTTCTTCCTTAATATACTAAAATTAGATCATGCATTTTGAGGGCCCAGTAACTCCCAGAATAAGCATCTTTCTGTGATTGGCTCCCCTACTACAAGGATCAAAGGATCATCCCCCCTCCCACACACATGCTAACACAGACACACAGAGAACAGTCCAAGAGTGATTTTTAAGAGGTACTGATATTAACCATCCAGTACCTCAATAATGCTCAATGAATAGAAAGAGCAATGTATTTTTTTTTCAAACAATTGTTTCTCAGCCTGACAGTCAAAAAGTAACAAAAACATATTTCAATATTATACATATTTATTTATATCATTTTATTCTGGAATGACAATGTCATATATTATATATAATACATAGTACTAGCCTAAAGAGCCTCTATGGGGTGGGAGTGAGACTGCATCAGACACAAAGTAACAAATTTATACAGTCAATTCCAAATATCTAATTGGTCACATATAGAAAAATGTCCAAATGACTGACGTAAGCATGACCAAATGGAGTTACACTATGCCTTACTATGCATCAAAACCATGCCTGTGTGAACGTATTTGGTCACATGTAACTGTGATTTAACTGTGGTTTGGACTCTACTGTTAGAAAGTTTGGCATACATTTCCATATTCCAAATGACCAATGTGAAGATTGACATATACACTTCACAGTTGTTTCACAGGCAATGTTACATCATATTTTTCAGGAGCTAAGTTTGTGACATGTTGCCACATGTTCAACCTCAGTCACACTGAGGTTGTTTTGATAATTACGCACTTAAAAAAAAAAAGAGAAAAAAAATCAAGACAAGAATCTGAAAATAAACCAATCAGAGTTGAACAAATTTTCACAAGGAGCTATGCAACCAAACTGGCATACACATATTTACCCCAGGATTATCAAAAATTGAGATCAGTGAATAAATAATGTGAATTAATTTCATTTTTTGCAGCAAGAAGTTGGCAATACTATATTTCTAGTCTGTATTAATTCCACATGGTATTTCATTTATTTCTTAAAAATTTGGAGAGAGAATTCAAAATCAGAATACAAGATTTGTTAGTTTGAAGAAAACATTTTAATGACAAGATTCCCTTCAGATATATATCTATACATACACAGGTGCTGTTTCATCAAATATTTCTAAGAGCTCTATCCTAATATTGAGAAGCCAAGATCCATTATCAAGCTTTTTAAAATGACCTTTTAATCAGTTTTAGTGTCCAAATAAATGATATTAACTCTGCATGTTGCTAAGAGATGACTCATTTTGGACATTAAGATTAACATGTTAAAATTTGTTAATGTTAGCAATTTTTTCCATATTAACTGATATAATAATCCATTCTTAAAGTAGACACCTCCAACTAAAACTACTAAAGAATATTGATTTGGAATACATTTTGTATATCACTGAAGAAAGCATTTCAGGTGTGTTAAATATATTACGAGGATTTTGAAAGGACAATTTTGAAGCCATCTAAGAAATATGAGCAGATGATATATTCATTTAACAAATATCACTCTTCTCAATGATAGAGCATAACCATAGAATATTGCTAGAGGAGAACTTTTGAAAGATAATATAAAGACAAAAGCCTCATTGTTTCAACAAATACTTTGTAAAAAAAGAAGTGACAAATGGCTGTGATGATCCGTAACCGGTAACATGTTTCTACTTCAGGAAGGGGAAAACACAGTGGCCTGTTGTAACATATGGTGGCCTGCATGTCCAGGGTAACACAGACAAAATCCATACAAGTACATGTAAAGGTATCATATAGTATACCACACATCAATATATTCCTGTACTCCATACATATTGATGACAATAGTTATTTAGCATTCATAATTTATAATAAACTCACATCAGATAGTGGCGTGATCCTGTCAAAAATACAATTTTTATATTTGATGATCTGTACAATTTCCTGTTGAACTTTTAGATGACAATGCCAGCCCATCATAAATCAATTTTTATAGGTGTAATAATTATTAATAATTTGAACTACCTGTACTTTATCATTGATGAAATTATTTCAAAAGATTAAGTCATGTACACATACAAAAATGCTCCATGTTCCCCCAAATGTATTAGATATTTGCTGTACTCCTGAATATGATGACACAACACACAGTAGTGTGTGTATATGTATATATATATGTATATTTGATAATTGTACATCAGCATTAAGAGATGTTCTGTACATATGTACAAGGCTCAGTCCAATTTATTTTGATGCATAAATGGGAGTACTAAAGATACCTTTTGAAAACCCAGATCAAAATCGGCAATTCTCTTTCGACACCACTGCTAGTTGACCAAATGCTTACAACAGTCCAAACTGTCAAGGGTTGAAGTTAACAATACAGCCTTCATTTTAACATATGCAGTTTGTGCACAGGCATACATAAATATATTTTAGAATCCTTGGTTTTTGTTAGAAAGGTAGAACTTTCCTAAGTTCAAACTCAACAGAAGTGAATATATTAGAGCCGTCAAGTATAGTTTTCATATCTACCGGTAATTGCTTAGACACCATTTATCAAAATGGTTGCTGGCATGATTCATGTTTGCATGGGCCAATTGGACCTTGGCATGTTAAACTATGGCAAAATATTTTCTCCAAAAGTTCGACCCTCTGTCATAACGAGAAGTCAGCCCAAGTCACTCTGTAACAGCTAAAAACCTAGAAAATCTACTTCGAAAAAGTTATTTGACCCTGGAGACCAAAATAATGTTGAAATTTTGGGAGTATTTTCCCTTCCAATAAAAACAAAACTGCCAACTCTGTCAGTTTAAAAAAAGATCACATTTAACTTATATTTGAACTCTATTGGGCCTGGTCCCTACTTATACCAGTCTCTATGTGTCTGAATGCTGAAACATGCACCTATCATTATTCCTATCAAACGCACATTAATCAGGAATAATTGTTTTACATTTTATAATGCGAGAGACTTCTCTTTTTTCAAGGAGGGGTTAATATGGAGGCATTATTCATAAGGTCCCTTATACCACTTAATAAAACACACACTAACTTATAAGTAGAACAATATTAAAATGATAATAGAATATTGAACTATAGTCACAGCTTTTGGAAAGAAAATTCAAATTATAAATAGTTACGACTACTGTAGTGGCTGACAGCAGTCACAAAGAAAATAGAATTTTTTGTTTTTTTCTTATATAATCTTTAAGAACAATGAGCACCTTTCCTATGAAATGAGAAACCTTTTACATGAAAACAATTGTGTGTATCCATGTTTTGTTTTCTTTACATAATTGTACACCTCAAGTTAGTCCATCAACTGTTTCACAAAAAACTGAATGTGGCTCTACACACAATATGTGAACATAATTCATAGTTTCAGAATTATCATTTTCAAAAACTATCGCAAAAATCTAGTCTGACATCACACAGGTGTCTCTCATTGAAACACAACATTAATTTATATACAAAAAGCATTTCTAATTCACTGAATAAAACCATTATTTACAACTATACAAAAAAACTTAACATATATATGTTTCTGGTGCAAATATATGTTCAGTTTGGTGTGGTGGGTGATGTAGCTGAACAAAGAAACAGCTTAGAGAATGTACATGTAGAGGGATGACACATTCTCATCAGATAAACTTTCTTCAGCTAGTTTTGCCCATGGGGCTTCAGATGGATGTTTTTATATGCCAGTAACACATTCTGGTGCCAGGAGCAATGATACGTGGCGCCCTCTACAATTCATTATTGGAACTAATGGCAAGTGAAATATAACTTATGATTCAAAATAAAATTGTAATACTATACCATACAACCCATTAGTTAAGATAAATCCTTTGAAGGGTTAACACATCAACCTTGAATTCAGGTCCATTCATTCCCAACCAAAATAGACTCCAAATGCCTAAGAGCTGTGCTGACTCATTTTGTGTTTACTTTTGAAATTGTGCAATTTGTTGAATATTTTCAGTACCTGTCCTGCTTTGCAACTCAAGAACAATCAATTTGGCATTTATACTGTATGGTGACAAAAATTAAGTCACCACCACCTCACTTGTCTGTGCAAGTTTCAAGTTGAAACTATATTTAGACTTTCTCAGAAAGAGATACTGGATGTTCCAGATGTCTTTGAATGTGAAAGACAAGTCATTATTGATAATTCATGTTTTTCAAATCATCAAAAATTCTTTTAACAAATTGAAATATATTCTTTGACACTTTAATATCTTACATACAAGCAGCTAATAGTTCCAGAGCAGAAGAGTTTGATGGGAAGACAGACAGGCAGAATGACAGAAAAATCCCTCTAATGGCATAAGCTATGTTGACAAAGTCAGCACAGCTAAAAAGGAAGAAATAAAGTGGAATATATATATACATGTTAAATAATAAAACTATTGATCCCATTTAACTCCTTAAATGTACACTTCGTCTTCAAGTAATAAATGTATTCATTCACAAGTAGGCTCTGTATTGCACTTATTACTGACCCATGAAAAATATGAATTCAGACAACTATTTCATATTCTAGCGAGTCTGACAATATCATAATCACGAAAGACCTAAACATGTTACATTCTAATCAATTTATTTCTTACTGGTACTTATAATTCAAATCTTTATGGGGCTAGAAGAAATTTTGTTTTGTTTCAGATCACAGTTAGAGGGATTTTTTTCAGGTATTAAAAATATTCTTTCAGATAAATGCTTGCATTCCCGGACCAATAATACCAACAAATGTGGCCATTTGTTTTGTTCACAAGCTCATATTTCTCAAAATCAAACAAATTATTTGTACTTCCATCATCGGCGCATAATCTACTAAATATTGCCTTTCATCACCAGCAGAGATGCACTTAAGGACAACTTCCAGTATCTGGTTTCATCTTCATCTCAACTGAATGCAGTACATACCATAATGGCACCAAATGACCTTAATGTGTCAATGTGCCATCAATAATCCATTCATTCAGTCATTCGACTGATTCAGCAGAATAGCACAGAGATTAAGTCTTGTTTTAGGCCAGGGCAAGGAAATGTGGTTCTTTCCCCCTGTTTTGTTATTTTTGTACAGGTCAAAGGTGAAGGACATTCATTTAAATAAATTGAGCAAAGAGGAGGATGATTGTTGAAGGAAATCAGGGAAAAGGAAATTTCATTTAAAAAAAAAAAATTGCCTTCAAACTCAAGTATTTCCAATTGTATAGACATATACATTAAAACAGTGAAAATGAAATATAAATGTTAAATTTATTTTACCTTGTAAAGAATTCCTTACATTATTTACTACAAAGTCACAAAGGACAGATTTCTGCATTAATTTGAATAAACTCTATAATGACTAGGCAAAAAATGTATCGTTTAAAACTGCAAACTGGTATCAGCTGTGTTTCTGGGACTACTTAATATAACATTTGCCAGACTATAATGTGATATATAAATTAAAAAAAACAATCACAGATTGATTGGACATTTGGTAGCTTTGATTATTTTTGTTGTATTCCCATTTGTTCTCTATTTTCTCTATTAGAAATAAGTTGATTAAATGAATTCATATACTTGTATTTGGTTTTAAAAGATGTTAGGTGTTACGGAAAAAAATGTTTGGTAGATCAAATATTCAAATCTAATCATTTGTAGCAATCAATCACTGGGTAGATGCTAATCTTAAAATGACGAAAATGTAATGTATAGGTCATTAATATAATATAATATAACTACCTTTGCAGGTCATTAAACGAAGTTAAGAGCTAACTGCCTTATTGGTTAGCCTGTTATCTTGTGATACATGGTATATCATTATAAAGTGATCAACTAGAGAAGATAGAGTAGAAGTGTAAGGCAGAATATAGATGCACCTTTTTAAATATGAGAGCTAAAAGCATATATCTGAGAAATTTACATCCTTCCTTGATATGGAAAAATGCAGAAGATTTTATGGGCTATTCACAAATATTCAAAATAGTTGACAAGAAAATTGTGGGGATCTAACATTGCTGCATTTAACCAATCAAAATATTTGTAAATAGTCCTCAAAAAAAAAAGATATTGTTTTATGTAAAAAGAAGAAAATGTTTTCTACATGTTGAAGTATTCCATAGAATGTGAGACAAGATTTTTTTCCTTACCAGTACATACATATATATATATTCTGACAAAAATGTACAATTCATGACTCTCAAATGTAACAATATAAAATGTACAGCTCGCTACCTATCACTTGTGCTAAAATCTGTACAATTAACAACAGGTCAAGGTTAGTTATTCACAACTGGGTCAAGGTCATTTATCAACAGATTAAGGTTAATAGTCTGTCATTTCAGTTTGTATTTATCTGGCAGATAGGAAATTTCCAGATATTTATGCTATGAGAGCTCCTAACAAATTTCACGTTAACAAACTAGAGCACAATTTTTTTATTACATGCTGTTCCTTCTCAGTAATGCCATCTAGTGTTTAAACGTATAATCATTATCTGCAAACACCATTACACATTCTGATTTTGCCACACTGGACAGCATACAAAAATAGTAATATCTGGTTTAAAAACGTCACAGTCTCAAAATACTGCACTGCAAGAACCCTACGGTGTGGCATCACAATGGTTGAGGTGAAGGTCAAAGGTGAAGGTCATGGTGCTATATTTGGCGACTTCTGCATTTGTCAACCTCCAGCTGCAATCTGAAACATCGAGGTCATTTCTATAAGGAATTTTGTTTGAAAAATCAAGTTTGTATTAGCTATTTGCATTTTTTATTAGCTGTATGTAATCTCTTTTAGCTGTATATGTTCTATATTTGCTAGATAAATATTCACTCTATATAAAACATACAGCTCTTGATGCCTACACCGGGCTAGTATATTATGTTTGGGCAAGTGGATGCTGTGCTGTGGCTGCCCAGTTGGGCAACCAGATTTTGGATGTATGCTCTTATAATGGCCCCAAAACACTCAAATTATCATCCCAATCTTTTTGGGAAGGTAAATGATGGCACAAAAAAGGAAAAAAAGTTTCTCCATTCTGGTACATGTAGTGGTAAAATGGGGTTAATTTTGGTCTTTCTTTTAGTTTTGGTTTATTATAAAGAAAATAAACACTAAGCATGGTGTTTCTGACTTTTTCGGTTACTAAGTCAGATGAAAGATTATCTTAATCTATAGAGCACTGCCCACTTGACATTCAATTCTCCTGGCATTACAACCCGGTGAGCTGTTATTGGGTGTTCAGCAAAAATATTTAAATATCTTATTTTTACAATTATATTTTTACAAACCTGTTTTCTATATGGCAAAATGTGGTTACTAAATTCCTCCATCTGAAAAATATTCCCAGATGTAAACCATTATTCCCCCTTAACACTCTGCACATATCATAAGCAAGTTTATATCCATATAAATATGACAAAATTAGAAATATTCAAGTTTCTTGTTTCCTTATCGCTATATTTGTATTTTCAATGAAAGGTGGCAGCACCTGATGACAGAATGATTAACCTTCAGGTGGCAGCACCTGATGACAGAGTAACTCACCTTAAACTCCCACAGTTTCTGTTTCCCATTGTAATTCTGCCTTGACCCGCTCAAAACATTCATATAAATATATAAACTGAAAAGAAAATGATCCAAAACTTTTGAGTATCAGAATAAAAACATGTGCAAACTGTATGATGATAGTATTAGTGGGATATACTTTTAAAACAGTTTTGAACATCATTTAAATAGTGCAAAGTGCCAATGTTGTCAAACATCTACTTGCTTCCATGAATATAGCTTTGAAGTCTATGAAAGCTTTTGATATTATTTTCTTCTTCAAAGGTGTTCGTTCACTTTTAACAAGGACTAAAATGAAATCATCTCAATTTGTCTTCAAAATCACCTACAATTTTCATCAGGATGTGAAAGACTACGTACATAAGAGGAGTAGATTTTGACCCATCTTGGTTTTTTGCCTTCACGGATGTACTCAAAATTGAATGACATTCCCTCGTCATCCGCCTCCCACTGCTGAATGTCCCTCCAAGCAAACTCTATCACTTGGGACTGCAAAGAGTAAACAATTCTCACTTCTGAGCGCAATGTGGGCCATTGGGTTGGCCTCAGGGTAATTAAATATGAGCTGACATACACAAATGTAATTTAACTCACATATATAATTCAAACTCATTGAACATTGAAAATATAAAGATTCTAATGTACTATGCTTAAAACTTGAAATAAGCTTAACATTACCAGGTGAAAATGTCCCTTTAACATTTCTTTGGCTGTTCCAACAAAAAAAACCTTAAGAGATAGCATATTTATCAAAACAGGAGCAATAAAGAGTCAAACTGCAGCGTACCTCGGGTGTTCCGTCTTCCTTGCAAGCCTGTAGTTTGAAACATTTGATGCCGACTATGGCGATCACATGACCTTCTTTACGAGAATCACATGCGCAATGTGGGAACGCAACCTCTGCGTATCCATCTAGCTGCCACACAGCACTCAAATACTGAAACCACATAGAAAATCACCCAGTCAAAAACATCCCTCAAATCTAACGGCCAAATTAACTGGGATAACTTGTCATATTATGAAACACGAAAGCCAAAAATATTAAAATATATCAGATTTTAATAGCTGCCTTGTAAGTTAATATGACAAGCATATCGATGATTCACATGTTATTCAGCCTACATCCACCATGGGATAAAACCAGTGACTGAAAGACAAGGTCAGAGGCTGGAGAAAATGAGCCAAGCTCAAAATATGCAATCCGAAATTGTGCACTGTCCTTGCCATTTCATTTTACGTGTTATAAAATGTATGGCTGTTGATTCTCAGTCAAATTACATCATTAGAAATGGAATCGATATGAAACA
The DNA here is from genome assembly GCA_949316495.1 of Amphiduros pacificus. Taxonomy (NCBI): domain Eukaryota; kingdom Metazoa; phylum Annelida; class Polychaeta; order Phyllodocida; family Hesionidae; genus Amphiduros; species Amphiduros pacificus. The sequence continues at coordinate 13,785,324 of OX439010.1, forward strand.
AAACCTACCATCCATTAAAATGTATTCTGAGCATTACATGGTCATGTAGCATTGAGGTGCAAGAAAAATATTGAATGATATGGATTGGGGGAGAATAAATAGTCTTTCACTTGATTCCAACTTTAAGCATATTAACTGCTTAATGCTTACCTCTTTCATTTTGCCATTGTCTTGATATGACTTTAATGACCGGTCAGAACATTTTATTTGTCCTCGACTAACTTCATCTATGGCCTGAAAAAGACAAATATTCACATTACTTTTAACTCACTTAGCCCATTATTGGTTTTGTTCATAAAGTACTCAATTCAAGAGAAAAAACACCCAATATATTAAGCCCTGACTGTGAAATCATAACGTGCGGGAATCCACAAGAAAAGGTGCCATTTGCAATGAAATATGCATTACTTTCATTTACATCAATATAACTACATAAATTATTAATCCTCAACATGACATACATAAACATGGTAACTGACATATTATGTGGATTCAGTCAAGCATACAGTGGTGCCCCCTACCTGCCAATAGAAGAAGCTGAGAGCCATGTGCTCATCATAAAGTGTTTTTTCTCTGTCTTGTGAGAAGAGCCATCGTCGCACAGTAATACAGGTAGCAGTTGCTGTGCTGTAGTTCTGAATATAAAGGTTGTGAGGGAATTCGTTGGCCTGCAACTTGCGTTCTGGAAATCAAATAATTCAAAACACATCAGCATCATTAAACTTGGGTGCAAAATAATTTATTCCAGATAGCAATTTTAACATTTGTAAAATCTATCTATGTTCTTGTTAATATCTTCCTTAATTTAGCAACTTAATAAACAACGTCTACACGGGATGTATTTTATTTTAGTTTTCACGATCAAAACAAAACTAATGGCCTCATGATATTGTCTCAGTTGACTTTTTAATCAGTTGAGTCAAGACATATATTCAGTTATGTAAATGAATGACCTTTCATAACCCATACCACAACACTGATTGTGTTTAGAGTTTGCTAACTCAATAGAGGCCAGTCAATAATGATATAATCATGGCTCACTGTCTCCCAAGGCCAAATAACTAAGCCATACTTTAACCCTTCTTTCCAACATCAAAACTACCTTTTTGACTTAAATATCCTCTCTACTTTATTTTCCATCTTTTCCATATATCAATATAGATAAAGGGATGTTCTTTTCTATTCTTAACTAAAGATCTTATTTGGTTTCATTGGTCTTATCCCTAATGCCAATCAACAAAATTTAAATAGCGCTATGAACAGACTTGTCTGGTATCAGTGCTATACAAATTTTATTATTATTATTATTATTATTAATTATTATTATTATTATTATTATTATTATTATTATTATTATTATTATTATTATTATTATTATTATTATTATTATTATTATTATTATTATTAATAGGCAAATCTGTTAGGGGTTAAATAGCTATGACCAAATGTATGTCTGGACTCGACTGTAAAATCAAGCTGGATAAATATTTGATGCAAATACCTACCAAAGTTATATTCCTCTATTTCAAACAAGGCAAAGTATTCTGCTACTTGTGATGACATGCCTAATTTTTTCACCACAGTCTGATACACATGATCTGTTGTGGCGTTCCGCTTGATCGACACGGTGATAATATTGCGGTCGGGTAATAATACCTTTAGTTCCACCTCACTGCTACTGCCTCCTCCCTACAAGATAAAAATACAATATTGATCATCAGAGATACAAAGCCATGGAGTATAATCAAAACACAAGGAATCTATACCCAGGACTGATATAATCTGTGTATAGTATTGATCACTCAGAGAATTTCAGTAGCCACAGCATATAGTAATCATTGGTATAATAACAGCATATAGTACAAATCACTGGTCCAATCACAGCATATAGAACAAATCACTGGTCCAATCACAGCATATAGTACAAATCACTGGTACAATCACAGCATATATTAATCATTCGTATAATAACAGCATATAGAACAAATCACTGGTACAATCACAGAATATAGTACAAATCACTGGTCCAATCACAGTATATAGAACAAATCACTGGTACAATCACAGAATATAGTACTCATCACTGGTACAATCACAGCATATATTACTGATCACTGGTACAATCACAGCATATATTACAAATCACTGGTCCAATCACAGCATATAGAACAAATCACTGGTACAATCACAGAATATAGTACTGATCACTGGTACAATCTTAGCATATAGTACTGATCACTGGTAAAATCACAGCATATAGTAATCATTCGTATAATAACAGCATATAGAACAAATCACTGGTACAATCACAGCTTATATTACTGATCACTGGTACAATCACAGCATATAGTAATCATTCGTATAATAACAGCATATAGAACAAATCACTGGTACAATCACAGCATATAGTACTGATCACTGGTACAATCACAGCATATATTACTGATCACTGGTACAATCACAGCATATAGTAATCATTCGTATAATAACAGCATATAGAACAAATCACTGGTACAATCACAGCATATAGTACTGATCACTGGTACAATCACAGCATATAGTACTGATCACTGGTACAATCACAGCATATATTACTGATCACTGGTACAATCACAGCATATAGTACTGATCACTGGTACAATCACAGCATATATTACTGATCACTGGTACAATCACAGCATATAATACTAATTATAGGTAAAATCATTGAATATTGTACAGGTTATTGAAAGTACCGGTCAAATCACATTTCAACATTTCAAAAATGTGGTTTTCATTTACATATGGACAAAAAAGACAAAACAATCTCAGAGAATAGAACTTCAGACAGTATACCGATCATATTGCCAAGAAAGTCTCAGTGCGGAACCAAATCTATATAATATAATGTCATAATGCAGTGCCATCCATCAATTTTAACACAGAGTAACATTGTTTTAAAAAGATTTATGTGCAGATCAGCCTCTATTTTGTGACTAAGGTAGTTTGTATATTTGTAGCAATCTTTCATGCGAAAATCATTACGTCTAATCCAGAAATCATTTTCCATTAATGCTCTCTCAAAAGAGCCATACATTATATTTTCTGAAAAAAGTATATTTGTTATTTGTCAAAGCCGACTGCACAAAGACTGATTGCTTTAATGTGTAGGCTTCTAAATGGCATTATTATGTTCAAAAATTCAATCCAAAAACATCGCAATAGACGAAAATATGCCGACAAAACTGAGGTCTAATACATCAATGTGAAGCAGAGGCTGTGAACGGGTTGTTAGGAGTCTAGGCAATCGTATGTGCACATAAACATGTAATAAATGTTATATGCAGTGATGCTATGGGTTGCACCACAGGTTGCGCGTCAACCCATGGGAAGACATTTAAAGTCATTCTCCATTATCCTAAGTAGCCACATCCAGTCTTGTTCCTGTATATGCCTAAAGTTAGAAACATGGCACGAGCAGCAGAACTCTGCAGCACTTGTAGTTTAAGATGTGGCTTCCTGAATGCAGTGCAGCATCCATTTTCTTGTCAACATATTTGTCAATATATATGTATATTTTTATATCATCAAGTCTGAATCACTCATAAGTGATTTTTTCTCTTAAGTCTCCAGACCCAAAATCTACTGCTCCCTGATAATAAATCTACTGCTCCCTGATAATAAATCTACTGTTCCCTGATAATAAATATACTGCTCCATGATGATAAATCTACTGTTCCCTGGTCATATATCTTCTGCTCCCTGGTCATATATCTACTGCTCCCTGGTCATATATCTTCTGCTCCCTGGTCATATATCTTCTGCTCCCTGGTCATATATCTACTGCTCCCTGGTCATATATCTTCTGCTCCTTGGTCAAATATCTTCTGCTCTCTGGTCATATATCTTCTGCTCCTTGGTCAAATATCTTCTGCTCTCTGGTCATATATCTTCTGCTCCCTGGCCAAATATCTACTGCTCCCTGGTCATATATATACTGTTCCCTGATATTAAAACTTCTGCTCCCTGATATTAAAACTTCTGCTCCCTGATATTAAAACTTCTGCTCCCTGATCATATATCTTCTGCTCCCTGGTCATATATAAACTGTTCCCTGATATTTAAACTTCTGCTCCCTGATATTAAAACTTCTGCTCCCTGATATTAAAACTTCTGCTCCCTGGCCAAATATCTCCAGCTTCCTACCATCCCTTCTGAGATACTAAAGTTTACCAAGTCCCTATATGCTTTCCATGGTGTGGCATTACTTGCTGCCCTATACAATATACGGAGTCCCAAGCTTTCTTTATCACATTTATCATGAGCTGAACTTAGGTATGCAAGGGACAGCATATCATCCTGATCTGTTAGGCAATATAAATGTGGGGGGTGCAACCGTGCTAACAAAATATGCACATATTGTACATAAACAATTTCTGTGGAAGCCTAACATAGGTACTCTGTAAAACTAGACTTTCTGCCTAGGAAAATATCATTGGTTGTACGTGTAGATCTCCCCCTTCACTTGCATTAAGGAATATAACCATATCCATGAGTGACAGTCATAATAGATATTAAACATTTCTTCAATACATTATCCTTATTTCATTAAGTATATTGCATATTTCTTATCAATATCAAATACATCAAGTGACCAATTTTAAGTATGGCACCAGACAGGACACATCTGCATGCAAATCATATTTATGATGCAATCAAACTAAGATAGGGTACCAGCCAACAAATGTGAATATTCTGTCTGGCATAGCACTGGAATTTACAAAGGAGTGCCACTTGGGACTCGGGACCACAAGAAAGCATATTCTTCAGTAATGTCCTTTAAACAGCATAATCAAAACACCCACTTGGTCATAAATAGTAGCAATTCCTGTCGGGTTCCAGAGCCGGTCAGAGACACTGTCAATGGAGTGGCAGGAATCTCCTTGGACACTCATACGTCACCATATACAAGTCTGTATTAGTTATATTCTGTAATATTACGATGTTGGAGAGATAATTACCGTGTCTTCTTCACTTGTGGATAAGAATTCCTGCATCATATCTGACTCGGCTATCACACGTACTGCACACACTGCAAGCAAAAAAAAGATCTTATTCTTGGCGACAGAGATAGGCAAATAACATGATAATCTTCCCCCTCTGCTGCAGAGTGAGAAAAAAAACTAAGGTTATATCAGGTCAGAGGAAAAATGACAAAAGCAATGGGATGCAATGCCCTTCTCTTTCTATATAAAGAGGGTGGAGATCACATTTCTTGTTTCTTGTATGGACTTGTGGACATGATAAGACAAACTGGTATATTACAATGAACTTTGGGACGCTGGTTGGAAAGAGAAACAAAAAAATATCTCTATTTTTTTTTATCTTTATTTTTTTTAATCTATATTTCACTGAAACCTATATTTTGTTCACTCTTGATAAGAATGAAACCACGGCCACCAGCATAAGAGGCAGACATCTTACCACTTAGCTACATGCCAGCCCAGAGAAGGGCAAGTTTGATGCACAGAGAGACAGACAGAAGTTTATTTACTGTACACCCTTTTTGAGGAGGGCACAAACATAAAAGCGATTGTTGTGGTCATCATAGAGGTGATTAGAGATTAAAAATTACAAAAATAAAAATTTATTTGACTCTTTTCAAACTTTTTTTCTTGATCAAATACTAAATAAATAAAGATTTTCTTACCTTTTTCTAAATACTGTTCTAAACCCCTCCGACGGGAATCGAGCTGCTGCTCTGACAATTTTAATGGCCATTTTCCTGGTAATCTGGGAAAATTGAAGTCTGGAAATTCTCGTTTCAGGTGACTGTGCAAATTAGAATATTCTCTGTATCTTCTTGAACATAGGTGGCGCCCTGCCATGTAGATATTATACACCTAGAAAAATGAAATTATCATCAAATCAATCACTATCAGGTAGTAAAATTCAATCATATCTTCGATAAAATTGTGTTGGATAAAATTGTGATGGACAGAAACACAGACAGTCTGTTACACGTTTTGTCCAACATTTTTTGAGAACTAAAACTTAATAATGTAACTGTACATTTTAAAATTACTACAGGAATTTCCATTACATATTTGATTTTTGCACGTTATTTTATGCTCATTTACTTTTTAACAAGCATAATTGGATATTTCTTTTGTATTCATACCTGAAAAAAAAATGAAGAAATAAATGCACACCTACTTTTTGTAGATTCAATGATATTTATAATTCATTATAATTTCTAACTATGAGAAATGTAAAGAAAAAGTTCCTAAAAAGTTCCTAAAACAAAGGACTGAAATGTACATAATTCCAGCTGCATCAGTAGGATATTTTATTTCTTTATCACATTATAAGCTACAGTCTCCAGGAAGTATACAGTTTGCTCTTCTTCTCAATGAGTTCCAGCTGTGTCTATATCATATCGGGTCTACATCTATTTTGAGGCCTTTTCTTGATACAATGACATATTTCCTTACAGTGGAACTCTCATCATCACATTTTACTGTCAAACTAATCAGGCCCATTGCATTAAAATAACTATGGGCCATTAATCAAATTATGATGCAGTCTTCATATATGTGTGATGAATTAAGCCTCAGCAGTGCAGCTTTTGTCATATTAGTATTAGCAAATTACCACTATGATAAGTTATCTATATTTAGGAGTTGTTATTTGCTCCTACCTGTCTCCCTTCAGCAGCTGACAATACTCTTTGTACTTACAAGCCTTACACAACTTGGGCCTTTATACAGCTTCTGTAATCCTGACAACAGTGTGATGAGCACCCCCAAAAAACAACAAACATCAAAACAAAACATTGCCATTGCCAAAACAGACACTGCTTTGTAAAGTTTTCATCTTCATTTCCTTAATTCATATTTTCCATTACATAGATGAACAAGTCTCAGCGTTGTCAATTGTATGCCATGTCTGTTTTGAAAAGATTTGTTATCTTGCTTCTAAGACCAGTAAATATATATACCTGTAGCCGGAGAGGGAAATGTGATCAATATCTAATTTTGTGAATTGGTAACTGAATACTGACAACCACAAGCTGGACTCAAGCTTTCAAATCTGATCACTCCTAATGAATCACAGCTGCCATAAGATGATATCTTTATGGGAACAAATTTTAATAACATTTGATAGGTTTCATTCACATCCTGTCTTGTAAAAGGATGCCATGCCTATCAATAAAGTTGATATTTATGTTGAAAAAATATGGTGAAATGGTTGACATTTAGTTCAATATGATGTCATATATATTGTGGCAATATTGTGCCTTCAACTCGGGGGTGTTATCATAATGTGCTAGCATACCATGTTGATAGAAACCACAGATACCACAGCAACAGCAACAGCAGCGTGATTACAACAGCACGATGGCAACAACAGCATGATGAAAACAGCATGACGGCAATGTCAGTATGATATCAACATCAGTATGATATCAACATCAGCATGATAGCAACAACAGTGTGACGGCAATGTCAGCATGATATCAACAGCAGCATGACAACAACAGCATGACGGCAATGTCAGCATGACAAAATCAACATGACAACAATAGCGTGATGACAGCAGCAGCAAATTAATGACAGCAACATAAGGACAGAATAAAATCAGTCTCCTTTAAATATTATAGTACTTTAAAACAAGTAAGTTGTCTATCGTTATACAATGTTCGTCTTGTTCTTCAAAAGTACATATCTCTATAAGAACACAATGCCACAATCCATCTGATCCTGACACATCTGATCCTGACACATCTGATCCTGACACATCTGATCCTGACACATCTGATCCTGACACATCTGATCCTGACACATCTGATCCTGACATATCTGTGCAGTATCTGAACCGTGTATGGCGGATATTATCCACTTCCTGGTCCAAAACTGTGGTGAAATCAGAGGTCTATTGCTGGAGGAAATGCTACCATCTAATTACACAGCAAGAGGAAGAACTCAACTACAATCTTGGCAAACTACAGCTTTTCTTCTCTCCTACTTCCTTGAGGAGCCAGATTAATAAGATAAATACCTGTGAGGAGCCAGATTAATAAGATAAATACCTGTGAGGAGCCAGATTAATAAGATAAATACCTGTGAGGAGCCAGATTAATAAGATAAATACCTGTGAGGAGCCAGATTAATAAGATAAATACTTGTGAATGTTGGTCCTCTAAAATTCTCATCAATTATTCTCCAGAATGTTTAACTGTTCATTGCAAAATTAAACAGGAGTTACACACAAGACAGGTGCATGCTGGGAAATAAAGTATTTCCACTCCTTCCTATCAACATTTTCCTCAAGCTGGGAAAGAGAGTTTGCAGTCATATCAATTATCAACAAGTCTGTGCTGTTATGTTTTGTTGTGTAATTCTTAGGTCAATACTATCAAATCATATCGACAGCTGACTAAGACTTTCCCATAAAAATACCAAATGTTACCCTGACGAGACAGAGCTCAGCACACTAGGATTCTAGACAATAAGGAATATAATATGCCACATATAAACAGGAAACTTTAGAGATCTCTGATGTATACAATTCTACAATCATTTCAATATTCACATGTAGTGTAACTTTATCTTTAGATCACATCTGATATATCAAATATCAAATGTGTACAAACCATTGTTATTCACAAGATCAGGAATATAAAAATCTGTTTATTAAGCAAAATCTGACTCTTCACAAATGGAGATGCATTGTTGCATATTGGGGACCCACTATTAATTAATCACGGTGGCCCACAGTATGACATAATATGTAGCCTGCCCTCAGATTACAGACAGCTGGTAATACAATCCTGCATGATGATTGTCAGATCAGAATACACCCTCATCAACCTTCCTGTGATCCTGTGCGTACCAACCCATCCCCACATCAGCTGTCACCATCAATGACCATGTTATAGTCATATAAAATGCTCTGGCCTCGCACCACTATTACAATGTCCCATTGAAACCCATAGTAAATGCCTCACCTTCAAAAATTCATAAAAAATATTCGTATCGACCTAGGGTATTTTGAAAAATACTTATCAGATGGCAAAAATATTCATCTTTCTAAAAGCAGAGTATGAAGTGAGGTTGACCATTGAATTTTTTTGCTAGGATCTGTTAAAGCGCCACCTACCTTGAAAAAAAAGAACACAACATGGAAATATAGGAATGAGCCCCTGACAGCAAAGATCAATACATAGTCCCTTCAATTATTCTCATTATTTTTCTAATAACTTCGACAAAACAAGCCATTATTGTACTATTAAATAGCACTTTTCATTTTATGTCTAATGTGATCTGCATCTCGTTATTATCATGTATAATAAGGGGGAGTAGGAAATTATCAAGCACTACTTTCGTATGCCCTGGTCCCACATATCAAATAGTAGACTCAGGTCTAATAGAGATCAAATATAGCCCTAAATGCAACTTTATGCCAATTATAGTCATCTATGATATTACCCTAATTAAGTGCAGGTGTTAAAACAAGCATGCATGCTTACCTATATACCATAGTGCCACCTATTGGCTGCCCTGGTCTTGCCAGATTAGAGTACCATTCAGCGCATTTTGGTGCCACACAATAAGGGATGATTAAAACTGGTATTTCATTTTATATTGACTCCAAACTTTCAGAATTAATTTGTAAAGTAGGGATGCACATGTCTAAATTTTACATAAGTACGTAAAAGAATTTTTAACACCAAATAAAATCAAAAAGTTTTTAAGAAATCATGAAAAAAATGCTATTTTGTGCTGTAAAATGTTGTTTTGTGCCAATATCATAGGATAAAGATTACCAAATGGTACTTTATTATGCAAATTATCTAAATTTGAATGTTACCTTCTGATTTTATGCATAATTTATGAAATATAAAGAATAGAGATCCCTCTTAGAGCAATATATTAGGATGTTATACAGAAAACAGAGAGTCTGAGAGCATGAATTTTGCCTATTTGATGAGCATGAAGTTCACAATAGACATTTTATACAGTTTTTCCTTATACATCTACACATTGTAAACTCTCTCTGCTGTGCATATTTATTATATAAAATACACCTATTGACTTGTGCAGCATGTGGTTCAGGTGCCAGTAGAGCATGCACTTCAATATAGAGGTTTATAGGGGTTGTTGGCATTGTCATACATTATATCAGGCAAAAAGGGACCTGTTATGGATTAAACTACACTGGATCTATTTCCTATTTATATAAATTTACTAAATTAATTGATAAATCACTGCTCAAAAGAGTCACAGTTGAAAGTGAAACTCCATGCTGTTTGCCTATTAGGCCTCGCACCACTATTACAATGTCCCATTGAAACCCATAGTAAATGCCTCACCTTCAAAAATTCATAAAAAATATTCGTATCGACCTAGGGTATTTTGAAAAATACTTATCAGATGGCAAAAATATTCATCTTTCTAAAAGCAGAGTATGAAGTGAGGTTGACCATTGAATTTTTTTGCTAGGATCTGTTAAAGCGCCACCTACCTTGAAAAAAAAGAACACAACATGGAAATATAGGAATGAGCCCCTGACAGCAAAGATCAATACATAGTCCCTTCAATTATTCTCATTATTTTTCTAATAACTTCGACAAAACAAGCCATTATTGTACTATTAAATAGCACTTTTCATTTTATGTCTAATGTGATCTGCATCTCGTTATTATCATGTATAATAAGGGGGAGTAGGAAATTATCAAGCACTACTTTCGTATGCCCTGGTCCCACATATCAAATAGTAGACTCAGGTCTCTTTTAATATATCCTTTTTTTTTCAAATAAAATTCTGCAGTTGGATTGCAGGGATTTTGATATGACCAATAGTGAAAGGAAACCTGTACTGATATTGGACCAGTGCTGAAAAAGAACCAGTGCTGAAAAGATACCAGTACTGAAAAGATACCAGTACTGAAAAGATACCAGTACTGAAAAGATACCAGTACTGAAAAGATACCAGTACTGAAAAGATACCAGTACTGAAAAGATACCAGTACTGAAAAGATACCAGTACTGAAAAGATACCAGTACTGAAAAGATACCAGTACTGAAAAGATACCAGTACTGAAAAGATACCAGTACTGAAAAGATACCAGTACTGAAAAGATACCAGTACTGACTGAAATGGGACCAGTAACATAATGGAACCAGGAATAAAAATCAGAGGATTTAATGCTTAAATCCGCAGGATGATTTCACATCAAACTTTCCATCATTCACTTTATCCTATTATGTGGCAGCAATGTCTGAAGTATGGTGTAGAATGTTGCTCGGCCTGTGTCTGTTTTAGTCGATGAAATAATAAACAATAGTAGAAAAGATCTCAAAGTTGCTTGTAGAGGTCAACAGGGCAAGTTCAAACTTAGTAAGTAGTAAGAAGGACGATATTGTCATATTGATCCAGCTACTGTTCCACATCTTTATCTTATACATCAATAACATATATTATCAGAGACAACATGCATTGTGCAGTATTAAAATGTCACAAAAGCTATCCAAATTTTGTGTCTATTGTATGCCATTTGCTTTAATTTGATTCCAATAAAGTATGAGACACAGGAGCAAATAAAGTTTTAAATCTGACTTTAGACTCATTTTTAAATGTATCTCAACATATAATCTGTCATGTATGAATTATGCATAACCAATTATTTACTGGAAATAAGACCGGTAATTGTATTGCTTCTTGCTGTTATTCGGTGCCAAATCTGATGCCAAGTGTCAAAATCTTCAATGAAGCATTACATAATGGCTATAATTCAGTCACTGTCTGGGTTCTCATTAGATGCTTGCTTGCCTATGAGGTTGATATGAATGGGATTGCAGCTCTGTTAATGATAAAGATATGCCATTCTGGTTGTATTGTGATGGCTATTATAGTCTATAGAAATTACACCGGGGAAAGACCATAAGTCATAGCCAACCATCTTGATACACAAGACATCAAAGCAATACCATTATATCTTGTAGCAGGGTGATTTTGTGGATTCTGAATTTTACAAAGGTCAGACTTTTAGGCTGTTCTTATGTCTGTGTACTCTGGGTCTTGTCATTTCACTGCTTATATAAAATAGTTACATTATCTGTAAGGTTTGCCTTTGATTCTGTCGTCCTATACCTTTTTATTAAAGTTCAGAATGCCAATGATACGTTTTATTTGTTTGAATATTTCTTTCACTTGTCTATCATAACACACACTAAAGAGCCATTCCTTTAGAATTAATATCGAGAATAGATTTCTGAGAAGAGCCCACCAAAATCAATACAATCTCATTCAAAGGAAAGAAACAAGACATTGGCAGATAAGATACATTTTATCTGATTTGTTATCAATCTGTGTTATACGTAGGAGGTTATTTGCATCACCTCAGCATTCTGTGAGAACATTCCACGGGTGGGTTAAGTGTGCACCTTTATGCCCTATATAATGTATCTATCAATATATATGTGTGTTAAAAAAAGAAGAAATAATCAAATAATTATAATTAACTTTTCATATTACACCCCTTTTAAGTGGATGCCTGACCCCTAGGTATCCTCCCATGGATGGACACTGATAGATGCCTCGGTATCCTCCTACAGATGGACACTGATAGATGCCTCGGTATCCTCCTACAGATGGACACTGATAGATGCCTCGGTATCCTCCTACAGATGGACACTGATAGATGCCTGACCCCTAGGTATCCTCCCATGGATGGACACTGATAGATGCCTAACCCCTGGGTATCCTCCCACAGATGGACACTGATAGATGCCTGACCCCTGGGTATCCTCCTACAGATGGACACTGATAGATGCCTAACCCCTAGGTATCCTCCTACAGATGGACACTGATAGATGCCTAACCCCTATGTATCCTCCCATGGATGGACACTGATAGATGCCAGACCCCTAGGTATCCTCCCATGGATGGACACTGATAGATGCCAGACCCCTAGGTATCCTCCCATGGATGGACACTGATAGATGCCTGACCCCTAGGTATCCTCCCATGGATGGACACTGATAGATGCCTGACCCCTAGGTATCCTCCCATGGATGGACACTGATAGATGCCTCGGTATCCTCCCATGGATGGACACTGATAGATGCCTGACCCCTAGGTATCCTCCCATGGATGGACACTGATAGATGCCTGACCCCTAGGTATCCTCCCATGGATGGACACTGATAGATGCCTCGGTATCCTCCCATGGGTGGACACTGATAGATGCCTGACCCCTAGGTATCCTCCCATGGATGGACACTGATAGATGCCTCGGTATCCTCACATGGATGGACACTGATAGATGCCTGACCCCTAGGTATCCTCCCATGGATGGACACTGATAGATGCCTGACCCCTAGGTATCCTCCCATGGATGGACACTGATAGATGCCTGACCCCTAGGTATCCTCCCATGGATGGACACTGATAGATGCCTCGGTATCCTCCCATGGGTGGACACTGATAGATGCCTGACCCCTAGGTATCCTCCCATGGATGGACACTGATAGATGCCTGACCCCTAGGTATCCTCCCATGGATGGACACTGATAGATGCCTAACCCCTAGGTATCCTCCCATGGATGGACACTGATAGATGCCTGACCCCTAGGTATCCTCCCATGGATGGACACTGATAGATGCCTCGGTATCCTCCCACAGATGGACACTGATAGATGCCTGACGTCTACTATGTGGGTAGACAAGGCCATGACTTCAAAGCCTGTCTGATTTTGGTGATCATTATGAGCTCAGGCCACACACACTGTGGCATAATCTTTCTAGGTTGATACAGTCAACACTCCAGGACTAAAGTAATAATCCCTTGTCAGGACCAATAATCCATAAAGTCTCCTGTACCATAGAATATCATTCTTTCACTTATGCTTATTTAACCAGGAATTTTGAGATCAGATTTACAGACAGAAATTGGCAGAAGGTGTTAAAATGTTTATATAAATCAATAAACATGAAAGATTAGCATTTTCAAATAATTTGTATAATGGAGGAATTTCATTTTAGACCCACTAATGATCTATGCACGAGATTTATTACATTTTTTAAAGCTCTCATGAAATCAGATTCAAAGACTTTTTTCCTAACATAATATATATGTTTGCATCTCAGACTTTGTGATCAAATAATGTCCATCATAGTATCCCTACATAAAATTCTGTGCCACTTGAAAGTGGACGAGTCTTCTGCCAATATCCCAATCATCCCTTTAATATTTTATCACCAAACTTGTTTAGCTGACCAATGATCTAATGCAAACACCTGCTTAGTAAAGGTTTGGCAACAGTGGGGCACCTTCAGATTTGGATTCTGGAGTAAAATGGCTAACAGAGGCCTGTTGGACCAACACCTTTATGGACCACAATAGTGTACAAGAGTACAAGAATAAAACTATGCATTTTCAGCAAACCACAATAATTCTGGCAGGTGTTTTTTGGTTGATTTCAAACAGAGAGTTTTTTTTTATATTTGTATCACAGTATCATGACCACATATCATTTAAACATATTTAGAATCTATGTACAACTGCTGTGACCTCCACAATTTCATGAAACTGAAATAATTTTAATTCTTAAAATGAATATCTCACACTGACTTACAGGTCAAGCTTTGGTAGATTTCTGAAAGCAAGAACACCTTCAAAGTAACATATATATATATATATAGGGTATTGAGGTGTTATTTATCATAAATCAGTTCAACAGGTAAACCTTGGCTGTGTTATGTTTCTCATGTGATATGTGGTTGGAGACAGGCAGTCTTCCTACTTATCATTACATGGTTTTACAGACTGCTATTTTCCAAGGTTTGTGATCAAAAGTTGGAGCAAAACACCTATTTGGTCCTGCAAAAACTTGATTTAATATGCTCCCATTTGGCCATCATATGTCGCCATATTAACTAATTATTTTGCTAGGTATGAGATAAGCAGAACATAATAAAACCTCAAAACAGCTAATCGTGACCAAATGAAGTCACACGATGGGAGCGCTTGACTTTATAAGCTCATGTTTGTGCATGATCACATAGATGTAAGCACCGACTGGTCATGTTTGACAATATGGGTAAACTCAGCTGTGCTCTGCAAAGGCAAAAAAGCTGTTGCGTTTGTTCACTCAAGGCAAAGCATTTATATGAGCATGTATATCAGATGATCAGATGGTGTCAATAAATGGCCCGAACTGACCAAATATTAGGCAATGGCCCATTCTGACAAAATGGAATCAACCAATGACCCATTCTAATAAAACAATATTGAGTTGTGACAGTCTGATCACACCAAACTGAGTAGTGACCCATTTTAATCACATGACACTGAGCAGTGGCCCAGACTTTCCAAATGGCCCACTTTGATCAAATGGCATAAAATCCTCAATATCAATGAGCAGTGGACCAACCCAATGCAGTCACAAATGATATGTTTACAATTATGTGTGACCACATATAGGCATGGCCCGTACTGGATGTTTGAGTCAAAGAGAATCATGCAGGGGCTTCTTTGCCATACAGTCTCACGATCTCACATCACATGAACATCTTATCTCCTGTAAAATATGCATACAGCAGCAGACAGTGCCGTGGTCCACGTCTGGCGTCTCATGCTGCCTCTATACACTGTCTCTACCATACATATCTGATCTACAGGCTCTTCACAACTGCTCACAAGACCACAGCCCCTGCTTGTATGCCAACTTGCTATCTTCAAGGGGCATGGCACCAGTGGTCTAATGAAACAAGCCATACATGTGATGCTGCAAGATTCCTTTTAAACTCTGCTGCAAAATGTCCATTTTAAGATCTGATCACAGACAACAAGGCTAATCAGTCACTGTTCTGTTTGATTCTCAAAATATCCACTTTGACAACCGCTTGAACACATCTATGGCTTTTGCTTCCAAGGCAATTTTGCCACTTATCATGTCTCTTTACAACCTGCACTGTAATTGAATTCATTGGGAGGGAAAAAAGTTGCAAGGAGAAAACAATTCCAATATAGATTTTGATATTTCTATAACATTGTGTTGACTTGTTTACTAAATTATTATTCCCATGGTTACAATGCCCTTATTCTCATGGTTACAAGGTGCTAATTATTCCCATGGTTACAATGCCCTTATTCTCATGGTTATAAGGTGCTAATTATTCCCATGGTTACAATGCCCTTATTCTCATGGTTACAAGGTGCTTATTATTCCCATGGTTACAATGCCCTTATTCTCATGGTTACAAGGTGCTTATTATTCCCATGGTTACAATGCCCTTATTCTCATGGTTACAAGGTGCTAATTATTCCCATAGTTACAAGATGCTAATCATTCCCATGGTTACAAGATGCTAATCATTCCCAAGGTTACAAGATGCTAATCATTCCCATGGTTACAAGATGCTAATCTTTCCCATGGTTACAAGGTGCTAACTATCTTAAATATAATCCGTAATAACCATGAGCAATCTTTCATGCCCTCCCAAATCCCAGTACTTGTCATTCTTAATGTCAAACTCTGTTTCAAAATGCTCAAGATGACAATAATATCTATAGAATACTACTTTCTGTCTGGTTGCTTAGTAACCCCCCACACCTTCCATACCCCTACTGCAGATTTCTTGGAATTGTCTCTTGTGCTTTTATGCTATTGTCACATCTATCAGTTGCACCAACATCAAGTCCAATAATGCCTGCCTCAAAATAAATATTAATAATTCTGGAAGAATGGCCCAATCAGGCACACTACAGTCACACCTGTTGTTGATTATATGTCACTGTTAATGCTCCCTGTCAAATGTCATGCAGATCCCATTTCTGTATGCATATAGACCTTACACTGAAATGTCAATGCCATAAATGCAAGCCAGGAAATATATCAAATACCTTTAAATCTAGATAAAAATAATGTGGCAGCTAAGGGGTTCCAGTTGCTTGTCAATATGGTGAGATATAACCAAAGTTATTGGCAACAATTTAAAAGAAAATGTCAAAAGTTTTGAGAGTCTACAACCAGCTGCAATTTATCATGGTCTTAATCAGTAGCTATTTATAGCACACACGATTCAAAAGTAGGTCAGTGGGCCAATGCCTTTACAAAGTACACAGACTGTCTTCCATTATCAGCAGCAGTTGATCACATGATTTTTCTTAGTCAGTGGCTATTTTTATCGATTAAGATTAATAAGGAGTTCAGTAGGTAAGTAATCTGTTATTTGATAGCTTACAACTTGTATATAATGTAAGTGTGAAGAAAGAAATCTTGAGTATGTAACTAAAATAGGTGATAAAATATGACAAAATGTCAAAGTTTTTTAGCAATATTGTGAAAGGTGTGACCTTGAAAAATAGGTCATATTTAAGGTCAACCTATTTTTGGCCTTCATAGGAAACATATGCAGTAACAAGGAGGCTTTGTATGATAGTTGATATTATGATGATAGCTGATAAGGTATTGCCAAATTTATAATACATATAGGTCATGTAAGTTTGGTATTGTTGACATACACACATATGCACACACAGACAGAGCCTGATGCTATAGGTCCTGCACAGCTCAAGAAGCTGGAGCTAACAAAAAGACAAAATGTCAACAACAATTCTTAAAATGCAGAATAAGCTCAAAATACCTCAGGATATTTGTAGATTGGTGGACATGTTTGGCACCATGTAAAATTAATGCACATACAACCATTATTATGACATCAAGCCAGCAAGCTGCTTGTTTCTTGGTATAGGAACTTTCAGTAACCAAGGTGATGTGTGCGGTGGTCACCTGTTTATTTTCAATAGATAAACCACATTTTTGATTTGTGATTCCAGACTCAGACTTACGTCGATTAATGTACTTCAACAAACTGTGATATATATATTTATTCTATGATCACTGTGTATTCTGTGCTGTGATTGGTCAATTCCTGGTCACATGAGCTTCTCTAAATTGTTTTATTGACCAGATGCATTATATTGCACGTCAATATACTTTTCACTGCACTCATGGGGAATTCCATGGCGGGAAATGTTGGGGAAGCCCTATAATGACGTCACCAGCTTGCTCTGAGTGACCTGCAGACTGGGAAGCAGACGACAGCAATCACAACAATGTCCAGTAATTTACACAATGGCAGTAATTAACACAGTGATCATAGAATAAAACAAATATGTACCTGGGTGTCGTGCAATATGACTTTTTATGGACCGTCGGAAAGTTATATTGCACGAGGCTGCTGCTCCTCGTGCAATATAACTTTCCGACGGTCCATAAAAAGTCATATTGCACGACACCCAGGTCCATATTTGTATAATATGTGTGTGTATATATATAGATGTGTGTGTATATATATATATATACACACACATCTAACCATATATGCAGAGCTGGCCATATTTATAACATGTTAGTCTGGAGAATTTTTTATCATATAAATCTGATTATCTCCAAAAAAATGTTCAGCTTGTCTTCCATATACCACTATATATTAAACTGTTATTTGGAATATAACTTAACAGGTAAAAGACCACTGTCACCCTACATAGACACTGACGTTCTTCCACATAATTATATCTATTATATCTTGCCTTTCCTACATAATTATATCTATTTAAAAGTGGGCAAAATTCCACAGGCTAGCTTATAAATTTGGTCACAATTAAGGTGTTATCAAACTTTTGTTCCGCCATTCATAAACTTGATCAAATGAGGGATGGATGGGCTGGTGCATGATCCTTAGTCATAATACCAAGTGTTACTCCAAGCATCATCTAATAGAGTCACAGAACAACTACATATTACACGATGAAGCTATGCGTGAACTTATTTGGTCATTTTTATACCTGACCAATTAGTGTCTGTCTTTACGTCCTTCTCCTTCCTGAGATCCCTAAGTAACTGCGTGTAATTTTTGCCATGAGTATGAACTGCGACATACTATCTCAGTTATTTGATCTTTGCCTTGTGATAAAACGGCCTGACTCGTTATTTTGCTCACATTGGGAAAGACAGGTAAAATACACCGGCATCTAATATTTGATACCTGCCATGCAAGTTGCTGAACCAACCTGTGAAATTTAGCAAATTTTCAACCCATTAGCCCAATTTTTGAGTACAAAATAAAAGAACGTTATGCAAGTTTTAAGGACTTGTGGTCCTGATTCAACCAAAATTATTTTGATCAAAATCAGAAATGTGTGAGAAATATATTTGCCTGTCTATCTCATTTGTTGATGAGATAAAAAAAATCAAATTCATGTAAAACCTATCTGCACAAGACCCCAATTACTAATATATGTGAGAAATATATTTGCCTGTCTATCTGATTTGTTGATGAGATTTAAAAAATCGAATTTATGTCAAACCTATCTGCACAAGACCCCAATTAATAGCCAATCATTTGGAAACCAAGCATAGCAATATGCTCATGGGGTCATCAAAGGCACCGTCCTTGAATGGCTCACTAGAATGATATCAAAAATATTCCTGGCCTTCACTGATCCTCATATTAGGTTACATGAGTTCACACTGACCTATCTCACCAAATATTGCACCTTAAATGTTTTACAATTACTTATAAAACTGCTTTTTATGATTAAATTTAAAATGTTGTGATGTCCATATATACATACACATGGAAACCATATACAAAACCATCACACCATCCATTTTGTTGGTCTTAAATTCATATTTTTTTAATGTACAGCAATTATTTTTAGGATTGGACAAAGGTGCATAACTGTAGATTTTGAGAAGTGGCTTGCTGTGTGGGAGGTTAGACAAAGAGTTCAAGGTTATGTCCTGCTTCTTACGCTATGAATCATTTATTTATATTTTTCACATCTCTAAATGGCAATTTCACACATAGTATTCTTTGTACGAAACTGCACACTGTTATATTTTGGACTACCAGTTTGCATCATGGCATAGGTTGTGCCAATATGATAAGATAATATCAAGGCTACAACTTATAAATAGATCTTCACCTTGTAAGATCTACTCAAAATTAGGCCAAATAATATTTCTGAATCACATCTTCTTAAAATATATGAGTGTATTATTTCCAAAAGGGAATGTCTGAGAAATTGTTTGTTTTTTGGACACTTTATGAATAAAATACCAACTGTTACCAAATTTTATTTTGATATTCAAAAAAACAGTTTAAAATGTCATTTAAATGATCAATCTATAAAATAAAAAAAAAACAGTTTGGAAATCTGCAAACAGACCATCAGATCGATTTTAGGCCACCTGGTGGTGGGTTGCAACATTAACTGGTCACCTGTTCTACTAATATCAATCTTTCCTGTGGGTTGCCTAATTGGAAAAACATAACACCATAACAAGTGAAGTCTTGATTCTAAAACAGGCAAGTAGTGAATATTGACAAGTAAAGGTGATCAGGCCTTAATATCATTCTCATGATGGCAACACAAGTCCATGGTAAAGGCAGCTATACTAAACTATAAAACATCTTCTTTAATCAAATTTGCGAGAAACAGGATGCGATTAATGGGAAAGAATTTGTCTGTCTGTTCAGCTCTGCCATTTACACTGATTTTTCCCCATAATCTGAACTCTTCTCTTCTTCACACATGACATTTAAGAAAAAAAATGAACGGTTAATGGCCATATAAAGTGAATTTAGTTTTGAAATGTATTATGGGGCCCAATAAGCGGAATAACTCACCACATATTTGTCGCCATGTTTGTCTTCTACGTGGTAGTCTGGGATAGAGATAGGTAGAGATCGTTTCTCGGAGTAGTCTATGAGTGAAGGTCCTGACGAATCATCGCTGGGTTCTAACCTCTCTGCGACCTGCCGCGGCACAGATATCACTGTAAACAGTAGAAATAAAAATGAGCAAAACCTTTGTCTAAAAATGTAAGTGTTATGTTTGACCCATTTTGGCCAAATACAAATACATCAGTATTGGCTCACAGTTATAAAATGAAATTAACAGGGCTCTCAGACAATGCCAAATCTATGTGCATGCATGCATGCTATTTTCTGGAGTGTTTCTTCATGCATGACATGTTCACTCAAGCATGAGATCTTTAATAGTCCGTGTTGGAGTCTCCATACCAAGAGTAAAGGGGCTAACATTTATAAAATGGGATACAAGTATATGTTCACGTTTTTCTTGAGTGCTCATTTATGCCTGATGTGTTTGCCCAAGCATGGAGTTGTTGATTGTAAATGTTAGATTTTACACACAGAAAGTGAATAGCTTCACATCTATAATAATGAGAGTCCATGTTAAAAGTTTTAATTGAGTGCTCTTTCATGCATGACGTATTGGCTTGAGCATGACATTGTCCATGTCAGTGGTCAGTGCATTTCATGACGTATTTCCAAACTAAATATGAAGAGCCTAACCCTTATAGTAATTGAGAGAAGTCCATTCCATATTCTAAGTGGGTCAGATATAATTATATATCGTAAAGGTCTTCAAATTAGCATAATAAAATATGATTTCAGAAAAAAACAAGCCAAGATTGACAGTAGCCATCTTGCTCCATTGAGAATTACGTAGAGGATTTGTCTGAAAGAAAATTGGAACTGTTACTGTTCAACTGTCTAAAATCTGAGCATTAAAATAAACAAGATAGAAATCTGCAATCATCCAATAGTTATAGGGACAAAACAGTTTTTAGCCTCACAAGAAAATTCAGAAAATATTATTTTTTGTTTGAGTCTGTAGATACTGAACATAAAATAAAAGTGAATGGGATATAATAGAGGATTTTCAAGTTTGTTATTCTTCACATTTCTGCTGTGTTTTTTTTATTTCTTGTAACCTTGTTTTCAACTTTTTTCTCTCTTACAAACAGATTTTAGGGCACTGAACCAGAGCAATTTTATAAAAGGCCTTCTTTTTGGTCCCACTGAGACTAATAGTCAAATTCATAGCATGGGGCTGATTTATGATCAAATCTTTTGAAGAGATCAGATACCCTTATAAGTGAAAAATAAATCAGATGAAGCTAAATTAAATTCTATTCATTTCATAATCATTTCTAGAATCTCCTTGATCAGTTTTACCCAAACCTACGCCATGCCCGGCCTTTTTAGCTAAGATTTTCATTATGCACAATTCAATTTAATGGTAATTATATTGGCAGATCAACAAAATGACTCTATTTTGCAATGAGTGCACTCTACTGTTATTCCTATTGTTATTGTAAACTGTACATTGACAATCTTCCCTCATCCTCCTATTCCTCTCAAAATTGCCTATTCCCCTCAGAATAGCCAGTGTTATAATCCTCCTAATCATTTGGGAGTAGACGACTCAAGAAGGTGGTCATGACAAGTACTTTACACATGTTTCAGCATAAGAAATTCTATATTCAATATTTACTTTCTCTCTTGAGATACTAAGCCCTCACATGGGTACTATGATTTCTACATTATGACCACAGAATGATATTTGAGGGGGTGAAAAATGTTCTTAAAGCCTGGTGAGCGCTGAGAACAGCTCATATTCCACCAGGCAATAGGAAGTCAGCTTCTACTCTTCCGAGATATTGTATTCATTTTAGTACAACTCATGAAATAATCATCAATGTTTGTCAGTAAGATAGATCCATATTTTGATATTCAAAGAAATAATAAGAGTTTAAAAAATATGTATTTTTTGTTTATGTATTTCATTTTGGTAAACTGGGTATGGATTTACAATGTCCCATGTATTTGTATACTCTGCATTTCAGAGGTAGTTTTCAATTACTACCTCTGCAGTCATTGCCCTGTATTTGACACCATTCTAAATTTGGAATTCCTAAAGTTATAAATACTTGCCTAACACCCAAAAATATTATCAAATCTGAATTGACAAACATCAGGTCACAAATTGTAATCTGGTGTCTGATACATAAACTGACCAATCAGTAGAGCTGTCAGAACAAAACAGAATCTATTCCAGTTAGCATTTATTCCCCACCAATTAGTTCACAGCCAGATTTTTGTGAATACTGTTGACTTCCGGTTGATGTGATAGAGAAGTCCTGCTATGGAGGATAATATTTGTCAAATAAAATGACCAAAACATTTCATTTCTTGGTAAACCTTCTTGTATAAAATTATCCATTCAAAATTACAAATTGGTTAGAGCTAGCCTAAACTCTAAACTTTAGACTGATATTGCCTAATTACAATATGAAAACATGACTGTAATGCTGTAAAATAATTATGAACAAAGTGTTCTGGTAAAATGCAAAAGGAATACAGCCAAGCAAAAAAGAGATTTATGCACTGTATGGCATGTCATTTGAAGCGGAAGCACCAGGAGAAGCCATTGAAATTCCACATGGGTGATTACAGAATCTCCTGTACATTCTCCCAAACATCTACCTTTGTATCAATATAATTATCAGAATTCTACCTTAACATCAGTACCACCATCAGACTTCTACCTTAACATCAGTACCACCATCAGACTTCTACCTTCATATCAGTACCATCATCAGACTTCTACCTTAACATCAGTACCACCATCAGACTTCTACCTTAACATCAGTACCACCATCAGACTTCTACCCTAACATCAGTACCACCATCAGACTTCTACCCTAACATCAGTACCACCATCAAACTTCTACCCTAACATCAGTACCACCATCAGACTTCTACCTTAACATCAGTACCATCATCAGACTTCTACCTTAACATCAGTACCACAATCAGATTTCTACCTTAACATCAGTACCACCATCCGACTTCTACCTTGACATCAGTACCACCATCAGACATCTACCTTGACATCAGTACCACCATCCGACTTCTACCTTAACATCAGTACCACAATCAGACTTCTACCCTAACATCAGTACCAAAATCAGACTTCTACCTTAACATCAGTACAACCATCAGACTTCTACCTTAACATCAGTACCACCATCAGACTTCTACCTTAACATCAGTACCACCATCAGACTTCCTACCTTAACATCAGTACCATCATCAGACTTCTACCTTGACATCAGTACCACCATCAGACTTCTACCTTGACATCAGTACCACCATCAGACTTCTACCTTAACATCAGTACCACCATCAGACTTCTACCTTAACATCAGTACCACCATCAGACTTCTACCTTGACATCAGTACCACCATCAGACTTCTACCTTAACGTCAGTACCAAAATCAGACTTCTACCCTAACATCAGTACCACCATCAGACTTCTACCTTCACATCAGTACCACTATCAGACTTCTACCTTAACATCAGTACCACCATCAGACTTCTACCTTAAAGGGATTAAGCACCGATTTTGAAAAAAATGTTTAAAATTCACATATTGGTGATAAATGATGTCTATTTTATTGTCTATTTTCTATTTTATTGATGCATCCCCATGTTTGCTTGTTAATTCTATTTTAACAAGACCCTAATCTATTGCCCCTTTATGAAAGCACACTTCATTCTTGGCGTCATTTTTATGTGGAGTGTGACCATAGAGGCACTGAAAGGTAAAATGACGTCATAAGAGTATGGCAATATGCTTATGACGTCATCAAAGCTATTGTCCTTTGAATAGTGCCAGAATGACGTCAAACAGTGCTACCCTGTTTTGAGCCTCAATTGAGGTCAAACAAAGTTCACGCTACCCGTGTTTACCCGTCAAGTGCAGCTTATGGCCCAGACAGACCTGTGCTGGGAGTGCAACTCTTATGTCTTATAGTAACTTATATTATTACTCTATTATGTTTTTAATTTGTCATGATGTTCATATGTGGCTAAGCTTTCAATTTCACCGAATTGTAGAATTGATGCTTAATCCCTTTAACATCAGTACCACCATCAGACTTCTACCTTAACATCAGTACCACCATCAGACTTCTACCTTAACATCAGTACCACAATCAGACTTCTACCTTAACATCAGTACCACCATCAGACTTCTACCTTAACATCAGTACCACCATCAGACTTCTACCCTAACATCAGTACCACCATCAGACTTCTACCTTCATATCAGTACCACCATCAGACTTCTACCTTCATACCAGTACCACCATCAGACTTCTACCCTAACATCAGTACCACCATCAGACTTCTACCTTAACATCAGTACCACCATCAGACTTCTACCTTAACATCAGTACCACCATCAGACTTCTACCTTAACATCAGTACCACCATCAGACTTCTACCTTAACATCAGTACCATAATCAGACTTCTACCTTGACATCAGTACCATAATCAGACTTCTACGTTAACATCAGTACCACCATCAGACTTCTACCTTAACATCAGTACCACCATCAGACTTCTACCTTCATACCAGTACCACCATCAGACTTCTACCTTGACATCAGTACCACCATCAGACTTCTACCCTAACATCAGTACCACCATCAGACTTCTACCTTAACATCAGTACCAAAATCAGACTTCTACCCTAACATCAGTACCACCATCAGACTTCTACCTTAACATCAGTACCACCATCAGACTTCTACCCTAACATCAGTACCACCATCAGACTTCTACCCTAACATCAGTACCACCATCAGACTTCTACCCTAACATCAGTACCACCATCAGACTTCTACCTTAACATCAGTACCACCATCAGACTTCTACCTTGACATCAGTACCACCATCAGACTTCAACTTTCATATCAGTACCACTATCAGATTTCTACCTTAACATCAGTACCACAATCAGACTTCTACCTTAACATCAGTACCATCATCAGACTTCTACCTTAACATCAGTACCACCATCAGACTTCTACCTTAACATCAGTACCACAATCAGACTTCTACCTTAACATCAGTACCACCATCAGACTTCTACCTTAACATCAGTACCATCATCAGACTTCTACCTTAACATCAGTACCACCATCAGACTTCTACCTTAACATCAGTACCACCATCAGACTTCTACCTTAACATCAGTACCACCATCAGACTTCTACCTTAACATCAGTACCACCATCAGACTTCTACCTTGACATCAGTACCACCATCAGACTTCTACTTTCA
The DNA here is from genome assembly GCA_949316495.1 of Amphiduros pacificus. NCBI lineage: Eukaryota > Metazoa > Annelida > Polychaeta > Phyllodocida > Hesionidae > Amphiduros > Amphiduros pacificus. The sequence goes on from OX439010.1 coordinate 13,811,324, forward strand.
TATCAGTACCACTATCAGACTTCTACTTTCATATCAGTACCACTATCAGACTTCTACCTTAACATCAGTACCACCATCAGACTTCTACCTTAACATCAGTACCACCATCAGACTTCTACCTTAACATCAGTACCACCATCAGACTTCTACCTTGACATCAGTACCACCATCAGACTTCTACTTTCATATCAGTACCACTATCAGATTTCTACCTTAACATCAGTACCATCATCAGACTTCTACCTTAACATCAGTACCATCATCAGACTTCTACCTTAACATCAGTACCACAATCAGACTTCTACCTTAACATCAGTACCACCATCAGACTTCTACCTTAACATCAGTACCATCATCAGACTTCTACCTTAACATCAGTACCACCATCAGACTTCTACCTTAACATCAGTACCACCATCAGACTTCTACCTTAACATCAGTACCATCATCAGACTTCTACCTTAACATCAGTACCACCATCAGACTTCTACCTTAACATCAGTACCACCATCAGACTTCTACCTTAACATCAGTACCACCATCAGACTTCTACCTTAACATCAGTACCACCATCAGACTTCTACCTTAACATCAGTACCACCATCAGACTTCTACCTTAACATCAGTACCATCATCAGACTTCTACCTTAACATCAGTACCACCATCAGACTTCTACCTTAACATCAGTACCACCATCAGACTTCTACCTTAACATCAGTACCACCATCAGACTTCTACCTTGACATCAGTACCACCATCAGACTTCTACTTTCATATCAGTACCACTATCAGACTTCTACTTTCATATCAGTACCACTATCAGACTTCTACCTTAACATCAGTACCACCATCAGACTTCTACCTTAACATCAGTACCACCATCAGACTTCTACCTTAACATCAGTACCACCATCAGACTTCTACCTTAACATCAGTACCACCATCAGACTCCTACCTTCATATCAGTATCACTATCAGACTTCTACCTTCATATCAGTACCACCATCAGACTGCTACCTTCATATCAGTATCACCATCAGACTTCTACCTTCATATCAGTACCACCATCAGACTTCTACCTTCATATCAGTACCACCATCAGTACCACCATCAGACTTCTACCCTAACATCAATACCACCATCAGACTTCTACCCTAACACCAGTACCACCATTAGACTTCTACCTTAACATCAGTACCACCATCAGACTTCTACCTTAACATCAGTACCACCATCAGACTTCTACCCTAACATCAGTACCACCATCAGACTTCCACCTTGACATCAGTACCACCATCAGACTTCTACCTTAACATCAGTACCACTATCAGACTTCTACCTTAACATCAGTACCACAATCAGACTTCTACCTTAACATCAGTGCCACAATCAGACTTCTACCTTAACATCAGTACCACCATCAGATTTCTACCTTAACATCAGTACCACCATCAGACTTCTACCCTAACATCAGTACCACCATCAGACTTCTACCTTAACATCAGTACCACCACCAGACTTCTACCTTAACATCAGTACCACCATCAGACTTCTACCTTCATATCAGTACCACCCTCAGTACCACCATCAGACTTCTACCCTAACATCAGTACCACCATCAGACTTCTAACTTAACATCAGTACCACCATCAGACTTCTAACTTGACATCAGTACCACCATCAGAGTTCTACCTTCATATCAGTACCACCATCAGTACCACTATCAGACTTCTACCCTAACATCAGTACCACCATCAGAAGCTGTTTTTGCCTTTTAACATGTTGATACTGACCAATGTCGGAGTGGAGAATTGTGCTATTTTCACATGAATCATTCTTTATTCACAACAGCTTGAAGTGTATAGAAAATGCTGTATAAGCAATATCTTAACAGATCAGTGTAGTTTATCTTTCAAAGAAATATCTCTTGTTATCATTACGATAATACTATCTTTGTAATTAATCAGAGATGAATACAGTTAATGGATTGATCTTTCGTCTTTTATAGGGCTGAATTTCAAAGCTACCACTGAAAAATTAAGTTATCTTCTGGGAGTTTTTGTCCATAAACATAAAGAATATACTCAAAGTCAAAATGTCTTTTTAGTCAGATATATAAAATTTTAGTCTCAAGTTCTTATTCTCAAGTATCATATTCTGACAAAATGCAATGTACCCACCAAAGACTGTTATACTATATACTACAAAATACTACAACACCAAGTAAAAAGGTAGCAGTAAAAGTTTATTATGAGATCAAAGCTTTCACATACCTGTCAGAGTGAGTTTGTCTCCACCAGACTTTATGAGGTCCACAACTTGTTTATGTGTTGCACCTTCAACATTAACAGTATTTCTGAAGAGAAAAAAACATACACTGATTAGCTGCCATCACCATTGTGATCTTAACGCACTATTCTGTATATTCTTCAACATGCTTATAGTTTTGGACTGTGATTTATGTTGACAAAGGTGAAATATCAAAGGTAACAACAAGACTTGTGTGTCAGCGTGAAGACAGTGTGATAAAAAGAATTGAAAAAAATATTTAATGAAACAGTTGAAAATTGTTAAGTTTACATAATAATGACCCATATTATAATACACGGGTATATAAAAAATCTGAAAATGTTACTTTTCAAATCAGGATATTTCTACAACTCATGTATGATATTAATCATGGTGGATGTAATGGACTATCCAGGCTCTCCACCAGTTTCAGCACCATAATTCACACATTTTGATTGTTGGCGTGGCTAAAAGGCTCATTAAACTTATGAGGCTTTTCAATTTGGCTTTAAATGAATAGAGGTATTCTCAACTCTAAAAATGTGTGGAAAAAAATTCTTGGTCTTCAGTGCTATGACAGGGAATCTCCCATGTTAAAAATCAATAATAGCATATAACTGTCAATTGAGGAACAATACATTAATTAATTAACAAGATTAGATATCAGTATCTATCCAACAGCACTGAACTTAATGATATTGAACATTAATATTGAAAGGGACCTCAAATCTGTATGAGACATACATTTAGAATTTTCAGAACATGGGGTATGACACTTGACAATTTTGAATGTGATCTATTTCTACATTTTGAAAGAGAACAAAAGTTTATCTTAGATTTGAGCTCAATACTTCTAACTCTAAAGTAATCCAATCTCCAGTTGCCATTTCAAAATCTGATAAGTTTATACATAATAGAGAAGTAAGTAGTATGGTATTCAATGGCATCAACAGCTAATAAAGATGAGAAAATAAAAAAAACCTCAGCTAACAGTAACAAATAAAACGTGCTGGCATTGATATATCTGTTCAAGATGAATATACTATGTCCATTGAAGATACAAAACACCAGTCTTCTTTATTCAAATTGATCTTGACAGGACAGGTTTCACATAAAACATCTCTGCAATGGGCCAAGTGTTTCCAGCATACATGTATATACTTGAGTCATTGGAATCTAAAATCTACTCACATGCAAGTGGCAATCTAAACTGGGTAATGATTTTTCACTTAAGCCTCGGAAGTGAAAAGTTGAGAAAAGGGCCGTATGTTTTATTATGTGATCAGCAATGATTTCAAAAATAACTGAGTAAAAATCTGTAGGCATATAACACTGCCCTGTGACCTTGAAATTAGGTCAAGGTTACCCATGCCTGAGCTTCAATTCCCTCCCTCATTGAAGGGAACTAATATAGTGCTCTTCTTGCAAGTCAGCTTGTCATTCATAATTGCATAATAAGAGCCACAAAAAAGTTTGTGCCAAATGTGGTAAGCAAGGTGGGGCAACAGATTGCTTAATTATCACACCTTTGCTGAGAATAAAATGCAGTGGCATGACTTCTCCAGCAGGTGACATCCAGGCAACTGTTATTCTAAGAAGTCATTGGTTGGGATTAATATAAATATCTTGTGGAATCTTGGAGGATTGAAATGATACAATTCTGAATACTATTAAAAGGCCTTGATATAAAGAGAAACAAGTGTTGATTTGAAAAATCAAGCTTGCTTAAGTTTGCAAAATCCCAAGGAAATCTTCATACTCTTCACACACATACAAATCACTTCTGACATGAAAGCACTATCTGATGGTGTAAACAGAAATTACATGTTAAAAACATGGCTGCCATGGACCAATAATATGTGTATGCTCCATAGACTTACAGCTTAAGATTCATGTTGTGACCTCAAACATTCAGCCCTAAAGGCAGAACAAACACAAGCGAAAATGTTGGTTGTCCAGCTGGGCCACCAAAGCATGAGAAGTGGTGGCCTGAAGTTCCTAAGGATAATAGGATGCGAGATACAATAGAGAGAATTGAATATATGTAGGCTGTATTGTGACTAGTGTCTGAGTGGGGGTCACTTGTCCCAATAAACATTTACAAGTCCATTGATTGTGATATGAGACATCTATCAATGATAAGAATAAATTCAAGATGGTTTGGACTACTAAAAGACCAAAAATATGGTTACCCAACTGTGCCACTAAAACAGACCATTCACTGGCCCAAACAGATGATCTGGTGGCCCCCGGGCCACTGGGCAAGTGTGTATGTCAAGGCCTGTATTTCCAGTCCCGATATCGACCATCATGGTATAGGAAGGTTCATAGGGGCTAGTAACAGTCAATCTATCTCATCTGAGATATTAATGAGAAGTGTCAGAAATATTTGTCCTCTAATTACTATGAAACATAACAATATAGCACACAACAGTCATGATATCTTCCATAAAGTACCCAATAATGAATCATTCCTTTTTTCAAATTCCCTTTTTTGGACAATGATTGCACTTTCAGGAGAAACTTGGTGTATATCAATTATCATAGCGTCTGACTGAGCAAATAACTGCAATGGACAACTGGTACCCTGGTCATTTGTATCAAAATAAGTCAGAACTTTTCATGTTTCGATCTGGTTTAAATTATAATTTACCAAATAATTGTAGCCAGTATGTCTTCATTTCACTTGTATCAGTCGCTGACACTGTGATGTGTGATAGTGATATGGTACTGACTAATTCAGTGATGTTTATTGATAAATATTTTGCCTGATTACACTCAAATATGACATGTTTATTTGCATTGATTACGACCAAGCCTCATGTTAAATATACTTTAGAAAGGATCAAATATGTGTTAGGGCTACATAGAAATATAAAAAGAAGCATATCAGACAGACCAGGATAAACTAGGCGACAACTTACACTTCTAAAATCCTGTCCCCTTTTCGTATTCCAGCCCTTTGAGCAGCACCGCCCTCCAGCACAGCGGAGACGTGTTGCATCGGTGCATACAGCTCTCCATTAATACTCCGCAGCTGTCCACCCTCACTAACCTGACCCCGAACGTTAAAACCAAAACCTGTCTCTGTTTTTGTGATGGTTATCACTCTTGGGCCGGCAGGAATTTCACTGTAATCTCCCGGAGAACCAGGGGAACTGTCTTCTTCACTGTCCGCCATGATTCATCACGTGACCGGATGTCAACTTTAGAAATGGTCAGAACGAGGCAACAGGAACCAGAATTGTTCAGGAGAACCACGTGCTTTTATTTACATTCTTGTTTCTCCCATTTCTCCAGTTTAAACAACAGTTTTGGATGTCCATTATGACTTGACAGCTTACTTTTCAGCATTATGATCACAATTTTGTAGAGATATCATTCAAATATTCGTTTGCTCAGCATGACTCAAAGACCGGTCTCTCACTGTCTCAGATGAGTTGTTACAATTTAATATTAGTAGGTCAAAATTGTTGAAGTTGATAGATTTGTTTGTTTGGGGTTTTACATCACTTTCAACATTATTTCAGTCATTTCATAATGAGACCTATACTTGTGCCTCACTGAATTTTCTTGTCGTCGGTCCTTGAGAAGACCACCCAACTGGTCACAGATTTACAAGGACAACGGGTTAAACCTTCAGGCACGGACTATGACGGACCTCAGGAAGGGCAATCATACGGGCACTTTCAGAAATGATTTCACACCTTGGCAACCCGAATTGCCGGTGAAAACAAATCCCTGTCAGCCATTGAAATAATAGTCAAAATGAACCCTAGTATGAAGATTTCATCTTTAAGGTCATTATCTTTTCTTACATACATGCCGGTATTCTGCGTATGCAAAAACAATTTAGTTTTATATGTTCTGACGTGTATATCGATCAAATAAAATCCCAATATGAAAATTTCACCTTTGTTTTCTGTATAAAGTCATTATTCTTAATATTTTCGACATTGGAATAACAAATAATTCAATTCTATATGTTCTGATGTGCATTTCTCTCAAATAAAACCCCCTTTTAAAGATTTAATCTTTGCTGTCTATACAAAATTGTTCTAACAAATTCATTATTTTTTATATTATATATGTTTATACCAATTATCAGCGTTAACAGTTTTGTCATTCAAATTCCCTGTGATTTAAGGCAAACTTGTGATCAAAGGGTTTAATGTCATTTTTTCACACAGGTCGGGCTTTAAGGGGGATTCCATGCAGCCATGTCGTCCCTTTTTTGACAGAAATGCTTTCACACGCATGAGATAGTTTTATAAGTTTTTCCCCATAATTTTCCCCATAAATAAGATATTCTTATTATTATTCTTCACATAAGTAAGCCCTGATATTTTTTCACATCAACACAATATTTTTCACCGTGATATTTGATTCTCAGCTTAGAATACATTTACAGAAATGATTTAAATATGTGCTTTGTTTTGGCTCTGAAAATGACTGCCGTAATTGAAAACAATATAATAAGATGTTGATTATAGTTTTAAAGTTTTCATATGCTGGTGTATGTGTGCACTGATTTGTTTTCAACGTATCCAAGGTGGTTACTGTGTTGCTAACCGGAGGTGACGTCAGTTCGCCCTCTCCTGATAAATTGTATCATTATTTCAATCTCTGTACGGCCAGGGATCGAACCCATGACCTTTGAATAACCACAGGGGAACCGGTGCTAATGAGTTCGCCATCTTACCAACTGCACCACGGCAAATAAAAACTGTACAACCATCTGCCATGACAAGGAAATCAAGTTTATTTTAACAAAATATCTATGTATATTTTAAATTTATTGCAGGTTTTTCTTGTTTCTTGTTGTGAATGTTTTGTGTGTGTGTGTGTGTGTGTGTGCGTGTGTGCGGGGGGGGGGGGTGTAAATATGCTCCTAATTAAATCACTTTGCTGGAGTTGCAATCATTCACATACATCAAAGTATTGTGAAGATGAGCTTACTGATGTGATAGCAGAACATTAACATGATTAACTCAAAATTCAATGCAAGATATATTCCCCCTTGGTTTGAAGGAACAATGGTCAGTATTGCAATTGACATAGCTATAAACATAAATGCCAATGTTTTACAGGGACATCTGAAATATTATATCTTTTTACGAATTCACATTTTGTACAGATACAATATGTGTGCTAAAAGACCAACAACGTTTTGTTTCTATAAATTTGTTTTGGGATTAGCTAAATGTATGAGTGTAAAGATAAGATTGTCTTATTCATTTTTTCAAGCTAATCTTAAAAGTATGAAATTATACGCCCTATGTAAAAATCTACTTTGCCACGACATGCTAGCTAGGGCCACGGGCCGTGGCACAGTTGGTTAGAGGTCCAGCTTATAAATTACTAGCACCAGTTCCTCTGTGGTGATCCAAAGGTCGTGGGTTCGATCCCCGGCCATGCCGAGATTGAACTCATAATTCAATTTCCCATATGAGCTGAGGCCCGTGCCAAAGGGTTAACCCGTTGTCCTTGTAAATCTGTGACCGGGTGGGTTGTCATATCAAGGACCTGCGACATGACAATTCAGTGAGGCAGCACTATATCTGCTACAAGTAGGTCTCATCACGAAATGACTGAAATAATGTTGAAAGCGATGTAAAACCCCAAACAAACACGACATGCTAGACTTTGACTGTTAGAGTAAGAGTCCTCACTGAAGCATGTTTGTGCTGTTGACACATCCCAAGTCTTTCCATTTTAAACAGGTGGTGCCCCCTATGATTAGTAATAGATAGTTTGCAGACATCAAGAAAAATGACAGACACAGGCCTATAACTTTTACTGTGTGGGATACATCTACAAATGATGCATGACTGAATGTGGACATTTGTAGGCTAAAATATTGCCAGTGACCTTGAAGTGACATTTAAATGGCTTTGAATACGAAACTCTTATTTCCATGGATTTTACTGTAAATTTCAATGTTCAATCATGAGCGTCTTTCAAAAAATGAGCTCATTGAGTCTTTATTCATCAAAATCTATTAAAAATTAACATTATTAGACCAATCTTTAATTTTGGACCAATCTCCAAGGAGATTTGATATGCTGAGCCATTTTTAAACAATATCCACCATAACAACTTATTGTTGGTTGATTTATGAAAGTACATATCATAATGCATAGAAAAAAAATTAATGATGAAAATAAAATGAAAATAAAGTCCATCAATTTTGAAATTTATTAACAAGCAAATTTAAGTTAGAAATAGCTTAAATGTGATAGGTGTACAAAAGATGAAAATTGACGGACTTAAAATTGATCCAATGCAATCTTTTAATGTTTGATACATATAAGATATGTGTATTTCAGAAAATAAACCCCAATAAGTTGCTCTATTGATAGTGTAAAAGGGAATTGAAATTCCAATTTGTTTATAGAATATAAAGATACTGATGACTAAATTTTATATATTATTTATAACATATATTAAAACACAAACTAGATGTTATTCATGAGTAAACTTATGTTTATTGCATTTAACAGAAATTTACAATATTTTAAACAATTTTGTTGTGTTTTCACATAATTTTGCAGATCATTTTAATGCATACAAATAAAAGCATCACTTATATATAGTAAATGTACTGTTTATTTAATAAATAGATAATATGTACATTTTTCATTTTGTGGAATGTATTAATGTGAACGAATTTGGTTTCATACACATTTACACTTGAGTTATTATTTCAAATGAACATCATTATACTGCATTACAAACTAAATAATATAGTTTGTTTGTTTGGGGTTTTACATCACTTTCAACATTATTTCAGTCATATATTTATATTTAAATTTAACCTTTCATATACAACATTTTGTTTAAATCACCCTGACATCTATAATTTGCATTTATAGCATTTCAAATAAGCTATATAAAACTATAAATAATTAATAGAACCTTTGATTGAAGGAATATTGCTTTTTTTAATTAAAAATGATGTACATTCCATAGCAATATTCTTAATTGAGGTCTCATATATGTAAAATGTTTCTACAAATAATACAAATATTTTCTAAACACATTTACCCTGACATAATGCAAAATTAATTAGATTAGCACCAGTTATTGGATGGAATATTATGTAATACTGTTTTCAAAATGAAGAAATGTATGTTTTAATGTTGGAAGACTGTACTATATATAAAGAGTTTATTTGAATAGATATGTTATTGAGCAAATTGTAAAGGCACCTTCATCATACAAATGTATACTTCAATAAATATCAAGGTTGAGAAATAATGAATTCAGATTTGTTTCTCTATTACCTACTCTATTCTTATCTCTCTTTCTAAAATAAATTTAAATATAAATAAGGTATAAATATTGCTAAACATTAAACAAAATTGTGGAATTATGGAAATAAAGTAAATGATGTTTAACTTTACCAAACATTTGTTTAATGCTTAACTACATACAAAAAGTGAAACCTGAGTTTTCATCCTAACTTAACACTTAAAGTGCTTAAAACAATTAAGCTATTAAAACCTTATATTAACAAAATATCTATATGAATGGGTTATAATAAATTATCAATTAAAACCCTAAGTTACTGCCATTTAAACAAGCTTGTGTGAGTGTGGATTTCAAATATATATATAATTATGTATTACTAATAAGTATTTATTCAACCTGAAATAAGTTTGACACTTTTATGTGGTGATCTTGAGTTGCATAGGAATATTGTGAACATATCTGGATGTAATTTCATTTGTTAATATGCTTTTTGGATTAACAAAAAAATATTTCAAATAATTTTCAAAAAATCAATTGTTTTTTATCAAAATTAATTTTAAAGTTTGAGACATGAATTGTATAATACTGAGATAACTAAATAAAAAAAAAAGCCAACTCAGTATATAATACGAGATCATTTACTATGTTAATTTTCTCATGATTGTATGTGAAAATTCCTTCAACATAAACCTGTCTATTGAAATTAAAATGGATATATTGAATAATGATGGAAATGTAGAGCCATTTTTTCAAGGCTGTTGTCTCAAATTTTTTTTAAACAGGGACAACACAAAAGCGCAAACATTTATTGTTGGCTGTGGGGTTGTAAGAAACTCTTAGGGGAATAGTTTTTCAAGAAGAGTGTTCCTAAAAATGTCGCTTGTTTATGGCAGTTCTTTCAAATTTGTTTTGATATCTTTAGTGAATATCTTTAGTGAATATTGTGAGGGTATTCATTGCACCATTTCAAAACGTGGCAACATATCCCTTACTTGTTTCAGGTTTGGGAAGTTGCACTTTGTACACAGATCTTTTTTACGCTTTTTGCATAAATTGCACAAGCGTCGCACACATTCACAGCATTTAAAGAAATCATAGTTCCTTCTGAAGAATTCAGCTGTATTTCTTCACTAGCATCCAGTTTCACATCAGCCAGCTGGAAGAAAAAAGTTAATAATACTTTTTTTAAATAAAGGGAATATAATTTTAACATTGATACATAGTTTTTTTGGGGTTTCTTTGGATAGTTTTCACAAAAAAAGAATATTAACAATAGTTGAATATATCACATCAATTTTACAAAAGTTGAATATATCACATTTTAAGTACATAAAATCTTAAGATTATCTTTTATAAAGTTGTGATTATTTGTTAAAATAATAATTTTTCTACACATATTAAAGTCAAGTGAATCTTTTGATTATTATCTTAAAAAGTTTAAAAGAAATTATATTGTTTTAATTATTTTAAAATAAAAAGGGCGTGCATAAATTAAAGTAATTTCTGTTAGAACTTTCTATTATTGGCAACCTTGGTTATATCTAAATCAGTTCTGCTATAAATATGAGTTTTTTTGCACTGGTTGCGTGTAGAATTGAAACGGGTTGGACGCGCATGCACGGTGCATATGGCTGCCTTTCTGTGAAGCTCCGTAAAATCGTCTTTATTGGTGATTTTGCTACGTTTCCTGAATCTGTGCCAATTTGGAAAATTACTGTAGTATTAAAATCTAATCCTGAAAAACTAGAATTTAAAAAACTACACAATGTTTGCAGAGAATCAAAGTGTATCAAAGACGCTGATCCATTGCTACTAAATTCACCACTTCTATTACGTGAATGTGAATCAAGCAAATAATAGTTTCTTGATGAGGGGTGGCATATGATTGACATGGATGAACTTCTGATAGTAATAAAAATGTGATCACTTATGTTAATTACTGTTTTAAGAGCTTGACTGAAATTTACAGTCTAAAACTCTATTTAACCAGATGATCCAATAATTTCAGATAAAATGTCTAAATGTAAATTGGCTACAGAACTACCATCAAAAGTGGACAATGTACTTGGCAATTCCCAATATCCAAAATATCTTGGATGTAACAAATTGTTTTCAAAGAATATGTGACTGTACGAATTATTGCCGTTGTAAAATATATTATCTATATGTACAGAACTCCACTCATGCACTGGCAGGCTTTGTATAAATGCTGTCAAGAGAGCAATTTAAGCAATGGCAGCGCATTGAAAGCCTCTAAAAGAAGATCCCATATTACCTTGCTGAAAATTTCCAGAAATTAATTTTCCTGAGTGACATTTTCAGATCACTGATACTGGATATAGTGGATTCAGATTCTGTTTTCCTGTCATCCTTCACTTGCACTTCTTTCATCCCCTTGTATGTATCATCTAGGATGTACAATATACGCTCTCTGGTGTCAGACACAGGTTCTAGGGTCTGAACTCTCCCTTTAGCCAGCACATCAATTTTAGTTTCAAGTTCATGATTTTTCTCAGATTTGTCATTAATGGAGGTAGCTTGAGTCTTGCTCTATTATCTTAGACTCCAGAGCCAATTCATTCACGCGATATTCATCTAACCTTAGATCATTGTGCTCTAATTGTCTCTTTAAGCCCATCACTGTCTTCTTTTCCCTCTCTAGATCGTCCAATAGAGTGGCATTTTTCTCTTTCTCTTGCTTGAGTTGACACCTCAGGTCATCCTCCATACTGTCCTCCTTTGAGGGTTCCGGTACTGGGGGGTTCCTGCTGGCTCCCAGCTGCAGGATAGGAGCCTGAAGAACAGGTGGTTTCAGTACCATTGACTGGGCAAAGCAGGATGGGGAGAGAATGTTGGGCTGACCTCGTCGTCAGCCCAGTCCTTTGGAAGGGACCGTCTAGCGTCCCTGGCCCTAGTCTTGGGTTACGTTGATTGGTTAAATCACTATAATTCGCCCAATCAAATAATTATGTTGATTGGCTTACTGCAGTGAGTTCTTATTTCTCTCTTTTTTTCTTGTGATTATTTTCTTTCACACAGAAAATAAATTATTGTATCACCAAATCTTTTCTTTCTTGTAATAATCAATCAAAAAATTACGTTGATTGATTTGTTTATTTTCTCTCTCCACAGTCAATCAAAAGATTACGTTGATTGATGTGTGTTTCTTTTCTAATATCAATCAAAAAGTTACGTTGATTGATATATGTTTTAATAACAGTAGGTAATAATGAAATCACCACTGTCCAGATGTATATATGTTTTGTATACACAAATACGTACAAGGACGGCCCCGTACAGGTAGAAAGCGTGTAGATGGTGGATTCAAATCAATTTTTTATCAGCGGTTTTTCTTGGTTATCCGCAATCGAGTGATTTTATATTTTCTCAATAAAGGAATTCTTACCGTTTACATTGAGCGTGAAACTTGTATTTGTGGTGTGAAATGATGTTTTCGTCGATTTTGTATATCGCAGTTAAGTACACAGTAAATTTCCAAATTCGCAGTTAATTCCAATATAATCTTGCACAATTGAGGGTCAAAGCCGCACTGATATATGTTTGACGGTTAGACGCGGTTGACACTTGTTTGAGCTATTTAACTAGCGAGTTGTTGAGAAACTGACCAAGTCTGTGATTAATATAACTCAGGTAGTTTAAAATTTGAATTAAACAGGCGAGTGAGCGATTAGTTTTCAAACCGAATTCTTACGTTGGATGCAAGTAGAAAATTACAATAACTCAACGCTACCTTAACACACAACGCTACCTTAAAGGATCGTTAGACTCTAAAAGATTAAATCCGTTGTGAATCAAGAAAACAATGGCGGCAGATTCAACTTGTATTAAACTGAGGATTGAAAATGCCTTAGCTTTCTCGGAACAGCAAGAAAATATCGCACGAGTCGGGTAGTAAAAAACGTCAGATAAGCAGGTAATTAGATAATAACTATTCCTTTTATATAACCGTTTTCAGGCATTTTTTGATGATCTCTCAAACTAACAAAGCCTCGATGCCACAAAGACATAAGAAAGCATTTCTTCGCTAACCGAGTGGTCGACACGTGGAACAGACTATCTGAAGAAGCAGTCTCAGCACACCATCCTAACCCGCCTTCAAGAGAATACTGAGATCCCTGCCCAAAGGCGAAGAGGGATAAATCGACCAAGTTACCAAGTTACCAAGAGAGACGAACCCTTCACCAAAACACGACCAACCACCTCGACGCATGCACAATATCTTTGTTATATAATATAAAATTAATTCATTTGTTTCATGATTGAATCATCAAATAATCATTTCTTTTTCCTTTTAAGGTTTTCTGCCAACTCATGATAACTAGTTTGAATGAAACTGTCTTGCACTCAGTAGGAATCGTGGCCCAATAGGAATTCCTACATTGTGCAACTGACCAAAGTAGGAATTCCTACTTTGCGCAAATAAGTAAGAATTTTAAGATATATCAATAGCTGCGATGACTGGATGCAACCAATATATAATTACAATGTTAATCAGTTTTATATTCAATTTTGTATGTTTACAAAAATGATAGACATTATTGGCATTAAAGGATATGAACATTGGTTACAAATATTTATTGAATTGTACTTTGTAATGGAAATGTGACGTCTTTGGAAATGGAAATGTTGATTGTCACTTTATTTTGACAGTCAAAAATGTACCAAAAAATTATTGTTTTGAAATATTGACATATTAATATGCTTTCAGGCCCACACACATTTATCTTCCTAACTGCGAAAATGTACGGAAATGTACATATACAACTTCCGGCACAGATAAAATCATTTTTTTATGCGCACAACTAACATCAGTGCATGCTCATATTAGTATTATTATAACAGTCCAACATTCATTAAGTCCAATGTTCAGATAGCCTAAACCTCCTCATCCAGGTTCCTGACATTTGGATTCATTTCTCAGATATTCCTACTTATTTGCACAATGTAGCAATTCCTACTTTGTCTTGCACAATGTAGGAATAATTCCTACATTAGGCAAGATTCCTACTCTGCGCATGACAAAACTATTATTATCCGTTGTATCTAATACTTTACAAATCAAACTTCTATATCTACCCATTTTTAAAGTATTCTGCCATTTCTAGAACTGGTTTCTCCATTGTGTACAAAATCTGCCTCAAAATTATATGATGATCTATGAGCTCTGAATCTACTAACATATCTACTAATTCTACAAATCTATCTAAACTACCTCTACCTGGCATACACTTGCTCAGTGTAACCTCTGCTTTGTGATCTGTTGTGATTAATTGAGTAACCATTTACCAAAACTGGCACTTGAGCTGAATATTTGACTCTATCTATCATGCGTTCATCAAAATGAACATCATTGAGGCAAGTCTGTATAAATTCATCACATACAGTCAACTGAATGACACCTTGAGGTGATCAATGTAGCATAGCATTGGATCATAGTGAGTATGGAACTCCATACCATGATTTTTCACAAAGGAATACTGTTCAACATGGCACAAAAGGTACTGTGTATCAACCAAATCATCCTCTTTAACTGTGGTGAATATAGTGTTGAAATGGATGTCAACTTCAATATAAGTACTTCTGTTAATGCATTCTTTGTACGTACATGTCAACACAACTTCTCAAATTAATGGGAATATTTGAACCAGAAACACCTCTCAGGGCTACCTCTTGTATTTGCCAGACATTGTAGGCTTACTGGAGAAAATGACATCCTGTATACAGATTGATATGTATATATCAATCTTACCTGTGATTCCTTAAGTTGCTTCGAAGAGTGTTACAATGTTTCCACCTTCTCACCTGAAAAAGAATTCTGACAATTAAAATAAACCTAAATAATTATAACTCCACATTTATAGTAAACGGATTAATAGTCAGTCAGTACAGAATTTAATGCATACTAGGTCATACACTAACCAACTCATAAATGTTAATTTATTTTGTGTTATAGTACTCTCCTTTGCATCGATGCTCACTATAACACCCTCTCCGATTATGCAATCAAATATGTTAAAATAGGCTGATAAGTGAGAGATAATTACAGCAGTGCCAGATAGCTGCATTGACATAGCTACAGCAGTGACATTGCATATGCATGAGACAGCTGCACACATGAGCTAGTTGCAATAATGAGAGATAGTTGCACAAGTCAGATATAGCCTCAACAGTGAGAGATAGCCTCAACAGTGAGAGATAGCCTCAACAGTGAGAGATAGCCTCAACAGTGAGAGATAGCCTCAATAGTGAGAGATAGCCTCAACAGTGAGAGATAGCTGTACAAGTGAGATAGATGCACGAGTGAGATGGATACAATAATGATAGATGCATAATTGAGATATAGCTACACCAATGAGAGTTGGATACAACAGTGAGCGACAACTGCATGAGTGAGAGGTAGCTGCATTAGTCAGAGATAGCGTGGAGTAATTACAAATGGTTATATAATGTAAAATATTCTTTTTATATTTTGTTTCATTTGCTGTTTACATTTATTTTTTATCTTGTACTGTTCATATTTTTATTTAATTATCTACAGTAATGATTGCAGTATTTTTGAGAAAACTGACATTTTGGGTTTCATATATTGTCACTGTTTTGTATAGAAATATAAGATATAAAGTTTCCTGCCCCATAATTTCTTTATATTTCTGACCGAAACCAACAAACGTGAATAATGTAACAGGCCGTTATCATTCATTGTTAATAATTATCATTTATGATTGTATCATCGTTGAGAAAACTGACATTTTGGGTGCCCTGTAGATATCATATATTGTCACTGTTTTGTATAGAAATATGAGAAGTACCGACTATTCCATTTTAATGGACGTCTTGTCTGAACTTGGACAAAATATTTATTATCAAAGAAAAGAAGTATATAATAGTATCCTCAGAGGTAAAATGGTTCATGGAGTAAAATGGTTCATGGAACTGTTGTCTCCATGTCAGAACACTTTTTTCTGTTAATATTGGTGAAGAATGTGTTCAAAGGACTAAAATCAGAGGACTAACATGAAGACAAAGCGTAGTGCCTCCTGGCATTTCAATTGGCAAATGAAGATATTCAACAGTGACACCTAGTGGCAAACAATCTCCATGTGAGACAGCTTCACCTTACAAAATCGGGGAGCACTCCAAATTGATTAAATAAATATGTCTAGATATTGTTAAAAGTTGATTATAACAAATTGTGAATTAAGTTTATGGATGTTACCAGTTAGGATATTAAAAATTCACTTTGGAAACAGAGATGAAAGTGGGAGCACAGGAGAGAGCATGTCCTCCATTTTGTTTTTCCATAGCAAGTCAAATGGGGTTCTCCCTCACAAAATGGTTGATATAAATCTGTGAATATTCTCACTTTTCACCTAAGCCCCAACATAACAACTACGAATTTAAACTTGCCACCAATTTGATCTTCTAAAACGTAAAAAAATGCATTTCAGAACATAGTTATGCTCACGTTTTCTCTAATTTTCACTTGTAGATAATTGACATTGATAAAATTCCCAAATCCAGCAGTTGGACCATGGTCCAATGTGGCAGTTCAGTTGCACAACCCAAAACCTTCTATCTGAACCTCGAAGCATGGCATGTCCTTGAAACAAATTAAAGTGCTAGTGTCTATCACTTATAAAACTCGCATTCACTATTATTTATCATGTTTAATCATTCAGCTTTATCACTATAATACTGACAGCAATCTCACCATCAAGAATAACTGTCAAGGGAACTAAAGAATCATGTACTTACTTGAACATTCAGCTTTCATACTACAACGTTTTTCTTTCCTGTCTGGTTTACTCTGTTTGGTTTTGTAATGGCCCAGTATTTGTCTTGCATCCCACATGATTAACTAACATTCATAAAATGATGTCATATAGCAAATTAGGAAATCTTTGTGCATGAAATACTTACTCCTTGGTTAAAAACAAATTATTCTTTGCAAAATCTCGAAGCTTAACAAGATTTTAGCTCTTCCAACAAATCCAAAACTCTTTTCAATTGACCATGTTATCAATGCTCGAGTGCCATCTGATGGTGTATACAGGAAATATTGGGTTAAAACATGGCTGCCATGGACCGATAATACGAGTAGGCTCCATAGACTTACGGCTTAATCATCTTGAACCTCGAACATCGAGCCCTAAAGGCAAAACAAACGTGAGTGAAAAATGCAAAGGGACCGATTAAATACAATCATCTTAGTTGCATTTCATATTGTTTCAGACGCATAACAACTTACTTTTGTCAACAAAAATGTGGGGGGAATACAAATATTGCATGATTAAAAAACAACTCTGAAATGCTTGCTAATGTAAATACCGGATATCTGAAAATTAAATTTCAAATGAAATACTCTATAACATATTCTATTCTTTTATATAAAGGAGTGAGGGTGTTAAAATCTTTTTTTTTCTTGTTTTTTTTCAGGGGATGAAGAGAGTGCTATTTTGTTCCAGTTATTAGCAGCCACTAATTGCTATTGTGAGTTTTAGGTTTTGCTGGTCTGGAACATGAAGATGAAGAAAAATAAAGGTAGTCATAGTTCGGGGGGATGTTGGTAGATTCGGTTTAGCCTCGGTATGAATAGAAAAGTTGGCAATGAGCCAGTTGGGAGGTATGCAGGCATGGAAGATCACCAGGTACTCACGCGGAGGACATCTTTAGCCTCGATTTGTGATGTTAGGCTTTATGGAGATATTGGAAGCCTCAGACTCTATTGGGATATTGGAAGCAATGTAATGAACTAGGGATTGTAGGCCCGAAGCGAGCATGCGATCTTGCTGTTGCGTTTTAATATTGCCCTCTGGTGGATGCTAAACCAGTCTCCACCTCAGTTTTATTCTGCAAGTTTATGCAATGGTTTGAGAAATATGTATATGAGATATAGAGTAGTTTTAACTTATTTTTTGTCAGAATTATGTTAGATGTGAAATATTGCCCACAATATGCCTATATTTCTGTATTAGAGCTTTGTTGTCAACCATCGGTAATTTGACCTAATTATTGACCTAATTATTGAACCAGTGGAGGCACCACTAGGTTTTGCACAAAGGGGCCTTCATGGATAAAATGCAAACATTGCATGGACAGCTACACGAGTGTGAGGCAGCTGCATAAGTGAGAGATGGCTGCACAAGTGTGAGGCAGCTGCATAAATAAGAGCTGCAAAAGTAAGAGATAGCTACACAAGTAGATACAATAATGAGAGACAGCTGCATAATTGAGATATAGCTGCACAAGTGTGAGAGATGGATACAACAGTGAGAAACAGCTGCATAAGTGAGAAGTAGCTACAACAGTGAGAGATAGCTACAACAGCGAGATATAGCTTTATAACTGAGAGATAGATGCACATGTGAGAGATTAATACAACAGTGAGAGATAGCTGCACAAGTGAGAAGTAGCTACAACAGTGAGAGATAGCTACAGCAGAGAGATATAGCTTTATAACTGAGAGATAGGTACAACAATGAGATGCAGAAGTGAGAGATAGTTACAACAGTGAGATAGCTGTACATGTGAGATGAGACAGTTGCATCCACAATTGCGATTGCTGCACAAATCAGAGATGGATACAAAAGTGAGAGACAGCTGCATAAGTGAGAGATAGCTGCATTTATGAGAAATACTAGTAGCTGCATATGTGAGTTTCATATTAGATAGCTTCATATGCGAGAAATAGCATGTGTGAGAGATAGCTGCATAAGTGAGAGATAGCTGCACATGCGAGAAATAGCTGGATATGTGAGATAACTGTACAAGTGAGAGAGAGATAGCTGCACAAGTAAAATATTGCAACCCCTCCCAACCGAAGGCACTTGTGACTGGATAAAATATAGTTCTAATATATGGTTAAGAAGAATTATGATTGGTTTTTAATTTTACCATATACAAACATGACATGTTCAATGATTACCCACAGATAAAATAACAACGCCTATTTAGCCATTTATGGAAAAATCCATTCAATCATTGTTTCACAATTAGAAGTTGAAAATGTTAATCACCACACCTAATTTATCCAAACGCAGATTTGATATAGCATTTATCAAGAGGCTTAAGATGTTTGAAGAATTAGACATTAGACCTAATCCGAGGCCACTCCAGTTGTGAAAATATTTGGTCCTCATGTATGGCTATAATATGTAAAACCATGCAATATCGTCAATAATACATTGAGAATTATTGCCTCAACTACTAATATTAATAATATTATGAGTATGTTTAGATAATGGAAAAACATTATAAAGATTAAGTCAGATGAAAAACTTAACATTATAAAAGCTTTTCATCCTCTGACGAGCAATGATGTTTACTTGACACAGAGATATTTAAACAGGGATTGGAAAGAGCAGGTCTGCCACTAGGTGTCAGCATGGTGCACCACCCAACTCTCACATGGTCTCGCGCAATCGTTTTTGCACAAATTACAATTGCAGTTCTCCATCTAAATGCTATAAAATACTAAATGCTATAAAATACCTTTATATTCTACTGCATTCATTTTATGTCAACACGATGATAGCATGGTCCATTTGTACAAAAAACAGTGAATATTCCCTTGACAAGCTGGCCAAATGGCCACATGTGGGAAACAGGAAGTGGTGATGGTGGCGCCACCATGAGATCGCTTCACCTGAGCGATAATGCAGAACTTCAGCTTGTTTCCAATCTCTGTTTTAAATGCTTGACATAGATTGTTTTTTCCCTAGGCGAATGTACCTGACTTCGGGGTATGGAAAATTGCAGAGCGGCGAAACCATTTGCATTTGTTAGTGTCATAATCATTTGTGACAGTCAAGACAGTGAGAGTCAAGACAGTGACAGTCAAGACAGTGAGAGTCAAGATTTGACTGTTACCAAACCTTTTGAACCCTATGCTGTGAGGGTGCTTACTTTCTTGAGAGAGGGGGGCTGTGAAATCATTAAAAACATAGTGGCTGTAAGTTGATCGAATACTGCATCAAATTCTGTTTAGGTCCCAACACTTAATAATGTTGTAAATCTTGATATATAACATTTTACATTCGATTGTCCCTTTTATTTGAATGAATGTACATTTGTCGCTTTCATTGACCTTATTAGTACATAAGAGCTCCTGAGGACTGTTACGTTTTTCACGCCTTTTTCAGGTTTGGCTTTTTAGAAATCTAAGGTCTACCCAAAGTTTCCACAGCTTTAAGATTTAGAGTATGCTCTTAAAATGAGGTTTGATAAAAGAACAAAAAGTAATTTGAAATAAGTAATTTGAAATCAATGGGAATAGACAAGAAATTTAAGAGACTTCATGGAAGTGGAGCTGCTTGGTAAAATAATATAGTGCTTAAGTACCCTTTAAAATGATTTGATATAATTACCATATATACAGTGCAGTGCATTTCCAAGAAATAAAATAACATCATATATAGTAATAATGCATTTAAAATTAGTTTACATTAAACAACTTGAGTTTTTGTTTTTGTTGGAAGGACTCCTCAGTGACAGCGCTGTTTCGCATTAATCATGCAACAGGCATTTTTATTTTTTACTTTTACTTATCAACAGAATAAAATAGTTCATTCTTTCCACAATATTTATACTCTTTTACAAGAAACTCAAATATCACATTTGCCCGTTGAGGGTTAAGACTAAAGGGAGTAATGATAGCTCAAAATCCAGGGGCGATCCAGTTGGAGACTACGTCATTGATAGATTGAAAGGAACTGTTTGTCCAATAACACATTCATTTTGTGACTTCGTGAGCCAAACTTGTGGATTTGAAACACTGTTCAGGTTATTTAGCGTCAGACAGAAGCCTGTCACTGGGACTCAATGCCCTACTCTTTTTGAAAAGGGACAGACGTCTTACCAGCTGCTCCACGCCTCACCTACTTTGGAGTACAAACAGCATGGTGAGGGGGTTGAAAAGTTGGGGTTCGCACCTTTTGTTTGATGGTGATAGCTCTAGCCAAACTGTGATAAAAGCACGGAAATTAAACCAAGATGGCTAAAAGTTGATTGAGTATTGCATCAAAACTTTTTTTTTATCATTGATATTTTTATTGTCATTTTTACATAATCTTAACAGTAACAAGACATAACTTATACAGGAACAGTAACAGACACCACATAGTTCATTAACTTTGTGAATACAAAAACTCTTAGGTGTCTTACACGCTTGTTGGGATCTAACATCATTCAATAAAATCATGAAAAAGTTAAAAGCTCCTTACAAAGCCATCAATCATCCCTATCAGGCCCCCTCACACCTTGCTTAATAGTTTCAAATAGAAAAAAATAATGAGAATATTACCGGATGGTCTAGTTTAAAATGTTAAAAAAAAAACATTCCTGTTTCTGAATTGTCCTCTTGTTCTCCTGGCAATTTTGCCGCTGTGTAATGACTGGGGCATAACTTGGTATGAACATTTTGACCGTACACTACTTCTCGTGTAAAGATAAATGGCTGTGTGAATGCACTGGCAACAACGAGCATGATACGTCGATCTTCACTCAGCACACACCTTCATTATTGTATTTATCTCAAACCGTTCATTTATCTCAATTTAATTTCAAGTGACAAATTGTTGCTATATTGTTACTATTTTATTATATACCAACTTGTTATCAATTTAGCACTTGAGTTCACTTAACATTTCATTGATATTTTATGAAAAACAATTTCAACTAATACAAAATAAAGGACAACACTGGGACTCTTCCCTGGGATGAAAAATTGACTGAAATTGAATGAATGATCAGTTACAAAATACAAGTTTGGTAGCCATCAAAAACACATATCAGACCAATTAAGAGTAAATTATTATGTTTAAAACACATCTGAACCCTTTCTTTGATCATGTTCTCTACTAATTATAATACTCCTTAAAATGTAGTTCCATTTCTACTTAAAACATAAGAGATAATTATATAGAAACATACTGAAATTATTCTTTCTGGTTTGTTTCAATTGGAGATATTTTTAATTTAAATATTTTATTTTCACACTATTTCAACTTTTTTTTCTACAAAGTTCCCAAATTTATGGGTACAGCTCATCATTGTCAACATTTCAATTTAACTTATATCAAGATAATGCAGTAAAATTAAATATTCCCACAAAATATTGTTACACCTTTCAACATATAAGGCATGGATTATTGTATAACAATGTTTATTGTTCGGTTGTCTGTTTGATCGACTTCGATCTGTCCTTTCCATCACTTGAAACAGATCTTGGGGTCATGGAAGTTCTCTCAAGAAACTCTAGAAAGTTTTCACTGTTTCCCATGGGAATCTCAGACTCATTAACTCGTCCAGGTGAAGAACAAAAGCAAAAGCATTGATTCAAAGTAGTCATTAACTCTTCCCGTATAGTTTTATTGAGCCACCCATATACAAATGGATTGCATGCATATGATGCGAATGACAACCAAGTCATTGCTAATTGCATTTCACTTCCAAAGGTTTGAGGCATGTCATTTATCAGCATATAAAAGTTAAACACGAAATAGGGACCCCACAATCCAAAGTACAGCAGGTGTATAATTAGCAGAGTTTTAACGGCCTTAAATGTAGGATGATGACCTAAGAATGAGCAGCACCTCAGAGATATTGGTTCTTGTAACCTTGGCAACGGGGATGCTGTTTGTGAAAAGTAGTTTTGTGGTAAATTGTGCACATGAATAGATTCGTCAGTGAAGGAAAGAGATGTACACGGGGCTGCTGAAAAATCCTCCTGCTCCATTGTACTCTCTTTTATTGCAGGAATATTCCTTCTTTCATCCAGTTGAATGGATTGACCTGATGCATTTTTTTCACACCTGGGCCCATATGAGTTTGGCGGTGAGCAGCGGATGTCAAGAGGGGCGGGGCGTACCTGCCGAGCGGCTTGCCTTGCCACTCTGAATATCCCACAATACATCAGTAGTAAAACCACACTCGGCAGAACGAATGCCACGATACATAAGAACGCCACAAACACAGAATTTGAACCGTGAAGCACATGGGAAAATGTGCAATGCCTCCTGTGTATGTTGTAGGAATAATTATTCCAGCCCAGAATTGGAAGAAAAGCGATGAATGCAGCGTACACCCATACACATATTATGGCTGTCACAGCGCGCTCCAGGGTCATGTGACCCGTATAATGCATCGGTGCCCGGATGAAATAATATCTTTCCACGCTGATCACAGATATACTTGATATCGAAGCTATTGTTGCAAAGAGACTAAGGTATCCATTTGCATAGCACCAGGCCTTGTTCAACGCCCAGTGCCTTGCAAAATAGGCCCAAATTGAAAACGGCATCACAAACACAGCCGCCACGAGGTCCACAATGCACAAGTTGATGACAAATAGATATGTGAGTTGACTGCGTGCATTTGACACCTTCAGTACGATGCACAACATAATAAGGTTGGCAAGCACAGCAATGATGTTAATAGATATTAACAACAAAGTCACACCCATATATCCATGAGAGGAGGAACCGGAACCAGAATCCACTGAGGTGTCATTGGCTGCCATGGTAGAATTCTCAGCTGTGACGTCACCTCTCATTGTTTTTCTCTCACAATCATAATTTTTCATCCACTTCTTTTGTACCTCTGCAACGAAGAAAATGTTATCATAAAATGATCCTGATACAAGGTATGCCACAGGAAGGAGGTCAGAATGGGTTCACTGCCTTACTTTACAAACTCAAAATATTTGCCACGCTACTAGGAGGGATGCACTTTTGTCATTTTACCTCATTTATTACTTATCACACACAGGAACTGAACATTTACATTTCCCCCTTCCAAAGCATGCTTTCTTATCAATTTGCTCACAATTATGATCTTCAATGTTACTTCCATTTACATATCGTTATTTAAAGAAAACAAATGTTCGGTCAAGTGGTATATAATAACCTATACAGAGGTAGTGAGGTATGCTGGCGGCAGGTGTCGCTCTGACTACGCTCTACTAATAAGAGCATTCTACACATGCAATAACCATATGCCCTCATTATGAAAGCGCAAACTTACATAATCATCTTAATATGTCTTACATGCCAGGTCAACAACACCTGATTTTAATAATGAGCAAATAGTTGATATTGTATTTACATAATATTATATATAATATTTTTAATGCATTATGTAATAATGTCAGGATGTCAAAAATAACAAAAAAACAATAAGGAATAATTAATACATTAGTCACATTTGGCCCGGGCGATATCATTTTGACAGTGGAAATGATGTATATGGTAATCTACGTTGATATAAGAATACAGAGGAACAATTGGAAGTAAACGATATTGAAATTACTCTGCATGGCGAGGTAGAGTCATATACTACCTCTGCCGTAATAGGCGTGACACTGTTTCAATCTATTCCGCAAGGTCGATTGCATAATCCACAGATAGGTAGGCAATTGGTGGGCTTTGCACATGTGCACTCACAATGCCCGCCAAATTGGTTCGCACACAGATAATTACAACCTCATCTATCGATTTTGAAAAAAATATGAATAATGAACTGTGAAAAGTGAATAAGTAACAAACTTCACACACATCCAAAACACTGACACCAGTTGACTGAGTTATACTTGCACATGTATTTGTTGTTGTAGTCACTTTCTTACCAAAACAATGATACTGATTGGCTGTCTTAGTACATGTGACATTTTTTTTTTACTTGGTGTCGATTGGCTTATAAAAGAAGCTTGTTATGGGCGAGACCTCTCAATACTCACTGATTATGGTCAATTATTGCAGAGCTAGGTATAAATCCTGGCTCTGCTATGGAGAGTATATTGAAATATGTACTAAACGATATGATTTGAACACTTAGTTTTTTTTCAGAACACAAGATATATTTTACGATAGTGAATCACACAGAACAACCTTGAATAAAGCAAAAAAAAAAGAAAGGTTGTGCCAGGTAAATTTCAAAGAAGAACACGGATTCATTTAATGAATGGCTTGAGTTGGCCCGGGGCGTCCTCGTGACCAAAAGGAAATCTTAAGATTCATCAATAATTATTGATCATTGTACCAAGTTGATTCTTTGAAGTTATCCATGCCGCCAAGGATAACAGAAAAAGTATGGTTGCCTAGTGACAGACTAAAAAGCCCCATGTAAAGACGGATACTTGCCGCCTGGCATTATATTTCCTTCGTCATTAGTCTTGTAGATAAAATTAGAATGGCTCCAGTTTCAATGACACTGCATGTGAACCAATGTCATAATTGTGAAAGGTACAAAAACTATTCCGTCATCACGTAGGCCTAAAATCAACCTTTTCGGCAATCATGTAGACTGAAACCAACCTTTACTGCTATGAGGTAGATTAAAAACCAACCTTTACTGCAATCAGTAGATTAAAACCAACCTTTAATGCTATGAGGTAGATTAAAAACCAACCTTTACTGAAATCAGTAGATTAAAACCAACCTTTAATGTAATCAGGTTGACTAAAACGAACCTTTGTTGCAATCAGGTAGACTAAAACCAACCTGTACTACAATCAGGTAGATTATAATCAACCCAAATTGCAATCAGGTAGACTGAACACTCCTAAGCTGTAATCAAATCAACTACCCACATTGGAATCAGGGATATTATAAACTACCCACATTGGAATCAGGTAGATTATAAACTACCCACATTGGAATCAGGCCGTAGATTATAAACTGCCCACATTGGAATCAGGTAGATTTTAAACTACCCACATTGGAATCAGGTAGATTATAAACTACCCACATTGGAATCAGGTAGATTATAAACTGCCCACATTGGAATCAGGTAGATTATAAACTACCCACATTGGAATCAGGTAGATTATAAACTACCCACATTGGAATCAGGTAGATTATAAACTACCCACATTGGAATCACGGAGATTATAAACTGCCCACATTGTAATCACGGAGATTATAAACTACCCACATTGGAATTAGGTTGCTATACTTATAAACTATATGCTCTGCAATCAGGGAGACTATAAACAACCGACGTTTCAATCAGGTATGATGCAAACTACTTACACTGCATTCTGCTAGACTTTACACTATCGAGACTTCATTTAAAACTATCACAACCGTCAACCAAAATACACATTGCCAGGAGTATTGTTTATTGCTGAAAGAGCCCTGTACGACTGCTGTGATCTTATGTTAGTTTGTTTGTTTGTTTGGGGTTTTACATCACTTTCAACATTATTTCAGTTATTTCGTGATGACACCTACTTGTAGCAGATATAGTGCTGCCTCACTGAATTGTCATGTCGCAGGTCCTTGACATGACAACCCGCCCGGTCACAGATTTACAAGGACAATGGGTTAACCCTTTAGGCACGGGCCTCAACTCTTATGGGAAATTGTATCATGAGTTCAATCCCAGCATGGCCGGGGTTCGAACCCATGACCTTTGGATCACCACAGAGGAACTGGTGATAATAAGCTGGCACTCTAACCAACTGCGCCACAGCCCGTGGCCTTGATCTTATGTTTGCCCAATATATGGTGGGTATTTGGCCACATAATTCAGGGTAGAGACTTTATATTGTGTAAGCAAAAAGTGCATGAAAATGTGATTTCATGAATGCTTTGAGAATTAATTACCGGCTCGACTAAAGAACATACACGTTTGTGTATTCTGCAAAACATGGACAATCCTCCATAAAGCATAAGTATATTTTGTAATCATAATTCTCCAAATCAAATTCATAAAGACAGGGCAGCATGATACTTTGTTCAGGGTCTTGATGTTTTAGTTTTGCAAGTTATTGTCCTGTGATTACTCTGCATAGCAGATCCAGGATTTATACCTGTGTATGTCTCTACCTCGCCGTGCAGAGTGTCCCGTGATAAGATCACCTGATAGCTATTCAGGTTTCATTTGCACCGGTGTACACTGACAGGAAGTTTATACTCAAATATTATCACAAAGACTGGCATTTGAATGGCGTCATAGATGACAATGAAAAAATTCTTATTTCTCAAAGAGGACACTTTAGCGTCATGGGATAAAATGATATTCAATGTAGTCGAAGTGCATCTACGTCATACGAAAACTGGTCAGTGTGCTGTTGTTGAAACCCCTGACAACTCTGCACAATATAATGAAAGTCAAAATGGTATTTGAGAAATAAAAATATGAACAATCTTTGTCTAACCATAAGCATACACATCCCACTTTGGAGGTCAAACTCTGAAGTGAGGAATAGTCGCGGGGAATTCAGACAGTTGAATAGGGCATATGGCGGTGAAAGCCCCGGAGGGGGGGGTACTCTCATAGTCAGTGTTACCGGGGAAGCTGGGCTAAATAGGGTCCTTTTTCGCTGATATTTTCCCTAAGACGGGTTAAGATATTTTATCATTTTCCCTAAAACAGGGTACTGTTTTTCAAATTTCTCCCTAACACAGGGATCACAATCCCCTTTTCCAAATCTCCTCCTTCTGCATCATCCCTAAATGAGGGTATCAAAATTTCAGCTAGTCCTAAATCAGGGTACCAATAATGGTAGAATATTTCCCTAAATCAGGCTTTGGGGTTTTCAGTTCCATCCCAGCCTCCGCGGGTTAAATTCATGAGAGTACCCCCCCCCCCCCACCCCTGGGTGAAAGCATTGCCACCTTTTGTCCTGCCTTGATATTCATTTGTGATAGCTGGAGCGAAGCTATGAGAGCACCGATACCACGATGACTGAGAGCTGGTTGAATGCAAGATTTGGCAAAATGCAACATGCCCAAGGAATATATTGGCTATAAGTTGGCCTTCACCACACCTGAAAGTGTTTCTATCATTATTATTATGTTTTATGTATCCTTTACAATAATATTATTAAAGTTTGAATTGTTTGATACAAATAGTTATGGGAATGTGTATCGAATTGTAAAACTGAACAGATTTATTTGAGCCAGCAAGCCATTTATCCACCGATAAGTTCAAATCTATCTGACAGTGTCCGTTCCTTGCTGTTTTTTTTACAGAGGCCTGTTTGTCCATTCATGGTTGTCCATTGGTATAGGCCTAACACAGACCACAATATAGGTCACATGATTGTATACATGTGAACACCTGGCGGTCAAAAGAGTTCAGCCAGTATTTGGCACTTTCAACAAAACACAATAACTATGGTTCTTGTATTTTGGTTTATTTCGGTTAGTTTTTGTTTGTTTGTTTTGGGTTTTACATCACTTTCAACATTATTTCAGTTATTTCGTGATGAGACCTACTTGTAGCAGATATAGTGCTGCCTCACTGAATTGTCATGTCGCAGGTCCTTGACATGACAACTCACCCGGTCACAGATTTACAAGGACCACGGGTTAACCCTTTGGCACAGGCCTCAGCTCATGTGGGAAATTGTATCATGAGTTCAATCCCGGCACGGCCGGGGTTCAAACCCACGACCTTTGGATCACCACAGAATAACTGGTGCTAATAAGCTGGCGCCCTAACCAACTGCGACACGGCCCGTGGCCTTATTATGGTTAGATAGCTTGCTTGTATCACAGCTTCATGGTAGTTGTGGAACCCCGACTTGCGCGAGCAGAGCTCTGGAGGCTACGTCGGGTTGTGCGGTGTGTTCTATCCCTCGTGAAGAGACAGGTCGCGACACAGTGTCGCGACCTCAGTGTGAACACCACACACACTGTACACTTATTATTAAGATATCCCAAATATCTTACACATCTAATCTTGCTTTCTGGCGAGTTTCATGTCGGAATAAAATCATTTGAAGAAGTTATGAGGGATTACACTTCAGAGGCAGTGAATTCCCCCCATTGATGAGCCATCGTCGGTGTTTGGAGTGTGCGTCAAGATTGGCTGTTTCTAAAGTACGTCATAGAGAGGTCCCAAGTGGGTTGCACGTGTGAAACTGTATTCTGACACACTCGCTAACCAATGTGAGACAAATGCTCACTTTTGACCCAGATAACCTTTGAACAAAGAATACTTCATCTTAACATTTTTGGTGGGAGAATTCAAGCCGATATGAATATCAATTTGATTTATGAACATTTGCTGAACCCCCGTTTGGACCTCCAGTAACTTGATCACATGACACAAGATGGCACCCACATCAACAAGTTTTGTCTTCTGCACTGAGATTTTTTTCATTTTCGGCGGGTATTCAAGCTCGCATCATCATTTTTAAGATATTAATATGCCAATTACGTGTATAATGCCAGAAAATCAACTTTTTTATTTGTGGATCCATATCTGTAAGGAGAATGTCACACTTGATGGGTGGTTTGGAATCTCTTCACGTGTGAATGGGGTGACACTGAAACGGTCATATTGCTCCGACCAGCCCAGCTAGAAGAGAACAAGGAGGACCAAATGCCGTTTCTCTTAAACTAGCTCCATGGCCACATATCATTTAAGCATATCCCAAACCTCTGTAAAATGACTTGTAACCTCTGTGATTTCATGAATGCTTTGAGCAATGCCAATCCCAATATTTAATTTTCACACCAAAAAGGTTTTTCATTATTTATATATCCCCTTGAATAAATACTGATCCGTCCTTTGGGACTTGACATATGAAACTGACCTGCACATGTGTTTGGTGGTCGGATCTTGTTTTGTAGGGCGTTGTGTCTGGGTAGTGTACAATCTGTGCACCTTTCTGTCAATTAATAAAATGACCTGCGGTATCAATAGCCAAAATATCTGGTCAAAACTGGCAGAAATTGTGTATGACTTTGCCATGCAGAGTAGTTTCACACCCACGTATACTCGAAATAGCAACATTTCACACACAAATAACCCTTTAAATACTATGAATAAATGTCAAGATGACCTGATCAAGAATTTGAGGGTTAATTTAAAATATGACCTTGTTTCTCTAGCCAATCACAAATCAGTATTGCTGTACTTTAGTATGGGATAAGGTATGGTCACATGATCATTATGCAGTATAATCATCGAGTGAAACGAGACGATTACACAAGTAATGAACGAGTGGCCATACCTTATCCGTTTCTAAAATATGGACTCGCAAAGCACTGAAACTGATTTGAGTACATATCCTGAAGTTCAATATATTGATATCAGTGCATGAATGTATATTTCATGCCTATCACATGCTATAATCAATTTCAATTTCTCCAAATTTCAAAATCATTCTTCAACAGTGAATATAAAAAGCCATTTACTTTGTATCACACTTTGGATAATAATTTCTCTCCATAGCAGAGCCATTTATACCTCTACCTCGCCATGCAGAGTAGATAATAATTTCTCTCCATAGCAGAGCCAGGATTTATACCTCTACCTCGCCATGCAGAGTAGATGATAATTTCTCTCCATAGCAGAGCCAGGATTTATACCTCTACCTCGCCATGCAGAGTAGATAATAATTTCTCTCCATAGCAGAGCCAGGATTTATACCTCTACCTCGCCATGCAGAGTAGATAATAATTTCTCTCCATAGCAGAGCCAGGATTTATACCTCTACCTCGCCATGCAGAGTAGATAATAATTTCTCTCCATAGCAGAGCCAGGATTTATACCTCTACCTCGCCATGCAGAGTAGATAATAATTTCTCTCCATAGCAGAGCCAGGATTTATACCTCTACCTCGCCATGCAGAGTAGATAATAATTTCTCTCCATAGCAGAGCCAGGATTTATACCTCTACCTCGCCATGCAGAGTAGATAATAATTTCTCTCCATAGCAGAGCCAGGATTTATACCTCTACCTCGCCATGCAGAGTAGATAATAATTTCTCTCCATAGCAGAGCCAGGATTTATACCTTTACCTCGCCATGCAGAGTAGATAATAATGAACCTTGATTTAACATTTTCACCATCATATACTGGTTGGATAACCAAATAATCACCACAAGCAGTATCAAAACTGAAATATATAACACTAATCTGTATTGTCAGGTAAGCTCAGATCGTTGGCAACTACTTGCAGTTATAAAGTCTTCAAAAATTAGCTTTGGGTTAAAGTATTGTCTTTAATTTAAATCTATATTAAACAAGAATTACAATTATGAATCAAGCAGTCGTGTGGGTGACATAGGACTTCTGTTGCAATATATAGTGTCACAGTCTTTCATTAAATGCTATCATTGATTTTCCTCAGAAAATATAGAAATCTACATCCTGAATTGCAGGCCTCCAGGTCACACAATGGGCATGTCTTATTTCATGTCTGCAGTGAGGCCCTCTGTAAACCATGCATTACGTAGAATAAAGCAATACTGATTGACCGGATAATGTGACTGACTAGAGAAACTGGGACATATTTTAATATCTCATAAATAGATTTTATCATGACCAAATTATTGTTCAACTAAATTTACCAAGTAAACACCAGTTTGTTTTACATATTGAGTTTGGCTCAAATATTGATATAAAGAGTGTGTATGACCATTGTGAACTATTGCTATGTGGAGATCTTGTGGCTGCTTGAATCATGATCTCACCTGGACGAGTATGTCCTGGATGCTGTGCGATGACACCAGCAAATAATATACTGCATTCGTCTCAACACTCTATGACACCTGAGTCATAAGGCCACAGCAAATAACAGCTTTTATTGCCCATAGACAGGTAAATAAATAAAGTTTTTTAAAACTGCTGTGGAAGCGCTTGAAAGACTTTTTTGGGCCTTCGTAGGCATGCATGGTTGATATGTGATAAGTTAACATTTATAAGCATCTGCATATAAAATCTATACCTACTTGGAAAAGGCGTGAAAATGAAATCAGCAAGGGGTCTTATGTAAGCTTCATATAGGCAATGGGGTCCATGTGGAGAGAGCTAATTTGACACCTGTAATTATCACTCCAAATAATGTTTTCTCACACAAGAACAATTTGGCAATTATGTTGTGTTCTCAACAGGCAGCTAATATCAGCAAATGTTACGTGTTGCTGAGTTAGCAGGTGTTTCAATATGGGCTCAAAATAAACTGGGTTCTCATCACTCACCAAAATGTTATCCACACTAGTAATGAATTAATAGATGATGTCGCTATTACATAAGAGGACAAACAAAATTGTTAAAAATGTACTAATATTAAAGAATACAGTGTAAAATCCGATAATACTAAGAATAAATGAGGTCAATATTTACTTAAATTGGATGGACTTTTCCTCTTGATGTTAATAAAAAGGGAAGATGATAGTTTAAATTTTATCGGATTGGCCCAAAACAAATACAGGTAGCCTAGCCTAACACACACAGGTAGCCTAGCCTAACAAACACAGCTAGCCGAGCCTAACAAACACGGCTAGCCGAGCCTAACAAACACAGGTAGCCGAACCTAACAAACACAGGTAGCCGAACCTAACAAAGACAGCTAGCCAAGCTTAACAAAGACAGCTAGTCTAACAAACACAAGAAACCTAGACTAATACAGGTAGTCTGGTCTAAGAAACACAGGTAGCCTAGCCTAACAAACACAGACAATCTCAAATATCTGGCTGGTATTTATTAGAAAAAAAATCCTTATATATTGCCATTATAGAAAACAATATTGGAGTGGCAGTTGGTCCTGGCATTTGGCGGGAATACAAAGAAAATGTGAAATTCAATATAAAATCTTGATTTTATTTTAGATAATGTTGTTCTTTATCGTACAAGGTCTTTCGGTATGATTTAAGGCAAAATATCCAAATATATGCCCGTTAAAAAAGTACTGTGAATACTACTTTCATACCTTTAATTTTGCGAAGACCTGATACCTGAAAGTCACAACTTCAAACCAAAATATTTAAAGTATATTTATGACATTATATGATTTGAACATCGGATTTGCTGATAATCAGTAAAACCTAAAAAACTCTCTCAAGTTGCCATGAGGTTGCAATGATGCCTTGGAAAATTCCCTGAAAAGCCCTGGACATGATACCGCAGCTCGCGCGGCACCTGGTGTTCTGAAATATTTGCACATCGCAATGGATCACACAAGGAGTTACTTCTTGTGGCCAATTGCCAATTGCCATTTTTGAATGACTGGTGTACAATTCCGGTTCTGATTAAAAAAGAACAAGGATAAATGGCAATATATGCCTGAAATAGGTCAAGGATAAATGGCAATATATGCCTGAAATAGGTCAAGGATTAATAGCAATATATGCCTCAAATAGGTCAAGGATAAATGGCAATATATGCCTCAAATAGGTCAAGGATAAATGGCAATATACGCCTCAAATAGGTCAAGGATAAATGGCAATATACGCCTCAAATAGGTCAAGGATAAATGGCAATATATACCTCAAATAGGTCAAGGATAAATGGCAATATATGCCTCAAATAGGTCATGGATAAATGGCAATATATACCTCAAATAGGTCATGGATAAATGGCAATATATGCCTCAAATAGGTCAAGGATTAATGGCAATATATGCCTCAAATAGGTCAAGGATTAATGGCAATATATGCCTCAAATTGATCGACCAAAAGAATCATACAAGTTCAAAGTGGATAAACTGCTACTTCTTCAGGTCCAAATTTCAAAATACCATATTTAAAAAGAAGTAATCCAAAAAGCAATACAAACAGACAGAAATTTGATGCAAAAGTGTATTTGTCCAATATGCAAGGTATTTTCAATAAACACTATGCAATATATGGGGGCGAGACATAGCCTTGTATTTCTTATGTCTATGGTACCGATCCAAAAGACCTGCTAAGCACACATTTGTCAAACTTTCATTTGAAATCTGAACAGAAAAGGTTTTTGTGGCCTTATTCATATTAAAGGCTATACGTGCCTGTTTGTCGCGAGTCACGCCTATTCCATCTTGACTGCTGCGATGGTTAATACAAGTCCCATAAGTCACTAGATAACATAATCTAAACTGAATGTTCCAAGGTTAAATAATTCCCATTTACTGTGATATAGGTGTCACCAAATTTACATTATTACCTTTAACCTCCAGTGCTATAGAGAGTGTGGAATAGACATGTAAAATACTGGCATAAATTTCAACTACTGATTGATCTGACACCAGGACTGCAGAACTCAATCATTAGCTTTGAAATCATCCTCAAATTATTGTATATTAGAAAATTAAGGATTTTTTTTTATTTGCTGAGGTGTATATATTATGTTTCTGTGTGTATATTCTGTATGCATGTACTAAATTAAATGACTGCAACAATAACTTACCTTACAGAGCAAGAACTGACCATAATCTGCGACTGTCACCAAGCTAAGTGTGATAAATCTAAGAATATCATAATATACATCAATTGCTGTAAAGCTATAATTAGCCAAAGGGATGTTGATTGCGTCTTCATCACTATATAATATAGAGAGAAACAGCGTTGTTTTGTCATGTCAATTAATTCACATGTTTGAGAAGCGCACGCACGTACACACACACACACACAGCTGTCGGCTGGGATGGCGAGCAAGCCGGCCTCTGCTGATGTGTGATTTGCTCGCCCCACCTTGCAAGCTAATTCGCTCCCAGCCAAAGAAATGTAAATTGTATATCTCATATCTTATAGCCATTTCTGCATATTGGTCAGTAAAAAAGCCAAACTGCAAGGATGAAATTAGTACATGAGTACTGGGATTTGGGATTCTGTGCACGGGTTTGTTGGCATTTGAAAGCTTTGAAATAGCCTATTTGATGAGGTTATCTTGTAACCTTTTGACTGGATTAAGTAACTTTCATAGTCAGTATTACTGGGGAAGCTGGGCTAAATAGGGCTGATATTTTCCCTAAGATGGGCTAAAATATTTTATTATTTAAAATTGATTAATAAATGAGCATATTGATTGAACAACTAATCAATTATTAGTGTTGCATACATAACATTGCTCAATGATACAGGTTTCTTTATAAGAAGTAATTAAATATAGTAGTTTTTAACATATTTTGAAAAGCCCTGTAAACTGTTGGTTTATACCTTATCAATAATACAGTTTGGAGTGTTATTAACAGTTTCAGGAATTGTGTACCTTATAATCTTTTTAGCAAATTCATGTTTTATTAGAGGAGTTCTCATTTCCTGTACAACTCTGGTACCGTGTCTATGTATTTCATTTATATGTTGCAGAGGTAAATATGATGATAATAAATTATTTTGAAATTTATAGTAGAACTTAAGTTCTTGTTACCGGCCCCACTATCAGAGTTGGTAGAGTGTGTAGGATCTGTGCCTTTGATGGTTCAATAAGTGGAGGACGGGAGGTGGTGGGTTCGACTCCCATTGCTGGCACTGTTTAAAAGGCTCAAAAGTCAACCTGATATGGCCAAAGTTGCTGAAAGGGTCGTAAAAACACTATTAAATACTTGCAGTTTCAGTATATATGATCAATTCTAAGTAATTTCAGATCTTTGAAGATAGATTCAATGTGGGCATTATATTTCCTTAATTTGATAATCTTAATAGCTCTCTTTTGTAATTTAAGTATATGATCACATCTGTGACCACACAATAGCATGCCAAATTTCAAACAAGAAAGAACAAGAGAGTTGTAAAGTAGTAACTTGGTCTTCTCAGTTAGAAGTTTTTCAGATTATTAATAATTCCAATGTTTCTTGAAATTTTGTTGGAAACTTTGTCGATATGACTATCCCATGTTAAATTTTCATTCAGTGTGATACCTAAGAAATTAAAGTCTTTAACCTTTTCTATGTCAATACCATC
This sequence comes from Amphiduros pacificus, assembly GCA_949316495.1. NCBI lineage: Eukaryota > Metazoa > Annelida > Polychaeta > Phyllodocida > Hesionidae > Amphiduros > Amphiduros pacificus. Next base: position 13,847,508 of record OX439010.1, read on the forward strand.
TATTTTTAATTCAAGTTCCTCTATTTTTCTTTGGAGAGTATAAAAAACAATGTATTTAGTTTTTGATATATTCAATGACAGTTTATGCAATTTAAGCCATTCACTGACTTTATTTAATTCATCATTTATGGCCAGGCTGGGGGATGTTTGGATGGAATTATTGGAAGTTTTAGTGTACTTGATAAAGTGGTATCATCAGCATATATAATAAAATCTAGTAAATTACTTGAATTAGCAATATCATTAATATAGGTGATGAAGAGGAGAGGTCCAAGTATGGAGCCTTAGGGGACGCCTGTCTCCAAGGTTACAGTCTCAGATGGAGTACCATCAATTTCAACATATTGTTTTCTGTCCGATAGTTAACTTTTCATTAAATCAAGAGGAACCCATTTATTCAATAATAACTGAGTTTCTGCAATAATATATGATCATCTTGAGCAGAACTATATTAAAATCACCAGTTATTAGGATATTGCTATTTTTTGGGCCTAGGATGGGGATAATAGAGCCAAAGTATAGAATGCCTTAGAAAGGTAAAAAAATATATAATATAAATTGGTATATCAGTTTTATCCATAGATGTAATAATATGATAAACAACCTCTAAAGCAGTGAACTCTACAGAATGTTGATTTCTAAAACAATATTGACTATTATAAAACAACTTGTTAGTTTGAATTAAATTATACATTTGTTTAAATATAACCTTTTCAAAAATCTTAGACACAGCAGGTGATAAAGAGATAGGTCTATAATTTGTAAATCTAGTCTCATCATCTTGTTTGTATATAGGACATACCTTTGCTAATTTCAGCTTATCTGGGAATATACCAGTTCACAGCATTTGATTAATAATAAGGGTTATAGGTTTTAGTATTACATCTTGTACAGTTTTCAATAATCTGGTGGAGATTCCATCCCAACCAAAGCTTGTTATTGAGAATACTCATCACTTCTTTAACAGTTTCATCATTACCATTTTCAAATTTAAATTGTAAGTTATGTTTTGCAGTAAGATACGTCGTGAAAAGTGTTAGTTGGCATGTTGATATTCTGGCCCAATTTAGGGCCTACTTCTGCATAAAAAGTATTGAATCTATTAACAATGTCAAGTTTGTGATGATTCTCTCACCATCCATGAATATAGTTGGGAATTATTTTTATCTTCTTTGTCCTATTTAGCAAATCATTTCCAGGCACTTTTAATATCAGAGTGGTATTTATGAAATACTTTTTCATAATACAGTATTTGGGCCATGGGTACGTTTTTTTTAAAGAATTTTGTGGTAAGTTTTCAAGTTATTTATATATACGAGATAATTAGAGGAATCAGGATCAGTAATTTTCAATTTTTTATGTAGGTTATCCGTGTAGTTGATAAAATTGATGATTCTAAATGTAATCCATGGAGATTTTTTATGTTGTGTTGGCAAGATGTGAAGTCCAATTGAGGAAAAAAATTGGTCAGTTGTGTAAGTTTGATTTTCATTGAATAATTTGTCCACAAACAAACCAGCCTTCTTTCCACCCATTCTTGCTGATCTGGCAATGGGATTGAGGATCTTAAATTTTTCTTCAATCTCTTTAGGCCAGTCCTCATGAATATATACACCTGTATCTTTCAAGTTCCTTCTTGCATTCCATACAGTTTCCCTGTCTTTATACCAGTGAAACTTGACTATGATCTGCCTGTTTTGCATATTAGGACCTTTTGGTTTTGGACCTATTCTGTGGACATGGACAAGTTTGATGTTCCTGGCCTCAGGAATAGACATTTTACTTTCTAGAATAGTGTTGACTCGCTCTTCACAATCCCTGGGACTTTCACCAGCTAATTGTACACCATCAAATTTGAGGTTATTCCTTCTTGACTGGGCTTCAATATTCACTATCTTGTCACATAAAGCACTATTCTCAGACTTAAGTCTCTCACATGTGTTGGACAAAGTATCAACTTCACCTTGTAGTGACTGCATGGACTGTTGAGCTTCAGTTATGTCACTTCTTATTGTTTTGATTTCTCTGTGTCAAAATCAGAATTCCTGGTGGTCATAGTGGAGTCTTGTACCTGTAGTTGGTGTGAGCTATTTATATCCTTATTTGGACCACTGGCTGTATACCGCAATTCATCAAGCTTGGTGCTAGAGTTCCATGGATATTTATAAGAACAATCCAACTCACAAATTGTGCCATATATCAAACTTGATACAACATTATTTGCCAATATCCAAGTGCTGGCCCTCAGCTGTTATGCTGCCATATATCCAGGTTTTTGGATCACAATCCCCTTTTACCAAATCTCCTAATTCAGAGCATGTTTTGACTGAGTTACAGCCCCCTTCCTCAGGAAAGTGAGTGAGCAATTATCTACAAGCAGTTTGATATATTCATATATGCATGATAAGCATTGATAAGAGCCACCACAGTGTTGGAGACAAATGGTGAGGCACCGGACAGCATAATTACCACATCTTTGCTGAGAACAATATACACTGGCCTACTGTCCCAGCAGGTGACACTTATGTTCCTTTGATCAAGAAACATGCAAATCTGACATGGATAGTCAGTGGGGGGACTTAAAGAAATAACTCTTGGATTGGGAGATTAAGGATTGAGAAGTGTGCAAAAATGGTACAATTCTTAATGCTATTCCAGTCCATGTTTGGACTCCCCAAGGAGTGACATGTTATAACAGTAACAGTATCCATGTGTACACAAGACACTTGATATGGCATGAATCAAAGGCACAGTATATGTTAATACAATTATTATAATTAAGTTGTACATGTATATATTCTATGTAATATTAACAGACTATGGTTAATTGATTTTCAAAGCCAGGTCGTAGAAAAAAGACAAAAGAAATGACTGTTTGGAAAGAGTCTCTCCCCAGCCTGGTGGTAAAGCATGCTTTCCATTATTGGGGGAGTGTTGCTACTATTAAATATACAATTATAAGATATGGTCAAAGTATGAAAACATGTACATGACTTTTTTGTTATGTTATATTGGTATTGAATGTACAACTCCAAAAACAGGGTATCATTTTCTTGTTACATCACCCCAAAGTCTCGGATTGTGCATTGAACTAATTATATGAAACACTGGGGCCACGGGCCACGGCGTGGTTGGTTAGAGCTTGGAGTAATTATGTATGGAGGCATGACGGCCGTTATATGAACTATGACGTCATGGTAACGCATTGTTTTACACAATGGATTCAAAATCCTTTGATCCTATCATAGTTGCCGACTTCAGAGAAGTGGAAAATTGAACTTTTATATTTTCAAAAATTAAATAGGCTAATTTTTATTGAATTTTTATAACATACTTTAGTGTCTTTCTTTTTTAAAGAAAAAATCAGAATAACTTCTCTACTGAGGATTCCAATACCATCCACTCAAATCTTCTTCAAATAAATCTGTTCATTTCTATTATGATTGCTTCAATAATAAATGTTCTAAAAAAAAGAAAAATACACATTCCAAACCTTTTATTTTTCATTTATGTTTATAGAGGGAGCGGTAGTATTCATATTACTTTTTTAAAACTTTTAAAAAACTTATTGTTAATGATATAGCATTTATAAAATTCTTGTTGCATTTTTTTATTGTTATTTTTTGTTGATATTAAATGATGACATAACATTTCATAAGGCAAAATATCTATGTCAGCGCATATATTGGCAGAAATATAAATTGCATTTTCTGATAGTATATTTTTTACTGAACAGCATGGTATATTTTTCCAATCTGCCAATATATGCGCCAATAATTAAAAATAAACTGGAAAGACAAAAATAACGAAAAAGTACATGATTTCCTGATAATCGGAGAGGAAAACGGAAATTATAATCATTTTCATAAAATATGATATGAATTTGAAAATCTCGTCATAAAATCGTCAAAGCAGAGAAATAAAATTTATATCCCCATTTTCTGCATAAATTAACAAACATTTCATTCGCCTTGTAGCTCTAAATTGTGGTATTGATAACTTAAAATAGTTCTGAAAAAACATTACGTCAAAACTTTCATATCTTGCAACTATATGGCGTCATCATAACAATGCCCATGGAGGCAACAATGATGTCCCTTTTGATCTTGTGCCGTTGCGCCTCTATTCATATATACTCCAAGGTTAGAGCGTCAGCTTATTAGCACCAGTTCCTCTGTGGTGATCCAAAGGTCGTGGGTTTGAACCCCGGCCGTGCCCAGATTAAACTCATGATACAATTTCCCATATGAGCTGAGGCCAGTGCCTAAAGTGGTTAACCCGTTGTCCTTGTAAATCTGTGACCTGGTTGTCATGTCAAGGACCTGCGGAGTTGCTTGTAATTACAAGGCCTAGCGCTCCTATCGTCGCTACTAATTGCAATCACCAGTGGGTAGCGTTTCACTGCACAGGCATTAACTGTACACAGATGTGGCTCATAAAGTTAAGGAGTTCTCAGCTTTCCAGATCTATTTGATAACATGCAACGCCAGCGTTTTGGGCAAATAATATCAGCCCAGGGTGTGAGTAATGACTCAAAACTGTAAGTCAATGATAAGGAAATGGCACAGAAAAGAAATGACACTTACACAGTATATATCAATTGCCATTCCAGGCAACATCTGTACATCATTATTTAAGGTAATAAGCACTTATCAGTACATTTTTAGTAGACATATATTGATGATAGGAGTTTAAAACAGTGATATTAAAAGTGGCGATCATGAATTACACCTAATATTGCCCATCGGTACAATTCTCAAGTAAGGAGGTCACTGATAATTGTATAAATATTCAAGATATGTCATAAAACTATATGCAGATGTAATGAATGAACATATTTCATGATGCTTGATGTTTGGTAAGTGATTCTGTGCGATGATTGATTCTATCTAGTGAATGATTCTGTGTGATCATAGAGAAAGTATAAGTCTATTTTTTCTCTATGGTGTGATGTGCATGTCAAAGTTGATCTTTTCTCTTCCACCTACAGATATTAGAAAGTAATTTTCATTTATTTATATCCTGCCTTGAGAGTTGTTTTTTGTTCATTTCTATTAAATATATTTGTCAACATTGCCAGAATTGTACATCTCAACTCTTCACAGCCAAGCATTTTGTGTTCTTTTTACTTTTTCAATATTGTTAATCTTGTTAATTTTTAACTATTTGAACATTTCTTTCAGATTGAAGGGATGAATGCTTTGACTGCTACAGCCTGGCCATTGATAGAAAATAAAGAAGCAATTGGTGACACAGGCCTCATTTCTGTATAACAATAAAATTAATATTTGTCTTGTCCTAAGATTTTAATTTATGTGTTATATATTTGGGTATTCATATATTAATAAATATTTGAATTTAATTTGTGTTGTTTTTATTTTTATCAATAAAATCAATACCAGACAGGATTTGTTTTAGTTAAATTTGAGAATTAAAGATACACTTATCACAAGGCAAAAATTACATGAAAACAATAATTCCCACATTTAAGTGAATCATGTTCATGCCCTGGCAACCTGTTGCATTCACAACTAATAAACTCTGAAAATTTTTCATCAACATCAATCGAGTAATATTAATGAGTGAAATTGTGATTGCAATGAACCTGATAGCAACATTGTCCTATTACATGAGGGTCAGGGGAAAAAATCTCCTAGAAAAGGGAATTTCTGATCTGGTGGGTCAAGGAATTTGGGTATGCTATAGAGGGAAATGAGTGACCTGAGAAATGCAACTATGCAATATTGAAATGTAGACACATCTTGAAGATTCTCCCTCTTTCTCATGCTTTTGGTTTCAAAAGATTATTTTGAAAATGTTAATTGTAATATTATCTCCTCCTAATTAGTTTGTTTTGACTACAACAAGTGATAGTTTGAGGATATCAGGCTGTGAATTTGCCTTTTGTTTATTTTGGGCTGGGCAGCCATTTCACAAAGTGTCCATTTGCACAAACACTCAGTGCAGGCTAAACATCCATTTCCAATTTAAACATAATCAAAACAATGAATGGGAAATGTGGATCTTCTTTGATTTTTGCCATTTTTCCACACATTTTTTATCAGAAATGTCAGATGAATATAAATTTAAAGAAAAATAAACAAATATAAAGAAAACATAAATAAATGACTTAAAACTTTGCACCTCTTGAACTATATTTATTACATCTGTTCTTGATATCTAGTCAACTTGTGGGCCAGTAACATTTTACTTATTTTTGAGAAATCCAGTGTGATATGTATTTTACAGCTAAAACAATATCTGGATAAATAGGTTATATGATTAAATTACACAAAAGATAAGTTTCTATTTTGTATATGATTTGATATAATAAGTCATCATTTATCCTGAATTTTCATTTGTCTATTCCTTTGTACAAGGAATAATGCTGTATGAAGCATTACATTGGAACCACTCATGTATGGGATCACCTTCCCTAGATTTCTCAGGTCAGCATTAGCTTGTTCCACTTATTGGGAATTGATATTTACAAGTTCACTGTCAGCTTTGTATGCAGACATATTGTATCCTTCACCACATGTTTTATGTCCAGGGTAGTGCAGTCTGTCAACTAGGAATCTAGTATTCTCAAACCTTTTTGGTTCACGATTTAGAATGTAAGTTGTAGCTGTTATCATACACAATTTTCATTCCATCCAGCTTGTCACTGAATCTTCTCATGAGCACTTGGTGATTCTGGTTCTAACATTAAGCTAAATCCATGGCATATCCTGTGGGGACAAAAAACCACAAATTATCCAGGGTCAGTGTTGACTTTGAGACTTTCCTGCACAGTCCTTTCCTGCACAGTGGTGCATGTGCTTTTCCTTGGTCACTGTCATAACGAGCCATACCTCTAGTTGCTGGGTACCTTGTGAAGTACTCGTGCCACAAATCGTCATCACTTATCTCTCCATACATCAAATCATCAGGAATTTGCATCTTGCTTGGTGCTTCTATCAATTTAAGATTATTGGAATCAACCTTTTGAGATGGCGGTTTGTTGTGACACCCTGAGTAGATTTTATAACCACATCTGCTATGGCTGGTGCATATTGCTGCAAAACAGACAGCTCACTGTGCATCCCAGATTCTGCTATGTCAAACTTTCCTGTAATAGTGAAAAGTATCAATATGGCAAGAAATAGATAAATAGAAATAAAGCAGCTCTCATACAGTCTGCAGAATAATATTTAATTATTGTTAAAGATAAATGGGCCATAATTAACAAATAACAAACTCACTAATGGATTTAAACCTGCTCACTCAAATATTTTTTTCAGTTCATTCTCTTGGAGAAACAAATGATAGTTACCTTCACCTATCTCTAATAGGAGTTTTTTGACTTGACTGTTATTCCCAATTTGGAAGGTTCCACACAATGAAGATCCTGCACTTATAGCACTCAAAAATCTTGCACATCTACAAAAAATAAAGGACCTGTTCAAAATGTAGATATTAAATCAAAGCAACTTCTATTTTAGAGTCCCACTTGGGATCCATCCTTTTAATTTGCATGCTTCACTAAATTGACATATTGTATATTTTGTGCATGAATTTGGAGCCTACAGAGTAACAAAGTTAATATTTTACCAATACAGAAAAAACAATGAATCATTTATACTTACCCAGTATGACATGTTTCACCCATCTCTGTCACCCAGTCATGGGCACTCTGCAACCAGGCGGATCTTCAGTTCAGCGAAGTCTTCATTCTTTAATTGATGAGAATCAATATCAGCATATTGTCGCAGGAGGATCTTTGTCTTTGCAGTAAATAAAACTCGCTCAGAGTAACTGCTTCCTTGAAATATGTAATATTTGTTTTGAGGTATACACATATTGTTTACTATATGAATATAACAGGCTTTTACTAGTTTAGCTATAAATATCAAGGATGTTGTAATCTTACTTATATATTTATGATACCTTTAATTGGAGTTGTACAAGAAGGTGGCTGTGGCTGATATATTTCACTCAAAGCATCTTCACGGCATCCCATCATAATGCCCAGATTAATACTTCACCCTCACATTCTCCACAGCCAAACTCTTTCTTTGGATCAAATTCCAAGAGGCTGAAACAAATAAAAAAATCCTTGATAATTTAAATTTTGAAAATTATTGACAGCCTCATGTAATAACGGTAATTGTCTTTACTAAAAAATGGGGTCATAGCATACTGAATGAGAAACAAGACTTCTGGATTTGCAGTTTATTATTTTTTCATTGTTCAAAAAACATATGGATATTCAATGTTTTACCCCTATTTGACTTGGATTGTATTGATCAGGTAGCCTGTCAACATTAATAAAGCATATTTTAGTGCACTATTTGTTGCATTCCATACCGAACAAAACAGTTATAAGCTTGATGAAGAAGGCGGTATGGAGTAGGCAATGATTGACCCATATCTTCTCTGAATTTGTTTGCTGCTCTGCATGCTGCCTGAATATGTTGTCTCCCTTGAGTTTTTAAGAATGCCCAGCAACCATCCATAGTAGAACAGGTTCTTGTTATCAAGATTTAACATGAGGTCATCTTGGCCATCATACTCCACTCTACAACATTTGAATTTGTCTCTAGGGCATACACACTACAACCTTTGATGATAGTGTGATTCTTGTGGACTACCCCTTGTTCATTTACAAGCACCTTTCGAAACCTTCTTCTGTGTTGACATTTTTCATTTGCTTTAGGTATAAATTCGGTGGTTGATAATCCATGCCTTTCATGATTATCTAATTGTCTGGACAGTGTGTCAGTCATTGGCCACTGAATTCTTTTCTGAGATACACATTTGATATATTTTGATCATTTACACTTTTTCTTTGGGTAAACTTCAATTCAGGAATGTCTTTAACATAATCTGTTTTCTCCCAAATGGAGAAAGTCTCAAGATGTTTACAGCCAGTAACACTACATGTCTTACATGTAAAATGTTTATGGCCCTTGGTAACAACACCAAAGCTGTTGCCAATACTAACAATATATACAAATGGCTTGTCTGAAATGACTTGCACCATGTCATTGGTCTCTGGAGCAACAGGCAGTGAAGACTCAAGTTTTTGGGTTGTGATACAGTGCATATAATAATTCTTTTCTTCTCTTGACTTGAATTGAATAAGTTCTTCTTTAATGTTCATATCTGTGCCTTTCAGTCTTTCTGTCTGTTTTGAAGCATGCTTGCATGTGCACACTAAAATGCATGTAGAATCTCCTTCAGGTGTAAAAAAAGGTAAGTGTCTGGACAATAACCCAATTAGACTTTAACAAACCATCCCTAGTAAAATCTACCATAGCGTATACTCAATGGGGAACAGAGGCACAATTTTCTGCTCTACAATATCTGGCTCCTATTGTGTCAACATTACTTCAAAATATAAAATGTCAACAATAAAGTTAATTTTCTTTTTAAAAATAACAAGACTGAAAAAATGGAAAGATATGCTCATTCACTGTCATTCACAATCGTCATTCACAATTAACTCAAATAACTCAAATATTGTGTTTCACAGTTAAACAAAAGTTCAATTGTCATTTACTCTCCATCTATTTAGTGTTATTCACAGCTTATTTTTCTGATCTGACTGTCATGATAAGACATGTGACATAGCTTACTCATTCATGATAAGACATGTGACATAGCTTAGTCATTCATGATGTGACATGTAACTAAGCCTAGTCTTTCATGATGTGACATTTATTTTTGAAAAAGAGGGTATAAATTCAGTGGGACAATTCATCTGACAGTATTACTTTGACTACTGGCATTCTCAAATCAAGATATCCTGCAAAAATAATCAATTTATGATGGATCACCTAATGAAAAGACGAAAGAGGAAAGACAAGAATCACAAAGAGAAGGTTTGAAGGCTACAAGAGGGCCTTAAGAAGTATGTGACAAAACTCACTGCAGCAGGATACCCAGCAGTAGCCCTGTACACCTCCCTTACGCATGTTACCTGGAAAGTTACTGGGAGTAAACAAATGTGTGAGCGCATTCACAAGGCTGACACAGCTGGTGTCTTAGAACGTTCTGAGGTATCCACTGCATTCACAAAGATGGGTCTTGTACCCACAATACAACTGGACCAAGTGAAGAAAATGAAGAAAACTGCTCTAAGATCTCTTGCATCTCAGATGGTTATTTGGACACAAGGCACAGGTTTGTGCTTATTCATATACATGAAATATAATGTTCAAGCATTTACAGTATTTACCAATGTTATAATATTTTGTTGACTACAAGGCATCATCTCCAGATTGGTGGCCTTCAGAGGTGACTTTTGGCAGTATACAGGGATCAATGCCAATGATGGAACTAGTCACTGTGGTGCAGGCAGGAATCAAATATTTCAGGCAGAATCTCACAGTCAAACATGATAATGTATGTATCCAAAGGGTGAGAAAGCTGAGTACATAATATCAAATCAATAATGAAAAATATAGTGAAATTATAAATATTAAGAATTATGCAATAGTGATTTTCTGTTAGAATCATGTGTTGTTTTTTTAGACTCATGAAAAAAATGGAGTTCCAGATCCTACATCTCCCCCAATTGAAGATGACTCTGAAGATGAATATTATGAATATGAAGAGAATGACATCTTGCAGGTAATTCAATAGTAATATATAAATGTGAAGAAATATTGTTTTCAGTTTATGACTGGCAAGCAGTAAATGAAAGATAATAATTTTGCATATCTATTATATCCTAGTGTATTGATACATTAACATTATACACTGAGTACACCCTAGTGATGTTATCCAGATAATTTACCAAAGTTTACTTCAACAATATTACAGAGCATGGATGAGGAAATGTCTCACAGCGATGAGGTTAATGAGGTCCGAGGGTGTATTAGAGGAGCAAGCAAATTTGGTAGGAGGCCCACCAGGCCCAATCAATTCACAATGGATGACAAACAGGGAATATGAGGTAGAAGCACTTAAATTTACTCTAAATTCTTGAATTTCTTTTTCAAAATATAATATGAATCATTTTATGATGACAACTTCTTCTTCCAGGAAAGGTACCCTATGATTGATTACCTGGTAGGGGGTGACAGTAATGCATGTCCGAGGACAGGTACTCCCTTCTATAATCCAGGACCTTCTATAATCCTGCCGTTCCAGCCCTCAAATATGTACCCTGCTGCACCAAGCGTTATTCAGCCCCAAGCCTTGACCAGTTGAAATCAGCCATCGAACCCCAACCTTGCTGGGATTAAACTCATGATACAATTTCCCACATGAGCTGAGGTTCGTGCCTAAAGGGTTAACCCGTTGTCCTTGTAAATCTGTGACCGGGTGGGTTGTCATGTCAAGGACCTGCGACATGACAATTCAGTGAGGCAGCACTATATCTGCTACAAGTAGGTCTCATCACGAAATGACTGAAATAATGTTGAAAGTGATGCAAAACCCCAAACAAACAAACTATATCATCTGGAGTATTCATAATATTGATCTTTTTTTACTTTACCCATACTCAAAGATGTGAACTTTCTTTTTGTAGGAGTTGACAGATTGAAAAAGCATGCAATCATGAAAAATCGAGATAAAATATATATGCTACAGTATATTTTGTATGAACATCTGTATAAACACCTTTAAACACCTGTATAAATTCCCTCCTGTATTAGCTCATAATGGACTTGTAAAAGCCTTGTTAACACTGCAACAAGACCTGGGTGGGTTGTACAGATATTCCAAAGGGAAAGACGCGTTGAACAAGCAAGTGGTGGTTTTGCTATGGGGACAAGTGGGGGTCTGGGTTTGAACATGCCTCGTCTCAGCATGGGGTCGTCTAAATATCGTTTTCTGCATGATTCAACACCATCATAGCAATCGTGGAGTGCAGACCCTTGACTTTTCTTTATATTGATTGTTTGATTATGATATATGATAAAGGTGGATCTTGAGATAAATAATGATAACGTAGTTAGGCACATAGAATAATCTTTGAATATGTGTAAATGTTTTTGCCAGTTTCCCTTAACTTCAACGTGAGATATATGATAAGCACTAATTAATTTTAGAAGATGATTCATGTGTAACAAAGGACATACCTGAATCAGTTTTTCATTCTGTTTCAGAGTAGGTTATAATGTATGATATTGGATTTCTTTGAATTACAATACTCACAAAACTTTTATATATTAGAATGATGTACATCTTCTCATAAAGCAATTATTATATAATTATTTATGAAATATTCAATTGTGAACTTGAAGATAGTAATTTAATAGTTAAATAATGTCCATAGTGTTATGAAATGTTCTCATTAGTTTTGCAGTTACTGGTGATATCATCTAAACATTTTTAAAGTTCATTGTAAATTCTGGAACTCTGCCAGCTGTGTGATGCAAAAAGAAAATTGCAATTAATTATCTTAATATACCCTAAAATCATTCCGAAGAATGATTCTTCAGATGTTTGCGGCAGGCCCAATGCAACCCCATATATTCCAACAACTAATATGAGGAGTCCAACAATTGATTGGCTTATATCCAAATCTAAGCTGTCATATTTATTAAACTAAATGTTTCTGAGTAAAAAGGTCAAAAATGAGAATTGGACAAATCTGAACATTTTATCTTTCCCCTCCAAACTAGCAATTCTATCTGTCCTATTTATATGAGATCAATTAAATGTAATGAGGTTTCATGTTCTGCTGTTATATTTTAGGAATTTACATCTCTAATAGAATTTACATCTCTAATAGAATACCTTTCTCTCACATATTATTGTGTATACTGTGTATTGGTGACACACAAAACCACATTATATAAAAACAACTTTTATATAATTTTTTTATGGAATGCAATCTTTGTGATTTACTCATACTGACTGCAACTAATTAAGAACCTATATGTAAGATAAACATATTAAAGGGTTTTTTATTTAATCTTTTATGGTATTGATGACATTAAACTCATTGTTTTCTAAAATCACAACTCTAACAAAACACATTAAAACATTTTTGTTAATTGCCATTGCCAATGTCTCGATAGGATCAGATTGGCCACTGATTAGCAGAGTACAAGGATTGCATTATCAAAGAGAAATTGTCAATTTATTCGTGACAATATTCAACAAATATGGCATGCGCATATATTTTATTGTATTAAGATGTCTTTTTCTGAAATCTTACATATTTCGGGCAACGGGCCGTGGCGCAGTTGGTTAGAGTGCCAGCTTATTAGCACCAGTTCCTCTGTGGTGATCAAAAGGTTGTGGGTTCGAACCCCGGCCGTGCCGGTATTGAACTCATGATACAATTTCCCACATGAGCTGAGGCCCGTGCCTAAAGGGTTAACCCGTTGTCCTTGTAAATCTGTGACCGGGTGGGTTGTCATGTCAAGGACCTGCGACATGACAATTCAGTGAGGCAGCACTATATCTGCTACAAGTAGGTCTCATCACGAAATGACTGAAATAATGTTGAAAGTGATGTAAAGCCCCAAACAAACAAACTTACATATTTCAGCCTGAGATTTATTTAACTTCATGTGATTTGAATTCATAAAATACAATTTGATTAAGATTATTTAGCATGCTAGAAGCTCAGTGGAATGAAATAGAGAAGAAATTCCCTATTTCTCAATTTGAAAAAAAGCTGTAGAAGATAAAATAAAGTCAATATCTCCAGCTGCTGATATTGACAGATACCTCCACTCAGCAAAAGAGTGTATTTTACACAGGAGGGCATCTCCAGTATCTTCTCTGAGCAGAAGTGTATCCAAGCTACGGATTTTGCATGAGAGGACAGAATCAAGTACCAACAGAACCCGGATTGTCATAAATCATATCTAATAAATAATATCAAGTTTAGAATACAGGAAATCTATCATTTGTTGACTGTATAAAACATTTTGAATAAACACAATATCAAACTCAAGTTAAACACATTATTATCTTCTATTTCTGTAAAGCACAATATGCCATTTTACCAAATGTGTTTCACAAAAGCATTTGTGCACAATATAGTTGAGAAATACACATTATAACCTAATAATAGATGTATCCTCACATGTAATGCACACCTCTTTTGTCAAATTAACAGCTTAATCGCACACAATAATGTGTTGGGTTATCCAGTGTTTGATTATAGGGTTCACCAGCCCTATCCCATTTTTGTTCAGCCTGACCCGAGTTAAAGCTTAGCATCTATATTACTGTAATTAGAGGGTTTTTCATATGCTGCACTCTATCTCTGAAACACAACTTTTTAAATTTGAGGAGCTAAAAGTTTAATTGTTTTCACAACATTGTGAAATATTCTGGTGAGCCAAACATGAACTTTGAAGACAAACAGCTAACAATCTGCCTCCTTTTACCATTTTTCCTTTTAGCTGGTCGATAATTCTCAGGACTCGCCTTTCTTTTCTGCATCTCAGTATAATTCTATAAGATTTGAAGATTTACTTGTATTTTGAACTACTATTGTTTTATAATTTCTACAGGTGGAATCTCTGCTGAAAGGTTTATATTGCAAAAATATTTGGTCATTCCTGCATAATATATCTCAAATAAAATTCCACGTCAAAAACAACACAATAATATCTAACTTTGCAGCTGACAATTCTGACAGACACAAAAGCAAGTTGAACAATTAAATAAAAGTCCTCTGATTTTGTAACAATCAAAAGCTATGCTTAACACAAGGAGATTCAAAAGTGTGATTCATTCATATACATGTAGAAAAATGCCTACAAACTGATATTGAATCTTCCTCTGTTTATAAAGCAAATGGTTTAAAATGTATTTTTCGTATGACACGCCTATTTCTCAACCATTTGCCTTCCATAAGTTACATGTCTTGCTAAGGATATAAAATATATTTAATAATATATATATTTAATAATATATATATAAATAATATATATATATATAATATATATATATATAATATATATATATATATATATATATATATATATATATATATATATATATATATATATATATATATATATATATATATATATATATATATATATATATATATGTTCTTAATACTTTCCTTACACTTAAGAACATTGATGATTTTGCCATCCATCAAACTCAAACATCTTAAATGATTACAGTAACTGTAATATGGAATGAAAGTATACAGAAAGTATTAAGCGGTCCTGGATTCCCCTCATGTATATGGAATGCTGTTATACTTTGTGACCGTTAAATTTAAAAAGAGTTTCTTGGCAATCAGGTTTCCCACTCATCATTATTCAGGACAGATGGGACGTTCTCAAATCATTTGCTCGCGAAGAATGCATACACACAAAGTCACAAAGGAATGTACCCACACACATTGAGACACAAAGGAATATATACACATTACGTCATGGTCACCATAGGAACAAAAGATTATTTATTTGTTGTGTTCATCTACAATCATGAATAGCTAACATTAGTCAAACACATCACTCCGAATATATCTAGCCTATTGAATAAATGAGATATAAATATGGTAATTGGTTGCTTATCATATTCTGTAAAAAAGTCAAAAATCTGGTCCACAGAAGAGTGTCCTTTTCTAATCAGTATCATGTCAAAGAAACAATTCAGGTTCCTCCTTACCTGATAAAACACAAAATATTATGACACTTCTTTATGGAGGTTATTCAAATACAAGGCGCATGCTATTTTAGTGGGCTTTCCCTGATTTCAAAAGTAAATAAACTAGATTATATAAGAACATTAATGGTTTTGATGATTTTGCCATCAGACTCAAACATCTTAGATTATTACTGCAATATGGAATAAAATTATAAAGACAGTACTAAGCATTCCATGGATTCCCCTCATGCATATGGAACGGGTCTTTACACTCTGAAATCAATATCATATCTCAATCAGATCATCTTATAGTATATATAAGACAGTATATTACTTACATCTGAATTATTACAAGTCTTATTACTGAGACCTCACTCCAACATGATTGTGGCATTGATGCTATTATGTTTGGTGGAGATTAATGCTAAGGAGGTGTTCTTCACTGGAGTTGTTGAAACAGAATATGGTCCGGTCAGAGGAGAGAAGAGAGTTCTTCACAATGATGTTGGAATTGCAAATGTTTTTCTGGGGATACCTTATGCTGCACCCCCAGTAGGAAGTCTTCGTTTCCGTCATCCCATTCCTCCTGCTCCATGGGTGGATGTCTACAATGCCACAGAATTCCCCAGTATTTGTATACAGGTAATAGAACCATACCCCATGGATGAAGACTGCCTTTACCTCAATATATTTGCTCCGAATAACGAGGGCACTAATAAACCAGTGATGGTTTGGATTCATGGAGGTGGATTCACAACGGGTGATATAAACCAATACGATGGTAGTTACCTTGCTGCTTTCAATGATGTTATAGTGGTAAACATAGCCTATAGACTTGGCGCCCTTGGGTTCATGTCTATAGATATTGCTGATATGCCTGGCAATGCTGGAATGATGGATCAAGTGTTTGCTCTGGAATGGGTCCAAAGAAATATTGCTAATTTTGGAGGAGATCCAAAAAAGGTGACAATATTTGGGCAATCGGCTGGTGCAGCAAGTGTTGGCCTTCACCTGATCTCTCCCCTCAGTCAGAACCTTTTCATCCGGGCCATCATGCAAAGTGGTGCACCAAGTAACTATTGGGTCTATAAACCACATTACATCAATCAAAGAACATCGTTTAAAATAGCTGACCGTCTGGGATGTGACCAAGGTGACTCAGTACAAATTTTAGAATGCTTGCTTTCAGCTCCCGCTGATGGCTTCATACAACCGGAACTTTTACAAAATGGTGGAGTGATAGTGGATGGAAAGTTTATGATGGAGCCCCCAAATGATGCAATGGAGAATGGAAATTTCAAAAAGGTCAAAATTATAACTGGTCCAACTGCAAATGAAGGAAGTCTATTTTTACCGCTGTTTCTTCCCGAATATTTCAATAAACCTGATCCCACTGTCAATAGTTCTCAGTTTATTGACAGTATCGAGAAACTGTTTGAATTTAATCCAAATCTTAATGGAACCAGCCAAGCCGGCATAAATGCCCTGCTCTTTGAATATACAAACTGGGAGGATATTGAGGATGTGGATGCCAATATTCAGCAACTAGACTATGCCTTTGGCGATTCTGCAATTGTATGTGGTGTCCAGAGAACTGCTGATCTTTTTGCAGAAGCTGATCAAGATGTGTATTTCTATCAATTTACACACAGATATGAACACCACATCACACCAGAATGGATGGGGGTCATACATGGGGATGATTTTATAGTCGTATTTGGTGTTCCTTATACTGACTATCCACTCTTCAATTTTACAAGTGAAGAAAGGCAATTGTCTTTTGAGATAATGAAACATTTGGCCAATTTTGCTAAAACAGGGTATGTAAAATGAAGTTATTTATTTGATCTCAGTATGCAGAAACATCTCTCTGGGGATTATTTTCAATTAGATTTGGGAATAAGAGATTTTCTTGAAGATGCAAGTGTACAACAAACAACTTTGGGAAATATGAGACTTTCTTAAATTGCAACTAATGTAAATATATCTATACAATTTACAATGTATTTGTCTATTCCCTTCTAATCAGTCACATATATATAGTCTGTACTTAACTCGTTCTCTCATACCATAACAATGTCATGTATTATACATCTGTTGGTCAGAGATCCAAACACTGATGATAATGGAGAGGTGATGGAATCTAAGTGGCCAGTCTACACCAAAGGCATACGTGAATACAAGGATTTCAATGCAGAGTGGATGTATGAACCAGAGAGTATCAAATCTGGCAGCCTTAGGCCACATCAGTGTGGTTTGTTTCAACATTATCTGCCCCAAGTTGAAGGTAAGACTTAAAAGGTGTTGATTTATATCTTATAACAAGGCAAATGAAACATGACATATTTAGTTTAAAGGCAAACCAGCTAGAAGGATCCACTCATTTAAGTATCGGGGCACCATGAGAAAATGGAGAAAATTTTAATCCCCATCAAGAGGGATCTCCCCTTGTATGGAAGTAAAAACCAACACATAAAAACATAGAATTGTTTTGTACATAAAAAGAACTCTGCACTCTGCACCAAAAATTACAATATTGGAGAGACCACAGGCCATGGTGCAGTTCGTAAGAGTGCCAGCTTATTAGCACGAGTTCTTCTGTGGTGATCCAAAGGTCATGGGTTTGATCCCTGGTCATGCTGAGATTGAAATCATGATACAGTTTATCATATGAGTTGACTCCCATGCCTCAAGGATTAACCCGTTGTCCTTATGAATCTGTGACCAGTTGGGTTGTCACCCCAAGGACCTGCAACATGACAATTCAGTGAAAAAACACTATATCTGCTGCAAGTAGCTATAGGTCAAATTTCTGATATGTTGAAAGTGATATAAAACTACAAACTAACAAAGTATATTGTAGGAACATATGTTAAAGGAGCAAAAAAGATTAATATCCCAACTCATATTAAAGTACTTGTTATATATTTTTCAGCTGGATGCCCCTGATGTGGAGGAGTTGATGTTCAACTATATAGACGATAAAGATGATTGTGGAAATCTAATAATTTTGGAGCATTCAATAAGAAATGCTGCAATCTATGGAGTTCACAATATTTTTATGAAATCTATTTTAAACAAATATACATTGATAGATAATAATATCCCACCATAATTTAACACTTTAGTATTCTGATATTGAAACCAATTCTGTGAATTAAGCCAATTTTCAAGACTAATTAAAACTCTGATATTGGGTTCTATTATGTACAGCAAAATAAAATATCAACTAGGCATGTGTGGATCATTATTTATTTTTTCATATTATTTAATATTAAAAATCAAGTGAAAAATATAATTAAAAAAAGTTTTAACTTGATAACACAAAGACTGCTTTGAAAATGATCAGATGCAGTTAGTTTTATGTGTAAAACTAGAAAGTTATTGTCTTTCACACCATCCATAAAATAATCTTACAGATAATTCCTAAAAGATTTGAGGCCCCGGGCTGTGGCACAGTTGGTTAGAGCGCCAGCTTGTTAGCACCAGCTCCTCTGTGGTGATCCAAAGGTTGTGGGTTCGATCCCCGGCCATGCCGAGATTGAATTCATAATTCAATTTCCCATATGAGCTGAGGCCCTTGCCTAAAGGGTTAACCCATTGTTCTTGTAAATCTGTGACTGGGTGGGTTGTCATGCCAAGGACCTGCGACATGACAATTCAGTAAGGCAGCACTATATCTGTTATAAGTAGGTCTCATCACGAAATGACTGAAATAATGTTGAAAGTGATGTAAAACCCCAAACAAACAAACAAAGCTATTTCCATAATTATATTTGGTGTACACTCATTGGTGTGCTGTCACTGGAGATGTCATCTGACACCAAGGCTGGGCAGCTCCTGCCTTTTTTTCCACAAAATAACCACAGCACCCTCATCAACTAAATCTAATTTAAAACCTAATCTTTAATCGAACAGTTTTTACAAGGACTATGATTGCATATGATTGTCATTTAAAATCCTTGGACTCAAACTTACAGTTCGCCAAATGACAGTTTGCTAATGCAAAAATAGCTGGATTATATAGATTACTATTGTAGTAACATGTGCCTGGAATGAAATAAAATAATTTCATGTTATATTTTTAGATATTGTGATAAATTGTTAAGTGTATTTTACGGGTGTTGGTAGTGAGTGTCCTCTAGTGGCAGATTTTCTGAGGGAACTGCTTCCTTTTTATGCCAAAATGGAACGTTTTCAAAAAAGTACGGGAAAAATGCTCAACTGTCAAAAAAGCTCCCTTTTCATTAAAACTTTCAGGTCATGAAATTACATTTTATGATATTTATTATTATAATAAAATTATTGATTTATTATTTGAAAATCACATTGGCATTTCTTTGATTATATCGAAAGCTTCATATCTTTTTAAACCATAAAAAGTGGCGTAGTAATATATCACTGCTCCAAAATTATTTTTGTCAAAATGGTAAAGGGAAAAAGTTCTGCAGATTGTGGGACCACAATAAAGTGGATTTCCACTTTCAGATGTGAAAGGAGGTGAAAATGAGTTCACAGATTTACAGATTCACAGATTTACAAGGACAACAGGTTAACCCTTTTGGCACGGGCCTCAGCACGTATGTGAAATTGTATGGCTGGGGATCGAACCCACGACCTTTGGATCACCAAAGAGGAACTGGTGCTAATAAGCTAGTGCTCAAACCAACTGCACCATGGCCTGTGGCCTTGCAAACAGAAAACAAATGTTTGTGTAGCTTCTCATTTGTGTTCTGTCTGCAATACATCCGTTTTGTCAATGTATGTTCATATTTTTATGCTTTCTGCGTGTATTTTCTCCTGAATACTTTCGTTCTATATCTGTGTTCATCCGTATTGTTCACTTTGGTCTTGTCCTCTTGCTTTTTTCGACTAGTGCATATCTCATTTGTTCCTTCAAAGAGCACAAATTCAAACAAAAGCAAACGTGCAAAACTTTAGAAATATTCCACTCCGCAACTCCGTTAAGCCTGTTCACTACAGTGAGACCAAGCCTTGAAATAAAGAAGATCTTCAAAAATGATGACATGGGTGTGAATACTTTCTTGCATAATAATATTTATTCAATATTTATGTTTAAATCAATATTTGATAATAATTTTGACTTGCATGCAAGGTGTTATATTTACATAAGGCAACTGTATTAGATTTGTATTTAAGGCGCTTGTATTAGATTTGTATTTAAGGCGCTTGCATTAGATTTGTATTTAAGGCGACTGTATTAGATTTATATTTAAGGCTACTGTATTAAATTTGTATTTAAAGGCGACTGAATTTCCACAACTTGATGCTAATTTGACCACTTTGCCATCTGGAATGGCATTTTATTGTTATATTTGCATGCATGTACCATCTTCCGAACAGTGCAGCCGTCTTTTCCTATTATTTTTCCACCACCATTCTGAGGTAATATGATGATCTCTTCCAGTTGTTTATTCTTTTATAGATTGTTGGCCTTAGAGTATCCCCATTCCATTACATTCTTATGGGAGCCTGTTTCAGGAATCTGAGGGTTCAGGAAACTGGCAGGTCTCACTGGCCTCTCATCCTCATTGGAACCTATGTCCAATGGTGCCTCTGTATTGTCTCCATTTGCCATTTTGGGTTTGATGTTATCATCTTCTCTGACCAAAGAGCCAAAGAAAGCATTAATTGTGATATGTGAGAAGTCACCCAAAGTTTTAGTCCTAGCCTGACCGTTTTCTAAAATGTAACAGTAATGCTTTTCGCCAGAGCTGACGATTGAAATTGTTTAAGGCATGCGATTGATCACTGTCCAGTGCATGACAATTTTCCCCCCAACAGTCATATTCTCCTTCCCATAGTGTTTGAGTGGTGGTTCAATTAAGGCATGTTATATAGGCACGCACCCAAGTCCTTAATGAGTTTGACCCTTTGTCCTCATCCCTGGTTGGTGTTCGATCCTCTCGCCAGTGATCTTCCGTTTCGGCCTGGTAAGCATGCACACCAATATGCTCTGCGTCATCTCTCATATGGGGATATGTTAGTGTCTCTGATAATGTCTATGAATGTCTATAAACGTCTATGAAATATCATATATGTTCGCCTTCCTTGTATGTAGGCAATCCGTGTCCCACAATATAAGGTATGTTTTAAAATATGGAATCTCAAAGTGCTGAAACTCATTTGATCACATATTCTGAAATTCAGTAAATTGAAATCAGTGCATGAATGCCTATTTCGTGCCTTTTCCCTGGTGTAATGGATTTCCACTTCTCCAAATTTCAAGATCATTCTTTTCAACAGTGAACAGACAAAGCCATTTATATTTTATCACACTTTGGTTAAGAAATAAATGAGCATTGATTTCACTTTCATGTACTGGTTGAATAACAAACTAATCATCACATGCAGTATCAAAACTAAAATATATAATACTTATCTGTAAGCTCAGATGTTTTGTTGATGACAACTGACAATTCTCAAGTCAAGAATTTGTTTTGAGATATTTTTTTTCTTAAATTTATATCTAAATCAAACAAGAATTACTATCATGAGTCAATACATACATATTTCTGTTGGAAAGTTGCAATTTAGATTTTCGTTCGAAATTATACATATCCACATCTTGAATTCCTGGCCTCCAGTTCACATAATAGGCATGTCTCATTTCATGCCTGCGGTGATATTTTAGAGACCATCTATAAACCACTGTGTTATGCAAACTTTATGTGATGCAAGGCACAGCAATACTGATCTATTGTTGGCTAGAGAAACTTTGCTATATTTTGATAAATTATATTTGTGTAAACAATAAGCAGGCAAAGTTTATTACCAGCCTTGAAAGTTGTTATAATCATAATAAATAATAAATGAATCATCATTTCCTAATAAATAATAAATAAATTTCATGTGCATTTCATATGCAAAGAGTACATTTAAACGACCAATGGCAATGAACATGACTCATAAATGACTTAAAAACTCCTGCATCAGAACACAACTCATAACTGAAGAAGTGATGCAGCAATAATATATGATATATCATTTATTGCTATATACTATCTATCAGTGATTATTCTTTATTACCTTAAAACTATCAGAACATGAACAATAATGAAATTCTTGTTCAATTTAATCAAAAATGAACTTCTTGTTCAATTTCATGAAATATAGCTACAATTGGAATTCATGCTGCTGCAGTTCTTTAGCTAAGAGCTGAGGCCACGGGCCGTGGCGCAGTTGGTTAGAGCGCCAGCTTATTAGCGCCAGTTCCTCCGTGGTGATCCAAAGGTCGTGGGTTCGATCCCTGGCCATGCCGAGATTGAATTCATGATTCAATTTCACACATGAGCTGAGGCCTGTGCCTAAAGGGTTAGCCTGTTGTCCTTGTAAATCTGTGACCGGGTGGGTTGTTATGTCAAGGACCTGCGACATGACAATACAGTGAGGCAGCACTATATCTGCTACAAGTAGGTCTCATCACGAAATGACTGAAATAATGTTGAAAGTGATGCAAAACCCCAAACAAACAAAATTAGCTAAGAGCTGCCACCTGGTGTGCTTACTAGTCATCTGAACATGACCTCAATAAGCAAACTCAGTTGTGATAACAAGTACACATGCAGATACACGAATAGAACAATAAATTCTCACTTCATTGAAAAGAAAAGATGAAGGCTATTCTTTAAATATTAAAAGTTGTGTTATATCTGGTTACATGGTGTCCTTTTCAGTATCATGTCCTAGAAAGAGTTCATCTCATCTGATAAACACATATATAATGTCAACAATGATTTGACACTTTATGAAGGTTATTCACATATCAGGTGCATACTAATTTTTGGTTTTTCTGAATTTGCAAAGTAAATGAAATAGATTATATACATATGGTTTTAATTTGATAAGAACATTGACGATCTCATCATCCAGTGTAAATTATTCCTACAATAGATAAAAATTAAAGCAGAGTATTAACCATCCCTAGGTACCCTCATGCAAAAAGAATGGGTCAATAAGATCAACATCATATCTCAAAATCAACATCATATCTCAATAAGATATGCTTAGAGTATATATAGATAGTATACAACATCTACCTCTGAAATATTGCAAGTCTAATTACTGAGATCTCATTCCAATATGATTTTGGCATTTTTGTTATTCTTTTTGGTGGAGATTAATGCTAAGGAGGTGATCTTCACCGAAGTAGTAGATACAGAATATGGTCCAGTCCGAGGAGAGAAGAGAGTTCTTAACGAGGATGTTGGAATTGTGAATGTCTTTCTGGGAATACCTTATGCTGCTCCGCCAATAGGAGAACTTCGTTTTCGTCATCCTGTGTCCCCCGCTCCATGGATTAATGTCTATAATGCCACAGAATTCCCCAACATTTGTATACAATCATTGCCCCCATACCCTATGGATGAAGACTGCCTTTACCTCAGCATATTTGCTCCTGATAATGAGGGCACAAATAAACCAGTGATGGTTTGGATTCATGGAGGTGCATTCACAACGGGCGATATCAATCAATACAATGGCGGATATCTTGCTGCTTTCAATGATGTTATAGTGGTTAACATAGCCTATAGACTTGGCGCCCTTGGGTTCATGTCTATAGATATTGCTGATATGCCTGGCAATGCTGGAATGATGGATCAAGTGTTTGCTCTGGAATGGGTCCAAAGGAATATTGCTAATTTTG
Organism: Amphiduros pacificus; assembly: GCA_949316495.1. Classification (NCBI taxonomy): domain Eukaryota; kingdom Metazoa; phylum Annelida; class Polychaeta; order Phyllodocida; family Hesionidae; genus Amphiduros; species Amphiduros pacificus. Next base: position 13,871,743 of record OX439010.1, read on the forward strand.
GAGGAGATCCAAAGAAGGTGACAATATTTGGGGAATCGGCTGGTGCAGCAAGTGTTGGCCTTCACCTGATCTCTCCCCTCAGTCAGAACCTTTACATCCGGGCCATCATGCAAAGTGGTGCACCAAGTAACCACTGGGCTTATAAACCACATCACATCAATTTAAGATCATCATTCGAAATAGCTAACAGTCTAGGTTGCAACCACAGTGATTCGGTGCAAATTTTAGAATGTTTGCTCTCAGTCCCTGCTGATGGCTTCATCCAGTCAGAATTTTTCCAAGATGTTGGAGTGATAGTGGATGGAAAGTTTATGATGGAGCCCCCAAATGATGCAATGGAGAATGGAAATTTCAATAAGGTCAAAATATTAATTGGTTCAAATGCAAATGAAGGCAGTGTATTTTTACTGCTACTTCTTCCAGAATATTTCAATAAACCTGAACCCACTGTCAATAGTTCTCAGTTTATTGACAGTATCGAGAAACTGTTTGAATTTAATCCAAATCCTGATGGAACCTCCCAAGCTGGTATCAATGCTCTGCTATTTGAATACACAAACTGGGAGGATATTGAGGATGTGGATGCCAACATCCAGCAACTGGACTATGCCTATGCTGATTCTGCATTTGTCTGTGGAGTCCAGAGAACTGCTGATCTTTATGCAGAGGCTGACCAAGACGTGTTTTTCTATCAATTTACACACAGATATGAACACCACATCACACCAGAATGGATGGGGGTCATACATGGTGATGATTTGGCAGTCGTCTTTGGTTTTCCTTTTTCTGACTTTTCACTCTTCAATTTTACAAGTGAAGAAAGGCAATTATCTTTTGAGATAATGAAGCACTGGTCCAATTTCGCTAAGACTGGGTATGTAAAATAGAATTATTAATTTGGACTCAATATGCAGAAACATCTTCCTGGAGATCATTTTCAATTAGATTTGTGACAAAAGAGATTTTCTTAAAGATGCAAGTGTATAACATGAAGACAGATTTTTATCTACCACTGCTTTTTAACATGGTGGATAAAACAAATATACATTTAGTAGATGGCAAATAAGTAAAGATATATTACTCTGGTTACATTGCACATCATGTTTACTGTTCTAAATTTTGACATATTTTGTTGTCTATTTCAATTTCTCCTTGGTTTTACCATTGAGTCTCTTCTAGTCTTGTTGGTTTTATCTTGGAGTATAGTGATACATTGCAAATTTTGATACCATGTTTACTGTATTCTATAGTTTGCTGTCTGTTTTACAATGTAAATGTATTTATACAACAGTTTACAATGCATGCAGCTATTGGCATTGATATACTGATGTGATGTAAAGATATCTGTCTTTCACCCGTTGATTCCATTAAATTACCTGTGTAATACTCATATTATAACAATGCCATACATAATATATCTGTTGGTCAGAGATCCAAACATTGATGATAATGGAGAGGTGATGGAATCTAAGTGGCCAGTCTACACCAAGGGTATTCGTGAATACAAGGATCTCAATGCAGAGTGGATGTATGAACCTGAGAGTATTAAATCTGGCAGCATCAGATCACATCAGTGTGCTTTCTTTCAACATTATCTGCCCCAAGTTGAAGGTAAGAAAACTTCAATGCCATAAAAAGGGTTATTTGATATCTTATTTTCTCATAATATTTAGAATGTCAGACATATTGATATTTAGATCAAGTCAAATAAGAGTTGGTTTTCAGTTTGTTCTATCTAAGCATTAAGCAAATTACCCGGACCATTAATAACAGATATCTAATGCTGAGTGTTAGAATAGGCCTAAAGCATTGTTATTTAAGATTTACTGTGTCACTTAACTGAGATAAGAAAATATTTGAAAATAAATAGAATTAAAGCTTTCATGAAATAATGTAGGTCAAAGGCAATTTTACAGAGATTTGGGGTATGATATATGATCATGAAACTGTCATGGAAACAAGCTAATTTGCTGATATCAATCAAAATACACCTGCTTGAATTGTTCTGTTTTGCTGAAGGAGTTATGTACCATGAGTACAAACATGTAACAACTGATGAGGTCCATATGGGTGTTAGGCCTGTGCCAATATATTAATAGACAAATAGGCCTCTGGAAGCCAAATCACTATGGTGTCCCAATCTGAAGGTGCCCCCATTGTTAGCAAACGTTTATTAGGTCGGTGTTAGGATCAGCGGTTACAACATTTGGTCACAAGGATGAGTGTGTAAACATTAAATGTTCTGTAAAGATAGACTGTTGAAAATCAGATTTCATGAAAGCTTTGATATCGCAATACGTATCAATGTACTTGTTCTATATTGTTTCAGCCGGATGCCCCTGATGTGGAGGAATATATGTTAAAAGGCAATATTGTGAAAACTTTGTGCCTGTGCCACAATCTGTTGACAATATTTAACAAAAACTATTTTGACAGAAAATAATATCTAAAAAAAATGATTTAACACTCTAAGTTTCAGCTTTCCAAATTGATATGTTTTGTTGAAACCAATTTTGTAAATCAGCCAATTTTCAAGACCAATTACAAATCTGACATTGTATTCTATGATAGTATATGAAGTACAATAAAGTATATAAGCAAGAAATGCATGGATTATCATTTTTTCCGATAATTTAATATTTCAAAATCAAGTAAAGAACATAATCCATTTCATAAAGCTTTAATTTTATAACTCAAAGCCTCTATCGTTGTTGTATAGCTGCAGTAATTTTTTGTGTAAAATTAGAAAGTTATATTCTCTCACAGGAACCATAAGATAATTTCCTTATAACAAAGATTCTTCACTGTAATGTCTCATGTTATGTCCATAATTTTATCAGATGTACTCTCATTGGTTGTGCCGTCACTGGTGACGTCATCTTCTGACACCGAGGCTGGCAGCTCCTGTCGTTTACTCTGCAAATTAAACACTGCATCATTATTAACTACAGAAACAGACTAATCTTTGTATTGTTTTTTACACACGATAGTCTTGGTAAATTCAGGAAATTAAGCTGCGAGTTTGCCAATAAAGACAACTCTTTATGCAAACAAATATCTGCATAAACACATTACCCGTAAGTACATTAACACAGAAAAAATATAATAACAATAATTTATAATCCTGTAAAGCGATATATGAGATCAATTTTGCTGGGCAAAATATTGAAACTGCTGTAAACCAGACAAATTTATATTTATTATATACATTTATACATTTTTATTGACTTTATTTGCACTTTATTTTACCATCTTTCAAAAGAAGTGTTCTGAATGACTATAGAGATCTTCTCTCGAGAATGCTTTTGAGTAAAACAAATATACAGTACTGATGAGCGTGGGCGGGCCTTAATCAATTTTTTTTTTTTTGGGGGGGGGGGGGGGCAAAGAAAAAAATCTTGTGGGAAATATAGAAATATATAGGAATACGTAGGATTTCCAAACACCCTGGATATTCCATGTGCTTTCAATACATACCCTTGTGAGATTGTGCAGATACTGTCTGCGGTTGTTAAGTCCCTGAGCTAATCGTGACCACACTTGAGGTCGATATATCTTCAGTTCCTCGTGGTGTCGCTCTATCTGAACGCATAAAACATAAATATCTGGGACACGTGAAACACCAAAGGCCTCTAAAATGAAGTCTAAATGAGTACATGATATGCAAACGTGATATACAGCTGCATAAACCATAATATTTGCCTTTGTCATGAACTTTTCCAGATCTCTCATCTAAAACTTCTTATCTTGATGTGCTTGGCTGCATTAAAAGGGATGTTGACAATTTAAAATAAAACAGAAGACAACACACCTCATTGTAGAATCTCATTTTTTGTTCTGCTGTGACCTCTTTCAACCTCAGCCCAAGTTCCCATATTCCAGATCTGCTGGCTGCTAACCGCAAAATATCCTGGTTTTGTAGAAAAGTTTAAGTTTTACATAATTAACATTGTTTTTAATAGTCTGTGTCTTGATATCTTTAATATTAATTAAGTAATATTTTGCTAGCCTTGTGAGTGCTATGAGATTTACAGAAGTTATGAGGTACTCACATTGAAGTAGGTCTGTGCTAGCCTGGTGAGTGTTTTGAGATTTACAATATTAACGAGGTACTCACATTGAAGTAGGTCTGTGCTAGCCTATTGAGTGTTTTGAGATTTAAAATATTAGCGAGGTACTCACATTGAAGTAGGTCGGTGCTAGCCTTGTGAGTGTTATGAGATTTACAGAAGTAATGAGGTACTCACATTGAAGTAGGTCTGTGCTAGTCTGGTGAGTGTTATGAGATTTACAGAAGTAATGAGGTACTCACATTGAAATAGGTCTGTGCTAGTATGGTGAGTGTTTTAAGGTTTACAGAAGTAATGAGGTACTCACGTTGAAGTAGGTCTGTGCTAGCCTTGTGAGTATTATGAGATTAACAATATTAACGAGGTACTCACATTGAAGTAGGTCTGTGCTAGTCTGGTGAGTGTTATGAGATTTGCAGAAGTAATGAGGTACTCACATTGAAGTAGGTCTGTGCTAGCCTGGTGAGTGTTATGAGATTTACAATATTAACGAGGTACTCACATTGAAGTAGGTCTGTGCTAGCCTTGTGAGTGTTATGAGATTTACAGAAGTAATGAGGTACTCACATTGAAGTAAGTCTGTGCTAGCCTTGTGAGTGTTTTGAGATTTACAGAAGTAATGAGGTACTCACATTGAAGTAGGTCTGTGCTAGCCTGGTGAGTATTATGAGATTTACAGAAGTAATGAGGTACTCACATTGAAGTAGGTCTGTGCTAGCCTGGTGAGTATTATGAGATTTACAGAAGTAATGAGGTACTCACATTGAAGTAGGTCTGTGCTATCCTGGTGAGTATTATGAGATTTACAGAAGTAATGAGGTACTCACATTGAAGTAGGTCTGTGCTAGCCTATTGAGTGTTATGAGATTTACAGAAGTAATGAGGTACTCACATTGAAGTAGGTCTGTGCTAGCCTTGTGAGTGTTATGAGATTTACAGAAGTAATGAGGTACTCACATTGAAGTAGGTCTGTGCTAGCCTGGTGAGTGTTATGAGATTGACATAAGTAATGAGGTACTCACATTGAAGTAGGTCTGTGCTAGCCTTGTGAGTGTTATGAGATTTACAGAAGTAATGAGGTACTCACATTGAAGTAGGTCTGTGCTATCCTGGTGAGTATTATGAGATTTACAGAAGTAATGAGGTACTCACATTGAAGTAGGTCTGTGCTATCCTGGTGAGTGTTATGAGATTTACAGAAGTAATGAGGTACTCACATTGAAGTAGGTCTGTGCTAGCCTATTGAGTGTTATGAGATTTACAGAAGTGATGAGGTACTCACATTGAAGTAGGTCTGTGCTAGCCTGGTGAGTGTTATGAGATTTACAGAAGTGATGAGGTACTCACATTGAAGTAGGTCTGTGCTATCCTGGTGAGTGTTATGAGATTTACAGAAGTAATGAGGTACTCACATTGAAGTAGGTCTGTGCCGGTGAGTGCTTGGTTCCTCTCCGGGCTTGAGACAACATTTCCTGTGCAGTATATTGCATTCTTGTTGGATTTTCATTGATACTCTCTGAGGCCCAAACCATCGATGAATCTTCTACAGAAATATATCATATTCATAAAAGATATTGCATTACAATGCTGAATACAGACATTTCATAGATTAGAATATTAACAATATCCTGAACAGTTTGTTTTCACAGAAGAGGACCTGTCCCACTTAAAGAGAAGCGTACTTCAATGGCCAGTATGGGGATTAAAATTGCCTTAAAACTTGAATGAAAGGTCTAGATTTATCCTCATGAATCTGGCTGATTTTTCTTGATGAAATAACAAGGCATGTAGCTAAATGGTATACACTGTACAGCTTTTCAATATTATGGATGTAAATATTGCATTCTGATGAGTACCTTTGTTTTTGGAGGTGGGAAGAAACAATCCATGCACATATATCACGATATATATACCTTATTGAAACATCACATGATATGTTATAACTTTTACATAAAATGGAATCCATAATGACCATAGATACTGTGGGCCATTGCTATAGCCGATATCAACCATAGTGACCACAGATACTGTGGACCATTGATATAGCCGATATCAACCATAGTGACCATAGATACTGTGGACCATTGATATAGCCGATATCAACCATAGTGACCATAGATACTGTGGGTCATTGCTATAGCCGATATCAACCATAGTGACCATAGATACTGTGGACCATTGATATAGCCGATATCAACCATAATGACCATAGATACTGTGGACCATTGATATAGCCGATATCAACCATAGTGACCATAGATACTGTGGACCATTGATATAGCCGATATCAACCATAGTGACCATAGATACTGTGGACCATTGATATAGCCGATATCAACCATAGTGACCATAGATACTGTGGGTCATTGCTATAGCCGATATCAACCATAGTGACCATAGATACTGTGGACCATTGATATAGCCGATATCAACCATAGTGACCATAGATACTGTGGACCATTGATATAGCCGATATCAACCATAGTGACCATAGATACTGTGAACCATTGATATAGCCGATATCAACCATAGTGACCATAGATACTGTGGACCATTGCTATAGCCGATATCAACCATAGTGACCATAGATACTGTGGACCATTGATATAGCCGATATCAACCATAGTGACCATAGATACTGTGGGTCATTGCTATAGCCGATATCAACCATAGTGACCATAGATACTGTGGACCATTGATATAGCCGATATCAACCATAGTGACCATAGATACTGTGGACCATTGATATAGCCGATATCAACCATAGTGACCATAGATACTGTGGACCATTGATATAGCCGATATCAACCATAGTGACCATAGATACTGTGGACCATTGATATAGCCGATATCAACCATAGTGACCATAGATACTGTGGACCATTGATATAGCCGATATCAACCATAGTGACCATAGATACTGTGGGCCATTGCTATAGCCGATATCAACCATATGACCATAGATACTGTGGGCCATTTCTATAGCCGATATCAACCATATGACCATAGATACTGTGGGTCATTGCTATAGCCGATATCAACCATATGACCATAGATACTGTGGGCCATTGCTATAGCCGATATCAACCATAGTGACCATAGATACTGTGGACCATTGATATAGCCGATATCAACCATAGTGACCATAGATACTGTGGGCCATTGCTATAGCCGATATCAACCATAGTGACCATAGATACTGTGGACCATTGATATAGCCGATATCAACCATAGTGACCATAGATACTGTGGGTCATTGCTATAGCCGATATCAACCATATGACCATAGATACTGTGGGCCATTGCTATAGCCGATATCAACCATAGTGACCATAGATACTGTGGGCCATTGCTATAGCCGATATCAACCATAGTGACCATAGATACTGTGGGCCATTGCTATAGCCGATATCAACCATAGTGACCATAGATACTGTGGACCATTGATATAGCCGATATCAACCATATGACCATAGATACTGTGGGCCATTGCTATAGCCGATATCAACCATAGTGACCATAGATACTGTGGACCATTGATATAGCCGATATCAACCATAGTGACCATAGATACTGTGGGCCATTGCTATAGCCGATATCAACCATAGTGACCATAGATACTGTGGACCATTGATATAGCCGATATCAACCATAGTGACCATAGATACTGTGGGTCATTGCTATAGCCGATATCAACCATATGACCATAGATACTGTGGGCCATTGCTATAGCCGATATCAACCATAGTGACCATAGATACTGTGGACCATTGATATAGCCGATATCAACCATAGTGACCATAGATACTGTGGACCATTGATATAGCCGATATCAACCATAGTGACCATAGATACTGTGGGCCATTGATATAGCCGATATCAACCATAGTGACCATAGATACTGTGGGCCATTGCTATAGCCGATATCAACCATAGTGACCATAGATACTGTGGGTCATTGCTATAGCCGATATCAACCATAGTGACCATAGATACTGTGGACCATTGCTATAGCCGATATCAACCATAGTGACCATAGATACTGTGGACCATTGATATAGCCGATATCAACCATAGTGACCATAGATACTGTGGGTCATTGCTATAGCCGATATCAACCATATGACCATAGATACTGTGGGCCATTGCTATAGCCGATATCAACCATAGTGACCATAGATACTGTGGGCCATTGCTATAGCCGATATCAACCATAGTGACCATAGATACTGTGGGCCATTGCTATAGCCGATATCAACCATATGACCATAGATACTGTGGGCCATTTCTATAGCCGATATCAACCATATGACCATAGATACTGTGGGTCATTGCTATAGCCGATATCAACCATATGACCATAGATACTGTGGGCCATTGCTATAGCCGATATCAACCATATGACCATAGATACTGTGGGCCATTGCTATCGCCGATATCAACCATATGACCATAGATACTGTGGGCCATTGCTATAGCCGATATCAACCATATGACCTAAGCTCTTGATTTAAAATTTTATCCCGCCTCCAAATTTAATGGACTTTATAGTTAGTTACCAAGTGCCTCAAAATCCTTTTGCACATTTGATTCTCTTCGTACTCATTAAAATTATATATCTCTTAATATGCTAAACATAGCTAATAAAATGTAATAATAATGACCGCAAGATGAGTTTGTATACAAAAAAAGTGCTTTCCTTGGTTATAAACTTAAAATATGTTCAGACCAATATTTCAGAAGAGATATTGCAATATAGCTTTGTTTTATTTCATATGAAAGGCAGTGCTTCCAACTGGGACATACCAATATATTTAATATTAGGTGAATATCGCTACTGTCAATACAAAGGCGTGTGAAGAATGTTTCCCACTGTCAAAAATATTCTCCAAGTTTATCTTTGAGTGAGTGTAAAATAATGCAGGTGAAAAATATTTAACCTTAAACAATATAAGAAAAAAAACATGACCATTTAAAATGTTTTAGGGAAATATCAGTGACAAATGGCAAAGTTATAAATAGATTTTTTGTTCATAGGTCAAAATGTGCGATAAAGATTTACCTGAGGCCATCTGAGGTGTCTCTATCACTTTGACAGTGTTGGTAATGAGGGCAGCTCGTGTCCTCTCAACAGGACTGGACAGCTGACCAATCACAATAGGTGTTTGTGCCGCTGTGTTCCATGACGTGATCACTGGCGCCACCTGGCAACAGACAACATTGGTAGGTTCCAAACTCACTTTGCTTCTTTTATTGGGCGGTTCACTTGAGGTAGTGAGTTTTTTTGGTGACGAGTAGTCGATACCGTTAGGAGTATCTGATGTGTCTTTAGGTTTGCATGTATCTGAGTTTTCCCTCCTGGGGACCGGCTGGTGCCAGGAATACTTTGTATCTTGTCCATATTCACGCACTTCCTCTGGGATAATCAAAACACAATCTTCACTATCTGCTTCTTCCTTTGTATCCACTGCTCCGGGGTCAGGCTTCATCTTCCTCTTCGCTGTTTCTCTGTGAATTATATTCATAGGAAATGTCCTTGGGGATCTGGACGTTGTGTGTTCATGGGATACAAACGGCAGTGGCGACATCTGGTGAGAGCCGTATGTCCATCTTCTCGGACTTTCTGGTGACAACTCTCGTCTTCTCTCGCTCTGAACAATAGTTTCTGTGATCTGAGTAACGACAGCGCCCTCTAGGTCGGTAGTGATACAGACGGTTCCTTCTATTTTTAGCTTCTTTAAGAAAGGTGCTTTGTTTTCACACACTCTCATGATGGCATCTTTCAGCAAGCCTTGGAGCTGTTGCAAATGGGGCCCGACTGTTTTCATTGAAATAATATCCTGAAAAAAAAAAAATCTTTAGAAAAAAAAAAAAAAATATTATAATGGTCACAACAGAATAGGAATGACACCTCCAAATTCTAACCACTGAATTATTGTTCAGGTCATATATATTAAAACAAACGAAGTATCTATTTATTCATATCATTGATATCATATATTAAAACAAAATAAGCTGTCTATCTATATCATTGACAGGAAATTGATTTTAATATGTATGACTATGTGTGAGGATGGGGGACTTTACCGTTTTCCAGATATAGCGGTGGTCTTTATATTCAAGTATAAATTTGAACAAATATAATGAGCCATTAGTCGTAATATATGCTTATTTTTATGATTTCTTTTTATCAGTAATTTTGATAATTGACAGCATTTAGTTGGAAACAAAGATGTACGTGCTCAGCGCTAATCTCACAGGCATGGGAATTAATTCCACATGTATATGTATATGTATATATATATATATATATATATATATATATATATATATATATATATATATATATATATATATATATATATATATATATATATATATATATATATATATATATATATATGATTAAAGTCAAATACACTGATGATGGTCAATTTATGTATATATACTATATTACATTGTACCTACATTCATAAAACAATGTAACTCATAGTCCTGGTATCACTACGACTTCTTCTATATCAAAAATTTATTGATTAATCTATCACTTAAAAAGTAAAAACTAAAATCATATATTTTGGATGCCTTTCCTTCCGTTTAGACTTAAGACACAATGCCCTAAGCCACATACAGTTACTTCCTTGAGATTTTCACAAGAAAATTTGGCATTAAAGCAGAAGTCTGTCTGATCCATCGGGGTGTACATTATATAAGAGAGGGTCTATTTTTAGCTGAATGACCAGTGTGAACGACAGACCTGCCTGCAACTAATACATGAAATCGACTCTGACTATTACAATATTGCGCCTATGTATGTGACTTGACTCACCGTCATGATGAGGTAGGTCCGGTATCTGAGATGCCAACAGTTAAATATGATCCACCTTTCTACCAGTCAATTATAACATTCTGGGCACCCTCATTATTTCATGAAGCAGCATTTCATGTGGAGACACTATGAAATCAATATGACCTTGGTCACGTGCCGCTCAGCCTCTTCGTGAATAATTATCTAGTGCGCATGCTCGGCGGAGGTAGACGTCGATTTCATGAATAGATTGGCACTGAAATACTCCTGGCTGCTGGCGCTCTGCCAGCTCATTGAATTTCATGACACCAGAGGCTTGAATTTTAATGCATTTTAATGCATTTCAAGTATATAATTTCAAAGTCTCATCGCACAGACTTTATTGGCACAGAAACTTAAATGAATAGCAAAACAGTCTTTGGCAGCGGTAAGGCTTTAGTTGCTTGAGTAGTTTGAGTCATTGTTCTATTCTTTGCCACGTGTAGTGTAGTTTTTGTCCAATTAAACTTGAGAGCGATGCAGTGTTAATTGCGTCCTTTAGGAACTCACTCCTGACATTCACCAGAGACAGACATTAACTTTGAGAGCACCAACATATGTTTTGGTCTCTATGTCTCAGGACTTGAAATATGAAATATGTTTGCTGAGATATATTTGTTCCCTATGTGAATCTAATAAGTGTGTTTTGTAGACGGGGACGTTATCTTTTTAATTATGTTGAAGATGGTGAACTTTAGGCCAGATTAACCAATCGCCTTCAATTGCCACATGTCCCTGGGGGGTCCTCCACACATGTACCACGGTTTCCCGGTTGCTCCAGCCCTTAAGCATTGTTGAAATGTAGATTGATCAAATTATGATTCATAAATGTATGTATGTAAATGATATATATCTAGAATATTAGCAATACATGCATAATAGCATAATACACTTTATGCACTTGATATGTTTCTGTGAGCAATATATGCTTTATGATTTAAATGATGTAGAGAGGGTTTCAAAATAATCTAATCGGATTTCTCTTTCCATAACTGTCTGAGTGAACTTTCCGTTTAAGTGTGTTGAGTTTATTTAAGTTATTTAACTTCTTGGTTGTTAAACTATGACCTCTAGTTGGCAAAATCTTAGAGTATGATAAATGGAGTTCTCCATTCATTTTATTATTATTATTTATTATTCAATTAACCTTGTTCAGTACTTGCTTTAATATGGAAAATATGATTGCATATATAGAAAATTTCGGTTTTTATCCGGTTTTTTAGAATTTAACGAATATATAAAACAGAAAATATTTTACAGTATTATAATGTAATCATGATTTTAAAATTGAAATATCAATTTATGAAAGCAGTTTATATTGTTACTTTAGCCACTGTTGGAAAAAGGTTGGTGATATTTCTTCACTTATCAAAATAAAATGATATATATAATATGATATTCCAGTCAGTGGTTAGAGACGTTCAATGACCAATATCCAATTTAAATTGTTTCTATTTTTAATGTGAAATATTCTAGAGGGATTTCTTTAGCAATTAACAACCACAGATAAGTAATCACCCCTCACATTTATATCATTAATGACAGGAGAGGCGTTTTATGGGTTATAAATAGCGATGCTAACATGTGCAATTATGTAAATTATGTTTTTGAAAACAGCGATCGATTCATTCCTAACCACATTTGGCTTACCATACTCTATCTATTAACATCATATGATTAACTCATTGAGGATAAATGCTTGATGCAAAACTATGATAACTCGACTCTTCTGGTTGGTAATCCAGTAAGTAACAAGTTTGTTGGTAATCCAGTAAGTAACAAGTTTGACTTTGCAGAAAGTCTTCTAGCCATGTCAAGTGTGCAGATGTTTTTTGTGGAAAACTATTTAGGATAATGCAGAAAGAGTTCAGGGATATGAAGAACAAGTTCGTACTATGGAGAGAGAGAGAGTCAGCACCATATAGGGCGAGTCAATACAATACAGAAGGAATGAGCTTAAAGCAGGAGTCAGGATGAGTAAGCATTATGCAGTAGGGGACAGCACCTTGCAGGGTGAGTAAGCATTATGCAGGATGGGACAGCACCTTGCAGGGAGAGTAAGCATTATGCAGGACGGGACAGCACCTTGCAGGATGAGTAAGCATTATGCAGGAGGGGACAGCACCTTGCAGGGAGAGTAAGCATTATGCAGGAGGGGACAGCACCTTGCAGGGAGAGTAAGCATTATGCAGTAGGGGACAGCACCTTGCAGGGAGAGTAAGCATTATGCAGGATGGGACAGCACCTTGCAGGGAGAGTAAGCATTATGCAGAATGGGACAGCACCTTGCAGGGAGAGTAAGCATTATGCAGGATGGGACAGCACCTTGCAGGGAGAGTAAGCGTTATGCAGTAGGGGACAGCACCTTGCAGGGAGAGTAAGCATTATGCAGGATGGGACAGCACCTTGCAGGGAGAGTAAGCAATATGCAGGAGGGGACAGTACCTTGCAGGGTGAGTAAGCAATATGCAGGATGAGACAGCACCTTGCAGGGAGAGTAAGCATTATGCAGTAGGGGACAGCACCTTGCAGGGTGAGTAAGCATTATGCAGGATGGGACAGCACCTTGCAGGGAGAGTAAGCATTATGCAGGATGGGACAGCACCTTGCAGGGAGAGTAAGCATTATGCAGTAGGGGACAGCACCTTGCAGGGAGAGTAAGCATTATGCAGTAGGGGACAGCACCTTGCAGGGAGAGTAAGCATTATGCAGTAGGGGACAGCACCTTGCAGGGTGAGTAAGCATTATGCAGTATAGGACAGCACCTTGCAGGGAGAGTAAGCATTATGCAGAATGGGACAGCACCTTACAGGGAGAGTAAGCATTATGCAGGATGGGACAGCACCTTGCAAGGAGAGTAAGCATTATGCAGGAGGGGACAGTACCTTGCAGGGAGAGTAAGCAATATGCAGGATGGGACAGCACCTTGCAGGGAGAGTAAGCATTATGCAGAATGGGACAGCACCTTGCAGGGAGAGTAAGCATTATGCAGAATGGGACAGCACCTTGCAGGGAGAGTAAGCATTATGCAGGATGGGACAGCACCTTGCAGGGAGAGTAAGCATTATGCAGAATGGGACAGCACCTTGCAGGGAGAGTAAGCATTATGCAGGAGGGGACAGTACCTTGCAGGGAGAGTAGGCATTATGCAGGAGGGGACAGCACCTGACAGGATGAGTAAGCAATATGCAGGAGGGAACAGCACCTGGCAGGATGAGTAAGCAATATGCAGGAGGGGACAGCACCTTGCAGGGAGAGTAAGCATTATGCAGGATGGGACAGCACCTTGCAGGCAGGGAGAGTAAGCATTATGCAGAATGGGACAGCACCTTGCAGGGAGAGTAAGCATTATGCAGGAGGGGACAGCACCTTGCAGGGAGAGTAAGCAATATGCAGGAGGGGACAGCACCTTGCAGGGAGAGTAAGCATTATGCAGAATGGGACAGCACCTTGCAGGGAGAGTAAGCATTATGCAGGATGGGACAGCACCTTGCAGGGAGAGTAAGCATTATGCAGAATGGGACAGCACCTTGCAGGGAGAGTAAGCATTATGCAGGATGGGACAGCACCTTGCAGGGAGAGTAAGCATTATGCAGGAGGGGACAGCACCTTGCAGGGAGAGTAAGCATTATGCAGAATGGGACAGCACCTTGCAGGGAGAGTAAGCATTATGCAGGATGGGACAGCACCTTACAGGGAGAGTAAGCATTATGCAGGAGGGGACAGCACCTTGCAGGGAGAGTAAACATTATGCAGGATGGGACAGCACCTTGCAGGGAGAGTAAGCATTACGCAGGATGGGACAGTACCTGGCAGGATGAGTAAGCATTATGCAGGAGGGGACAGGACCTTAATTAACACAAGTATAATATAACAGGTATCATATATCCGGGTTAAAAGGTGTCCTGATGATACTTTGTGGAATGGCGGTTATAGATAAAACTGAAGCATCTGTCATCCTAAATGTTAGCCGCAGTTTATGCTGTTCTGGATCAAAGTGGATACTTTTCATGTGATTTATCTGTTGAAGCGTGTCAGCTGTTTGTTCAGTGTTGACCAGCGCAGATTCAGATCGTGGTATCGCAGGCAGTAGAGCATCCCTGGATTTATAATTGTATATAGATTTAACATCAACATGTGGTCTTCTTCTGTTACTGTCACCTCCATATGACACCCCATACCTATTCATATCAGATTGAAGTGATCCAGATCTGTGGATGAAATCACTTGGCTTTACCATGTTCCTGCTATAAGGCCATCCTGTGATTGGTGGATATTTCACAGATTGGACAGTCAAATCATTAGGCTGAATGTAGCTATCATATGATAAGTGTGGCTTGGTATAATATTGTCCATATTCTTCATTGGTGGTTTTAAACTGTGCTCTTATGTGCTCCATTCTGCTGTTCTTGAGAGATATTGGGGTCAGTGGAAGGTAAATCCTTCTGGGGTCCACAAACTCGCCCATAGCTGCAACAAGAACACAATAAATTCATGCTTCTGTCGAATATGATCAATACATCCAAGGTGTTCCTTTTATTTCAAGACTTGTCTTATATTTCTCAAACAAATCGATAGAATCGATAAGCAAATTCTGACTCCATTGATTTCCGTACTTGGTATAAACAGAAGCTTGCCAAGGGGCTTGCTAAGTTCATTTGAAACTCAGGACAGCTTACAAATGTATGAAATGTATTATTTTTAATAGGGAAAACCACACAAACCTGCAAATCAAAGGGAGATACAAAATTTCACATGCAGCTGGTCAGGCAAAAAAAAAAGTTTAAATCTGAAATTCTATCCCTTCTATGGTTTATGCGCATGCACGTTCCGTTAACTTCATTCGTTCCAATATACCATAATTAGACCATGTGTTTGTGTAAACAAGCCAGGTTTCAATTTCCTTACTTGGACAAGGAAGATATATCCACCCCAGGCATGTTCCTGCAAACTAAGCAAACAACTAAACACATACTGTCCGCGCTAAATGTGTCTATATGCAATATAATTGAAACAAGCTTTGGCCGAGCTCCGGTCCCTTCCCCCAAGGAAGAGTGTGGACCTGTATGGACCCTCACAGCATAAAAAGGTTCATAAGGGATGGTTATAGTCAAAAACAAGCTAGAAATGTGTCTGTTTCCCAAAACAGGCCTGCAATGCTATTAAATAGATAAATATTATGGTCAATATTCACAAAGATCATTAAATAAATACTCTAAATAAAATGTCATACCTTACAATATCATATTTCTAGCTGATGAATCGGTGAGATTTTATACATGCACTGACGCCATACAGCAATACACTATATCATATGATCAACTTATATATTGTGAATTACACCATAAATTACATGTCATGGATAGTAAAACCATATTGGATTATTTTCAATTAGGAAGCACTCAAAAATTCCAGATTGCCACTCCGCCTCTGTTGGGAAAAGATCGGCCACGTAGATAGATCATGACATCGCTGTTCTATCTATATATTGTATGTCTGTTGACAGCTATTGAGACTGTTTGTCAACATGGTTTATCGCCTCCAGGTATCTGCTATATTGCAATCCTTATGATAAAGTGATATATCCTGCCAAAAATTGAAGTTTTAAAGTTATGTCTCGGAGGAATTATTTTTGTTTATCCAAAAAGAAAGGTATGTTTATCAAATGACGAATACAAAAACCTATAATGGGCGCGTTTTCAGATGTTCTTCTCGCAATTCAAGTACCATGAGTACAGTGATTTTAAATTTTGAAAAGAAACAAATTGTTTGTTTGATATATCATTATTTCCCATCAGTACCTCAGAGTGGATCAATGTTAGCTGTAATGGCTGTCCTGGCGACAAATGCCACTTGGGGTTACCATGGTAACAGCCATCCCCCAATATTGGTGACAATGGTTGTGAGCCCCTGGCTGTCACACGCTGCAAATGGGTGATTTTCTCAATTAGAATTTCAAGCGAGGACATCGAGAGTCACGCATGTATCTTATTTTCAGGATAAACAAGCCTCTTGCTGGAACGGTGAGCGTCTGGAAATACCTGATGTGAAATGTCGTCTGCTCGTCAAGTTTAGAAACGCATGAATTTTCCATAAATTTGTGACAGACGCAAGTGGAGCAGCCGACATGCCGTGATGAACGCATGGATCCTAAATGCAGGAAACATTGGAATAACTGTGATGATTTTATTGTTTTTACCGGTGTGCTTCCAGAAAAGAAATGGTTGGGCCTATGCAGCGTACAGAACAGGTGAATAGTACACATATATTACAGATAAACACCAGTTAATTGCTGATAATTCACTAAGGCCGTCTTGTTTCTTTCAAAAATACAAGCAACCATTCATCTTCTGTTGCGGGGGCAGTTTTTCATTTATTTTCAAAAAAATACATGTATATTTTAGAGATAAATGAATTATATTTATTGTTGCTTATGTGGGAAGTGTGAATATGCCGTTGATGCAATGTTTGCGCGTAGAGCTTGTTACCTCATGTCTTTGTGTGCATTTTACCTCACGGCGCTCTCCCCTCCTCCCCCTCTTTGTTTACCCGCCATCTGTCACCTCGCGCCTCTTAATCACACGTCGAATTAAACTGGGTCAGCTCCATGACTATAAATAATATTTCTGCACGTGCACAATAAAATCTCAAACAAATATTTTCCAAATTAGCATTTTAAAATCTCTGATAACTGAATGTTAGAATCTGAAAAATAATGCAGTGAAGGTCGCACAAAATGATGTACCAAATAGATAGTATGCATACATGCAGCTTACATATTAGTAGGGAAAGAGCCATAAGGTCTATTCGATTTCATATAAATGTTTTCTTTTCATCTTGGCCGTTGATTTGATAATATGGTTTCTTAAGTTATAACATGTATAAAGCAAGATAGAGAAAGTGTTGACAGATTTCCGGGTCGGCAGTCCGGATCATGCGCTTGGGTCACTATCCAGAATGACAAATCAGCTAAGCAAATACCGCCAACAAATTCCATCTGCCCCATTGATATGAACACAGGGCGTCGATTTCAGTACATGTTGTCAGTTGCATGCGTGTGCCCGGCGTGGATGTTGATTTCTGCCCGTGGCACTCTGAGCGAGGGCTCTATTTACCCTGTGTACCCTGCCTGTCACCGTCTGTGACTCACCCAGTCTTTGCTCTCAGCATCCTGGGAGGCTGGCCGCACATTCTTCTGTATTGTGACCTTAATACATTGAGATAATAAAGGTTTGGGGCATGCCCAGGCACACGCTGTTTGAAAGCTTCCACTTTCTCCTTTAGCATGTTTAATGAGAAAGGCTCACACATATTTCCACATGAGAAAATGTAATGCAAATAAATAACATCAGTACTAAATGCTAAAGTTGTACCAATAATTTAGTGCTATTAACAATAGATCTATTACATCGTCTCATTTATCCATGGTATTAAATTTGATATTCATCATTTTATATGATTTACATACTCCTTATAGTACATAGAAATTTGATGTTGATATTTATCAAAATACAATGTGCATTTATTAAATCGCATATATATTAACTTTCCAAAACAGGACTTCTCTCTCATACCAGTCCCTGTCATCAATGTTAAAAAGGTGCGTTCATGATCTGCTGCAAATCATGACTATTCATTAAGTAAGGCTGTGCATTGATTGGTGAAAGAATAAATGACAGATTCTGCTTTGTACAAAATGGTAAACGACTCGGTCAGCCAACAAATCACAGGTCATGACCTGATGACGGTCAATTCTGAATGGATGATATTTTGGTGGAATTCCAAATTTCAAATGACATTAAATATAAGGCGATGACGGCAGATGCAGTGAGAAGATTGAACGAATAGCATCACTCCCGATGTAATGCAGAATAATATGCATTAAGCCTGAGAGTGAAAGACATGAGTCAATTATCACCTTAATAGAAGCAGATGAAGTCTGACAGATTGTTCAGATCATGGACAAGCCATTAAGATAGCCTCCCAAGCATCCTGTCCCCGGGGCCTTGTAGTACCTCAGTGCCTGATAACAGGGGACGGGCTGAGACCTAGTGGCCTGTCACACTCGGTCCATCTTGTGATGTATCACTAGCTTTGGTATTCTCTGATGGCGGACTTGTTCCTATGTCTGCAATTAGCCCAACACTCACTTACTGCACCACCATGCCGCAGGATGCGCTGCAGCGCTGAATGTCATCACTGATGCGTGTTATATGCAGGCAAGAAACATCATTGACTTCTATCCTACTAAAGCACCATGCTAAACACGTTTGAGATTTTAACAACCCGAACTCAAAACTATTGTGAAATCTGTATGGTGTTTTCTTTAGGTCTGATTACATTGTGATGAGAATGTTTACATAATGTGTAATTCAAATGCATTGTTCTTAATGTGCAAATTTTAATAAAGGTGTTCTAACATATTTGAACCCTCTCTCGCCTGGTCCTTGTAGCTGGTTAATAATATCAACTTTATTCAAAGATTTATCCAAATGACATATACTCGTCATAATTTTGAATTCTGGATGCATACCTGCATTGTGGTGATGCCTGCGTGACCTCATTTAGTCATGTTTATGCGTGACCAAATAAATGTCTGGATCTGACGGCTGACATGTGTTTTAATTAACTGATTATGATTGTTTCTTGCAAGTGGATTTAGTGAAATGCATAATCAATGAAGGTACAATTGATAGATTACTCACAAAGTATACTTCAGATAGTAGGAAGAAATCAAACAACAAGGTCAAAAGTCGTATCTTATTCCAGCATTTTGATAAAATAAGTGCCATTTGTCATTGTTGTCCCAGCTAATTCTTGATTTGTCGAACATGTTTAAACTAATAAAAAAATAGGAAACATTAGGACATTAGGAAAATAAGTCTTTTTTAACATCAATGGTTTACTTTTTCAGATTTTCTGCAGGACTCTTGTAGCTGTTCAGCCCTACATACGCTGGAGTGTAATTCATATGTCCTTCCTGTGGACCAATATGGCGCCGGTCACGTGGCGTTGTCAAGACAACCATCTTTTTACAGACGTTTCTATTGCCAGTTTACAATACAAGCCCCTGCCAACATGAAGGTGCAAATAACTATCAATGAAATGTCCATACCAAAGACAAAATCATGTAAAAGTGCAATATTGAAAGTATTTGATGGCGTTCCACAAGAATATACACAATGGCCAATGGCAGGTAAGCTTAGCTGTCTGCACTTTACTTGTTTGATGTATAATTCAGGCACGAAGAATTACATTTAGGGCTGCCGGGGGAGGGTGGGGGAGGGTGGGGAGGGGTGGTGGAGGATAGGGTGGTGGGGGAGGATGTGGCATTCTCATTCTCATTCCGAGGGTCTGACAGTTCACCAACAATTTATTTCCTAATGAGTATTGAAGTAAACTCATTTAGCTAAATCCTTCTACCTCCTTTGTCGATTGTTGCCAAACATTTAATTGGTCATGCATAAATGTGATCCAAATGAGTCATGATCACGTGATCACTCTGAATGACCTCTGGTCAGATTTATTTGTGACCAGAGATGTTTGGCCCCCAACTGTTCAGGAAGCTCTTAGATCATCAGGCCAAATGTATTAAATAGATTACATGTAATCCTAATAGAACAAAATGTCACGCTTGTGTTAATGACCAATAATGTACTGTGTAACAGAATGTTGTCCTTGTAACTATGAAGAGGAAGTGACTGCCATTAGGACCGGAAGTTGCGCAGGGATAATGATAATGCCTCCATATCGATTATGTCAGAAATCTGATGTCAGAACGTTTGTCTCTTCGAGTATACTTCTAATTTAATTTCATATAATAGGCAGATGAATTGTGCTGTAATCTGATGTCAGATTATTGTCCTATCGATAAAACACGTGATCAACACCTTCAATGTTATCTAAAATTGGATTATCATTCTATTGATTAAATAAGTAATCTATCACTTTCATATCGATTATTCGATACATTTAATGTCAAACTACTTTCAAATCAATCATGTGTGTAATTAAGTGTAAGTTAAAGGTTGTTGTTATAACGAGCATCAATTAAGACTCCTTCTACAATAAGTCGCACATTTCAAAACACAGTTGACTTTGCAAAAACTAAAACAAATGTATATAAATAACCGCACAGTTACCTGTCGAAGATTATATATATATATATATATATATATATATATATATATATATATATATATATATATATATATATATATATATATATCTATTAATGTTCTTTGCAACTAAAACAGCGCAAATTACCTTCCCTCTTTTTGACAACCCTAGTTCACCGTATTCCTTGAAAGCTGCACACATCAGCATAGATGAGACGTTTATATCAATGATGGCACTGGGCCAGAAATGAAAGTCTTGATTTTTATGACCTCCAAACCCTTCTTTGATTTAGTGAAAAATGGCTCCCTGTCGCAATTATCAAGAAAAAATCTTTCTGCACTGTGCACAATCAGTGTGTCATCGACATCAGTTTGTGTGCTCACGGTCGTCTATATTTGGCGTCAACTTTGAATTATCTGCTGGTTAATCATAAAAACACGCCAAATTGACAAAAAATACCTAATTAAGGCATTGGAAAGGAATATATGTTTAAATTATAAATATCTACAAATGCAAGGATACATGTACAAACAAATATGATTTAGATAATTTCCTTTTTAAAACAATGCTTTGATACCTTTTGTGAAAATTCTACATTATGATTGTGTAAATAAATTTGTTTACAGTATTATGTCTTTTTTAAAGAAAAGTTTCTTGTTAGATATTACCAGAGTGAGCCCACGTAAATTAAACATGAACTATGATTTAGATTTCCAAAACAAAAGGCCTACAAATCAATGATGAAAGATGGGTTGGATTTTCATTGCCCTGTAGCTATTTTTCACAGCATTGTAAAATTGCTCAATAACAACTGCTGTGTTTTTCTTGCAGGATTGTGCGGTTCAATTCCCCAAGAGAGGATGTACAGGTCCACCCGGAACTCCCTGACACTCTACTATTATCAGGGACCTGACATCCTATGGAGTCAAAAAAGATTCAATATTTCATATACATATTTTCGCATCCCCAGAAAAGGTATTTTTTGTGTGATTTATTCCTATCTCCATTTGACATGGTGTCCACTTTTGTAACCTTACAGCAACATCCAGTTTGGTGTAAATGTGTAGGTACAGCAAATGTCAGCTGGTCTACATATGTGAATCTCTGCTTTTATATGATTCAAATTGTCTTGGGTATTATCTTTAATCTTGCAATTCTGATAAACATATTCTATAGCTTATAAATCCTAATTTCCTGGATTTCTTTGGGTTTAATTGTACAACACTTTTATTTTTTTTTAATCTAATCTATTTATTTTCCTTAGTCATTGTGATTTTATATTTCATTATTTCAACACCCTGGAAGACATGTGCAAAATATTAATGGGGGAATCAAATTGTGTTCCTTGTTAAATCATACAAAGGAATTATACTGTGTTAAGGGAAGAGTGTGGACAAAAGCTTGCACATTTAATGTTTAAACATATTATGAATAGCCATGACCATTTTCCATATAAATCTGACACCAAAAAACCCCCCAATAAAACCCAAACAAACCAAAAACAAAAACATAAAAAACCCAACAAAACAAAAACAAAAACAGAAAACATTGGAGTGCCAATCACAATGTGATACCATATCATATGATCTGTTGATGTTTCAGGCCTGGAGATGGATAAATGTAATGATACTCATGAGTTTTCCTGCAAAACTGGGATATGTGTGTCTCATGCAGTGGAATGTGATGGCTACAAAAACTGTGATGATGGATCGGATGAGTCTCTTGCCTATCATGTCTGTGGAAAATACACCAGGTGTAAGCAATCCCTAAGTATTATATTTGATATATGTTAGGAATACCTCATTTGAACGCCTTTTATTTATTTTTATTTATTTCAACATCTCTAACACACTCAGTAAATTATTCTTCCATGTGGTCCTGTTTAATAAGATTGGAACATAACATATTGTCTTTTATACATGTATTGGAAAACATTGAGAGTAGTGGCATCATTAAGGTCACGTGACATACTATTCCACATTGATGCTCCTTGATAATGAAAGGATTTTCTGAAAACTTCGTCATCAGGTTTAGATATAACCACATTACATTCTGTGGCACATTTTGTCATTACATTATGGCTTAAAGAACCATCAGAAAGCGATGTTGGAGCCATGTTGGAGCCATGTTGAAGCCTCTCCATGTATTCATTTAAGTATTAATGACTTTAAATAATATCCATGTTTGCAGGTTCTCGTGGCTATCAGTACTACAATAGTTTGTATAAATGCCTTTGGTTTCTGTGACCTGAATGTCTTTTTTCTCTCTGAATGTTTCTCTCGTTGTAAGACTACATCCAAAAATTAGATATTTTAATTTACATTGGATTTTATGCAGCTGATCCCGTAGTTGGGTTGTCGGTAGGGGGCACTGTGGCCGCGGTCCTTCTTTCTGCTCTGATCTGTACAATAATCTATAGAGTCAGAAGGAAAGCAAGGCTCCTTGATAGACCCAGATCACCTTCATTTCCACAGGTGAGCTATGTTTCAAATATTATAAATATGTTTTACACTTGTTTCGATATTTCTCTTACATTTCTCTTTTTTTTTCTCTTCATAAAGTATTAGCAATGCTATTAAAATGTTTCATGTGTAACCGTAAATTTGAGAAATAAGTTTCTAAAATTAGAATACTAAATTGGGCCATGCCCAAAAAAATATGTATTGGTTAATTTTATTGAATTGCATTATTTGCAGAACCTTGCCAATGGGAACGCCAATATACAGAGACACTCTCACATATCACGAGAGGACAGTTGCCTGGTACCCGATCTCACACGTGACCTTCCCAATAGCTCAGAGGTCGGTGGTGACCCGTCTGGCTCACATCCTAATAATGCTGTCATTGGTCGTCTGCAGAATATTGACATGCGCAATGGGGATTTACCCTCTGACGTCAGTTCCGTTGATCTGAATGACCTACCCCCTCCAGCTTACTCAGATCTGTTTCCTAATCATGTGTGAGGCCATGTTTATGTAATTACAAACCAAACAATGACCAGATGACCTGCTTGCAAAATCAAATGCTCATAGTGGTAATATTTGGAACGAGAACCATAAATATCAAATTAGCATGTAACCGTGGTGTGACACTGAAAATATTCATAAACACCTTGATTTCATTTCTCAAAATGATTTGTAAATAAATGTAAATGACATTGCCAAGCTTAGCTACTTACTCTGTGCTATGGGTACAGAACATTTCAGTGGAATGGAGAAAGAATTCTTCCAACATCATGTGGAATAACAATAAATGTTTTATGAAATGTGAATTGATATGAGCGTTGTCTCTTATATTTGGATAAATTTATGGTTTTTGACACAATTTCTTTTTAAAGGGTATTTATGAGTGTTGGTACTGAGTGTCTTCTGGTGGCAGATTTTCTGTAGGAACTACTTTCTTTCTACGCCAAAATAGAACACTTTCATAAAAGTACGGGAAAACTTCTCAACCGTCAACTTTTTCATTAGGGGTGGGAGAACTCTGAACCAATCTGGGCAGTAATCAAAACATATCTGGGGGGGGGGGGTATGATGTCATACCATTGTTCTGAACCAATTCTGAACCAATCTGGGCGGTTCTGCTACATTACTTTTTTATATCTCATGAAAAGCATCAAAATCACATAATAATCATCACAAAATTTAACAAATTTCGTTACAGTTGAGTATATAGCAGTGTCTTGTTCATAATAGTGTAAATGTTATGATATATCTATAACGTTTTTACGGTAATATTTGTACCCCCAAGTCAGGAATTACCCCTTTTTATGCAATCTTAAACTGGGGCACATTCCTGTGTTAAAATTACGCAAAAATCTCATTAAAAGTCAGTTTTAGATGATCATGTATTTATATATGTAACAGGTGAGCATGTTATTTTCTTTAATGATTTGTGTATGATAGTCCTTATATAAAGATTAAAGAAAGCAACTATTTCAGTCTGGTCATTGTTCACTGTACGGCACTGCTCAGATACCACTCAGATTAGCTGTGATTTAGTGCACAGATGTGTTGCGAGCGCCCAGAATGACGTCATTTAGCGCTCAGATCAGTTGTGAGCGTCCAGAATGATGCGATTTAACCAGATTGGTTCAGATTTACTGCACAGATTGGTTCAGAGCTCTCCCACCCTGTTCATTAAAACTTTCTTGTCATGAAGTGACATATTATGATATTTACTTTTGTAATAAAACTATTGTTTATTATTTGAAAATCACAATGGAAATTTCTTTGATATATTGAAAGCTTCATATATTTCAACTCATAAAAAGTGGCGTAGTAATATGTCACTGCTCCAAAATTTCTTTCATCATTTCAAAATGTTAAAGCATAAAGGTTTTGCAGATTGAGGGACCATAATAAAGTGGATTTCCAAACAACTTTATAAAAGTAATCTTTACAATACTTTTGATCTTAACAATAGATTTTCTATTTTTCAAAAACATTAAGAGAAAAATAGAGGTAAAGTACACACTTGACCATTTCAAAAATATAAATGTTTTCACCTCTTTTCACATATTTGATAACCAAAATTCTTTTTTACGTCCAAATTGTATAAATGAAAATGAGAAAATCTGTTTCATTAGGATCACAGTGAATTTTTTTCCCAATGAAATGAAATAAAAACAGCTAAAAACAAGCCTACTCCTGATGTGCAATCTGCGGAAGTAATTTGCTTGTCTTCTTCATTCCTCTCCAAAACTATCATCAAGGAAAATGAGGACAGAAATACTATTGTGAAAGAAATATACTTGTAATCATACCATATAATTCAAATATTTTAGTGCTTAAATATTGTCATGAATGCTTTTATATCAATAGGGAATATATTTTAACATTGTAAATGTTCCAATTATCATAAATTATAGTATTTTGGTTATTTTCTCCTCTGCCACTAGGGGGCACTCATTGAAAAGACCCATGAATACATCAGTGTTACCATCTTTCATCCTTCCTCAACTTACAGTTCAACTTATATTGTGAGAAGGAATTAAAGAATATCAGCAACTTTTGCTATATTTTTACAACAATTTCTACTGTACCCAAAATAACGGTATATATTGTTGTCGATTAACAAACCATTGTACTTGAAATCATGATAATATTTTAATACTGTAAAATCAATGGTAATAGTTGTTGTTTTATTGATATGTTATTACATAACAAATAGTTATTATAAAATATAAAAATATATCATTTTCTAAATATGTAATCCATTTTAGGCCTATTAATTCATATCGTTTCTTTTTCATTTAATTGAAAAGTCACATTCTGTGAACCCATATTGAGATTAATCCAACTCATTTTAATAAAAATAAAAGTTCACCTTGACAATAAAGGAATTCTGAACTTTCACGAAATTTCCCCAGAGAGATTTAAAGGGAAATTTTCAGTGACAAAACATATCAAATCGTTTAACAACACCAAAAAATTAAATTGAGATCTTTTACATTTTACAGAATAAATTAATTTATATAGTAATAATAATAAATATATTTACAGAAAAAGTTACTGAAGATACAAAAATGTTTCTATTAATCTACAGCAAATGTTGCTGGTAACGGTTACTCTGAATTAACAGCAAATTTATTAGTCATAAACTTACTATTTACAGCGTAAATACTTCAAGGTCTACCTGCCCTTTTAAAGTTATTACAACAGCCATCAAATACATCTTTTTAACTCCCATAAAGTAAACAATGCCACGCCCTTTCTCCTTTATTATAGACAAACCTGTCAGATGCCACCTGTTATCATTTACTGTGATTTTATTCCATGTACTTAGGTTGCATTATGATAATTTGAGAACCCGACCATTATATTAAACCCAAAGTTTTTTGTATGGAATTCACATGAAAAAAGCCAGGAAACATGAAACTGTGCAACTCCTATTTTGACCACCAGATGTCACATGTATGCATGTTATAATAGAGGAAACTGTATATTGTTTTAAATTTGACGGTAGAAATTCTAAAATTATGGATATGAGTATGTAAAATATGTTGATGTGAAAGTGATACGAATTCGGTTGTGAGTGCCATTTATTCTTGCTGAGTATCATCCACTATCTAGTGTAGGGGTGACCTCTGGTGGCCAATACATTCAGGATTGACTTATGCTTGTATCTGAATTATCAAATGAAGTATTATGCTTATACTCATTAACATTGCCCTCCTACTATTAGATATCATTAGAGTTGGATAAAAGGGGAGCTATTTTGTACCCCTTATTAACCTAGATACACCAACTGACACACTTAACATTGCTTTATTAAATTATATCCACTCTAAAAAAATCACAACTTATATATAATTATTCGTCAAGTTTATCTTCAAGTCTGATATAATTCAGGCAGAAAAATGCTCCTTCTTGTGTCGGTTTGTACAGTGCTGCCGGGGATAGAGATGTGGCTGAGTTGGTAAGAAGTCTATGGTAAATGTCTAGGGTTCGAAGTCACATGTTCGTATGTCGATGATGAAATCTTCATATTGGGGCTTTATTTAAGTGATAAACGTAGAAAAATATATATATATATTCTAAATAATGATTTTGTACACAACACGATTTGGGGTTTTATTATGTTATGGACCTCGCAACATATAGAATTGAATTGTTTTTGTAAACGTAGAAAACTATTTTTTAAATAATGATTTTATACAGAACACAAATTGGGGTTTTATTAAGCTGCGGTCTTACTGTAGAGAACAGTCTAGGTGGATAAAAGAATGAGTATGGAAGTCTATGCAACTGGAACGCAACTCTTCATATTGGGTTTTATTTGAGCAAAATAGCCACAAGAACATACAGAATTGAATGTGAAAAATAGTAACTTTATCCAGAAAACAAAGATGAAATCTTCATATTGGGGTTTTAGTTGCATATTTGAAGCTTAGACACTTTTGCAAAGAAACTATAATATGGAGGCTACAAAGTAGACGAATAAATATTTAAGAATTGATTTTAAACTTCGAGTAAGTTGCCCACGAGGCTAACGTTGAGCATGTATCAGCGAAACTTTCACAATGGCTTCAAAGTCAAAACTCAAAGGTTGTGCATAGTTTGGGACGATCAGTTAGATGGTGCTGTCCTCTAGTGCTATTTTGCTCTGTGCAACATATTTCCCAGGATAAGCTCTCAGTATGAAACACCGAGTGTGGAAGCCAAAGAGAAACTGTTGGCTTCGTTTCATTTACAGAAATAAATTGGGTAGATTATATATGAAATACCTAAATTTAAGAATTTTTGCAATAAAGTTCCTTTTTTTCAGGAAAACAGCAGAGATATATTTTAAATCTTCTTATCTTTTATTATTCTCAATAGCAACATTTATACTCTTCACTACGAGGCAGAATTAACATCTGGTATGATGCAAATACAGGTTGCTGAGAACGGTATGGAATTATATATGGATTCAATTCCTGCCAGAACATTGCTGAGAGATTTTTTTTAGTTTTATCCGGATATTGAGTGTGTTAAATTGGCAATGAAATATAAAGCATGAACATTTATGCAAATTGCTTTTGGACTGGCTTAAGGTAAGCACGAAGTAAGGTAAGCAGTTTGAATGTTTATTTATTGGAGAACTAAGAATATCTAAAATTCAAATTGTGAACAAATAGGACAACAAATACATGGGATAACAAAGTACACGTTAGGTTAGTGTTAAAGTGAACACAATGTGTTTATGTTGGATTTTGATCTACACGGTTTTACTACAAACCAGTACGAATCAACAGTAGAATATATAAAACACCAAACCAAACTGTAACAAGCCTCGGCAAAATACAACGAATCGCTACGATCTATAACGTTTTGTAATGCATGGCAAATGGTTTAGAACAGTTCAAAACATTCATCAGGTCGTTGTGAGCACCAAACGGTTTATGAAGAACAGAGAAGAATAAGCATAGAAGTCTCAGCATAGAGACTATAAAGATACGCATAATTGGTTTATGTTGTTTTAATTCTACACGCTATTTCGCCACAGTGTGACTAGGCATTAGTGATCAAGAGGTGAATGCCGAAGAAACATCAGGAGGGTCGATGTCAGTGAGCAAGGTCAATGTCAGTGAGCAAGGTCAATGTCAGTGAGCAAGGTCAATGTCAGTGAGCAAGGTCAATGTAATTGTGAGTCGTATTAGTTCTCCATATAGGGTGTGATCTGGGGCTACTCTCCTACGCCAGACCCTGCAAGTATAGGTCAGACCTGAGAGTTCTAGGGGAACACTACAAGTTTCCTTTTAGCAGCCAATAGTCACATGGGAAATTAGTCACATGGATAATTGATGGCTATATCTAGAAGGTGAGTACAACGATAAATGAGTACAATAAAATATATTAGTAATATGTATTACAAATTAGGCATGGGGCAGACCATTAATGCCTCTAGTTGATTTACATTTCCAACCAGATATTTCCAATATACCCCACCCTCCACTCGCCTAAAAAAATATGAATGATCCACTCTGATTGACTTTTGAACATATGAAATGTGCATGAACAGTTGTGACATTGTGCACGAACATGGACAAGAGCCAACCAATTGCAAATCTGTATGGTAATAATAACATCCTGATGGGCAGAATCCTTGGCTGCTAAAACAACGTATATTCGCAGAGGTAGTATGTGACTCTTACCTTGCCTTGCAAGAAATAATATATATATATATATATATATATATATATATATATATATATATATATATATATATATATATATATATATATATATATATATATATATATATAATATTTCTTTCTACTAATTCTTCTACTAATTTCGTTTGCATTCTTGGTCATCTCGCTGGATTTGTTTTATAGTCTCCCTGGTTCTCCGATAAATATCGCCAATGTGTGACAATAAGAGTAATTTGCCAGTAACCATATGGCCCAGATTTGGATTTCTCGTCTGTGAATATCATGACGCCTGCCTTTTCTCCAGGGAGCGTTTAAATGTTTGTGTTGGAAGTCAAACATGTGAAACACAGGCCTGACAAAGGAGAGTTTCCCTTGGGATCTCTTGTCATCCTTGAGCATAGTGTAGGAAAACAACAGCCTTTAAGCCTCAGCTGAATGGGACCAACACTGAGCTGCTCAGATACATAGAAACTTCTCATTTTTGCTCCTTATATTGAACACACATTATCTTACTTGTTATCTCTCTGACTGGGTTTATAATGCAGTAACATTTGAGTACCTATGCTATATCAAATGGTAGGCTCGCCCTCTAGGATTTATACTAAATGCAAATATGACACAATTGGGACGATACTCATCCATTGCACCTCACCCAGACACAAGCAATGTAAATCTAACTCTATTATATCCAACTATTTATTCTAATTGTATATTACTCTATGGGAGTGTTAGTTGATTGTGAGAAATGCAATTAATCATTACTCATCAGTGAATGGCAATTTGATAATATTGTATATCATTAGTTCTTGGACATTCAGCAATGATATTTGAGGAGAAATATATCATTTCAATGCTTATAAGTTCAAAACCTCGCAACACATTAACTTCCAATACTAACATTCAGTGTGACTTTGAGCAAAGCTTTCTAGTTTAGAAAAGAACAAAACAATTTTGTACTGGGCTTCCTGGTCTTTTACATTGTCAGTACAAAAGTTCACCTTAATATGCACATTTTATGTAAGAATGTTTACTCTTTATCATGTTTTTTATATAGAATAAGTATCTGGATATTGTGAGGTGGGGCACTATGCGTCCATTATTGCAGGCTTGTGAGCTGTTCTGCCCAGCAAGAATATAATGATTGATATCATAGAGTACCCCAAAGAGCGGCCACCGAGGAATCGTTTGCCAAAATATGCATGGGAAGAGAAATGCGGGCAAACCAAGTTTTGCTTCCCCAAAAGAGTTGAATGGCGTTGGTGGTCACGTTGATGCGAAGTCGTTTGCCACTAGAGCCTCTGCAGCTATACTCTCGCAATCCCGTCCGGAGACCACCAGAGTGGCTGAGACTAGACTTCGCCATGGCTGGCACAAAACGACGTATTAGGCCATTAGACTAAAGACCCCCAGAGCAGTACTAAGCCTGCCCCACCCATCACCGTGGTTCTGTTAACTCACAACTTACCAACAAGCTGCAGTTGGGTTCCTGAGCAGGATGGCTTGGGCAGTACTTCTAGTGTCACTAACCGATACACAGACTATAGTCTAACAGATATATTTTCTTAAATGTTCACACCTACATGGTACGTTTGGATGTGCGTGTTCAGATGAGGAAATTAAAATGTTACAACACTCGGTCTATGGTAGAGCAAATGCGCTACAGTAAATCACACAAAATACACACAAAGATGAACTGACCAACTCCACTTCTATTCATGGTCATTTGTGTGTGACCCGAAGAATATATCATCAAAATTTTGTTTATTTACTATTTTGTTTGTAAAAGTGTGACTCACACCGCTCTGTGTAAATCTTAGTATTTCTTTGCAGCTTTATGTTTATCAGATATTAGTAGTTTGGCCAGTTGATTACCTGTCAACACGTTAAAAGGATCGGAAATAATAAGTATTCTGAAAAATCTACTTAATTGAACAAACACTTTTCATGTTCAAATAAACACAAACTCCACTTGTTTTGTTTAGGAATCAGAACTATACTTTATGATATAGAATTATTAAAGAATAATTTCCATTCTAGTCATGCAATAAGTTTTTGGCCCTGCAGGATGAACCGAACTTTGACTGAGGATTGACCATGGTATTGACCTCCCCGAAGGCGCGATGTCTCCGGGCGTGAGTTGTCCATGTGTGGCGGTACCATTAAAATAACATAGCAAAACAGTGCAGAATCTTCCCCCAAAGATAAGGGGCAAGTTTAAAGAAGTATTATCAATATTACACCCATTTCAGTTAGATTTGAGTCGACAAACACAAACATAAATCTAAAATATTGCTGTTACTTATAGATGCAACCTAAATTTGTTGGCGAGGATCATTTGTTTTTTGATAGAGAAACGTTTAAACACGTCATATGAGATTAAGTAAATAACTATTCGATAAAATCCCCCACAATGATGACTTAGTTTTCTACCACGCTCAAACCATTATTACTCTGCTTTCACACAGATAAAGAACTTCACAGGAAATAATTTTAGCATTTTTATCTCATTTCTGGCTAATTGATTTCACAACCCACGAGTAAGAGAATGTCCTGCTAAATTTATGGTTAAAAGAAGCTATAAATCTTCAGCTGAAGTAATCACCCCGGCAGTTGAGAGATTTAATGAGGATTTCAATAATTAAAATTCGCAATTAAAGGTTTTGTTATATGTAAATCAAGCTTGCTAGGTTTTGCTAAGCTGCTTTACGGGATATTTACATTAAACTGATTCACAGCTACATAATACTTCATAACTTAATGATAGATGGGGTATACATGGTTAAAAATGTTGTTATTATTTAGGCAATAAACACCTAAATATTGCAAATCATTGATGTAGACCTATTGAACATATAAAGTAATAAACTAAATCTATACCAATAAAAGGAATGAATTATATGTATGGACTATGCACATAACTTCTGTTTTCCACTTTCATACATGCTCTGGTTTGAATGCCACCATAACAAAGGACAGTACTCTTCTAGTTGGCATGCAGTTGATTTCATAAGATAAAAGATATGTCATCTAACCTAATCCCTGAACGATTCTCAATGAACAGGCATTCTTTCTGATATCAATTTCGCTAAAATGGAGAGCTCAAATGGAATTAAGTGTGAAATTATCAGGAAAAGTCTGAACCTTTTGTTCAAATGTAGATATGCCGATATAACTTTGCAGCTTAATAAAATTAATTTCAATTTAAATTCTGAAACCAATTGATCCAAACAGATTGTGCATTTGCGTTTTGAGCTATCAAAGAGAGACACAATCAATATTAAATGTAAGTTCAATTTAGAGTAGGAAATCTTTTTATCCTATCAAACATAACTAAATTCTCATTTTTTAAAAAGACAATTTTAATTTATTTTATCTGAGTAATCCATGCAAACATGCAATTTCACCCTCAAAGCATTTGGCAATGACATCCTTTGAATTGTGTGAACAGATCAATAAACTGAGTATGACTTGTACAACCCTAAAAGCCCTGAGGCCTTAGAAACTATAGACTTCAACTGCTGTTTTTACAAAATGAAATGCTCTATTCAGTACTAATGTGTTCATTAAAGGAAAATATTATCTATATATTTCCTGCCTTGGTCAATATTGAGATAGTGAAATAGTCATCCATGCATAACTATATATCTATAACTAATATAATTATCTATATTTATATCTATTATAAGCACTACAAAAGAAGATGTCATTCCAAAAATGCAGATCATGACGTGTCATTTCCTTAAGAGAATATATTTGGTTTGGAACTAGCATAGGAGATTAAAAATTTGGACTGGGCAGAATCACTAATGCATTCATAGAAACGCCAATGTCTTGTGTTACCAGCGAAAATCATTTGTGACAGTGGAAGAAGCCAAGCTGTGAAAGCACTAAAACATGGTCAAGAAATGCTTCAAAATCTCTCAAGGGTCTAACACATAATGTTGTATTCTCCTCATAACCGCACTATTTCCACGTATAATCTCAGTTCTCTCAAAGCATTTAATGTCCAAATTTGGAATAATGCAAAGAAGGTATTTCCGATATGCCCAGTGTCGTGGGATTGGCTGGCTTACAATATCCCCATGAAAGGATTTTCAGATCGTTGAGAGTTTTTCCGAATACATGAAATAAAAATAACTTGATATTTCGACACATTCCATTGACACTGTTGGCGAAACTGGTCAGTTTGCTTTGGCCGCCTTCCAGACAACATCTACTGCAAAATACTTATTATTTATTCACTGCAATTTCAGGTTGATGGTTCAGGATCTGCTCTCCGTGAGTTAATTAACATGTCTATGATATTGATAAGTTATGGGGAAGGGTCTTTTAAGTATAGAAAAGTAAGAAAATACTACACTGATTGCCTTTTTATAATTAGTTATATCCATCTATTCATATTTAAAAAAATATATATTCGAATAGCTTCCTTTAAGGCCTCGGGTCAGTAGCAGTTGTAATGGATTAACTTTGGTACTGGGGCCCAATCCAATACAAATGTCAGTTCAGTTGTCCTTTAAGTTGTACTTAATTTAATTTAATATTGCAATGGCATTGACCACAATATAGGGATTATGATTGAAGCCTTCAACTGAACCTTCAGACCGACATCTATTATGACGGCCACACGTGTTTATTAATATCAATTACCCATAATGCATCTAAACTGGTATAGAAAGACTCATAAAAACTCTGACTTTATCTGAGAGATAGAAAATGTATTCATATTTTCCCAAAAAATGATGAATCTCCTAATTTATCAAATAGGCCATTTTCTTCTCATTTGGTGCTTATAAACTGTAAAGTATATATTAAAAAATATTTAAATTGCTTTGACTCAAAATAGAACTTATGACAGATGTAATGTCTGTGTCATATTGTCAAATTGTCTGATCAATTCTGGCGTTTTTTATGCTTTTGAAGAAAAAACTGTCCAAATTGGATTGCTCTATATTTAATTGTGATACAAATTCCTAGAGATTTGACATTACCAACATAAGCAATGATAACTCCATCCAGAGATTATTGAGAATTAGTCTGTGGTATATCCCCTTCAAACAAACGATTTTCTCAAGTCTAAATTGTACGATATTAAGAACGATTTCAAATACAAAATCTACTGGTGATATCCAATTTAACGGCTGTTTGTAATTTTTTCTCTTCAGAAGTTCTAAAGTACATCGCCATTCATTCCAAAACAGGATTTTCTTGCCATAGATGTTTGAAATCAAAAGATTAGAATTAAGTTACAAAAGGATTCAATATAAAAAATATCACCATGTGACTTGATCCCAGGGTCTGTTCGATAAAGCGCAAAACACTTTTAAATATGGAGTACTTTATCTCCAATTAAAACGTCAGGGTGGGAAAAGAAACCACAAATGTGCGACTTCTTGACAAATTGACACTTTCTACTGGACGATAATTCTTGCTTATGAAGGCCGTGGTTTAAGGCCGCATGTCAATCTTTCTTCGAAAAGAGTATGGCACTGAATTCCAATGGCAGGCTTCTGTGAAATTTGATATGGCCTATACCATACTGAAATGGCATTTAATGCAAACAAGAGGATATTCTCGTTGAATTAATTCACAAACACGTAATCCATCACAAGTAAATACTTGGATGACTCCAATTTCTTTTACATTTCATTGCATCAAAGATTTGTGAAACACATTTCCAAATATGTATTTTCCTTCAAAATAAATGGAACTCCTCTGCAGTAAGAATTGTATCAAATGAGTTTGACATTGCTTGTAAAAAGATCGTTAATGTTGTGTCAAGAAAACATAAAACGCTATGCTAACATCATATTGGTACGTCCATCTATTCATAACGGGAACAATAAATTGATGCCCCCATAACTGCGACTTTGACAAGGGACATTGGCGAGGTCGTTGCCCGGCCCACATGGGGCTCACCTCCGCCCCCCTGAGATAAAACCAGCGCTCAGATCAGACAGGTGCGGCAAGCTGCACCAAATATCAAAGTTTAGATAGACTAACCCAACTGCTAATTTACCAGACTTGTACACATGAAATATAGAGCATGTCAGAGTCCAAATGTCAGGGCATATGTCCCCTTGGCTAATCATGTCTGTGATCTTGGGTATACAGGCAGGTGAGTGGTTAGGGTGGGGATGGCATCTGCGCCCTCCGTCCATCTGTCTGTCTACACAGGCAGGGAGGACAATATATTTCACACACACTGTCATTATCCTCAACATCTGCTCATCTGACTGTGCTTGTCAACAACCTCTCCCCTCCTCACTGTCCGCTCTGCAAGCTCTCAAAACAGTAAATAACTGCTCCCGTTCTCATTGTACACCCTGCCTGCTCAATACAATAAAATGCTCCTCTACTCATTGCAAACTCCGCCTGCTCACATACAATAAACAACTATTCCTCTACTCACTGTAAACTCCGCCTGCTCACCTACAATAAACAACCTCTCCCCTACTCACTGTAAACTCCGCCTGCTCACCTACAATAAACAACCTCTCCCCTACTCAGTGTAAACTCCGCCTGCTCACCTACAATAAACAACCTCTCCCCTACTCAGTGTAAACTCCGCCTGCTCACATACAATAAACAACCTCTCCCCTACTCAATGTAAACTCCGCCTGCTCACATACAAATTGTTACGGCTCCCCTGCTCACTATAAACTCTACCTGCTCACAAATAATAAACAACCACTCAACAAAAAAACACAGAACAAAAACAAATTACATTCGCTTGCATGTTATATTTCCGCTAATAACTTGCACACAGTATTAAAATTGGCTTTCTTTTTTTCTCCTCCAATGCATTGTGATTTGTGCATCATGATGTAGAACAACTTGCATTAAATTCATAAGCTTATCTGAGCATCAATGAATTTCCATTGACAAATTATATCTGGTATGATAAGATATTGATTTTCTAATGTGATTTATCTCAGAGGACAGACATGTATTAAGGCACAAGACATCTTTCTTGGCTAAGATACAGATAACTCAGGTAAAACATATCATCCACATAAACCACATACCTGACAGGTGGGCAGACAGTCTCAATGACCTTTCACCTTTTATTTGACCTTTACCCTTCAAAAGGCACAGGAGGGACTGGGTAAATATTGCCATAATCATAAATTATCTTTGGCCCAGAAACTATCATAAATTCCTAGGTGCTCAGAAATAGTACGGATGCTGTGAATATCATCAGGGCTAACCCTGATAGCGTCCCTAAACGAGACCCAAATAGGGCAACCTGCAGGGAAAGTAAACTGCCTTCCCACCCCGCCCCACAACACTGCTGCCACCTAGAGGGTGAAGACATAACCTCCTGCTCCATCCTGTGCTTATGTAAAAAACGTGTGGAAGGTTAGAGTGACCTCTTGTATTGAAGGTTATATAATTAACATAGCAAAAGTGATGTGTCATAATTACAGAGAGATATTTTACAGCGATAATCTTTTATGTGATATATCTTGTATATTATATTTATAATTGAATATGATTTTAAATAGAGTATGTTAATCAAATTTCGATGGTTATGGAATTAATATTGATAGCCAATCAAACACGCCGATATGCCCCTCCCTAAAGGATACAAATGGCATTTCCCCTTTTTTCATTTGAAGTTTTCCACACTTTTCCACTCCTCTTCAAAATACCTAGAAATGACATTGCCAAGACACGTGACCTTTCCCTGCATTGTCTGTCGTTCTTAACTTTATCACAATTTGCAAAGTTTTCAGTGAAAATAGAGTTATGTGCCTCTGAAGTTTTAATTCGTAATGTGCCACAAAAGTCTTTTTAATCATTTAGAAAATGATTTCCAAATCTGTTAGAGGAACTGTTGGACATTTGTGCTTGACTTGGCTTTTTATGTGGGCCTTCCAATTTACACAGGGTCTACTACACAGGTTTTCTCAGTCCAACATTGATCTTCACAGGGCACATCGATTGCTCAAAAACCATCACAGATTTGCAGATTGATCAAAGACCACAAAGAATTCCCCTTTTCATGAAAGCTAGATGTTGCAGAAAAATGTCCTCGATATTTTCTGAGGGATTAGCGTCCTTGAAATATCGCCCACAAGGGATTCTGTTGTTTCCATTGTGCACAGACTTACCCCACTTCGCCCATCAAAGATAATTGGAAGATCTGTCAGTTCAACACATCAAAACCCTTTCAACCTAAACTATGATTTCAGCAGTTTACGTTTATAGTGTATGGCCGTACACCATAAACGGTACCCAGTATTGTTCTGCAGTTTATCCATGACACGTGACCCGGATTAAATGGAGAGCGAGCCAATATTGTATTTAAGCAGGTTTTGGCATCCATTCGCCATGCTTGCAGCGGTAAACAGGAAGATGGTTGATACAGAAAAGACAACACAGGTTAAGAGTCAACTACCTGCAGGTAAGGTCAAGGTCAGAGGTCACGTGGCCTGGTGAGCAGAGCAGGGGTTGCAGATAGGAGGTCCACTAATTGGTGCAACAGTTGTCTGGGTAGGCAATCACATAGCCATCCCACCGCACGGGTCAGTTTGCAAACAAACCATTTGCTTATTATCCCAATAGGTCATTAAATATGAATATTTGGCCCACCTACTTAATCATAATTATTCATCATTTATTCATCATTTTTCTCTTAATTATTCACTCATTGAGAGTTGAGAAATTCGATGAAAAGTATGAGACATTGACAGCTAAATATACTAAATATATATATACGATTTATCGCTGAGTGGTAAGGTGGGATCCTTCTGATACTGAGGTCATTTTAATGTCAGGAGGTCAGATAGAGGTCATGTGAGGAGATAGGGTGGTGCGATTTGGCATTGGCATGTCAGGTGTTATATCTGCGGGGCTGATAGGGTGTCTGAGTATCTCCCCTGGCGGCAGGGGGTGTAACTAAGGAGCTGGGCAGGTGGGTATAGGCATCACTTGCAGACTCTCCTTATATCAATCTGTTATTTATATCCTTATTCCCAGTTGGAAGTTATTGATTTATATTGTGAAGACATTTACACCAAACATAACACTGATATCATCTTGAGTTTAACCCACTGTCAACTAAATGTCATCATTCCGAAATTCAAATATAAAATAAAGCGTTATATTCAAAATAGATTTATGGTGCGGTAGAGTTATTCAAGACCGTCTCATGATGCACCTGTTCCGGGTATGTCGGATATGTGACCTCATATTTGTACTGGTGATGATCATTGTAATAAGCACCTGTAACCATGGCAACCATCTGGATCCCTGAGTTACATATGTTACCATGGTGACCATTGTACTCACCATGGTAACAAGCTTGCTGAGGTGTTGTCTGAAGCATGTTTGCCATGTTTGTTTGTTCTCACACAAGTTTAGCACATATCTTAGACATGAATTACAATAGCTAGTCATGTACAGCTGATGTAAATATGTCTGAACCAGCAATGTATATATATCACACGTTTTTTCACATGCAGAATACCAGAAGCCCCATAAACTATGTTGTGGTATGCCTTCATTATTCACATTTCATAATCAGGTGATTTTCTTACAGGAGAAATTGGAGCATTAGAGAAGGTGTAGGTTTATATTCTGTATAAATCATGATCGTGACTGCCATTATAAACCCCCCAAAATTAGATGTTCCAGAGGGGATCGTTTCATTTACGTCATATCGTGCCATTCCTTTGATGGCATAACCATTCTGATCAATAGTTGACACACCGACTGCATACCAACAAATAGGCAAGTAAGATTTGAGTAGAAGGTGAGTAGGTCTAGATATGAGCACATGATAGATGTGAGCAGAACAAACAATGCAATCAGTTTGCCTGCAAGAGAGCACGTCAATGATACACCAGTGACTCCTCGCAGCGGCCATTAGGCGCCCTCCACTCGCTCCTACAGGCTATTCAAGGTCAACCAATGTCAAACAAGGTCACATGCAAACCATGCCAGTATCACCACACAGTCAGTCTCCTATACCTCTGCATGTAGTTAGAGTTATATCTAACCTGAACAAGAAACTGCTTCAGTTCAGTGTTGATTGGAACACTTTATTTCTCTGTCTGACTTAGATTTTTCTATTACTTAGATTTCATTGTAATGGATATATAATAAAACACACATTCATGAACTATAGTTATTTAAAAAAATCGAATCTTTTATGCCACCGAATATAAATGTTCCAAATTCTATGTGGTTCCACCTCAATGTTAAATATCTTCTGTGATGAAGAGATTTTGACAAGTAGGTAACTTCATACATACTATAACTTTAGCATAATTCTATAGGTTTCTATTCTCTATTCTATATTTTCTATTCTGTACCTCAATCTAATAAATCTCGATGGGATGAAGAAAGGCTAGTTCATATTCAATATGTGTTCATCTGTATTTCAATGTGGATCTTCTTTATGTATTTGCTCTTGTTTATACGATTCTGCATCTATTCGTCTCAATTTTGTGTTGTCCGGCGTCTAGATATATGGTATGGCAACAGATTTTCATGAATTGGTAAGTACCTGAGTCATTTACACCACTGGGAAGGGTTAGTGTCTTCGCAGAAAGAGCATTTGTTGCTGCTTTCAGACAAGGAAGGTCACAGGGCGATGTTAATTCAGGCCCACCACATACCAATTGATCTCAGAGCCTGGCTGAAGTGTCTCAATGTGAATACAGCGCTTTAATGGAGTGGTCTACTGGGTGACATTGAATGAACCACTAGTTCAGATTTGTGGCATTCCAAGCAGAGTTATGCACCTCTAGATCAGATTTGTTTCATTTCAGGTAATATTATGCACCTCCAGACAAGATGAATTTTATTCCAAATAGATTTATGCACCGCCAGATCTAATGAACAACATGACGAGAGCAATAATCCACCATCTGATAAAGGGTGCCAGGAGACCTAAGTTAGACAGTTTTACAACTGGATTACATCTGCTGGTGATCACCGGATCGTAGGGCTCTTTTTAGCTGATATAGTGAAAAAAACTCTTTATCGCCAGATTTTGTGTTTGGCATGCCGGTGTGCCGGCATATTTATCAGTACGTTTTTCCACTGAATCCTATGCATGATATAATTCTCAGTACTCTTTACTATTAGATCCTATGCATGATATAATATCAGTACTCTTTACCATTAGATCCTATGCATGATATAATTCTCAGTACTCTTTACCATTAGATCCTATATATGATATAATTCTCAGTACTCTTTACCATTAGATCCTATGTATGACATATTTATCAGTACTCTTTACCATTAGATCCTATGCATGATATAATTCTCAGTATTCTTTACCATTAGA
Source organism: Amphiduros pacificus (assembly GCA_949316495.1). Classification (NCBI taxonomy): domain Eukaryota; kingdom Metazoa; phylum Annelida; class Polychaeta; order Phyllodocida; family Hesionidae; genus Amphiduros; species Amphiduros pacificus. The sequence continues at coordinate 13,912,722 of OX439010.1, forward strand.
TCCTATGCATGATATAATTCTCAGTATTCTTTACCATTAGATCCTATGCATGATATAATTCTCAGTATTCTTTGCCATTAGATTCTATGTATGATATAAATCTCAGTATTCTTTACCATTAGATCCTATGAATGATATAATTATCAGTATTCTTTACCATCAGTGATCCTACGTTTGACATGATTATAATTGAATGTTTGAACAAATGTGTACAGAAAAATGTGCTATTTTGGGTGCTGAATGACACGTTTTCTATTGTAATAATACCTCACTGTCAGAGTAACCGTATTTACCCCGAGGGTCTTTTATAATTGGTTATCTGCTAAGGGAATCATTTGTATCAAACCGAATTATACCGCACATTACGCATTTGGGGTCTCTTATATAATGACACATCTGGCCAGGAAAACGTCATCAATTTGTGTTCTTCTGAAATTCGCTTCTGATACTTGCGCCAAAATTGCCCTCGATTTCAGAGCCTGGCTGAAGTGTTTTGATGTGAATAGAGCGCTTTAATATTAATATCAATATTCTTATGAAAATAAACTCATTATTATTTATCATTTATGCAATGTTCCCAGCACATGAATGTTTTTTGATTGATGTCTTTTCCGGGTTCTTTTCCATGTCCCATTTTTCTCATTTTTTGTTGGTCTTTCTACTTTTTTGCTTCATATCCCCCATTAATAATTATTGGGCAATCACTCAATGTGATACTTTTGTGGTCATATAAAATACAATAAATAAAGTTTAAGGCTTTGTTTTCAAATGGTTGTCTTCTGAATCTGCTATGTACGAGAGCTATAATAATAATAATAATAATAATAATAATAATAATAATAATAATAATAATAATAATAATAATAATAATAATAATAATAATAATAATAATAATAATAATAATAATAATAATAATAATAATAATAATAATAATAATAATAATAATAATAATAATAATAATAATAATAATAATAATAATAATAATAATAATAATAATAATAATAATAATAATAATAATAATAATAATAATAATAATAATAATAATAATAATAATAATAATAATAATAATAATAATAATAATAATAATAATAATAATAATAATAATAATAATAATAATAATAATAAAATTTGTATAGCACTGATACCAGACAAGTCTGTTCATAGCGCATTGTCCTAATCTCAAAGCTATGTGATGGAGGTCAATCTGCTTAGTGCTCTAAACGGTTTAGAAGTACAAACCGTCATCATCCGCTCTATAAATAACTAACTGTCCATGTCTCTTGGCGGAGACAAGCTTTGGAGGGTCACTCACTGATGTCCAGTTAGGGAACAAGCGCAAGGTGGAGTAGAAAGGTAATGATTGTTATGTCACTCTCTTCATCAGAACCACAAACTTCTGCAGGCCCAATTAGAATATTCTCAATCTCTCCATCGATTCAATAAACTGCCAAACTCATCCGATAACCCCATATCATTAATATTGATTCGCATAAAGCAGTTCAAAAGGTCAAATACAAATGTACATATTTTACGCTTCTTGCAGTATATATAGATCCTAAGCCCATATTTCTTGTGAGATGTGGGTTTAAATTGATTCTTCCCAAGCGCTTCATCCATCCCCGTTTCTTTTCTTGTAACCTTTAAAGAAACGTTTTTTTCCTATACCAATTTTATTTTAATTTTTCCTCATTTTTAAAACCTAATCATGCATGGAGAAGTATTTACATTTCTCATCAAAATAAAAAAATTAAGTCATTTCTCATCAAATTAAAAAAGCTCAAACTTTTCTGATATAATGCTGAATAAATGTGTAATTATTTCTTTCTTATATTATGAGTAAATGGACTTGGTATCTTATCTTTACCCATAAATTCAGCGATTACGTTGGTTATCCAATAACCTTATGAGTAAATCACATTGTTATTAATTGAGCTGCTCCAAACCAAATAAAAAGGACATTCCACTATGAAATGATAACATCTTTTCCATTAATGTTTTGCTGTTTGCCAGCAATTGGATAGGAGTGGCAGCCACTTAAGGCACGGACCTCTATATTCATTGATCATTTCTATTGTCCGGTACTCACTCCTCAGGGACCCACAAATGAGGGGGTTTGTTTTCTAATGCTACATTTATATCACATCTCTAGATTGGTCTGGCCACAATGGGGTGACATGATGTGCCCTTTGTCCTCCACATTGAGGATAATAGCCCCCATGTGTCTTGACACCAGGGGTGATATTGCTTTGTGGCTTTGCAAGGTTCTCAGTGAAATGACTTTGGAGGTTAACAGTCAGACGTATATATATATCCATGTATACAGATAGATATTGTGAGATCATGGAACAGCCAGAACCGTTCTAAAGATTACTCATTGACAAACAAGGACATGTATTATATCCAGTGAAATGCCGATGTCATAGCTGCTCATGTATTGACGAAAAGCTAAAAATAATGCTGCAAGACATGAATACAACACGCTTAGATGCATGTGTGGGAATTGGTCTGGTGTCAAGGTCAAAATATATGTAGCAGACAATAATGCTAACTTATATTAGAATGAAAGAGTCTATCAGTCTTAAAATTATTTTAAAAATACCTATTCCAAGTCTATTAAATGACATATGATTTTGGAACATTTTTTTTAGCAGGTTAGTAGGTCAAGAAAATATGGTTGTAATGTTAATAACTGACAAATATCCTGGCAATAAAATATTGACCCATTGTCTCATTTGAACCATTGTCTCATTTGAACCATTGTCTCATTTGCACCATTGTCTCATTTGAACCATTGTCTCATTTCAGTCCTGATTCTTGCAAGTTGGTCTTATTTCACCACGTCACCCTTATCAGCACATTCGATATTCATACCTCAGTAAATCACGGAGATAAGATCCTTGTCACATAATCAATGCCCTTGGCAGAGCTTGTCCTGGGGGATAATAATACCATTTATATGCAATATAACATCAACATGGTGCCAAAGAGTATATAGCGTAGAGGTGAGGTGAGTGACCTTCATCATCCTGGATGGGTTTCGATTCCAATTGGGACGACAAGTTGGCAATGAATGATCGAGAACTAATAATGCATACAATATTTAAAATTAAATGTTTCATATAAAAGAAACGGAAATGGAAGATTAACTGTCTTTGCAATCCGCAAATAGTCTTTCTATGATCATAAGTTGTGCCTTGGCATATATTCGCGTGCACACAATAGTGCTATTTCTTTATGATTGACATACATTTGGCCATGCTTCATTGCACAAGGCAAACATGATTCTATCATACATATAGCACGCTAACACAGGATATACACTCTGCATTCTATTCTTACCTAACTATCAACCTGAAAACCAGGTTGCATGTCAAAACAAGAATTCTCCATTCTCATGGTCAGGCTAGCCCCAGCAGCCCCCATCTCATGCAGCTCACACTTATATGGAGGGACAGCTTGATTTATTGTCAAGTCCACTACCATCACTTCAGACAATTTAATAAGCTGCCAAAAGCCAGACTTTTCCCACTAAGCTGGTGGGACCTGCATCTCTCAGGCTTGCAGACTCTCTCGCCATTTCTCCTAATCCTTTTATTGAGCTGGGTTCAGATTTATTTGGTTCAGCAACGTGTTTTAGCAGGGGACTGTGATCAGTGTAAATGCACAGAATTGGGAGCAACATGGAGAACTCACTGATTGAGCAGGCCCAAAACACATCTGTCACATACTCTGACTGTCTCAGGTACTGAGTCTATATCTCAGCCATCCAATAACAGGAAGTCTTAATTACTCAACCTTCCGGTGTCAGTATGTGTTGGTATTTGACCAAAACGTTGTGGTTGTGCCGGTCTGGGCTTCCTGTAACATTCTTTAGCCTTTCATCTAAATTGTAATAAAACATATAACGTTTTCAAACAGGAACTTTTTGTAAGACATACTACTGATCATGATAACATGGAAGATAGACGAAACCGTGTAGAACACTGTAAGTTTTCATTGAAAATATTTGGAAAAAGACAGAGTTTCAGCAGTGGCTATGTGCCAGGTTTGTGATTGGCCGCTTCTCTTCTGACTCTGTAGCCACCTGTGGACCATTAGCTGTACTAATGTGTTACTTTGATGTGGAGCCAGGTGGTCACCTATCCGTCATATTGTGTCTATACTGGCAAAAAGCGAATGTTGGAATGTCCCTCCCTTACCTTAATCTCAAAATCCTCAAAGTGTTTGGAAATAAATGTACATGTATACATACCCATGATATTCACTCTAAACCGGCTTAACTATTTGAATGCACATAAATATCAGCTCATATTACAAAAAAGTGTCTTGGCCATTTTTTTTCATAGAATTTGAAGGGAGCATAGTTTTTATGTAGCAATATGACAGACAGTGATTGACAGGGTGCTCTAGGGGCTATTTGGTTTTGTGTCTGTGCATATCGTTGCAGGCATCCGGTTCCCTGAGAGGGTAACAGGACACCCCAGCAAGAGCATTTGCTTGCCTTCCTCAGATCTCAACCAATATCTGATGTTGGCATTCTTGCTAAATGCTCTGTCCCCACATGTTGCCTGAGTTCACCCATTGACATGCTGTAGATGGCATCTGCGCTATCTTTATGGGCCAGAATTGGGGGGAATTCTTCGCAAATGATTCACGGGTGGAAGGGTGGTTGCTGGGCCTCATTGACGCCCTGGTCCATCAGTTGATGAGCAAAATTGTGAAGCGTTTTGTCGGGAAGCAGTAAAGAATGAGGCAGTGATTTGCGGCAAAGTGGTGCCATCAAGAAACCACTTGCTCCATAGACGCAGCCATATTGGACCTATTGTGAAAGTGCACTTGTCCTATCCTGATAGGCCCATGCTCAACTGCTCCTTTGACCTCGTTACATCAACAGCATCAAAATCGGATGGAAACTCGCAAACACTCCAAGGCAAAACTAACCAACATCTCCAACAAGTTTATCAGATGGAATGACTTCCATTTCTTTAATACGAATGCCATTTCCCTGTCTGATAGGTGGGAAATTTCTCAGATATGAAATAACGATATAATATACCAAAGGTATAAAGTCTCATCATATCAAAATAAGCATTTCTGACTTTTGGGTATTAACGTGAAATCTTGAACATGATAAATTTCTGCACTATAATACTAAGCACTGTAAAAAATAAGTTATGTTCTTCATAAGAGATGTACATCTCATGGAGATTCAAAATTCAATTTTCCACAACAAACCGTGTACATATAGTAACCTCCACAGATCTGCAAGGAACACTTTGCATGCCAGCTAGAGTCACACTTTAAACGTCTTGGCTAAAGTCACTCTTAGAGGGTTAGCTCGAGTCACACTGTGGAGATGTTGGCTAAAGTCACTCTATAGAGGGGTTAGCTAGAGTCATTCTATAGAGGGGCTAGCTAGAGTCATACTGTGGAAGTGTTGGCTAGAGTCACTCTATAGATGGCTAGCTAGAATCACACTGTAGAGGTCACACTGTAGAAGTGTTGGCTAGAGTCACACTGTAGAAGTGTTGGCTAGAGTCACACTGTAGAGGTGCTAGCTAGAGTCACACTGTAGAATTGTTGGTTAGTCTCAAACTGTAGATTTGCTAGCTAGAGTCACTTTATAGAGGTGCTAGCTAGAGTCACTTTATAGAGGTTCTAGCTAGAGTCACTTTATAGAGGTGCTAGCTAGAGTCACTTTATAGAGGTGCTAGCCAGGGTCACTCTATAGTGGGGTTAGATAGAGTCACATTGTGTAGGTTACGGGCTAGAGTCACATGTAGAGGTGTTAGCTAGAGTCACACTGTGAAGGTGTTAGCCGGTTCAGTAAGGACCATATTAAAAAATCAACTGGCTAGACAGGGATAATATCGGTCACACTGTGGAGGTACAGGCCAGTTAGATAGGGACCATATTGGATAGTCACGATGTGGAGGTACAGGCTGGTTAGATAGCGACCATATTAGAGAGTCACGCTGTGGAGGTACAGGCCGGTTAGATAGGGACCATATTGGAAGGTCATGCTGTTGAGGTACAGGCTGGTTAGATAGGGACCATATTGGAAGGTCACGCTGTGGAGGTACAGGCCGGTTAGATAGGGACCATATTAGAGAGTCACGCTGTGGAGGTAGAGGCCAGTTAGATAGGGACCATATTAGAGAGTCACGCTGTGGAGGTACAGGCCAGTTAGATAGGGACCATATTGGAAGGTCATGCTGTGGAGGTACAGGCCAGTTAGATAGGGACCATACTGAGGAGTCCCACTGTGGAGGTACAGGCCGGTTAGATAGGGAGCATACTGAAGAGTCACGCTGTGGAGGTACAGGCCGGTTAGATAGGGAGCATACTGAAGAGTCACGCTGTGGAGGTACAGGCCGGTTAGATAGGGAGCATACTGAAGAGTCACGCTGTGGAGGTACAGGCCGGTTAGATAGGGACCATACTGAAGAGTCCCACTGTGGAGGTACAGGCCAGTTAGATAGGGACCATATAAGGGAGGCACGCTGTGGAGGTACAGACCAGTTAGATAGGGACCATATTGGAAGGTCATGCTGTTGAGGTACAGGCCGGTTAGATAGGGACCATATTGGAAGGTCATGCTGTTGAGGTACAGGCCAGTTAGATAGGGACCATACTGAGGAGTCCCACTGTGGAGGTACAGGCCAGTTAGATAGGGAGCATACTGAAGAGTCACGCTGTGGAGGTACAGGCCAGTTAGATAGGGACCATACTGAGGAGTCCCACTGTGGAGGTACAGGCCGGTTAGATAGGGACCATACTGAGGAGTCCCACTGTGGAGGTACAGGCCAGTTAGATAGGGACCATACTGAGGAGTCCCACTGTGGAGGTACAGGCCGGTTAGATAGGGACCATACTGAGGAGTCCCACTGTGGAGGTACAGGCCAGTTAGATAGGGACCATACTGAGGAGTCCCACTGTGGAGGTACAGGCCGGTTAGATAGGGACCATATTGGAGAGTCACGCTGTGGAGGTACAGACCGTTAGATAGGGAGCATACTGAAGAGTCACGCTGTGGAGGTACAGGCCAGTTAGATAGGGACCATACTGAAGAGTCACACTGTGGAGGTACAGGCCAGTTAGATAGGGACCATACTGAGGAGTCCCACTGTGGAGGTACAGGCCAGTTAGATAGGGACCATACTGAAGAGTCACGCTGTGGAGGTACAGGCCAGTTAGATAGGGACCATACTGAGGAGTCCCACTGTGGAGGTACAGGCCAGTTAGATAGGGACCATACTGAGGAGTCCCACTGTGGAGGTACAGGCCAGTTAGATAGGGACCATACTGAGGAGTCCCACTGTGGAGGTACAGGCCGGTTAGATAGGGACCATACTGAGGAGTCCCACTGTGGAGGTACAGGCCAGTTAGATAGGGAGCATACTGAAGAGTCACACTGTGGAGGTACAGGCCAGTTAGATAGGGACCATACTGAAGAGTCACACTGTGGAGGTACAGGCCAGTTAGATAGGGACCATACTGAAGAGTCACACTGTGGAGGTACAGGCCAGTTAGATAGGGACCATACTGAGGAGTCCCACTGTGGAGGTACAGGCCGGTTAGATAGGGACCATACTGAGGAGTCCCACTGTGGAGGTACAGGCCAGTTAGATAGGGAGCATACTGAAGAGTCACGCTGTGGAGGTACAGGCCGGTTAGATAGGGACCATATTGGAGAGTCACGCTGTGGAGGTACAGACCAGTTAGATAGGGACCATACTGAGGAGTCCCACTGTGGAGGTACAGGCCGGTTAGATAGGGAGCATACTGAAGAGTCACGCTGTGGAGGTACAGGCCAGTTAGATAGGGACCATACTGAAGAGTCACGCTGTGGAGGTACAGGCCGGTTAGATAGGGACCATACTGAAGAGTCACACTGTGGAGGTACAGGCCAGTTAGATAGGGACCATACTGAGGAGTCCCACTGTGGAGGTACAGGCCGGTTAGATAGGGACCATACTGAGGAGTCCCACTGTGGAGGTACAGGCCAGTTAGATAGGGAGCATACTGAAGAGTCACGCTGTGGAGGTACAGGCCGGTTAGATAGGGACCATATTGGAGAGTCACGCTGTGGAGGTACAGACCAGTTAGATAGGGACCATACTGAGGAGTCCCACTGTGGAGGTACAGGCCGGTTAGATAGGGAGCATACTGAAGAGTCACGCTGTGGAGGTACAGGCCAGTTAGATAGGGACCATACTGAAGAGTCACGCTGTGGAGGTACAGGCCAGTTAGATAGGGACCATATTGGAGAGTCACGCTGTGGAGGTACAGGCCGGTTAGATAGGGACCATACTGAGGAGTCCCACTGTGGAGGTACAGGCCAGTTAGATAGGGAGCATACTGAAGAGTCACGCTGTGGAGGTACAGGCCAGTTAGATAGGGACCATACTGAGGAGTCCCACTGTGGAGGTACAGGCCAGTTAGATAGGGAGCATACTGAAGAGTCACGCTGTGGAGGTACAGGCCGGTTAGATAGGGACCATACTGAAGAGTCACACTGTGGAGGTACAGGCCAGTTAGATAGGGACCATACTGAGGAGTCCCACTGTGGAGGTACAGGCCAGTTAGATAGGGACCATATTGGAAGGTCATGCTGTTGAGGTACAGGCCGGTTAGATAGGGACCATATTGGAAGGTCATGCTGTTGAGGTACAGGCCGGTTAGATAGGGACCATATTGGAAGGTCATGCTGTGGAGGTACAGGCCAGTTAGATAGGGACCATACTGAGGAGTCCCACTGTGGAGGTACAGGCCAGTTAGATAGGGACCATATTGGAGAGTCACGCTGTGGAGGTACAGGCCAGTTAGATAGGGACCATACTGAGGAGTCCCACTGTGGAGGTACAGGCCAGTTAGATAGGGAGCATACTGAAGAGTCACGCTGTGGAGGTACAGGCCGGTTAGATAGGGACCATACTGAAGAGTCACACTGTGGAGGTACAGGCCAGTTAGATAGGGAGCATACTGAAGAGTCCCACTGTGGAGGTACAGGCCGGTTAGATAGGGACCATATTGGAGAGTCACGCTGTGGAGGTACAGGCCGGTTAGATAGGGACCATACTGAGGAGTCCCACTGTGGAGGTACAGGCCAGTTAGAAAGGGAGCATACTGAAGAGTCACGCTGTGGAGGTACAGGCCAGTTAGATAGGGACCATACTGAGGAGTCCCACTGTGGAGGTACAGGCCAGTTAGATAGGGAGCATACTGAAGAGTCACGCTGTGGAGGTACAGGCCGGTTAGATAGGGACCATACTGAAGAGTCACACTGTGGAGGTACAGGCCAGTTAGATAGGGACCATACTGAGGAGTCCCACTGTGGAGGTACAGGCCGGTTAGATAGGGACCATACTGAGGAGTCCCACTGTGGAGGTACAGGCCAGTTAGATAGGGACCATACTGAGGAGTCCCACTGTGGAGGTACAGGCCAGTTAGATAGGGAGCATACTGAAGAGTCACGCTGTGGAGGTACAGGCCAGTTAGATAGGGAGCATACTGAAGAGTCACGCTGTGGAGGTACAGGCCAGTTAGATAGGGAGCATACTGAAGAGTCACGCTGTGGAGGTACAGGCCAGTTAGATAGGGACCATACTGAAGAGTCACGCTGTGGAGGTACAGGCCAGTTAGATAGGGACCATACTGAGGAGTCCCACTGTGGAGGTACAGGCCAGTTAGATAGGGACCATACTGAGGAGTCCCACTGTGGAGGTACAGGCCAGTTAGATAGGGACCATACTGAGGAGTCCCACTGTGGAGGTACAGGCCAGTTAGATATTGACCATACTGAGGAGTCCCACTGTGGAGGTACAGGCCAGTTAGATAGGGACCATACTGAGGAGTCCCACTGTGGAGGTACAGGCCAGTTAGATAGGGAGCATACTGAAGAGTCACGCTGTGGAGGTACAGGCCAGTTAGATAGGGAGCATACTGAAGAGTCACGCTGTGGAGGTACAGGCCAGTTAGATAGGGACCATACTGAAGAGTCACGCTGTGGAGGTACAGGCCGGTTAGATAGGGACCATACTGAGGAGTCCCACTGTGGAGGTACAGGCCAGTTAGATAGGGACCATACTGAGGAGTCCCACTGTGGAGGTACAGGCCAGTTAGATAGGGACCATACTGAAGAGTCACGCTGTGGAGGTACAGGCCAGTTAGATAGGGACCATACTGAAGAGTCACGCTGTGGAGGTACAGGCCAGTTAGATAGGGACCATACTGAAGAGTCACGCTGTGGAGGTACAGGCCAGTTAGATAGGGACCATACTGAGGAGTCCCACTGTGGAGGTACAGGCCAGTTAGATAGGGACCATACTGAGGAGTCCCACTGTGGAGGTACAGGCCAGTTAGATAGGGACCATACTGAAGAGTCACACTGTGGAGGTACAGGCCAGTTAGATAGGGACCATACTGAGGAGTCCCACTGTGGAGGTACAGGCCAGTTAGATAGGGACCATACTGAGGAGTCCCACTGTGGAGGTACAGGCCAGTTAGATAGGGACCATACTGAGGAGTCCCACTGTGGAGGTACAGGCCAGTTAGATAGGGACCATACTGAGGAGTCCCACTGTGGAGGTACAGGCCAGTTAGATAGGGAGCATACTGAAGAGTCACGCTGTGGAGGTACAGACCAGTTAGATAGGGACCATACTGAGGAGTCCCACTGTGGAGGTACAGGCCAGTTAGATAGGGAGCATACTGAAGAGTCACGCTGTGGAGGTACAGGCCAGTTAGATAGGGACCATACTGAAGAGTCACGCTGTGGAGGTACAGGCCGGTTAGATAGGGACCATATTGGAAAGTCATGCTGTGGAGGTACAGGCCAGTTAGATAGGGAGCATACTGAAGAGTCACGCTGTGGAGGTACAGGCCAGTTAGATAGGGACCATACTGAAGAGTCACACTGTGGAGGTACAGGCCGGTTAGATAGGGACCATACTGAGGAGTCCCACTGTGGAGGTACAGGCCAGTTAGATAGGGACCATACTGAGGAGTCCCACTGTGGAGGTACAGGCCAGTTAGATAGGGACCATATTAGAGAGTCACGCTGTGGATGTACAGGCCGGTCAGATAGAGACCATGTACTAAAGAGTCACACTGTGGAGGTACAGGCCGGGTAAGATAGGGACCATATAAGGGAGGCACGCTGTGGAGGTACAGGCCGGTTAGATAGGGACCATATTGGAGAGTCACGCTGTGGAGGTACAGACCAGTTAGATAGGGACCATACTGAGGAGTCCCACTGTGGAGGTACAGGCCAGTTAGATAGGGACCATATTAGAGAGTCACGCTGTGGATGTACAGGCCGGTCAGATAGAGACCATGTACTAAAGAGTCACACTGTGGAGGTACAGGCCGGGTAAGATAGGGACCATATAAGGGAGGCACGCTGTGGAGGTACAGGCCGGTTAGATAGGGACCATATTGGAGAGTCACGCTGTGGAGGTACAGACCAGTTAGATAGGGACCATACTGAGGAGTCCCACTGTGGAGGTACAGGCCAGTTAGATAGGGACCATACTGAGGAGTCCCACTGTGGAGGTACAGACCAGTTAGATAGGGACCATACTGAGGAGTCCCACTGTGGAGGTACAGACCAGTTAGATAGGGACCATACTGAAGAGTCACGCTGTGGAGGTACAGGCTGGTTAGATAGGGACCATACTAAAGAGTCACGCTGTGGAGGTACAGGCTGCTTAGATGGGGACCATATTGGAGAGTCATGCTGTGGAGGTACAGGCCGTCTAGATGGGGACCATATCGGAGAGTCACGCTGTGGAGGTACAGGCCGGCTAGATGGGGACCATATCGGAGAGTAACGCTGTGGAGGTACAGGCCGGCTAGATGGGGACCATATCGGAGAGGCACACTGTGGAGGTACAGGCCGGCTAGATGGGGACCATATCGGAGAGTCACGCTGTAGAGGTACAGGCCGGCTAGATGGGGACCATATCGGAGAGTCACGCTGTGGAGGTACAGGCCAGTTAGATAGGGACCATATCGGAGAGTCACGCTGTGGAGGTACAGGCCAGTTAGATAGGGACCATATCGGAGAGTCACGCTGTGGAGGTACAGGCCATACCACAGAGGTGGAGACTGGCTAGGCAGGGATAGTATTGGAGAGTCTTGTCATGCAGGAAGGGACCAGATCGGGATAAAGCCCCAGGAAGGGGGAGAGAGAGACCAAGTATTGACGCCAATCGAGACCTTCTCTGCCTTGAATACAGACGATGAACACGGGCACATGTGTTGTAAAAGCAATTTCACACAAACACATTGTTTATTTGGTCTCTCCCTTAGCAATCAATAAGAATATTCTTTCTTTCACATAATTCTCCATTGTGATATTACACCAGATATTATTTCAAGGGTTTTGACATGGAAAGGCCCGGATCATCAATATGGTGAGAAGCTTTTCATAATGCCAAGTCCCGTGCTGAAACCTTGCACTTAAACTAAATCTGCATCCAGTGAAATCTGGGGTCCTAAGTGGCTGCTGCGCACAAGTAAATGGCCATAGCCAATCAGATCTGACTTAAAGCTCTGTCCTCCCCTTGCATAGCAATAAACCATAACAACTCACCAGGCGAGGGCCGCTCAAAATACTTGCAACTTCTCTGTTAAAATAGAGTTTTAAGACAAAAATGTCCCTTACTTGATTAATTGTCTAAAATAAGAATCACATCTATCCGTAATTTGGCCAAAACAATAATATTGGCACATGCACACGCAAACTTTGGAAGTTTTAGTGCCAATGAAAAGCAATCACTTAACTTAGTATTAAATAATCAAATAAGATCTAGCTAATGATTAATTACAGATACTATTAGGTAAGAAAATGCATATGATATAGGTTTATTATGATAACGAGGCCGAGATAAGGTCTATCATATATACAGACTGATAACAGTCCATGAAGATTTGAACAGGCCTCGTTTTGGTTTCACCCCTAGCCGTTCCTAACCCCTCTCACATCCCAGCCTCACTTTCATCAAAGCCCACAAAGCATAATTTTAGGCTTCAGTGGTCTTAAAGCTGGACTTGGAATTTTCTTTTTGTACAAACTGATTTCAAATGTTGATCACAAATATGAGGTCATTGAAGCCAAAGAAATGCTGTGTTCAGACTTGTGTCGAATCTAACCAAATCACCAGTGACACAAGGGCACTGCAAACTATATTCAGTCCAGATATTGCAGATTTGTTTGCAGCAAATAACAGATTTTAGAGGCACTGACTTGAAAATTGTGGATTGCAAACTTGTGAACAAGTGTTGTAAACAGTTTTCATGGTGTGGTCTGACATATAGAGAACTCAACGTGATTGATAAGGTCAGGCTATTATGATATTTAACAAAACGTACCATGTTTATTGGAAACACTCTCAGCTTTGGAGAAAATGTGACATGAATTGCACAACAACTATTTCATCAGTTCACCCATACAGCATTGCTTGAAAATTTCAAACTTTTCTTGATTTGTTTGTGTTTCCTTCCACTTATGTACCAAATGATACATTAATTCTTATCCAAGCGTTATCATAATGCCCCATACTAAGCATATATTGAAATATAACTATCATATTAGAGTTGAAATGCAGTAAGTTATGTCCAGCATACCCTCAAAACTAACCATGAGAGAAAGATCTTTATTTAGGAGAGCACGCAGGCGCAGACCATACATATTTTCGGTGATCATCTGTACACCCAGAGATAATCTCTAATCATTTATCTGCAGAGTTTACCATGCAATACACATAAGTAGTTTTCTGTGTTGTGGATGGGTTGTCTTGCTGTGTGAGTATTAAGTAGTGCATTCCTATTGCCGGGCAGCTCACGGGGAACGCTGGCAAGCCATACTCTACTATAGCAATGATGACTTCAAGCAGAACCCATCTCACAAACAGGAAATTCCCGTATATCTAAGATAACCCAATTTGCCCATATGATCTCCTGATTTGCTAAATAGAATACATATGAATTCAACTAGGATTATTTGTCACCAGACAATTTTAACCAAAGCGGAGAGAAAGATCTCTTCAGGAAATAGCACAGGAAATAAGAATTAAAGACAGACACAAAGTCATGATAGCATATGTTTGCCAATCTAAAGGACTGTGATAAAAGATGTCGTTCGCTTTAAAGTGGGTGGCCTTTCTGAAACAAAACATAAAACTGTGAACGAAGTCTCCCAGAGCACGATACTGCAGGACGGGACTTATCCCCATACAGGCGCATTGCATGATGGGAATTGCTCACCTGGAAAGATAAGTAAGCAAATGGAGTGACGGATGTCATGGGGCCAATGGTCATCAATGAGTTATGTCATGGGGCCAAGGTCACGGCCACTACCCTCGTTCTGATGTCACAGTGTAATTAGGTTAGAGACAAGGTCAGAGAATGGATGCTAACGAACGCACAATGACACAATCTGCTGACATGAATACCTCCATAATGACAGGGTCAGAGGTCACCGAGAGGTCAACACAAGTCGAACACAGAGGTTAGAGGTTGGCAAGGACGGATATTGCTAATGAAAAGTGTATTATGAAAGACAGGAACCAGACAGAGCATTCCACTGTGAGATAGTCGCCTAAACTATAACTACAGGAATACCTGTGATTCAATGATTATGAATATCATTTTGGGCCATTCGGAATAAATAAATAAATACAAGATACAAAGTACTTTTTCCACGCGAAGTAAGAGTTCCGTGTCCGCTTTCAGTTTGCAGATTGAGCACATGCACAGTCCGAGTGTGATAAGGTCACTGACCTCATAAATAGGTCATAGAGTAGTTTTACTGTGTTGTCATAATCATATTGAGAAGAGATGAGCTTACCATGCAACCTGACACGACCTGGTGACATTTCCTTGTTGAATAGAGGTCAATATAGTCAAAACAAGTTCACGCCGAACCCATGCCCAAGCTTAATTCAATTATTTGTCATTTATGGACGAGTAATGCACCTTAATATATCAATTAATGCATCTTTATCACATTGGTAGATAAGGGTGGCCAGATTTTTATATCATTTTACAGTTTACAAGTATAGAAAAGGTCCCCATAGACAAGTAGGAAAAGTAGCTTTACATGTTGAAAATAATTGATCAAATCATGCCAGAAAAGTAAAAGATCAAAGTGAACAAACTTGAAAGAAAGATACTTTGCCCGTATACAATTGTCTGAAAAGGCTTAATATCTGCCGGAATTGACAAAACTAAAATAATACAACTTATTACGATGTCAAAAACATGAATGGTTTATGACCTTCTGACCGTGTGTAAATAACTACATATCCAATGACATTGAAATGTATGAAGTGCTCAGATTTCCGTTGACAACTCCTCCTTCATGTCACAATATCCGGTTTTAAGAACTTAAAACTCAAAGAAGGAATTGAATGTGGTAATATTCATTGTTGCCTTAAAAACAATCAACCCCTCAAAGAAGAAGCTTGTTAAAACAATGCCCATTAATAATAGTAAAAAAATCTTAGCTATCAATCTTCTCCAGGACACCTTCTTAATATACATATGAAGGGCAATCTTTACCCTTGGGACATTATTCTGTGCTTCTTATTTGATTTCATAGGACCTTCAGTAAACATGATTATCCAAAGTTTAATGAGATTGAACGTAAGTTGAAAATACACAAATGGAAGAGTTCTACATTGTTGTGGTTGCTGCCTGCGTGCACATAGGCCTTGTGTGTATTAATTCTGATGTCTCAGTAATTTGCTGAATATGTCAATCTTGATGACTGGAAAATTGAATATTTTATGTATTCATCTCATATTGTCTCTGTTTGGGGTTTGTAAAAAAATGCATTCTATCCTAATTGGAAGGGATGCATGCATATATACTGGCGACGAAAGTTACATGAACGTTATGCAACATGGAAAAAGGTATTACCAGGGTTTTGTGGTCAATGACCTTCGCAATGTAGGATATTGATTGGTAGAATATGTGTGAAGCGTACTGTGTAGAGGTTTGTGTTGTGTGTATTTTTGTTTTTGGGGATTAAAAGGAAAAACATTGATGGGACAGGACCAGTATAAAACTGAGAGTGAAAAACAAGGTTTGGACGGTGTTATGCTGGGGAGGTGGGGAATAGGGTAGCTCCCTTTTACCCAATTCTCAATGATTTATACCATACCCCTCCACGCATGGCTGCCACAACCCCTCAGATGAACAAATTTATGGCCTCTCCGAGAAAAGAGTAAAAAGTTAAAGAGGATGATTTAATGTTCTCTGGAGACAGAGCAGTATAAATAAATGTCAAGAGAGCAATAAGCATGCATATTTCATGTAATATCGCTCATATTGGAGACATTCTGCCATGTAAAAACACAACAACCAAACAATGCCAAGCTCATGTATTTCATGTTTAGCAAATTGAAGGAACTAGTGCTTTGTTTTGAAGACAGTAAATACCACATATAAATGACATGAACCAATTAGCCGTGACATCCTCCATCATTTCCAAAAAATGACTAGCGAATGAGCTTCATTCTTTTGTTTTACTTGGACAATGCCATAATTCTGAAGATTTTTCTTTTCATCTGTCAATTTTGCTATCTATATGATTTCACTAATGAGTGCGCCCTAAAAAGAATATTGAAAAAGGAAGACTAAATTGGAGTAGTTAACCTGTGCTATACAGATTAGCATAAAGGACTCCTCGCAATCAATGTGACCCATTTGTGTTGCTATGTTTAATGCGTGGAACTTTGATATGGATCTCCATGGCAGTCAACACATATCTCCGCATATATATATATATATATATATATATATATATATTTATATATATATATATATATATATATATATATATATATATATATATATATATATATATATATATATATATATATACATATATATGCGGAGATAGATATATATATATATATATATATATATATGTATCGCTATTTCTGTTCATACAACTATGCATTTCCCGTGTGGGTGCATCCAGCCTCTGGGAAGGCTCTCACTGGTTCAAGGTGGATGCTCACAGAACAAAAAACCTTTCCCCTGATTGCTCGCCTAGATTCTCAGCTTTGCACACGCCTCCTTGCACACATATTTCTTTTTTCAATAAAGGTTATTTTCTCTGGATTGCATGCAATGGAAACATTATGTTTACTAGTCTGAATTATTCATATAAGAAAGAAATTCTATTTAAAAGCCCAATGTTATTAAAGTTTCTTTAACTCCTTTAGTTTCCTTTCCTTAATCTTTGCTTTATATATTACATCATTTTGATCAATTAAGTAAATTTGTAAAGACATTTTGAAAGTCAGAATGTGAGGGCAGTCTAAAAAGTGTATATTTTTCAGAAATTTTGTTTTGAAAAATGAGAAGGGCGGGAGCCGGAGTTTCTATTCCTGTTCACTGTTCACTCATATACATCGGGATTTTAAGCATTTTTATGTGGGCTCAATGGTACAATTTCTGTTGTAATACTATAACTTGGATGAGGGTTTCATCTGTGCCTGGACATATTTCTTATAGTATGCACCTGGAATTATTTTCTTCCTACAAATAGGGTGGGCGACGATGAGAAACAAGACATATTCTAGCCTTACATTTATCTCTGTCAAAATGGTTGATTGTGTTATTCTCTGTTTGACTGATACACCATTTTGGATCTATTCTTTCTGCATCGTGTCATAAGGGAATAGTCTGGGAAACCTAATATTCCTGCTATGGGGCTCAAGCCCTCGCATTAACTTCTGATTCCTCTCTGGATATGTAGAATTCCCTGGCTGTCATGGGCCCACCTGTACTGGTACCCTGTACCCCTCCCCCTCCAACCCATCCCCTTCAGGCCAGACTAGTGGTATGCCAGGTGTACCGCATCAGATCTCTACATCTCAGTGTCAGACAGAAATTATGATCCATCAGGATTCTCTAATCGTGTGCACACCTTTGCGGGGATACAACTGATATAGCCCTTATCACCGCCAGCGCCCCCTACCTGCTGGCTCTACCACCAGCGCCCCCTATCTGCTGGCTCTACCACCAGCGTCCCTTACCAGCTGGCTCTACCACCAGCGTCCCTTACCAGCTGGCTCTACCACCAGCGCCCCTATCTGCTGGCTCTACCACCAGCGACCCCTATCTACTGACTCTACCACCAGCGCCCCCTACCTGTCGGGCTCTATCACCAACGCCCCCTACCCATCGTACATCACCACCAGCATCCCCTACCTGCCGAGCTCTACCACCAGCGCCCCCTACCTGCCGGACTCTACTAACAGCGCCCCCTACCTGCCGGACTCTACCACCAGCGCCACCTCCTCGTTATGAATCTAAAACTGGAGCATCTTTCTGGTAAAATTTGTTCCAGATGAACATATATTCATAAATAAATAACTAAATATTTAAAGTTGCAGATAAGCAAACATGTATCTTCGATTTCCGGGTAAAAACAAACAATAGAACAATTATAACAATTATCACAAACAAGCATATATTAGAATTCTTTCTGATGGATAAACTGCTTATGCAAAAAATAATGATACAAGAACATTGTGACCTGAGATTGGGAGTTAACCATTTAGCCCCCTGGCGCTGAAGCTTAGCTCCCCTGGTGGCGAGAAGAGTAGGTGAACTCTGTAGTGTTTGTGAAAGAATCATGATAGCAACACAACAATATACAAGAGACACGGAGGTTGTTGTCTCAGGCTGCCAGTGTGCATTTGCTATGTGGGAGATTTGTGTGGATTACTACAATCTGACAATAGATTAAGCTCTGTTGTGTTTGGTGTTATCCCCCGCCAGAGGGCAGTACTTCATCACCAGGGGGAGCCACTTCACTTGTAGGACCTGCGCTCAGCAGGTTGACCTCGTGTTTATTGTAGCTTCCTCCAGCAAGTACACACATATACAGGTGAACCCTCGCACTTAAACTCATCACAAACATGATAATAAAACCATTTTTATTTGATCTTTCTTTCAATAATTGAAATCAAGTGTGCTTATGTATTTTGATTGTCAGCTTTTGCGATGTTTTTTTGTTGTTGTGAAGATAAATTATTTTACATATTTATTTAGTTATTATAATTTACCACAGTAACAAGGTCACCTTAAGCTTCAAAAGCTTGTTGACAAATACATACATACTTCATATGTTCATAGAGTTGAAAATCAAGTTCATATGAAAAAGTGGTAACATAGGAAAATACTTTTATTAATTTTATTGGAAGTTTTTTTTGTATTGTCTTATTGATCACACGAACAGGAAATTACTGTCAGTATGCAGATGAGCAAACATACACTAAGGTTCAAAACATGAAAGTTATCATAATCCAACTAGTGAACCACCTGACTGGTTATTAAAGGCATCGGTTGTTGTGTTCATTTCTGTGCGATAATGCAAAAGGAAGATCCCCAGTCTCTATTCAAAAAGAGTAGGGCACTGACTGACGGTGACTAGTATCTAGTTTATCTTTGTCGTCTAAATAATGTTGAAAAGTCGTTTACACACACAAAAATGCAAAAAAAACAAAAATACAACTATATCGTTAAACTAACAAGCAGATGGTTTGCTCAGCGTCCTGATCACATGAGCACTGGTACAAGACTGTCATGAGCACTGGTACACGACTGCCATGAGCACTGGTACACGACTGCCATGAGCACTGGTACAAGACTGCCATGAGCACTGGTACAAGACTACCATGAGCACGTCTTCATGGAAGTTTTGTTAATCGAGTACTTAGCCTTCAAGACTCATGGATTTGTTGGTGCGTTTTTCATAGAACAAATTAAATATGTACAGAACTCTTCTGATGCAATCTGCTCAAACATAGAAGAGTTTCCATCCAATGAGCAGTAATACATTACACCACCATAAGGATTATTAAAGGAAGTATCATATTTGAATTTTTAATTTGCTCTATGACTGAAATAAAGTTAACGAAACATTGAGCTCTCTCTCTCTCTCTCTCTCTCTCTCTCTCTCTCTCTCTCTCTCTCTCTCTCTCTCTCTCTCTCTCTCTCTCTCTCTCTCTCTCTCTATATATATATATATATATATATACGTGTTTATATATATATATACGTGTTTATATATATATATATATATATATATTTATATTTATATTTATATATATATATATAAACACGTCATATCATTCATACGTATGTATTTAAATGGTAAAGATGTGCTAAGTGACAGCCATAATTCAATTTCAAAAGTAAACTTCTCACTTGAGCATATCATATAAGTCTTTTATCTATGACGCAGTGTAAAGGGAAAACAACGGAAACAATTATGAAATGCATGGTGTAAATAACAAAGACTGTGAGTGATATCCACGTTTGTCTGTGTGTAGACGTTATAAAGGCATCCATCTGTCATCTTCACATTAACATATCTGTCTGCACACTCCGCCGACACCAGCGCCACCTGTCGACGTATACTTCTAGCTATACAAACTCTTCTCACAGCTTGTCACACACAATATCCGCTGAGAGAGCTCAAGTACACTGATAAAAACTGCAAGTACACATCAAATGTTATGTGAGATTGACACATTATCGTGTACAGCAGAGGTGGTCCGCCTACCTTCTTTTGCTTTTTCTTCATAAGTCAGAAATCCACACACCACTCTACTTGCCCGGATGTCAATATACATGTTCCTTCATGTGCCGGCAGGCTAGCATCACGCTTGTAATATACCTAAACATCACTGTGCAAACATACGATTTTTTAGTCCTTGTGCACACGATGATTGAACATTACACGTACAAACCTTTTATATACCATGCAATATATCATGCAAAAACTACACTGTAAATAGTTGTGACAGTAAATTTGCTGTACATTTACCTCTGCATTTTGTTGTTGATTAAAAGTTCATATAACAACAACTTTTAATGTCATGCATCAACAGTATCTTTAACTGTAAAAAAACAAAAACTGTAAAAATACAAACAATACAAATTTTCTTTAATTAGCATAATTTAAACGATGTGACAGGACTACGTGTTTACCAGTCCCACCACAAATCTCTCTAAGAAACCTCTTGGGGAATTTCTCTTTAAGACCCGTGGAGTCAAATTCTGGCAAGGTGACCAATGGTTGTATCAAAATGGGCTTGATTTGTCTATATTTTGAGTTATTTTTGATTTTAATCTTTATTATATGGTTATGCAAAATGGATTAATATAACAGCGACTATTGCTGTAGATATTAGACTAACAGAATGTTATCATGACCTTCAGTGCAATCATATATTACAGGCCTCTACGCTGTTTTTTATGTACAATGAAAATTGCTCTAAAATACAACAAAAGTTGCTGTAATTCTACAATACCTTCCTACAGTGCAGTTGGCTCTTAGTAGCTAGGTGCAAATTTCTAAGAAAAAATATATATGATCAAATGAAACTTTTAATTGCTAAAATATATTTGAAGGGTACAGTTCAAGTTCATATTTGAGTGTAAATTCATAATTTTATCTGTTCGTCATTATATACATGTATGTACTGGGCATGACGTGCTTGTTCATAACCGATTATACTTGGTGAAACTTGGAAGTAAGGAACAGACGTGGATGATGAATAAAAAGTTGAATAGAGAGAACAGCGAATGCATTCACACGTATTGTGTTACCCTGAAAATCATTTGATACTTGAAACCTAGCTGTAATAAAAAAGATATGCGAATGTTGGTTGAAAATTGAATCAAATCTCTTGAGGGCCTAAAGCTATGACTAACAAATTTCCTCGGTCTGAGTGCAGATGGGATGAACCATTAATAATATGTTGTGCTTATAGGTATATCTAATATTGTTGTTTTCTCAATATGTATACATGTACATATGAAATAAGTGGTATTTTACCGTGTTGGAATAACATACCTATTTGTGTGCAGAGTGAAATATATATATATATTGTAAAAATAGAATAAAGCAGATATCTATAGTTTTTATCTATATCTGAAATACATGATTTGCAATTATGCTCAATATCATAACCAAGCACTTCCTACATTCCTGAAGCTGCCAGACTCCTGTCAAACCAATTCCCTATTCCCTCTTGGCCTTCAATAACAGCAGCAACTCTCTTGAAAACTGTGATATTCATGTTATATTTGCTGCCACTTCTCCTCTGGACCTACCATAGATATAGCAACTTGGTGAATAGCTGCACAGTACCCCTATAATAATGTACTGCGAGGTGTGCGAGCCTGGGGTGTCTGGCTTGGGGAGCATTCTCCTTGTCTCACCACATGCCACCCTCCATACTGATGTCTGAGTTATCACGGCTCGGATTGCCACCTAGCGGCCAAATATCTGGGGGATCATCTCCCAGGATTGACTACACCAAAACATATATACAAGTACACGTATCATATTCAATAACATGGTACTTCTTATATATTATGTTTAAGACCCTTTCAATATCTAAAGACCATGAAAAAAGATGTCATATCCCAATGAATACTTTATGGCCAATAGATAAATGGTAATCACTTGTAGATTAAAGTCAATATTTTATAAAATATTCTTTAAAATGTTAAAAATACAGGAACCTTAGTAGGAATACTTTTGAAATTTGAATGGATTTATAGATGTACAATACACCCATTCATATTTATCTATGAACATAGATCAAGTTACTGCAGAAAGAAGGGATTGGATATATTGGGGAAAAGCATTCTCAAGTACGAGTTCTCATGTTTATGATATTCTGTCATGGACATGCTTCGCTTTTGCACAGATGTTTCCACGAGATTGAAAATAGTTGGTCCCACAAGACATGCCAGCATACCGTGTTCTATTGGTCCGAGGCAAGATGCCATGGTGAATCATACAGCCACATGTAGCAGGAAACAGCCACTAAATAATCTGCTTGGACCTCAGCATGAAAGGTGCAAACTGAACACTGCTCAGGTAATATGCATTAATCACAGCGGTTTTTTTATCAGAGCCTATCAGCGTATTCATAGAATCTAGACAATTCATTTATTTCTGAATGTGTTACTAGGCA
This sequence comes from Amphiduros pacificus, assembly GCA_949316495.1. Classification (NCBI taxonomy): domain Eukaryota; kingdom Metazoa; phylum Annelida; class Polychaeta; order Phyllodocida; family Hesionidae; genus Amphiduros; species Amphiduros pacificus. Next base: position 13,935,743 of record OX439010.1, read on the forward strand.
TTCATGTTTGTTTTATAAATCCTCCTGTCTGTGTATGTGAGATGTGCATGTATATCAGGATCTGTAACCGAAGCCAGACGATCTGACACCGTCTATATTTAACTGAATCCAGGAATCTGACCACTGTCGGCTCGCTTCAAAACATTCCCCGAGCACACCACAGCGCTGTCCGATATTTCACACATGTCTTTGATGAATCGTTCAGTCCAATATATCAAATATTCCTGCTGGATATCATTCAGTCTGATATATCAAATATTCCTGCTGGATATCATTCAGTCTGATATATCAAATATTCCTGCTGGATATCATTCAGTCTGATATATCAAATATTCCTGCTGGATATCATTCAGTCTGATATATCAAATATTCCTGCTGGATATCATTCAGTCTGATATATCAAATATTCCTGCTGGATATCATTCAGTCTGATATTTCAAACATTCCTGCTGGATATCATTCAGTCCGATATTTTACATATTCCTGCTGGATATCATTCAGTCTGATATTTCAAACATTCCTGCTGGATATCATTCAGTCTGATATTTTACACATTCCTGCTGGATATCATTCAGTTCATTATTCCAGATTTTCGTGCTAGATATCATTCAGTCCATTTCAAACAGTATTGCTGGATATCATTCAGTCCAATATTCCAACATCCTAGGGGGATATTATTCAGTCCAATAGTTCACAACACGGTTTGATGTAATTCATTCAGATATTTCATACACCATTGATGGGTATCATTCAGTCCAATATTTCAAACATCCCTGTTTCATATCATTCAGTCCCAAATATCACAACCAAATGCCGGATATTATTCAGTCCAATGGTTCACTTGTAATTACTCAAAATAATTAAGTATAATCTTTCAAACATCACTGTTGTATATTTTGCAATTCGTTATTACTTGTTTATGTATTATCTCAAACATCTGTAGGCAAGATTTTTACATCAAAGCAAAATATCCAAATTTAGTTTATGACCAAGGATCACATAATTGATACATTATTTTGAAGTCTTTCATTTTTGTAAATATTATGAAATGAGATACATAAATTTTCTAATTCAAGATAGAGTATTTTCAGCACAGGATGACTGTATGAAACCCAAACAAATCTCCAGATCATTTTACCATTTCTATATCATGAATCAGTTGGGTACCTTAACACTGGGCCTGAGGGAGTTAATTATGTTATGACTGGAAGGTAGGGTATGGGGTCTGGGAAGGTAAGCTAGGTATATTATAGCACTCTGCAACCTGCATCAAGCACTGCTAGAGTATCAACTCCCCACTCACTAGTCTACAGGGAGGAAAGGGGCAGACAGCTATATTATAACACTCTGAATAATCCACTAAAGACCGCTGCAAAATCATCAATCAATTCACTAGTCTTCAGGGGAAAAGGGCACAAAGTTTTCCTTAAAAAAAAACAATAAAAATATAACAATAAAATCAACAATCAATTGCAGAGAGGGAAAGGGAACGCAATTATATCATTGTGAATTTGAACATTAATCACCCCTAGAATATCAACCACACACCTATCTAAAGGATAGAGAGGTGGAGATGGGCAATATGGCTGAAATAACTCAATTGGTAGAGCGTTTGCCTTGAAACCCAGGGATTCCTGGTTCACCTCCCAGCCAGAAACTATCAAGCGCTACAGCCAGACAGTCTGGAATCAACGCTATATGAATGTGACTTTTACCTTTACCATTTACAAAAGTGTTTTTCAACATCTGATCGAATATGTCTGCTACAAAAGCCCCCCAGTTTATTTGCCCACTTATATAGGGTGACCATGGGGACCGGAATATGTCTCATCAATCAAGTTGCCAATTATCTACCATTCATAAAAGTGAAAGGTATGAGTTTAAGTGTGCTATTTGTTTTTAGTGTCAGGATTCTCATGATTGTTATCCTATTCTGATATTCTGATATTCTGATATATATCTGATATAACTGCTTCTATTTAATATTAATATTACCTAACTCTCTGAAGAAAACTGCTTCTCGCAAAGGTTGTTGGGTGTGAAATAATAGTGTATAGTCTTTTAGTGTTGTGAATCCAATTATCGTTCCCTTTAATTAGTTTGGACAATATAGGTCAAGATAAAATCAAAATATAAGTATAGCATAAACTATAATCAGGTGTCTGAGACATAAACTGACCAATCAGTACAACTGCCAGTCCAAAACAGGTACATTTATATTATTTTACCAATGAGTGGACACCCAGATTTTTTATGAATACTGATGACTTACGACCAATCCTGAGCGCAACTTTATGCCTTTGGGGGCAGGGACTGATATATAGGATAGTAAAGCACTTGTTTGAGGATAATTGCAAGTGTAAGTTTTTGTTTTTAAATACCGCTCCCAAAAAAGAATATCACAAATATGCTGATATATTTTGCTAATGTGTAAACATGCATGAATGCTGATTGTATGTATTTGTGAAATGTGTAAATAAAAATATTTTTCACTTAAGTTCCAAATTGAAAATATATGCTTAAGAACACTTGACAAGGTATATTTTGATATAGATTCATATTTTTATAAATACAAAAAAGCTTCCATTCTAATTCTTATTTGTGACCTAATTTCCAACTATTTGACTGGTGAGAAACCATGTCCCATATCAACCATGGGAAATATTGACCTATATATAGTTTGTGAGTTGTCCTTGATTCTTTGTTTATATTAGTGGTGCGAGAGTAGCTTAAGGTCTATAATCCACAATGAAACACTGGGACAGACTTATGTTTTTTTGGCTTAAATGTGTTCAAAGTCATGTTATTTGTTAATTTAGCACAGAAAAAGTAAACTTAACCAGCTAGTCTTAAACTTTTATTTTTTAAATTGAACCCGTTTTAACTACCGTTAAAACGGGTTCGACTCAGTTATTGCAGCTGGAAACCATGTGTGCTGTATGAGAAACCCCCCCCACTGACGTCATAGCCTCACTCTCATCCTGGAATCCCCCAGAGCATGCAGAGCCGAAGGCAGTTACGTAAATATACGAGACCACACGAAGTTCTCTCCCGATGCTTCAAACTGATTGTGGATTATAGACCTTAAATCAAAATAACTCACTTTGATTACCAATGTCTCTATGTACAAACTAAATAAATCATTCAGTGAGTCAACGATGAGCTCATCTAGGAATGAAGTAATAAGCTCTGATTGGGCTCATTGGCTTGGTGATTGATAATATATATAGCTTGTTGATTAGACTTGTCAACATATTTCTATATCAATTTGGAGATGATAAAGTAATCATAGCTATGATCGCGTATTTAGAACAAGGAATATGACCATAGAAATAAACCTTTAACATGCTTAATTCATTGCATTATTTGAAGATATATTTACGCCTCCTTTGTCCTAATTTAACATAATTTAAGAAAAAAATCAAACTGTTGTGTTGAGAGAAGAGGGTTGTGTCTCAGCGGCAGGCTTATTCTCTGGGTCTGATATATAACATGATATGCTGAAAAGTTGTTGAAACCAAGACACAAGCGGTCGCTTTTGCTACACTAAACCCCCCTTTTAAGCTGTCTTCCCTGAGTCCCTTCTCTGTATCCCCCACCTGTGGTAGACTCACTTCACACCTCTCCTCCTTCACACCTGCCCCGCTCTGCATTTACTCTCCAGTCTGCTTGTATCACGCACGTCCACCAGATGCGGCTAAAATGGGATTCAACTCAACATATATATTCATGTACTTTCACGCATGCGATAAGTTATGTAGATAACCATTGCTACAAAATTATACCATTTGTAATATAATAAAAAGCTCATTCATTCTCACGAGAGGATTCCTTTTTGATCTAAGCGTTTGGCACCAGAGCATTCATATTAAATTCATAAAAATGTAATAAAAATATATACAAAAAAGAAACATCCGCATTACTAGCTAAGACAAAAATATATGTTGTGGTAATTTCCAAAAACAAAGCGAATAATTATAAGAGCGTTCCAACACATCACTGTTCAGTTGTTTTAGCCCTCTATATAATAATTATCCTTTTTTGAAGTTTTGGTTCTGTGAATACTAGTTATTTTCTAATAGGATTTTGTGGGTAAGATTAGTTGGGTAATCACATCATATGTAACCTGTGAGAGGTTTTTACTGGATGATAGTTACAGCCAATCTATATACACATTGCACTGGAGCATTAAACCGCTGCTTTCCTCAGTCACAAAGCCATTTGTCACTTCACAACTATGAAATGTTTTTCACACCTTGACACCACCAGATGACAGCACTGAGGACAATGACCCCGGTTGGAATGACACAATAAAGACAAATGGGGAGTTTATTTTTCAATAAGTAAGAGTTTATACCATGACAAATTTCATGAGATATATCAACAATCAGATTATGTAAATCTTTATCTTAAACAATGCAGATAAAAAAGAACAAAAATCTTCTTCAAACTTTGATGTTTGAATATCAAACCAAAATTGAAGAATTCTGTGAAAATATTCAAAACATTCAACAAATTAGTTGTTTATTTTCTCTCAAAAAATGTCAGAGGTTACAAAATATTATGTTGTCTAAATGGAAAGGACAGCCATGCAACATATATTAAGGAAAACGTTATTCAGCCGTTTATTGTTGACACTCATTCGGCTTTTACCAGGCAGAGGAGTCACACGACGTTTGACATAATATAGATGTAGAGTAAAGATAGTAGGTCTATTTCACACCTCTGTACCCAGGGTAATGGGTGTGAACAACATAAGCGGGTATAACACAAGGATCGTCCTGGGACCTCGCTCACTGAACGCATCCGAGAATATGCCTTTTTAATTATAAACTGTGTGTTAGTGTGAACTTCACTGTGTCGGTTAATGATTTGTTAGTTACATACTTTTATTGTTTGTTTTGACGCTGGATCTTTTTTCTTTTCATTGACATTTCCCCGTTCCATTCATTTCAGCAATAAAAAGAACATCGATAAAGGAGTGGCAAAATGTTACAAATTGCGTGGTCAAAATAATGTTGCTCACCGATATATCTCAAATCTGTAATACAAGCGACAAAAGAAACATGTGTATATATCTGGCGTGTCAGTTCCCTGAACACTTCACCCGGTAGAGGACGCCTCGGATGGGAGGAAATGCACAAGCCCCCTGCAGAGGGCACTGGTGTGTAAAAGGTCCATGCCATTATGACTAACCCTCTCTTTATTCCAAATAACAGCCAACTCAGCGAGAGGGAGCATCTTGAAGATTTTTCTAGATGTGTAAAAGCTCATGGAATGACTTGGCCGGGCAGATGGTCTGTGGTTGTAACCACGTTGCCATGACGACCAGACCACTGAGGCGGGCAGGGCAAATTACCCCGACCCTCTCCCCGCCCCGGAGGCAAACATTTCTAGGCGGGAATCTATGGAGAAGATGGGGGGAGTGGGTTGCAGATTTTTTTTCAGAAGATTGATGAAAAAATGTTCGTGATGTTGCTGTGAAGAAGTGATGGGGGATGAGGCATGCCAAAAAGATGGCAGCGAGCGTGTCAAGGAGGTCAAAGGGTCATCGCTCCAAAATACACTAAAAATCGCAAAAATAACATATTTACAAACTTTGGCCATTTCAAACACGAATTGATAGGCGATCTTATGATTTTGAAAATGTAAACAATATTTTTTTTTTTAATTTACAATAATTGTCTTTGAAAAACAATTATCAGTCTGGTGGTGCTGCTCATCAAAAAGTATTTCATGTCCCTGGACCTGCCATTGCTGATTTGAGGATGGGGATACAAACGGGTTCTATAATCAATATTTATGGGCGAGACTGAGAGTTTGGGACGTGTAAGTGTTCCAACATGAGGATAATGCGCCCAGACCTCACCATCCACCCCAAATTAACACCAAAATATCCACATATTTCCCGAGAAGTGGTTTCTGCATTTTTTCTTATAATCCCCAAAGTAAGAAATCTGGACAGCGTCATAGAATTGGCAAACATGGCAAGGACAATGTAGATATACGGGTTTGAGGGAATCTGGCATTACAGACATATACCGGTAAACTTGGGAAAACTTGTTTTTTATTTCTATAGTTTAATCCTAAGAATCTGTTATGCTCTAAGTGTGAAATAGAAGTCTTGAATGATGTGGTCGCTAACAGATTTAGAGGGTATAAAGTTTTGCTGAGTGATGCTTGGAGAGTATGTGTTGGAGATTAATCTCCCATGATGCAATGCTGCAAACATGACATCTGAGATAATCCAGGATTATCTGGTGCTATCTCAGACAGAGATAATCCCCTAACCTGTTCTCACATCATATCAACAAGTGAAATAGGCATCGGCTCGGTTCTTTACTCCATACCACGTGATATCCTAGGGGGAAAAAGTTTTGCAACCCAGCAAGACTGCCAGCAAGACTACAATAAACAGCTCCTTCTTCTTCATTTATCAGCAAAACTATTTGGGCAGAACTTGTATCATATTACTGATGTCTAATGAAAGCAATACAAATTGAGTAAAAAAATATGTAATAATACAAAATAGTTGATTAACATTATACAAAATCAACAAAGAAATCAAGTAGTCTATGATTTAGGTGTAAAACAAAACAGTTTAAACTTGCTTGGGCCCTAGACGAATGATGAAGATTGCAATATTTCAAACTGAAGTCAAATATATGCTTACACTGTAGATTTCACACAATATCCTGTTTGCCTCTTTCTGCAATACACAGAAACAAATATGGAGGAATTTGGTAAAGGTTATTGAAAAAAAATGGCAGTCTTTATTTTTCACAAAAAAAATGTTTTGTCCTGACACAGAAAGCCCATTTCGAATGCTACACAGTTTGAGTAATTCTCCTTTGCACAGAAAAGTAAAAAAATCAAGGTCCCTGATTTGATTAAGGATATAAATGAGAATATTACAAAACTTGAATAAACGAGTATCTGAATGAAAAACATGATAACAATATCGCAAGTATTTTATCCAGTTTGTCTATACATTACTGACATTACAAATATGTTATGTATAACATCATTTCTAAACTTCTACACAATATTGGAACCCTGATGTCTAATATAAATGATGTGTATAATATTCTGTATTGATATTCTTTGATTTATATAAAAATAAAACAAATCAAGGAAAATAAGAAGTGAACCAATTTGGCTGGTATGGGATAGTGGCTGACCCATCTCATTAAGGTGACCAGTTTGCTGAGGACAAAATTCTGTTAAGTTGGGTGAGGCGTGAGGCCAGAAAGTGGACCAGTCAATTTAGCCGCTCTCCAAACCGTCCCAGGATGATCGCTGCGTGGTCAGGGCACCAGTTGGCGGGTCACAGGTCAGGAATAACACGGCTCGCATTAGCACACATATACTGAAATATAAGGTGCAGAGAGAAAAATTGTGAAAAAAAGAGAACATGGCGTCCTTTTGGGTCCAACGTGTGATTTTATATTATTTTTTAAATGAAAACTGCATCTTGAAAATAAACACAGATAAACAAGATTTTTCCGTTTACAGAAGGACGTAGCACATTTTAAATTATAATTCTGATATTTTCGTGATTTATTATAACCTTATTAAATCTAGTTTTTGCAAATGATTAAAGTTAAGTTTTAACATTTAGTTTCAAGCATCAGATTTCAGAGTTGTGTTCACAGAGAGGCTGGACTATAGGGGAACCCATTCAAACTGGAACCTCAATGGGAGAATGTCAATATATAAAACTATGGCAATTCTTCTTGATTGGCTGGACATTAAGATGAGACAATATTTCACATAAGTATGAAATATGACAAGATAGGGTATACATCTGGTTAATATCACATGGAAAACAACACAATTTGTAGTGCGTCCTGACGTCCCGCCAGCCTCGCTGCACATAATGGACCAATGTATGCACAACTCCCGTCTAATTTGTACAGATACACATCGCATTGATTTTATGCCAAACTTGCCATTTTGGACCAATGACCCCAAAGGTCCAAGATGGCAGTCATTGACCTTCGCTGGATGAGAGGTCAACCTGCTTCGGGATTGTCACAACCTTTGACCTGATTTTGAATTCCTCCGATATTACGGAATTTCCCGGGGGAAGGGAAATATGCGATTGGGATATCTCTGTGAGGACAATGAAAGACATATTTTCAGGACATCCTCGGACCAAGAACAAGTGTGTGTGATCAGCGTCGCCAATAACAAGGTCCGCGACACTTAGCGTGACCTCTCAGGACCGCGCTTCCTCAGACAAAGACGCCCTCTGGGGAGAATTGTGAGATTTGTGAAGAGGAAGTGCAAGAGAGTGAGCGCGCATAAACCTCGATGTGAGAATGGAGTCATTAGTCAAAGATGAATGGGGCATTTCCATAGAGATGTCTAGTGGCTTGTTGTGGGCCTCAGACAGAATTAAGGTATTGGCCATATTAAGAGGTCATCAGTGTATTTGCATATGCTATGTTTGATGGGGCTTGTAAGGGCCGGGGACAGTAATGATGCCTAATGCTCCATGTCACAACGATTTCCAAATGATGTCATAGTAAATACAGCACATTTCCTGGCTAACGGACTGTAATCGCGCCGCAATCTCGGCCACATCACACAGCTAGCTAAATCAAGATGATATCACATCTGGTAGGGTCAGCAGGCCAGAGTAGCCATAGTGACACCGTGGCAATGGATTGACCAATCCGAGTACTCCTTGGTCAGAACGAGGCTACTCAAAGGTGCAATCATGGCGGCCTCAATTGGTGGCGAGATTGCCATGAAGGGCGCTGGGGCAAGTTGTTAAGAGATCAAGGCCTCAATCTGTGTGCCCGGCCGCTCTCCGGACGGGAACTCATCACGAGTTAGAGCCTGGGTGAGCCCAACCCGGATCATCCAGGATCAATCCAGAATGGATGCAGGGATTATTGCCAAATGGATGTCACAGATTACGTCGCATTTTGATGGACAACAAACAACATTGGGCAAAACATGCCATTAACTCACAAATGGCTTTTTGCAACATCCAATATTTGGTGCCGTTTTGAAAGCGGATCAAAGCCCTTAATATCCATAACCATGAAAAATATTGCTGATTTATTGCCTCTGTGACTGGCTGATACATATATATGAAGCTTAGGAGCTACACTTGATATTAAACCCATACTTCCCTATGCAAAAACCCAAGCTTCACATATACACATACATTGGTGTACTTTTTGTGATATATATGTTTGTAGTTTTGAATTGATATTTTTACCTAATCAAGGTATATCCATTATTTATGATTCACAAAGTTTTTGGGGGTGATTAAGGATGTTATTTTCAGTTTGATTGCAAAAAAGAGGGACGAGGCATCCAATACCTTTATCCTATATTACCACCATTCCAATGCATATATTCAAGGACTAAACATCTTTAATTGCTTTCTGAACTTTGGTAAACATTTATTGATGAAACTTTGAGTCATTGGCACCTAAACTTACCAGATAAAATAAATACATACACTCAAGCAGTAATTATATGATGTTTCTATTATGGAAGGTCGACATTCTTTTGTTTATGAGGCATGTTTGACTAGTTACTGATAGAATTAAATAATTTGTGAAATAACATCAAAAATCGTGATCTTCGCACCAACATGCATTCGCCTTGTTCCGTGATTTTTCATCGTCATAGAAACAGCCTAGCTTGTCAATTTTTACACAAAAGTAACCACTGCTAATGGAGTCAACTTGAATATGAACCATTTAGAATTAAGGAGACAACGATGGATATGACATGTGACATTCCAAACAATCACGCCAGTCACTTATGTTTAACACACACAAAAAAGTAAAAAATGCACGATGTTAGCATTTATTAGCTACAGCAAACTGCAAACCAAGAAACTCTAACTCAATGCAAATTTTGCACGCCAATGATTATATTTTTCATCATATAATGATGATGAAGATGAGGATATTCTTTGCAAAATGATTAGAAACACACATGAATGTATATGATAGAACTGGATAATATGTGGATATGCAACACCATATGTCACCTATTATATATGTTTACTGTTAATGTGAATCCATTAGTTATGAATCTATTTAAGTGGATAATACTTAGTTGTTTTCACAAAGGTAACTATGTCATTCCTCTAAATATACAACATATCTCCTGGTATTCCCATTTGCCAAGACATCATGAATAATTGAATGTTGATGTGTGACCTATGTCTTAACCTCATTTCCGGTTCCGATGCAGACTATATCCTTCTCATCAAATACGCCATTTGTAATAATGCAGTGTGAAAGTTTATGATATACCCCCACTGCGAACATCTTACTTGCATCATGGGGCGATTTAGACTGTTTATTTAAGGTGTGATTACAGAAAAGATTTATTGTTCCAGAATTGCACATGTATCATCCTATAAATACTATATCCTATCTGTGTGCTGACAAAGTAGTTATCTCCGCATGTTGTTGCACCTGCAAGTTGTTTTTTGGAGGGAGGAGGAGGTTTTGCAGAGCAAGTAGTATCTCTCCCTACCTGTTGTGAGTATGGCTCACAAGTGGCGGTTCCAGGAGTGGTGTTCAAGTGGCGGTTCCAGGAAAGGCGCACAAGTGGTAGATCCAACAATAGTATATAAGGGCAGTTTCTTGAGTAGTGAGTATGGAAACCATATAAAAATATGAACAACTTTTCAGATAAAAATCGAAAAAAGACAGGAAGCGATCAATTATCCCCATGAAGCCCCTCCAAAAATAATGATACATGTGCAAAAATAACACAAATAAATGAAAAATAAAATTAAACAAAGGCTAACTAATTAAAAACTACTTAAGTGTTAGGGGGACCTAATTATACTTAATTAAGTCTCATTAAAATTAAAATGTAAACAGAATCTTAATATGAGGTACAATTCGCAATATAAATTCTCTATATATTTCTGATGACAATCCCTCTTTTAGCAGGCCACCGTGTAAGCACAGAAAGTTACACAGATGGATGCATTTTGAGCCATTGGGGTATAAACTAATATGACACATGGTTTGATCAAACTATTATAGACAAATCTTAAAATAACCTGAATGCCATGATAATGCAAAGAAAAAATAAATAAATAAATAAATAAATATACAATCTATATAAACAGGTGGACTTTCGTCAATTGTTATTGAGAAAAAAGACTATTATTTTGATATATCTGTTTCCGTCAACGTGCTTCTTTTGAAATATATGCTGCTACTCCCAATTCAAGCAAATGCTAATCTAAGTTTTTTTTATTTTTCCTTACCAAAGTAGGCGTGCATCTATTATTACTTGAGTATTTAACAATGAAAGAGATTGAATTGACAAACTTTATCTCAGAATAAACGTATAGGAGTAAGATTTGTACTGGATGTACTGTATGTCATAGCCACAACTTTGAAGAAAAAACCCAGATGACCTTATGACACCCAGACGACTATATGCACCTTTGAACGAGAGTATTTGAAGCTGACGGCAAAATAAGTGTTTCTGACCTCACATACCTCTTAGTGATTTATCCAACTAGATTTTGTGTTCTGTTACAGTAAACCTTATTTCTGTAATACAAAATGATCAGAATAAAAAGTAAGCATCTGATGAAAATGCAATTATGTAGAGCTACAGCGGTGTACGGTTGGAAGGAATTTGTTGCGGAGCACATAAATACAAGTCAAATGAAGAGAAAGGATGCAGTGGTTTGGTTTGTTTGACCTGAAGGCATTGGCAGGATTTAGCAGTAAATATTAATGGACAAAGAGTGCAACCCTTGATGGGTCCTTCTGCCTTATTTAGCAAACAGAAAGCTGTAGTTTCTTGCGAGCCGGAGCTGAAATGGGGCAAGGCAAAGGCCGGGCAAGATGTATTTGAGAGGCGAATTCGTTTGGAAATGAAGGATTCGAGTCGTGAAAAAGGCCCCGCCATGGTGGATGGAGAAGGCTGGGCTGCGGATGCAGGGAGGTGATACTCACATGGTGAGGCTACAGACTGGGTGAAGCCAAGATGCTGATGGTGCAGTGATATCGGAAAAACGGTGATAGTAAGATGTGAAAGGATGCTGAATTGAGGTGATTGTTGAATAACTGCATGGAGAGCTATAGAGTCTATCTCCACAATGGTGGAAAGTGCAGGAGATTTTTTTGTCATAATTGAAAAATGCTCAACAGTGAATCAGATGGTCTTGATAATGGAGAATGGTTTATTTTATTTGTGTATTTTATTGATCCTGAGCCTTATTTAGGCTGCGTAAGGTCAGGGATATTAGACCCTTTCCACCTGAAGGTCCAAGATAAATGCTGTCTTTATAATGCCCCGCTCCTTCTGAATGGTGTCTCGGGATCTTGTGCATTATATTACATCAAAATATGACAAAGTATGAACAACTTGGGCTTTTGATAAACCACATGTCATATGAAACCGGCTGTGACTATAAAGATAAAAAGGCACGCAGCGTCCTCGGTCCAAATAAAGGTGAAAAGATCTGAAATAATGTAAACCACTGAAAAAGTTGTTTGTGTATTTGGATACCTGATAGGGAACAATGAAAAGGTAGGAAGCCAGGGAGAGTTTAGAAAGGAAGTTATGGTTATAGAAAGATCATCTTTGTGGCAGAAATAAAAGGTCTTAAAGACCAAGACCGACGTACACACGTGTTTATAGCATAGAAGCCACTGCGAATTCAATGTCCGAAAAAAACCAAACTAAATTCCTTTGAGTTTCTGGGTTGGGGTAGAGGTCATTTTGTGATGTTCCTTCAATATAATCATAAGCATATGATGGCAAAAAGTGCTAAGCAATTGTGGGTATTGATTAGAAATCCTTCAAAATAACAGCTTTTATCAAATCTGTCTGAGAAAGGCATCTTACCACAAATTATGTCCATATTGTTGTATCGCGATAGGTAAATAAAATTGGCGGAAACAACTGCAATCGTCTGAAAGTAGAAATAAAATTATTTATATTGCCTCGGGTGCATAGAGAAGAACAAAACCAAAGATTGTATTTGATAGACTAGACAATGTAAGTACCTCTGTGAGTACAAATGTAAGTATCTTTGTGTGTCTAACACACAACTATAAAGATGAAAACAACACAATCATCCACCATTGTACCAAATGTTTTTACTGCAGTGTAAATCGTGTTATATCTATTTCTCAAATGGTGGCTGTCAAAGTAGGAATACCCTGTTCTCAGTGTTTACTTAATTTGATTTGTTTCGCCATCGCAGCTTATTACAGTAACATATATATCGACTCTGAGTTAAAACAATTCTTTAATATAAGTTATATTTACTTTCCTTTCAACTCATGCACCAATATATCACATTATTGGAGTGTGCACTCCAAACGAAACTGGATAACTTTTATTGTATGGAGTGGCAATATTTCTTTCCCAAATATTCTCTCAAGGGATTTTTGAGTAGATGTACCACTTACCTTTATTAAGCAATATTGAATCTGAGTTGAAAGTTTTGTTTAACATATTGATTGAAGCCCTTCCTTAACTATGACTGAGACAGATGTGGATTTATCAAAGCTAAACACGAGTGGATCGCACTTCACCTGTACCAGTACACCTTGAAAGGTGAATACAGTTGTCATTTTGTTATTTTTCATATCATTGTTTTGGGCTACTTTTGTCGATTATATTTAGCATTCGATGTGTATTCTGTAGATTCATCTAGATTTGCGTTAGTCACAAACGGCACTCTAAATGACCTAAAAAAATAGTATAGCATAGACTAATATGATGCAGGGTGTTCTTGAAAGTGGGTTTGTTGAGAGAAGGTGAAGCTATTACCGTCTAGTTGTGCTGATCCAATACCAAGTTTACATATCATTTAAAAACTTCCCTTCCTCAAAGGTGTATAACAGATGCTGGTGACCAGGAGAGAATCTTACCCATCATGCACCTGGCGTGTGCCCCATTCCATTGACATTCTGGATCCATAATATATGAAGTATTACAGATCAGTGGCAGAATTCAGCTCACAATACAAACAACACCATCAGTGAACAGGAGATAGCACACCCATCCATTTCCGCTGTTTTAGTCTTATTAGTCAATCCTGTGGGACAAACAAATTATGAAATATAGATGTCAAATTAAGTTGTCTGTAGGCGCAGGAGTGAAAACATTGACTAATTGGATATTTATAAGTATTTCTTCACAATCATATCTTATTAGATTTATCCCGTAAGTGTATTTTGTTTTGCTCATTCTGCCAGTAAGTAATGAAGACTGCGGCTACCATATATAACACATGGCCACAACCGAATACTCCAATAAAGACACAGACAGCTAGATTTGTCTCCATTTACATTTGGCTCATTACCATCAAATGTATTATACAAACCTCGAAGCATACTTGAAAAACAACCAGATTTTATTAACATTCTATTCATGTTAGATTCAAAGCTGTGAGACAAATGGTGTGCTCAGAGAAAGTCACGTAACTGCGGAGAGATTTAAACTGCACGGTGAACAGTCCAACAGGGGCTCTACTTTTTCACACGGCACCATAAAATGACTATAATGTGTCGTGATGCATCATGAAAGCAGCCGTTTGGCTTATCTCTGAGGCGCTAAAACACCCAAGGGGTCCTGCAAGAGGGCTGTTTTTTCCTCTTTACCGAGCGCCCTGATCTAATTGTCTACCCCTAAAGTCCAACTATCTGGCCATGGTTATCTGACAGGTATGTTCCGCCATACACAAACACCCTTAATATCTGCTTTAGATTCCCCACCTCTCACACTGACCGACTAAATCTTTCACAATTAGCTCACACGAGTTTCAATACCTTTAGAAGAAGAAAGCGCTGTGTTCTTAATTTAGGAGTGGTTGTTTCACCCTCATTACAAATATACCAGTCGTGCTGAACATTCTGAACAGAGGTTTGAAAGACATTACTACTTGAATATTTGGCACAAAATAATGAAAACCTGTCATGAATGTTCTCAATGAACATTTCATTTCATTACTTTTACCAAAGGTTATACATAAAGAGACTGGAATCATTGGAGAAAGTGGGAGGTCCCATTGTGTGTGATAAAATAGTGTAAGAAATAACCAGTTACCGGAAGTACTAATTTCTGCCTCATCATAAAAGATCAACTAAAAGATGTATCAGCCTTGACGGTCCGATACATTTGATCTAGTAGCAAGCTCCACCAGAGGGCGAGTACGAATGAACCACTGGTCAAGGTGCCTTTTGTTGCTGGCTTTGACTGGTTTTAGTTTAGGATTTTTTCGGATTGCGAATATGATACAATTTTGAGTCCCTGTCCCAGTCCCTGGCTATTGAAAGAAGTAATGGTGAAATGCTAAACTGTGTTGGTCAGAGGTCATGGTTTGCGTGTGCCTCTGGAGGACAGTACGACCTAACAGGTGTGACCTAGCAGGACAACCATATGTCATATAAATAGACTCCAGACTTTCAAATATTTTCCCGGATAATATCCATTCTCCATATATATTACATATTATTTTTAAAAGCTAACATGGGAACCACGTATACATCGATTACATTGATTAATAGAAGTTGATCTACTTTGACATTCTGCAAAAGAACTTTGTATAGCTGTAAAGCTGTTGTTCAATTGCAAATAAAAAATAAGTTTAAACCAAATCAAAGTTTTTTAACCTGTCCGACTTGAGAAACTCGATTCTTAGAATGGCAATCGATTTCTAGGCATATTCTCTATACGTTTATTCCCCCATCCACATCATCAAGCATATCTCACCCCGAAACCTGACCACATGTACTCTATGGAGAACGACCCATACAAGAAAAGGGGGCACACGTATTTGATCACATGCCATTTGTATTTTTCAAGGTCAATTAGTTATTTTAAAAATGTAGAAAAAAAGCAAAATAACAAGTGTTTTTTTTTCTGAAAGTGTAAGTAATAGTTCTGCTCTTAAATAAAGATATTTAAATGACCACACACAGAAAGGTAACCCCCAAGTTATAGAATGGTACTTCACTGACCACATTGGTCAATAAGGACTCAGCATTGACACCAAGAATAGCTAGCATCAGACAGATGGTGACATGGAAAATACCCCATCTTTACACCCAATATCCCCTACCAACAATGTGGAAGTTTGGAAATATTCTACTACAGAAATAAAGTACGTGCAACTAAGTTTGTCACAGTTATATTTTCTGATAACACACATGTATACGCTTCAGGGAAATCAGGATTACATATAAATTTGATAAAGAACCATTAATAAGGGACTATTTCATAAATATAATATAATTCTAAAGGTGGAAGAAAATGCATAATGCCCTTCATTTGTATGTTTTATAATCTTAATGGAAATATCTAGTCATTAATAAGGGACTAATTCATAAATATAATATAATTCTAAAGGTGGAAGAAAATGCATAATGCCCTTCATTTGTATGTTTTATAATCTAAATGGAAATATCTAGTCATCTAATAGGTCTATAGCGATGTCATTGCCTCGGGATTTACATCCAAATATTTCACATATTACAAGATACACATACTCAGCTTGTCCAGATAACATGGTATGGAATATTTATGGCACAGTCAAGCGGGCCTCCGCCGCCAAATCCCACGGATTCTGCCCCAATGGAAAGTTAAGCTACAGAGATGGGCCCTGTGATAGAAGTGTGCCGGGAAAACCTTCCATTCTGGAGAGGGTCTCATTTAAGGGGCCAATGACCTGTGTCATCTGTACTAGACAATTCAGTTCCCTGAAGCATGTGAGTTTGGCATGTTGAAACCATCCTTATTCAAGATGTATCAATAAAGAACAATGTTAGCAATGTACATATTTGTGAATACTATGAAAATGGGCTTAAATCGACTGTAGAGGGAGCCACCATGACTATATCTATGTTGTAAGATCACAGCAAAATACGTTGGCCATCACAACGAAGACATGAAGTTCACCAGCTTGGAACAACCCCAATAAGATGAATGTTTCAACTTTATACATTTCTACATCAGGGGTGGGAGCTCTAAACGGTTCTGGACGGTAAATCTGAACCAATCCGGACAATGCACATCATTCTGGCCGCTCATAACATAGCTGGACACTAAATAGCAGTTTTCCTTACTCCTAATATATCAACTGTTATATCTATATATTTATATGGAGGAAATAATACGCCCATCAGTTAGAAATATAAGAAAATGACCACAAAAGCTTTTTTTAACGAGATGTCTTCCCAATTATAACACAGGAAGGTGCCCCACAAATAATAACGTAGAAACGTTAAAGATTTATTCTAACATTTACACCATCATAATCAACACACTGATATATACTCAACTGTAATGACATTGTTAAATTTTGTAATGATTTTTATGCAAATTTTGTGCCTTTTATGAGATGAAAAGAAGTCGTTTTATAACAGAATCATCCAGATTGGTTAAGAATTGGGGCAGAACAATGGTATGAGATTTGCAGATTTGCTGTGATTTCAGTTCAGCCTCGTTCCACCATTGATACATAGCTAAGTTATAAAATCTCATCAGATAAATAGAAGTGATATACTGTAAATATTTATTATTATAATCATGTAATATATCATGTGTCTATATAAGAAGTGGCCATTGATGTCTGACAGGAGTGCTCAGTATCAGAGTAAATAAATATATTTCACCTGCATTTCAACCTAACACATTTTACACAACATTTTAAGGAGATATGAATAATAATGACATATAATCATAATGATAAATAAAACATTTATATAGCGCTATAGCAGACCAGATCTGCTCAAATATGTTTTTTAATGCTTTCCAAAATTATCTGCTGATTTAACATGAAGGGTTAAGGCACTCAACATTTTTGTAGCATACACCTCGAAAGCCCGACCACCATACATTTTCCTATTTAACTTAGGTACCATATATTCACTAGCATCATTAGATCATTAGTGGAGTCCTATCACTTGTATTAGTACCTCCCGTGTGGAGCTAATTTCTTGATCCCATCCCAACATGGCTATTACATGACCTCATGGATGACCGACTACCAATTATTACAATCATCATAAATAAATCACTGTGTGACTCACTAGTATCTGAAAACATGAAATTGGCCATCATAAAACCACTCTTGAGGAAACTAGGACTGGAGCTAATTGAAAGTAATTACAGACCAGTACCTAACATTACTTCTATGTCGAAACTAACTGAGAGGGCGGCGGCAAACCAACTAGTACGGCATCTGGTAAGAAGCGGCCTTACTGACAAGCTCAATCAGCATATAACGCATATCATAGCACAGAAACTGCACTGCTGAGAATGTAAAACGATATTCTGTCTGCGGCCTTTGACACAATTGACTATAATATACTATTCAATAGATTGGTGACCAGCTGCAACGTTAAAGGTCACACACTATCATGGATAAAATCATATCTACAAGACAGGAGGCAATGTGTCAAGATGGGCTATTATAGGTCCCAGTCTAAAACAATAAAGTATGGAGTCCCACACGGAACGATGCTTGTACCAATTCTCTTTACCATATACATGTCTCCATTGGCTGATATCCTAGCCAAGTATGGTCTAAACTACCACATATACGCTGACGACACCCACATCTACATTCCTGTAAACAATTCTTCAACAAAAGTAGCAGATATCAGCATGAATAATCTTGAAAAATGTGTCAGTGAAGTAAGGGCCTTCCTGATTGCAAATAAAATGAAAATAAATGATGGCAAGACCGAAATGCTAGTATGTTCTGACAGACATAATGCCATGAAAGGGAATATTATTGACAGTGTCAGAGTGGGCGATACTGACATCAATCTGTAATCAAGAAATTGCAATACTTACAAAACTCAGCAGCAAGCTTGGTGTGTAAACTGAGAAAATATGATCATATATCTGAAAAATTAATGGAATTACACTGCCTTCCTGTACATGCTAGAACTGAATTCAGAATTTTACTTACAACTTGGAAGGCGCTAAACGGTAAGGCGCCTCCTTACTTACTCATCATCATTATTAAATATTATTATTATCATTATTATCATTATTATTATTATTATGGCACAGGGGCACATTCACTCAGGCACAAGGGCACATTCACTCAGGCACAAGGGCACATTCACTCTAGCACAGGCGCATATTCACTCAGGCACAAGGGCACATTCACTCAGGCACAGGCGCACATTTACTCTGGTACAGGGGCACATTAATTCTTTCACAGTGGCATATTCTCTCAGGCACAGGGGCATATTCTCTCATGTACCGGCACAAATGGTTTATTCTCTGAATAAAAAGTTCTTCCTCGTTTTTCTGATAAAAGAATATCACGTTATATCTCAAAATATGTGTGAAAGCACCCTGCAGAGCACTTTCAGCGACATATAATATTGGCCTTGTTCGACTTCCATTCACCAAATCAACCACACAGAATGCCATTTTTTCAAAAATTATCAAAAAAAAATAGTATTTAAAGGAAATGGGCATGAAATTATCCAAATAGTAAAAGGGGTCATAGGCCATTTTAATGATTGGCCACTTTAATGATGTGTTTCATAGACATATTCATAAAAGGATTTAATTAACTTCCTCATAATGTTAAAAAAAATTAAATACATGAAATTTTTTAGAAATACATCAGCTACTAAATGTTATAACCCAATTGACTCTACATTCAATATATTTTTTATTATATTTTTTTCAATAATTTCTATTCATACTAATTTTCTCATATTTTCCAGGGAATATTTCTTCTTTTTTAGGTATTATTATGATAAGAGCAACTTATTGCTGATTTTTTTCTGAAATTAGATTAATATTTAATTTATCTAATACCTCAAAAATAAATGTGAGGTCAAATTAAAGTCTGTCAATTTGTCACTTTTGTAACCCTGCCGATTTAAGCTATTTATAATCATTTTAGCTTCATAATAAATCTTGAAATTGACGGACTTTTTTATCAATTTTTTTTAGTATTATTGTGTTTTTCTGTGCAGTATTCTATATATTTTCATAAACTAACCCCTGATAAGCTGACATTTTTATATTATTTAAAAAAAACTTAGTATTATAGTATTTTCCTCTATTTCCCCTTATAGATTGACCACAAAACTATAAATTGCTCTCAAATTGTTAATTATGAACAGATTTTGATGAATAAGGACACTACGAGCTCGTATTTGAAAGATGTAGATGATAGGATAATAAAACCTGTAGATAATTTCGTGGAAATAGGCTTTCTATTTTCAAGGTCATTGAAAGGTCACTTCAAGGTCACTGGCAATATTTGATCAAAATAGCTTAAGAAGGTTGACATTCAATCACATATCATTTGTAGATGTATATTGAGTAGTAAAAATGTTATATCCCTATGTCTGCCATTTCTAGTGATGAATAACTCCGGAATATTTAGAGGTCTTGGTTGGCAGAATCTTGACGTGAGAGTTGATAATTGTTTTGAGTATTAATCCAAGGTCATACTTATATCCATAATCTCGCACCTAATGTCACAGGCACATTGCTGGTGATATTTATCTAAGAACTGGGGAGAATTTGACAAAATAAATTATGATCTAAATACAAATAAGAGCGTGATTTTAAGCATTCCAAAGAGCCGCTAAACATACAAAGATGTTGTATATTGACCAACAATGATCTGGTACAAACCACTACCAAGCAGTACGAACCATAGCAGAACTACAACGAACAGCAACAAATTGCGAATATCTGAAGAGATCAAAATATTTGCCAGGCAAACACAAGACGAACAATTCAGAACCAAGGAGGCTATTGGATGACACAATATATATTTTTTTAGTAATAATTCCAGTAATTTTTTTTTTATATTTTCATAAAGCTTTCTTCTAATAAATTGTCTGCCAACCAAATTCATGATCAAGAAGGTAAACTGCCTTAAGTGATTCTGAATGAGTCTAACAAATAGTTTTGGAAGAAATAGTAATGTAGCTAAATGGCAAATCTTCTACATTGATTCTGGTTGCTCCCTTTTTATACAGAACCATATTCTGAAACACTTATGACTAAACAAGCTTTTATTCTGATATAAATATGTTAACAGGAATAAATCATTCAATAAATAGATGAATATTGTCCAAATTAAACATTCGATTGGCAGAAATTTATTGAGAGTAAATTGGACATTCTTTGGTGTACATGTGGGTCGTTGACATACTTTCACACATGGATTAAGAAGTGTCCATCTATGTATTAAGTAAATAATAAATCACCAAGAAGAATCCCCGGGTCTTTTCAAATCACTAATTCCCGTATGAATCATTGCCTACCTGTGGTGTCACCCCAGAGCTACCTCACATTTTGCATCACTTTCAAAAATTATTTCAGTCATTTCATGACGAGCCCTTCTTATAACAGATATATAGAGCTGCCTCACTGAATTCTCATGTCGCAGGTCGTCGACGTGACAACCCACCCAGGCACTGAGATTAACAAGGGCAACAGGTTAACCCTTGCAACAGGTTTACCCTTGCAACAGGTTAACCCTTGCAACAGGTTAACCCTTGTATCAGGTTAACCCTTACAACAGGTTAACCCTTACAACAGGTTAACCCTTGAAACAGGTTAACCCTTGAAACAGGTTAACCCTTTTGGCATTCGTCGCAGCTCCTGTGAGAAATTATAACATGAATACAATCTCGGCAAAGCCAAAAGTTAAACCCACAATCATTGGGTCATCACAGAGGAACTGGTGCTAATAAGCTTGGGCTCTGACCAACTGCGCCACGGACCATGGCCTCCCATTCCTTTCTATTTTATCTACTTCTATTTTTTTAGAAAGCTAATCGGGCATGGATATATACATCTAACAACAAATTGTGTCAATTTACCACATGTTGTGAGAAAAATGAATAAAATACTGCAAACAAAACTCTCCCAACAGATAATCGGACAGGAAAAGGTTTGTTTGAACTGGTATATATCAGTGAATTTGGTCAGAACATATTTATTTTGATCATCGTTAAATGGATTTTCTCATTGATTTATTGATTTGAAATGAAAAAATAATTGTAATCTTGTATTGAGAGACTTACAAAATTAAAGATTAAAAACAAATCTCAAATCTACTGTCGGGAGAGAAACTGGGGCCACCAATGGACAAACGAGCCCCTGAAAGCCAAACCACTCCTGAGCCGGTGTCCCAATCTGAAGGTGCCCCATTGTAAGCAAACCTTTGCAAAGCAGGGTCACTGATCAACACATCAAAAATTTATTGACAAAATATTTAATGGATGATTTAGATTTAAACAGAAGACTCGTCTACCTCCAAGGATAATATGATGGGTAATAAAATTGATCACAAAGTTTAAGGTATAAATTTATATCATGTAAGGAAAGAATTCCAAGAAATTTTAAAGGCTAAGAATAAAATTGATTTTTTTTTTTACCAAAAGTTGAGCATTTGTTTTTGTATTTTCTAATTACAACCTTCCTGGTGATGTAATATTGCAGACTAGCAGAATGTATCATTCAACATTTTTTCTCAATGCAATTCGTAAGTCAATTCAAGTTAAAACATATATTTAATATATACATGTCGTGATATCTTATGATTAATTAAGTAAAAGGGCCCCGGGCAATATCTTTCACAGCGCCACAAGAAAGGCTGACGCACTTTGAGAACATTAAATTGTTATAGTTATTTGAAAAAAACAAGCAATTATTGTTTGCAACTCTTAGAGCAAAAATATATTGTAATAATATAGAATATATTGTAATAATATAGACTATATTATAACAAATTGCATATATAGTGACCGGAGATGGCGAGGGCTGGTGCGTATACGTAAGAGATGTCTCTGTACATGTCATTCTGTGATGCATTTGATTCGTACTTTCGCGTAACGAGTTTAGAATGGTGGCCAGGCCAGGCCAGACCATTTGATATTTGGGGGATGGAGAAATATAAATATCATTTTCAAAAAGGAAATTGCATACAATTTTTACACATTATATATACATAAAAAGCATGAATGTGATCAGAAGGGAAGGGTGGCGAGATTTGAAAAAAAAATGCGATGTATGGTATTGGCTGTGCTAAAATTTGCCACTGATAAGAGCGTGTGATCTCGCTGTTGCGTCACCACGTTGCCATCTGGTGGAATTTCCTTATCTCCACTTCTGTTTTAGTTTGCAAGTTTATGTGATCGGTTTCGCTTTTGAGACAGCTGCATAAATGAGAGATGGTTACAGCAGTGAGAGATAGCTGCACAAGTAAGATACAGCTGCATAAGTGAGATATAGCTGCACAAGTGAGAAACAGCTGCATAAGTAAGAGCTGCAAAGGTGAGAGAGCTGCAAATGTATACGTGAGAGGTAGCTACAACAGTGAGAAATAATTACGACATTGAGATATAGCTTTATAACTGAGAGATAGGTACAACAATGAGATGCACAAATGAGAGATAGTTGCAACAGTGAGATAGCTGTTATTGTGATAGATAGTTGAGATGAGACAGCTGCAGCCACAAGTGAGAGGTTGCTGCACAAATCAGCGATGGATGCAATAGTGAGAGAAAGCTGCAAAAGTGAGAGATAGCTACATTTGTAAGAAATAGCTGCATATATATGAGAAATGGCTGCATGTGTGAGATAACTGTGCAAGTGAGAGAGAGAGAGCTGCCCAGGTAACACACTACGTAGAAACAATGTTGTGAGCACGCAGAAATAAGGTTTAGTTGTCTTTCTACGTTTTTTCAACGTGCTAAGCACATAGAAGGATAACGTTGTGCTCTAACCTAATAACAACGTTGTTGTTCTATGTGCTGACAATGTTGTCAGCATGTTGTCGTGCAACGTTTTTATGACAGCGTGCTTACAACGCGGTGAGCACGTAGAAGAAAAATGGTGGTCATTAGATTGGCCAATAGGTGGCTGCAGTACTACAGAAAATGGCGACCTGTAACAGCTAAGTTACAGTGAATTTAATGGATTTAAGACGTAATTTTTTGAATGACTAAAATATGATAAAAAAATAAATGATCATGTCTTTTGTTGTGATAGAAGTTTATTGCTATTAATTACTGCAATATATATCTATATAATTTTAGGCAATGTGAACAAATCAGCATAACATGCCAGTTGATATGCTAGAAGAGGTTGCTGAGGGATAATCCCAACTGAGTAACGAGATTTGGCCAAAGACATCCGAATTTGTTCACAGCTGGGTGTATATGTGCCACATGCTTGCAACATGCTGAGCATTTGCTTACATGGTTTTGTCACAACATGTTCAAAGCCAGTTTACAACGTCCTCACAACGTGCGCACGTGCTCACAACATTCTAAGCTCGTGCTGAGCATGTGCTCACAGCATAGAAAAAACGTGCTGAGCATGTGCTAAGAACGTTGTACAACAACGTGCTCACAACATTATCTGGTGTTCACAGATCTACGTCCATACAGCGTCATGTTACAACGTGCTCAGCACCAAAACACAACATACTCACAACGTAGAAAAAACGTAAATTGTTAGCTGGGTGCACAAGTAAAAGATTGCAACCCCTCCCAGCCTAAGGCACTTGTTTTTCTAAAGACTTTCTTGTTCATGCATTTTTTTGGGGAAAAGTATAAATTCACCCCTTCAAACCTTCAAACAGCTGTAAAATTGCTTCTAATTGATATGTCATAGTATGGTTTCGTGCAATTTGGTGTTCTGAGTTTGTGTTGAATTAATAAATATGATTATCCATACATTGTGTCAAAACTATGATGTATATTTCCTCATTGATTTGCTGCAAAAGGTCAAATAAAGGTCATCTGAAGGTCAAATAATTTTGAATAAACAAACGTCGTCAACTTGAGTCATAGATTTCAAATCCACCATATCAAATCCACCATAGCAAATCCACCACATAAGATAAATAAACTTAGCTTGAAGATATATAGGATGCCCTATATAGCTGACACTATTGGACAATGATTCACGGAGAATATAGACCTATACTATAGATAGAGTGGACCTCATGACTTGCATATTAACTTTGAAAAATTAAACGAAAATAACAATTTCATTAAATATATGAACATATAGATTAACGGGCTATTAAGAACGTGCAACATACTGAAAAATAGTGCAACAAAAACGTGATTTTTTGAAAGAGGAAAATAATAATGACGGATCCCTATCTTATGAGAAGTTATTGTTTTGCCGTTCCTTTATCAGTGCCCCCTGTACGTATCATCTCTGATTTTTAGCAGACGCCATTTTATGCTAGTGAGAAATAATATTGAACATGAAATTATGAAGAGATCGTCAGTAAAGTATCATCATTGAATCTGAGAGCAATATAACTTATTATTATTGCTCTCAGATTGAATCACATAACACGACGCGACATCTTTATAACGGGTGACCTATGTTTGGACTGAGTGAGTATGATGTCACCGTGACATTTTGAATTGACGTCATTCATGCATTATCAATGCACAAAATTCGTACCATGATTCATGATCAAATATGATTCATACTGTCATTGTCATAGTTATACTCCGTTAGTTCAGTAGAATCTAAAGAATATTTCAAAGTGAGTGCAAAATGCATCTCTTTAAACTTCAATGTCACCTTCAATCCTAAATTCCTTGCGCATTTCAGATCTGTTAAATGTTACAAGACTGGACAATAAATTAAATATGTCAACACTTTTAAGTTGTATCTTTCCAAAATCACCATAACCATCCATGCATTGGCTCGATCATTGAAAAGAAAAAAAGAAAGTGAAAAAGAAAGTTACAGTCTGCTTAATAGAATACTGGCAGTAATTAACAGATGGCTGGTCATTGTGACACACATTGTGTTTTTCTTATGCCATTTCATGGAATTTGAAAAGTTGGGCTTGAATCCTGATTTAGTGACGTTGTATGCATAAAATACTTGGGGCATGGAATCAATGTCACCTTTATCATTGTAACTGTGTGGCTTTAAGTATTGAAGCGTTTATTCAACAAGTCAGTGATGGGTGAGTTCCATTATATTTCTATGCTAAGGATCATAACAATATGGCCGAGATCAGTCTGTCATCTGCAATATGCTATTATAAACCAGCCACAAAATGTTGTAAAAGGACTATCATTCCAAGAAGAACATGCTTTCCAGCAAAATAGTTGAAATTATATCTTATTTATAATTTATTATTTTTCTAGAAACTCTCCTGGCCAGAAATGTAACCCCTGAAACTTTAATTATGGTAATTTTCTCAAAATATTATAATTTTGAGACACACTTGCCCACAATAATTCATATGCATTCATCAAGCTCTTGACATTAAGGATTGTGGTCAGTTGCCAGAAAAGATTTACAACACTCAAATCCATTATCCATTTTCTTGATTGCTACTGGCCTGTAACAAAAACAGTGAAAAGTTTTGGAATGTTTTACCTTAAATCCTGGCCAGTAGAATTTTAAAACCACAGGCCCATACTAACTAAAAGTCTCAAAAAAACCTTGAAGGCCACCAGACCTCATATCAAGCCGATGACATCTGGTGGAGTGTTATTTGTTAGAGAAAACTCAGGCAAAATGAAAGTTTACTTTAGAGGCTTATATATTAATTACTTAAACATCTTACATAAAAAATAATAATCAATAAAAGCTAAATCAACAGTCAGCATCATCTATCTGCGATCTATCTGCGATCTTTGAGCTGACAACTTTACCACTCTTCATCATGTAAGATATCAACATCTATGTTTTTTTAAGAATGCAGAATTAAGTTCTATTTTAGATATGACAAGATGCAGATTTTCAAGATCTTACTTTTGTGGTTCTCCTTGACTGTCATCATATCTTTATGTATCTTTTTCAAAACATGAAGTCTATACATGTACATACCATGTCATGATAGAGGGAGTGAACGACCTTCCCAAAACCACAAAAACTTTCTCCCACACAACTTCTATTACTGTCTGAGCCACTGATGAATATTTTTATGTTTTCTGGGTTTTAACATTTTCATTCATTTTACGATGGATAAAAAGTACAGTTTTCAAATCTTTGAGAGAAGTGTCCAGGACCTGATACATGTATTAGCTTCAGGGCCAATGTAGACCATTGGTTTAAACATGAGTGGTGCTCTGCCTGTAACATGGAGGGCTAAAAATGGAAGGAAACAATTGAAAATTAAAGCAACAACACAAAAATAAAACAAGCAAAACTGAACAATAAACATATATACAAACAAACAAAACAAAACTTGAAACGAACAACACCTAAATTGGGTTAATTGAAATAACCTTTTTGTTCATCTTTTAAAAACATTTATTTTGATAGACCTGTGTAAACAAATTTCCAATCACAAACTTGTGTCGATGTGGTTTTGAATATATAAATTCCTCTCGTTTGTTTAGGGGCTGCTGCATATCATAGATATCATATCACTGCATATCAATGATTGACCTTTTGCTAGTTATTCTTGTTCTGATTTTCCCCAAATTTGAACTACACAACTTGGAATTCCTTGTTTTTATGAAGCATTTCCAAGCAGTAGCATGAACCAATAATTTTACTCATTGATGGGCAAAAAGATGTCATTATGTTGAACTTTCTGTTTTGTAAGGAATGACGTCATCAAGTACTACTTTTTCTTTTTATACATGATATATTCTTATGCAGTAGACCATGCACAAATCAGTTTCTAATGTATTGTTCGAGACACTGAACACTCCACAGTGGATCATTTCACTGGCGATATATTTTTTCATTAGCGATATTTGGTTCTTCTGTGAAAATTATGTGAATTGATTTATTGATCTAAAATTAATAGCTGGGGACTCCAGCTAATGGTAGTTTTGAAATGATCAACTAACAGAACAAGTTTAATTTTTGAACAAAACACATCATGATTTACAAGCACTGACAACATCTTTGGTAGCATAATCCTTGGGAGTACAATGCAAAATTGTGTTAGGCTGATAATTATTGAGAATGCTCAGTTGTTTTTCATGTTCATTTGCCTTCACACCTCATAAATACTGACAGGGTCTGATCACTCCATGTGCATTGCATTACCATTATGGGGTAAGCCTCATTATGAAGAAAAAAATATATTTATTGGTGCTTCAAAGTGCCAAGGGAAACGAAGAAGTTGAATGACCGATAAGATAAAAGGAATGTCGCTTCAAGAAGTTCAATGGCCAAAGTGATCCAGTATTTGAATACTTAAGCAATATACCAGATTTCTGATGTCCTGACAATTTTGTTTCCCATTGAAGGTTTCTGTCAGGAGCTAACTGCAAATATTTTTTTGGTCTAGGTTAAACTAAATACCAATTGTTATTTAAGGTTTCTGAAGAAGCTCAGTTTCAACATAATGTGAAATCATCTCCAAATTTGTCTTTGTGGTTGGTCACATACTTGGTTATTGATGTCAGACAGTGTATTTTTGGAAACCCCTGCCAGTGCCCCATCGCCAGATGTGTCATCTCCCGACGGGACCTCCCATACTAGCTCAGCGTGATCCTGGGACCAAAACAAACACCTCCGTGCCCTTCAATCATTTCGTCCTCTGAAAAAAATCAATTTCGCGCACTTGCAGATCAAATAATTCAGTTAATGTTTTGTAACTATTTGTACAGTATATTGTACATTATTTTGAGCAAGATTCCATCATTTTGTTTTTCGAGATTCAGGAGATCCAAAGAAAATTTGGCATCCTTCCCCTCTTTGTGTGTCAGTCTCGTCTGCTCAAATGTCAATCAACACGGGGTCAGCTCCGCCCACTTTGGTCAGGTGGACCAATCACAGTCCTTGTCTTATCATAAATCTAGGGCGCCGCAGTGCACTATGGGAATGTAAATGACGTCATGAGGCCATATTGGCTGTAATGCTGCAGTTTTCAGTGACAGTTTGAGCCCGTTGCTGCTGTGAGCTTGTAGGGCTCTCTCAGGTTCCAAGTGAGCCTACATTGTACATCTCCGCTATATTTT
The DNA here is from genome assembly GCA_949316495.1 of Amphiduros pacificus. Lineage (NCBI taxonomy): Eukaryota > Metazoa > Annelida > Polychaeta > Phyllodocida > Hesionidae > Amphiduros > Amphiduros pacificus. Next base: position 13,964,677 of record OX439010.1, read on the forward strand.
TGTACAGGTGTTTGCATGGTGAGAGCAGGGGATGCCTGCAAGTCTTCTAGCCGACATGAACTCGCACAGTGCACCGGGCGGACTGGAGGATCAGAGAGCCCTGCAACTTGCACTAGAACTGTCCATGCTGGGCCTGACCCCCGATGATGTGACACCTCCCGGGGAAAATAGCCCCACAAACAGCATCAACCAGGGATACCCAGACGATGCTAAGATGAAGAGAAGTGCCAACATGACCGAATGTGTCCCTGTGCCTAGCTCGGAGCATGTAGCGGAGATCGTTGGCAGACAAGGTAGGTCGCATTCCTCCACTGTGTTCGTTACCTTGGATCCTTCCTGTCAGTGGCGTTGTTTTTAACATGGTGGGGATCGGGGGGATGACGCATAGATTTTGAGTGCTGTTTCAGGCATTGTTTTTGAGTGATGCATATTAGCCGGTTAACTCTACACCCACACTGACTGTCTGCGTTTTGATGTGTACTTGCAGGTTGTAAGATCAAAGCCTTGAGAGCCAAAACCAACACATACATCAAAACTCCAGTTAGGGGTGAAGAACCAGTGTTTGTGGTGACTGGACGGAAGGAAGATGTTGGGGCAGCCAAAAGAGAGATACTTTCAGCAGCTGAACACTTCAGTCAAATCCGTGCCAGTCGCAGGAACAATGGTAATTCAGCGGGTGTGGGGGGTGTGCTAGCCCCTGGGCCACCGAGTCCCACCACCCCGGGGCAAGTGACTATCCAAGTAAGGGTGCCATATCGCGTTGTGGGCCTTGTTGTGGGGCCCAAAGGTGCTACCATCAAGAGGATCCAACAACAGACCCATACATATATAGTGACACCAAGCAGAGATAAAGAACCAGTGTTTGAGGTGACAGGAACGCCAGACAATGTGGAGAAAGCAAGGCAAGAAATAGAGGGACATATCGCCATGAGGACTGGGGGTGGACTGATGGACGCAAACAATGCCAACCACTCTGGTGGTGCCCCCGTGCAGACTAGTGCTGAAGATGCACACCTAAACCAACTCAACGACTTTCACAGCAATGGTATTGACTCTGGGTTCCATGAAATGGGCAGCCAAGATATGCTGAGCTCTCTCTATAAGCCTCCGAGTAGCAATTCTGCTTTTACCTCGTACAGCAGTGCTACAAGCAATCATAGCAATAATCTCATGTCTCACCGTTCAGGGGGACAGGATGGCAACATTTTTACCTTTCCCACAATCCACGGGTCAAACAGCAGCAAGATGGGAGAGTTCAATCTGCCCAGCAACAATGGGTATACAAGCAATGGATTTGGATTATATGAATCTGATGAGGGGATAGCTTCCCCGACCTTTGACCCTACGCCAGGCCCAATGGGGTCAGTGTGGTCTGATCTGGGAGACAACAGGAACGGATTCAGTGGTCTGTTTGGCCTGCCAGCAACTGCCACCACCGCCAACAATCTACCACGTCGGAGTACCAGCCTAAGTAACTCCACAACCCCACGTCTTTCACCCACGCTCACCGAGTCCAACGGGTCCCCTATCGCAGGAGAAGTCTCCACCGAGCACAATACCGTGCGCCGAATCCGCAGCGATCCCCTAAGTGGTGGACTTGCGGCCATGACAACCTTCACACCACTTCCTAACCCCCAGAACTTTGGTTCTACCTCCAGTGATGCCAGTGTCCCAAGCTCTACTTCCAGCAGCCCCACCGAATCCACGGGGTCAAGTGGCACGGGCAGTGCAACGGGGCTGCCCACGCCTCCGAGACCGCGGAGACACTGCATGCTGTGTAACGAAAACCTGGTGGTAGCTGCGCTTGTCCCTTGTGGACACAATCTCTTCTGTATGGAGTGTGCCAATACCATCGTAGACAAACCCATGTCAGAGCGGCGATGTCCCGTCTGCCAACAGCCGCCATCTCAGGCTATACGCATCTTCTCCTGAGTCAACACCACAAAATGCTCTCCTGACTCGCTGAGTCCTGACTCTACCAGGGGGTCATCTCCTGAAATGACTCAATATAGAGTCAACTATAAATGACTCAACCCACTGGAAAATATATTCAAACTAAATGCAGAATTAGATCTAACTCCATTGGAATCATTACAAGAGCATCATTTATATAGACTCATAGAGTCATTTATTTATATATATATACATACATGCATATATATATATCTAATAATAATAATAATAATAATATATGAATATAATAACATACATAAAGACAGGAGTCATGTGAATTATGCACCAAGTCATGCTAGTGACATAAGAGTCATATCAAGAGTCACTGACCGAGTCATCTCTAGGAGGATCTACCAGTTAAAGGGGAACTTCACCCAGGCCCAGGGTCAGGAGAGGTATTTCAAAGAGTTAAAGGCAAACTACACTTCAGCTAATTGTATAGATTTATGAGATTATTAACTTTGCATACTTAGCTACATTTATGGATTTGAATTTCAAAGTGTTTAAGAATTTGAAATGGATATTATCTGTTTATCCAGATTTCAAAGAAAGTATTATGACTTTTAAAAAAGTATTTTATTCTTTGCATTACAGAGAGAATCTATTTCCTACTAAGAGAATGTTATTATTATAGGATAATTATTATTATAATAAATAATTAATTTAATTTAAATCAGTGAACTTCCATAGTTCACCCAAAAGCTTTATTGTATGATTATACTATTACAAAGAAGACTGACACTAGATGTCAGGTCTATAATATTGATATAATATTAATGATTAATATTAAATAATATATATAGAGATGCAATTATCATCTATAAAATAATACAAAGTCAAGTGATTAAGTTTGAATATGCGATTATATTACATGATGAATGATGTCAGATGTATAACCATGAGATTTGGTTTTAAATTTATATTTTAATCAGCCAAATATTTTATAGTCGATAAAAAAGAGAATAGACTTTATTTTATTGTATATTGTGAAATGAGGCCCCAAATGGGGGGTATATTTTATGTGATGAGATAACCGATGCAGTTTACGCTTTCTAATACGATATATATAATTTGTATAAATAGCAACCGATCAATACGTTGCACAAACCATAGTTTAGTATTTTCTATTTTAATATATATTATTATTTACTACCGTTCAGTGTACATGTAGTGTAAACAAATATATATGAACATGTTTATGATAAAAAGATGTAAACAAAAAGCAAAGTTTAAATACAGAAAAGATATTTTTTATTTTGAGGCCCGAACAGAGGAGCCGTATACTATTATATTTGCTGATATAAGATTGTTGTAAGAGTTTTATTTTTCTGCCAATTAAAATAACTTATACCAGAAGTTGGGTATTAGAGTGAATATTGATTTAAATGTCAAGTGAAGTCAGAATTTTACAACACTAGACAGGCCAGTTTAGTTCTGTGTTTACAAATGGTCATCATTTCTCACTGGGGCAAAACAAGGTGAGTCTGAAGGTAGGGTAAGTGTGCTCAAAATTTGCATGGGGAGATGCAAGGGTTGTATAGTTGTGGATTCTGTGTATTATGTTGTGTTTGTTGTGATTCATACCAAGCTAGTCGTGAATCATTGTTGTGTACAGTCTGGTGTTGTTCTACAGACGCCAGTCACCGTGACAACCAAATACAGTAATCAACCATGCATGTCTGACAGCACTGACTGTGCATGCATGCACGACTTAATGAATTTGAAGCATTAATGCATATTTGATGTAGAAAATGTAATTTTGATCTCAATGTATCATTGTGAGTTGCGTCTGTGTATTAAGAGTGGAGGTGCGTGTTTGGTGGGCTACATCTCATGGAGGCACCAGATGTGTGGTGAGGGGACTGGCCAGCCTTTGATGGTCTCCTAGGACAATGCTCACAGAGCCATTACACTGGCGGTGGTATGTGCTCCGATGCAGCAGCTGCTAGCCTACCAGCCTTGGGGGACAGTGCATACACCATGAGGTGCTTCAAACATGCAGCGTGGTGCATGCCTTCTAAACAGTGGCACATGGCACAGAGAACACAATGATTGGGTCAGCTCTCATTTTCATTGTGGCACTCCCCTTGCTCGGGTCCATAACATATGTATGATGATAGGGGTGGTATTCTGGAACTGATTTCATTATAACAATATATATATTATGCCAAAATCTTGCTAGATACTTCACATGTTAAAATCATGTGTGTCTTTGTCAGGTATTCCTACATTATGGACTGGATTTTAAACTTTATCAGGCATCAGCAGTGTGAGTGCCCCCCACCAAATCTCATGGATATGGGGCCTAAGTTGGCACATTTTTTATCATGAGTGTGAGTGGTCCCCCACTGGATTGTGGGCCTGATTTGGCACCTTGTGACTAGCCTCCCCAGGACGTGGGCCTGCATGATGGAGAGGAGCATCCATGTTTGTAAATATGTAACTCTATATGTCTGGCTGGTGGCTGGTCATAAATCACAGAGCTGCATATAGGACGGAGTGAGAGATATGATACACCACCTCCTCACATCCCCCACCTGAGGGCCTCAGGAACACTACTCTCTACCCTCTCATGGCCCCTCATTCATCACAGGCAGGCCCCATGATGATGGCTTGGCAAATCTTGCTCACTCACTGTTTTGAAAGTTGATAGTTTTCCAGGACAAATTTACAATGGCACTGATGCTGATGCAATCCAATAACTGAACTCCCATGCGGTGGCCTCTTACACTGGAGTGTGGCAATGTCTATGGCAAGTTACATAAATCCCCAAAGAGGCCTCAGTGTCAGTGGGGAAATGGGCTATTGGAGATGACTTATGATATACACATCTGGCATATTCTTGAGGCCCAGATGGGGACAGCTGGTAATACAACACCACAAAGACCACTTGCTGTGGGGGGGTCTGAAGGGGGAATGCAAAGAGCACACAAACTCACCTCTAACCTATCTATAGCCTAGTCATGTTTTGCCCTAGAATTGGGGGCATAGTTTGGTACTGGTTACCCCTATGCCCCTTTTATGTTTATAACAATACAAAATATCAATACATACGCACAACACTCAGTCACTGGTTCTGTTCTGGAGATTGGAGAGGAGATATCGATCTGACAATCTTTTCCAAAAATGCAATGATCTGAGCAGCAATTATCTGCATTGATTAATCATAACTGGGTATGGATAATGAAGTGATTCAGTGAGAGACATGAGCTGTGTCAGATGCTGAGCCCCTTCTCCTCACAAGACCAGGGACTGACTACTTAACATGAATATGTTGCTCTGAGAGACGAAAACCAGGTATAGAAAATTGATTTCTAGGAAATTATACGTTGTTCAGGGCTGCCACCATTAGAATGACTTAAATGACTTGTGGTGGGTTGCCTTCTGTGACCACATGCATATATATATATATATATATATATATATATATATATATATATATATATATATATATATATATATATATATATAAATATATATATATATGTATATGCTATATCTGGTTTAGCCCTCAGAGTGTCACAAGGCTGGCTAATACTATGGCACCTCTCGTCACGATTATATATACATACATACACACACATATATATATATATATCAAAGTGTACAACAGCAAACAAAAAATGTGACATATTTATGTAAACATACATATATATATATATATATATATATATATAAAAAACAACGTTCATGATTTAAATATCGATTTAAAATAATAAAAGAAAACTACAATAATTTGTAGATCTAATCAAAGTATTATTGATTAGTGTCAACTGTTTTGTATACAAGGGATGTTCATATCCGAAAATTTTGAGATCAATTACTATTTTGTTGTTTGTGGATTTGACATCATATTGGATCGGGGAGAGAGTATTATCCCATTCTGCCTTTCTCCACATTGCTCGGTCAGTGTGACTGAACAATGCAAAATGCAGTCGCGTTATAGGTGACGCGTGACCTAATATGATTACGAATATGCAAGACAAAATAGAGGAGTGGTCTGAAACATATAGGCAAACATGATCATCATTATTTACAGAATATCACAAAATTTGTCACATTTTACTGTTTGTTGTTTGCACATTATCATATAAGACTAATGCAATCTCAATTTTGCTCAGTAAAAATCCAAACTTCCCACAATGATATTGTAAAAACTCTCTGGGCGGTGCACTTGCATGGTCTTTTAGCTGTGAAGACTGCACTTATTTAGGTACTTAATAGCGTAGTTTGAGCTTGAAATTACTTGCTGCTTTTAACCGTATGGTTGCAACCTGAAGTTAAAACACAGCTGTTTGCCAGGATTAATCAAATGCACCGCTACTAATATATTCAATAGAAGAGGAACTTTCAGGCCAAGAAGGCACTGCATGAGTCTCGTCCAGAGAGCGATAGAGTTAAGACCCTTTGGATTAATTATAATATGTATATTATATTTTATATTTATAAAGAGGTGCTTTCAACAGCTTTAAGTTTTAATTCTCTTGTTACAGGTTCCAATGTGACAAATGTTGGACCAGCAACAAAAGTGTTAAAATTGCCACATAAATGCTGCTAGGCGCAATTTTCATAACAAAACTACATAATATCAACTATATAGCATACATAATATATATTCTTAATACGTAATAATACCATTTTATATTTTAAAATACAGGTATGTAAATTGTATAATCCTTTGCATTTACTATTTTATTATTGAATAAGTGAATATCATTACAATTATCTAGTCATCTTGCGAACACTGGATGACAATAAAAGTTGCAGTGTTTTCCCCAAAAATGCAGATTTTGATATCAGTCTTTTCTATTTGGCAGTGATCAATATTATTCAAATGAATGGGAATTGATTAATTTCAGTCTGGGGAGATCCCTGTAATAGATTTAGTGGGTTCACTTAAGGCTGCAGCCATCTGTATGCCACTTTTGATATGCCCCTCTCTGACATTAATAAAACTATAAATGACTCACACCTTGATTATGAAAAAAAACATGACAAGTAGAATCTTACACATGTGTCTCAGGTTTAACATTCATTTTGGTTAAAATGTGCAGATAGACACAAATACAAATGAGCTGCAGACAGATTGAATTAAAAATATCCGTTTATATCAGGTTGACGAGACATTAGATGACGTACTCTCTGGTATCGAATATATATTTCTGCCTAAATCTATATGAGAATGTGTATGTTTAGCCCTGCCACACCCAACGTATTGATGTTGCTTTCTTTGTGTGTGAATGTGTATATTCACACATGGATAGATAGTTCAATGTGATTGGACGAACACCTTCACTCAATTTCACATCAGTAACGTATCTCAAGATATCTTATCTTTATTTATATAAGATAGATACTCTTGAAATAGAACTATAAAAAATGGAAATATTGAGAACATTTCATTGAAATGCATTAAATCATAAGAGTATGGTACTTTGGAGAGGGATTGATAATAATTTATTTTCTACCTGGGAATTGGGTCATACACAGACTTGACTGATGGTGGATCAGACTCAAACAAATTGAGACATTTACATAAATGACTAAAACGATATTCAGACTTGGCTGTAAATGAATCATACATTTTTCAGAGAAATCAATGCAGTACTGAGATCTAATTGCTGGAGCCAGGCTGTGAGAGGGAAAGGTTTACAGGGACAAGCACCCACCTACATCTTCTCAAGTATTTCTCACCACCTTCATAAATAATAATGTATGACCAAGCTAGATGGATTGCATATTAGAAAATGTTCCATCTCATTTTAAACAACTTTAAACTCAGGATATTGCAAAGATTTAAAAAAATAAATGAGTGATATGGTTTGGATCTGAAATTTTTTTGGAATTTTTGTCCGACATAAATTATTCATAAAACAGTATGCTATGATAAATTATGACATCTGTATTACATAATGATACAAACATAATATATTTTTTAATTGATTGATTGATTTTTTCTTTTTAGTATTTTTTTTTTACAAAATATTGAAAAACTACACCTACGTATAAGTTATTTTCTGTACAAAATATGAAGACTGGGACATTTTATGGGGAAAGACTTTGATTCACTGATAAAGATCCACCCAGATCAATATTTGTTTAATGCTGATCTCAATTTCCTGGACTCCGTCAACTGCCCCTATCATGTATGCATGATATTCTGCAATGGTTTTTCAGACAATAATAGATCAATTTTCGTAATAAATAGCAGCAACATTTATGAAAAAGCAGGTGGTGGTTAACAAAGAACAACGTAACAAAAAATATACAAGAGAAATATGTAACATGTTATCTTTGATTACAAAAAAAATGACATGTTTTTCATGTTGATTATCTCCAGAATGGAGATGTGAATATCATGTAGGCTTCAGAGAAGGTATAATGGCAGTGAGAATGAGTGGCCATATGATAGGATATATAAACATGATTGATGGCTGGCAGTTTGTGCCCGACTGCTACGTGGGCAGGTCAGCCTAAATTCCCTCAGACAGTTCCCGCCAAACATCCATAGGGTCAACCATAGTTGTGAACAAATCAGGTCACATCAGTTGATCCTATGACTGTATTGTGTCACACATGAGATATGCGTGATTCAGTTAAATCATGCCATGCTCCAGATCCATGTAGAATCATTCTTCCATCATATTTGGTCATGTTTTTGCATGACCAAACAGAAGTCTGGTGCCGACTGTTGATAAAGGTCTATTCCTAATTCAGCTTGCTGTGTGTACAGTATATATAATATACCATTTCCGCACCTTCAAATGCAGGCACCCCCCACTGCTACATTGGGTAGAATATATCACGGTGTATTGGCCATTATTGCGTTCACACTACCTGGCCTGAGCATGGGGAGAAGAGTGGAATGAATATCCGGACACGCGTCCCAGGTGCATTCAGCATCTCCAGATAAGGAATGTCTTATTTGACATCACCTTAGTAAAAGAAAAGAATCTTCTGTGATTCAGAGCAAGATCTGACTACAAAACCATATTCATTCTGCCAGTCAAGGTCATACTTCTATTTGTTCACGCATGACCCTGCTTGGTCATCTTCACATCTATACAGTGCTGACCTGCTATGCAGACTGGAATAGATCTTTCTATGACCCCAAATAAAGCATCGTTTGGAATAGACAACGACACATTTCCTCATACTCCACATAATAGATTACTGCAAGAGTGACTGAAGTGAGTCACACATGTGCAATATTCCTGATTATAGATGACCCAAAATAGATTTTGTACAAACTAGGAAGTAATACAGATCCAGGCCTTCGTCTGGAATAAGATTAAATCGTCATGCAATCTCTTAAGTAGGAAAGACAAAGTGAATGACCCATAACACATACACCAGCTCCAGGAATATCTAATAACATCACCACCAGTTATTGTGTACATGGCGTTCACTTAGGTCACAATGGACTGTTCTTTGACTGGCATGCAATTAGTCTGGTGATCATGACTATGTGTTCATGCATGTATATGGTGCCGCAGCATGATTGCATGTGTTCACGCACATGCATTGATTTGTGGTGTGAAAGGGTGCTTGAAGTTTGAATGTGGTCATACACACACAAGGAGCTGTTTTTGGACTGTTTGTAGTCATGCAAACATGGGCTGTTTTGTCATTATGTGGTCATGAAAACATGGGCTGTTTTGTGACTGTTTGTACTCATGCAAACATGGGCTGTTTTGTGACTGTATGTGGTCATGCAAACATGGGCTGTTTTGTCATTATGTGGTCATGAAAACATGGGCTGTTTTGTGACTGTTTGTACTCATGCAAACATGGGCTGTTTTGTGACTGTATGTGGTCATGCAAACATGGGCTAATTTTGTGACTATGTGGTCCTGCAAGCACATTGGGCTGCTTTGAAACTGAATGTGGCCATGCAAACATTGTTTTGTGACTTTGTGGTCATGCAAACTTGGGCTGTTTTGTGACTACTTATGCAAACATGGGCTGTTTAGTGACTATCTTGTTATACAAACATGGGCTGTTTTGAGGCTGTATGTGGTTATACAAACATGGACTGTTTTGTAACTATGTGGTTATGCATATTCACAAAGCTGTTATATGACTGAATGTGATTGTACATGCATATGAGGCTGTTTTGGGGCTATGGTCAAGTTCACATTGATTAATATGGTACATACATCACATTATATGACTGTGTGACCTAAACAAATCATGCATGACTGAATATAATTTTGGACCAAATTGAGAAAGGATGAATCCCTGACTGGGGTATGTACCATAACATGTTTATGTGCAAAGATGGAGGTGGACTTTCCTCTCAAATGCTTCATTACACCTGTTTAATGAGAAAAACTAGACTGGCTCTCCATATAAAGTTTATAGACTCAGGTCTCAATTATCAAATGTTATCAAGCACCAACAAGTGAACGGATCAAAGACCAATAATAGATCATAATAATTCAGGAACCTGGAAGATTGCCATGTCAGTAGGAGGCAGCCATCAAGATGGCTGGTTAAAAGTGATATTAAAGTTAAAACTGCACTGGAGAATAAAGAGCCGAGGCAATGAAACAACAAGCTACCTGTCATTTCTCAATCTTGCTGAATGTTTTATGAGAGGACAGTGGCACGAATACTTCAAATATGACTCAAACCATAATTTGCCAGGCAGAATGGGAACTTGTTCATTGTCACAGGTACGCAGTAAACAGTCAATGCAAACACGTTTTCAGTCACACTATTTTGTTGTTTTACCCAATCATGTTTAACATACTTTAAGTACACATATAAGCCACCCTTTGGTCGCGTTAATGCATAGGTAAATTAGTGTTGCTTCAACTAATGTAAGAATGAAAACCAGTCAAGTCACAGCATCTATTTCGTCATATCATTTTGTGATCATAGATCACAACAAAAGCAAGCCTTTTTATTCTTTGCAAAAATGTAAATATTGAGAGACAAATTTTTTTTTGAGAAATTTGAATTACATTCCCAACTGATATGGGTAGTAAGAATTAACTGCATGCAAAGAAAATGGCTTCTGTGACGTGCAAATTTTCAGTATGGATATGCATTAAATGAGGCCAGGAATTTATAAATGAGAGGAAAAACTCTGAGGGGAAGAATTCCTGGTCATATATGACCAGAAATGAAGATTTTCTGAGAGAGATGAAGATTTTCGGGGCCACAGAATAAACTAGTGATTTTCAGGAACACAAAGTTAACTGCTACAGGTGGAGATTTTCTGAACAATATATCAAATAAGTATTATACACACATGCCAACACATAGAGTTATATTTATAGATGGCTGAAAAAGCATAATATATTTGGATTTTAATTCATTAGTGCAGAGAAAGTTGGGTTTTTGACCTTATTTTTATTTGCTCATGATCCTTGTTTTGTTTCTGCCAATCAGGAACTTAAAGAACGTCATTCTTGACAAAAATAAATCATTCAGAGCAATGAAGTCTCGTTAGATTTCATGAGATTTGGATCAACCATATTTGATCATGGTCTCAAAAGATGATGGTGTCAAAATACTTCAACGTCAATTTTTGAATTCATGAATTCATAAAGGTGCAATATCATAATATTTATATTTATATGAATTGGTAGAATGGGTGACCCACCAAATGGATGAACCCACCGTATTCATACGATGATAAACATAAACAAGAAACTATTAGATATGAAGATATTCTGAATTCAACCTTTGTTTTTACTTGGATTGAATAACATCCAGGGATAACGATTCCCTGGAATGATACATAAACTACCAGCATCAAAACGTAAAATAGCCAGAAGCACTCGCCTAAACCATTATTTAAGTTAGGACAATGGGAACAAATATTAACTGTGAAATCGGGGAGTCCTAAACAGATGTTGCAGTTATGAGGATATGTGCGCCCATTATGTTGTATACGGTATAAACAAAGTGGTATTGTCATCTGGCAGTAACTATGGTCACATATTCATGCCTGGCTTGTTCTGTGACAACATTGCCCTAGGCTCATACAACAGCTCCCATTTGTTCTCCACTGCCAGAAAAAAAAAACTAACTTCAATTATTACCCACTATAAAACCTGCATGGGGGATAAAACATGGATCTACTTAATTTTGATAGGTTTGCAGTTAAATAAATTTATAGTTGTACCGAAATAGGCATTACCTTGAACAAAGATGAAAGCAGGTTATTAGGAATGCTTCTATGCATGTTGAGGATGAGATAAATCTGTTTAATATGACTGAATATTTATAGTTCACTTTTGATGTTTGTCTTTATTTCTTTGCATAGTAATAAATCAACATTCAAAATACAACAGTGACATTGAGTATTTGGATGAAATAAAAGCACTACAATTGATAATAATGGTTAAAATGAATATAAAATATAACCTTCAAGGAACTCTTGAGTTTAAAGCTAAATCACAAATAAAGTGTTTTTGTTTGCTGTTGATAACAAAGAGGATGTTAGGTCCTGAGTTAAGTTGACCCAGCATTGTCTGCACTGGTATAGGTCAGCTTGATATGAACATTTATGTCACAATCAACACAGCCCCACAGGCATTTATTGTTCTGGAACACATAAACAAAAAACTGCAACCAGCCAGTCACATTAATTATGCTTTACATGGTAATAACAAAGGATTTATGCCCCCATTGGTCCTTCTTGCAACCACCGGTCAGCTATGATGCAGTATGATCTAAATTCATTCCAAATGCTTTGTGAATTTCTCTCCCTTCTGACAATCATAAAGTAGAATGTAACATTATATATATTGACTAATCATATTCTGAATATCAATTGAGATTACACACTCATGTAATTATTTGTATACAATTTTTTTATTTCTCTGAAGTATGTTTTGAAATTAATATCTAATTATCATGGATAAAACCAATTCTATTTTGATGAAAATTCAATATATGATAATTGATTGATTTCATTTTATTATCAGAATCATGTTTGTGATATTATTCACAAGAAATATTAGTCTTCCTCTTCTCTTAAATCCATTAAGATAACATTTTAAACAATATGATATAAAAGGGGGACAGACACCTGATTTCAGAATAATTGATATATTAGTATATAGGTCCAAAAAGGCCCCTGAATCTTAATGGTGTCAGATTATTGACTGCCTCCCTCCAAAAAGGATTTTCAAGTGGACCCTGATGCAGATGGCATGAATTCACGGCACTTATACAAATCCTCTCGTCGAATCTGATCAGTGTAATGATGAAGTGTGGAATCTCATGAATAGTTAATTCTGAGAGTATAATAGATGCAGTGTCATGTCTGGAGTAACACATACTGTGTCATATCTAAGATATATACTTGGCTGTGGAATATCACAGCCTCATTAGTATAAAAGATGACGCTCACCAGCCATATAGAGTGAGACTTTTCTCACAAAAACATGTGTGATCAATTATCAGTGAAGCATCTACTTTCAAGTTAGATTGCTTTTTGCCCAAAATCTCAGAACAGATATCATTGGATAAGGTTTTAGATCTTATATCTATGACACTAAATATAAGCGATTCTTGGTGTGTGCATATCTAACCAGCCAAAATGGTGAATATATGTAGTAACCTGACATACTGTGATAAGCTTGTTGTTCACAGCGTTGTAAGTGTCGGGATAATGAAACCATAAAAGGACAGCGAAGTTCCATTAGCACCACTTTAGTGGATTATAAATGAGTAAAACCAGTCCTCACAATGGCTCTATCCAAGGTTGTGCATGTGTTTATCATGTATGTGTGGTGGTGCAAAAGACAGATTGATTTCCACTCTTCAAAGAGAGACGGGCATTCTGTACCGGTGGCAGGCTTCAATCTTTGACCTGATTTCGGATGAACTCTTTAAAAATATCTGGACATTAATACAATCAAGCATAACAATATATTAAGAAACTAATAAGTTTTAATGGCTCGTCTATCCTTCCATGACCAGTACGTTTAAAAGTATACTGTATATGGAACACAGTCACCACATTTATCTGGGTTAGAAAGGAACAGAATCCTTAGTTACAGGAGTAGAGTAAAAGTAGCAATGTTTCTGGTTGGAGTGAGCAGTAGTTATCTTAATACTCACCTGGGCCGAAACAAGTTGATAAGTAAGACAAGTTGACAAGTTCCCAATAAATAAACACAATCAATAAAATAATAAATTAACTCAACAACAGTGCCATTTGTGAAAGTTGCCACGAGGTTAACTTATCATATTGGAAATTATTGTACACTTGAAATCCACTGTTTACTACAAGCTTAAGGCGTCTGCTATTAGGAAGTATACCTAAATGCTCAGTGATTTGGCAGTGTTTAGGTAAGGACATTGTGAACACGAACAATGCCACCCACTGACAATAAACCTGCCAGCACTGCCCAGGGGTGCTGGTCTGATACAAATAATAAACTATTCATTCACACTTACTGATGGGCAGACGTAAACAGATTAAAAAATATATATATTGAAAACTAGGCCTTTTATTTGTATTGAAAGGGTCTCCAAAAGATATAAAACTCAAAAGACTCAAAAGTTCATCTTTGATGTGAATATCTTAATTTATAATTAACTCAAATGTCAAGTTCCCACCTTCAGAATTTTAATGGCTTAGTTCCCTCAATCAGGAACAACAGTTCCTAATCCCAAATATTACATTGTTCCCTATATCCAGGGACCTTCACGGAGTATGATGCCTTAGGTTTAATATGTTATGTGCATGGATCCAATACTGTATTGTGTGTGTATTTTGCAGACACAATGTGTTTTATATACCATTGTCTCAGGTATTCACTCTATTCAGACTAGTAATTTTGTAACGCTTCTCTTTAACACGTTTACTCAAGGTGAAACCTGTACAAACATGGTTAGATATCAAGTAGGGCCTTATCGTACTCACTAAGTCTCCAATGGTGAATCACATTCATTAAGGTACAAATAGTGAGTCATACACCGTCATTTAGGTCTCAGGGACACATGGCAAATCACACAAATTGAGATGCACATGGCAAATAAATCATTATACTGCCTGTATTTGGAAAATAAGGTAACAAAGTATTCATTGAGATCAAATTGAAGTGCACATATCGAGGTATTCATTGAGATAAAATTGAAGTGCACATATCGAGGTATTCATTGAGATCAAATTGAGGTGCACATATCGAAGTATTCATTGAGATCAAATTGAGGTGCACATATCGAGGTATTCATTGAGATCAAATTGAGGTGCACATATCGAAGTATTCATTGAGATCAAATTGAGGTGCACATATCGAGGTATTCATTGAAATCAAATTGAGGTGCACATATCAAAGTATTCATTGAGGTCAAATTGAGGTGCACATATCGAGGTATTCATTGAAATCAAATTGAGGTGCACATATCAAAGTATTCATTGAGACCAAATTGAGGCGCACATATCGAGGTATTCATTGAGATCAAATTGAGGTGCACATATATCAAAGTATTCATTGAGGTCAAATTTAGTGGTATATATCAAAGTATTCACTGAGCTCCACAAATTGACGTGGATGTGATAAAACATTAATCAAATTACATTATTTGAATTGTGAATACAGAATCACTCAAGGAGTAAACACATTAAGGTGCACGCTCCAATTCTAATTAGGTTAAAAGGTGCATATTCCACTAATTCATGTATAGTTGCATTAGGTAAACCTACAAATGGCAGGTTCTATTGTTTACTGTTCAAGTGTTAAAGTGATAATTTTAGCTTTGTGATAATTTAGTTCTATCTCTGATATTTTTTGCATTGTAAGCAGCATGATGTATAGTCTGTCTCCACCTCCTTAATGATGAGCACAATGTCGTGTGGTAAACAATGACACTGATGAATGATGATGCAGGCTTGATAAGTCTTGTCAAGGTCTGACAGGTCATTACCATCACAGCAGGCTTGGCAGGGTCGTGTGATAGTTTTATCCTCATCATCTGATGGTCAGCTCAGCTTCACCATCATCCCTGTAAGCTGACACCGCCTACCTCCTGCAGGCAGGGACACTCTCCCTACCTACCTGCAGTGTACTACTAATGCAACATCCTGCAAGCAAACACAAAGTATTCGCACGTGTACAGGTAGTTTCTATTCCTAACTCTTGCATCATATCCTCCTTGCAGTTTCTATTCCTAACCTATATTGGCGAGGAAATGATATCAGCCATTCATTTCCCTTTTATAACTCTTATCAGCATATGTATCATCCCCCCCAATGTTTCTATTTCTATTTATCACTCTTTTACTGACTCTATACGAAGAAAAACTATATTCCCTTCAGCCATGAAGTATCTCCTCTGGTAGTTTGTAGTTAGTTTACAGGCATGGGAGCCAAATATTCCTGAGGTTTCTATTTCTCCCCCTTATAGACAAAGGTCTCTTAGGTCCCTTAGAAAATAGTTTCCCTTGCAACGTTACCACAACTTGCATCACATTACAGAGGGATTTGATCTTTTCAGTGTTTATGAATATTCATATTCTATTCTTGCATTTTTTATTGACCTGTCCTGTTATTGATCTGTTTTGCTATTATCTGTCAAAACTGTCTCAGTGGATCAACATTTGCATTTGTCATCCAGCAATGTCTGTTTTAGTTGATCAATTTACCAGCGATCGCATCAGACCTATCTTTCCACTGTTTATCATTTGATTGACCCCATTCTTGTCTGTCCAAACTGAACCATCTCCCTCTTTTCTGTCCAAACTGATCCATCACCCCCCCCCCCCATCCCCGTCTCTCCAAACTGAACCATCTCCCTCTAGTCTGGCCCAGCTAATCCATCTACCTATTGTTTATCACAACTAAAACACCCCTTCCCCTAGGTCTGTCCCAACATCATTGTCAATGCCGTCAGATCGATATCTTCATCACCCCTGTGTCTGTTTCAAATAATCCACCTCCCTTCCCTGGGTCTGTCCCAACTGATCTATAGAGTCATTAGCTATCCCAGCTGATCCATTTTCCTATTGCCTGTATTTGACGATCTTTTGTCCTGGTTGAACCATAGCTTTCTTTGTGGCCACATTAGGTTTTTTTGTGGCAATATCCATTACTTCTAATTATTTTTGACCATCTGTTTTTCAACGCTTGTTCTCACTTTGTCATTTTGCATTCTTAGTCTGGCTCATCAGTGTTTCCACAGTGCGTTGTGTTTTTGCTCTCTCATATAGCGGGTTGCCTGGTCCGCCCGTGGGTGCTGGCGGTCGCTGTATACAGTTAGACAGGGTCGTGTGTCAGTCTATTGTACCGCCTCACAGACTGGTCCCCCATGACACACTCCATTCATTATTTATCACATTAGACAAGACAAAAGCCCTGCCTAGATGATGGAGATGCATCAACAGTCACATGACAAAGTCACACCCATTAATATCTAGCAGGAGAGTTCAGGAATTAGTGATGACTTGAGGTTTGTTCTGTCTCTTTGAGTAATATACTTGTCTGTAGTAAGGTATTAACACTGATGATTCTAGGGAGCTCATCGTGCTTTCACAGAGACAGAGAGGTGCTCCAATACAGAACAGTGGAAGGACGAATTAATGGTAATGACACAGACAAAAGGTGAGGGCAGGCTTGAGGCTTCTGGTTGTGAGTGCGTTAGCAGTCTGTGTTCTCTCATGTTGTCTCTCCTCCCTTTGGCCTCATATCTAGCAGGTCAGCATTGTCCATTGCAATATAAGCTATCTCCAAACCGGAATACTCAGTGACCATCTCCTGCAGTCAACTGATGGCCCAGACAAGAGCAATGCACTACATTACCAGGGGGCCATAGAAGTGAGAGTTCATCGCTGGACAATATCACAGGTCTTTCATGGCTGGCAGCGTTAAATGATGCAGCGCTATGTATTGTATCTATCACAATACACCTGATACTTACGTGTCTTCCCTTGACCCCTAGGCATAAACAAGCACAGAAAGATCTAACACATTCCATATAGCACAGAGCCAGCACAATTATCATCAACGGTGGTAATATACACTGTTACTTTGGCAGAAAAACTGCAGGAGGCAAAGCGAGAATTTAATTAACACCAAGCTTGTCACAATTGCTTAATAAAGCTTTATATATTACTCAGTCATTTTTATTTATCACTTATCCAACACATATTTATCACATGTAAAGTTACCTTATATCGAGATATTATGGTTATTATGTAATGACTTCTGTTCATTCTAGTATTATGGATAATAGCAGAGCAGACCTTGTCTGGTATAGCGCTATATAAATCATTTATTATTATTATTATTATTATTATTATTATTATTATTATTATTATTATTATTATTATTATTATTAATAGGAAAACGTTCACATTCTATGATAACTAATATGATGATACATGAACTTCATTCAATCTATATTGACTGGTATGAAGATACACAAACGCTTTTCACATGATTACAGATGTGATAACATACAATCTGCCGACATTTAATGACTGATGTGATAGCAGATACACAATTTTAACTCATTGTAGTGTGATGGTGCAGAAACTCTCCTTGTCTTGTGAAGCTATTATGGTTGTGATCACGAGATCTGGTCATAGGGACACCTGCCCCAATTCATGTTACATAGGGTACAGACATATACGTCTAGTCAAGTAATAACAGCTGTGACAGAAATAATGTCAAACAGACTGGAGAGTGAAAATAAACCAGCCTCATGTCCCATACAATATCTTACCATCCCGTTATGATATTTATGTATGATGTCGACCCCTTCGCCCATGAAAATAAGATAAAATAAAATAAAACCAAGAAATAGAATTGATCAGTTTTCAGTGGCTGTTGTGACCACTCGATCTCCGCCTCATCATTGTGTGACAGATGGGTTCAGACTGGAGTCTGCAATACATCAACCATCATCATACTTGACAACAATACTGGGCATTGTCCATTTGCTGCCATTGTTCTTACCCTCTGCGGCCCTTAACAACGCCCATTGTCCTCAGAAATGAATCTAACTGTTCACATCAAGCTTGAAGTAACTGCCAATGTTACATGGCACTGGACATTAATGCCATCTGTAAATATGGGGCCTGCCATATAAGTACTTATGTCATATAGAATGCATTGCCGTGATAGAACGGAGCTCAAATTGGCCGCACTCATTTACTGGTGCCCCTATACGACGATTACTGTCAGCTCTCAGAACAGCCAACCCATACAACAAGGCATTCCTGTACCTACAAATTGAGTCCAAATTGGCAAGCCAGATTCGAGGTCATGAAAAACTACCCTTGTGTGAAATCTACAGTTTTATACCTGTATGTGGGCAGAAAATAGCCTTCTAAATTACAGGCATGAGGAGTACAGGCTGCCTGGATTCCAAATGATCCAAATTGAAAAAGGGGATCTTGGCGTCTAAGAATGTCATCCCATGGAAAGTGGCTCTTGGGTTTAGTGAATATATTGAGGCTTGTTATTTTTTATCTCCTCATAATTACTATTTCTGAAAATCCCAGACTTCATGTATCTATTAGCACCATCCTAAGATGACAGAATGGAATTATTTATTATGAATTTGGAACGGCATAATATGGTGTAGAGAGTATATCTATATAGACATGTCCCATCCAGGCTCCTGGGTAATATATACCAGTTAGTTAATAATTGAAGACTTACAGATAATGCTGTAATTTGGACACTTGTAATGAAGTGATGACCATCAGAATATGTCTGCATCCTTGAGTAATATTGCCAATGTTATCCACAAACAGAGACTCATTTCTGATGAAAATCTAATCAACGTAATGCTTGACATTTCGACCTTTGTATAAGAGCAAGCACAAACATACTTGGCTGCAGTCAAAATGATAGATTTTAAGAAAGGTCAAAGAAAAAGCCTTAGATTTGTTAAGTGGTTTTTCAAAACATGCCTATATAGTGTGTGGATAATTGTTGGTAATTTCATTGTGAAGTTTATGGCTTTCTTATATCGCTTAATGTTATGTTTTATTGGGCATATACAAAGAGGTTCATTGTTAATCTACCACAATATGAGTATGTGAGTTTGGCATTAGATTTCACTGCTTATTTGCCACCACACAACACGCCGATCCCAGAATGTCCCACTTAGACTGCTCCAAAGCCATTATTACAGCGGTAAATATTGCATTTTATCTTTAAAGGTAGCAATTTCTTTCATATCATCAACGCAAGTGATGAAAGATGATTTCAACAGGTCTGTAGTTAAGCCGAGAAAAGGTAGTTATTATGAGGAAAATCTGAAAGCTAACATCAATAGGATCGAAATATATAATTAGATCCAAATGAAAGACATTTAAATGTAAATAAAACTGTAGATAGTAATAATCAAAATGGAAAAAAATCAGAATAAAATGTCTGTATGTGAAGCTTATTATATATTTATTATATTGATACATATCAAGTGCAGATGAATGGAATGCAAACAGAGCATATATTAATGTATAATAGATATATAGATAGAAGACTAATAACATGATGAAACAATAGATTAGAATTTATTAATGAAATGTTAAAAATGCAGCCTTAGGGACAGATGGAGATGAAGAATAATACACGCCAGAAAATGGAATTCAAATAAACAAAGGAAAATATATCAATATTGACATAAGGGACGACGGTGGATGGCAAATGCTGCATGAAATATGACAATAATCACGAGTAGGAACATACACTGTAAAAGTTGGAGGGGAGGTTTGATGGGTGGTGCGGAGGGCAGGATGGGATGGCGGGCGGTAGGAGGGGGGTGATGGGTGTGCAGGTATTTTGGTGGCAGGCAGGATGTTGTTGTTGAGAGGAGACTATGCAGTTAAATATCAAAGGCTGCAAATGTGGAATACCACAGAGGAGGCTGTTGTTGACTTGTAACACTGTGGGAGGCTAGATTAGAGAACTTAGCCCATATACCGTGATGAGGATTTTGCTGGACGTTTCAGGATTAGGTTAATTATAGACGTACATTCCGGTTTTGTCATTCCAGGATTATGGGAGGTGAGATGGATTATGGTAATATATGGGTCTTATAAACCTATGCAAATTATGCGTCTGTTGTCCAACGCCCAGGATATCCATCTACAAAATCTACATTACAAACTATCATTGGTTTTATTGGTTTATATCATCATATCATAAAACCATTTTTGAATAAATGATTTTCTATATTATATGTATAATGGAACTTAAAAACCGTGATGTTTGAGCCATAAGAAGTTTAAAAAAGTCATATTTGCCAAAAAGGATCAAATATTAGATAAACCAATACTATCCCAACCCTAAAACACGAGACATTTAATAGGATAATAGGTCAGAGGCCTTGGGTTTTGCACATGACAGTTGGGCAGGCCTGGCAGACTGTAGCAGCTTCTGGTTCCATGTGATCAATAGTTTGTCAGTCCACGCACCCGGCACCATAAGGGATATGGTCCCGGGCGGCGTGACTTCACTCGGGTCATTGTGGCCCGATGGCTTACGGGGCTTTGTTCCTTGAAGGCGTCCTGCCTGCATGGCTCCATGGCCTGCGTCGCCGCCTGGGTAAGCCATACAAGGCCTGCATCTCCACCCATACGCTTCAAACACATCATCCCATGCATAGCTAACACACCAGCTTTCCAGTACCATGCACAATATAATTAATTGTCCAAATTTGCATATGGTTACCCTTGTGTGAAAAGGGCAGGCGTCCAAAACAAAGCGTGGGGCTTGGACTAATTATTTTGAGGCCCATCTGCCGTATATTGACGGGAACAAGTGTCATTGCCAGGAGAGAAGAGTTCTCTGTTGAAAAGGTTTCATCCAAACCACATGCCGGCTGTGGCGTCATCAAATTTAAACCACAGGATCGGTCTGTTTTTGATGATGAATTCCAACCCAAAATAAGCCCCCAACTCGCCTTGCTACTTCCATTTTATCCGGGAGTGTCTGCAGCGAAACTTGCAATGCAAACTAAGGGCTAAGCTGTACACTCTTGTCTCAGATGGTCCGTCCTACTAAAACACACATGTTTACAGGGCACAGGCAAATCATCAACTTTCTGGAACAAGGCACAAGGAACTAACAGATGTAAGCCAAATGCTAAAATTTAATATGGATCATAGTGATATTGATTGAGACACAATTCAGGCTGGGCTGCTTTAGGGCTAATGGGAAATTGCTCTCAGATACAATATAAACGTTACAGTCTATATTTGATTGTTTCATCCTTGAATTTAAAATGAAAGTCGGTATTATAGACAGTGACACATTTGTGTACAGCAACAAAATAATGTTTTGTGAAATGAAATAGTGTATGGTCATTTTCAATAGCATTTGTCAGAGTTCATACATCTAAAAAAATCAGACACACAAAAAAACACTGGTCAGTAACAAGCTGTAAGCTGGTAAGAGGAAGCTTCTATGCAGTTCATGTGTTACAGACTTGGTGCCTTAAATATTACATGACCCACTAGTACAGCCTGCAAATTAAGAAGATTATCGTAAAAATATGTCTCCAATCAGAGAGTAGAAGCTGTTTAGAACTCCGTGGAGGTCCCCTACCTTCTGACCAGACACCAGTGGCTGTGGCCTGATTATGGCGACCATCTTGTCAGGATCACGTGGACTGGGCTGCAGGGTTTCTGCATGGCGTGACTACATATCCACATACCACACTCACATGGTCTAATTATAGTTTATTGCCATAATTCATGTTTGAAAACAATCTTACTTGAGGGTGGGGTTTGCGTGGAGGATAAAGCGTGGAGACATCAATGATGCAGACACCACACTCCACCAGTAACAGGGCCCCGCAGATAAATTAATTCCTATAATTACAGTCCCCACAACACTAAGCCCCTTGTCACTGCTTTCTTCATCTCCTTATATCAACATCTTGAATCTTTAATAAAAGTCCCCCCACCCCTAATAAGCCGCGCTAACTAGGAGCATTCACAGAATAGAAGACCTAACCAAATTATCATTGCCACATGCACCATATGCAAGACAATTGCCTCCTGGGAGCCATTAAAAGCATATACATCATATTTTATAGAATTATATAGCAAATATAAGATCATTAGCACAATAATTATTATGATTTTATGATAATGGGAATGTATAACAAGAAAAAACAAGGCACCTATTATTTCAATGGATAAAGTAGTATTTATATTGTGCCAGCTATTTCCAGTGAGCTTCTATTAACTGTTAAATAATTGAATATATATTAGTCTGCTGTACCAATATAGGTTGTCCTTATCAAGCATATAAATTGGGCCGATTCAAGGTAGCACACACACACACATACATACACACACACACACACATATAATATATATATATATATATATATATATATATATATACACATATATATGCATCAAGGGTTTGTGTATGCTATGCATGGAAGCATATATTCCAAAACAATTATGTTAATCTATTTAGCAATATTTAACACTGCCTTATTAAGTGTGCAATTTAAGGCGGCTTATACACATCCCGCACACTGGGAATGTATAAATGTTCATGAAAGGAAAACACAATTTATACTTAGCAAAGTGTAATATCAGTGACAAAGCTTTCTGCCCAATTTTTGCCACTACCTAACATCCAGTACAGTTAGTTTATTTTTAGAGAAATTTTTCTTGTTTTGATTGACAAGTCATTGCACTAAATTGCGGTCATTGTTTCTTTACTTTGACTGTCTGACGCAACTGGAATGAGGAACCCCATGGCTAAATTTCAGGTTATCAGAGACTCGGTCAAAACTTCATGTGGCAACATTCATTTTTTTCATATCAAAACCAAATGCACATGCATATTGTAGTTCAGGTGGGGTTAACTGGTGCAAAATTACATGATAGCATCACCATGCACACGAAGTTGAGATCAACTCGTCATATTATCACAGGTTTATCGTGATAAGTGTACCAGTCTATGTGACCCATATCCATATGTATACATATACATATATATATATGTATATATATATATATATATATATATATATATATATATATATATATATATATATATATATATATATATATATATATATATATATATATATATATTCACATTTGACCTCAAATACATTCGCTTATGGAAAAACACATGTAAGTCTGACTTGAAATATACCCTTTTATGGCAAAATTTGATTAATGATAAAACGATTTGGTGTTTTGTATCAATCTCCCCATTCTTGATATTTGTTTATCTCAAAATCTATTGGTATCTATTTTTTTTTATCTCAATAGAGTCAAGAAATCTCCCCATTGTTGACATCCTTTTTTATCTAAAAAAAGTCATGAAAAAACAAGAAAGAAAGAAAAAAAAGATGAAAAAACTAAAACATGAAGAAAAAAGACAACAACCAATGCTGCTTATAAACCAATTAATGACGTCATTTCAGGAATTTTAAATGCTAAATACATACTAATTTTCATATTAACAGTTTATTCTAGTCCGAGCCAATGCGTTATGCAGAGACACTATCTCCTTCATGATTATCCCAAGGAGCAACTCTTATCCCAAGGAATGGTCAGAAGCTAATTATTGTCTCTGACCGACTTGACTTACCCTCTTTTTGGACTACTGACCACGTGATCAATGAAACCAGCATCTGATGTCTTATCAATGAGAATCCAGACCACTTGAGTTCCTCAAAGTCTATAAATCACGTGACATTGGGATGTTTGGTCATGTGACTTTACAAGCGTCCATAGCTTATCGGTATGTAAATCAAATTTTACATTTCATTTTATTTTATTGACAGACAGAATGATGTGAACAGCTCCCCTGCAATATTGATTAATACACCTATGAATAATGACGATGTGCAATCATAAATATTATCAGTTGCAATCAATTAATTATTAATGGCTCTCGTTCAAGCGTTTAAAACAGTTTAAATCATTACAATAACGATTTCATATTTCCACTTGATTTCCATCTCTCTCGCCCTGATAGCTACAACTACCATCTACAACATCTCCATTACAATATCTCGATAAGATCCTTCACGCTCATTCCAGATCGTTTATATCAACATAGCATTCCTTCACATAAGGTAGTAGTATGTCATTTAACTTCTCACTTTTATACAGGGAAATGAGATGAGATTATAATGAGATTTTAATGAATTTATAAGAAATATCAATGTAAATTGTTCCCATCTTCCTTGGGGTTTATCAATTGATTTGTTCAGTATAGTCCGCCCCTCTCACTTTATCACTGTGGCTTTAATCAACCATTTATATCTTCCTCCACACCTTTCAACAGGATAAGTATAAACTTCCCTCCTGTATATTTGACTTCTATTTTTGCCTATCTACCTTGACTGTCTATGTCCACTTTGTCACCAGACCTATATACTCTATCAATCTATCTTCCCTAGACCTATATACTCTATCGATCTATCTACACCTGACCTATATACTCTATCAATCTATCTTCACCAGACCTATATACTCTATCAATCTATCTTCTCCAGACCTATATACTCTATCAATCTATCTTCCCTAGACCTATATACTCTATCGATCTATCTTCACCTGACCTATATACTCTATCAATCTATATTCACCAGACCTATATACTCTATCAATCTATCTTCACCAGACCTATATACTCTATCAATCTATCTTCACCTGACCTATATACTCTCTCAATCTATCTTCACCTGACCTATATACTCTATCAATCTATCTTCACCAGACCAATATACTCTATCAATCTATCTTCACCTGACCTATATACTCTATCAATCTATCTTCACCTGACCTATATAGTCTATCAATCTATCTTCACCTGACCTATATACTCTATCAATCTATCTTCACCTGACCTATATACTCTATCAATCTATCTTCACCTGACCTATATACTCTATCAATCTATCTTCACCTGACCTATATACTCTATCAATCTATCTTCACCTGACCTATATACTCTATCAATCTATCTTCCCTAGACAAATATACTCTATCAATCTATCTTCACCTGACCTATATACTCTATCAATCTATCTTCACCTGACCTATATACTCTTTCAATCAATCTATCTTCACCTGACCTATATACTCTATCAATCTATCTTCACCTGACCTATATACTCTATCAATCTATCTTCACCTGACCTATATACTCTATCAATCTATCTTCACCTGACCTATATACTCTATCAATCTATCTTCACCTGACCTATATACTCTATCAATCTATCTTCACCTGACCTATATACTCTATCAATCTATCTTCCCTAGACAAATATACTCTATCAATCTATCTTCACCTGACCTATATACTCTATCAATCTATCTTCACCTGACCTATATACTCTTTCAATCAATCTATCTTCACCTGACCTATATACTCTATCAATCTATCTTCACCTGACCTATATACTCTATCAATCTATCTTCACCAGACCTATATACTCTATCAATCTATCTTCACCTGACCTATATACTCTATCAATCTTTCTTCACCTGACCTATATACTCTATCAATCTATCTTCACCTGACCTATATACTCTATCAATCTATCTTCACCTGACCTATATACTCTATCAATCTATCTTCCCTAGACAAATATACTCTATCAATCTTTCTTCACCTGACCTATATACTCTATCAATCTATCTTCACCTGACCTATATACTCTATCAATCTATCTTCACCTGACCGTTTTGTTTATATACCATGTCTACGTTTCTAAACCGGTAAGATTGTGAGCTGTATCACTCTCTACCCGATGTCAATAGATGAAATATATCTGTCTGCTCTCTGAATGGTCTGATTGACACGCACCACTGACTATCTATCTTAAGGTCTATAATCCACAATCAGTTTGAAGCATCTGGAGAGAACTTCGTGTGGTCTCGTGTATTTACGTAACTGCCTTCGGCACACATGGCGGACAAACTCGTTTGCGTGAGATTTTTAAATACCCAAATCTTTTAGTGATATTTCATATTTTATGCCATGATTATATCTAAAATGTCCCAAAAAAGCTGGATTATTCTTTGGATGGCATTAAATAAAGAAAATATAAATACTTCATATCAGTGGCCAGATGCAAAAACTGAGTCGAACCCGTTTTAACAGTCAATTTAAATAATAAAAATTTAAGACTAGCTGGTTAAGTTTACTTTTTCTGTACTAAATTAACAAATAACATTACTTTGAACACATTTATGCCAAAAAAACATAAGTCTGTCCCAGTTTTTCATTGTGGATTATAGACCTTAACAATCATAATTGATTTGACCTGTAACAGCCAGGGGAAATAAGTTTGAAGATACAAGGTTAAGCATGAAAATTAATCTCAAAATAGTGAAACTCTTTGAAATGAATTAAAATTAATTTACATATTTCCTAAAGAGAAATCAGCTTCATTTACAAGTCGCATTCAGTCATAATGTCGCATTCATCAGGGGCACCATACTAATACAGTGGAAAATGTTACTCCTCAAGACTGGCTGGTCACCTGACTTGGTGATTTCTCTCTGTTAAATAAACCAGCATGCTTCGCCATAAAATCTATTTAATCTGAACATATTTATGTCTGACACAAACATTTCATCATACCATGGTGATTTACTTAAATTTCCTCACGTATAGTTCTTTCATATCTTTTTTTAATGTCACCATATATATTAATATATCGAACCTTTAAAGTTTTCATGAAAGCACAGAGGTCATAGGAAATAATACAAAGATTTGGGCTATGTTTAAATGATATGTGGCCACTGTGATACAAACAAGTTATCTCACTGCAATCAACTAAAATTCACCTACCATGGTGGTTGTGTTTTGTTAAAAGTGCCAAGTGCTGGTTGTACTATTGTGATCACTGCATGGTAACCTTTAATGTGGTCTGTAATGGTGTTAAGATCAGAAGATGCCCCATTGTTAGTAAAACTTAACTAAGCAGGTGTTTGCACCAGATCACTGGTCAGCTAAACAAAGTTTGTCGACAAAGTTTTCAATGATTTAATTTTAGCAGAAGATTCATCTCCCTACGAATGGCACAGACATATATATGTGGGAGAAATATGGTGGGTGGGTTTATATTATGCAAGTAAAAAGTGTTTAAAAATCTCATATCATGAATGCTTAAAGCATCGCCTGTAAATCTCATATCGTTCTAACCTAAAGATTCGCACCTTCAATCATTTCCAACTAGAAAATAAAAAGAATGATATGTGTTCCCTCATGTTATAATGGTTTCATCTCGCCCTCCATTCCCTTTCTGCCCTCAAGTGGTTTTTCTTCCACCCCTCAACCACTCCGGGGTTAACTCAAACCGTCTCCACTGCACAGCCGGCGCTTCCACCGAAACCAACTTCTCTCCCTCCATGTACATGCAAATGCGTGTGGAGTGTTTTACAATTTGACAGATTCGTATTGGAAAAGCTCAGAAAATCTTGCTCGCCCCCGATGCTCATGAATAACATGACACAAAGTTGCTGCATTTTAGAGCTAGTTGGCATGAAGTCTTTGTCAAAATGTAAATTAATTTTCGTACTTACACAAAAAAGTCATTTTTCGACATGGAAAGCATATTTCAAAAAGGTGTTTTCGTGATAAAGAGAAAACCAGATTTGACAATAAATCACGAAGCTGAATCTGCAGGTATACTTTTTGATTGATTGTAGGTTTGAATGACTTTTCTGCAAATGAAAAAGCTCTTGACATCCAAAATATATAATGTTCTACTTTGCAATCATTCTTCTCAATCTGTATATCAATATCATGCAAAGAGACTCCTACACCGCTCCGTGACATATACTTACAGATCTATTCTGAGAAAAAAGGATTTTTACTTCACTGAAAGAATTGTTAATTGAGTTGCTTCTGTACTGCAAGACATTGAGTTGATAAGGGCCGCCAGGTGGATGGCGACAGCTTAACAAAGGTCAGGGAGACATCAAATGAAAGCCCTGAGGCTGATGATACTGGTCAAGGGATAGGATTAAAGGCAAGCACACAGAGGGTAGGGTACAAAGTGAAAGCAATAAAGAAAAAAAAAAAAAAGAATTATGGTAAAAAAGATAGAAAAAAGATGGGAAAGATACATGATGCAGATCAAAGGGATAAAGAAATAAGCAAAAGAAACACAGAAAATATAGGTTACAGAGTACAGATTACATACAGACAGACATTTTGGGCAGAATCAAGATATTGAAGACGTAAAGACAGACATTTTGGGCAGAATCAAGATATTGAAGACGTAAAGACAGACATTGTGGGCAGAATCAAGATATTGAAGACGTACAGACAGACATTGTGGGCAGAATCAAGATATTGAAGACGTACAGACAGACATTTTGGGCAGAATCAAGATATTGAAGACGTACAGACAGACATTGTGGACAGAATCTGGGTATTGAAGACGTATAGACAGACATTGTTGGGCAGAAATAGGGTATTGAGGACATACCGACAGACATTAGGCAGAATCAGGGTATTGAAGACGTACAGACAAATGATGTGGGCTAGAATCAGGGTATTGAAGACGTACAGACAAATGATGTGAGCTAGAATCAGGGTATAGAGGACAAACCGACAGGTGATGGCGGCCAGTATCAGAGTATTGAAGACACAGTTCATAGTTCAGATGCGATTTTGCATCAGAAAGTCAAAGCAAAAAAAATGTAGAGGGAGATAGAGAGCAAATAGAGTCAAAACAATGAATGTAGATCGACAGTGGACACTAGAGAAAAAAATATAGCAACCAGTCAACGTCAGAGAAATGCAAACAGACAGGCAGACGATATAGGTCAGAATGGGAGCAATACAAACAGACAGGCAGAAGATATAGGTCAGAATGGGAGCAATACAAACAGACAGGCAGAAAATATAGGTCAGAAAGGGAGAAATATAAACAGACAGGCAGACGATATAGTTCAGAATGGGAGCAATAAAAACAGACAGGCAGGCGATATAGGTCAAACTGGGAGCAATACAAACAGACAGGCAGACGATATAGGTCAAAATGCGAGCAATACAAACAGACAGGCAGACGATATAGGTCAGAATGGGAGCAATACAAACAGACAGGCAGAGGATATAGGTCAGAATGAGTGCAATACAAAGAGACAGGCAGAAGATATAGGTCAGAATGGGTGCAATACAAACAGACAGGCAGAAGATATAGTTCAGAATGGGTGCAATACAAACAGACAGGCAGAAGATATAGGTCAGAATGGGACCAATACAAAGAGACCGGTAGAAGATATAGGTCAGAATGGGAGAAATACAAAGAGACAGGCAGTCGAATGAAGTATAATTCGGAGCAATACAAAGAGACAGGCAGTCGATGCAGATCAGATTGGGGGCATTAAAGACAGATAGCCAATAAAAGAGAAAGACAAAGTAATGAATGCGGACAGATGTAACATTGCAGACAGACAGAATTGTGATAGGTGTCATAGAGATAGTACATAAATGCAAACAGACAGAAAATATCGAGCATAGAGACATTATAGAGACACATGAGTGTAGCAGTACAGACCCAGAAAGGTAGCAGTACATCCACTGAAAGGTAGCAGTACAGGCACTGAAAGGTAGCAGTACATCCACTGAAAGGTAGCAGTACAGGCACTGAAAGATGGCAGTACAAGAACTGAAAGGTAGCAGTACAGGCCCTTAAATGTAGCAGTACAAGTTCTGAGAGGTAGCAGTACAAGTTCTGAGAGGTAGCAGTACATGCAATGAGGGATAGCAGTTCAGGCACTGAGAGGTAGCAGTAGAGGTTCTGAGAGGTAGCAGTAGAGGTTCTGAGAGGTAGCAGTACATGCAATGAGGGATAGAAGTAGAGGTTCTGAGAGGTAGCAGTAGAGGTTCTGAGAGGTAGCAGTACATGCAATGAGGGATAGCAGTAGAGGTTCTGAGAGGTAGCAGTAGAGGTTCTGAGAGGTAGCAGTACATGCAATGGGGGATAGCAGTTCAGGTACTGATAGGTAGCAGTACATGCAATGAGGGATAGCAGTTCAGGCACTGAGAGGTAGCAGTACAGGCATTGAAGGGTTGTAGGCAGACTTGAAAGCGTCTAAAATCGACCGTCTAATATAGATGGGTGGTGTGTGTGAAGGTTGCCAATCTTCACAGTGACTCATGAGGCTATTGCTCCACCATATTACACCGCGTGGCCGAAATAACTAGCAACCACAACCCATCCCCGAGTGGTGAGCCCGCGTGGGATTAAGGCTGCCGTGCTTGGAAATAAGGCGGTAACCACTTTGCCCTGGTGATTTCTCCACCCTGGGACGAAGGCTGCTTCGCGGTGATAAAGACAGAAATTCTTGAGTTTATTATTCGCTCGCTTGGGACAAAGGCTGCTATTGTGGCTGTGTATAATCAGCAATGGTCACCGTCTCCCTTAAAGATTAGAAAAAAAAACGTTTTTAAATTTACAACATGGATAATATAGTCTGCGCTTTTTTTTTCTAAATTAATGGCCTCCAGCAAATATGTTTGGAATCTTTATCGGTTCATTACCATATAAAACGATAAATTTAGCAGATATAGTCACTTGTTATTCTCTTGCAGACGATATCCACTTTGGAAACCATCAAACTAAATATTCATTACTTTGTTAAGATATGAAAAAAATTGGAATCTCACAAGGTCATGGGACTAATATAGAACATTTTTCTAAGTTATGTTTCACAGTAATTTGAGTTCCTGTTATTATCCGAAATAAAAGTTTACAGCACCAAGGCAAGGTTACCATCTTATAAAAATATCTTGTATGCGCAGGGAGAAAGTAAAACCTCCCTGGGAATTACCCAAATTCTCCTCTGATGACTCAGGGGTTGAACCCTAGCAGGGTAAACGGAAACTGGTCAACACATTCTGCTTTGCTTGGATATGCCATCCACTTCGCTTTTTCTTCATTACTTTGATAGATAATTTAGTGAGAGGTATAATTCTTAAGCAATCTTTGTCTGCTGACGTCGACATCAGTTATGCAGGCCCGTCCCCGTACAGCCCTTTGGCTGTGTATGTCTGGTACGCAGGCCAGTTTCCACAAAGCGGCAGTGTACACGGTGTATACACATGATAGCAGTTATCTGATGGGGGCAGGCTACAAATGTCCTCACGGGGTCATGCTGACTGCAAAAACACCGAATCCCTCCTCACAACCTACGCAGGCTTACTACGCCGGGTATCTGCTACGCAGGCAGGCTCACAATCAACCGTGTGATGTATTAAACATGAAGTTTTTGTGTTTTTTTCTGAAATGATCAATGCTGCATATTGTTTACAACAAGAAATCATAACGTTTTTCATGTGTATTTGTTAACGTTTTAGGAAGGGTAAAAATCAACCATGCAGAAAACATCCAAAAAGGTAATCTGTCATATTTCTGCTCACAAAATGAATTTAAATGGATTTGAATATGATTTTTTGTGGAGCGGAAACGGAAAAAAATATAAATGTACTTCTAATGTCATGGGACAATGAAAGTCAACATAATCGATGCTGTAGCATAGAGAGTTATTGTGATGATAGAAAGCCCGGAATAAAGGTAACGTGGGCAACAACAAAGGTCGCTCACGATGCAGAAATAACATTAGTGTTGGAAATTGAGAATCACCCATTTTTTTCTCTTTTTGTTTTGTTTACACTTAAGTGCACATCCCCATATTTTATCCTGCAACTAAAAAAAAGGACGACATTATTTTTTTCTATCTATCAAATCGTCTTACTTCACCCCTCAATGTTTGAAGGTTTTTTTGTCTTACTGGGTCAGTAAGACAAAATGATAATGATATTTTTGTGAGCAAGGCAAGTATTTATACCTTGGGGAATTCGAAATTTTGAATGGTATCAAATAAAGGGCAATGACTACAGAGGGAGTGATTGAATACTACCCGTGTAATGCAGAGTACAAAATGCTACTCAGGATTTGAGTTATTAGATTTGTATCCAAGATATATGTTCTTACTTAGTTGAGGATACTGGGGACCTCCATTCTAAATATTGTCTTGATTCATTACATTGTAGCCAAATATTGCCTTGACTCATTGAATAGAACCAAATATTGCCTTGATTCATTAAATGGTAGCCAAATGTTGCCTTGATTCATTAGATAATAGCAAAATATTGCCTTGTTACAGTAAATGGCAACCAAGTATTATCTTGATTCATAAAATGGTAGCCAAATGTTGCCTTGATTCATTAGATAATAGTCAAATATTACATTGATTCAGTAAATAGCAACCAAATATTGCCTTGATTCATCAGATAATAGCAAAATATTGCCTTGGTACAGTAAATGGCAACCAAGTATTGTCTTGATTCATAAAATGGTAGCCAAATATTGCCTTGATTCATTAGATAATAGCAAAATATTACATTGATTAATTAAGTAGCAGCCAAATATTGCCTTGATTAATTAAAATGTAACAAATGTGGATAAAACGATTTCCAATAGTGGGATTATTCCGGAATTTGATAGCATTTCTGTATGATTCTTATAAATGGTATTTGCTTTACATAATGATGACATGAAAACTGTTACCATGACAACCAAAATGCAGCATGAATGCATAATTTTACCTAGCATTTAAAGAAGGTAATGAACTCATAGACTGGTGAAAAAAATCTTTAAAAAACGATATAACGGATGACAGATGAACGGGAAATCTTTTTCGGTTATTCTTTAAAAAAATGTTATATTGTCATGGCAACAGTGACATATCAAAATCTGAATGAATAACATTCTGAATGTGTCTTCTTTCTAATTATGCAACTAATATATTTAACCATAGGATTTTCATTTCGGGTTCTTTCAACTTATTTGCTTTTAGTCCACAGCTAGAAATCTGGACGCCACTATAAATGATGCGCATGCGTGGACAAACAAGAGATGGTGTGTGTTTAGATGGTGAATCACACTGGATGAGGACACGTCCTCAGACCGAGAAGAAAGACCGGACAATGACCTCAAGATGCCGCTCCTCACACCAGGTGGAGCCTCTCCGTCAAGTGGTGCTTCCTGCTACATACAGACCCCATCATGGCTGGATGGCGGGCGGGAGCCGGCAATGTGGGAGTCTGGAGAATTGGACACGTGTTTGGTGGTCACACAGGTAGACTAGCTGGTCTCTCCTGCATCATGTATGAAGCTCCTCTCCTCCTACCAATGGCTAGTCCAGGAGATGCTTTAAAACATACCAATACTCTATCGTACCCAATTTATGAAAGGTTGTGAAAATCATCAGTGCCATGGGTTTGGTCTAATTAGGATGAGAGTCTTAGGAATTGCTTATTGATATTCATATGGAATCTTTAAACTCGCTGAGTTTTGCTTTAGATAAAAAAAGCATATATATATATAAATATATATATATATATATATATATATATATATATATATATATATATATATATATATATATATTTGTGCCAATAGAATATATCAATACTGAAGCTTATTTAGTTGGTATTGAAGTGTGAATACAAAACAATAAAACACGATATAGCTATTACAACCTCTATTAACTGGAATTGGTCACACGTGATCGTGGTTTTCTCTTGTAAGATTGCAGATATATTAGGAGCAAACTTTTTCTTGCTTGGTTGACTTTGTGGAGTCCAAGGCCGATGCGGGATTTGAGCTGGGATATGGTGACATAAGTGACTATAAGGATAGTAGCGGCCTTGACATCATCAGACAGCTCAGCCAGTCTCAGCCAATGTCAAGAGTACTCTTCTCGCCGGGACTGAAACTAAATACTAAAACACCAAATGGAAAAAAGTCACTGCTTTCATTAGCAATTACCGAGTGTCGTGTTATCCATAAATGTAAAGCAGCCTGTGTTAGTGACAGGCATATGCGTTACATGCACCTGTTACCCCCCTCCCCCCCCCCCATCACCCCTGCTGGATTACCATATAGATAAACCGATAATCCTGGATACGCCGCCTATGAGTGACAACCCCTGCATTACACCTGGACCCGCTATTGTTTAGTCAGAAGGATTAACAGTGCCATGTTGCGCTAATATAGGACAAGTGTGGCGGTAAGCCCTCTGCTACGCAGGCACTATTAAGCCCAGGTAGGAGCTAAGCCTTGACACGTGCCTGCGTGCTTGGTATGGTTCTGTCGCCACAATCAAGCCATTCTCAATAGCTATTGAATTTAGCAGACATGAATGTGATTTTAGCTCCATCGTAATTCTATCAATGAATATGGAATGCAAATATGAATAAATAAGGTTTATTAGACAGCTAAATGGAATTATAATTCCCACGGTTTTGCAAACGCTGCAGACAGGAAAAAAGTGCTCATGAAAGAAAGTAAAATCCTTCTGTAAAAGTGCTTTCCGGGTTTTATGATTCATAAATCACTTAAATAAACTATACATATATGTTAGAAAGGTTTTGTTATATCTATGTTGAAAAAAAAAACTATTACCACAAAAGGAAATGCGTGTTTTGAGCACCAGTCTTGGAGCGGTGTTCTGGAATTTATTGGTTATTTTTTCAAAGGTATTACATTAATGGTTTGGTCCTTAGTGCACCCGAAGTTAGCGAGGATATGATTCATGTGACACCAGTCACCGGGGCCTGCGTAGCTAGGCATGCCGCCTGAAGAGATGAAATAATGTTGATCCTTCGCTGCTTAAACACAGTCAGCATTATACATATGTGCCTGCGTCAAACAGATGGGGTGGAAATACCACAGAGACAATGCTTGGTTATTATGTCAAATGTGATAACCTAGACCATTATGTCCCCATCAGCAATAAGATTTTTTTCTTAATATTTACATAGCTAACATTGTTAATCTTTATATAACGATTTTTATCTGCAGGTAAAAATGAAAACAAAAGAAAAGGTTACCAACTACAGTTATCTGAAAATACCAAAAATATGTATCTTTGTAATATTTGAAACCGAAAACGATGCCATCAACCCATACCTAGATATCTAGAGCAATATTTGCAGAAGAGAGAGACATCAGGTAAGAGAAAAAAG
Source organism: Amphiduros pacificus (assembly GCA_949316495.1). Classification (NCBI taxonomy): domain Eukaryota; kingdom Metazoa; phylum Annelida; class Polychaeta; order Phyllodocida; family Hesionidae; genus Amphiduros; species Amphiduros pacificus. The sequence goes on from OX439010.1 coordinate 14,000,594, forward strand.
TTGGAATAATAATGTTGGCAGAGTATACCAGTCTATATGGTAACGGGGAGTGGTAGTAGACATCTAGACCACTAAATCTTACAAACACAACACAGTTTGCATCCAAGATTACTGTGTACTTTCCATTGATTAATTGGTATTCTTAATAGAAATCAAATACCTCTCTCTTTCTGACAACCATTTCTTATACTCACAAAGCTCACACTGAGTTAAATATGTGATGTAAACAACGCTAAGACTAGTACAATATTAACCCTTGGTGATTCATATGCACTCGCTGCATGTGACCTGATCATAGCTCTGTGTCTACTAGCTATGCAGGCTGGCTGCTGAAGCAAGCCATAGGAAAAGGGAAGATCATCACCTATGCCTGCCTCATCAACTGCTAGCTTACCCCCAGATGGCTAGTATAGCTTTTGAATGAGTAAATGTTACCTATCATATATATATATATATATATATATATATATATATATATATATATATATATATATATATATATATATATATATATATATATATATATATGCATGATGACTATTTGAAAAACCTTTTTTATTAAACCTATTTGCTTTTCGAATTGCAGTTAATTTCTAAAGTGGATAGTCAAATGTGTAGCAAGTTCTGCCAGGTCGCAGCGCCGTTCAAGTAGCCTAGATGATAATTTACTATTAGATCAGTGTAAGTGAGTTAGTGGCTGGCATGGTGGAGCCTATAGTGTGCTACGCAGGCTGTGCTTAGCCCTTCACTACAGGAACTGGCAGGTCACAGAGGTCAGACTCTATGTCTGCCACATACCCAATCAACACCAACACTATTTATTACACCCTAGATACTACCGTATATGTTTCAAAGTGTACCACTCCAGAACGATATCAGGTACTTGAATATACACACATATGTATAAAGAAAGAAACAACCCCTTCAGTCTTTGTGGAATAAAACTTAGGTGCACTGTTTTAAACACTTCACCTTAAATGCAATTTATACAGGCAGAGTTGTTTCTGTTTAAACTATATCAAATTAGTCTTTGAACAAAATAGCTCTTGTTATTTTAGCGCTGCTATATATTTTGATGGTTAATATTGGCGGAAGAGCATATAGGCTTAGGCAGCATTTATGTTGGCAGAATGTGTTGATATGTCATCTAGTGATAATGTATTATTAGATCAGCATCATTACATTGGTCCGCATTTGTCACCGATGGCTCTGCTACGCAGGCACTTAAACATAAAGAGCTCCGTCCCCAAAACAAATTGACCTTCTGCCTTTTTCTGCACATTGAGTCTGTGTATAGGGAGCAAGACCCTGTGACACTTGTAATTAAATAATGAAATAAAGAGTCCTGGCCAGGTCGAGTATATGCAGCTCAACAAAGAGACAACGCTGCTGACCAAGAAAAGCTTTGAAAATACCGAGAACCACTTCACACTAATATATTTAACAAAATTAAATTTGTAAGGATAAAACACAAAGTTTGAAAACTGATACAATTATTCATCATCCCACAAATGATTAAATGTTTGTTGATGAATAGGTTGCTTTATTTCTTATAGAGAGTGAATGGACGTTTTTTGTCAAACAATATGTTGCTTTGGCAAGAGAGTTTGCGGAGACTTTATGATATGAATAGTAAGAGCGAAGCTGTGGAGAAGCTATGTTGATCTGGTGGCTCAGCCTCGGCCAGTTGAGTCAATCTTCTGTGTCAACATTGCGCTGTCTTCATGCAATAACTGCTCCACTGCCACATATTCTGTTAGGTGTGTCACGCTGGCTGGAGAACCCTGACTAGCCTGTGTACACAGTGAGGCTGGTACGTAGGCAGACTAGTCGAGAGGGTCTGATCTATAGGTATGTATGCAGGCCATTGGCCTGGTTGGGGCAGGTAGCAGCGTGTCCAGGCCAATCAATCATTTTGAATTTTCTACTAAAAATAAATATTTGACCTATACTGATTATGGTGTGCGCAGAATATTATCCTGATGGGGGCATGTACCTGTATTAAAGTCCAAGAACAATACCTTTGACCTGATTTTGATGAGAGCTTCAGCAGGGAAATTACCTATACTCTATTGCTAGGGGCGTTTGCGTGTTATCGATATTTTCTTGGTACAGCTGTAGATTATCATGTTTGCAGGTAGAGGCTGGTACAGGCATGCGGTGCATGTCCAGGAACATGATATCAAAATGCCATAAATCTCTACTTTGACAAAAATAAAAAAGACAGGGAGTCACAGTTTTTGTGTTAGTCTGGCAATAAGAATCTGAGAGAAGCAACTAGGGACAATGAACTTGGGTGGAGTATGGTGGGTAGACAATGCTGGGATGACAGGGACACTGTCATCCTGTCAGTACACATGCAGGTAAGGGAGAGCGCATTAAAGTAGATTAAGGGTCGCCAGCTTCGGATGCGGCAATACTAGGACTGACTAAAACCTCATTAACCTGACTTACCATTCAAGCCCATACATGACCCCATCAACCTGTATCACTACTGAAACATTTACAATACCTCATTAACTTGCATTACCATTTACAAATTTACAATACCTCATTAACCTGTATTACCATTGAAACATTTACAATACCTCATTAACCTGTATTACTACTGAAACATTTACAATACCTCATTAACCTGTATTACTACTGAAACATTTACCTCACTAACCTGTATTACCATTCAAACCAATAGAATACCTCATCACAGTCTGTATTACTATTCAAACCAAAAGAATACCTCATCACAGTCTGTATTACCATTCAAACCAATAGAATACTTCATCACAGTCTGTATTACCATTCAAACCAATAGAATACCTCATCACAGTCTGTATTACCATTCAAACCAATAGAATACTTCATCACAGTCTGTATTACCATTCAAACCAATAGTATACCTCATCACAGTCTGTATTACCATTCAAACCAATAGTATACCTCATCACAGTCTGTATTACCATTCAAACCAATAGAATACCTCATCACAGTCTGTATTACCATTCAAACCAATAGAATACCTCATCACAGTCTGTATTACCATTCAAACCAATAGTATACCTCATCACAGTCTGTATTACCATTCAAACCAATAGAATACTTCATCACAGTCTGTATTACCATTCAAACCAATAGAATACCTCATCACAGTCTGTATTACCATTCAAACCAATAGAATATACTATTACTAGTCAGGTTGGAACTCTCGAGTTTCGGGATTTTGATCTTTTATTGAGCCCGGGATTTACTCTGACATGTTATTATATTAGGTCTGACACTGGGACTTCTGACAGTTCTGACAGTGAGCCTGTAATACGGTCTGACAGTGAGGCTGTGTGATCCTAAATTAGGGCTGTGTTGGGTTCTGACAGTGGGGATGTGTGGTCTGATATAGGGGTCGTGGTAAGTTCTGACTGTGAGGCGGTGGTAAGTTCTGACAGTGAGGCTGTGTATTCTGACATTAGGACTGTGGTAAGTTCTGACAGTGAGGCTGTGGTAGGTTCTGAAAGTGAGGCTGTGGTAAGTTCTGACAGTGAGGCTGTGATAAGTTCTGACAGTGAGACTGTGGTAAGTTCTGACAGTGAGGCTGTGGTAAGTTCTGACAGTGAGACTGTGGTAAGTTCTGACAGTGAGGCTGTGGTAAGTTTTGTCAGTAAGACTGTGGTAAGTTCTGACAGTGAGGCTGTGGTAAGTTTTGACAGTGAGGCTGTGGTAAGTTCTGACAGTGAGGCTGTGGTAAGTTTTGTCAGTAAGGCTGTGGTAAGTTCTGACAGTGAGGCTGTGGTAAGTTTTGTCAGTAAGGCTGTGGTAAGTTCTGACTGTGAGGCTGTGGTAAGTTCTGACAGTGAGGCTGTGGTAAATTCTGACAGTGAGGCTGTGGTAAATTCTGACAGTGAGGCTGTGTATTCTTACATTAGGACTGGGTAAGTTCTGACAGTGAGGCTGTGGTAAGTTTTGTCAGTAAGACTGTGGTAAGTTCTGACAGTGAGGCTATGTTTTCAGACATTAGGGCTGTTGTGGCTTGCCATTCAGGTGTATTGACCGTACTAACACAGATTGAAGATATTTAAAATTCAGAGCATGCTGTCAGTCACAGGATGCTTAAAACTCTATCACGGAGGGTGCATGCAAATCTTTGTGAGCCACGCAGGCTGCATGAAAACCTGGCAATCACGCAGGCTAAATAAATATGTCTGTCAGCCGTTCTGTAAAGTCTACGCGGTGTCTGTTAGTTCCACGGTACATTCTCTCAGACATACTGACTGCCGTGAGACCTGGCTTTATTGTCTCAGCTCGTACCCTGCAAGACATGCAGTTTGCGGTGAGGTTTAGAGCATATTTACATGGCCTAGTCAGCCACGTAGGCTGTATGAAGGTCTGAAGGGGCTGAAGGCTTTCTCTGCCAAGCGAAGCATCATTTATTGATGGCAAGCAAGCCTCTGCTCAGCTTTCTAGCCACTAGTCTTGTTTACACAGCAAAGACTGCTGTTATGATCGGTGCAGCCAGGTCTTGTGTCACTTTAGCATTCGTGGTCTGTGTCTGAGGTAAAGGGCCGGTTAGTAGTGAAGGGAGCGACGCAGGCCGCGACTAGCAGGGTAGGAGAGGGCAATGAGGCGTCCTGATCGGGACTGAAGGCCCATCGACCGGGGAGGTTGATTTATGGCCACCCCGGCCTCGCTACACGTGAAATATGACGTTGTCTAGCCCAGACCTCACCAACATACCACGGTGTATATTAATATCAGCCACCACTGCTTGTTTGGGTTTGCATGTGCTGTACTCCCTGCAGGCACGCTCCTGAAGCACTCGCGGCACCCGGCGCCCCCACCCTCTCCTGCGTTGCTACACCGGGAGCCCGCCGCCACGCTTACCAGACATTCTAGCATCCCCGAGCCGTACACAGGGGGACAGGGCTGCACGCGGAGCCCGCGGTGCAATCCTAGCCTGCCAACCCCGCTTCCTTTATTTTGTGTTCCATGCTCTCAGATGCAGCTTTTTATCACATTGGGGGTCCTCTCAGAACAAGTACGATAAAAAATATTTATCACCGCGGGGTTGTTATAAAAATACACAGAAACCAAAACAGCGCATAGCACAAAATATACAAGAAAATATAACTGTGTAATTATAACCCCAGACAGACGGTTATATATACGCAGTTTTTAAGCCCCCCACTGAACACTACTGCGAGGTAAAATAACAAAATTACAAAACACACACTAAACATACGAGATGGCTTAATGTGTGGGGCCCAACCCACAGGGACCGATTATCAGCCTCACAATGCGCAAAATCAATATAGCTATTATCACAAAAGGCTGGCCAAGCTTTACGAGGGTGTAAATGGTATTTAGTGGCTAAATTTAATGGAAAGGCTCTTATGTGGTGGATAGTGAATGCACATTTTCTGTTCTAAATGATTGCGTCCTTTTGTTTGAGGCAATTTAATTGACCCTGAATCAGGAATCACATCAACTCCAATTTTAAAGTGAAGAATCTCCAGTTTGCGCTTCAAACTCTGTAGCATAATATCAATGCGTAATTGTGACATTTGAGAATTCTTGACAAGTGACTTTTTGCAAAAGAAAATATCCGTTAAATTTAGTATGCGAAGAAATTAAATCCTTTCTAAGAGCAGACCCTTCAAGGATGAGATGGACCATTGAGTATGCAAATGAGCAGACCCTTCAAGGATGAGATAGACCATTGCGTATGCAAATGCGCAGACCCTTCAAGGATGAGATAGACCATTGAGTATGCAAATGAGCAGACCCTTCAAGGATGAGATAGACCATTGAGGATGCAAATGAGCAGACCCTTCAAGGATGAGATAGACCATTGAGTATGCAAATGAGCAGACCCTTCAAGGATGAGATAGACCATTGAGGATGCAAATGAGCAGACCCTTCAAGGATGAGATAGACCATTGAGTATATGCAAATGAGCAGACCCTTCAAGGATGAGATAGACCATTGAGTATGCAAATGAGCAGACCCTTCAAGGATGAGATGGACCATTGAGTATGCAAATGAGAGAGACTCTCATCAATTAACCCTTTAACTTTGAAATTGAAGTGCCCTTTCTTGTGAAAATGACATAGACTACCTAACTGTGATGATTAGATGAACTTGCTGCAGCCATTAAGAAATGAAAAACATGTTTTCAAAAAAAAAATCACAGTGATATTGTATTTATGGTATTAATGATAAAACCCCAAATACATAGATCAAAAGTGGGCAAATTGAACATTTCACTTATGGCATCCACTATTACCGTCATGTAATATTAGAATGCCACTCCTGGAGACAGTTTCTAATACAAAGTAGATCAAGAACCAAACATTTTCCGAGAGAATCGCTCTTCACACTAAATGTATAGAGACACTTTTTGTAGGGGGATCTATCAACATCAGAGCATTCCCATTTGTTTTTAAGACAGCGTGATGGGCAATAAACGCTATCGTTACAAGTCCGTCCAAAACATGAATGTGCAGCAATATTTCAGCAATGCAGCATCATAACACAGCCTAATAGATTCACATAACATCCCTTGATAAGGTGGTAATCCTGCCACTGAGCACCATAATATCCATCCATCCTCCACCAGCAAGGCCTTCAGGGGGGTGACACACTGGGAGCGTGCAGCAAAGGGGACAGATTGGTGCGTGGAGCTAGTTTACACTCTGTAGATATAATAGCTACTAGATGCATCAGCTAGTTTACACTCTGTAGGTATAATAGCTATTAGATGCATCAGCTAGTTTACACTCTGTAGATATAATAGCTATTAGATGCATCAGCTAGTTTACACTATGTAGATATAATAGCTATAAGATGCGTCAGCTAGTTTACACTCTGTAGGTATGATAGCTATTAGATGAGTCAGCTAGTTTACACTCAGTAGGTATAATAGCTATTAGATGCGTCAGCTAGTTTACACTCTGTAGATATTTTAGCAACTAGATGCGTCAGCTAGTTTACACTCTGTAGATTTAATAGCTGTTGGATGCGTCAGCTAGTTTACACTCAGTAGGTATAATAGCTATTAGATGCGTCAGCTAGTTTACACTATGTAGATATTTTAGCTATAAGATGCATCAGCTAGTTTACACTCTGTAGATATAATAGCTACTAGATGCGTCAGCTAGTTAACACTCTGTAGATTTAATAGCTTATGCGTCAGCTAGTTTACACTCTGTAGATATAATAGCTATTAGATGCGTCAGCTAGTTTACACTATGTAGGTATAATAGCTATTAGATGCTTCAGCTAGTTTACACTCTGTAGATTTAATAGCTGTTGGATGCGTCAGCTAGTTTACACTATGTAGATATTTTAGCTATTAGATGCATCAGCTAGTTTACACTCTGTAGATTTAATAGCTGTTGGATGCGTCAGCTAGTTTACACTCTGTAGATATAATAGCTATTAGATGCGTCAGCTGGTTTACACTATGTAGATATTTTAGCTATTAGATGCATCAGCTAGTTTACACTATGTAGATATTTTAGCTATTAGATGTGTCAGCTAATTTACACCCTGTAGATATAATAGCTATTAGATGCGTCAGCTAGTTTACACTATGTAGATATTTTAGCTATTAGATGCATCAGCTAGTTTACACTATGTAGATATTTTAGCTATTAGATGCGTCAGCTAGTTTACACTCTGTAGATATAATAGCTGTTGGATGCGTCAGCTAGTTTACACTCTGTAGATATTTTAGCTATTAGATGCGTCAGCTAGTTTACACTCTGTAGGTATAATAGTCAGCTAGTTTACATTTTAGCTATTGGATGTGTGCAGCCAGTTTACACAGAGTAGATGTTTTAGCTATTGGATGTGTCAGCTCATTAACACAGTGTAGATGTTTTAGCTATTGGATGCGTCAGCTAGTGTACACAGTGTAGATGTTTTAGCTCTTGGATGTGTGGAGTTAGTTTACACAGTGTAGATGTTTTAGCTTTTGGATGTGTGCAGCTAGTTTACACAGAGTAGATGTTTTAGCTATTGGATGTGTGCAGCTAGTTTACACAGAGTAGATGTTTTAGCTATTGGATGTGTGGAGTTAGTTTACACAGTGCAGATGTTTTAGCTATTGGATGTGTGCAGCTAGTTTACACAGTGTAGATGTTTTTGCTATTGGATGCGTCAGCTCATTAACACAGTGTAGATGTTTTAGCTATTGGATGCGTCAGCTAGTGTACACAGAGTAGATGTTTTAGCTATTGGATGTGTGCAGCTAGTTTACACAGTGTAGACGTTTTAGCTATTGGATGTGTGCAGCTAGTTTACACAGGGTAGATGTTTTAGCTATTGGATGTGTGCAGCTAGTGTACACAGAGTAGATGTTTTGGCTATTGCATGAGTACACTGTGGAGGTATCTTATTTATTGGATGTTTGCAATCAGTTTACACAGTGCGGATACTGGATGTGTGCATTTTCATGTCACAGTGTGCATTTTAGCCAGGCTTAGAATATATTTATGCTGCAAGTCGGCAAATAAAGGTGATCCATGCGATGAGAAAAGCGATGCGATACATTCTATAAGGCCTTACCTTGAGTAGTGCGACAAGGTAAGCGTTCAGAAAGGTTATAATACATGTCCGTGAGGAGGGTGACAGAGTCGGTGTGTTGCTACGTGGCCGAGGAAAAAAGGACCCACGTCATGGATTACAGGAGGGTGTGGCAGAATGGGACAGCTTCCACGACACAAGGTGTACGTTGACACAGTATGGTAAAGAGCAGACTGTCATAAAGATAGATATATCTGAGAGAGTCAGAGCATGATCTGAGAGTGTGTCACGACATGATCTCTGAGAGAAGGTGTTGCAATATGATCTCAGAGAGAAGGTGTTACAATATGATATCAGAGAGAAGGTGTTCCAACATGATATCTGAGAGAAGGTGTTACAACATGATCTCTGAGAGAAGGTGTTACAACATGATCTCTGAGAGAAGGTGATACAACATGATCTCCGAGAGAAGGTGTTACAGCGTGATCCCTGAGAGAAGGTGTGACAACATGATCTCTGAGAGAAAGTGGTACAGCATGATCTCTGAGAGAAGGTGTCACAGTATGATCTCTGAGAGAAGGTGTTTCAGCATGATCTCTGAGAGAAGGTGTTCCAACATGATCTCTGAGAGAAGGTGTTACAACATGATCTCTGAGAGAAGGTGTTACAGTATGATCCCTGAGAGAAGGTGTTGCAACATGATCTCTGAGAGGTGTTCCAACATGATCTCTGAGAGAAGGTGTTACAACATGATCCCTGAGAGAAGGTGTTACAGCATGATCCCTGAGAGAAGGTGTTACAACATGATCTCTGAGAGAAGGTGTTACAACATGATCTCTGAGAGAAGGTGTTACAGCATGATCTCTGAGAGAAGGTGTTACAGCATGATCTCTGAGAAAAGGTGGTACAGCATGATCTCTGAGAGAAGGTGTTACAGCATGATCTCTGAGAAAAGGTGGTACAGCATGATCTCTGAGAGAAGGTGTTACAGCATGATCTCTGAGAGAAGGTGTTGCAACATGATCTCTGAGAGGATCACATCATTATCTCCGAGAGAGGGTGACAGAGTATAACCAGGTAATTTAATTCAATACCAAGTAATTTAAAAAACAAAATGTCAGGCAATATTGAAACACACTCCAAAGCAATGCCTACACCAAGATTAGACGGTTCAAAATACAGCAGTTTTATGTCAATCTTGATACAAATTACAAAGACTTTGTCATCAAATAGACAGATTTGTACATGATTTATTTGGCATCAAGTATTATCACTTAATGCACAAAGACTATTTTGAAAAAAAAACATCACTAAATGCACCGATATTCTACTCCGAGGTTTAAAGGTTGGCTTATAAAAAAATGAAATTATCATATCAAAAGGTTCAGATCCTCTGAGAATAGGACAAGTTGAGATAGCAATATTACAGGACCGCTGTCCTTTGAAGTCTGGAGCTTTAAACATAACCTCTGATGACTCCTACCAAAAGTCATCATCAAGCAAAGATGTATTTGAGTAAAGAGATGGGATACAAATATCTGATAGTGTGTCACCTTCTGAATTCCAGATGTACCCCTGTAGATGTGGGATGCATCGAGGGGAGAGGAGAGGAGATGTTGAGATATTTTTGAGTTGCTCCCTGTTGTGTTAACAGGCCAGCCTGGTGAGATGTGCTCTACAGTGGTTAGTTATGCAGTGGTTAACATATTACCCCTCACCTGCCTCAGACTTTTGGTTATATATTGAAATGGAGGAAAGTATTTTTAGGGATATTCGCCGGAGACAAACTACAAGGAATTTGTGCTAATACTATCATTTTCATACATTGACAAACTGAAGGTCTTAGGGATGAGTACAAATCACAACCAATATATGACGATATGCAAGTATTTGGAATCAGCTTAGCTGCTTTGACTTTATCTCATATGTGGTATGTGGGGATTTTTGTCATTCTGTCTGTTCATCAAATTCTGTCTTCTCCACTGACGTTACTGGATGAATTTCCCAACCATTCATAGGTAAGATGTAGTCTAGGGGATCAGTTCTACGCAAGTTATATTTTTTCAAAACTTTTAAAATGATTTAAATCGAATACAATGGCAAATTGTCAATTTTTTCTCACATGCGTAGAGACCTGGAACATCGAGTGTCTCATAGAGCCTACCTAGGTTAGAGACCTGGAACATCGAGTGTCTCATTCTATAGAGCCGAGGTTAGTAGACTATGCAGTCCAATATATATATAGGACTATCAAGGACATCTCGTTGCAATGGGTTTGTGCAGTGGGCGAATAATGTCACTATTATGGAGGGTTTGCTCTGATTGGTTGACATAAATATAGAACAGGGAAACCCTAAACAACAACCACAAGTTCCAGTGACGTGTGACCGGAATTCCGGGCAAAGGCATACGGGCACCTGCGAGCTGGTTTACTGTCCATATATATGGACATGTTATTATTGTCTACGAGGTTAGAGACCTGGAACTCCGAGTGTCTCATTCTAGTTATCTTATAGGGCCTAGGTTAGAGACCTTTAGATAGAAGATGTGGGCGAGTGATGGAGGCAGTTGACATAAAAGATACATTGTACTTTACCTACTAAATTTGGTAAATACTTAAAAGAAACATTTATAAAGCAATTTGCAGGGAAATATATGCCAATCCAAATGGCCAATGGACCACGTGATTATTACCACCCCAAAAACAAAACAAATAAAATCATTTTCTCATACGATAAGATGTTCACCTTACCTGTGAATATCTGTTACATTGGATGCTACGTTATAATGTCTGAAATTTAAAAATGTGAATGTTATGAAAATATCAGATAAATACCTTAACATAGCAGACAATATGAACAAGATACTATGGAAGAAAAGAAGTTTTCTTCACTTAAGTAGACAAAATGAAAACAACACTATAAAAGTCAAAATAAATACTTCACCATTGTCATTTTGGACAACATGAATATTTTATTGTAGTAGACAAGATCAATAATTCCCAACAGTTGACAAAATGAATAATTTACTATAGTAGACAAGATAAATAATTCCCCACAGAAGACAGACTGTATACAATACTATAGATGTCAATATCAATACCTCACAATAGTTTTGTTTGTTCTACACCACTTTCCACATTATTTCAGTCATTTCGTAATGAGACCTACTTGTAGCAGATATAGTGCTACTTGTAGCAAATGTAGTGCAGCCTCACATGTACAAAGGGTTAACACTTTAGGCACGGGCCGAAGCTCATGTGTGAAATTGTATCATGAGTTCAATCTCGGCATAGCTGGGGACCGAACCCACGACCTTCGGATCACCTGAGAGGAGATTGTCCTGATTAGCTGGCGCTCTAATCAACTGCACCACGGCCCATGGCCCCTCCCTATAGTAGACAGAATGAATGCTTAACTAAAGACAATATAAAAAAATACTGTGCTATAGAAGAGCATATAGAAGCCATGTAACAGAAGACAGGAGAGGTACTTTGTAGATAACATACGTGTAGATACTGTGCAGCGGATGATGATTGAGATACCGTGTACTATAAGATGATATAGATACCAAACTATAGAAGATCACATAGATATCATGCTATATAGATGAATTGCAATAGAAAACACATATATGTTTTGGATGAGAGATACCTTATTACAGTAGACACGAAGGATATCTTATTGCAGTTGACACGAAGGATATCTTATTACAGTAGACATGAATAATATCTTATTGCAGTAGACAAGAGGAATATCATATTACAGTAGACACAAAGAATATCTTATTACAGTAGACACGAATGATATCTTATTACATTAGACACAAAGAATATCTTATTACGGTATTTACAAAGAATATATTATTACGGTAGACACGAAGAATATCTTATTACAGTTGACATGAAGAATACTAGAGGAAGATAAATGTCATAACAAGATGAATTCCCGACATGGTGATTGTCACAGCGAGTGCCACATCTGGAAAATAACAGACAGTCTGAATACCACATCTGGTAAATGCCACAGGGAGTTAATGCCACTCAAATTGATACCATAGGGAATTAATGCCACTCAAATTGATACCATAGGGAGTTAATGCCACTCAAGTTGATGCCATAGGGAATTAATGCCACTCAAGGTGGTACCATAGGCAGTTAATGCCACTCAAAGAGATACCATAGGAAATTAATGCCACTCAAGGTGGTACCATAGGATGTTATTGCCAGGGTTCTAATATGAGGATTTTAATGCCAAGGTGTCAATCATAGGATGTTAATGCTAGGGTTCTGATACCGATATGCTAATGCCGAAATGTCAAAGCTACAAGGTGAATACTACAGGGTGAATGCTACAGGGTGAATACTACAGAGTGAATAGTACAGGGTGAATACTACAGGGTGAATGCTACAGGGTGAATACTACAGAGTGAATAGTACAGGGTGAATACTACAGGGTGAATGCTACAGGGTGAATACTACAGAGTGAATAGTACAGGGTGAATACTACAAGGTGAATGCTACAGGGTGAATACTACAGAGTGAATACTACAGGGTGAATACTACAGGGTGAATGCTACAGGGTGAATACTACAGAGTGAATAGTACAGGGTGAATACTACAGGGTGAATGCTACAGGGTGAATACTACAGAGTGAATACTACAGGGTGAATACTACAAGGTGAATGCTACAGGGTGAATACTACAGAGTGAATACTACAGGGTGAATACTACAGGGGGAATGCTACAGGGTGAATACTACAGAGTGAATAGTACAGGGTTAATACTACAGGGTGAATGCTACAGGGTGAATACTACAGAGTGAATACTACAGGGTGAATACTACAGGGTGAATACTACGGGGTGAATACTACGGTGTGAATACTACAGGGTGAATACTACGGGGTGAATACTACGGGGTGCGTACTACGGGGTGAATACTACGGGGTGAATACTACGGGGTGAATACTACGGGGTGAATACTACAGGTCGAATGCTACAGGGTGAATACTACAGAGTGAATACTCCAGGGTGAATACTACAGGGTGAATACTACAGGGTGAATACTACAGGGTGAATACTACAGGGTGAATACTACAGGGTGAATGCTACAGGGTGAATACTACAGGGTGAATACTACAGGGTGAATACTACAGGGTGAGTACTACAGGGTGAATACTACAGGGTGAACACTACAGGGTGAATGCTACAGGGTGAATGCTACAGGGTGAATACTACAGGGTGAATACTACAGGGTGAATACTACAGGGTGAACACTACAGGGTGAATACTACAGGGTGAATGCTACAGGGTGAATGCTACAGGGTGAATACTACAGGGTGAATACTACAGGGTGAATACTACAGGGTGAATACTATAAGGTGAATACTACAAGGTGAATGCTACAGGTTGAATACTACAGGGTGAATACTACAGGGTGAATACTACAGGGTGAATGCTACAGGGTGAATACTACAGAATGAATACTACAGGGTGAATACTACAGGGTGAATACTACAGGGCGAATACTACAGGGTGAATGCTACAGGGTGAATACTATGGGGTGAATACTACAGGGTGAATACTACAGGGTGAATGCTACAGGGTGAATGCTACATGGGGAATACTACAGGGTAAATACTACAGGGTGAATACTACAGGGTGAATACTACAGGGTGAATACTACAGGGTGAATACAACAGGGTGAATACAACAAGGTGAATACTACAAGGTGAATGCTACAGGTTGAATACTACAGAATGAATACTACAGGGTGAATACTACAGGGTGTATACTACGGGGTGAATACAACAAGGTGAATACTACGGGGTGAATACTATGGGGTGAATACTATGGGGTGACTACTAGAGGGTGAATGCTACAGGGTGAATACTACGGGGTGAATACTTCAGGGTGAATGCTACAGGGTGAATACTACAGAATGAATGCTACAGGGTGAATACTACAGGTTGAATACTACAGGGTGAATACTACAAGGTGAATGCTACAAGGTGAATACTACAGGGTGAATACTACAGGGTGAATACTACATGGTGAATACTACAGGGTGAATACTACAGGGTGAATGCTACAGGGTGAATGCTACAGAATGAATACTATATGGTGAATACTACAGGGTGAATACTACAGGGTGAATACTACAGAGTGAATACTACAGAGTGAATACTACAGGGTGAATACTACAGGGTGAATACTACAGGGTGAATACTACAGGGTGAATACTACAGGGTGAATACTACAGGGTGAATACTACAGGGTGAATACTACAGGGTGAATACTACAGGGTGAATACTACAGAATGAATACTATATGGTGAATACTACAGGGTGAATACTACAGGGTGAATACTACAGGGTGAATACTACAGGGTGAATACTACAGGGTGAATACTACAGGGTGAATACTACAGGGTGAATACTACAGGGTGAATACAACAAGGTGAATACTACAAGGTGAATGCTACAGAATGAATACTATATCGTGAATACTACAGGGTGAATACCACAGAATGAATACTACAGAGTGAATACTACAAGGTGAATGCTACAGGTTGAATACTACTGAATGAATTCTACAGGGTGAATACTACGGGGTGAATACAACAAGGTGAATACTACAAGGTGAATGCTACAGAATTAATACTATATGGTGAATACTACAGGGTGAATACTACAGAGTGAATACTACAGGGTGAGTGCTACAGGGTGAATGCTACAGGGTGAATACAACAGGGTGAATACAACAAGGTGAATACTACAGGGTGAATACTACAGGGTGAATGCTACATGGGGAATGCTACAATGTGAATACCACAGAATGAATACTACTGAGTGAATACTACAGGGTGAATACTACAGGGTGAATACTACAGGGTGAACACTACAGGGTGAACACTACAGGGTGAACACTACAGGGTGTTTTGCCACTTCGGATGGGACCAGGTGAATGCCACACAAAAAGGGACAATTGCAGTAATACCACCATCCCAAAGGGATGCTACTTCTATAATACTCACAGTCTCATGTGAACAAGTTTAGATAAATATATCAAATTGCAGTGAGTTGTGAATAGAAGCAGTAATATATTTATAGTTCTGAGCAGACACATAAAAGTGAGTGCAGCTCCAATATCATAAGTGCAATAAAGATTCATTGTTGCTCATGTCATGTTGTTCATCATAGTGATTGGAATAAGATCTGTGAGGAAATTGGATCGAATTAGAGAGATAACAAGATTGCCAACTACAAGAAAAATCAGTAATACTTGCTGATCTTGTATCATAATAGCTGGATATAAAATTTATTACTCTTTTCCCTGCAATTAAACATTTAACTATTGTCCTACAATTAGACATTGGACATAAATCGAGCATCTTAATCAAATGTGGCATAGTACATAGGAATAAATGAGGTTAAATGAAGTGCAATTATCAAACATTGAGACATAAAATAATTGGAATGGTTTCAACTATATATATATGCACACCTAGGGTGCAATATCACTTGCTTCACTGACTGTGTCTTGATTCCTTTGTATGAACTGAAGTACAAATACATTTCAAGATTGATATACACTCTGGATGTCTGGACATCTGGATGTCTGGACATCTGGGTGTCTGGACATCTGGGTGTCTGGACATCTGGGTGTCTGGACATCTGGATGTCTGGACATCTGGATGTCTGGACATCTGGATGTCTGGACATCTGGATGTCTGGACATCTGGATGTCTGGACATCTGGATGTCTGGACATCTGGATGTCCAGACATCCAGAGTGTATATCAATCTTGAAATGTCTTATGTAGTACCATGTTTAGCTTGTGTAGACAATCACCTGGAAAATGATGTTTCAGATTTGTGAAGTATCAACATAATCAAGCTACTTCCTGGTATTTATAATATTTATTACCATCTCAACGATTATTATTTTCTATGACTTTAAGGCTAAATATAAACTCGTGGTTACACATTTGAAAATGATTGACATATGATAAATATCATATCCTGTCATTATGATAATTTAAAGGAATGAAAATCAAAATCAATTCCCCTCTCGTTATGTACCAAAAGGTGACCATTAAATTGACGAGTTCATTGACCAGATGTAATGGATATGGACACATGGTGGCTGAGAAACATTGGAAGAGTCCAATACGTCACATGTCAACCCTAGAGAGTGATATTACCATTTTTAGGAGTGATAGGTTATAAAATATGATTAGTATGTTCTCAGTGTGTAAAAAGATACACTGACACCCTGTCAAGGAGGCCAGACATCCCAGCTTACGCCTTGATTTCAGACATTCATTCTGGGAACAGGGTATTATCTCATATATAATATTATGAAAGAAAGAAAGGATATGTAAGACATTGTGCAGATAAATTGCAAATCTGCATTTGCAGTTAAGCTTCATATATCACTTAAAAAATATGCAATTGAACTATATGATATTGTTAAAATCAATAGATTTGATGGATGTTTGCATCTATCAAATCTAATAATTCTAACAATATCACATAGAAAGTATAAAAACAACTAGAGAGGATGCAATTTCTCCACATTGATGATCAGTACCCTTTCACTAAAGATATTTGAAGCTTTTGATTCTGTGAAAGTTATCCAATATTACTCAAGTTGGATGTTATTTTGGTGGGCCGCATATTGATTGGCATGGTTGTTTTAGTGGCCTGGCGTATTGGGCTGTCTGCTATTGCCCCCCTTTGCCTCTACGTCTACTATCTCATTTGGCCTACCCCATTCCCTCGCCCATTCTGAGGAGAGCCTCCATCGCTAGCCATGAAGGGTGTTGGAGTTGCACTTGAATTATGAATATGACTGATAAATGGCCTCACAGCACAAATCGATGGCATAGTATTCCCTGCCTGGCAAGCATCACACCCATCTCAACCTAATACCAGGAAAGCCAGCAAACATCACACACCCATCTCAACCTAATACCAGGAAAGCCAGCAAACATCACACACCCATCTCAACCTAATACTCAGGAAAGCCAGCAAACATCACACACCCATCTCAACCTTGTACTCAGGTAAGCCAGCAAACATCACACGCCCATCTCAACCTAATACCAGGAAAGCCAGCAAACATCACACACCCATCTCAACCTAATACTCAGGAAAGCCAGCAAACATCACACACCCATCTCAACCTAATACTCAGGAAAGCCAGCAAACATCACACACCCATTTCAACCTAATTCCCAGGAAAGCCAGCAATCATCACACACCCATCTCAACCTAATACTCAGGAAAGCCAACAAACATCAAACACCCATCTCAACCTAATACCAGGAAAGCCAGCAAACCTCACACACCCATCTCAACCTAATTCTCAGGAAAGCCAGCAAACATCACACACCCATCTCAACCTAATACCAGGAACGCCAGCAAACATCACACACCCATCTCAACCTAATACCAGGAACGCCAGCAAACATCACACACCCATCTCAACCTAATACCAGGAACGCCAGCAAACATCACACACCCATCTCAACCTAATACCAGGAACGCCAGCAAACATCACACACCCGTCTCAACCTAATACTCAGGAAAGCCAGCAAACCTCACACACCCATCTCATCCTAATTCCCAGGAAAGCCAGCAAACATCACACACCCATCTCATCCTAATACTCAGGAAAGCCAGCAAACATCAAACACCCATCTCAACCTAATACCAGGAAAGCCAGCAAACCTCACACACCCATCTCAACCTAATACCAGGAACGCCAGCAAACATCACACACCCATCTCAACCTAATACCAGGAACGCCAGCAAACCTCACACACCCATCTCATCCTAATACCAGGAACGCCAGCAAACATCACACACCCATCTCAACCTAATACCAGGAACGCCAGCAAACATCACACACCCATCTCAACCTAATACCAGGAACGCCAGCAAACATCACACACCCATCTCAACCTAATACCAGGAACGCCAGCAAACATCACACACCCGTCTCAACCTAATACTCAGGAAAGCCAGCAAACATCACACACCCATCTCAACCTAATACCAGGAAAGCCAGCAAACACACATCCATCCCGATCTAATACCCAGGACATTAAGTAAAACATTACATGCCGCCATGCCACCATGATACTACAGAAAGCTAGAGACTGACGCTAGCATCCCCATATTACCCTGACACTTAAGGAAGCCAGCATAAGATAGGCACCCACCTCTGCCAGCTTAAATAGGCATTTTCAGTGGTTGAATCCAGATAATCCAAATAGGTATTTGCTGTATACATCATTATCAAAGCTGCTTGTGATAGATAATCCAAAAAATAAGTATGATTTCATAAAACCAATACAATTACAGGTAAATTTAATTCTAAATTTCCCAAGGGCATTGTACTCGTCGAAAAGGTTTGCTTTGGTATATTTCATTTCACAAATGATATGCGTTTCAAATAAAAAGAAAATTAAAAAGCCTCTCAAAAAGAAAAGATTAAAAGACCGAAAATCGAGAACAAACAAACCATATGTCAAATAGATTTTAGAACATCTTAGAGCGCAATCAAAGGCAAAGCAGGAATAATTACACCCTCACAAATCTCACCGTTATAATGACAAAAATGAGGTTCCTTGCTTTCAAATAAGAAACAACCAATAAAGAAGTCAAAACAGCACCTTATGGACCATCATCATTAGTGGAGCAGACTGTGTTATGTATTATGTGGAAGTTCTTGAGGCATTCATGTACATTTGTTGATTAATGCTTTTCCCAAAAGTCAATTTGCCAAACGTCTAGCTCATCATGTTATAATAGGCTTAATTGACTGTGTAATATTTACAAATGGACGTTGTCTATTACAAAGTTCAAAGTTCCATAAACGTCCATACCTTTATTTTATTCAAAGCTATGATCCAAAAAATAAATTGTGAAATGGTGTTTTTACGACCCTTTCAGCAACTATAGACATATCAGGTCGATTTTCGAGCCTTTTAACCAGTGTGAGTCGAACCCACCACCTCCTGTCCTCCATTAAAATAACCAACAAAGGCACAGATCCTACACTCTACCAACTGTGCCAGTGGGTCCGGTCAAAGCTATGATCCAAGATTAACAGCCAGGTTCAAAGTCAGGATATATGTGGGGGATAAGGGGAGGGTGATAGTATGGCAATAATCATGGATATTATGGAGGCAATGGTTTGAGTATAGCAAGTTGGGGCCTATGGACACAAATGAAGTCAGGATCCGGAATGGGGGACGATTAGTGACAGGAGACACATGGCCATTAGTAAAGTCAGGATATAGGATGAGGGGGATATGGTAAGATGGGACACATGGCCATTAGTAAAGTCAGGATGTGGGATGAGAGGGTATGGTAAGATGAGACACATGGCCATTAGTAAAGTCAGGATGTGGGATGAGGGGGATATGGTAAGATGGGACACATGGCCATTAATGAAGCCAGGATGTGGGATGAGGGGGATATGGTAAGATGGGACACATGGACATTAATGAAGCCAGGATGTGGGATGAGGGGGATATGGTAAGATGGGACACATGGCCATTAATGAAGCCAGGATGTGGGATGAGAGGGTATGGTAAGATGGGACACATGGACATTAGTAAAGTCAGGATGTGGGATGAGAGGGTATGGTAAGATGGGACACATGGCCATTAGTAAAGTCAGGATGTGGGATGAGGGGGATATGGTAAGATGGGACACATGGCCATTAATGAAGCCAGGATGTGGGATGAGGGGGATATGGTAAGATGGGACACATGGACATTAATGAAGCCAGGATGTGGGATGAGGGGGATATGGTAAGATGGGACACATGGCCATTAATGAAGCCAGGATGTGGGATGAGAGGGTATGGTAAGATGGGACACATGGCCATTAGTAAAGTCAGGATGTGGGATGAGGAGGGTATGGTAAGATGGGACACATGGCCATTAGTAAAGCCAGGATGTGGGATGAGGGGGATATGGTAAGATGGGACACATGGACATTGGTAAAGTCAGGATGTGGGATGATAGGGTATGGTAAGATGGGACATATGGACATTAGTAAAGTCAGGATGTGGGATGAGGGGGATATGGTAAGATGAGACACATGGCCATTAGTAAAGCCAGGATGTGGGATGAGAGGGTATGGTAAGATGGGACACATGGCCATTAGTAAAGCCAGGATGTGGGATGAGAGGGTATGGTAAGATGGGACACATGGACATTGGTAAAGACAGTGTCTGGGATGGAGCGAGATAACACAGTACACATTAATGAGGTCGGGGTCTGGAGGAGAGGTAGTATGGTACCTCAGTGCATGAGAACAATGAATTGGCTGTGTTGTGTGAAGGCATGTCTTGTTTGATCATTACCGCTGCCATGTCCTGTGGACTGGACAATGCAGTGGTCAGTGCCACAAATGAGGGGACAAATATTGCTGCTCTTTTATATCTGTAAACATTATAGAAGTAGGAAACGAGGATATGTGATCAACCTTTTCTTCGTCATTTAATGGAAAAACAACCAAAGTTGGACCTTAGTTTGACACTAAAATCGGTCTAGACAGCGAAGAAAATTGAGTGCGCATATTCCAATATAAATGGGATAATTTGACAAAAAGCCACAAAATATGAGACATCTGACGCTAGTCAGACTCATTCAGATTATTCCTCAGGTCGGACACAATTTCTAATATCAAAATGAATCCAATATACAATAAACAATGACTCAAATATAAGATAAAAGCCAGTTGAGTCTCATAGCATAACTGATATCAGTAGTCAAATTGACGTTTGATACTTAACAATTACATTAAATGTAGGGGACAATGTCAAAGCAACTAACTCAATTATATGAATTGCTTTGCATCGCATGCAATTAATATATGATAGCAGATACTTGCAGATAAACACATATAATAATCGTCATGATTTTTATAATACACTACAATGTCAAATGAAAATCATAATTATCATTAATTTGACATTGTAATTGTTATACATTCAGAAAAGTGGTTCTGTGTGATTCTGATTTGAAAGAAGAGTATTTCGATCTCTAATAGCTTGTTGTTTCTTTACAAATCACTAGAGCTCTTGATCTATTTTCTCATGAACAGGTACCTTAATCCTACCTAATCTAACAATCAGAGCCTCCTATTTCACAGACAATACAAACTTCTCCTTCTATTCATTAACTTTTTAAGTATTTGTCTACACTAGCTTTTTGAAAGAGAACTTTTTCTATAAAAAAGTGAGGTGAGGCAAAGAGGTAAAATGTTATCTGTGTTGCTTTTTAGATTTAAGAAGATGAAAATATTTGGGATTTGCAGTTTTATTTATTTTGTCTGCATTAGGTTTATAATGAATTTGATTGGTGAGTAGCTGTGACATTCTTGTGGCGTGATACATCTTTTTGGGCCATTTTGTAGCCCTAAAAATGGATTTAGAATTAAAATAACTCAGATAATCACCTCCTTTTTGGACATCAGATCTGTATATTATATGATTTTCGCCCACACTGTGAATTGAGATTGCAAGACTGATAAGTTCATAAATGGTTTCTCTGGAAGATGATTACATTTGTGATTTATAGATGCATTACACATTTATTAGATATAAGAATTTGGGGAAATGCTTTATTTTGTTATTATATTACATTAAGCCACAAAAGAGAATTTGAACTAATGACCAAAGGTTTAATCCCACTCAGCGGCCAGACCCGCCACCTGTGTGTTGACAAGTTCATTACGACCTGTATTTTCCATTAGTGAATGTACCTGACCTTGCAGGTGAAATTCTGGAGATTAAAACAGTTGGGGGGAGGGTCAAAAATCAAATAGGGGAGAGCGGCGAAAGCATTCGCGCCTATAACATTACCATGAAAATCATTTGTGATACCTGAAGCCAAGCTGGGAAAGCACACCCACCAAGAGAGCCAAATCTGGATCGGAGATTGCATCAAAATCTCTTAAGGGCCTGACACGTAATGGGCTTAGTAACATAGGGGTGGGGGTGACAGTGACAAGAACATTGCATGCCAGTACCCTCTTATTAGGCTTAAACCTGCCCTCATCACAACCTGGACCATTGGGCACATTTCACCAGAATGATTATCAAGATTGCTCCACTGTAACACATCGGGCCAACAGTTGATGGCTGGATGAGTAAGTGCAGGGATGGAATAATTAATGCAATGTGCCGACAATTAAGACTATTTACAGGACCGCATCAAGTATTGCAGTGGATAACATATCACGGTGTTAAGCAATGCTTGTTGGCTAAGCTGTGACTATTGCATGAGCTGAATGTACCTTCCAATATTTCAGGAGGGATAGAGTCATACATGTTGATGTTGCAGGAAAGGCTGAGACATATATTTAAGTGATAGAGGCATACACTTTACCTTTGTAAGCAATAAAGTAGATAGGTAGATTTAGGTAGAAAAACTATACAGGGTTATTATAAAACAATCGCACATTTTATGTAAGCATTTCATTGCTGAATTTTGGATGGTGTACGTTTTATCATACCTAGTCTCACTTAGGCTGGTCAGGTGAAAGAGGAATATATATAAATACTGCAGACATGGTACAAAAGACATTGTATGGGTGTCTGCGTTAGAGCGCTCAGACAGCGACACACATACGCGGCGGGCTCGTCTTGAGTAGCAAAGCAGGCAGTTTCATTGCCTCAGCATCTTGTTAGCTTTCTGACACATTGACACAAGACGATTCAGCACACAGTCCTTATTGATTGCCTCTTCTGAGTACTCACTCATGCATTGCTCAGGCACAGATAAAGTTGGATGTGTAAACGTGGGCCAAAGCTGCGTCCTGACAGTCTGCTGCCAGCCAAGCACAGAAGAATGATGATCAAAATATGCATCCTGCAAGCATCCAGGCTGAAACCACAGACTGCAAGATATCATGCAGAAATATAAAAGACTCCAAGCAACCCCTCAATCAATTTAAACTAATGAATATCCCCATAATAACGTTCCAGTCAAAATTCAAAATGTAATGCGCCTGTTTATTCAAAGCATGTCATTGAGTGAATAGATGGCCTCATTGGCAGGATGCAATTCTTCAGAGTCAGGGAAAGCCTGACATTCCATTTTAAAACAGGAACCATTCACTTCACAAAGTGTGGCATAGAAATGAGTGAGAATTAGAAAGCATTGCTTAGCATTGTGTCAGGACAGTCAATATTCAAGGCAACCATTTCATGCAAGTCCTGAGATTTACAGTCACTATCAATATTCAGCCTATATTGTCAGGTTTCATGGGTGTATGGGGAAAGGGAAACAACCTTCATAAAAAAAACAGAGGAATCAGAGGCGTGACCCAACAGTACTTGGAATATTGAATCAATATGTGGAGCATAGGAATTCCCAGTTCCCATCATTTCTACTTTGTTTTAGAATGTGAAAGAATTCAAAGAAGAAAATGGCAAATTTGTCCTTGCCATAACCTAGCGACAAAATGTCATTTCATCAAAAAAGCCCAACACAGGAATGAGTTGGAATTGTCCCAGCCTAGAAACCAATAATATGGGTCTACTGGTGGGGGGATATGGGAATCATTTGAAGTGTGCTCAGGCTATATCAGTGATCAGCATCCATTCATCCTGAGACGCGGGCCTCAGTCTGGGTATTGTACAGATCACATTGAGCCCACATCAAAGGGAAACTCACAGCCCGACCCAGCCAGCCAGCCCACCTCACGTGGCCGTCCCCGCTTCCTTGCTCGGGTTTCAATGGCGCTCGTAAAGCCCACTTTCTACAGAGTTTTCAAGGGCGTGAAATGCTCTTGTCTCTCATCTGTGTATTTCTATCAAATATTGTCTCATTATCGAAAATATTGTTTCCCGTAATAAGTTCAAAGCCAGGGACTCGTAGATAACTAGCTAAATTAGGAGTCTGTAGTCACAATAATGAGGATTATGCAGTTTTTCAAATGTATTTATGTGGAGCTAATTGTGAACCATATATGCTATGATTGAGGTCTATGGTGTTCGTATTTACTGCACACAATGCATAAGCCAACCCCGTATTTGATCGCTCAATCAGTTGAAGGATGTCAGTGTTGTGTCTAAAGGCTTGATCTGTTAGTTGGTTGAAGCAGTAATGGCATGGCAGAAAGATAAACGGTGACATGCGTCAGGCCGGGGTGGTTATGAACTGCCCTCGTACTCTCAACATCCACCCATCAGATATCTACTGCTTCCCTTTGACAATATTTTCACAAAGCTTAAGCTGGTGGCTTTTTTGTAGTGGATGTTAGTTTAGGAACAATTAATGTTCATTGTCATTTGACTAAAAGAGGTGGTAGCGTTTTTTATATGGTGGAGTAGTTGTGTGGGGTCGGGGCATCTTTGTGATGAGATGTACCCGCATCAGGCAATATGGACATTTGGCTTAAGAGAGAATCATTGGCTTGAATTAGCGTGGACATAAGAAATACAACAGGCGACGTGCAAACCGATGGAGCGGAGTTGAGCTGTATTAGCGCACGCAGGCTATTTACCCCAGGTCTGTGTTCCTTTGATCATTAGCATTCCTGTAGGAGGTCTCCTCATCACACAAGGTGCATCGTCTCTTTGTTCTTTACACACCTCTTCCTCCAAAACTACAT
Organism: Amphiduros pacificus; assembly: GCA_949316495.1. Classification (NCBI taxonomy): domain Eukaryota; kingdom Metazoa; phylum Annelida; class Polychaeta; order Phyllodocida; family Hesionidae; genus Amphiduros; species Amphiduros pacificus. Next base: position 14,025,751 of record OX439010.1, read on the forward strand.
ACCTACATTCCTCATCATCACGTGTCTACGCCTTGTTAGTTAGTGGCATCAGCTATCAAACAGATTAATGAGAAAATGTCCAATACTGACAATAAAGATGATTATAATGATATCAACAAAATTTGTATAGCGCTGATACCAGACAGTGTCTGATCATCGCGCTTTACAAAATAATATCCCCGGAAAAAGATATGTCTTCTGATTTTGTGTTAACAGGCATTGATAAAAAGATCTGAAAAGGCAATATCATGTTTTGTTTTTGTACTAAACTTAGAATACAGTGAAATCACTATATTAACCAAGATGTGGGGTAATTATGGCTAAATATATCTTTGGCTAATTTCAGCCTATTGGCCATGCTGTTATATACATTTATTCACATTGAATTCTCTATCAGTATCCTAATTTTGAAATTAACTTATATATCACAAAATACTTAATATTCGGTGATTCTACTGTATTGGAGATCTGATTTGTGATTTATATAACTGGGCAAACTAAGATATAATCAGAACAGATACGTTGCTGTTGGGTTTACCTGTGTTCACCTGACCTGACTGTAGTCCATCTATTCATAAATAGCAAAAATAATCCATTTCACGGAAAAAACCGTCAGACACTGCTCATATTGCAAGTTACCAAATGAGTAATTAGTTTTACATACATCAGTGTAATCAGCCAGTCACCTGGTGGATTAGTGTGGCATTCATATGCGCAGTTTTCAAGTTTAAATTTTGAAACAGGTCAATTGTATTCAAAGTTTAATAAAATACGAATAATACTTTAATATGATCGTTTAGTGGATTTGGCGGTTGTTGCTGAATAAAACCTAGAAAAAATAATCTAAAGCCAAGAGCACATATCAAGAAACATAGTACATGTGCCATTCAGTTGACAAAAGATACATCTTGCAGGTTCATACCACTGACTACATGAAATATGGACTACATGAAATATTCTAAATATTCATCATATCATGAAATGGAGCAGAATTGGAAATATACTCAACTAAAACATTAAAGCATGTAATCATGTACAGTTCATGAATATAACATATATTCAGTTCTAGTTATGAAATCATGTTAATCAATTCTTGACCTCTCCTATGAATATATATATATATATATATATATATATATATATATATATATATATATATATATATATATATTGTGCCAATGTCATGTCCAACAGCATGGCCATACTTCTCGTTAGCACAAATTTGCATTTCAATCTTTCGATCATTGATTTTCATTTTCTTTGTGATCAGGGCGGTTCTAACTTCTTCTATACACTATTGCAGCTCTTGTCAAGATGTGTCTACCTGTTTTATCCACAGAAATGTAGATCTGAGTGTCAGCCGCATAGATATGGCAACTCAGTCCACACTAATATTTTGTCACCAGCAAACATCAATTTTGCATTATTTAACTGAGAGGTTGAACAACTATATCTTGATTAATTCATAGAGACACGAACAGTTTTTTGGCCGTTTATTCATGAACAATAGTAAACATAAGCCATACTAATTTGAAAACAATTCACATGTACTCAATTACAACTGCAGTTCAAGTATAATCACGGTAAACGGTTTAAATCATCCTAATTGAACATACCATACTCTCAATATAGATTTAGCAGTATAACTTAGATCACACTAATAAGCGTTTTTCTCCAAAGAAATTATCTGATATATAAATAGGATTTATTGGATAATATGACATTAAGGCAATGAAACCAGATCCTGACTCTGTCCCATGTCTGAGTCGAATTTTACATTTATGAATATGGTAATATAATGTTTGAAAGACTGAATCTCCTGCTAGGAGCTTTACAATTCTGTGTATCAATTGTAATTCTTCTTCAATAACATTTTGGAGTATCATTTGTGAGAAACAGGTTTTTTCATTTTGATGGAAGGCAAGTGGAATTACAATAACTAGACTATTCACTGTCTTGTATGAGCTCTCAGCTAACTATTCAATATCTTATATAACCTCTCGGTTATGCATTTCTGAGTACCAGAAGCGATGCTCATTTCTTATTCAGACTTTATTGATGGTGAAGATTTTGAGTGAATTCATTTTGACAAATGGGACACTGCTTAAGATTTACACAATAACCTTTGACCGAAACAAACTTGAGATATTTTTCACAGAGGAACATAAATTAAGCTGTTTTTCAATCCTCTCCTTTTATCAAATGGTGCTCTTGAGCCTGATGGCCACGCCTAAGACCAGGATAGGAGATATAATCGTTGTCTAAATGGTCACTTATATCATTAGTGAGACCCGGCATTGACCTTTTGTTCAAGAATTCTTTGGACGGCAATAATAGCGCCGCTTCCGGGGACAGAGTTCACGTGATGTAATGGCAGGCTCCGTCCAAATCTCGCAGAATGCTCCGCAGGTAAGCTTAACAACGCGAGACAAGATCAAGTTATTACTTATAATTGGCAAATGCTTCAGCACCAATGACTTTATCAAGACCTTTTTTCAGATTCAGACGATGTGTTTGAGGAATCATTAATAATTTATTGTGCATCACAAATGTTGTTAGAGAAACAATCATTCTAATATTTTTCTCAGACTATAAGAACCCATCATTAGATGTCAGGAATAGTAGAAAATCGTCATTTTTATCACAGCCATCCCACTCAATATCTGTAGATGGCAGAAATACAAAGTAGATGGCAAAAATACAAAGCATTCTGAGATTATATCTGTTTATCACAAATTGAAGACAGTGTTTGATTTACTTTACTGCGCATGCAGTAAGAGAACTCAGAAATGTAAATCATATCTAAGGTACATTATGCACCAATACTATGAAACATTCTGATTTAAGATATATTTAAGAGAGGTATCTTGGCATTTGTCTATTCCTGATGCTTACTTGTTTCCATTAGATTGATTTATATTCATACCAACTAAACGTAAAATGCAAAATTGGTATATTCTTTGTGACCTAATTATTATAATTGTCATATTGTAAGTTCCAGGGTAGAACCTAGAGGAATGAGCAGAAAACAGCCATAACAGTGCATCCGTTTGGGCCATTCATCCTTCTGGTTGTAAGATATATTAAAGACCATTTCAGCAGGGTTAAGGTTATATCACATCAGAAAGAAGGCTGTCTCCCGGACTCAATGCCCTTCTCTTTTCAAAGAGTGACTAGGGTCTTTCTTTTACATTATTACATAGATAGGATAACATGAACTACGGTATTTGATAACCAGCCATGCATGGAGTACTGGCTGGAATGGGAAACAACTCGTTAGCAGATATCCACCTTTCTCCATCATGCATTACGGCCGAGATACTTGTCCCAACTGCAGTTTGAACCCTGGACCTGGGAGTCAGACGTTTTACCAACTGACCCACGTCCCACCCCTTGTAATATATTATCAGCATGCTAAACAAAAATGCCAAATGACCAAGGGCCTGAGTATTTACCTGTGTCTACCTCAGGCTTAATATTAACAGATCAGATGTGCTTATTATACTCCAACACTTGATATAGCTGGAAAAGGCCATCCAATGGTTAATCAAACGGTCACCGAGACTTTGAAATTACAGTTCTGCAGCTCTGTTCCTCTCTCACTTCACACATCAGAACTCTAGAAAGCCTTCAGCGATTCTAACCATGTCTCAAAATGCTTTAAAGAATATGACCTGACATATGATCAAAACTACGGAGCGCTCCCGGTATGATCAGTGGTCCCGATGTTTGGTTGTTCGTTCCGTTCTTCTTCTGATGCCGTTTCTTTATGATTTATATCTCGTTGTCGGGACTCTAAGAATGCCATCGCGGAGCGTCTTCACAAACACCTGCTGCATCACAGATTAATTTTCCTGTCTACAGAAGTATTTTTTAAATTCATAATCCCTTTTCTTACTCTAAGATATATTGGGCAAAACTTAGCAGCTTATTTCAGACTGCCATGAAAAGCGAGATGCTTGAATGCAATAGTACATTCACAGTTTTCCATACAAAGTACATTTTTTAATTGGTCCACAATTGGTAATATGATGCTCATAATTTGATGGCAGTATCATACTTACTTTAATCAATCTGTCTTTCTAATTTGCTTGACAAAATGCTTTGTTCCCAGTATATGATAAATATAAAAAAATAATATGGGCGTTTCAGAATAACAACGAAACTACACGATAATTTGTTGATTGTTTTAAGATTCACAAGGTCAGACAAAAAAACCATTTATATACATAAATGAACATTGGCAGACGAATGATGGAAACAATTACCTAGCAAATCATTTAGACATTTATAAATTGAAACAAGGTCAACAGGGAATTATTGCTATCATTACCATCAGTAAGCCAGAGAACATAAGCTTATTGGTGATGCTGATGATCACATGGGACAGTCCGGGAGATCAATGCACTCTCTGATTATCACGTGACCTCTCTCGCCAAGCCTGCCATTATCACAACTCACCCCCTCCCTCAAGGGCAATTATCCCGCCTGAATAGCTTTTAATTTCTTTTAATTGTTTTTACAATCAAACAATCTCTTTTTGCAAATTATAATCTTGTCTATTTAAATATTTTTTCTGTCCTTAATGAACACAAGAGATAAGCCGAGATCGGTATAGTATGCTTCTAGCCAGACCTTGGCATTGGCATTAGACTTAGAAGGCCAGTAATTTGAAAGATCACTTAATGCTTGCATGCCGTTAATCAGGCAGAGTTAGTCATCACATACTTATGTAATATCTGACTTTTCTATCACATCATCTTAACATAAATCAATCATGTAATGTTATATAAGGGGTAATCAATAAACAATGGCCTCAGAATAATCCCATATCTGTGAAGTATAATATCTTGATACATCGCGGTGCTGTGAGTCATATGAACTCAAGCACGTACAAACCAGACAAGTGAATGTCAATGTGTGTGAAGCAAAGTAAACTAGATATGTCTATGCCAATGAGGTCTTGGGAAACTTGCCTGAATTCCGACACATTATATTGTTAAATGGTTAATCGTGAATAGTAATAATGGTAATGCTGTTATATCAACCATTGCGATACATGGAGATATTTCTAAAAATAAATAGTGATAATAGTATTCTGTAATGGAAGTAGATTATCGGATATATCTATCATTTCCTCAACTCATTACTGCCACAAGCTTTGATATTTTTTCATCCATATCTCAAAACAACTGAGTAGTTACATATATGCAGTGCCTTAATGGAGGCGCCCTTTGCAGTGCCGATATTTCAGGATAGAGATAAAAGGGTCAGAAATACACGTGTCAATTGTTTAACCACCCTCTTCTCGTTTAAAAATGTGTAAATATCTCTGTTTATATTCAATCTTTTGAGTGGAATGTGATGACAAGGGATATTTGACGGTTATATATTTTGTCTTGAGAAACATTGTCATGTTGACACCTTGTTTTAGTTAAAATAGGTCACGTGATAGGGTTCTGGCCAATGAGATGAGCAGGTCATCTGCTTGACGGATGATGATGGTTTCTTGACAGGCCAGGAAGATTAACTTACAATAAAGCTTTTCATGTTGTTTGACTTATAATGATAAATAATACATTCATGTACATGCATAAGTGAAAGGAAACGACGTACCGGAACATTGTGTCAAGAAACATGATTTAACTTGTGTTTGAAACATCTTCCATGACAAGCTCCATTCCATGATCGCCTGTCGCCATCACCTAAATGAATGAATGAATGAATGAATGAATGAATGAATGAATGAGTGAATGAATGGATGAATGAATGAATGAGTGAATGAATGAATGGAAGAATAAAAAGAATACATAGATGAAGAAACCATCAATCAATCAACCAATCAATCAATCAATCAATCAATCAATCAATCAATCAATCAATCAATCAATCAATCAATGGTAGTTTTTTTAGCACCGTGACGCAATGACATTGAATGCCTCAAAGAGTAAATGACATATTTAAGTGTGATTTTAAAACGTGAATCTAAAATGGTCAGCTCAAAAAGTTAGACCAACAAAAGCGAGACTAAAAGGGGGTTAAAGCAGAATTAAAACCATAATGTAAAAGAGGAAAAAACTAAAATATTCAAGGGAACGTGAATACATCCTATATATCAGATAAGGTGCTTATAAATGTCAGTTTGACCATTCATGGTTCGATAAATACAGCATTTTATGCATTACTATGAAAAAAATAAAATATTATTCTACTCATAAAATGCAAAAACTTATTGAAAGCAGCATCTTTCTGATTTCAATCAATGCCAAATTATTGTAATTAATGAGTATTACATCTTGCGTCAAATAACTAAATTATATCCCTGAGATATACCTTAGGTTATATAAGGAACTGCAAATTAGTGTATGTGATTTTGATAGATGAGTAGATCCTCTCGTCAATTCGCCTGCAATAGCGTGTATGCCTGTGATAATTGCACTTTCACGTTGCGTTTTCTCGGATTACAGATTTGAAATGCAAATCATAAAGTATTGTGAGTTTGTCATCGTGTGACTGTCTTAGCGTCTACGCATCTTCCGGAACCGGAAATACGATGGTGCCGAATATCTAAATATATAGCGTGGGTTACTCAAGTCATATGATTGCGTTCACGTTGTTATCAATCTCTTCGTTTGAAATAGTGCATACAACATTTACAAAATTCGTGATAAGACCATTTGTCTGCCATGTGTTTTTGAATTGAGTCCACATTTTATTCAAATTTATTTTTCATTTCTGACTTGTACTTATTTCCTGTTTATTCAGCGCAATAGACTTTTCTTTGAATCCCAATATCTGCAATATATAACACCCACATAGTATTAGTTATATTTTAACACTGCCTACGTGTTCATGAATCATATACATGTATACCAGATGAATGATGTCAGAGGGACTACTGTTTTATCTTGTGACTGATGGAAATATCTGATGATTGGTTTCCAACACGAAACCTCATTAGGGGCGATCCATTTGATTTTTGTGGGGTGGGGTGGGAGATTTTGGAAAAAAAAATTATTCACCCACCCCATCCCAGAAAAAAAATTTATTCACCCACCCCACACCAGAAAAAAAAATTATTCATCCACCCTACCAAAGAATCAAAAATTATTCATCCAGTACTGCTGTCCCACCCCACCCCACAAAAATCAAATGGATCGCCCCTTAGATGGTTTATATTTTGTAGTTTTGTCCTGCCCCGCCCAGTAATTAATGACGGATTGTTAACAAGAAAAAAAAATTTATTCACCCACCCCACACCAGAAAAAAAAATTATTCACCCACCCCACACCAGAAAAAAAAATTATTCATCCACCCTACCAAAGAAAAAAAAGCCAGGCAAATTAACAGACGGGAACCATATATTCCCAACAAATATTACTGCATCCAGGTTGACAGTCATCCTATTAAATTCGATGTATCTAATTACAGTATGAATTTGATTTACACGTCAAGATGCTTCTCAACTTTCGTTTTGGCTAATGGTGATTTATTAGTAACTTTGATAACATACATTGGAGACCTAAATGTGATGATGATACGAAGTTTGATCTCACTTACATTGTAAAATGTGTGATGATCACAGACATATTATGTTTGGTTTCCTGTCTCCAGACTAGTTATCAAGATCTATCAACAACAGTAAACGAAGATTCTCCTCAAGCGGATCTCAGGCGAGGTGATACTGAGGTGAACGTGTAGACTTGTATATGTGTTACGTGGGTGAGTCTGATCGTCATAATTTGGTCTCTGTTGGTCAGAGGTATGTTCCTGGCAAGATACCAAGCACACAGCAGGGTGTGGACACCACCCACAAACATGTTGACAGTGGCTGATGTCACTAGATGCTATTTATACGATGCCCACCAGGCAAACATTGATACCACAGTGATTAGAGAGTTAATGTATCATGAAGATAACATATACATCAATGGTATCTGCCTTAATAAGAAATGCTACGAGGGACATGGATTGCAGTTTCAGCACAAACAAGATATCTGTATAATGGTAATGATATACATTGCCCTTTGCTTATCTTTATTGAACATTCATTACTTGTTTTTTCTCTCATTGATTTTTTTTCAGTCAACAATTTCAATTCTTACAGTTCAATGGATGTCGGTTATTTACAAACAAGTTATCTCAAATCATCTGAGCAAGATTTGAAGACGTTTTTCCCCCGCAAAGTTTCCGTTTTAATGTACAAATATGTTATACAGTGATATTTTAAATCATCGACACAATTAAGGTAAAGACAAATCACATGTTTTCAAAATCAAATAGATCTATTCCAAGCCATTAAGGAATTGATTACATAGACCTGTTTACAAGCGTATACTGATGACTGCTCACATTGAGACACTGTTTACTAACGTATGCAGATATGGGGATGTGACTTCCATGCCAGATGTCACACACCAGACAACAATATCGCCCAGGCAGCTTGGCGCTACTACTATTAGTTTATATGCACGCATTGCACAACAAACTGATAATTACATCTTACTTTTTAAGTCTATCGTCTACTGATATAAAATATAAAATACATCTATAATTGAGATTTGGAGGTGGAATATTTTGTTTTTCCCCTTTTTGTGAAGTCTTAAAGTAATGATAATAATAATAATAATAATGATAATAAATTCTATATGGCGCTAATAACAGATTCAGTCTGTCCATAGCGCTGTAAGTATGATAAATAATTTGTTATTGACATAGGATAAACCTCCACTCCCAAAGAGAGGACCTTGAGAAAAAGACTTTAAAGGTGTCCTTCTGTGTGTGCAGGTCACGAACTCATATATGTATGTAAAGGAATTCCGTTAAAAAGGGGGTTGCTGTATGAATTTATGAACTTGGAATGGACATTTAGGTATTGACAGATGGGAAGAGAGGAATAGAAAATACTTTCTTTATGCTATGAGGTTCCAGTCGTCCTAACATTTTACAACGATTCATATCCCAATACTTTTATTTTTCCAAATAACTTTATATATTAAAACAGTTTATAAATGAGAGTACCTTCAATTATAATGTGCTCGACATAAGTTTTCTCACTGAAGTATTTCAGCCATATATTTCACCACTTTACCACATGCCCTTCTCTGAATCATTTGTGGTCCATCCCCTCAGGTCGAGTTTTACCTTAGTGAGATCCACATTTCATCTTTTTGTTAAATGACACACATACCTAGGTTAAAATCATTTGATCATTTGTGTCTCTTCTGGTTCTGTCTTTTACAAAGTGGCATTTGAACATTACAAAGAGGTACTCAAAAGAAAGGCTTTTAACAGACGTATTTATATATTTGCGCAAAGGTATTTATATAGTACCCTTGCAATGCATTTCCCCCTAACTGTTTCCTATCATTATGTCATGAATATTCCTGCTTTGTTTATCGTGATGTGGGAAGCGCAATTGTTTTTCAAATATCCGCCTTATATATATATATATATATATATATATATACTGTTCTTGCAAAAAGTATATAATTTTACAAAATATTTCAATCAAAATACATTTTCGTACATTATTTCAATGATTTTAGAAGATACAATCAGTTGCGGAATTTTAATCGCAAGAATATTTCCATAATTATGTTTCATTTGGTGATTACCACCAAGATTCTGGAATGAGAAAGATTATAAAATCCCAGATGGTAGTATCTCGGATCTCATGGAAACTACATTGTTATATCTTATCAATTATTATACATCTATTCTATTTCCCAAGAGAACTTTTAATTACACTAATTCCGAAGCCTGTGACATGTTTCAGAAGCCATTCCATTGAGTGGGGATCTCCTGGTGATGGGAAAAGCACCGAGACAGTAAAGAAGGATCCATCTTGCTTACACAACTGGGCATATCTTAATAAATAACATACAGAAAATATATGTTTTTCATAACATAAATATATATTAATTGTCTGAAAATACGATGATTAGATCTTGCTCTGTTTTTCCTTTTCCACACAGACTCGACAATACAATCTTCAACAGGAGGTAAACAGCATCAATTTACATGTTCATAAAATCAATTTATTTTAGTTTTCAAATTTTGAGACTGTAAAAAGTATCATTCAAAAAACACTTCCCGAGATTTTTCCCGAGATTAAGTTATCCATTTTCCCGAGATTAAGTTATCCATTTGAACGTCACCTGTCATTGATGAAAATCATTTGATAGAAAATATGCATTCACGAACTTACCTGAAAATATGCATTCACAAACTTACCTGAAGAAATGCATTCACGAACTTACCTGAAAATATGCATTCACAAACTTACCTGAAGAAATGCATTCACGAACTTACCTGAAAATATGCATTCACGATTTACCTGTAGATATGCATTCACAAACTTACCTGACACATTTGATTAAACCCATTCTACACCATTTTCATTTTCTAGATTGCATTCCCAAACTCAAAAATATGTCATTATCTTTTTTATGAATTCTGTGATGCAATGCTATGCACCAATATACCCATAATCGGATCTTATTTCAAACTGTTGTTGATTATATCCAGTTCTGAATATGACACGATGTTAATGAAAACACCTCAGAGTGATGCCTATGATATCTACATGTATATGATAAATATCTTGATAATAATAATAATAATAATAATAATAATAATAATAATAATAATAATAATAATAATAATAATAATAATAATAATAATAATAATAATAATAATAATAATAATAATAATAATAATAATAATAATAATAATAATATATATATATATATATATATATATATATTTAGAAGCTGGTACAGATATGAGGTACTGGAAGTATCTTTGTCAGACCTCATAATGGAATACCATCTCATACCTTAATGTGTGTAACAGAAGAGTGCCATCTGGTGTTAATAATGAATTTATTTTACATACCCCACAAATCTAACGTTCATATCAATGGCGCTAATGCCATTATCCACCACCAGGGCACTTATTACTAACTGTGACACTAGATGGCAGTGATTTATATAGTTATGGCCTGGTTGTATAAATATGCTTCTCAGACATGTTTGTTCAAAAAGGCCTTGTACAGGTTACTTATGTAACTGTGACTAAGCAGCTGCACTATGAAGAGTGGGGTATTTTATATGCCTCACAGTACGTCAATGCCCCACAAGACAGGTCTGAGATTGGTAAAAACCCCATATCTGATACAATCTCTTTCTATATATATATATATATATATATATATATATATATATATATATATATATATATATATATATATATATATATATATATATATATATATATATATATATACTTTGTTGGATTACTTTTATCACCATAACACTGTATACAACTACCTTTTTACTTCGGACTATATATATATATATATATATATATATATATATATATATATATATATATATATATATATATATATATATATATATATATATATATATATATATATGTATGTGTGTGTGTGTGTGTGTGTGTGTGTGTGTGTGTGTGTGAGTGTGACATATCTGAAAATATCTGAAATATCTGATAAATCTAAATTGTTAAGAATATCTTGTATTTCTAGAATTTGTTAAATTTCTGTGTGGATCTTCAATTAGATATATACTTCATTGCAGAATATAATTATAATTAAACGTATTTGTGATCAACATTTTCTCCATGAACAGCTGAGCTCTTCACTTGAATGTGAGTCATCACAGCGGTGCAAGGAAAGGTGAACACATGTGCACCTGTCTTCTATTTTTGTTTCTACTTTCTGTGCATGATGCACAAACATTGCATCTGGATCCAGGTGATTTTTGTTGTTTAGTTTACAGCAGCTATATGAGTCTTCTTTGTGATATACATGTTGCCCTTCATGTAGTAAATTGGTTTCCAATTATATAGTAAGTCAGTGGTAAAGGATTGGCTTAGTTTAACATGGCCTAGACAGCCTAAGCACGACACTGCCTGGCATTGCACTGCATTTACATGCTACTGGCTGAGTACTGCAATAATATATGCCAACCAAATGAATTGCCAAATAGAGAATGTATTGATTTTTAATGTTTAAAACAGAATGATGTTAACGTTATATTAAGGTTAGGCCCGTAATGTGATGTTACCCAAGTGATTACCTATCCATTAACATTGTGCTACATCAAGGTTCGAAACAGAAAAGGTCAGTCACATTGCAATGTGAAACAACTGTAGAAATCTAATCAAACATGTAACATAAGATGTGAACAAATATCTAATCAACATCATAGTGCACAGTTCATGGTCGAAACCTAATCTCTTTGAAATTCTCCGTTTGATTCGACTGTTTTTCCTCTCTTTATTACCTTAATGTTCATATCTGGTGTATTTTGTAAATGTCTTCTTGTTGTTATTACCATAAGTGTTATATTTGGTGTATTTTTAGTTTATATTGCTTTGTGCATATCACTAAGGTTATGCCAGGAATAGTTATATCTATTAGGAACACTAAATATATATTTGTATATCCCAGACAGCCCAGGAAATACCTTGACCTAATTTTATCTTTTTTAACAATATATACTTAAAATATCTCAAATCGTTTGTGGCCTAACGTTAACTGTGCTCATATTTAATGCATACATGTGTTTGTGTGTAGCAGAGGATCTAACACCTTAAGAAGTGAGGTTTGTGCTGCACATTTACCGGTCTCACCTCAGGCCTCATGTTTGGCAGTCACCCATATGTCAATAAGATCAATACTTAAAGATCTGAGGCAGACCATCCAGAAGTCTGCACGTTCTCTGTCAGAATGTTCCTCAAGTTTACCTACGTTTACAGCGCTTTCATGACCATGGACGATACACTGCCAGATATTGGAATATAATCTGTGATGATAGGTCAGATGATAGGCCAGATATTGGAATATAATCTGTGATGATAGGTCTCCTTATGTAATCGGTTCGGAAAGTTAGCACTTGCCTATCCTCATATACTCATAACACATGTGACAACAGACAATTGATATTTATTAAGGTACAATATGAAACTAATAATACCAATTTTTTTTATCATATATTGATTTCATACTAGACTTCTCCCCATTTAGCACAAATATGCTGACAATTAAATTGGGTAGAGCTCATATCAGAAACGTCTTGAATGGATTAACCTTTACAAATCGATTAGAATTTACAAAGAAAATCTGAATATGTTAATAAGTCATTATAGGTTATCATGTTATTCCAAATAGAGCATTGCACATATAAGCAATGACTGTAGTAAATATTTATGCTTACATATTGTGAGTAAATACGTATTTATATAAGCTGCATATCAGTCCATGTTTGGGCTTATATTTCATTTGGTATGGAACTGTGAAGAGAGAGGCTGTTCTTAGTGGACTCGGGATGCACCTGATGACGTGCAAACCACCTTATCTGTGCCCATGATATTGGCGAAGATACAACTACAAGAGGTGTCAAATACGACAGGTGTGAACGCTATAGAAGATCTATTTGAATATGGAGGTGTGTGTACCAATATGCACCACCCGTTACACTGCATTCCATAAAGCCTTATTACATCCATACTTCCAAGAAAAATAGTGTATGTCGGCTTATATATTTATAAGCGATTTAGCTTAAAGTTATTTGTCTAAATGCTTTTTGTTTTCATGCTGTTTGTAACTTGATGCCCAAGAGTCAATATCATATTTGCTACTGGAATATTGTTACCATTTCGGTGATCATTTGAGTATATCTGTAACCAATATTCTACGATTATATCATTCTCTCCCTATTCAAAACCTGTCTTAGTAGAAAAATACGTTGAGTTTAAAGTTTGCTGAGCGCTCTGGAGTTCATGCCATGTTTGACACCGTGGTCTGAGTACAAGACAAGTTTAACCTGGTACTGTTGGGGATGCGCGGAATAGTTGCGCACTGGATGCCCTCCATGACTGGCGTCCGTCCAGGATGGCACCACGGGCAGTCTCAACGCTTTGTAGCAGGCAGTCAAGACAATTAACCATCTGCTTTTCTTCATAATAGCAACATATAATTACCGTCTTTATCCAGGGAATCGTCCTTTGACTCAGATATAAAACAAATTATGTACATCTAATCTGCTCTATCTTTGATCTATTCTGTGATATGAGTTGTTTTGTCGATTTGTACTCACTTATTCATGACAAGCAATCTACTATAAAAATCTATCTCATAACAGATTAAAGAAACATGATCATGAACTAGCCAATCCTAAACCGAAACATTTAACATTGTGCTTACAGTTTTAGATAATCCATATATAAGTGTAAAGTGTACATGATGTCTGATGCCCTGAAGAGAACACATCTGACTTTGCCACAAGGAGTCAGGATCGGGGATTGATAAGTTGAATAGTATTGAGTCGTGGGTGCATTTATAGGTGATGTGTTTGCGAAAAATCTTATGTGGTAGTCAAGCTGTGGAAACGCTGAAACCATAATACCTGAAAATTGGTTGAATATTGCCTCAAATTTCCTTGAGGCCTGAGACGTAATGAATATACAAATAATTCTATCTTTGCACAAGAATTCCTTTCTATTTAATGAGTGGACAAGCTTCATCTTGACCATTTAACAGATTGGTAATAGAATAATTGGTTAATAGAATATTAGGTTATATTCTACTTGAATGCTTTCATCAAAATCATATGGTTGCCAAATGAAATAGTACATACAGTATAAGCCAAAACATCATTATCATTCAGGAGAATGTTAGTCTGAGATACAGAACATATAGTATATGGCCTTATAATTATAGCACTAAGCCACGGTGCTCTTAAACATATGGACAGGTATTAAACCATGAGAATCTGAGCCATGTAGCCATGAAACATGTCTCCCTGCGTCACTGAAACATGTGAGATTCAAACATGTAGCACTTAAACATATCTCCTTCCTGTGACACTAAAGTATAACTCAAACATGCATAACTCAAACATCTAGCATTGATATTGATATATACTTGGAACAGAGAAGAACTAGTACAGGCACAGATTATAATCCCCTGATTATGCAATGGAGATGAATTGATATATGCATTGTGTCATGGTGCTCAGTGAATATAAGTGTACACATTCAAACTGCGTGTTGCCCTTTGACGAAAACTGCAAAGACATGTTAAAAAGAATCGTTTAAGGGAACTTCTCAAAAGAAACAATACGTACTGCTAAACAAACGATTTGTATCTGGCACAGTAACTAACTATGCACTACTGCATGGCAAATATCTGATATCACACAGATACACATATATGCATCTCAAATAGTTGATACAGATCTGCTCCAGTGATCATATTAGCATATCTGCATCACAATTTTAAAACACCAAATTTATCAAACTGATATAAGGAATGTTTGAATATATTTCTTGAAGAGAAAGGTAGATATATAAAGATATTTATGATCCTAGATTCATTGAAAAAGATTTGAATTGCCATGAACTGACATGTGCATCACTTTGAATTAAACAAGGCCCTTTCTTCCCTAAACTTTATCACTTTGTCATAAAAATCCGGTCCCAAAAATGCTTTATAAGGAGATAAACATGAAAACGTCAAACAATAAATCGTATTATGTATTATTCATGAGCATGTGGATGTTTTCATCCTTATAAAACGTGCTCCATAAATCTATGATATATAATTTATGAGGTCGGGTGTCTTCGTGTTTGGCTTTCATGTCCTTGTTTATACCTCTGGATTCATGATAAACTAGTTTAACCCCGCAACAATGGGTAGCGATAAAGAGCACATG
This sequence comes from Amphiduros pacificus, assembly GCA_949316495.1. Taxonomy (NCBI): domain Eukaryota; kingdom Metazoa; phylum Annelida; class Polychaeta; order Phyllodocida; family Hesionidae; genus Amphiduros; species Amphiduros pacificus. The sequence continues at coordinate 14,041,500 of OX439010.1, forward strand.
TTTGCTGAGCGCTCACCTTTGTAAAGAGAATGGTAAACAGTCAGCCTTCATCTCCATATCAAAGATCAGAGTAAAAAAGAATTAATATGAATAAGCAACTTATTGAGACAGGTGAATTCAACTCAAAGACAACATTGTAACATATGTGAGTTTGCATGAGTAAAGAATTGATCTGCCTGAAAGGTTAAACATATATCCAGCACTATGGACTCATTTAATATAAAGATGTGATATTATATGAGGTGCTGATTTTATATTTTTGACCAAGTCCATAATCATGTCTAAAAGTAATATTGGAAATTTCTACTACCAAAGCAACAGCTAATATATGAATAGCCTCTTTGTGAGATTATTTGTACAATTCATATGATTAAACCCACTGTAAAATGTTAGGTTACAACTCTATCCTTTAATCAAATAATGCAAATAATTCAAAGACCAAAATCTTAATCTCTGTTATTTTGGATTAGGTGTTGCCCTTATGACATTGTGCTCCTGATCGACAGTATATTTGTGTATTAATAACAGTGAAATGCCTTCTTTACCAATTTTCTTCTGATATTTTAGTCATGTGATGTTTGTCATGAATTATGATGATAACAATGAGATCATGCTTGTTTTTGAATAATACAGTTCAACATTTCCCAAAAGAAAGATAAAGTTACAAGTGTGTGTTTTTAATAACATAAAATATGGATACGCCAACTTTTTAACAAGACACAAGATCATTGAGCTCTTTGATTGAATTAGAGGATTCCTCTCCCAGGAGGTTCAGGCCACTATAGAAATATCAATTATGTAAAAGATTCATTTTTTAATCAACTTAATCCAAACCAAACCTGTGTTTGTATTTCTTAAAGGGCATGTACTCGGTAATGTCATTTTATCCACAAATACTCATACTCATAAATACTGAAATGATTCTGTTAAATGTCAACTAATGAAGTTTAGTCTGAATGGTAAGATCACATAAAATATCACAATGCTATCTAATTGACCGAAATACTTCAAGTTATCAATTACTCATTACTTCATGAGGGCAAAATAATGAGGATTAATTAAGGTTTGTGCAGCTAATTGTGTTGTGTGGAGGTGGTGACCGCTCACTTACCGCCCTGCCATCTGCTTCCCCCAAAACAAACATACATCACCTTATGTTAACAACGTATTCCTTACAAACAACATCATCAAAGCATACTCCAGTACCAGTTTTGACAAAACCAAATATAAACATTCATTTGATCTTATTATGGTCTCAACCTTGATCTCAACTATGTTATGCCATGCCATAAGTACCGACTGCATTGTAATGTTTTCCATCCAAAAATGTTCAGACACAAAGATCGATTTTGTTTTGACCACATAGTTTCTTCGTTAATTGACCTACATACCTTGAACTCGGCCCGTATACAAAACCTTACATATTAAGAAGACTCAAATCTGTTTAACCCTCAAATCAATGCTTAAAGCTCGATAGAAATATATTCAAAATGAATTGTGTGTCCACGGCATCAGCACATTCATTCATGTATTTGGGATTGTGTATTCATTCATTGACATAATATCTTTAATGCCATTACTACTCTACAGAAACAAGAGATTACTATATTAAATATAAAGGTTCTCCAGCCCAGTTTTAAACCTATGTTGTCTATGTAGTCTTATTCAATTAGGAATAATTGTGTACTATATTTCCATTTGAAGAATGTTAATGTTAAGTATTACAGCTAATGCAATCTTGACTGTTTAATATAGTAAAGATGACCTATAAGGACAAGTTACATTATTGTTTAATCCATTCATTCACCAATATGCCTGATACAGAAATCTTCCATGGGGATATAACGCTGTTCCTGTTGGTAGAATATAACTTTATTTACCTGTAGTACTGAAGTAGCCCGGACATTTTATCGGGTTTTATTTAATGGTGCATTACAAAATGTAATATGTAATGATATAATGATGATACTGATAGAAAATCGTATTAGAACCTGATACATAAAACAATTCATATTGTCTTGTGAGCAAATGTACTTCAACAAAATAATGTTAGTGCTCTCTTATTTGAGGATACATTTTTTCAACAATTCTTGGTGCCAGTGATGACAAGTTTTGTTGCCATCCTTGAACAGAGAAAATATGATTTGCAATCAGAAAATTTATAATTTAGCGATTAACAATCAGACTGTTGGGGCCTAAATAATATCAGACCGCACCTTATAATATAAATATAAATATTGGTATACACATACATTTCTTTATAAATGGTAGATATAAATGGCAAATGACGTACATATGTGCAATACCATCATTGGATCCTGCAAGCATGACGGTATGACCGAGACAGTACAATATTCGGTGTCTGGCCTACGTTCTGTCTGGAGAACACGTTGTTGTCTAGAAGTAATCAAATCTTTAAAAAGATGTAAACAAAATATCATATTAACACATTTCAACTACAGGGTAAAAAAATCATTTCCCGACACAGTGCCTGTTTGTTTCCTTCACGGCAACATTTTGCATCACCTCGACTCCCTGGATGCGTGACAGTATGCAAATAACCGCGTCATGATATCTCCTAAAGAAACATGAAACCAAAACACTATCACTTACAAAGCGTCATCCGAAACGAATTATATATATATATATATATATATACATATATAAATTGATATAATTAATATTCTGAATAGACATGTATACAGGGATAGACATGATTTTCTGCTGACGAATGCAGTACGACATTCAGTTAATCGGACATGACACATGATGTTCAATATCTTATATAAAGCTGACATGGGTCCTGTGAGCTAAAATATTATCATATAAAGGATGTCTTGCAGTCAATACATATCATTTTGTCTCAGACAAAGGCAGACAACACAAAACAATAGTTCCGTGATGAGAATGTGGTAGCAATGCCACACGTCTGGGAGTGACCGCCAGGGACTGGCAGCTTGACTACAGCAATATCTTATATTTGTGATGCAGTATCAGACCTACACAGCTGCCCTGGAAAGCTGCACAGGTCAAGTAGGGAATTTATTTGCAACCGAAGGTCATCACAATGGAATTGATATCCTGTTTAGGATGGAATATGTCACATGACATTTAAGTATACATTTAAGCAGGTTTTTTTTTGTTGGATTGCAAAATGATAATAATCACATTAATCTCTGCTGATAACCGTGTGTCTATAACGTCTAGAGGGGCTGCTATGTGATATATCATGGCAACTCTATAATGTCTATGATATCATGGGATATATCACATATGCTCTATAATATTTGTGATGTCATGCAATTTATCATGTGTCGTCTATAATATCTACGATGCTACATAATGTATCATGTGTAGTCTATAATGTCCACGATGTCTTGTGACATATCATGTATACCTTATGCTATCTAGGATGTCATGTGACACATCATGTATACCTTATGCTATCTAGGATGTCATGTGACATATCATGTATACTTTATGCTATTTTAACTGGCCAAAATAGCTCAATTTGTAGAGTATTCGCCTTGAGATCCAGGGGTTCTAGGTTCGAATCCTGGCCATTTACTATCAACCGCTATGAGCAGACATTGTCTGGTATCAGCGGTATTTAAATGTCAGCTTTACTTTTACTTTATCTCGGGTGTCATGTGACATATCATGAATACTTTATGCTATCTCGGGTGTCATGTGACATATCATGTATAATTTATGCTATCTAGGATGCCATGTGACATATCATGTATACTTTATGCTATCTAGGATGCCATATGACATATCATGTATACTTCATGCTATCTAGGGCGCCATGTGACATATCATGTATACTTTATGCTATCTAGGATGTCATGTGACATATCATGTATACTTTATGCTATCTAGGATGCCATGTGACATATCATGTATACTTTATGCTATCTAGGGCGCCATGTGACATATCATGTATACTTTATGCTATCTAGGGTGCCATATGACATATCATGTATACTTTATGCTATCTAGGGCGCCATGTGACATATCATGTATACTCTATTATGCCTCATTATTTGACACATGAATAAGTTCAACACTGGCAACTATAATTTAGAACTGGAGATTTAATGAGTGATATTTTACCATGTACCAGGAGTTAGACGTGGCACCCTTATTGAGACGGCTGTCTACCTTGCTCGCTGCCCCATGGTAAATTCAATAACAGAGACAATATACAACTATCTGAGCGATATTACTTGTTTGATGTTTATAATATTTGCACGTTTTTAGCATGATGATGAGCACTGTCACCATGATAATCAATGTTTATTTCTATCACCTTTAATCTACCAAGCATGATTCAGACAAATTGGACTAATTTATTAAAGTAATACATGGAACCTGTCTTAAATCTCACGGGGCAATGTGTGATCAAAGCCTCCATACATTATTAAACACAAGTAACAAGATGCTTTTCATTTCACACTGGCACATAAATATATCTTCTAGGTATATAGGTGCAGTCGGATTTAGACTAACAAGAATATGTGTGAGATGCTAGATGGAGTATATTAAACCACAAGTTTTAAACCTAAATGGCGCTTCACTCCCATATATATATATGGTCAGGATAATGTGTGTTTCATTGATGAACCTACATATCAGTGTCTTTCCCCTCAGGTCACAAGAGAAGGCTTCAATTTTGATAATGGACATAGTTTCCCGCAGGGGCACATTAGAGTGTACATCAATGCCTTAGTAAGCCTTCAGAGGTTTGTAATAAGAAAATTGTATTTATCTCAATGACGCTTCACTTAATATTAGCAATTTTACTTTCTATTGACATATTTATGTTATTATATGTGTATGAGGTTCTCTGCTTTTAAATATAATTTGATTATCAAAGGCTACAGCATGAGTCAGTGAGTTAACATCGAAAGATCTTTAAGTAATAATATATGTTGTCACTTTTGAGACAAAGGGGTTCTACTTGATGCATGATCAACACTAAAACACTAAAAGATTACCTTTTTAAGATAATATAAAAGCACCCCGCAAGTCATCTTTATGTTGTTTGTTTGGGGCTTTACATCACTTTCAACATTATGTCAGTCATTTCATGATGAGACCTACTTATAACAGATATGCCTTTTTTGTGCAATGTCTAATAGTTTTATGACAATACAAAAACAAGATCCATAGTCACTCTTTGAAAAGAGAAGGGCATTACCATTTTCAATAGTGGTTGGTTTGTACTGGATATTAGCACAAAGCATGATTCAATTCAATATTATAGTATGATACTGTATGGGAGAATCTCATGTACTAATGTGTCGATCACATCTAGTGTGATTCAAGTAATTATTATTCTTAGTTTCAGTTATATTATTACATTACTAATTTGTGTGCCTCTGTACAAAGATTTTACACTCAAAGTTAATATGAGGTACTAAGCTTGGTATTGCCTGATACATGATGTATAAATCCAATTTTGTCTTAAAATACAATCTACAATTGGTGATATGCTTGACAATCATCGTCCATAATAATCACAAAAATGAATAACATTTGACTGAGAATGTATAAAACGATGACGTTTGAGTAAGGAGTACAGACTACAACCGCTATTTATAATTGCTTTCTGATACACAATTAATTAGGCTGTGGTTAATTGTGCCAAACATCTCAGGTCAATCGTCATTAACATTCATATCGTTATGAATTTCTATGAATATGCCACATTTTTCAATTACGTATTATTTACATTGATAAAGAGTGCCTGATTAAAAATGAGCGCAAGGAGCAAACATTGGCTGTGGTATGAGCACAATATAAATTTTATAATTATCACTATTGTTATAATTACTTTATGAAGTTTAAAAGATTTTTTTTTAATTTACAAATTGTTTTACCGACCACATCTCAATTACTTTATATGCAATTTCAATAGAGTTAACTTTAAAAAAGAAATATTTCAGTTTTACAGGTGTAGTGATAACGAAATGGTGATGAAAATATATTTAATGTAAGTGAAAAGTATATTTGATTACACAGTAAAAAGCCAGTCCTATCTTCTTCCTATAATGGGTGGAATGAGAATTGTAAGACATCCATCTCAAATGCCAGAATCCTATTTTCGATGAGTGCTTTAATCAGGTATGATTGAGAAAGATGAGTTTCTTGTAATGAGCTATTTACCAATCCCGGCTAGTCCCCACGCCCAAGATCTGCTGCTGTGTCAATATATCTGTTACTGGTGTAGAAGGTGATGCAAAGTGATATATCACGGCATTATGTCCCCATGGCAGGCTTCGATCTGTGACCCGGTGTAGCCTCGCATTGATCAGAATAGTCAGAAATAAATGATTGACATTAAAAGGATTTATATAATTTCCCTTCACATAAGGCAGAGATCTATAAATACACAAGGTCTGAATCACAGAGTGAATCTAAACTGTATACAACATATATATTCACCACACACATACACACTTGAACACAGTGTAGCATAGGTTTAGCATAGCATATGATCTCAGAGGTCAGCCCTATCTGGGTCACGCCATCGTATTGATGTTCTCATGGGCGTGGTAGATCACAAAGAATCGGACATTTGTTATTTGAGAGTCAGCTATATCAAAACCTATCTGTGTCCATTAACCCCGCCGGCGATTGAGTGATTTCCCAGACATATAATGCCATTCATTTTGTAAGATAATTCAGATTGTATGCAAAAATGTTTGATGTTTACTGATCAAACTACACAAATTGATATAACTCTTCTTATTAAAGGTATTTGATTATTAATTCATTTGATTAGTAATAAGAAAAGCATAAAGGTAGCTTTATTCTGCCAGAATAGCACAAAAGCTAATCAGCGGATGACGACAACTTTGTGTTCTGCACATGTAAAACAGCAGACCCCGTGTACACCACGATACTGGAAAGAGCAATCCTTCCCCAATTATTTCCACCCTTCCCCAATTAGTGCCACACTTCCCCATTTAGTGCCCCTCCCCAATTATTACCACCCTTCCCCATTTAGTGCCACTCTTCCCCAATTATTACCATCCTTCCCCAATTAGTGCTACCCTTCCCCAGTTAGTGCCATACTTCCCCAATTAGTGCCACACATCCCCAATTATTTCCACCCTTCCCCAATTAGTGCCACACTTCCCCATTTAGTGCCCCTCCCCAATTATTACCACCCTTCCCCATTTAGTGCCACTCTTCCCCAATTATTACCATCCTTCCCCAGTTAGTTCCACCCTTCCCCAATTAGTGCCATACTTCCCCAATTAGTTCCACCCTTCCCCAATTAGTGCCATACTTCCCCAATTAGTGCCACACATCCCCAATTATTACCACCCTTCCCCATTTAGTGCCACACTTCCCCAATTATTACCATCCTTCCCCAATTAGTGCTTCCCTTCCCCAATTAGTGCTACCCTTCCCCAATTAGTTCCACACTTCCCCAATTAGTGCCACACTTCCCCAATTAGTGACACTCACTCACTCACTCACTCACTCACTCACTCACTCACTCACTCACTCACTCACTCACTCACTCACTCACTCATTCATTCATTCATTCATTCATTCATTCATTCATTCATTCATTCATTCATTCATTCATTCATTCATTCATTCATTCATTTATTTATTTATTTATTTATTTATTTATTTATTTATTTATTTATTTATTTATTTATTTATTTATTTATTTATTTATTTACAGCAAGTGTGGCATATATTTATAAACGACAGCATGATACAGATCCTGGCAAACTTTTGTTTTGTAATATTGATAAAACAAAAGCACATGGGTGCTGAGTTCCACACATGGGTGCTGAGTTCCACACACGGGTGCTGAGTTCAACACATGGATGCTGAGTTCCACACATGGGTTGTGAGGTCAACACATGGGTGCTGAGTTCCAGACATGGGTGCTGAGTTCAACACACGGGTGCTGAGTTCAACACATGGGTGATGAGTTCCACACATGGGTGCTGAGTTCAACACATGGGTGCTGAGTTCCACACATGGGTGCTGAGTTCCACACATGGGTGCTGAGTTCAATACATGGATGCTGAGTTCAATACATGGATGCTGAGTTACACACAGTTTTTTTTCTCTAATTCACCTTATATACTTGATCACACAAAAGATTGCAACTGACACAGAAATGTGTCTTTTTTGTTCATTCTGGTTATACTTTCTGTTGATTAAAGTGTATTATCTTAATCCCTTTATAATTGAGCTGCTCAATCAGCGTTAATCCCTTGCATGGCACCTGTATCCGATACAACTAACGATGGCATTATCTTGCTATTAGCCCTGTGTGATCAACTTGTCAGCTGGACATTTACGCCAGGCACCTTGTTCCTATGGCCACCATCTATCAGCAGTCAGAGGCTCTTAAGGTGAGGATTCAGCATAGCATCTTAAGGTGAGGGCTCGGCATTGCATCTTAAGGTGAGAGCTAGGAATAACATGACAATAAGATGAATGGGACTGGATGAGGATGTTCTCATATGTCCATGCAGCAATAATCACCTCATAACAATCTCTTTCCTTTTTTCTGCTCATTAACCCTTGGCCTGTAAAGAAAATAAATGCTAGTATGTCACCAGAACATGCTCTCTGGTCCCCCCCCTCAGTTTAGTGTCTATGGGAAAGACATAATTTCTGATGATTCCCTAATCTAACCTATCTCAGTGTAACAACAATGATGAACGGAAAACGGATTACAATGAATGATTTCTGCAGGGAAATTTAACGCTAGGAGGAAAAAACAAATTCTATCTGCATGGTAATATCATATTAGAATAGGTGATCCACAAATACTTGCCTGTTCTCTAGATTTTCTGTGGTTCACATTTGGTAAAGATTTAAATATCACTTGCATATATTTCTCAGATTTTTATTACCTTGTTACATCATACAGAGCTTTGTCGACAGGAATTTCTTTTGTCTGTTGTATATATTCTCACCCCATTTAAACATCGTGTTAAGGACATTTTAGCTTTAAAACATTCAAGCTAAACACTGAAACCCGTTTACAAAACTGGTTAATAAAGGTGTTTTGTTTACAGTCCTAAACATATCGGAATTAGAGCGGCATGCAATAACAAGTAAATAACTCAACTCAGAACTCAGTACAATACATAATCAAGATAAAGGCGTATATAATGGCATGAAAAATGTAAATGGTTGTGGTCTGGATTTAAGGTGTTTAAAACAAGGATATGAGATACAAGCGGAAGTGGAGGAGACTGCATCAATTGGTTACCCATGCTGCCGCACATGAGATCAGGGCGGCTGACTTCAAAGACTTGCAGCATCACAGGTGAAAACAAAAGCATCAGCAAAATATAAAACAAGCTCTTCAATAATCCTCTTGTGTTGTATGCTGGTGTGAATAAGGGATACTTATATTTTATTTACTGTTGTTGGAGCAAAACGTGTGAATCATGAATTTGGGATTTGCGAGCTGACATAGTGGATATACTCAGCAAACAGGCAGCGTATGTGGAAAAGCCTTATTTCCTCTCTAAATGCATGGCAAAGAAACCGTTAAAATAGCTTTTTTCACTCTACAAATTGTCATATTTTAAACATGAAGCACACTTGCTTTAGCACTTTTTGAACGCAATATACATCAACCACGTTTAATGCCAATGCGTGTCCTAATAAAATGCAACACAATTCATGACAACATAAAACCGTTTGATCAAGAATACGTGCATGTTATTTTCTACTATATTATATACTGAACAATCTTGTTTACTGCAATAGGTACAGGTGATGCATATATCTTTACACATTGATCCAGACCCTACCACGCAGAGCTGATTTAGACCAGGTTTGACAGTTTGTGAGGCTCTAAGGCAAACACCAATTTCTTCAATTAATTCTGCCTCGACTCAACACTAACGTCACGCGCAACCTGTATAAAAACAGAAAGATCAAACTGTGAAAAACATATATCCCTTCAGAGAATTCTTTCCATATCATTCTATATATCTGCATTTCAAATCAATTCATTAAAGCTCTTACCGCAGATGTGTGCACCACATCATTTGCGTATTGATTCAATGCATTCTTGTAATTTAAAGTGTGTAGAGAAATGCTAGATTGTCATAGAATATAGGGCAATATAGTGCGACAGAAAAAAAAAAATCTCTCACAGAAATATTTTTAAGAGGTTCCAAAGAAAATGGCGAAGAATCTGACAGAATAATTGCTAAGTATACATTAACTGATAAAACGTATGACACACGCAGCGACAGACCGGCATGATATGGGTAAAGCAGGTACCACTGAAGACACTACAATGTACTGTGGTATGACAGATACTGCTGAAGGTGCTGCAGAACAAGGCGCTATGGCTGGTACCACTTAAAACGCTGCAGTGTATGACGGTGTGACAGGTACCACTGAAGATGCTGCAGAACATAGCGCTATGAATGGTACCACTGATGTGTGTGTGTGTGTGTGTTTTCTGCCTACATTATTTCAAGATATTTGCCATTAGTAAATGAACGTTTTTCTTAACCATAAAAAAGTAACTACATAATGTCACACGTCACATAGAGCACATGTACAAAAAGTTCATTTTCAAAAGCCTTTCAATATTTTGTGCTGTGACATTTATCTCAACAGGTTGATATTATATGTCATTCTGGTGAATGGACCAGTAATCTACACAACATTTGTATCAGATGTTGGAAGCTAATATGGAAAGTCATGTTTACCTTCATTTATTTTGGTAATACCAAAGATTATACATTATTTATAATGTTAGTGTATTTTGTCAACACTTTTGTCAACTTGTGCAATGATTTCCAACATAGAATTGAGGGTAATTGTTTGATGATTTATACCTGTGTGGATGAACATTATGGTGACAGATTAGCTTAACTTGTCTTGTATTTATAAATAAACAACTGTTTACCCAGCTGTACATTACTTATTGAGATCCTGGTGAGAACTGAAGGTGATTAAGGAAAGCTGTGAAACCAAGTGACTTCCTCATGTGAAAAGCATTGCTTGGAGTGACAATTACACTGTCAGATCAGCTCTCTCTATCTAGACCTTCTTGTATATGCCACATTGCTTGGAGTGACAATTACACTGTTAGATCAGCTCTCTCTATCTAGACCTTCTTGTATATACCACATTGGTTGGAGTGACAATTACACTGTCAGATCAGCTCTCTCCATATAGACCTTCTTGTATATGCCACATTGATTGGAGTGACAATTACACTGTCAGATCAGCTCTCTCTATCTAGACCTTCTTGTATATACCACATTGCTTGGAGTGACAATTACACTGTCAGATCTCTCTTTATATAGACCTTCTTGTATATGCCACATTGCTTGGAGTGACAATTACACTGTCAGATTAGCTCTCTCCATATAGACCTTCTTGTGTATGTCATATTTCTTTTATACTAATGCCTCCGTCCTTATATATATATATATATATATATATATATATATATATATATATATATATATATATATATATATATATATATATATATATATATATATATATATATATATATATATAAATGTTTTTCTTTGAATCATTATCTGAAGTTTTGCTTATAATCCTAAGCTTTTGGCAAAATGCAATGCACCAAAGTACAATTTTCTAATGGTTACAGAATAAAAATAATAGCATTTTCATTTTAGAAAGGTTGTGAAATGAGACCCTTATTTTTTATAATACAAACATGGAATCTCACAATTTTTCATTTCAACCAATGCTATTTATTTTGCCAATGTTCTGGGCCAATGCTATCCTGATATTGGGTTTTGATAATTTGCAATAAAGTATTTTTCCTCACACATACAAATGGGAGAATGTAGACCATATCTTTTTACCAACCACTTATACAACAAAATCAAGTGTTAAACGGTGGCAGCACAAGTTCATATTGTGTATGCCTTTATGATATGCATGCAGCCAATGTTCCTTTGATTACTAATTGTTCTAAAATAAATTCTTTATTCAATTGTAATGCTTATGCACGCGTTGTTATATATATATGTTGTCCAATTTTGATGTAGTAATCATTTCTGTCTTTTAGTACCAGGGTTTGCAATACATTATTCTAATCGTAAAGTTCATGTCAGATTTTTTTCAAATAGTTGAGTTTAAAAGACAAAAAATACCTGCTGTTTGAGATAATAAATAACCCTGCCAACGAGATCCAATGCCCTGGCTTTTGGAATCGATTGGTTTTTCTTTGCACAATGTACAGCCGTGAACACGCATACATACATATATATATATATATATATATATATATTTATATATATATAGATATATACACACATATATATATATATATATATATATATATATATATATATATATATATATATATATATATATATATATATATATATATATATATATATATATATATATATATATATATATATATGGTAAACAATATGGCAAGCAATGAGGAAGTGAATGGGGAACGATTGCACCTGAACTTATCCTCGCCTCCGTGGCGCATCGCATGCCCACGTCGTGTACACTATGACTGTCAACAATAGATATTGCCATTCTGGAAAGCAAGATGAATGAAGATATCTTGCTTTGTTTGTGGGGATCTCTATATCATTATAACACGCCGTAATAGCTTTTGCCCTTCTGGAAAGCATGATGAATGAAAAAATCGTGTTCTGTTTGTGACGATCTCGATAAGAGTTATTACCATTCTAGGACGCATGATGAATGAAGAAATCCTGCTCTGTTTGTAGTAATCTATTATCTCTTATAACACACCATAACAGTTACTACCATTTTAGGACGCATGATGAATGGAAACGTCCTACTCTGTTCCTGCTCTGTTTCTAATGTTCCCTATACCATTATAAATCTCCAGTAATCTCAATTCATTTAGCAAGATGGGATATCAATTCTAAATATTCTGAGACTTTACCTCATACAACCAAAACCCTGAGGCCACGGGCCGTGGCACAGTTGCTTAGAGCGCCAGCATATTAGCACCAGTTCCTCTTTGGTGATCCAAAGGTTGTGGGTTTAATCCCTGGCCATGCCGAGATTGAATTCATGATACAATGTCACATATGAGCTAAGGCCCATGCCAAAAGGGTTAACCCGTTGTCCTTGTACATCTATGATCAGGTAGGTTTTCATGTCAAGGACCTGTGACACGAGAATTCAGTGAGGCAGCACTATATCTGCTACAAGAAGGTCTCATCACGAAATGACTGAAATAATGTTGACAGTGGTGTAAAACCCCAAACAAACAAACAACCCTGCATTTAAGCAGTATCTATAAGATATGCACGTTCATCTGTTGACACGCAGAGATGCTGCAGCCTGTATTCTGATGACTGGTATGACTGCAACATATTTAAACTATCATCTCTTTGTGTTCTTAGGCAGACATGACTCACTTTATGATTACTACTTTTTGTTTCATACAACCAGCATTGCTTTCCTTGTTTCATATTAGAGGGGCGGGTATTTTTTGTCGATGCATGTATTCTGTTATTATCTTATGACTCGGTTATGAATAAGACAGCTGATTCGACCAACTGCAAGACAACCAGGTTCATGTGTGTGTGTGTGGATGGATGGGGTTTTATGTCACTTCCAAACATTACTTCCGTCATATCGTGACAAGACCTACTTGTCAACACATTGTCGGGTTACAGGTTTTTTAATGACAACTTACCCAGTCACAGATTTACAAGGACAGCGGGTTAATCGTCTGGCATGGACCTCAGCTCATATGAGAAATGGCAATGTGAAAGCAATTCCCAGCACTCTTTGAACCCATGATCCTCGAACCCACGACCCTTTGAACCCACGACCTTTGGGTCATCACAAAGGAGCTGGTGCTGAGAAGCTGGCAATCTAACTAAGTGCGCCAAGGTCAATGACCATTGTGTCGTTTTGCATTTTTCATGAACTACATACCATTTAAACAGCAACATATCAATCATCATAAATACCGTCACAAAGGATGTTATTTTTTTGTTTTTTGAGACAAAAATGTTATTACTGATATGTCAAATATTTTACTATTCTGGTCGTTTTTTTTTGTTAACTGAATAAAGAAAATCAATTTCATAAATAAAAATATGCTTTACACGGTCATATTCATGGCATAACAATAAATTCCCATTCACGCTGATTTCAGTTTTACATTGCATACTGGATTAATATTGAGACTGCTATTGGAGAAAATTGTTACCACATACTTTGAAAAGAAACTACACACTCAATCGTTCAGTATACATCAGGATATCGTATCAAAACATGATGAATACAAATCGTTCCCATAAATAGGTGAGAGTTTGATAATGCAGCTTTGAGATTGCTGGTATCCTGACGTTAAACTATATGAGACACATAGCCAAGGTATTTTAAACACCTTGTCTGTGACACTGGACATGAACAGTGCACAACTGCGATGTTTCAAATATTTTTCAATATTTCTGTAATAAGCCGTTTTTGTATTTTGAATGGCTCGAATATATTTATGTAAAGAAATTATAAGTCTGGAAGATTTGACAAGAAAGATTCCAAATATTTGAATCCTACCCAAATGTGTTGGTATGTTTCAGATATTACACTGACATATGTTTCTCGGAAATAACGAGTCCACATTGAAGAGGACATATCAAGATGATAAATGTATGTCTTATGTTTTGTAGAACAAAGAAATATGATTCACTATTTATTGGCATCCTGAAGCACTATTCATAGCAGTCATCAACATATATTCACAGACATCCTGAACTATATTCATAGCAGTCATCAACATCTATTAACAGACATTCTGAACTATATACAGGTCTTGTATCGTTTCAGAAAGCATATGTAGTCATATAGCATGCACAACAAACATTCCCGTTAACGTTGAATCTTTTTCAAATCATCGAATGAGGAAGGTATACATACATATAGAAACATGTATATAATGTATATAAATCATAGACTTGTCTTGCAGTACATACCTTCACTGTTAAATTACATATGTTGTAGAATTCTGATTGCATTTGGCAGATCAAAGACTGATCCAATCTGTGTTATCTGGTATATTGATTACCACAAAAGTGGGTGCAACGAAGTGTCATACGGTACTGCATTAAGTAAGGTTTCGCTGCAGGTGAACCCTGAATAGTTGCAATACTCCAATACTATAAGACAACGAGATGATCAGGCCAAACCAACTGACTCGTCTTTAGCTCAATTACTCATATTGTGCAGAAAATATCCAAACTAAAATATATATCTAAAGTATGAACCACATTGGTTGAGACAGTGGACATTTTATTTTGATTAAGTATCAGGTTACGATCGTTTATCACGATAAACTGTTTTACTTTAATAAGGATTTAAACTGTTTTACTTTTATAGGGATTTAACGATTCATTTAATTAAAACGACAACAAAAAAAGAATAAATTTAAATCTTCTTTGTGTGTGTTAATAACATCTACTTGGCAATGGATATTATTATAAAGCAAATCCCAAGCTAAAAGATAAGGAGTTTTATGTTATGATTAGCGCCTATTTGAAAAATGTCCTTATATTTTTAAAATATGCTGCAAAAACAGTACTTGAGAACCAACCACAATACTAGACAAAAACCAGTAGACTTCCTTAATTCCCGTTGAGGAGATTATTATCTCTGCTTTCTGACAATTACCATCATGACAATTTACATCAAAGGAATAAATGATTAATATCAATCTCATAATTTATCAACAAAGGAGTCATCACTAGTTCTAATCATATCTATTATGTATGTACTTTGCTTTTGATCTTTCAAGGTAAAAGCGCTTCTTTCAAGGTCTTATCCGTTCTTAGTGAAGTGACAAGTTGCTTTATTTATTCGTCAAATACTAATTACAACTAATCTATATTCCACTCATTTCATTTGACCAAACCGAAATGAAAGATTACATATGTGTATTTATAATGATTAGTTTGAATTATAAAAAAAACTTTTAATTTTGTGTATTATGGTACCTTTTTGCATCACGACGTGTTATACCCTCTTATTCCGGTTTAGGGAGACCAACGATCAGAAGAAAGTTGAAATTGTTAACGTTTTCTCATTTTTAATTAATATTGGAAAACTGATATTGTTTTTGAGTGGTAATTCATATGCCATTATCAATCTCAAAGTGCAGTATTTCCTGATATTGTTTTTGAGGTAAATCATATGCCATTATCAGTCTCAAAGTGCAGTACTTCCTGATATTGTTTTTGAGGTAATTCATATGCCATTATCAATCTCAAAGTGCAGTACTTCCTGATATTGTTTTTGAGTGGTAATTCATATGCCATTATCAGTCTCAAAGTGCAGTACTTCCTGATATTGTTTTTGAGTGGTAATTCATATGCCATTATCAATCTCAAAGTGCAGTACTTCCTGATATTGTTTTTGAGGTAATTCATATGCCATTATCAATCTCAAAGTGCAGTACTTCCTGATATTGTTTTTGAGGTAAATCATATGCCATTATCAGTCTCAAAGTGCAGTACTTCCTGATATTGTTTTTGAGGTAATTCATATGCCATTATCAGTCTCAAAGTGCAGTATTTCCTGATATTGTTTTTGAGGTAATTCATATGCCATTATCAGTCTCAAAGTTCAGTACTTCCTGATATTGTTTTTGAGTGGTAATTCATATGCCATTATCAATCTCAAAGTGCAGTACTTCCTGATATTGTTTTTGAGGTAATTCATATGCCATTATCAGTCTCAAAGTGCAGTATTTCCTGATATTGTTTTTGAGGTAATTCATATGCCATTATCAGTCTCAAAGTGCAGTACTTCCTGATATTGTTTTTGAGGTAATTCATATGCCATTATCAGTCTCAAAGTGCAGTATTTCCTGATATTGTTTTTGAGTGGTAATTCATATGCCATTATCAATCTCAAAGTGCAGTACTTCCTGATATTGTTTTTGAGGTAATTCATATGCCATTATCAGTCTCAAAGTGCAGTACTTCCTGATATTGTTTTTGAGGTAATTCATATGCCATTATCAGTCTCAAAGTGCAGTACTTCCTGATATTGTTTTTGAGGTAATTCATATGCCATTATCAATCTCAAAGTGCAGTATTTCCTGATATTGTTTTTGAGTGGTAATTCATATGCCATTATCAATCTCAAAGTGCAGTACTTCCTGATATTGTTTTTGAGTGGTAATTCATATGCCATTATCAGTCTCAAAGTGCAGTACTTCCTGATATTGTTTTTGAGGTAATTCATATGCCATTATCAATCTCAAAGTTCAGTACTTCCTGATATTGTTTTTGAGTGGTAATTCATATGCCATTATCAATCTCAAAGTGCAGTACTTCCTGATATTGTTTTTGAGTGGTAATTCATATGCCATTATCAGTCTCAAAGTTCAGTACTTCCTGATATTGTTTTTGAGGTAATTCATATGCCATTATCAGTCTCAAAGTGCAGTACTTCCTGATATTGTTTTTGAGGTAATTCATATGCCATTATCAATCTCAAAGTGCAGTACTTCCTGATATTGTTTTTGAGGTAATTCATATGCCATTATCAGTCTCAAAGTGCAGTACTTCCTGATATTGTTTTTGAGTGGTAATTCATATGCCATTATCAATCTCAAAGTGCAGTACTTCCTGATATTGTTTTTGAGGTAATTCATATGCCATTATCAATCTCAAAGTGCAGTACTTCCTGATATTGTTTTTGAGGTAATTCATATGCCATTATCAGTCTCAAAGTGCAGTACTTCCTGATATTGTTTTTGAGGTAATTCATATGCCATTATCAATCTCAAAGTGCAGTACTTCCTGATATTGTTTTTGAGGTAATTCATATGCCATTATCAGTCTCAAAGTGCAGTACTTCCTGATATTGTTTTTGAGTGGTAATTCATATGCCATTATCAATCTCAAAGTGCAGTACTTCCTGATATTGTTTTTGAGGTAATTCATATGCCATTATCAATCTCAAAGTTCAGTACTTCCTGATATTGTTTTTGAGTGGTAATTCATATGCCATTATCAATCTCAAAGTGCAGTACTTCCTGATATTGTTTTTGAGTGGTAATTCATATGCCATTATCAATCTCAAAGTGCAGTATTTCCTGATATTGTTTTTGAGTGGTAATTCATATGCCATTATCAATCTCAAAGTGCAGTACTTCCTGATATTGTTTTTGAGTGGTAATTCATATGCCATTATCAATCTCAAAGTGCAGTACTTCCTGATATTGTTTTTGAGGTAATTCATATGCCATTATCAATCTCAAAGTGCAGTACTTCCTGATATTGTTTTTGAGGTAATTCATATGCCATTATCAATCTCAAAGTGCAGTACTTCCTGATATTGTTTTTGAGTGGTAATTCATATGCCATTATCAATCTCAAAGTGCAGTACTTCCTGATATTGTTTTTGAGGTAATTCATATGCCATTATCAATCTCAAAGTGCAGTACTTCCTGATATTGTTTTTGAGGTAATTCATATGCCATTATCAATCTCAAAGTGCAGTACTTCCTGATATTGTTTTTGAGTGGTAATTCATATGCCATTATCAATCTCAAAGTGCAGTACTTCCTGATATTGTTTTTGAGGTAATTCATATGCCATTATCAATCTCAAAGTGCAGTACTTCCTGATATTGTTTTTGAGGTAATTCATATGCCATTATCAGTCTCAAAGTGCAGTACTTCCTGATATTGTTTTTGAGTGGTAATTCATATGCCATTATCAATCTCAAAGTGCAGTACTTCCTGATATTGTTTTTGAGTGGTAATTCATATGCCATTATCAATCTCAAAGTGCAGTACTTCCTGATATTGTTTTTGAGTGGTAAATCATATGCCATTATCAGTCTCAAAGTGCAGTACTTCCTGATATTGTTTTTGAGTGGTAATTCATATGCCATTATCAATCTCAAAGTGCAGTATTTCCTGATATTGTTTTTGAGTGGTAATTCATATGCCATTATCAGTCTCAAAGTGCAGTACTTCCTGATATTGTTTTTGAGTGGTAATTCATATGCCATTATCAATCTCAAAGTGCAGTACTTCCTGATATTGTTTTTGAGTGGTAAATCATATGCCATTATCAATCTCAAAGTGCAGTACTTCCTGATATTGTTTTTGAGGTAATTCATATGCCATTATCAATCTCAAAGTGCAGTACTTCCTGATATTGTTTTTGAGGTAATTCATATGCCATTATCAGTCTCAAAGTGCAGTACTTCCTGATATTGTTTTTGAGTGGTAATTCATATGCCATTATCAATCTCAAAGTGCAGTACTTCCTGATATTGTTTTTGAGTGGTAAATCATATGCCATTATCAATCTCAAAGTGCAGTACTTCCTGATATTGTTTTTGAGTGGTAAATCATATGCCATTATCAATCTCAAAGTGCAGTACTTCCTGATATTGTTTTTGAGGTAATTCATATGCCATTATCAGTCTCAAAGTGCAGTACTTCCTGATATTGTTTTTGAGTGGTAATTCATATGCCATTATCAATCTCAAAGTGCAGTACTTCCTGATATTGTTTTTGAGTGGTAAATCATATGCCATTATCAATCTCAAAGTGCAGTACTTCCTGATATTGTTTTTGAGTGGTAATTCATATGCCATTATCAGTCTCAAAGTTCAGTACTTCCTGATATTGTTTTTGAGGTAATTCATATGCCATTATCAATCTCAAAGTGCAGTACTTCCTGATATTGTTTTTGAGGTAATTCATATGCCATTATCAGTCTCAAAGTGCAGTACTTCCTGATATTGTTTTTGAGTGGTAATTCATATGCCATTATCAATCTCAAAGTGCAGTACTTCCTGATATTGTTTTTGAGTGGTAATTCATATGCCATTATCAGTCTCAAAGTTCAGTACTTCCTGATATTGTTTTTGAGGTAATTCATATGCCATTATCAATCTCAAAGTTCAGTACTTCCTGATATTGTTTTTGAGGTAATTCATATGCCATTATCAATCTCAAAGTTCAGTACTTCCTGATATTGTTTTTGAGGTAATTCATATGCCATTATCAATCTCAAAGTGCAGTATTTCCTGATATTGTTTTTGAGGTAATTCATATGCCATTATCAATCTCAAAGTTCAGTACTTCCTGATATTGTTTTTGAGTGGTAATTCATATGCCATTATCAGTCTCAAAGTGCAGTACTTCCTGATATTGTTTTTGAGGTAATTCATATGCCATTATCAATCTCAAAGTGCAGTATTTCCTGATATTGTTTTTGAGGTAAATCATATGCCATTATCAGTCTCAAAGTGCAGTGCTTCCTGATATTGTTTTTGAGTGGTAATTCATATGCCATTATCAATCTCAAAGTTCAGTACTTCCTGATATTGTTTTTGAGTGGTAAATCATATGCCATTATCAATCTCAAAGTGCAGTACTTCCTGATATTGTTTTTGAGTGGTAATTCATATGCCATTATCAATCTCAAAGTGCAGTACTTCCTGATATTGTTTTTGAGTGGTAATTCATATGCCATTATCAATCTCAAAGTGCAGTATTTCCTGATATTGTTTTTGAGTGGTAATTCATATGCCATTATCAGTCTCAAAGTTCAGTACTTCCTGATATTGTTTTTGAGGTAATTCATATGCCATTATCAATCTCAAAGTTCAGTACTTCCTGATATTGTTTTTGAGGTAATTCATATGCCATTATCAATCTAAAAGTTCAGTACTTCCTGATATTGTTTTTGAGGTAATTCATATGCCATTATCAATCTCAAAGTGCAGTATTTCCTGATATTGTTTTTGAGGTAATTCATATGCCATTATCAATCTCAAAGTTCAGTACTTCCTGATATTGTTTTTGAGTGGTAATTCATATGCCATTATCAGTCTCAAAGTTCAGTACTTCCTGATATTGTTTTTGAGGTAATTCATATGCCATTATCAATCTCAAAGTGCAGTATTTCCTGATATTGTTTTTGAGGTAATTCATATGCCATTATCAATCTCAAAGTTCAGTACTTCCTGATATTGTTTTTGAGTGGTAATTCATATGCCATTATCAGTCTCAAAGTGCAGTACTTCCTGATATTGTTTTTGAGGTAATTCATATGCCATTATCAATCTCAAAGTGCAGTATTTCCTGATATTGTTTTTGAGGTAAATCATATGCCATTATCAGTCTCAAAGTGCAGTACTTCCTGATATTGTTTTTGAGTGGTAATTCATATGCCATTATCAATCTCAAAGTTCAGTACTTCCTGATATTGTTTTTGAGTGGTAAATCATATGCCATTATCAGTCTCAAAGTGCAGTACTTCCTGATATTGTTTTTGAGTGGTAATTCATATGCCATTATCAATCTCAAAGTGCAGTACTTCCTGATATTGTTTTTGAGTGGTAATTCATATGCCATTATCAGTCTCAAAGTTCAGTACTTCCTGATATTGTTTTTGAGGTAATTCATATGCCATTATCAATCTCAAAGTTCAGTACTTCCTGATATTGTTTTTGAGGTAATTCATATGCCATTATCAATCTCAAAGTTCAGTACTTCCTGATATTGTTTTTGAGGTAATTCATATGCCATTATCAATCTCAAAGTGCAGTATTTCCTGATATTGTTTTTGAGGTTATTCATATGCCATTATCAATCTCAAAGTTCAGTACTTCCTGATATTGTTTTTGAGTGGTAATTCATATGCCATTATCAGTCTCAAAGTGCAGTACTTCCTGATATTGTTTTTGAGGTAATTCATATGCCATTATCAATCTCAAAGTGCAGTATTTCCTGATATTGTTTTTGAGGTAAATCATATGCCATTATCAGTCTCAAAGTGCAGTACTTCCTGATATTGTTTTTGAGTGGTAATTCATATGCCATTATCAATCTCAAAGTTCAGTACTTCCTGATATTGTTTTTGAGTGGTAAATCATATGCCATTATCAATCTCAAAGTGCAGTACTTCCTGATATTGTTTTTGAGTGGTAATTCATATGCCATTATCAGTCTCAAAGTTCAGTACTTCCTGATATTGTTTTTGAGGTAATTCATATGCCATTATCAATCTCAAAGTGCAGTATTTCCTGATATTGTTTTTGAGGTAATTCATATGCCATTATCAATCTCAAAGTTCAGTACTTCCTGATATTGTTTTTGAGGTAATTCATATGCCATTATCAGTCTCAAAGTGCAGTACTTCCTGATATTGTTTTTGAGGTAATTCATATGCCATTATCAATCTCAAAGTGCAGTACTTCCTGATATTGTTTTTGAGGTAATTCATATGCCATTATCAGTCTCAAAGTGCAGTACTTCCTGATATTGTTTTTGAGTGGTAATTCATATGCCATTATCAATCTCAAAGTGCAGTACTTCCTGATATTGTTTTTGAGTGGTAATTCATATGCCATTATCAGTCTCAAAGTTCAGTACTTCCTGATATTGTTTTTGAGGTAATTCATATGCCATTATCAATCTCAAAGTTCAGTACTTCCTGATATTGTTTTTGAGGTAATTCATATGCCATTATCAATCTCAAAGTTCAGTACTTCCTGATATTGTTTTTGAGGTAATTCATATGCCATTATCAATCTCAAAGTTCAGTACTTCCTGATATTGTTTTTGAGGTAATTCATATGCCATTATCAATCTCAAAGTGCAGTACTTCCTGATATTGTTTTTGAGTGGTAATTCATATGCCATTATCAATCTCAAAGTGCAGTACTTCCTGATATTGTTTTTGAGTGGTAATTCATATGCCATTATCAATCTCAAAGTGCAGTACTTCCTGATATTGTTTTTGAGGTAATTCATATGCCATTATCAATCTCAAAGTGCAGTACTTCCTGATATTGTTTTTGAGTGGTAATTCATATGCCATTATCAATCTCAAAGTGCAGTACTTCCTGATATTGTTTTTGAGGTAATTCATATGCCATTATCAATCTCAAAGTGCAGTACTTCCTGATATTGTTTTTGAGGTAATTCATATGCCATTATCAATCTCAAAGTGCAGTACTTCCTGATATTGTTTTTGAGTGGTAATTCATATGCCATTATCAATCTCAAAGTGCAGTACTTCCTGATATTGTTTTTGAGGTAATTCATATGCCATTATCAATCTCAAAGTGCAGTACTTCCTGATATTGTTTTTGAGGTAATTCATATGCCATTATCAGTCTCAAAGTGCAGTACTTCCTGATATTGTTTTTGAGTGGTAATTCATATGCCATTATCAATCTCAAAGTGCAGTACTTCCTGATATTGTTTTTGAGTGGTAATTCATATGCCATTATCAATCTCAAAGTGCAGTACTTCCTGATATTGTTTTTGAGTGGTAAATCATATGCCATTATCAGTCTCAAAGTGCAGTACTTCCTGATATTGTTTTTGAGTGGTAATTCATATGCCATTATCAATCTCAAAGTGCAGTATTTCCTGATATTGTTTTTGAGTGGTAATTCATATGCCATTATCAGTCTCAAAGTGCAGTACTTCCTGATATTGTTTTTGAGTGGTAATTCATATGCCATTATCAATCTCAAAGTGCAGTACTTCCTGATATTGTTTTTGAGTGGTAAATCATATGCCATTATCAATCTCAAAGTGCAGTACTTCCTGATATTGTTTTTGAGGTAATTCATATGCCATTATCAATCTCAAAGTGCAGTACTTCCTGATATTGTTTTTGAGGTAATTCATATGCCATTATCAGTCTCAAAGTGCAGTACTTCCTGATATTGTTTTTGAGTGGTAATTCATATGCCATTATCAATCTCAAAGTGCAGTACTTCCTGATATTGTTTTTGAGTGGTAAATCATATGCCATTATCAATCTCAAAGTGCAGTACTTCCTGATATTGTTTTTGAGTGGTAAATCATATGCCATTATCAATCTCAAAGTGCAGTACTTCCTGATATTGTTTTTGAGGTAATTCATATGCCATTATCAGTCTCAAAGTGCAGTACTTCCTGATATTGTTTTTGAGTGGTAATTCATATGCCATTATCAATCTCAAAGTGCAGTACTTCCTGATATTGTTTTTGAGTGGTAAATCATATGCCATTATCAATCTCAAAGTGCAGTACTTCCTGATATTGTTTTTGAGTGGTAATTCATATGCCATTATCAGTCTCAAAGTTCAGTACTTCCTGATATTGTTTTTGAGGTAATTCATATGCCATTATCAATCTCAAAGTTCAGTACTTCCTGATATTGTTTTTGAGGTAATTCATATGCCATTATCAATCTCAAAGTTCAGTACTTCCTGATATTGTTTTTGAGGTAATTCATATGCCATTATCAATCTCAAAGTTCAGTACTTCCTGATATTGTTTTTGAGGTAATTCATATGCCATTATCAGTCTCAAAGTTCAGTACTTCCTGATATTGTTTTTGAGGTAATTCATATGCCATTATCAATCTCAAAGTGCAGTACTTCCTGATATTGTTTTTGAGGTAATTCATATGCCATTATCAGTCTCAAAGTGCAGTACTTCCTGATATTGTTTTTGAGTGGTAATTCATATGCCATTATCAATCTCAAAGTGCAGTACTTCCTGATATTGTTTTTGAGTGGTAATTCATATGCCATTATCAGTCTCAAAGTTCAGTACTTCCTGATATTGTTTTTGAGGTAATTCATATGCCATTATCAATCTCAAAGTTCAGTACTTCCTGATATTGTTTTTGAGGTAATTCATATGCCATTATCAATCTCAAAGTTCAGTACTTCCTGATATTGTTTTTGAGGTAATTCATATGCCATTATCAATCTCAAAGTGCAGTACTTCCTGATATTGTTTTTGAGGTAATTCATATGCCATTATCAGTCTCAAAGTGCAGTACTTCCTGATATTGTTTTTGAGTGGTAATTCATATGCCATTATCAATCTCAAAGTGCAGTACTTCCTGATATTGTTTTTGAGTGGTAATTCATATGCCATTATCAGTCTCAAAGTTCAGTACTTCCTGATATTGTTTTTGAGGTAATTCATATGCCATTATCAATCTCAAAGTTCAGTACTTCCTGATATTGTTTTTGAGGTAATTCATATGCCATTATCAATCTCAAAGTTCAGTACTTCCTGATATTGTTTTTGAGGTAATTCATATGCCATTATCAATCTCAAAGTGCAGTATTTCCTGATATTGTTTTTGAGTGGTAATTCATATGCCATTATCAATCTCAAAGTTCAGTACTTCCTGATATTGTTTTTGAGTGGTAATTCATATGCCATTATCAGTCTCAAAGTGCAGTACTTCCTGATATTGTTTTTGAGTGGTAATTCATATGCCATTATCAATCTCAAAGTGCAGTACTTCCTGATATTGTTTTTGAGGTAATTCATATGCCATTATCAATCTCAAAGTGCAGTACTTCCTGATATTGTTTTTGAGGTAATTCATATGCCATTATCAGTCTCAAAGTGCAGTACTTCCTGATATTGTTTTTGAGTGGTAATTCATATGCCATTATCAATCTCAAAGTGCAGTACTTCCTGATATTGTTTTTGAGTGGTAATTCATATGCCATTATCAATCTCAAAGTGCAGTACTTCCTGATATTGTTTTTGAGTGGTAAATCATATGCCATTATCAATCTCAAAGTGCAGTATTTCCTGATATTGTTTTTGAGTGGTAATTCATATGCCATTATCAGTCTCAAAGTTCAGTACTTCCTGATATTGTTTTTGAGGTAATTCATATGCCATTATCAATCTCAAAGTTCAGTACTTCCTGATATTGTTTTTGAGGTAATTCATATGCCATTATCAATCTCAAAGTTCAGTACTTCCTGATATTGTTTTTGAGGTAATTCATATGCCATTATCAATCTCAAAGTGCAGTATTTCCTGATATTGTTTTTGAGGTAATTCATATGCCATTATCAATCTCAAAGTTCAGTACTTCCTGATATTGTTTTTGAGGTAATTCATATGCCATTATCAATCTCAAAGTTCAGTACTTCCTGATATTGTTTTTGAGGTAATTCATATGCCATTATCAATCTCAAAGTGCAGTATTTCCTGATATTGTTTTTGAGGTAATTCATATGCCATAATCAATCTCAAAGTTCAGTACTTCCTGATATTGTTTTTGAGGTAATTCATATGCCATTATCAGTCTCAAAGTGCAGTACTTCCTGATATTGTTTTTGAGTGGTAATTCATATGCCATTATCAATCTCAAAGTTCAGTACTTCCTGATATTGTTTTTGAGTGGTAATTCATATGCCATTATCAGTCTCAAAGTGCAGTACTTCCTGATATTGTTTTTGAGGTAATTCATATGCCATTATCAATCTCAAAGTGCAGTATTTCCTGATATTGTTTTTGAGGTAAATCATATGCCATTATCAGTCTCAAAGTGCAGTACTTCCTGATATTGTTTTTGAGTGGTAATTCATATGCCATTATCAATCTCAAAGTTCAGTACTTCCTGATATTGTTTTTGAGTGGTAAATCATATGCCATTATCAGTCTCAAAGTGCAGTACTTCCTGATATTGTTTTTGAGTGGTAATTCATATGCCATTATCAGTCTCAAAGTGCAGTACTTCCTGATATTGTTTTTGAGTGGTAATTCATATGCCATTATCAATCTCAAAGTTCAGTACTTCCTGATATTGTTTTTGAGTGGTAAATCATATGCCATTATCAATCTCAAAGTGCAGTACTTCCTGATATTGTTTTTGAGTGGTAATTCATATGCCATTATCAGTCTCAAAGTTCAGTACTTCCTGATATTGTTTTTGAGGTAATTCATATGCCATTATCAATCTCAAAGTGCAGTATTTCCTGATATTGTTTTTGAGGTAATTCATATGCCATTATCAATCTCAAAGTTCAGTACTTCCTGATATTGTTTTTGAGGTAATTCATATGCCATTATCAGTCTCAAAGTGCAGTACTTCCTGATATTGTTTTTGAGGTAATTCATATGCCATTATCAATCTCAAAGTGCAGTACTTCCTGATATTGTTTTTGAGGTAATTCATATGCCATTATCAGTCTCAAAGTGCAGTACTTCCTGATATTGTTTTTGAGTGGTAATTCATATGCCATTATCAATCTCAAAGTGCAGTACTTCCTGATATTGTTTTTGAGTGGTAATTCATATGCCATTATCAGTCTCAAAGTTCAGTACTTCCTGATATTGTTTTTGAGGTAATTCATATGCCATTATCAATCTCAAAGTTCAGTACTTCCTGATATTGTTTTTGAGGTAATTCATATGCCATTATCAATCTCAAAGTTCAGTACTTCCTGATATTGTTTTTGAGGTAATTCATATGCCATTATCAATCTCAAAGTTCAGTACTTCCTGATATTGTTTTTGAGGTAATTCATATGCCATTATCAGTCTCAAAGTGCAGTACTTCCTGATATTGTTTTTGAGTGGTAATTCATATGCCATTATCAATCTCAAAGTGCAGTACTTCCTGATATTGTTTTTGAGTGGTAATTCATATGCCATTATCAGTCTCAAAGTTCAGTACTTCCTGATATTGTTTTTGAGGTAATTCATATGCCATTATCAATCTCAAAGTTCAGTACTTCCTGATATTGTTTTTGAGGTAATTCATATGCCATTATCAGTCTCAAAGTGCAGTACTTCCTGATATTGTTTTTGAGTGGTAATTCATATGCCATTATCAATCTCAAAGTGCAGTACTTCCTGATATTGTTTTTGAGTGGTAATTCATATGCCATAATCAATCTCAAAGTGCAGTACTTCCTGATATTGTTTTTGAGTGGTAATTCATATGCCATTATCAGTCTCAAAGTTCAGTACTTCCTGATATTGTTTTTGAGGTAATTCATATGCCATTATCAATCTCAAAGTGCAGTACTTCCTGATATTGTTTTTGAGTGGTAATTCATATGCCATTATCAATCTCAAAGTGCAGTACTTCCTGATATTGTTTTTGAGTGGTAAATCATATGCCATTATCAATCTCAAAGTGCAGTACTTCCTGATATTGTTTTTGAGTGGTAATTCATATGCCATTATCAGTCTCGAAGTTCAGTACTTCCTGATATTGTTTTTGAGGTAATTCATATGCCATTATCAGTCTCAAAGTGCAGTACTTCCTGATATTGTTTTTGAGTGGTAATTCATATGCCATAATCAATCTCAAAGTGCAGTACTTCCTGATATTGTTTTTGAGTGGTAATTCATATGCCATTATCAGTCTCAAAGTTCAGTACTTCCTGATATTGTTTTTGAGGTAATTCATATGCCATTATCAATCTCAAAGTGCAGTACTTCCTGATATTGTTTTTGAGTGGTAATTCATATGCCATTATCAATCTCAAAGTGCAGTACTTCCTGATATTGTTTTTGAGTGGTAAATCATATGCCATTATCAATCTCAAAGTGCAGTACTTCCTGATATTGTTTTTGAGTGGTAATTCATATGCCATTATCAGTCTCAAAGTTCAGTACTTCCTGATATTGTTTTTGAGGTAATTCATATGCCATTATCAGTCTCAAAGTGCAGTACTTCCTGATATTGTTTTTGAGGTAATTCATATGCCATAATCAATCTCAAAGTGCAGTACTTCCTGATATTGTTTTTGAGTGGTAATTCATATGCCATAATCAATCTCAAAGTGCAGTACTTCCTGATATTGTTTTTGAGGTAATTCATATGCCATTATCAATCTCAAAGTGCAGTACTTCCTGATATTGTTTTTGAGTGGTAATTCATATGCCATTATCAATCTCAAAGTGCAGTACTTCCTGATATTGTTTTTGAGTGGTAATTCATATGCCATAATCAATCTCAAAGTGCAGTACTTCCTGATATTGTTTTTGAGGTAATTCATATGCCATTATCAATCTCAAAGTGCAGTACTTCCTGATATTGTTTTTGAGGTAATTCATATGCCATTATCAATCTCAAAGTGCAGTACTTCCTGATATTGTTTTTGAGGTAATTCATATGCCATTATCAGTCTCAAAGTGCAGTACTTCCTGATATTGTTTTTGAGTGGTAATTCATATGCCATTATCAATCTCAAAGTGCAGTACTTCCTGATATTGTTTTTGAGTGGTAATTCATATGCCATTATCAATCTCAAAGTGCAGTACTTCCTGATATTGTTTTTGAGGTAATTCATATGCCATAATCAATCTCAAAGTGCAGTACTTCCTGATATTGTTTTTGAGTGGTAATTCATATGCCATAATCAATCTCAAAGTGCAGTACTTCCTGATATTGTTTTTGAGGTAATTCATATGCCATTATCAATCTCAAAGTGCAGTACTTCCTGATATTGTTTTTGAGTGGTAATTCATATGCCATTATCAATCTCAAAGTGCAGTACTTCCTGATATTGTTTTTGAGGTAATTCATATGCCATTATCAATCTCAAAGTGCAGTACTTCCTGATATTGTTTTTGAGTGGTAATTCATATGCCATTATCAATCTCAAAGTGCAGTACTTCCTGATATTGTTTTTGAGTGGTAAATCATATGCCATTATCAATCTCAAAGTGCAGTACTTCCTGATATTGTTTTTGAGGTAATTCATATGCCATTATCAGTCTCAAAGTTCAGTACTTCCTGATATTGTTTTTGAGGTAATTCATATGCCATTATCAATCTCAAAGTGCAGTACTTCCTGATATTGTTTTTGAGTGGTAATTCATATGCCATTATCAATCTCAAAGTGCAGTACTTCCTGATATTGTTTTTGAGTGGTAAATCATATGCCATTATCAGTCTCAAAGTGCAGTACTTCCTGATATTGTTTTTGAGTGGTAATTCATATGCCATTATCAATCTCAAAGTGCAGTACTTCCTGATATTGTTTTTGAGGTAATTCATATGCCATTATCAATCTCAAAGTGCAGTACTTCCTGATATTGTTTTTGAGTGGTAAATCATATGCCATTATCAATCTCAAAGTGCAGTACTTCCTGATATTGTTTTTGAGGTAATTCATATGCCATTATCAGTCTCAAAGTTCAGTACTTCCTGATATTGTTTTTGAGGTAATTCATATGCCATAATCAATCTCAAAGTGCAGTACTTCCTGATATTGTTTTTGAGGTAATTCATATGCCATTATCAATCTCAAAGTGCAGTACTTCCTGATATTGTTTTTGAGTGGTAAATCATATGCCATTATCAATCTCAAAGTGCAGTACTTCCTGATATTGTTTTTGAGGTAATTCATATGCCATTATCAGTCTCAAAGTTCAGTACTTCCTGATATTGTTTTTGAGGTAAATCATATGCCATTATCAATCTCAAAGTGCAGTACTTCCTGATATTGTTTTTGAGTGGTAATTCATATGCCATTATCAGTCTCAAAGTGCAGTACTTCCTGATATTGTTTTTGAGTGGTAATTCATATGCCATTATCAGTCTCAAAGTGCAGTACTTCCTGATATTGTTTTTGAGTGGTAATTCATATGCCATTATCAGTCTCAAAGTGCAGT
This sequence comes from Amphiduros pacificus, assembly GCA_949316495.1. NCBI lineage: Eukaryota > Metazoa > Annelida > Polychaeta > Phyllodocida > Hesionidae > Amphiduros > Amphiduros pacificus. The sequence goes on from OX439010.1 coordinate 14,071,942, forward strand.
ACTTCCTGATATTGTTTTTGAGTGGTAATTCATATGCCATTATCAGTCTCAAAGTGCAGTACTTCCTGATATTGTTTTTGAGTGGTAAATCATATGCCATTATCAATCTCAAAGTGCAGTACTTCCTGATATTGTTTTTGAGGTAATTCATATGCCATTATCAGTCTCAAAGTGCAGTATTTCCTGATATTGTTTTTGAGGTAATTCATATGCCATTATCAGTCTCAAAGTTCAGTACTTCCTGATATTGTTTTTGAGGTAAATCATATGCCATTATCAATCTCAAAGTGCAGTACTTCCTGATATTGTTTTTGAGTGGTAATTCATATGCCATAATCAATCTCAAAGTGCAGTACTTCCTGATATTGTTTCCTTAGCTATATATAAGATAGTGATAAACACAGTTTCTTATGCGTTCCATTTGTTACAAAAAGATAAAGTCATAACTTATTAACATAGGGATCAATTGGGGACAGTTAGGATTTCTCCTGTTATCATTATCTCACACATATCCATGTATTTAAACGTATAATTACCGAAAGGTACAACACCAAAAGCAGATTTCCAGATTTCAGATAAATGCTCTTATTACATCATTGTCTATGGCTTAACCTTGGAGTAATCATAATTACTCCAAGGATTAACCAACAAGTGATACTAAGTCATATGCTGTGTATGTAGGAAGCAATCTTTAAAATACATATTGGAACATCGATTTGTTGAATTAGTCTCCATGATGAGTGCAATGTAAAGGAGGCAAATGGGAAAAATCATTTTAAATAACAAGTTTTTATGAATATTTCATAATTCAAAACTGTGAAGAAATCTTTGTACATAACCGTACGATTTTAATGTTGAGGGCAATGCGGGAATGCCGGGAGGTCAAGGTATGGTAATAGAGTAAATAGGAAATTGGATGGTTATGATAGATATAAGAGGTCATATTGGGGCTAATTGTTAGTAATGAAATGCTCAAAGTCAGCCACTCTTGTAAGTGAGTTGTTTTCTTCTCCTTCACCTTTGCATGACTCTATTGATAAGCCAGATCCTCTAATAAAACAATCAACGCAGAGTATCAATTATTGAATTCCTTCAAAACAAACGTCTCATCTGTAAGAATAGTGGAATAGTGATCAGTTCATTATGAATATGAAACAGACATCGTGTTTTGTTTAAACAAATTTAATCATTCACCCTTGATTTTTGCAAGCCTCAAGCCATGAGAAAATAAGGTACAGTTTCGGTAAACTCCGATGCAGCAAGATACGGCCATCCTTCTCTAAAATAAGTTAAAACTTTAAAGATGTGTACACTGTCAATGAGAGACGCAAAGCAATGCATAATATTCTAAACCAAATGGGTGACTACTTCCAGAGGCATACATGTCACAAAAGTGAAATATGAACATCGTGCAAAAAAGGCATGTAGAATGTCGTGCGAAATGGGCAATGCATAATATTCTAAACAGCTATATGAATGTGCAGCAAAATGAATAATCAAATACGCACATTGAGAAGAAACATTCAACTTTTAAGATATGATATCTTGCTTAACATTCATACATGTTTGATACGACATAGTTGTCTTGAGAGTAATTTATTGAGGTAGTAGTGTGCAACACGCAAGCATAGAAATCCCCACCTCGGCCAAGTCTTAACCATCCACTGATGTGATTAAAGCCTTGTCAGTGCATTGCCAATCTACCCTCTCCTGACAGACTCCCACAAGGTAAGACAAGGCGGACTAGTCTCAAGTGTACGCACTTGCACCATTCACAAGAAGAAAGGTACAATGTCTGCACATCCCGTGGGATAATCGGATAATCTCATATTTAATTTTCACGTTATATATAAATATATATATATATATATATATATATATATATATATATATATATATATATATATATATATATATATATATATATATATATATATATATATATATATATATATATATATATATATATATATATATATATATATATATATATATATATATATATATATATATATATATCTGTGTGTGTATATGTGTGTGTGTCTGTGTGTGTGTATGCTACTTCCAGAGGCATACATGTCACAAAAGTGAAATATGAACATCGTGCAAAAAAGGCATGTAGAATGTCGTGCGAAATGGGCAAACCAAGCATCACATAGGTTTATCAACTTGCAAAAACCGGGACCAGACTGTTGCCATAGATTGCTTTGTTACAGTTTGGAAATCTCCATATCGAGATAGGAATTGGCGTTTTTATTCCATGTAAATTTGTATGTGACAAATTATTAAGTTCACTTATGCCTGGCCCGATGTCAGGAGAGAGTCTTTGCCCTGAAGTCCGGCTGTAGCCTGGCCGAGGCTACAAGAGCCTTTAGTTAAATCCGGGTTTATCGGGTCTCCACTTCATGACATGCCAGATACACTCAACTTGCAGGCAATGCCATCAATTGTAAATGCAATAATTTTAAAAGGCTAACACGATGTGACAGGCTGAGTTTGTTTGACTTGTCTTGTTACCGGGTAGAAAAGCTTCAGATATCATGTCCCTGTGGTTTATCCAGAAAAAAATACATGTTTGTGCTTCATCAAAAGTGAAAGACGAACACGTGGAGGAATTGTTTTTTTCTGGTTTGTCTGTCTGATTGTCTGTCTAGTTTGTCTGTCTGACAATACCATGCTCATGTTCAATATATGGATGATATGGGCATCAAAGCTTTATATGGTTTCCTGTTTTCAATACAATATTTTCTCCAAAATTAAATTAAATATCTTTCATATGGTTATCGGTTCACCTATCATTGATTTAACCCCCTCAATTGTTATAAGGTATTCACCCTCAAAAGGTGAATACATTATAACTGTGTCTGCGTTTATAACTCGGTCTGGGCTTGGACTAAAATAATATATCAATCATTCTTTGAAAAGAGAAGGGCATTGTTCACTTTATCCTGGCTTATATTCCTGTTTTGACGAAAGCTAAATTAAGTTTACGACCAACAGAGACAAAATGTACACAAATATTCTTCTGTGTACTGTAGCTGATTTCATCCATATTCCTAAATATGTCAATTTAAGACGATATCAAAATAATATAACATACGATTCATAACTACGCTTGGTAATTTAAAATGATCTTCTCGTGAGAAGCTATCTTCAGAAAGACCGAGTAGGGGCGTGAGCAAAAAAAAAAAAAAAAAAAAAAAAAAAACCGAGAAAGAAAGAGTTTGTAGTTAGCAAGCCTGTTGGATCAAACTGTCACGATTGTGGTAGCAATTATCTCGGATCCGACGCTATCACGACGAGAGTTGCACGGCTTAACACGCACCGGCATCCTTAACAACTCAAACCCTGAGAAATAAGGAAAGGGGCCCTGAGATTGGACCAAAGGTAAGACCACGTGACCGCTGGGATGGAAATGACTGCATGCATTATGCTGTAGCGTTATTTCTTATTCATGTAACAAGCAATTGTTAGAGAGGACCAAGTCTGTCTCCCATGGAATCATGCAAACCGAAAGCAGAAGTTGACCTCTATTGAACTTACAATTGACCCAATTAAAAAAGCAGGCCATGGAGATTGGACATACAGGATGTTTTCCTATCTGACCCTGTACCCCTGTGTCACGTGGTGGGTACCCACAAATGGAGCACAGCATATAGCTCATATATTTCTTTAATATCTATTGTCTTCGTAGTGTCATGTGCTGTATAAGGTGCAGTTTGTCAATTCACATATGGTTTTAATCAGTAAAGCATTCTGCCACATTTTGCAGGGTTTTTTCATCTTTTAAAACTGTAACAAATGTAACTAACTGTATGCAGGACACAGTATATGCCTTTCAACAAAATATGATATTTGCTTAAATAATAAACAATGTACTGAATTAACCATTTGGTTGTGGTCAAGAAAAAAATATATGTAAGGCGTGATGGTCACGTTATGAAGCAGCGACCTTCAATAATATCCGGGGTGATGGAACCTTGATGAAGACAATGGTGAAGTGCAACAACTGACCTAATGCCCTACATTAATTAATATTGCCAATCGGTGACCGACACCAACAATGAAATCGGGTGAAAATTGCCAATACGTGACCCACACAGATAATTTAAAAGGTGAAAGAATATTGCCATCGTGTGACTTACGATATACACACATCTAAATTGGTGCTTGGATATTGACAATACATTATCCACATAAACAATTAGAAAAGGTGTTGGAAAATTGCAAATCGGTTGCCAACACAAACAATAAGCCTGGTCAGTATTGACAGTCTTTGACTTACATTTACAGTGAAAAGAGGTTTTCATTAACATTTAGTGGTATGTTTTAAAGATTACATCTGGATATATGTCGTCAATATGACCTACATAAACAGTAAATGGTGATTAGTGACCCAAATAAACACTGGGGCGAGATTAGCTCTGTCATTTTGTCATCTGCATGAACACTGAACGTGAAATTCACATAACGCACACGCTGTGTGAGTTAAGTTCTCCCTCGTGTCTTCCAATTTCCACATTTTAGCATTTTATTGTGAGTCAAGTGTCAAGGTCAGGCATGAATAAGCGGCAATCTGGGTGCAGCCGCCGGCATATGTATCTCCATCATAGCCAAGCACATTCTTCCTTCATGATGACTTACAATTAAATTCTCGCATTCCCTATAGCGAGGTCCTCAAGGAGGCCTCGGCGAGTCACGTTGGCATGGCCATCTTCTATCTGTGACAACCGCAAGTCTCGCTGGGACGAGATGTCACCGAGATTTATGTCATGCAGGCAAACCGGTCATCATGTCTGCTACAGGTTTAATTAAGATAACATTTGAGGACGTAATTATGGATATATCCCGAACACGACACTAACCAATACAACCCTAATCTCATGCTGTGATTACAAATTTGTTTTAAATGAATCCCTTGGTGAACAAACTGTGGGGCTTCCCCCAAAACCCACAGACTGACAATAAACCAAGGACAGATGCTTTCTTTTTTTCCAGGGATGAGTTTATCTTCCACATATTTCAAGTCATGTTTTTGAGGTTTATGAAGAGACAGGACTTCAAGGTCATTTACCCGGGCCATGCGTTTGTGGGAAGATGATATTGTGTGTCATGCTGTGTTCTCCTTCTCTTTAGCCACATGTGAGGTACATGTGTGGTTTATGAGGATAATACTCCTTATTTGTCTGTGATGAGAAGGGATTGTAGTAGCATCCCTGGTGGGTCCAAGCCTCCAAGGGATTGCATCGTCTCTTCTTTAGACCCATTTAGTGGCAAGAATCTATCAAGTGTGGCCTACTTCTGTAGACGATGTGCTTCGTTATGGAGGGTCTACAGACTGGTCAAAGCCACCTCGCACCACAACTAAGCGGACACATATCTACTCTTCTCGTTTCTCTGAGAAACCTGAGCTTTGAAAACAGAACACACACAAGCCTTATCACTCATTTACCTGTCATTTTGATATTCTATTGACACTAAGAATGTATAATACAACAGACCATATAACAGCCATTAATATAGACTGTAATAAATATAAATAAGATGTTCTCTTTCTGATAAGTAATGAGCTACTATGCAAATCATAATTACTAGTGATTCTAGAACATTTACATATTAAGTCAATGATTTATTAGTACAGGGTATACTAGTAGAGGAGATTAAGAAAAGCATAATCGTTAGGTTACAGTGACACTATTGCTGCACACCCTGTATCCGATATAAGGAGTGGGGGAGCTGCCTAATGATGGAGTGAGGCGGGGAGGATACTTCAACACGAGGCTGTGTCTTACAGTAGCACAATGAGACACCAATGAGTTGAGAGCTCCATGAGACTACACTAGTACACACCGCGGGACGACCATGGGCAGTTTAATGTCAAATACCAGTCTTAACTATGATTGGTTAACATGCAGGCCTGCCCAATTAGGTTGTCAACAGTACCCAGATGTTAAAAGTGGAACTTGGGAGTGAGGAGGACTACATGTTACTGGGAATTAGTGTGTATTGCACATTCTGACACAGGTGATTTCATCCATGCCTGTTTTTCAATTACCATTGTTTCCCATTGCTTCTCGCATGCCAATCGGGCCCAGACAGCATCTCAGACTTATTAACTAAAATGAACAGGCCTGAAATTTTCATTAGTGTCTCGTTCATCAGTGGGAGTAGGTTTTCTGTGTATGAGTCATGCATGCAATTATTTACAAGGAATGGAGTTTATTGTAGCCCTGCATTGCAATGTTAAAGATTCCACTCCTTTCGCTGCCTGATTGCTAGTTAGTTCAGTGTAATTACCCCTTTCATGGATTAGAAACTTTCATAATTATTTGCCTGCAGTAATCAAAAGGAATGTTTTGAAAGCTCTCTCTTGTTAGCAACAAGTAACCTCTATTTTTTCTATCAAATAAACGGCTTATGATTTTGTGCGTGTGTTCGCACAATATACTTGCATTGGATAACATCTGATTTACTTTTAGGGCTATTTCCTGTCTTTTCATTCTAACCAGTACAACAGAACTGATTGACCGAGTTCGTGGTTTTTATTGTCATCGCTATTTGATAATGCAAGGTAAAGATCCCAGTCATTTTTCCGTCAGGAAGATGGACTAGGCTCGGTAGCTGCTGGTTGGTTTGGAGTTTGATTTCCGGTTCCGGTCATGCTACATGATCTACAGTCATGCCACATGATCTTCAGTCATGTTACATGGTCTGCAGTCATGTTACATGGTCTACAGTCATGCTACTGAGTTGTTTCTCACTCCCGTCAGTGCCCCATGACTGGTTGTCAAAGGCCATGTTTGTATTCATGTCCAAGTCATAATGCAAACGAAAGGTCCCCAATTAGTCTTCATACAGAGCATTGGGCATTGATTGGGAGTAGGGCATTGATTCCTGATGGCAGGCTTTTAACTGTTATCAATTAGCGTTAATCTATTGGATAGGCTGATAATAGAAACACACAGCAATGTGCTGCACACACCAAAATTTGGTTTTTGCCTTAATAATTTGTTCTTGTTTAGACCTTTTTTTTTTACTATATCCGAGGTGATATATCCTATGTTGAAAAATCATTATAAAAAGAAAAAAAATCGAAGCAAATTGCCTGTGTACAACGATAAAATTGGTGACTCTATCAGAATTGTTTCAAATCTGGACCTTCAAATCTGCTCTCTGCTTTATGATTTGATCATGATATTTTATGATATATAAGTTGAATTTATATCAATCTTTAAATGGATTAATAATTGAAATACCGCTTTTCAATATGTCAACATGCTGACTCTATTTTTGCTCTTCAATGTCATTATTATTATCATAATTACAAACGACATTGTCTGTCACAGAACTTTTATCAAATAGTGTGGCCCTGAGTAACCATCTTGCGATTAATTGCATATGCTGATTTTCTTTACTAAATGCAAATTAATACGCTAATTTCCTGTAAATATCCAATTATAATAACATTTATAAACTTCTACTAATACGGAAACACTCATATAATCTATACCAGACTAGATCTGATTTTGGTGCTCCAACATCTTGTCTGGAACTCGGAGGAATGTACAATGAAAACAAAAATATTAAATCTCTTTGGTTTATTTAATTATTGTGTCTCACATATAAGTAAAAATGTCCATAAATTTCAATAGTGTGCATTTTGTTGGTAGCGTTGTCCCTCTGTTCGTTTGCAAATTTGCCATTCAAATCACGTCCCTTTTTGTATGACAGCGAAATTGTACCTTGTAATAGTTGATTGGTCTTTCTCAGCCGCACAGTATTTCTTCCTTTCTGCCATAAGATGTAAACAGAAATGTATTTACATTGCAAAACTCAATAAAATTTAATCAAACTTCGTGGTCAGCCTGCAGGATATAATATATAGTCTGCACTAAGAATGTGCACGTGGAGTAGAAGACTTCATTACAGCGGAATATTTAACTCTCCCCTAAGCACCAACACCTAATCCCGCCAGCAATAGCATTGTCACGTTATTTCAATTAAGTAAAGTAAAGCAGGGCCAGTAATTGAGACATGTGTCCTGAGCAGCGAGACAGGACCTATAATTCAACATCTCTGGCTGAAAGCAGCACACAGTTTGTGCCCACACCCCAAGAGAGGAATTCCGTCTCACCGTTGCACGCTGAGGGACCTACCCTGTAATTTGAGTCCAAACAGGCTTTATTTTGTTTGTCAATTATTGATTAAATATCCTTTAAAAGTGAAATGTGTCATGGCGATACAAAAATAGCATGCGAAACTGAAATCTCGCATGGGGCTGTGTGAAGTCTCGTCTGGGTGAGAGTTTGAATGATCACTTGAGCAACACTTCTCAATAAATGTAAGGAAAGAGGCACAATGGAATCGATGCATGTAATTCCACAGTCATATATCAAATAATATAAAAACCACATGAAATATTCATTTAATCTAAAATGCTCAAGAAAATTAAAGTTTTTAACTTTTGAAAATTCTATCTCTTCTGTATTTGAGCAATGGGATACGCTTATCATTCAATATTCTCTCAAAGTAAAATCGTTGTGCTTCAATTTACCGTACATCATTTTTCAGAATAGATGATAGTGTAGAATCAGTTGTTAATCACTCTTATCTCTCCCAACATCAACTTTTAATTAAGCACAGCCATTTTGTATTCATCATTATAGTGTCATTCATTTCAGCCTCTCGTCAGAATCATCAATAATGTAATATCTTTACAGGATAGTCCGCTAGATAATGAACAATTACGTTTTTTCCTATCCCAAGCTTACTTTCTATAATAAAACTGCAAAATGCTGATTATCAAAATATTTTTCTTGTATGGAAATGATATATTTCGTCCTTGGAGAGAACATGGATGTTACAAGATATTTCCTTTTAACAAAATATATCGAAACTGCTACGAGGTAACAATATCATGAGACAACAAGCCATGCTTATATCATGTGGATCAAATTTGAAATACAATCCAACTTTCAATAGGCAAACATTATTTCGTAACAGTCTGCATATCTTGTTGTTGTGAAATAATAAAAAAGACTCTAGATGCACGTAGTTGATAACTGATAGTCAGCAAATATGAAAACCTTTTTTCTAAAGAAAGTGATATAACCGAGGTGGAGAAAAAGTCCAGCAGTGTTATGTGCTCAGCAATGTAATACTGCAGGGGAGGTGGTGGCTATGACAATACTGCAGGCTTGGCTTGACTTGTGGCAAACACAGTCCTGTAGCTACCAGACATCGGTGTGACAAGTACGATCTGAAAGGGATATACCTAAGGTTACATTGAGAATGCAGATTCATCTTAGTTGCATTCTGCGATAGAGCACACAGTTTAGGCCGTATTTTTATGTCACTTCTGAATAGATAAATTTGAAATATGACAATTATCAGAATAAAAGTTTGGGATGTTAGGGAAGCTCACAAGAAGAAAAGTCCATCAGTACTAATAAGGTTTGAGTAAAATATTTATGAGAGCAACATTAAGGGGTTCATTACAAGAAAGCAACACAAGGAAGAGTAGAAAACCTTTTGCTCTGAGATCAGAAAAGGACCAGTCTAAATACAGCACTAATAGACACAAAGGGATGACACTGACCACTATCAAAGAGAAAGTAAACCAATTGACACATAGTGCTCAGGGCTAGCGGGAGGGCAATCACTGAAGACCCCCGCAAATCGTCAAGAGGGACTTTGTTGTCGATGTGCGTAGGAATATTGTCTGATTATTGGGCACAGTCACGTGCTTCCGGTGTGCGGAGTTGGCGTGTGTATTTTTCTGCACTTGTGCACTGAAGGTGAAGTCTTTGTAAGTACTGAACCAAGGCTAAGCACTCATCTGTTAGTGAGCTGGGTGCACTGAGCCAAAATGGTTCATTGAAATATGATATTGTTTAGATATGTTCAGTTTTGGATTTGAAATACAAAAGAAAGGCCTCAGAATGTGTACTAACATGCACAGCTTACTAACAATATAAAGTACATGTATCAAAGCATGGGAAGTAGAAATATTGAATTTATATATAAAGAATGTAAATATAAAGAATGAATGTCATACCTTAATATTTTATCCACCATGGTCTGTCACACTATTTCACCAAAGATTAAATATTTCATTCTGACGGTGAGCATTCCAGTTTTTCTATTTAAGGAATAAATTCCGAAGAAGTGAAAAACTGACACAAATCTTAAATTGTTGACAGCGTATCTTGTTTCAGGGATTTAAGCTGCAGTAGAATTAGATGAAAATCAATTGAATATTTTTTTTTCTTTTAAAACATTATTCTTTGTGAAGGACGTAGTAATGAAATTTCTGCGCAAAACGAGTCTTTGTTTTGAATATTACAGCCGCATTCAAATCCCATTAGATTTATTCAAGGGAGCTCTCTATACCAGTGAGACTTACGATCATATCGCCTGTGACATGGATAGTGGCATAAGGACTTGGTGTAAGACCCCAACTTGAGCCGCTCCTGATTACACACCGACGGTCATCAATGGAGGTGTCATCTCACGAGACTCAGACGAGACTTAAGCGAGACTTGGCCAGATGGGTGACAGACGCTAAGGTCAGAGACGACACGATAATACAGGTATCAGACTCGGCGTAAGCAGGATACAGCCATCATGGACTGTCACAATGAACGCTCCCTGCTGCCAAATAAGGATCCCGTAGAAGATTGCCACACATTCCTCAAGATGCTAAGCACCCACTCTGATAGCCTAATAGCAACTGATAACAGCTTCACGTCCATTACTTTTATCATGTCTTACATCATGGGCCAGATTCTTTTTGAATATCTTTCCAATATATCATCTAAGAATCATGATGGTTTACCCTTGAAATTCTATCATATTGCAATCAAACTGCTATCGAAACTCGGGGTTTACACTCCAGGCTGTTTTATTAGTGTTGGTCATCTTTGAACATTTTGGTCAACAATAAAAATGAAGTGAACAAAATTGGTGAAGAGCAGTTCTCAGTATTCAATTCATTATCATTCTTATAACTGTCATTTACCCTCATATCATCGAAGATATTGTTGTTTATGATGAATATAACACATATTGATATCTTACTTTACAAAGCTCTATTTATATCAATGACCTTTTCACCACTGTCTCGGCTAAATCAGGTAAGTTAAAAAGGCCTGTCAATGGGAATCAATGTCTTACTCTTTTCAAAGAATGACTGGAAATCCTTTTTTACAATATCATATAGACATGAAAATACAAACCATGGTCTTTAATAACCAGTCATGGAACAATATCTGGAATTTGGGAAAATAAAACAAGTGGAATCTGTAGATTATGGACTTCTCAAATTTTATACGACTCTGATAACTTATCTCTTCCTTTAACAATTGTATTCCAGGACACGCTTCTATTTGTTACACTTTATACTGCACTAATGCCCTTAACCCCTGTCACCTTTAATCTAATTACACATATTTGCATTCAATCATCCAGAGTGTTGAACTGAGTAGCTCTGATTATGTTATTATTACTGCAGACTGGTCCACGATCGACCAGAGTGATTCTTTTGTAGTGCCCACTCCCTTTCACGGACAGGTCTCCTATCCTACCGGAAGTCACCGGATCAGTTCACCATACCAATGAGCATTACTTGTGCCTGGCTGGCCACTGAGCTATTTTATGACATTATTTATTACTTATTTACACCAGGACTGGCTCAGATGTAAGGTCAAGGTGATCCAATAACACATTGTCAACACACAAATCTGTCAATCTGTCCAACACACCCATGTTCAATACCTTTTCACAACAGGAAATGTGGGAGATTTATTAGATATATTGGTTTCCTGGGGTGAATAAAGTATTCCTTTCATGTCTTTTCATGTGGCGTTATTGATAATTTAGACTTGGAATTGTGACAATGTCGAAGTGATGATATTTTTGAGACCGTTTGGTGCTATAATGTACCTGGCTATTATGTTCTCGTGTGAGGAGATCAATATCTTCATGAAGTATTATGCCAAAGCAAATATCATTACAGAGTGATGTGTTCTATATGTAAGATTGTATTGTCAAAATGTAACATCGATCATGGTTTCCGGCATAATTTCATATTATGAGGACGCTTCACAATATACATCTAACAACTAAAGCACTTTCAACCTTCTGTAAGGTGATAATTAGAAGTTCCGTGTTTGACAGTAAAAATCAGAAAACAATGCAGAATCATGCCAATATCTTTCACAAAGTTCTGTAAATCATATATTGCCAAACGTGCTATTCCCCCAATAGAAAATACCAAACTTTGAAAGGTATGTCTTTGATATGGAAGATTAAAAATCTAAATAGAGCAGAGGCGTGGGGAGAAAGCTGAATAGGACAGAAGTGTGGGAGAATAAATAGCTAAATAGGGCAGAGGCGTGAGAGATTACAAAGCAGAATAGGACAGAGGCGTGAGAGATTACAAAGCAGAATAGGACGGAGGCTTGGGAGATTACAAAGCAGAATAGGACAGAGCCGTGAGAGATTACAAAGCAGAATAGGACAGAGCCGTGAGAGATTACAAAGCAGAATAGGGCAGAGGCGTGAGAGATTACAAAGCAGAATAGGGCAGAGGCGTGAGAGATTACAAAGCAGAATAGGACAGAGGCGTGATAGATTACAAAGCAGAATAGGACGGAGGCTTGGGAGATTACAAAGCAGAATAGGACAGAGCCGTGAGAGATTACAAAGCAGAATAGGGCAGAGCCGTGAGAGATTACAAAGCAGAATAGGGCAGAGGCGTGAGAGATTACAAAGCAGAATAGGGCAGAGGCGTGAGAGATTACAAAGCAGAATAGGGCAGAGCCGTGAGAGATTACAAAACAGAATAGGACAGAGGCGTGAGATATTACAAAGCAGAATAGGGCAGTGGCGTGAGAGATTACAAAGCAGAATAGGACAGAGGCGTGAGAGATTACAAAGCAGAATAGGGCAGAGGCGTGAGAGATTACAAAGCAGAATAGGGCAGAAGCGTGCGAGATTACAAAGCAGAATAGGGCAGAGGCGAGAGAGATTACAAAGCAGAATAGGACAGAGGCGAGAGAGATTACAAAGCAGAATAGGACAGAGGCGTGAGAGATTACAAAGCAGAATAGGACAGAGGCGTGAGAGATTACAAAGCAGAATAGGACAGAGGCGAGAGAGATTACAAAGCAGAATAGGGCAGAGGCGTGAGAGATTACAAAGCAGAATAGGACAGAGGCATGAGAGATAACTAAACAAAATGCGGCAACGGCGTGAGAGATTAAAATATTGAATAGGGAAGATGCGTGAATGCATTCACAGGTACACAAATGTATTGTATTAGCTGCAAAAGATAGTAAGAGCCAAAATGTGAAAGCACTAAAGACATGGAGGCTGTATACTTAAGTTGGTGGCGAGATACTTATAATATAACTGAAAAATCTCTTGGCCCCGGCCATAGCTAGTCTTTCTACTATATCCACTAAAAGTGCCCCGATTTTATGTGAAATAAAAAGGGGTCACGTAAATCCAGTGTAACTTGGGGATTTACATTTTAAACTATATCTAATGGTGCCTCTATTCCTGAAAGAATGTTACCCTATGGCTAAATGTAGGATGAAATCCGGCCGATTTAACACATCAAACCAACGTGACCAACTTGAGTAAGTATGTAGAAGATTGAAAGTGTCATTTAATGTTATAGAATATAAAAGACTTGTTTCATCCTATTGTAGACTTATATAGACTTGAGTAATTCTTCCAATAACTGTGAAAGTTTCTTCGTTATTGGGTCTTATTTTTAAATCTATTTTTATTCTATTCAATGCTTTTACGTGCAGTGAATTGCTATTCTGTGAAAAGAGAGTGGTCTTATTGTAGGAAATCCAATACTGATTAACGTTACAAGTTAAACAAAATTGATTTTATCAGAAAACGATGTGTGCATCGTCATGATACTACGATTTCTGAAATATGTGTCGACTGCCATTGGGATAAATGTGGCATCATGTTTTTGGATTGCAAATGTTAACGTGCAATGTTAAACACTATGAACAGAGCGTCATCAATGGTGGTATCCCCTTGCGGGCATTTAACTTCATATCAAGACACACACATCAGAATCGAGTCTGACAAAGTACAAATTATATAACCGGCGTGTCAAGAGTATTAGGATTGACGGAAAGGTTATAAAGGAGTTTATGCATTGTCGGAGAAAGAGATTGATATTGCATTCTCACCAGAAAAAAATTAAATGGGATCTTACTTTTCCTCTGTGAACCCTCTCTCCTAAAATATGTATTGGTCCATTCCTTAGTTGCTTTGAAGCACCATCAAGTCTAGGTACTTCAAACTTCTTATTTCTTGTTTCATTTTATTTGCCAATTATATAAGATAGATCTATTTTATACTATTAACCTTATCATGATAAAGAACTTGAAATGATTATCCGCTCTTGTTTGACCAACTAGGGTGTGATGTGTTTAGACATATGGATAAGGGTGAGAATAAAACATACTGTACAATTAAATATACGCATTTCAAAGATGTAAAGCATGAAAATGGTCACCAGTTGTAAAAAAAAAATAACTCAAAGTGCATGTGAAATGAGATGGAAAATAGAGCATCAGACGACAGGGTTACACTAGAATCAATGAGTCGTTCAATATTCCCTATTGATTGATAAATTGCATGAATTATCGTGTATGTTAGTGATCATGCCTGACTGTAATCACCAGCCCATCATTTGCATGATTCCCAGCAGTTCAATCACGTGTCTATGCGCATCGGAGAAGTGCATCTTGGGAATCTTATATTATCACAGATATAATCTGATTTGAATTGCTCTACGATCATTATTTATCTCTTTGATTAGTAAATCTTGCCTACATTTCCAAATGGTATAGAATCAATAGAGTTAGATGTTCATGAAGCTAAGAGAATCACAGATTATTCACAGAAATACTTCCACTAGATGGCACTGCAAGTCTGTGCATGATCAACGTTTCACAGGTACATAAAACATTCAATAGCACATCTAGAAGTAACCTTTATCTTTGAGACTACACTTGAGGTAGGTCCAGGAGTCCTTATACCAGGTGGAGGCAAGTGTTATCATAAGATATGATCCATTCACAGACCAAGGCAGAGACGCTGTGTGTGTTTGTATGTGTTTTATGGCGGGACATGTTTCAGCCATTCATACTGCGGGGTTCAGGTCATGACGGTGTCATATCCGACAACTCCACCATGCCTCTTGTTTCTCTGCTTCTACAGATGGCCCTGGACGGTTTTGACACCATATCTGACCCCAGGATGACCTCTGCGTGACCTGTGGATGACCTAGACTTGTCCATGTTCCCCCCCACAAACACCCCGCATGTCAGGTTATACGAGATTGGGCCCTTTTACATCATACAATGTCTGCCCTTGACACACCTCAATGCCTCACACGGTAGTGAGTATAGCCGAGGAGCCAAAAGGGGTACCTGCCTCAACCCAATACAACAAATGCTACCTACTCAAAAGGTGTCAAGGTGTCATGCCTCCTTCCCGATGTATTTTTTATTTTTTCAAATTCAACTGTGTGAAGTGAACAATCAAAATGTGTGCGTGTGTGGTTTTTTTTCACAAGGAGAGCCAGCACGCCTGGACATTCTTAATCAGATCACCAACCAGTCATTAGGATTCACTTATTTGGCCATTTCCTAAAACCTGATTGGTTGCATGAAAGGAGGTTAAGAATTAGGCTGATTCTCTTAAGGAAATTGTTATTTCCTTGAATCTATGATCTCTGATGTTTGTAAATGACGCATCATTAAATATAAACAGTAAACAACAAGTCCATATGTATTTGTCATCCAACTTATAAACTCTTTCTTCCTTTCTTTGCATAAATTAACACTGATATCCATTTAGCTAATCCAATTGCCTATCCTTCATAAGGCTTGTCAAAACTCCTTGTATTAATACAAATCACAATCCATTCTTTAACACTGGTCCCATTCAAACCATTATAAACTTTAAAATCCTAGAAAGACATATGTGTGCTTTAGTTGAGGCTCACCCTTTTCCACTCCCTCTCTAAACACACCCCACCCATCACCTCACCTTTCAGATCTGTTTTCAGTCGTCACCTACAAATAGTAGAACATCAATAGTGCATTAGGCCGGCTTTATAAGGCTGTCACCCAGCATGAACACGCAGTCCCTGCCACTGTTAACCAATGGGGGTCCCACACAGCTACCTTAGCTCAAAAATAAACAGCAAACCAGAGAAAAACATTTTTCTTTCCAAGTCGTACATGCGTGTTTGGCATTTCGAAATAGTATCTTAAAATGATATAAATAAAAACAAACCAAATATATCCTGTGTATCATCAAATTTTGAAAAAAAGAAAAAAAAAGTTTAGCTCATTTATTTCCATTGGAATATACTTATTACGTTATATTTTTTTTAATTCTTTGATTGATCTTATCATTTATCTCATAGACAGCTTAACACACTGGTCCCATATGGGGGTGTTCACGTTATGTGTGTGCTCATCTGAACAAAATCTAATTGTCAAACAAAACAACTCCCACAATCCTCAGCTCAGACTCTACAGGCAGCTATCATTTAATTCTAAAAAAAACTCTTGATAATAATTATGTGAGCCTATGGCAGTGTCACACTTTAAAGTTTATAGAATGTACAAATGTTGGCGGAAAGAAAAAAAAATAGTGAATGCCCATTTAGAGAAGCCACAAAAACAACTGCATTATTAAGTCCTCGGCGTGTAATAAGAGGCGTAACGTCTCGCTTTATGGCCACTTACTCGCTCACGATATAGATGTGAAATTCAGAAATTCTCAACCGTCAGGAAGTCATCTCCAGTGATATATGATAAGCTGCAGGCATATCCTTTGACAGAATATCACCTTATCTATTAATAATGATACATAAGAGGTGTTTGTTGTGAAATTTGGTGAAAGCGAACTGGAAAAAAATTCATAGTTTTTTAACATGCAAATGTTCCTCTCATATAATATGGAAAATGATAGTAAAATGTCTAATGTATCGTATATATCCGTGTCACAGAGATAGAAACTGATAGATAAATGAAGAACAAGAAAATGAGTCTCCAGTGATTTTATACATGAGGATCTTTAATACCTTAATATGCTTGGGCCTCTCAAAACAAATTAACCTTACTTTTTGCACAGGAAGATCTATCATTAATTTAAAGATAAGCAACGCTTATCTTAATTGCATATCTCCAAAACAAATGCATAAGCACTGCATACATAAGGAACAGAAATGAGCCCTGCAGGCTTTAAACAGTTCCTTCCAATGGAGTAAGGAGGCTGGAATCCTCATTGACATCTCTAGCTGCTCATACAATTACACGTCCACACTCTGTAAGCGGAAACATTTCTGCTGCCATATAATTATGAAAAACACAAGTTGATAGACAATACTGTAATTTGATTAAGATCTTCATTAACTTTGCGTAATTAATTTTTTCCCCTAGACTCTATCATAGGACCGATAAGTCTGTTATCCCAGAGTGTGTAAAGACCTCATTATGTGAAGTGACATTAAGAACACAGGGGTAGCACAACTGAAGTAAAGTCCAAGAAAATGCCTCTTTATATTAAAAAGAAACCACGATCTTTGTGGAGATAATTCTCAAAGCAATTCAAGTGTTAGGGAAATACATTTTATTAATTTACTGTTGGTAGTTATTGCACATCATTGGAGAAACTTCAAGTCCAGTAGTGTCTCATTAGTTAATTTTATGAGACATTATTGGCATGTATTTTAGAAGAGTACTTTGTGTTGCTGTTAAGATGTCTTGATTGTATTGCAACTCATGCCAAAACGTTCAATTATTCAAACATGCAACTGTAATATGTGAATTTTCTATTTAGGAGAGAAAATGGGGAATTGATATCCCTGTTGTTTTCATTTCAAACTCCATATCATTTCCGGTGATAGATGCCATGATGCATTTTGGGAGAAATACCAGATGAGAGCCTCGTTTTCGGTGACTGTAGGATGTCACTTTGTCAATATGGCGTTTTATCTCATTTCTACATAACAACCACGTAACTAGGTATGATGCTACGATCATGACAATGATTCTAGATTTATGGGCTCACTAAATTAACATTGACAAAAATAATGATGATATTATTCATTGGTGCAATGTGGTCCTGAGATTAATGGAACAGCTTATTTTCCACCCTCTTCTGTGCTTGTGGTTAGTACCATTTACGACAACAAATTTCCTTCTCTACTCAAGAGTAGTCCATCAGAATGTCTAACATATGAATTTCGGTTTTGTTATTTTAAGATCAGTATTGGAAAGTAATATTCAAACATACCTATCACATGCATAAAACTATGATCGTGATACATAGAATGTTTTTGCTTTTCTTTTAAAGACAGATATTAAATCATTCAAGCAACATTTGAATTGTCATAAAGCATTTATATGCTGCCCTTAATATGTACTTGTATTGCAAATCACCGCTCCGATGGTTTTAGAATAGGTCTCAGCAGGCAAATACTTGTTTAATTTCAGAAACTCATAGATGTATCATTTTGTCCATTTTGATGTGAATAGAATTGCTATGAATTGTGTTAATTAATTCAGAATATCTGGTATTCAGCTTGGGAGAGTCAAACCGGTAGAATATGAGGAAACAAAATTAAAAATAAAAGATATCTCTATGCAAGTTGTTGAAACCTAAACGATTATGACAGCTGTAATTATCTTTATCGCCAAAACATTGCAAATATGTGTTCAGGACAATGATATTTGTGGAGGCCTGTAGCATTGAGTAAGTTGTCCCCTGTCCCATCTTCGCCAGTACCCCCTCTCACACCCAGCCTCCCTCATGTGTACTTAATAGGCGATTTCCTCCAGCTTTACAGGGGGCCTAACCAGCAAATGCTTTTAGTGACTGATGGTGTTAGCTGCTGCGGGAAGGCTGGATCCGCCAGCAGATTATGGGCTTTTACCATAACAAGGTGTGATCAGGTAGCAGGGTGAGGGGTCCTTGTACACATCCCCGTGCCTATAAGCAGGGTTACTCTGGTCAGCAAGACCGAGTGAGTGGTCACTCCATACTGCATAGGGGAGCTGATGCGGGCATATGGAGGTTTAAAGAGTCACTCCACCCTGTAGGAGAGAGTGGTCATATTGACTGTGTGATTGGTCTCTCCACCCTGTAGGAGAGAGTGGTCATATTGACTGTGTGATTGGTCACTCCACTCTTTAGGAGAGAGTGGTCATATTGACTGTGTTATTGGTCACTCCACCCTGTAGGAGAGAGTGGTCATATTGACTGTGTGATTGGTCACTCCACCCTGTATGAGAGAGTGGTCATATTGACTGTGTGATTGGTCTCTCCACCCTGTAGGAGAGAGTGGTTATATTGACTGTGTGATTGGTCTCTCCACCCTGTAGGAGAGAGTGGTCATATTGACTGTGTGATTGGTCTCTCCACCCTGTAGGAGAGAGTGGTCATATTGACTGTGTGATTGGTCACTCCACCCTGTAAGAGAGAGTGGTCATATTGACTGTGTGATTGGTCACTCCACCCTGTAGGAGAGAGTGGTCATATTGACTGTGTGATTGGTCTCTCCACCCTGTAGGAGAGAGTGGTCATATTGACTGTGTGATTGGTCACTCCACTCTTTAGGAGAGAGTGGTCATATTGACTGTGTTATTGGTCACTCCACCCTGTAGGAGAGAGTGGTCATATTGACTGTGTGATTGGTCACTCCACCCTGTAGGAGAGAGTGGTCATATTGACTGTGTGATTGGTCTCTCCACCCTGGAGGAGAGAGTGGTCATATTGACTGTGCGATGGGTCACTCCACCCTGTAGGAGAGAGTGGTCATATTGACTGCGTGATTGGTCACTCC
This sequence comes from Amphiduros pacificus, assembly GCA_949316495.1. Lineage (NCBI taxonomy): Eukaryota > Metazoa > Annelida > Polychaeta > Phyllodocida > Hesionidae > Amphiduros > Amphiduros pacificus. Next base: position 14,091,839 of record OX439010.1, read on the forward strand.
ATCCTGTAGGAGAGAGTGGTCATATTAACTGTGTGATTGGTCACTCCACCCTGTAAGAGAGAGTGGTCATATTGACTGTGTGATTGGTCACTCCACCCTGTAGGAGAGAGTGGTCATATTGACTGTGTGATTGGTCACTCCACCCTGTAAGAGAGAGTGGTCATATTGACTGTGTGATTGGTCTCTCCACCCTGTAGGAGAGAGTGGTCATATTGACTGTGATTGGTCTCTCCACCCTGTAGGAGAGAGTGGTCATATTGACTGTGTGATTGGTCACTCCACCCTGTAGGAGAGAGTGGTCATATTGACTGTGTGATTGGTCACTCCACCCTGTAGGAGAGAGTGGTCATATTGACTGTGTGATTGGTCACTCCACCCTGTAAGAGAGAGTGGTCATATTGACTGTGTGATTGGTCTCTCCACCCTGTACGAGAGAGTGGTCATATTGACTGTGTGATTGGTCTCTCCACCCTGTAGGAGAGAGTGGTCATATTGACTGTGTGATTGGTCACTCCACCCTGTAGGAGAGAGTGGTCATATTGACTGTGTGATTGGTCTCTCCACCCTGTAGGAGAGAGTGGTCATATTGACTGTGTGATTGGTCACTCCACCCTGTAGGAGAGAGTGGGCATATTGACTGTGCGATAGGTCACTCCACCCTGTAGGAGAGAGTGGTCATATTGACTGTGATTGGTCTCTCCACCCTGTAGGAGAGAGTGGTCATATTGACTGTGTGATTGGTCACTCCACCCTGTAGGAGAGAGTGGTCATATTGACTGTGTGATTGGTCTCTCCACCCTGTAGGAGAGAGTGGTCATATTGACTGTGTGATAGGTCACTCCACCCTGTAGGAGAGAGTGGTCATATTGACTGTGCGATAGGTCACTCCACCCTGTAGGAGAGAGTGGTCATATTGACTGTGCGATAGGTCACTCCACCCTGTAGGAGAGAGTGGTCATATTGACTGTGTGATTGGTCACTCCACCCTGTAGGAGAGAGTGGTCATATTGACTGTGTGATTGGTCACTCCACCCTGTAAGAGAGAGTGGTCATATTGACTGTGTGATTGGTCTCTCCACCCTGTACGAGAGAGTGGTCATATTGACTGTGTGATTGGTCTCTCCACCCTGTAGGAGAGAGTGGTCATATTGACTGTGTGATTGGTCACTCCACCCTGTAGGAGAGAGTGGTCATATTGACTGTGTGATTGGTCTCTCCACCCTGTAGGAGAGAGTGGTCATATTGACTGTGATTGGTCACTCCACCCTGTAGGAGAGAGTGGTCATATTGACTGTGTGATTGGTCTCTCCACCCTGTAGGAGAGAGTGGTCATATTGACTGTGCGATAGGTCACTCCACCCTGTAAGAGAGAGTGGGCATATTGACTGTGCGATAGGTCACTCCACCCTGTAGGAGAGAGTGGTCATATTGACTGTGTGATTGGTCTCTTCACCCTGTAGGAGATAGTGGTCATATTGACTGTGTGATTGGTCACTCCACCCTGTAGGAGAGAGTGGTCATATTGACTGTGTGATTGGTCTCTCCACCCTGGAGGAGAGAGTGGTCATATTGACTGTGTGATTGGTCACTCCACCCTGTAGGAGAGAGTGGTCATATTGACTGTGCGATGGGTCACTCCACCCTGTAGGAAAGAGTGGTCATATTGACTGCGTGATTGGTCACTCCATCCTGTAGGAGAGAGTGGTCATATTGACTGTATGATTGGTCACTTCATCCTGTAGGAGAGAGTGGGCATATTGACTGTGCGATAGGTCACTCCACCCTGTAGGAGAGAGTGGTCATATTGACTGTGTGATTGGTCTCTTCACCCTGTAGGAAAGAGTGGTCATATTGACTGCGTGATTGGTCACTCCATCCTGTAGGAGAGAGTGGTCATATTGACTGCGTGATTGGTCACTCCATCCTGTAGGAGAGAGTGGGCATATTGACTGTGCGATAGGTCACTCCACCCTGTAGGAGAGAGTGGTCATATTGACTGTGTGATTGGTCTCTTCACCCTGTAGGAGATAGTGGTCATATTGACTGTGTGATTGGTCACTCCACCCTGTAGGAGAGAGTGGTCATATTGACTGTGGGATTGGTCTCTCCACCCTGGAGGAGAGAGTGGTCATATTGACTGTGTGATTGGTCACTCCACCCTGTAGGAGAGAGTGGTTATATTGACTGTGTGATTGGTCTCTCCACCCTGTAGGAGAGAGTGGTCATATTGACTGTGCGATGGGTCACTCCACCCTGTAGGAAAGAGTGGTCATATTGACTGCGTGATTGGTCACTCCATCCTGTAGGAGAGAGTGGTCATATTGACTGTATGATTGGTCACTCCACCCTGTAGGAGAGAGAGGGCATATTGACTGTGTGATTGGTCTCTCCACCCTGTAGGAGAGAGTGGTCATATTGACTGTGTGATTGGTCACTCCACCCTGTAGGAGAGAGTGGGCATATTGACTGTGTGATTGGTCTCTCCACCCTGTAGGAGAGAGTGGTCATATTGCCTGTGTGATTGGTCACTCCACTCTGTAGGAGAGAGTGGTCATATTGACTGTGTGATTGGTCACTACACCTTGTAAGTGAGGGTTGTTTCGGTCGTATTGAGACTTTGAATGGTGATAGAGTCGTCTAATGGAATGTTTGAATCGTCACTCCCTTCCACGGTTGATTGGTCACTGTGACGGTTGATTGGTCACTCGACCCTGTAGGATAGAGTGGTCATATAGAGTGGTCTCATAGAGAAGGTTGCTGTGGTCATATGGGCTGATTGGGTGGAGACTCCAAGATGTAAAAATTTGAAGTGTGGTCATACAAAGTGTTTGAGTGGTCACTGTAAGAAGGGGCTACACCGGTCATTAGGGCAGTGAGGGGTCTTTTGTTCAGGTCCTTTGTTAAGATCAATTTAAACGTCCTCCTTAAAGTAAAGTATTCATTAACAGGTCGACGTTTTTACAGAATAGCAATCAAAGCAAGAGTGTGCTTTATTCCAGCAAAACATGAATTGTGATTTGTGGCAGGAAGCATTCCATCAGAAACGCACATCTGCAGGTCAGTGTATCCCTCCGCCATGTCATATCCCACAATGCATCAACGGAAGTGCCTACGCCGGGTGTGATGTGGCTTCCTGTAGGCACACAGCTATGCAATGCTGGATAACACCTCCTGATGAATGCAATCTAAGCTAGATTCCCTCACAGAATAGGGGCTGCCTCGTGCCCGGATCAAAATTAATTACTTCACATTATGTTCTATCAAATTCACATCTCACTTTGTCGCTTTCAATTCTTTTTACTGTGTTTATATATTTGGCAAATTGTTTAATTCCATGACGATTTCAGAGATTTTCTAACATTATGTTTTGGTAATATGGAAATAATTATAACATGCGATGTGACAATACAACCATGAATCAGCCCTCCATACTTGATATTTAAAATATCAATACCGTCCACGTCTTTTTCGTTAAAGATTGATCTCTCATGTAAATCAACCTGAGTACAAATGTACCAGTTATAATATTAAGCAAGTTTAACAGTTTATATATTCAGCAAATTTAGCAGTTTATATATTCAGCACATTTAGCAGTTTATATATTCATCACATTTAGTAATTTATATATTCAGCAAATTTAGCCATTTATGTGTTCAGCAAATTTAGCAATTTATATATTCAGCAAATTTAGCAATTTATATTTTTCCTTTACGTATATTTAGCCCGTGCTAGCAAGTAATGAGAACCTTCAGTAAAGAGAAGTACCACCTCCCAAATAAACATATATTGTATACGCTACTTTGTCACATTCATATCCGTAAATATTCGCAGAAAATCATACGTCTTTCCCAATTTATATATAGTCATCTCTGGCATTTTATAAGTCTTTATGTTAATGACACTTTAAATTTTACATTAACAGCAATTATATTCCATTTGCCTTGACAAAACATCTAGTTATTTCTTTCAAATGGTTATAATTCGGTTATGTTGAACGATTTATTCAGATGATAAGGATAAATGCGACCAGTTCTTCTTAAATATAGAAAAAAAAATTAAACGTATACATGCACAACAATAACAATAACAATATAAATAAGATCATAATAAATTATAACACTGAATATTGTCTACACCACAGATAGAATCAATATAAATAAAATGTAAGTGATATAATTATAAATGAATTGAAATAATCACTCTATTCTATACTTTCAGGTCTATAGTTTACAAATTCTTATGGCTCTTTCTTCCCGGTTGCATGGCATATTATTCTTATCTCCAATATATGTGCCAATAAATGAAAAAAGAGTTTGTGACAGCTTTTCATTATTGAAATATTCGGTTTAATATGACCGAATACATGGCATCTTTATTCACCTATACCTGATGCAGAGAGACTCAACATCCGATCTGAAAAAAGATGTCCTCACGATATTCAAAGCTCTAAATAGTTTTAATAGTTTTAATATAAAAAACTTCATCGTATCAATGGCCAAGACAGCGACTGTGATGTCCCCTTTGACCTCCATAGGTCTCCATATGTCCCTGATTATTCCAAGCTTAAACTGCAATAAACATAATCGGGTTTATTAACAGTCTATTAGAGTAGCAATTAAATTGGTTATAAATTAGTTTTCTCATTGGCAACTTATGACATTTTATGGTACTAACCGATGAGCAGGCTTGGTCACGCAAATTTAAATCAGATTGTTACTTCTGATTGGTTGACAACTGTAACCGACAAGACTACGTTTTGTAGAGAAATGTTTATTTTAATCAATTTAATCACGCTCCAATCGTATTTGTTCTTACAGCACGCCATATTAGTGTATAATGCCCTGGACGATTTATTTTTGATTTGTACTTTGTAAAAGTTAGATGTCAAAATGTTTCATCATTCCGCTTTACTTACCACCAGGTCACAATGAGACAGCTCTTATCCCTTCCTTACCACCAGGTCACCATGAGACAACTCTTATCCCTACCTTACCACCAGGTCACAATGAGACAACTCTTATCCCTTCCTCACCACAAGGTCACAATGAGGCAACTCTTATCCCTACCTTACCACCAGGTCACCATGAGGCAACTCTTATCCCTTCCTTACCACCAGGTCACAATGAGACAACTCTTATCCCTTCCTTACCACCAGGTCACCATGAGACAGCTGTTATCCCTACCTTACCACCAGGTCACAATGAGACAACTCTTATCCCCTCCTCACCACCAGGTCACCATCAAGCAACTCCTATCCCCTCCTTACCACCAGGTCACCATGAGACAGCTCTTATCCCTTTCTTACTACCAGGTCACCATGAGACAGCTCTTATCCCTACCTTACCACCAGGTCACAATGAGACAACTCTAATCCTTTCCTTACCACCAGGTCACAATGAGACAACTCTTATCCCTTCCTTACCACCAGGTCACCATGAGGCAACTCCTATCCCCTCCTTACCACCAGGTCACCATGAGGCAACTCCTATTCCCTCCTTACCACCAGGTCACCATGAGACAGCTCTTATCCCTACCTTACCACCAGGTCACCATGAGACAGCTCTTATCCCTTCCTTACCACCAGGTCACCATGAGACAGCTGTTATCCCTACCTTACCACCAGGTCACAATGAGACAACTCTTATCCCCTCCTCACCACCAGGTCACCATCAAGCAACTCCTATCCCCTCCTTACCACCAGGTCACCATGAGACAGCTCTTATCCCTTTCTTACTACCAGGTCACCATGAGACAGCTCTTATCCCTACCTTACCACCAGGTCACAATGAGACAACTCTAATCCTTTCCTTACCACCAGGTCACAATGAGACAACTCTTATCCCTTCCTTACCACCAGGTCACCATGAGGCAACTCCTATCCCCTCCTTACCACCAGGTCACCATGAGGCAACTCCTATTCCCTCCTTACCACCAGGTCACCATGAGACAGCTCTTATCCCTACCTTACCACCAGGTCACCATGAGACAGCTCTTATCCCTTCCTTACCACCAGGTCACAATGAGACAACTCTTATACCTTCCTTACCACCAGGTCACCATGAAGCAACACCTATCTCTTCCTTACCACCAGGTCACCATGAGGCAACTCCTATCCCCTCCTTACCACCAGGTCACCATGAGGCAACTCCTATCCCCTCCTTACCACCAGGTCACCATGAGACAGCTCTTATCCCTTTCTTACTACCAGGGCACCATGAGACAGCTCTTATCCCTACCTTACCACCAGGTCACCATGAGGCAACTCTTATCCCTTCCTTACCACCAGGTTACAATGAGACAACTCTTATCCCTTCCTTATCACCAGGTCACAATGAGGCAACTCTTATCCCTTCCTTACCATCAGGTCACCATGAGGCAACTCTTATCCCTTCCTTACCACCAGGTCACAATGAGGTAACTCTTATCTCTTCCTTACCACCAGGTCACCATGAAGCAACTCTTACCCCTTCCTTACCACCAGGTCACAATGAGGTAACTCTTATCTCTTCCTTACCACCAGGTCACCATGAGGCAACTCTTATCCTTACCTTACCACGAGGTCACCACGAGGCAACTCCTATCCCTTCCTTACTACCAGGTCACCATGAGGCAACTCTTATCCCTTCCTTACCACCAGGTCACCATGAGGCAACTTTTATCCCTTCCTTACCATCAGGTCACCATGAGGCAACTTTTATCCCTTCCTTACCATCAGGTCACCATGAGGCAACTTTTATCCCTTCCTTACCACCAGGTCACAATATTACCAGTGACCTTGAAGTGACCTTTGAATGTTTTTGATAATGAAACTCCTATTTCCATGGATTCTATTATAAATTTCAATATTCAATGATCTGCATCTTTCAAAAACGAGCTAATTGAGTCTTTATTCATCAAATTCCGTTCAAGATTAACAATATTAGAGCAATTTTTAATTTTTGACTGCAAGGGAAATTAGAGGAAAAATTCAAATGCTGAGCTAATTTGAAAAATTGAAACTATGTCTATGATAACTTATTGGTGGTTAATCAGAGAAAGTACAAATTACACTGCATAGAAAGTCCATCAATTTTGAGATTTATTAACAAGCAAATCTTTATATATTCTATGTTTTTTTTTCTTCAATAAGAGCAAGGTGATGAAATTATTTCTTGAATATGTACATTAATTAGATATGTATTCCATTGTTGGCACCATTTATGATGGGTGAAGGTGACACCATGTGCCCACTGCCATGTGCCCACTAGGAAGTTTTGAACTATCAATTTCATGTTTAATGTCTCCCATTTCTAGTGCTGCTTGCCCCATCTTAACACCAAGTGACAAGGAACACTTTTCCACCAGTTGACCATGATACCTTTCCTTATCGGTAATTCAAAATAAAACAGCCTCTTCCCCTTACCTTACCACTAGATCACATTGAATGTGCCCTACAACAAGAAACCATGAGGTAATTCCCCAATGAGGTAATTCCCCCTCCCCTCCCCCCCCAGAACCTTCCCATTCGGTCATCAAGAAGCAGCTTCTCCCCCTTCCTTACCCCCAGTTGGCCATGAAGCAATCATGGCCTATGGTATCAGAGAAGGCAATGTAATCCACGTCTGAGGTGTTACTGCACAAAGCAAATACTGCTTGATTATAGCTTTCAGCAGGATTTACCATGTGTTCTCGTATTGATCTGCGTGGATTCTCACCAGAAAGAAGCCATGTAGACACAACCTCAAGGCCACATAATGCTCAAATGCCCAGTGAAGAAAAAAAACCATTTACAAACCGGTTCTTGAAAGAGTCTTAATTAAGGACTTTTTCCTATTTTATGAAATTGTGAATTAAACAATTTGTCGGCCGGTTATTACCAACGTTCTTGATCATGAACCGATATTGATGAAAACAAAAATGCGAGTGCAAGACTAGAAGACTAGTGGATCCTATTGATTTCCGTAAGTTTCCCAGAGAACAGTCAATACGTGAAAAACACAGACGCTTCATATCAAGAAAGCATTAATTATGTATTTTTGTTCTATCAGCAGAGTTATAAAGATTAATATTTTAGAAATAAAATATATTTATTTTGTCAAAAATAATAGCTGAGAATCTTCTGAATATTGTATCTTATTTATAATGGTTGACCTCATTAGTCCAAATGTCATTCAAAATCTGAGAAACTGATCAATACTGGCTTGGTTGTTTCATGGCGATCTTGTGGTATGTGAAAGGGCGTAGGGCTGCTTTTTGGTGACCTGGAGGTATAAGAAGGATGTAGAGTTGTTTCATGGTGACCTGGTGGTAAGGAAGGGTGTGGAACTGCTCCATCTTCACATGGTTTGGGATCTTCACAAGTCTGGTTGCATAACGCTGGCACAGGCAGATGTCTGGGGTTTACCTGAACTTAAGCCTGAATTAAGTGATCATGTATTAAATTTGGTTCAGATTTCCTTTGATCTTTCAATAGAATATAACACTACACATCAGAGCCGCTGTAATTGGTTATGACGCATTTTATAAGACAACTGTTATAACAATTAGACTGGGAAATAGCAAATTTGTATGTTACAAATGATATTTTCATCATAACAATTGACCTGGTGCAATTAACACATTTCATCAGAGATTCCTATCTATGTATGGTCATACTCTTGGCTGACTTTAAAACAGAGATGTCCAGTGTTAGCAAAGATGCAAACGGAGTTCCTATCTTTCTTTAACACAAACATCATAAACAAAGTGACTTTTTTGTTAAAGGATGTTTTCTATAGTCTAGTGCAATCTGGAATACAATAGACATATTAGTGCAATCCTGAATACAGCGGACATATTAGTGCAATCCTGAATACAATAGACATATTAGTGCAATCCTGAATACAATAGACATATTAGTGCAATCCTGAATACAATAGACATATTAGTGCAATCCTGAATACAATAGACATATTAGTGCAATCCTAAATACAATAGACATATTAGTGCAATCCTGAATACAATAGACATATTAGTGCAATCCTGAATACAATAGACATATTAGTGCAATCCTGAATACAGCAGACATATAAGTGCAATCCTGAATATAATAGACATATTAGTGCAATCCTGAATACAATAGACATATTAGTGCAATCCTGAATACAATAGACATATTAGTTAAATCCTGAATACAATAGACATATTAGTGCAATCCTGAATACAATAAACATATTAGTGCAATCCTGAATACAATAGACATATAAGTGCAATCCTGAATACAATAGACATATTAGTGCAATATAATGGACATATATTTACTATTCTATATGATCTGCAGCAAGGTTGAAACATAGAGCTCATTGATATAAAAGGTAAAATGTATGGTATAAAACGTTAAAATCTAGAGCTGTATGGTATAAAAGGTTAAAACCTAGGGTTATATCGTATAAAACAGGTAAAAACCTAGGGCTGTATGGTATAAAAGGTTAAAATCGAGAGATGTATGGTATAAAAGGTTAAAATCTAGAGTTGTATGGTATAAAATATTAAAACCTAGGACTGTGTGGTATAAAAGATCCAGAGATGTATGGTATAAAAAGGTTAAAACCTAGGGTTATATCGTATAAAACAGGTTAAAACCTAGAGCTGTATGGTATAAAAGGTTAAAACATAGAGCTATACGGTATAAAAAGGTTAAAGTTTAGAGCTGTATGGTATAAAAAGGGCAAAAACAAATTGTTCCAAAATCAATATAGCTAACAGCATTAGACTCTCCAGGTTCTTGATTTCATTCTTGAGACTCGTCATGACACAGGATTGAGGGGAGCCTCTTTTTCAAATTACCAATTAACATTTCCCCATATTGCGACCCGAAATTGATTGCAGTATAATTCTGATTTGCAAAATTTGGATATGTGTGAAAAACTTGTTATGTCCAACTTGAACAAATTGAAAGTGAAGCATTATTAGGAAAGGAGGAAATGTAAAAGACATTTCTGTGGTAGATATACCTTTGCACAATGCCTATTTTGGTGGACTTCTTACATGTGTTAACATGACTGTCCCTCAATGGAATCCTCGCTGATAGATAAATACAGCATTGAAGAGAACATGTTCCCTTAAATATATTAGTCTAAAACTAATGTTATATAAGAAAGGGGGAAATAAAGATGAATCCTTCTTTAAAAAAATGTAGTTTCATGCTTTTAATATCATTTAACAAACATATATCTTCTGCATAGCAGATAAGCAACTAGACTAGGTCTTTTAAGTCCCACTGAAGTATTCTTCATGGAGTTTATTTCTCTATAAAACTAGTTATCACCCTATCGACGGAGCAGCACTGTATGAGATGTGCCCCTGGTGGCGAGTTTATGCAGACTTGTGTTCCTATATACTTACCTGTTCCCGCTCAATATGCCCTCAGATAGTAGACTGGGTATTTCACTATCCCTGCAGTTTGTTGGCAGCAATCATGCTGCTGGCGCTCACACCAAAACTCAATTAACTTGCTGTAATTTTGCCCCATACAGTGTGAAAGAGAAAATGAAGGCCGATAATTATATTTGGGAGAAGAAAAGTGGAGTTAATTTTAGCCTGGCAAAATTGATTAAAATCAACCCAAGGAGCACACTTTAGTATTGTTTTGGTCCAAACCGTCTGTTAATTGATAACATAAATGAGAAAATGCCGAATAAAACCGATTATTACAAGCCATTATTGACTGATTAAGAAATTAAAGCTTGATTCAAAATACTTCAAACGAGGCACCCAAAGAAGATTGAAATTGAAGGATTTCATTTCATTTCTTCAATTAAATAATTAAAAGGGCAAGGATGTGGTTACCACGGCGTGGAGGTGTACGTTCATGAGGGCAAAGAAGTCACCCATTGATGACGACATGCTTTCATAATTTTAACAAAATAAAATGAACATTCTAGTTTTTACAATAAATCTATTTTTATCAGGTGTATTATTCATTTACAAACACAAGCAAAAGGTTGTTGTCATCTAGTGATAATGAGAAATATTGAAGACAATAATCACATATTGTTTGGCCAAAGGGTAACATTATGTTTACTGAGCATCATAACTTGTTTTCAACTTTGGTGTGCATTGTGACTCACTAAGCAGCTGAGTTTGACACCTGTGAGTATGAAATGTCACCAACCTTCACATAGATATATGACTCATGATGTAAAGCGTTTCGTAAAGTTTAACTCAAATGGTAAATTAGAACAGGAAAGATTTTCACATTGGTTTAATTGATATCGCCTGGAACATCCAGTATGTGCCTGCCGGATCCGAACACGACTTGGTGGTGACAACACAGTATATTTAGCCGAGGTATGTGACTGGCCAATTGAGCTGGGAAGGACAAGTATCGCCACACCAACGAGATAAGGGGACACGAGACCAGCAGGCAACCACTCCAATTCTCCACTATGGGCAATTTGTTGTCAGGGAAATCGGAGACAATTGGGGAAGTGAGAACAATGAAAAGCCATATAAACACGTTAGGGTGTGGGTGTCTGCATAGGGAGCAAAGGGAGTCTGCAGTCAGCTAATTGTGGTCAAAATAAAAGTTTAAGCCTTCTTATATTTGTACTTCCATCTCGTCCTCACAACATAAAAAAGGTTCATAAGGGATGGAAACGGTCATAACTCATTTATGAAAGATCGAGAAAAGGATTTGTGTGCACATATCAGTTTGTGTGCACAAATCAGACTAGTTTTAGCGCCATATTTTATTTCCTGTAAGTTATACAAAACAATATTTTAAATAATAAAAATCTACAAATTTTAGAATATATGATTTTATTTATTTCATATGACATATTTTTGTTGATACTTTTGAATGAAAATTCTAATGTTTGAATGTAAATAACATCGTTTTAACAACACAATATTTATTTTCAAGAAATCGTGTTGTTGTAGAGTAAAGAATATAATATGCTACACTAGTGATACTTATATGCTACACTCGTGATACTTATTAGCTACACTAGTGATACTTATATGCTACACTAGTGATACTTATATGCTACACTAGTGATACTTATATTCTACACTAGTGATATTTATATGCTACACTAGTGATACTTATATTTTATTCTATGATACTTACATGCTACACTAGTGATACTTATATGCTACACTAGTGATACTTATATGCTACACTAGTGATACTTATTAGCTACACTAGTGATACTTATATCCTACACTAGTGATACTTGTATGCTACACTAGTGATACTTATATGCTACACTAGTGATACTTATATGCTACACTAGTGATACTTGTATGCTACACTAGTGATACTTATATGCTACACTAGTGATACGTATATGCTACACTAGTGATACTTGTATGCTACACTAGTGATACTTGTATGCTACACTAGTGATACTTATATGCTACACTAGTGAGAGAGGGATGCGGTTCACCAGGTTGACGTTATAATAGTACTTCCTTCATGTTTCTCTTCACAACCATTCCCTCAAACAGAGCATGACATCTTATTAAACGTTCATTATGTATTTCTACTTTTATTTGACATTTTTACTTCCTTATTCCTTTCTTCGTCTTCGAGATTCTGCTTTGGGGAAAGTACAGGTTCTATTTTTGGTTTCAAATATTATTTTACATTTGTACTTCCTGTATTAGATTTAGCATTTATATTTTGTATTTCTTTCAGGTTAGTTCTATTCATGAGCTTTAGTAATTCAATGACAGGCGACAGGATAAAAGTAGCAAACTTAAGATTACAATATTGAAATGTCTCTTACAAGTGATAAACTGATATTTCAACAAGCAAATGCCTAATGGGTGTATTGATACAGTAAGGAACAATGGGATATAGCAGTGTTAAGACTGGACTTATTATAACAAATAAGGAAAAATGGATACATCAGTGTTAAGACTGGATATATATTAATTCAAATAAGGAGCAATGGAATTGGCTGTCATAAGACATAAGACAGATACCACAAGATATATCACAACATAAGATCAACTATAGCAATATAATTTAACTGAAATATATTTACAGAAAATGGTGATGCAGAGCAGGCAGGATTGTTGTCACATTTGGTATGGAATATTCTGCCGAAATCATATTGCTTTATTAACATAGCAGAATAGTTTGACAGCACGGCTTTGGCAGAGTGACATCAAATGACATCAAGTGACATCAAATGGCATCAGTTGACATCAAATGGCATTAAATGACTTCACGTGACATCACATGACATCAAGTGACGTCAAGTGACGTCAAGTGACACCAAGTGGCATCAATTAACATCAAATGATATCAGGTGACATTAAATGACATCAAATGGCATCAGGTGACATCAAATGGCATCAGCTGACATCAAGTGACATCAGATGGCATCAGATGGCATCAGGTGACATCACATGACATCAAGGATCAATATAAGGAGAATCTGCTACAGCCTATGATATCTTGCAGCCAATCACCTCATGCTAAATGATATTTTGTTTGGAAATGAGTTAACCTCTTTCTTTTCATAGTCCATGGTAACAGCAAAAATGGATATCAGCTACACAATTGTACTTGTCTTTACCTGCAAGATAATTATGTGCTATGGTTCCTATGGCCTGTACTCCAACCTAGAGAGTGTCAACCCAAGCATGGATTATGAACGTTTACTGGACCCAGTACACTGCATAGCATCACCATTGACTGCCACAATGTCTCATGTTGTGTGTAGTATGGGTGCCACAGACGAGGAAGCCCGCAGAGCAGTACATCTCTCACTGTGCAGACCCACTCATGTCAGACAGATTAAAATCAACTGCTACTTTGGCAAGTACACAACTGACCCACATGAACAGTATACTAAGCCATATTATGAGTTTACAGAGAAGGCAGAATCCAATTGCTGGTGCGGCATGGTGAGTCATGACGTTTCTGCAAAAACGTTTGGAATTGTGACACATATTACTGAAGAACACTGCCATTTTGATCTGGATAATCCTGTAATCTCCTCCATGACGAATCTTTTTTCTCTGCAACTCTATGGAATCAATATATCCGGAACCAACTTCCACAACTTAGATCAAATCATGGAACTTGTTCTTTGCAAGTTTTATGCTGATAACTCTACCTTATTATGGGATGTAATTGCCATGGAAACTGTTAGAGTTCTCAGTATAAGAAATGACAAATATGCTGATGACGTTGAGAATTTTGTTAAACCGTTAACAGCGTTTGAGTCAATCAGAATATCACAATTTGAAATCACAGGTTCAGATCTTCGCATCATACCAGATCATTTTTTCACTTATATGAATGTGACCTTCTCTTTGAGTTTAGCATATAATGTCTTAACAGAGTTATCTGGTATGGTATTCCAAGGTCTTGTGTCACTCAGAATCTTGGACTTGTCATTTAACAGGATAAATGATATACACCCGGACGCTTTCAAACATTTGAGAAATGTCAATGAAATATATTTGCAAGGTAATGACATAAAACATTTAGACAAAAATGCGTTTATTAATCTGAGCAGCAATTTACCGAAACTGAAGCTCAGCAATGTAACGGTAGGTCCTGAAGATGTTGATATATATAATAATATATTCCGCAAAATTGCAGGATATGATGTCATAACCTGGGTAATACTCAACAATATCAAGAATGCTGACAATGATATCAGTTTCTTTGATTATTTTTCTATAAGTGCTTACTTGGTAACCTCATCTTATGAACCAAGAGTTATAGTTGATCTGAGAAAAAACCCATTACAGCACCAAGAACATTGCTGTTTTAACATAAAATCTAAAATTGTGGCAAGATTCATGGAGGATAACATCTGTTTTTGTCCAGTGGGCGATAATATGACCGATTCTATAAATAGCAACAAAATCACGTGTGCCAAGAATGAAAAACAATCGAGAGAATACAACATTTTGGATGAACGGTCTAGAAATATAAATAATCTCTCAATTTTAAAAAATGAGTCTGACGTCACACATTGTGACATGTGTCTCATCTTATTATCGCACAATTCCATTAAAATCATTCCAGAGTCTACAGAATGGTGGCCCACGTTAAGGGCAAATGTATCCAGCAAACCATCTGTCAGAATTTATACATTCTACCTGGATTACAATCTAATATCAACCGTCTCTGACAAAGCATGGCGCAACTTAAATATGCACATATCGTACCTTTTTCTGAACAACAATAGATTGACACATATCGATCATTCAACATTCCAAGAACTGTCAACTCTCCAGATTGATCTTAGTAATAATAATATACACGTTATTTCAATGGATTTGATCTACAGAAGTGGTTTGGTGCGATTCGTGTGTACGAATTGCTCAATTGCCGAATTGACCGTGCCATCAACTCCAAAGTTCAATCATAAAATTAAAATTAATTCCTTTTCACTTACACATAATGAATTGACACACCTTTCTCCAGGTATTTTTGAAAATTTGTCTGATATCATAAATGTATATCTATTTAACAATCTTATCTACATAATTGAAAAACACACATTTGCAGCATTGACCTATATGAAACGTTTAGAACTTCAAAATAACAGGTTAGATCTGGACTTTAGATCTGAATATCTGAATCAAAATATAAAATTGACCACTCTAAATATCTCATCTAACTATATATCATTCATCGGAAATCTCTTTAATCAAAGGTCGATGAGAAATACCGAAATAATTGATCTTTCGAATAACTTTATTTCCAATCTCACTTTTCTGGAGTTTATAGAGGGCGCTGCTACAAAGACACTGACATTAAAGAACAATTCAATATATTACATTGGACAAGACACATATTTATACCTTCCACATTTGGAATATCTGGATCTGACTGACAATAAAATTCACTATTTTCACATGTTTTTTATGACACCTTTAAATATTATAGTAAATCTCCAGAGTAACCCTCTCCAATGCTCTTGCGAATTGAGATGGCTAAGAGAGTCTGCTCAACTGAGGAACTGGTATGATATAGACAGTTGTACCAACCTGGTGACTCAACATTCCACACCATTCTATTTGACACCACTGCTTGACTTTGTCTGTGAGACACCTTGTGAGGACACTGTTTGCGCATGTCACGGGCCCAACACAACATCACGTGACAATAACATAGCATACGTGACTCACGCTTCGTGTGGCTCCAAACACCTCAAATCGGTACCATCACAGCTTCCTCGCACGCTCATTCACTTAAATCTAACGCATAATAGACTATACCACATAGGTGACGCAGATTTTCTCATGATGTTCAGTTTAAGAGAGTTGTTTTTGTCATGGAATGAAATTATACAGATTTCAGCGGAAAGTTTCACACACTTGGAAGACCTCTCGTTGTTGGCATTGGACCACAACAGGTTGCAATCAGTCACGTTCAATTTATTCAAGTCTCTCATCAACTTAAGAACCCTTCTTTTAAATAGCAATCATATCAGGACCATTGACATTACAATTTCACATGTAAATATGCTAAAGAACATACGATCTTTACATTTGAGTGACAATAATATCAATTACCTAGGGGAGAATTCCTGCACTGGACTGCTCAGGTTTGAGGGATCGGCTCAGGTCTATCTCCGTCACAACCCTTGGGACTGTCAAACTTGCTCAGCGATTCCCTTCAGAATGTGTATCACTGGAAACTTAAACTTATATAAAGAAAGGACAGATGTGGAGAGGTGGCAGTGTGAACATGATAAAGTTTTTTCAAGTTATTTGCATGTACCTCTTGAGCAGTATAAATGCATTATGAGTGGATCTGATGTACATGTTGAAATCTTGAGATTCACCATTCAGCATATCACCATTGTTCTCGTCGCTGATCTGCTTGCCGTTATCAGCTTTATTATCTTTATCCTGTACAAGATATGTCCAGACTATTTCCAAGCAGTTTTTTATCATATTAAGCTTGTCCTCCACAGAGACGGAGCCAAGAATCGCGCTAATCACTTTGACGCGTTTATAATCTATGAATCACGTGACCGCATAAGACGCTGGGTCAGAGACGTATTACTGCGCACATTGGAACGAGACTATGGCTACAGTATTTGTATTGAAGAACGAGATTTCCTGGCAGGGTGTTGGCACACCGAACAGATCTTGGATATTATAATGAGGTCCAAGAGAACTATCATTGTGATATCACAGCACATTATGGACGGAGCTGACAACGCCACAAATCGCCAAGCGCTCGACATTGCATGCAGGATTAGAAGCAAAAGACAAGATCATAAACTTATTTATATCTTGTTCAACGATAACATTGACAAACGCTATTTTTCTAAGGAATATAAACATCTGTATGCAGTATGCAGACTAGGTCTCTATTTGGATAGAAATAAAAAATGGTTTTGGAAAAAGCTACTTTCAAGAATGCCAAAGTTATGACAAGTTATCTATGAAATTCAACAAGTTCACTGTCAGTGTGAAAAGAGCTCCAACAGCGTCCACTCAATGTGGGTGAATTCAGATCATAATATTATCAAGTGCTCATTTAGCTTTGAGAATGACCTCGTGACTAAGTAAAGCATTAAATTTCGAAAATTGAAAAATATTGATATCAGCGATTTTAGCATGGATATCAGAAATGAAGAAAATTTTAATTCTGACCTTAGTCTTGAAGATATGATAGAACTTTATCAGAATACTACTGAAGTTCTCAATAAACATGTTCCTGTTATTAATAGGAACATTAAAATGAGAAATCCATGCCATGGGATGGAGAAGAACAGCAGGCGGAAAAAAGATTAAAAAGAAAATTGGAAAGGAAAGTGAAAAAAATCAAAGTTGCAGATTGATATTGATATTAACAAGACTCAGAATAATAAATATAATAAAATGGTCAATATGGCAAGAGGTAAATATTTTGGTGATATTATACAGGAAAATTCTAATGACCCTAAAAAATTATATAAAGTCATTAATAATTTGCAACATAGGAATGAGGAAAACCCTTTCCCAAATGCAAATGATTTTTTGGATGATTTCAATAATTTTATTATTGAAAAAAATGATAAAATTATACATAATTTTGATTGTAAAGTTTCAAATTCTCTTATAAATCTGCCTAATCCTGTTGATGACTGTCTAATACCAAAATGTAGCATAAGTAAAAAGTGGCAGAAATTGGCTTAGAATTAACTAAGAAAAATGTTCTAATCCTAAGTACATATATCTCAAAGTTGATAGAGAGAGCAGTAGCTGATCAGTTGATTTCGCATCTGGATCTTAGTGGACTAAGAGATACTTTTCAGTCAGCTTATAAACTTTTTCATAGCACTGAGACTGCACTGCTTAGGGCCCAAAATTATATTTTAATGAATCTTGATAATGGCTGTGTGATCCAAATGATCATACTGGACTTATCAGCGACTTTTGATACTATTGATCATATTATTCTTCTAGAGAGATTGGTAAACAGATGTGGTATCGAAAGAAATGTTCTAGAGTGGTTTAGGTCATATCTAGTTAATGGAGAACAATGTGTAACAATTAATGGAAAATTTTCAAAAATGTTGAAACTAAAATATGGCGTTCCACAGGGTTCGGTTATGGGATCTATATTGTTCACCATTTATATGTCTCCCATTGCCGATATAATGGAAAAGTTTGGTCTTAGTTATCATGTTTATGCTGATGACACACAACTGTACATGTCTTTTATCCCTAATGACTCTAGTGAAATTAAATTTAACTATGTAATAAATGAAGAATGTATTGACTATATTTGAGGTTTCCTGAGTGAGAATAAGATGAGATAAGGGAAAACTGAACTTCTGATAGTATCAAAAGCAAGAAATTGTTCTAAAACCTGAGTGAATAGGAGATATTAATGTGCAAAAATTACATTAACTCTAGGACCTAGGAGTTGTCTTTGATGAAAAATGACCTTAAGAGATCAAATTGGACAAATCTGCAAAAAAGGGTACTTTCATCTTAAAAATGTATCCTCTATTAGAAATGGCTTGAATGAAACATCTGCTAATATGTTAATGCATGCTTTTATTACCTATCATCATCATCATTATTATATAGTTAAATTATCAATAGATACTTGCTACTTTATGAGTTTGTGATCATTTATATTCTGTGAGTTTATGATTAATACCCCAATCATATTTGCGCCGATTTCAGTAAAGGTGACTTGGCAATGTTTTACCTTGGAGTAATAATTACTCCAAGGTTTTACCAATCCTAGTACACAGCTGGCTCCCTTCATTGTGCCGCGGGCATATCTCAAGATCATTTTGCGATGCCGGACAAATCATATGGTGAAAATAGGATTTAAAAAAATCATTTTAGATTTTATTAAGATTTTATTGTTCCCAGGCCATTGTCAGATAGCTGTGCGATATCCCAGCTATAGCAATAATCCAAGGGGCTCTCTACCATATCCTACAGACGTGTGGTGTCCGTGTTTAATGTGACTAAACTGACGGCATATTTCAATTGTCATTTAGGAACTCCCCGGTGCCTGGGACTATGGGTAGATTCTTACTTCCTGGTCGCCGCCCAGCGCCCGGCACAAATGTGACTGGGGTATAGCCTGTGTGCTTTTGGGGAGCGACATCTTATTTAGATGGGATATTTCGATAAAAGATAATAGAACATATATAAAACAAATTGTCAAAAAAATGTTGTTCCCGTTGTGTGGTTTGATGCCATGGTATCTGGGTTGTGCCATGGTATCTGGGTTATATGGGGTGTGGTTTGATGCCATGGTATCTGGGTTATACGGGGTGTTGTTTGATGCCATGGTATCTTGGCTCTATGGGGTGTGGTTTGATGCCATGGTATCTTGGCTCTATGGGGTGTGGTTTGATGCCATGGTATCTGGGTTATATGGGGTGTGGTTTGATGCCATGGTATCTGGGTTATATGGGGTGTGGTTTGATGCCATGGTATCTGGGTTATATGGGGTTCCTGATTTGGCTCAATTCTACAAGTTTGTACATTATAAAATATCTATACAAATGTGTACAGGCCTTCTGTAACGTTGTCAGGTGTAATGGGAATGTTTAACGATGTCCTATTTCATGAACTGGGAATTTAAAAAAAATATTTCCTTGTATTTTTTCCCCGGCATGGATTTATTTTCGGTTGTGAAATAAAGATATTTTCTCAAATAAGACATGAACTGTCCAAAGTTGCTTCACCAATTATTATTAGTATCAGTCAACTACTAATGGCTCTGTGCTACTCAAAGGATTCTTGACTATTTTGAACACGTTTTCCATCAATTCTTTTTTAAATATTTATTTGGTATGGCAGATTTTTGCTGGCATTAAAGATAAAATCTAAGAACTAAAAGCTATTTCAACACCTATCAAATGTATTGTTAGAAATCCGAGCACTTAATCAAATTACAATCCCTTTCTGCTCTCAACTTTCAGCAAATGAAGAATATGACAATTCCTGTATAAAAGGCAACGATATTTGTAAATAACAGAAAGAAAAAAATGTAAAAAAAAAATCAAAAATACTTACAGCAGGAGAGTTTTATGCTCAGGTCTCCTGGAGGTTTTTGCAAGCTGAAGCTGTCATATCTTAGGGGCATATAACAATCAGCTTACGTGACATTGTCATGACGCGCCTCACAGCTCTGACAGGATATTTGATTCTTTACCATTTTATTGGTTTTTAAAGTTCTGTGCATGTTCCAGTCGGGGAAACCTATCACATGGAATGGCAGAACTTCACTTCTTCATGCTAAAATTACCTCATTCGTCAATATTTCCTCTCAAAGTGTCAGTCAGAGGCCACGATTTTCACCATTTATGAGAAGTGATCACGTTTTGTTTTAGTTTGGCTTTTTCAGTCATCGACATCTTTGATCATCAAAACATCACAGAAATAGCTTTCAGCCTGTTGAAGTCCAGAGAGAGCTGGTGTGGTATTTTCAAATGGTGAACATTTCTTTTCCTATCTGTTATGTCTCTCCGTACTTAATTTTTACTCACAAAATAATTATTACTGTCACAGGCCATGAAACTCACATATTTAACAGTTCTTGTGTTGACAAGGGCCAGTGGTGAAGATTACATAGCTAATCATCCATTCACCAGCCATAGTCAAAGTTCAATTAATAGCCGACCCCCCAGCCTAGATACTGTAATCTATGACCCCTAATATCGCCCAGCCACACCGCAGAATGTTTACCGTCCGATATTTTGCGAGGTTTGAGCAAAGATGGAATGTTTAAACCGTGCCGAGCGATCATTTGCAGTCTTGTGGTGTTTACAAGTCTCGCCTTGTGCCCCATTCCATGACCAAGTCTCGTTTTATGCAAATTTTATGATCTCCAGGGTTACAGAGGACTGATGCATTGTGGGTAAATCACCCCCTCACCTGTTCTGCACCAACACAAATGATGCTCTCTGATTGGCTGAAATGGCAAACCAACCCAAATCCCAAGATTTGTATGCACCGAGGCGCAGAACCAAAGAGGAGTCATGACTTAGAGTATTACCAAGTTGATAGCTTTTCAGTCAATTTTTGTTCTCTTCTTGGCAGAAATATTGTATCCACTCTAAAATAGGTGCATAAATGTAAAACACAGGGTTCATTATTAATGAATAAATGACAATGCCCACAACATGATATGTGCTTTATTATTTTTAGAGGTGAACATGTTATGTAATCTGCATATAGTGGGTCATATTTTCTATAAATCCTCATAAATGATATATTGTCGTTAAAAATGCAGGAACACCTTGCATTGAAAATGTATATATAAATATTTATTTAGATATATTTGATTTAATATATTCTAAAGTCAATTCTGAAAAATATCTATTTGGAATATGCACAATACGATACACCTGTATAAATGATGTGGAGTCAGTTAATTTATTAGAAAAGAGCCCTATTAAAACATATGATACTCCTTGTTACTACTTTTCCTTGATTTCCTGCATCCGCATTACAGTTCATAGAACAGAAATAACATACAGGAAAAACGAAGTGTTATTTTATATGAACTTGTTTTAAATGTTAAGAAATTATCGAAATTATAGAAGTATGTTAGCGACATGATTTGAAATGTTCAAGATAGCGAATTTATACTTCTTGTTTTGAAAATGCACACGAACATTTAATCATAAAACTATTAATAAGGCACATCGGGTTGAAGGCAAAGGAATTGAGACTGTCCTGCACTGATTGCATCTCCATTTTGTACATTTATTTCTATTAGTCTCACACCCAAAGCGTACCAATACAGACTCAAATGACCTATAGGTCAGCTTAGCACAAGTTTGATTGGCCAAGAATACAATTGCTGTAATTCGATTGGCCAACACCAATCACCATGACAATGAGAATGAAGCAAATTGATTGGTGGGGGATGGTCTCGTACAGAACGTGATGAGACGAGATTGAATTTGTAGTTAAGTCTCTGTACAGATAAGTAATGATGAATGAAGTTACCATGGCGACATGACAGGGAGATTGTATGATGGATGTTCAGAGAGAGTACGATATGTGTTAACATGACTTGTAGTAGTGTAGCAATAGCCAAGTAGAAAGTACACCATCTTTGCGGCATAGGTGTCACGTGATAACCCAAGGACATACTTTAAACTCACTTCTGACATTGACACAAAGCATCACCCAATCACCACATGGTATATTTTACTGTCACATTCCTTTTTTTTTACTATCAATGAATTAAACAAGGTCTATTTCATTACATAACCTGAGCATTGATTATCGTATTTTATTCCACTTAGGAACGATGACTATGTAGTTCTGAACAACTGATATGTTTGTTATTCAAAAAGTGAAGAAACACAAACATGTTTGGTTTATTCCTAAGTTATAATTTAATTGTACAGATGATGACAAGATAAACTATAAATGCCTATGACTGCAATCATTGTGATACATATTCTCTATTGCAACAACTTGCAGCATATATTTAGAAATTGGAATGGAGATTTATGATGTATTGCCACATAATGTCCGATTAGTTACATCCAAAAAAGTTGATTAAAAGCTATTTGTAAGGTTAAAATTAGAACAGACAATCGTTCATTTCATTTATAAAATCGGACCTAATCATGGTGTTCTTGAAACGTCCTAATTGCTGTCGTGTTGAAATATGAGTAAGTAATTACGAATTCTGAGAAAACCATTAAAATGTCCTCCAGCCCCTTTTATAAGTAAACGCCTATTTCAGGAACCAAATAAAAGTTTTATATTTTGGTAGTAAGCAATTTAGTAAAAGTATTCATTTGTAACTTTACCTGGATAAATCAAGTAATACTGGTATTGCTCTTATGATTTCAATGGAAATAGATGGAAATAGATATATTTTATAACATGGATATCACCATGTAATGGATATGTAACCAATATAAATAGTCAGAAAAAATGGACATATGATATGCCGACCTTGATATAACAATGATGGTATATTTTTATACATACACATCTAAATATGACAAGCAAGAATCGTTCAATGATGCTCTGCATGGCCCAATGTTAGATAAGGTTAACAAGGATGGTCAAATAAGGAACCTGTCACCAATTGAGGCAATCTGAGTTCTGAGTGAGTTTGCCTTTTCTTTACCTTTTTGCAAGCCCATGTCAGCGTACCAAAAACAGGTAATTAAGGAATAAGTTTTACAGGTTTTGGATCCAATGCTGGCGAGTTATCGCAATACAAAAGAGATACATGCTTTGTCTTAAACAATGCAAAATGTTGACAAAAAGGCCAAGAGTGTTTACAAAAAATATATCAGCAAAATCCATCTCAACATTTTCCTTTCATGTTAGTCATCTATAAGTGTTTTATCTCAATATTTAACAGTCATTAAGAGACTGAAAGCAAACCAATCTGATGAGACACAATGTCTACTTCCAGTTGTGAACAACACACAGGAGAACTTTAAAAAATGGGTGGTACAGAATTGTATTGTCTTTTCCAAAACATAAGAGAAACAAGGGCCTACTTTCTTTGTCGACAAATTGTTTGAGGATATTCTAGTGTTCTCTCGTCCATCAGAGGCCCTGTTGGTCTAATCTGCAGTGGTATACACATGTCTGTTTCCATTCTCACAGGTGGTGAAATGACTCCAGTTCAGAGTCTATACTTTCTGACACATGAACAGACCAATCAGATGTTTGAGACAGAAACATCACATCTGTGTTGTTTTTTTTAATACGTTATTTTGAAACATTGCTTTTCCCAGTTAAACCACCCTACGATATATAATTCAAATACTTACCCATCAGACAACAAACAAGCAAATATAGAAAATCTCTCTTTTGAGAATTTTATTTAATAATAAAAAATGACAAGGGTTTACAAAGCAGCTATACAAAGCTGCTATACAAAGCTGCTATACACACCTCCTATACACAGCTACTATACACAGCTATTATATAAAGCTGCTACTCATTTTATCTACTGATTGCCGATGTACATGATACCATTTGAATTTCTGGCACATGGATGTTTCAGGCAAAAACCAGACGAGAATATTATAGAAAGTGCAGACGCACTAAAATGCTTTGAAAATGGAAGTGCGGCTCCGTCGTCGTCGTCTGTAATGGTTAATATCAAAGAAATTGTATTTTAATATTATTGCAAAACAACAAAATCGCTCTTCATCAGACAAATGTATAAATGAGAGACAACACCTCATAGAATCACGTGATTCACACCAATACAACTTATGAAAAGTCAGCGAGAACCGATATCTAATTGTTTTCCCCAACACAATCAGGAACGTTTTCAACATTATTACCATAATATAATGGGTTCGTTAACCTTGAAAATGGAATAATTGTATTATTGAGGAACCTTGACCCATCCTGATTGCAATGCGGACGAGGCCTAATGGCATTAAAGCTAATGTAATAACGCAGCCACTGGCTTGTGATAATGTAACAATCACAGCCAACAATGTTACAATTGTGGCCACACGATGTGTCATATTCATGATGCAAACAGAAATGCGATCTCTTTTCTTCAGTGTTAACAATCTCTGTTCTATTGTTTTACCCGAGATAAATGATACCTATCTTTTTGAATCGTGTAGAGAATCAAACTACCCGCGGAAATGAGAGTAAAGATTTTTACATTTGTAGATTTATGTTTATATATATATATTTTTTTTTCATTTTGATTTATAGATTATCAATTTTTGGACGTTTTATTCATTGTTGATTCAAACTGGTTTTCATATCAAAGATTGTCAGGGAAAGTGAGTTTAAAATAGTCATAATTTTGTTCTTACCATTTTTCCCTTTCGGTACTCTCCAGGATATATCAGAACACTTTCACTGGGACCCAATGCCACACTCTGTCCAAAGAGCTTATGTTAATCTTTCTTTTAATTTTCATTTTAACAAAGACATTTTAGCACAACATCGACTATAATAACCAGTCATAGGGAACTCTATGACAGGGACCCATCTCCATGTACCAACACTGACGTTCTGTTTAACTCTGGGGAACTGGTTACGCTCTTACCAATTGCGCCACGGCCCGTTGCTTCAAGAGAGACAGACATTACTGCACACAAAGAATACAGAGAAAAACAATATATATATCCAGTGTAAAATGTTTCTAGAGCTATCCCAGAGACAGAAAATTAATTTTGTTGAGATGAATAATGGAAATGCAACAATTGCCTGATTATATCATTGTTTTAAAATATGTTTTGTGTGTCCATTTCTTTAATGTTTGCAAATAGTCTTTCATTTAATGTCCTTATATGATTAACGCTGACTGAACACATTCCAGTATCACGCCATTCCTTGTTTGGAATTAGTACTTAATATTTCCTTCTAAATTGCTTTTTGTTTAAAAGAACCCTCTAACCTCATTATATTATCCGTTACCGCATTTCTACAATCCGATAAACAGAAAATGTAGCAGTGTTCACAATTATCATAATTGGTATTTCTATCTTGACGGAGCACATATTTTCAGTTTCCAACACATCATAGCAGTAATACCTTCAGCGCCTATTAAAGCCCTGCATCCTTTCTGCATCCTTTCTGCCAGCCTCTGTATCTACATAACATCCCCACTGCATGCTTTGATTTCCTCCTTTCATATCCTTTGAATGTCTATATGTTTTGGAGCTGCTTGGGTGTATAGTATTTGGCTCTTTGTTTCAAGCCTTGCATCCAGGAGTTCTCCTTATTAAGGCATTTATTCAGCTAGGTTATACTCATGTTTTAGGCTGTTTGTACACTGCTACCTTTTCACATTGTAATATTAGCTTACAGTATAAATGGCGTTATCATTTCAACAGGATATTATCAAATGAATTCACCTGCTGTGCTCATCTTGTCAACAAAAATCTCTAACATTGTTTGTTTCTTTCCAGTTTTTTAAAACTGTTCTTTTAAGTTGAAGAGCAAAATGATATGAAACAAGGTAACCACACTCGACAGATTACCACTTAGTGGTGGTTTTATTAGTTACTTGTGCAATGAAAACTAGCAATAAGATAAAACCAGTCTGAAACAACTATTTTTTTTTGTACGTGAGCAAACAGATATATATAAATATATATATATATATATATATCAGAGAGTCCGGACTTATATTTCAGAAAGATCTGACCTAGATTTGAGAAAAAGCTGAGCCTATAATTCAGTGACAACTGTATTACGACGATCTGTGCTTCAGTACATGTTTATCTCTTTCTAATAGAATATCCGCTTTTGTAAGTGATGATAATACTAGCTTATCTTGTGTAATCTGATATCCCATCCTATAATCATGTTACATCAGCTTTGAGCACTCCTATCGATTTCTCTGTATTACAACGTCAATTACTGTGTGCAGATCACTTTACACTGTCAAATTTGAAACATTTGCAAAAAATAAATAAAGAAAGAAAAAACTAATTAGAAACAAAATAAGATTTAAAAAATAAAATAAAACAGCAGTAAAAATGGAATTCAGTATTTTATCAATTAAAAAGTTCAAACATATATTGCTTTATATTGTATACTTTCACAATCAGATCATATTTAAGAAATAATAATCTGTGTGCTGTCACCTCTATAATATGGTCACCTCAGGCAAAAGTGGACACACCACTTCATCAAGGTTTTCAATATACTGAGGGTTTCCTTCATTGCTTCTGTCTGCTATATGTCACTGAACATATCACTCAAAATGCATTGTTTCAGAGTGGACATTCAATTATTCCACTCAAGACGGTGAGTTGCTCCAATGTATATGGATTGTTAGCAAATGGACATACTCAGGCTTTGGGCAAACTGTCTGCATGTTAACTGAGTGGATATTATGTTTTCCCCCACTTTAGTGTTACCACCCTTGGTTGCTTTGTAAAAGCTCGTGGCTATTTTGTGTGTTGGCTTGTGGCTGGACATTATAGTGACCCCCACCTCTGTGTAGGGCTCTGGTCCCAACATGGCATGGTTCAAGCACACAGTTAAGTAATGACTGATGTTGTCCATGTGATGTTGGTTGTGGGTGACCCCCGGGAGATCCCTCACTCTCTCTACATAGGTCGCTCATTCACTTCCCTTGTCACCGGGACCTCTTTGTACTTGACCTCTACATCACCCCTTTGATCTCAGGATTAAGCACACGACACACAAGATGGACTTCAAAAATTGAGCTGATTTGTCTGATAATTCTCAACCCTAAAGCTTCTTGAGGAAGTCAATAACTGTGACACAGTGACCAGATCACGTCATATCGTGTTCTACAAGCTTCCAACGGCTCATTTCAACATTTCAGTTTTATTTTGACTTGCTCACATCCAGTTTGTCTTGAGTTTATAATTATTTCTCTTCAATGGCAAGCGTGACTCATCTCATGCCACCTTGTGGGGAGACATTTTAGGTATAGGTATGATATTATGGAACATCAACAAATAATTTTTACCCCATCTTCATTTTAGAACTATGTATTTGACGTGCACAAGTAGTAGAATTAAGGGGCCCCTTTATCTACTATTTGCACATCTTTTTGAACATTTCTTTTTCTTTAAGCATTCATGAAACAAGGTTCCCAAGCACCTTTTTCTTGCATAATATAAATGTTTATATCCCAAACTGCGATCAAATGTGCTTACCCATCATATTTTCCCTGTATAAAGTACTGTACCATTTGAAAGTTGATGGGTCTTCTGCTAAAATCCAAATCATCCATTGGAAACTTTGTCAACAAACTTGGTTCCGGTCTTCCAAAATTTGGACATTTCCCTTCAAAATAAAACAAAATAAAACTTGAGAATCACTAACTTTGGCAATTTTGTTACATTAAAATGTAGAAGCAGACCCATCACAATTGGTATAAAGTGGAACATATTTGAGGGAATTCTTGCATTCATATTTTTTGTAATGATAAGATTATTTTCTACTCATTTCATTAGGAGAAAACAAACCTTCACTTAGTGTTTGATTATTTATCAACAGAGGCTACCCCAAACAGAAGAGAATGCTCTAAATATGGGCCAAAATGCGAATAACTGCTAATTCAATGCATAAACTCCAAGAATATACATACTACTTTACCATTCCTTAATTTATCATCTATTTTCGAATAATCTAAACAGAATACAACAAAGTATGTGCTCTGTACTGATAGAATTTATTAAAGTACCAGACACACACAAAAAAAGGAAAAACTCTGCCTCCAGAGGACAAGGAAAGGGCAGATACAAAATGGCTGTCTGTGGCTTTGAGAAGACTACCCCTATTATCACACGCTGCTGATTTGCTAATCCTTATCCGAGCGGCTCAGGCTGAAATCGTTTCAATCCATGTATTAGTGACTAGTTCTGTCCTTGGGGCAGATAGGATAGATTATCCTCCCTGCTAATGCAGACTGACCAGTGGTCATTTTGTAGTAAATTTCAATATTGGCTCAATCTGCATATCAAGAAACTTAATGAACCTACTTTCACGTCGCTTTCCTTTTCAAGTATAAAATAGCCCAGCTTTAATGGAGGGTAAATGGGTCAATAAGGCTAACTAATTATTGTGACTACTATTGGTTCCTACTGATTAGTACCATAAGGTAATTTGAACGACTACTAATGATGTGCAGGTATTGGCCTTGATTAAACTGGAAATTGTATAACATAATTATGATTTTTACGGCTGATATGGTGTTAATGGGTACATCATTTTTATTTATGATATGCTACCTCGATCTATGAGAAATACGTCTTTATAAAATACACGATGTATGCAGCACACTATGGATTTGCATTGGCAGTCTTAACGAGGAAAACGTCATCAGTTTGTGTGCTTTTTTCTGACATGTTCTTGTATATTGTAAGCATATTGTGAAACCTTCATAGTGTCTGATATTGTACACAAAGGTTGTTATTGCATGCGCATAGATACATGGTGCATGCGTAGACAGAATGGCATGGAAGGGTTAGGCATGGAGAGAAAAGTGTCTATACAGGCATTTAGACAGGATAAACACCATGGGGGAAATATGTATATAAAAGTATTAGACACAATTTAACCATGGGGAAAGAAGGTCCTAGAAGTCCTAGAAACTTTAGCCGTGGAGAGATATGTCCATATAAGCATTAAGACAGGATTAAGCTATGTGAGAGAGATGTCTATACAAGTATTTGGACAGGATTTAGCCATGGGGCGAGATGTCCATGCAGGCATTTGGGTAGGATTTTGCCATGGGGCGAGATGTCCATGCAGGCATTAAGACAGGATTTAGCAATGGGGCGAGATGTCCATACAGGCATTTGGGTAGGATTTTGCCATGGGGCGAGATGTCCATGCAGGCATTTAGACAGGATTTAGCCATGGGGCGAGATGTCCATACAGGTATTTGGGTAGGATTTTGCAATGGGGCGAGATGTCCATACAAGCATTTAAACAGGGTTTAGCCATATGGCGAGATGTCCATAGAGGTATTTGAGCAGGATTTAGCCATGGGGTGAGATTTCCATACAGGCATTTGGTCAGGATTTTGCCATGGGGCGAGATGTCCATGCAGGCATTTAGACAGGATTTAGCCATGGGGCGAGATGTCCATACAGGGACGAGATTTAGCGATGGCTGGGACTGAGTTGTCCACATTGACATCCAGGCAGCTTTAATTTGATGGAGGTGACTGCTTGTAACTATCCTCAATTCACGTATCGCAGATTGTTTTCAATTTGTCGCTGAGAATTAAGGACCCAGAGCCGCGGATTAGTGCTGCGTGGGGAAGCAGGTGCCTAATTTGGTAAGGAGATGTGGGGGAATGAGATGGGAGTGGGCTGCTGGATGGCCAGCTTGAAGAAAACAAGATAACTTGACAGGCACAGTGCCAAATACCAGTAATATGAAGAAAGCCAGATAATATGACAGGCACAGTGCCAAATACCAGTAGTATGAAGAAAGCCAGATAACATGACAGGCACAGTGCCAAATACCAGTAGTATGAAGAAAGCCAGATAACATGACAGGCACAGTGCCAAATACCAGTAGTATGAAGAAAGCCAGATAACATGACAGGCACAGTGCCAAATACCAGTAGTATGAAGAAAGCCAGATAACATGACAGGCACGGTGCCAAATACCAGTAGTATGAAGAAAGCCAGATAACATGACAGGCACGGTGCCAAATACCAGTAGTATGAAGAAAGCCAGATAACATGACAGGCACGGTGCCAAATACCAGTAGTATGAAGAAAGCCAGATAACATGACAGGCACGGTGCCAAATACCAGTAGTATGAAGAAAGCCAGATAACTTGACAGGCACAGTGCCAAATACCAGTAGTATGAAGAAAGCCAGATAACATGACAGGCACAGTGCCAAATACCACAGCGCTATGAACAGACTTGTCTGGTATCAGCGCTATACAAATTTTATAATTATTATTATTATTATTTATTTACCAATAGTATGAAGAAAACAAGGTAAAATGACATGCACAGTGCTAAATTCTTATAGTTTTGAGTTAACAAAATAACATAATAAACCTGCTGCCATATTTTAGTAGTATGAAGAAAACAAAATGATATGACAGACCCGGTGCCAAAAACTAGTTATATTATGAAAATAAAATGACATGAAAAGCAATTCCATGACATACTAGCAGTATGAAAAATGTGTGAAAGTCTGCAAATATACACGGTGGTCAGTTGCAATGGGTTATTATGATGCGATGTTGTTAAACGAGGTGGCTGTTGTTGTAAGTATTGATTGACAAGATGGCTGTTAATGGTCCACTAAAAAGAGCATGATTCAGTACCAGTTCTAAAAGGCATTGAAAGAGCGAGATGTTTTGAGAATGGTTCAGTGTTGGTATTATTTTTGAAAGTCAAGATGGCTTGTGATGGTTTAGTATTAGTAAAATTTTATATTTGAAAGGTTAAGATGGCGAGTGATTGTAGAGTATAATTTTAGACCAGTATCAAAAGAACGTGATGCCAAATGACGATACAGTTCATAAAGTTATTAAAAGAACACAATGCCAAGTGACGATACAGTTCATAAAGGTATCAAAAAACACGATGCCAAGTGACGATACAGTTCATAAAGGTATTCAAAGAACACGATGCCAAGTGAAGATACAGTTCATAAAGGTATCAAAAGAATGCGATGCCAAGTGACGATACAGTTCATAAAGGTATTAAAAGAATGTGATGCCAAGTGACGATACAGTTCATAAAGGTATCAAAAGAACACAATACCAAGTGACGATACAGTTCATAAAGGTATCAAAAGAACGCGATGCCAAGTGACGATACAGTACATAAAGGTATTTTAAGAACACGATGCCAAGTGACGATACATTTCATAAAGGTATTAAAAGAACACGATGCCAAGTGACGATACAGTTCATAAAGGTATTAAAAGAACACAATGCCAAGTGACGATACAGTTCATGAAAATATCAAAAGAACGCGATGCCAAGTGACGATACAGTTCATAAAGGTATTTAAAAAACAAAATGGCTCGTGATGGTCCACTATGAGTTAAACGTGTCATTGGAAAGATGGCGAAATATAGTTCATCATTAATGAAAGTATTGAGATAAAACGTTTAACATTGAATAGCTGTGGAATATTAACGATGTTATGCAAAATATATGCCTCTGGTATGCCTCTACTGATAAGGTTATTTAATCATCTTTGGTCATCTTTGGTCATCTTTGGTCATCTTTGATTTAATCTATGGTCTGGGGCTAATTGTTGTGCACTCGTCACTCTACAATGACATAATCTCTTATAAGATATGCTGTCGGTCATGACCCGCCCGGAAAACAACCTTACCTAAAATGTCACCAAAAATTATATAAATCTAACCATCTGTGACTTAACCAATAACTTCATTTTATCTTGATTATCATTTAACGTTTAAAACCAAGAAGTACACGTACAAGGAAAATTCACTTTCTACTCAAATGTTTTTTGAGATTCTCCTTAGTTCAATGCAAATATATATTGGTGCATTGTCTGTAGTACCACAAATACGTTCACCAAATATAAATGTTTATAGTAAATCATGGTATAATAACATATACTCTCTGTAATGAAAGGATTTCATCCTGCACCAATGATTCTGTCTTCACTAAAGAGTAAACTTTTAGTAGAAAAAACAGGCAAAACAACCACCTCTTTCTCAAT
The DNA here is from genome assembly GCA_949316495.1 of Amphiduros pacificus. Taxonomy (NCBI): domain Eukaryota; kingdom Metazoa; phylum Annelida; class Polychaeta; order Phyllodocida; family Hesionidae; genus Amphiduros; species Amphiduros pacificus. Next base: position 14,124,427 of record OX439010.1, read on the forward strand.
CTAAATGTTCTTGCTCTCGCATTTTTAATCCACACCAACATGAAATAACAAAGTATACAAATATATGTTTTATGACTTAGCGTAATTTTTCTTGTCACAAATTATGCTTCTTCATTTTCACACATATATGGGCGGGTTGTACAGATTTATCACACACCCTGTCGCAAAGTGGAACACTCTCTGTGGCAAATCCAATTTGGATGGCGGCAACACTGCCTTTTGCCACCACTCTCCAAATTGAAAAATAAACCCAGTTTGTGGACTAACTGTATAGAGGAAGGTCGTTTCAATGGGTCTCGTCTGGACTCGTGGAAATAACATCCATTTTGCGGCCGGGCTGACATTGTGTCTGAAATGACCTGACCTCACAGTCTAAACTTGATAAAGCAAAACACATCACCTGCGTCCAGCAGCGCCAATCCCGCACCAAAACCTTCCCAGAATGCATCGCTCATACCCCACAATGCATCACTAGTCCCCACAATGCACCGCGGCTCATCCTTCTTCATCAGAACCTCGTTCATCTGGCCAATATGACAACATTTCTCCAATTCTGGGGGACAACTGTCCAGAAACATCGTCTGTCCTATCCACTAGCGTCCCTTATTTTCTTTTGAGTCACTTTCATCATCCGGGTGTTTTCTCAGTCTAATATCATAGCAGCCATGGAAATAGCCTATTTCCTCTAGATCCAATCCAAATATTGTATTATCAAGTCAGTGGCATTTTCTTCCCCATACATTTTTTCCTTTTTTGATCTTGTAGTTCATATCAGCATTACCCAGCCACAACAAAGGAATCCTGACTGCCAGACTGTCACACAACGCTGATATACAGTGCAGAAGCTAGTCCAGTGTCACCGCACCTCAACAGATAACAGTTATATTCTTTAAGGACATAATTTGTTACTTGGTGCCATTGTTCACTTAGTCTCAGAGAGGATAAACATCATTCCCATCACACAAACACAGACTATGAGCAACTCTATCAACTTAAACAGCTATTTCTGTGAAGAGATGTGTTTTACGTTTATATCATATACACTTTTGAAAAATGAACCTTTGATCTATTAATGTAAATTTAAAACTTTTATGAAAAACTATATCGATAGGTTTATATTCTGGTGCATGTCTGAGTGATAAATTAAAACTTTCCACTTGCCTGAATGAATATACATGCATTTTTCACCACATGGCCCAGCCACATTTCCAGTGTCATTGTCATTCTATGACGCCATTTTTCACGGCTAATTAGATTTTTAATGTCTCATTTTCAGTCTCTGGAGGCAGTGAGAGTGGATAGGCAGATCAAAAACAAAACTGTGAAAATGAGATGACACACAAAAAGAAAAAAAACGGTTATTTTTCGATTATTTGATATATAATAAAGTAATTATGTTCCTAATGGCTGATAATTTAATCAATAATACTTAACAACAGCAAAGAGGTTTGTCTTGTAATAGAAGAGGGCCTCAAAATTATCTTTATTATTGATGTGTAGTGAGAAAAAATATGGAACAAAATGTGGTAGAGGCGGACAAGCAGCATTGTCGCTCCCTCAAGTGTTCACAACACCTCCCCGGGCTGGGACATCCACACATGGGTGTGAAAAACATAAACACTGTGTGTGAAAACTCACAGTTGTGCAGCTAATCTGAAGTGTATTGATCAGACAGTAAATCTGTATGGAATTCCAGGCGGGATAACAGGGCAACGCTTCTGAACACGGTCATTGCTGATGCGTCAGTATATTATATGACAGCTTTCATTTTAATTTGTACTTTTAAATTTATTTAGAGATTTGTTGTCATTTAAAGTGTCTGAACAATTATTTTTTGCTTTTCCCCTAATTATCAACCAGAATCCTGAACGCATGCTGAGCATATCACAGATTGTGAAATACAAATGTTAATTGAAGAAAATTCTTAAATTCTATATTGACATATTGTTCTCAGTTTAACGACACGTTTTTATATACCTTGATTTATATAAATTAAACAGGAGTAATCTGTTTAGAATGTGTATTTTTGCATGCTGATAGATTGTAGTTTGTGTATAGAGTGTCATGGTGTGCGGTGTTGGAGTGTTTCAGGCCTGTGGCTCATCTCGGTGGCAGCTTTTCCCTGCTTTTATACACTCACAGAAGCCTTGCATGTTCTTGTGTACAAATGGGGCAGTAAAATACTACTTTAAGTCAAAACCAGCATTCAAACCCGATGTGCAGTCTGATCTGCTTTGCTCTCCTAAATCACATATATTGCCTTGGCTCAACAGACATTAGGCTGTACAATGTCCAATCTAGGACAGGCTTAACGGTCATTATTATGCCGTATTTTCCCCCAACCGATTCGAAGTTGAAAGCACGATATGACTCTGATAAAAGTACTTTTACCAATTAAATACAATTAGTTGACATACTTGTCAAGGGGCCCAATGGCGGAATTATGTTGTTCAGGATCTAGTTGGGGCACATACATTCAAGTATAGATCATTGTTATATCGCTGAAAGTGTTCATCCCCAATACTGGCTGGCGACCTGATTAAATCCCTCTTAGCGGGGTGTGCTATCTCATGGGAAAAACAGGTCATGTCCTTGCTCTGCTCGCTTGATATTCTTCGGAAACCCAAAGTGTATTTAAATGTGTATACCTTATTCTAGCTTAGTGGTGCTTCATCTATCTGACCCTTCACAGTTTATTCGTTCACATGAGTTTGTCGTCTTCATATTTGTATGTTTGCACATGCCAGATTCTCAGTCAACATATGAATACAAGGACCGCTGGCTAAATCAGAGCTTCAGAAAAATAAAATATGTCTTCATTTTTAGCAATCAATTCAACATTAACAAGCTTTTCAATATTACAAAGTTATTCAATATTACAAATCTGTTCAATATGACAAATCCATTCAATATTAAAAAAATCTATTAATTATTAAACATGATAGTTGATACATTGCTCTCTTTAAACCCTCAATTTGTACACGTATGTCTGCAATATTACAACCCTTGTTAGCCTCTCAAATAGCATGTATGTGATGTCACCACCCTTTTAGCCCCTCAATTTGTATGTATGTAATGCCACCACCCCTTTCAGTCCCTCAATTTGTATGGATAAAATGTCACCACCCTTTTAATCACCCCTATCTGTATGTATGCAATACCGCTTACTTGGAATCCCCTCAATATCATGCGAATGCAATTCCGTCACCCCCTTTCAGCCCCTCAGTGATGTGTGACTAAATATCTATACTCTCTCCCTTCCATCCCCAAATATTGTGTGACTTGAGTCCCGTGTCTGCTCCCCTGCCTCATCAAGATTTCATGTGACGTTTGTGTGTGAATTGCCACAATCTCGGCCTCATTAGAGGCCCTACCAACACTCAACGCCCCAACCACTCAGCAAATCTCATTTTGTCAATGTGATCCACTACCGAGGTCTTCCCATTCTGCTGACTCTCCACGCTTCTTGTCTGGCCTTTATGCAATTATTGTCTTAGATATCCTGCAAATCACAAGCTGGCGCAGACATGTGCAGTCTCACCATATCCTCTGAAGCCGGCTCAACTCTGCCCTGGTGTATTCTATAGTTGCTACTGTCCCGCCTTAGTGACAGATCTTTACCTGCCCCTCACAAATAGTGGCTGTATTAATTATTATACAAACATGCATTCATGTCACGTGACCTGCTTTAGGATATCTTACTTTCGTATATTATAACGTTGTTATAATGTGCACATTGTTTTAGATTTAGACTGGGTCGGGTGAGTGTCATTTCTTCAGCATAGACCAATACCGTTGTTTAATTTTTGTGTCAAAATGTCTGTTTGTGACGCTTGATTTAAAATTCATTTAAGACTTTATTTACATTGAAAAGCAACACACAAGTCATACAAATAATCCAACAGACATTTCCAGTAATTGTTTTATTTATCAAAAGATTGAACACTATTTCTTTTGCAATCAATTGAATGATAAAATTTGTCCACAATGGATTCTGTCAATTTGGCTTCAGATAATGTAGATTTAGCCAATGTTACACTTATTAGAAATACCACTAAAGGCCATATGGTGAGAATGGGAGACCTCATTATTGAGAGATAACATTATCCTGGACATGGATTATGTAGTCATTGTATTAGCTATGGATTAGTAGCTGATCATCCTGGAAGATAATCCCTGTTGTGTGTCTGCATTGCCATGGTTACCTAACCCTCTGTAGCATGGTGGGACAGTCTGAATAGGACACAGCCCTCAACGCTCACAGAATCAAGCCCACGTGTACTCGAGACAAAGATGGAAGAAATAAAACTCTATATGAACAATAATATGAATAAAACCACAGGAAACCCTTTCTACAATTTAATATTCGAGATAGTGTTACATCATTTTGGGGTTGATTTTCAGGTTTCCTCAACCAGTTTGGTTCTTATTAACCCGAGATTAAGTAAATGGTTATTTGGAATCACAATTATGATTTCATATGTTGGGTTAAACCTTTCCATTTCCCAACCTACCTGAATGAATGGCTCTTCATTAACAGCTATAGCGATAAAAAAAAAAGTGTGTTCTCCTTGAGTGACATAGTCATTTGGTTCAATGTAATTTTATAAAGACATGATCAAATTGAAATATAAATCCATTTGAAATATTTCCAATTATTTGAAACTCTATCTAAATGATATCGCAGCTCACTTTCTAATTATGCTTGAAATTGAACTTGCATTTTGCATTGAGTACATGCCAATCAAAATGTTGGAAATATTATCTATGAGAAATATTCTGTCAGAGACACATTTTACCACTCAAAAATAGGTTTTGTTGGCAAAGGCAAAACCACTATCACCGAGATCCAACGTCTCGCTGAGGCTTTATCCTTGAATGGTAATATATTATCTAGGCACCTAGGGATAAACTGCTAGGAAAAATTATTTTCATACAATCATCTTCATCACTTTACAAAATATAATTTGCAACTATCCATATATTAACTTAATCTGCAAATTACAAATCTTCTGCCTAGATGTTATCTTCTGTAAGAAACGTAATTTTCAAATTACATCTAGAAGATAGAAAACACAGTTGAGAGAAAATTATTTAAAAGTTTTGTTAAAAATAACATATTTTAAATCATATATGACAAGCCTTTGATGTAATCTTTAAATGTGATTAAGAATATCATCATGGAGAAACCAGCGTCATATGTTTCTGGACTACTATAGGATTGATATCCATTTAAACATGCACATAGATGTGTGCATTATTTATAGGCTGTGTCCTCTACCCATGCAAGCAGCAGAGAGTGCCCCCTACCTACTCACTCAAAATAAATAGCCTTTAAAGTAGTGTTTTAAGTTATGAGAACATGGCATGAAGCACAATTAAGCCATGTATCTTCGCATAAAATATTTACTCTTTTATACAGGTTCCCCCTGAGTCAGGTTTTAAGGAATCACTATGCCATAGAACCAGTCGTGTGAGGTAAAACAATAAATTACCTTTTTATTATCCTTCCCCATTTACTGTTCAGGATAAGGGGTTTATTCAAAATGAATGTTGGGTTATAACAAATCTAAAGGTAATTTCGCTATTGCTGTTTTATTTTCATTATGCATCAGTAAGCAAACCAATTCAAACATTTGCAAATAATGCACAAATGGAAGTAGAATGCAATTCTCTTCATAACATTATTCCTATAACAAAATGAGGACGAGGTATTTAAATTTTAAGCCAGACCCTGACAAAATGTAAAGCTCTTGTCTGGCCTGTTAGGGTCACCCCCCGCGAAGCCACAGTGTATAGCAGGCTATGGTAATAACGTAATGAAATATAGAAATAAAACTTGAAGCAAAACACCCGATAGTCATTCATCATGTCGGCCTCTGCCCGCTGTCAGCCATGCGTTTACAGGCCAGGCTGCCGTGTGTCTTCATCTGCTCCCTCAATTATGCTAATATCACAAAAATTACAAATACCAATTTCTGTAAAATGAATAGTTACAAAACAAGTTGAATCTTGCGCAATACATTAAGATAGATAACAAAATAAATATGTATGTAGAGGCTTGAAAGGGTAGTGCAATACGTGACAGTTAGAGTGTTGTATCCCATACTCTTCTTACATATTTCATACAGAACGGTTCAACGGTGAGCATCTACCACAAGTGTTATGTAATATATCACTCTAGTTAATGGCTTATTCTCCACCAGCCTAGACTGCTGTAGACAATAGCCACAGCAGCAGCTTAGTCACAGAAACGACTTTATACAGGTTTCTAGCGAATCTAATATCTACCTTTAATGCTTCTTTGATACCTTTTTAAAATGTTTTTGTTTGCACTGATATGTCATTGGTAGAAACATAGTTTAAAGTGTTGCTTTTAACTGATATAACTAAGGGTTAAAGTTACCAATGAAAAGAATAATTCAATTTTTTTTCAACTTTTTGAAATGTTTTTGTTTGCACTGATATGTCATTGGTAGAAACACAGTTTAAAGTGTTGCTTTTAATTGATATAACTAAGGGTTAAAGTTACCAATGAAAAGAATAATTCATTTAAACATCACACCAAGCAGGCCAGAGAAACACCCACCAATTATACAGATCTAACAACACATGTACATTTCAAAGTGGCTTCAAATAAAAGCTTAGAAGAAAGGCTTCAAATAAAGGCTTCAAATAGAAGTGCAGCTGACAAACAAACTTTTGAGTTACAGTGAGTGACAAATTCGATTATACACATTAAAATCAACTTTGATTCGTCGCGTGTATTTAAAGTTAAGATCAGACAAATTAATAAAGTACACGATTAATACTTCACTGCATGCCGCGCTAGTGGCGCTATGACGTCATCACAATAGAACCACTGCTCTTCTGTATTATAGTGCCCCATCACACCAGTCTAATCTTTATCATATCTCGTAATTACAACATGAGAGATTTCTTCTTACATTATTCAATATAATTTCCAATTTACATAGTCCAAATCCACTGCCAAGTGAAGAGTTAGAAAAGGTTTGAGAAATGTTTCCGTTTTGGCCGGAAGCAGATCAGTGGCCTACATTTGATGGACGTTTTCAGTTCTCCGACGTGAAAGAGGTTCAATTCAAATCTCCCGCAAAAACATTAGTTTTAACAATTTAACTTTCATACCATAATTGCATTTTTTAAGATATACAAAAGAAATATAAAGAACTAGATCTTTGTATAAGAACAGGGTTACTGACTTGGTACTGAAACTATATATTTGCAAATTGTTGTCAAGGTGTGTAGATGTAGAATAGAGTGGAACTACGCACCAGATGCCATTACAATAAAACATTAAAGGGCCAGACAATTGAACTATTACAGTCTACAAATATGAGTACATTACAAGCAAGTGGTGGAGCAGAAAGACACAACATGACAGGTACGATACAATAGGTAATGAGCCAGATCAATGCCTCAGATCGATCTGGGTACAAAAAGGTCATATTTACAGGCACTGATATGGGTAGGAACAATAACGTAGAAAATCTAAGAAAATCATCGGTGCAGACATAAAATATAACACACAGCATATGAACTGCAAGATCATTGATCAGGCTTAAAATGAGAACCATGACAGTAAAAGGGGTTAGTCGCAGGAACCGTGACACCTGAAGTGCTAAACAATGAAGCCATCCAATAATGTGGTTATTAATATGAACATTGAAGCAGAATTTAATGCCCACTATCTCCCCTTTCAGTAATGGGGCACTTAGGACCTAATGAACAACCATAAATTGAATGTGTTTTGAATTATATGCCAGGCCTCGGTTCGGGTCCCGGGATGAACATTAGGTAGGGTATAAGATTGGGCATTTGCATTGAGGAGAACATGTCTACTTTACATGCAAGAAGTGATAAGCTTGGGGGGAATTTGTGGCATGAAGGATGGGGAGAGACATCCAGCTCACAGAAACATGAGAGCATGTTCCGGTAGATGTAGGCAAAGTAATATTATCATCGTGTGGAACACTTCCACACTTCAACATCAGCAATTATGTTTCACAGACAGATATGCTGACAACTCATTCCAGACAGATATGCTGACAAATAATCCCAGACAGATATGCTGACAACTCATTTCAGACAGATATGCTGACAACTAATTCCAGACAGATTTGCTGACAACTAATTCCAGACAGATTTGCTGACAACTAATCCAAGACAGATTTGCTGACAACTCATTTCAGACAGATTTGCTGACAACCATTTCAGACAGATATGCTGACAACTCATTTCAGACAGATATACTGGAATATAATTCCAGACAGATTTGCTGACAACTAATTCCAGACAGATTTGCTGACAACCATTTCAGACAGATATGCTGACAACTCATTTCAGACAGATATACTGGAAAATAATTCCAGACAGATAAGCTGACAAATAATTGCAGATTTGCTGACAAATAATTCCAGACAAGGCGTGAATGGCATGATATATGATTTCGCTATTTATTTATATCGTATGAAAGTGCACATGAATTTTGTCTGCATTAAGCAATTAATTCAATCCCCAACTCATTTTTGAACATATATTTTGCATGGGATATTGAGATAAGATTATGGAAAAAGGCTATAGTTGAATAATTTTATCTGTGACTTTGACTTAAACACCGGCGTCGGACCAGAGTCTGGCAATATTGTGGAAATAGATTTTTCATCACACTAAATGCCAAGTTAGATAGAGTACTCAATATTTTCATGCAGAGTGAGTGATCAAGGGCCACGTGTTTTACCAAAAACAACAACTTTGACACTAATAACTCAAGGCCTACAATCACTAATAGCTTCCCATGGTAAAATTCTCCAAACGCACCGGAAGTGAAACATGCAATACCACAATCCATCACCAACTGTCAATCATGACGTAATGCAGGCTACACACAATCTGTAAACAACGTTGAGTTTCCAAAATATGGCGTTAAATTACCTAAAACTACAATTCAGATATAGATATTCAAAATATTGATAACAGTTTTCTCATGAATTTGTGCAGAGGTGATGCGATATGATTCCAGTGTGCCTGGGTTTTTAGTGTGCTTGTATCAATTTGGGCGATGGATTTTTGTTGTTGTTGTCAAGATCAGCCGGCAAGACAGGAAACCATAAGGAAACAAGGGGATTTGTTTGGCCAGCATTGACCGATTTTTAGATGTTGCAAGGCTCCCCTAAATCTATTTCTGACCTGACAAAAACTCTACTGAATGTACCCGCCACGTGTCATATAATCGTAGGGTAGCTGCCCGATGTTCTTAAAACATTCATGAAATCTCAGAGGTCACAGGCAATTTTACAGAGGTTTGGGGTATGCTCTCCACGAAACTGTGATACAAACAAGCTATCTCACTAAATCAACCAAAATACACTGACCATGGTTATTGTGTTTTGCTGAAAGTGCTAAGTACTGACTGTACTCTTTTGACCACCAGGTGGTCACATGTATACAATCATGTGACCTCTTTTGGGGTCTGTAAGGGTTTAGGCCTGTACCAATGGACAGACATTAATGGACAAACAGGCTGACAAACAATCTGAAGGTGCCCCATAGTTAGCAAACTTTACTAAGCAGTTGTTTGCACTAGATCACTGGCCAGTCAGATAAAGTTTGTTGACAAAGTGTCCAGTGGATGATTTGGATTTAGGCCTGTACTACTTTCAAATGGCACAGAAGTTTATGTAGGGGAAATATGATGGGTAATAACATCCGATCGCATAGTTTGGGGTATAAACATTTATATTATGCAAGGAAACCTCATTTCGAAAGCTTTAAACTGTACATTGTCCAGAGGATATTCGGTGGTGACCGGAAGTTGTCGGCCGAGGGCTAGCTTGATGCAGGCTGCGCGATGCTCACATTTCACGTGACCAGCGAATGTCTATCAGACATTATCCAATATACTGATACTGATAATTTATGGCCAGTTTGTGTATTTTTGGCAATAAACTTTGCAGAAGATTTACTTAAGGTGTCAATATTTGAAGTGGAATCTCCACCATCAGTGCTCACAAGCTGTACAGTTCTCAGATTTACTTTTCACATGATAAGGCATATATTGCCAAAATATGAACAGCTGTCGCTTTTAATATTCTACATGAAAAGAATTTATATCATGCCAAATATATGTAATTTGCATCTTCACCACTCAGTATTTTTTTATTTTGAAAATTAAAACCTAAAGTTTTGCGATAAGGTTTTCAATATTGCCAAAGTCTCTTGTTAGTTTCACTTTTCTTTGGCAATTTCTACATAAAAAACCCTCTTTGACAGTTTTGGTGCTGCATTGGTCATGGGTTGTAGAGTTTCCATGGTAACCTTACCATGTAGTGAGGGGCTTTGATGGTGACCTATTGAAACTGCTTCATTTTGAATGACGTTGAATCACACGGGCAGGCTGGCAGGTTGAGAGGGCAGCTTGCACAGATGCAGGTGCGACCAGTATAGTCCGTATCCCGTCTAGGAGCGACCAGTATAGTCAACATCCCGTCCATCTTCTCACTTTCTAATCTCCATAATATTCCTCCGCCTTATCGAACTATTTTCTTTCTTCTTTCTTAAGTATTTTAAACTCTTTCATCTCTTATCTATTTTTGCAGCTTTTTTTCAGCATACTGAAAGAATTTCAGTATCTCCTCTTGGCAGAGTTGAATGCGAACTTAAAATTTAGAATGACCTTTTGATTGCATTCCTAATGCTAAATATAGATATTTTCATTTTTTTATAGTCCCCAAATCGTTGTAAGCGAGGCTATGTCTTAACCACAGGCAAGAGCGGTATTGGATCTCATTATCTAATATGTATGAGCCAAACCACAGATGAGATTTTAACAGCAGAGTTAATGCATTGATAACCATCGATATTTCTGGGTGTCGTCTGAGATGAAAGTTTTCTGAAACAATACTTAAAATTATAATTGCATAAACTTAAATCTGAAAGGATAATGTAAAGGTGGTAGCGTAGCTTAATGTAAAAGGGCACCTCATGTAAAATATATGTTTAATTGTATGGGTAGTCAGGGTTTAATTACGTATATAATTCAGTAATTGATAAGTCATTCAAATAAATAAACGTTTACATGCAACGAGTCACAATAAGGAATAACACAAAAATGGGATTTCGCAAAATGCTTGGAGCTTTAGTTTAGTACTCAGGTGTTTTGTGTAAAAATGATATTAGCAAAATGTCCAATTTCCTCACCACGAAAGCATGAAGAAGAGAAGAATGTCAAAAATGTTTTGCTGAAATATCTGTCTAAGTCAGGTTATGACTATAAGAATGCCTGACAGTAATTTGGTTTAGCCTTCTCTCTGGTTGTGATGCTAACTGAGTTATAATCAGATTTCACTTGCTATGTGTCAGTTTGATAGACGTGGCAATGGTGGCAAGGGAAGAAGGAATGGACAGACACCTTACAAATGAGCACCCAGGAAGTATGTTTTGTGTACAAATAAGTAAAAAGGAAACCTGCAGAGATATATCATGCAGACTCGCAGATGAATTAGATGTGTTACATGTGACATGTAGAAAGACGAACAGACAGACGGAAATGACAAAGATGGATCGAGAGATGAGAACAGTTGATGGATGAAGGAATAAAAAAGCAGTTGACAAATTTATGGCCTGGAAGGCACAGGCCCACAATGTTGAAATAATCTTAAGGCGTCCTGACATTGTTACACAAATGTGATTCCAGAGTTCTTCAATGCACATATGGGAATTCTTCTTTCCACTCATCACGAAAAATCTGATAATTTCATTATTAAAACAGATTGGCACTTTTTTGTGGATGACAAATATCCTGGTTTGAAATGATGAGATATTAAAGCTGTGGGATTTGCCTCGTTGGTCATGTTTTATGGTTTATCATGTGTTAGCCAGGTGATAATTATTGGCATAAAATTGCTAAATTCGATGGTATTCCATCGTGATCACTAGAATGACAGATAATTGCCACTTCCCAATGGGTGTTATGTATAGGTTGGTGACATATGAGTAGGTGACATATGAGTGGGTGACATATGGGTGGGTGGCATATGGGTGGGTGGCATATGGGTGGGTGGCATATGAGTGTGTGACATATGAGTGGGTGACATATGAGTGGGCGACATATGAGTGGGTGACATATGAGTGAGTGACATATGAGTGGGTGACATATGAGTGAGTGACATATGAGTGGGTGACATATGAGTGGGTGACATATGAGTGGGTGAGTTATGAGTAGATGACATATGAGTGGGTGACATATGAGTGGGTGACATATGAGTGGGTGACATATGAGTGGGTGACATATGAGTGGGTGACATATGAGTGAGTGACATATGAGTGTGTGACATATGAGTGGGTGACATATGAGTGGGTGACATATGAGTGGGTGACATATGAGTGGGTGACATATGAGTGGGTGACATATGAGTGGGTGACATATGAGTGAGTGACATATGAGTGTGTGACATATGAGTGGGTGACATATGAGTGGGTGACATATGAGTGAGTGACATATGAGTGTGTGACATATGAGTGGGTGACATATGAGTGGGTGACATATGAGTGGGTGACATATGAGTGAGTGACATATGAGTGGGTGACATATGGGTGGGTGACATATGGATGGGTGAGTTATGAGTAGATGACATATGAGTGGGTGACATATGAGTGGATAACATATGAATGGGTGGCAAATGAGTGGGTGACATATGGGTGGGTTACATATGAGTGAGCGATATATGAGTGGATGGCATATGAGTGAGTGACATATGAGTGGGTGACATATGGGTGGGTGACATATGGGTGGGTGACATATGAGTGGGTGATATACTATTGGGTGATATATTAGTGGCATATCTTTGAGTTGTATTTGAGAGGGTGGCATGAAATACAAGTTTGTAGCTCATATGTCACAAGTTTGTAGCAAAGTTTCTGTGATAAAATAACCGTAAGAACACAATGTGATGACATAGCAGTTCGTATCACATAAAAGAACTCATCAATGAAATAAATATCCGAAATAGTGAGATAAATAGGCATTTTATTCATTGCAGAGACATCCTTTCATCATATGAGGCGCATTTGGTTGTGTTAATATGGCCCATATAGATGGTTAAGGTGATCAGATCAGTCTGCTAATGGTATTATTGTTGGCACCAAAAATAACAATGTTATGTACAACGATAACAAAATTACAAAACACTGTTATTCCATTGTTATGAGAGAAAACAGAACCGTAACACACGTGTGGCAGTTCACTGCAGCCAGAGTATGCTTGTGGTATTATGTAATTACATTGTTACATCAAGAGAATCGATTTCGCTCCTCATTTCATAACTGAAAATGAGTTATGACCAATTTCTGAACCACTTTTGTCAATAATATTTAGTCATTTACCAGTTTTTAAATGTTCAAATAGCTTGGTTTTCTAGAAGAAAGGGAAAAAATGTCTCGTTCAACATATCATGATTTAGCTTTTTAAATCATTTGTAACCTTTTATTAATTAATTATCCAAAGCTATGATGATGGGAACTGGATTATTCCAGTCATATTATGACAATGTTAGCTAAACCAGTTTGAAATCATTTTTAATATTATTGCAGTTATTTTATGACGAGACCTTGAGGCAGATATAGCGCTGCCTCACCGGTTTGACATGTCACAGGAAACAGGGTAACCCTTAAGGAATGTACGATAATGAATATAAGAAATTGTATCATGAATGTCATTTCGCATGGCCGGGAATCAAACCCACAACCTTTGGATTATCACAGAGAAATTGCTGAAAATAGACATGCACTCTACCTAACAGTAACTTCACCATGGCCCGTGGCCTCAACACATCAGAGTAGGACACAAAACAACATATAACCAGTGTGTCAATAGATTTTGGAACAGACAACTGGAAGCAGTTGTATGCGGCGTATATGGAGTTTGGGAATGAGGAGATGCTAACCGTATCATGACTTACCAAATTGCACAAACCATCTGGGATTCGAACCCCCAGATGTCTTACCGCTGAGCTTTGTACCATTCCCCTATATACATATCGAGATGAATTAGTGAATGAATTTTTAATCATGAAGTGGCATAAGATGGTACTTCGGTGCTTTGAAATAACATAAAATTAGATAACAAAGAATATGTACATTTGACGTCCCATTATCATCATGCACGCATTTATTATTGTAGTAATGTCTTTCTGTTATTACCAAAGGTGACCCAGTAAAGAATAACATTCCTCCCAGCATCCGCGAACAGAGATTATTCTTTTTGCTGGCAAAGGCTATGCATGACAAAGTGAACATGAGTAGTTCTGATAGAAAAAAATCCAATCGGAAATGAAACAGAGATTGCAATCATTTCAAAAGTTATATCTATGTAAATCGCCTCACAGAGATGTTCAATAAAATGACAAGATTTGTTTCCATAACTAAGCCAAACATGTCCCTGGGAAAATCATGTTTGCTATTGAAAGAACTAATAATGTAAAATGAACGTCGAGTGCTGCCTTTTGATGATGTCTGTCTAAAACTCTGATGTGGAGGTTTGGGAGGATTCGTTTTGCTTTGTCAGAGCATATTTGTGAACCAATCAGAATACGAATTGATGTGGAGTGTTGGTTGGAAATCTGTCACGTGACCTTCAGCCATTGTAAACCTTCTTTAAACTGAGGTCACCCAGGTTACAATACATATAGAAAATCTGCATGTAATTCAATCAAGGCCCTTTGTCAAATAGTCTCCTGGTGGATCAATTTTACATAAATATTTCCACTCTTAAGTAATTAAATGTCTAAATAACCGGGCTGGAGGGCACGCGAGGCATTCAACAGCTAGAGAATCCCCATATTCGACACTCTAGGCTTCTGGAACATTTCTCTACACCTGAAATGGAAATAAAACATCTGAGCTAATTTGTGTATGCCACTTTAATTATACGTTTTGTCAATAGGGTACATTTATTCAATACTGCATGAGAGGTAATACGTGAACCCAAACACACATTACGCCTCAAAATGTGTAGTTTTTGCTTGAACGTACATTACCAAATAGGTGAAATGAAATTGTGTAAAATATCTTGGCAAAAGCTTGACAACTTCATGATTTGAGAGTTTTATGCAACTATGAAATTGTGTATTAAGTTGAAATAATTATATCACGAATCTACATCATAAAATGTTTACAATGTATTTTGCTGCCAACTGCAATTTCAGTGCCACATGCCTGTGACATATAAGATAGCACCACAGATGCAATGGAAAAATCAAGGAGAGACTGTTTAATGTCTTAATAGCACCAGATTGATTAAAATGAAGAAAGATAGACACAATTTACACTGTTGGTTCAAATGAGGATCCGTCTAGTAAATCAATCAGTTGGTGATGTGTACCTATTAAAGCACCCAATTTTCAAATCTGTTCCCATGTTTACCAAACCGAGGTCTATCATAGAAACCGATATTTTGTGATTAAAACTAGAAATATTATAAATATTATCATATTATTAGATTAAGATAAACAGTATAAACAATGTCTTGTTAAGGATCAGTAGCATCATTAAAACCATGACATTTTTTATTGTCTCATAAAATGAAAAACGTCGGTAGACTAAAGGAGCATGGCTTAGTGTCACCTCTATCTCCAGGCAATCTCCTCAACCACAGAATGGCCAGTCAGAACAATTTCTGCCTGTCACAATTTTGTAGATGGTGTTAGCCAGTGATATATGGTGTGCCGAATCTGTCATCATTCTGGCTACATTACTCATCTATGGAGTGTCAAATTTGTCATCATTCCGGGCATATCACTCATCTGAGACAACCCTATTCTACAAGCTTACACCCAGCACAGTGACCCTGACCCGGAAGCACTACTTTACCCTTTTTTCATATTATTCCACTGAATGCCCCACATCTAACCATTAAACAAGATATTACCGATAAACACTGCTGACAACTTTTTTTTTTAAGTTTTAAATTCACACTAGATATGCTTGTCTTTCTATGTTAGCATGTCAAACATAATTAAATATAAAAATAGTTCTATATCTTGTTCAGGCAATAACTTCATTCAAGGTTTACACATGATGGAAATCTGTAGCGCAGACAATATGAAATATTTTCTCACAGACACATGGAATAGACTGAGTATCTCTTATGTGAGATGGTAACAGCTGTATAGTGCTATGAAGCAATGAAGACACATTTCACACATGAGCTCGTCCCACATTGTCGTAGCTTTATTAACATGATAGCGCACATGCCGCCCGTCAGCTCTGTTACAAGTCTGTCTACGCCAATGTAGGATTTATATGTACACTGTTGATTAAAAATATTATCTTAATTTTTACATAAAATAAATAAGCTTAGAAAAAAACATGATATTTCCTGTTTGCAAGCAGACATTTGGTTAATTCATCGAAATTATGGACCACTGTAATATAATGGGGGAATCTTGAAGAGCTGTTCAGTTTTGAATGCTCGTGGTATGGCCCCTGTAGAGGGAGTAGTTAGTTATCGCTCCTACCCTCGGTGTATATGACAGTTAGCTGCTCTCTCGGTGGCAACAATTCCTCAGCTGTGTTTCGTCATAGTCATCTTTACTTATTTTCATCCAGCTAGACCACTATATGATTTTTCCGCCACGTTAAAGTTATTTTATTAAATGGGATATATCTAATTCAAGCCAACAGGAAAGAACATAACACGATGCTTATCACTCTTTCATAATCAGGTTTTGTAACAATATAAGTATATGTTAGTGTTTTAAGAATGAATGTCTTTTAAATTTGTTGGTACACGCCACATTAGGTCTCTAAGTTTAGAGGTCAAGGTGGCAATTAGCATAGTTTCTTTTTGTGTCCTATCCTATGTTACTTTAAACTGTTAAAGTGAGGAGATATTATTTTATATGTTGTCATTTGTTTGTTTTTTGTATGAACACTTTTTTTTCAGGACTATGTTGGCCATATTAGGGCAGATGGAAGCCTATCACCGGAACTCAATGCCCTACGCATTCGAATAGTGACTGAGGATCTTTCTATTACATTGTTCTTTTATGCGATACCAAAATAGGAGATATGAACTGTCTTTTTAACTATCAAAGCTATATTTTCATAAGAGCTTTTTGTTACAACAGTTTATTGCACAAACTTACGAAATCTAGAATATAAATCTTAGAATAAAATTAAATATTTAATGTTTGCTGAAAGATATAACTGTTGTGTTTCTAAAGGGAGGGAGAGATGGGAAAGAAACAAATTAAAAAAATAATACCGGAATATATTTCATGGCAAATATGAAATATAAAATAATGTCTTAAATATGGAATTGGATGGGCAGCAAGCAGGTGGGCCGAGGCTGGGCAGAGTATCTGGCAGACATGAGCCGATACCCTGACAATGCTTCCACTGATGTAATATTACCACCTCCCGCAGCAAATGGCTTCTGGCAATTTATGGCCATTTGGGGGGATTAAATTTACTCTCATTTAGTGGAGAATTCTGCCTACCAGCCTATTTACTTACCACGCTCCAACAACGCCTGAATAAATACAATTTGTTGTGTGTTAAAGCATAAAAATGTGAGATTTTGCTCTGTTTTGCATGTGATAAATGAATACATCTCAGCAAGAAGATGTTCACGGCAAATGAAATCATCTGTTGGAATATTGATAGGCAAACATGTAAAAAAATGCTTCCGGAATAGATGGACATATGGATTTATAAAGTAGCACATTTTACATCCAGGAATCAAGTAAATGGACACCAGAGCATTAATAGTCAGCCAAATAACCTACAAATCCCTTCATTTGCAGCAAACAATTTGCTTCTATGTTAAATGTTTTTCCAAGTTATAATTATACCCACAAACATTAAACCTTCTCTCATTAAACTTGGTAATCATGCTACATGAATTCTCATTGATATCTCCTTGTCTGAAAACAGCATCATTTCCATAATAAGGCCTAATTAATGGATCAGAACCATAAGCAAGCATGCTTCATTTTACCCAATCAGGGTTTAGGTGATACACATCTCCCTTCATTTAAATAAAATTTGAAAGAGATTACATTTGAATTTGTTTGAAAGCACAGTATTAGCAAAACTCGTATTTGGCCGATGTTCATAGTGAAGAAAGTGACTACCCTAAATGGATGCAAAGATTTTTATCACAGAATTTTGTCTTTGGTTGTATATACAGCTCAGCAAAAACAGAGAAAATTTCACTCATTATTTGTCGCCGTACCCAAGTGTTTTTTGAAAATGAGAGATTTATAACAAGAAGATTTTACATTTTCAGCACGATTAAACACCGTCAGTTAACAGTTGGAGACAAACATTTATTCGGTCACGAATAGACAAGAGGGACAGATTATTTTGTTATGCATACGTCATGCTTGGCACAATATGGTCTCACAGTTGTCATGAGTGACCACATTTGGGTACGTGTGTGACCTCATTTGGTCACGTGTGTGACCATACAGATGTTTGGTTCCAACTGGTTTAACAGTTTAATAGGGATTTGATGAGGATTAGTAACTGAAAAACTCTCAAAAACAATATTTAATATCATCACTATCACCCAACATCGTCAACATGTAGAAAGGCGCTGGTTTTTATTAGCTGTGCTGTCAGTATAGCTTTTTGCAGTGAGAAGAGAACATTTTCTGTAATTTTGTCTGCTCGTCAAATATATATACGCTCTTTTTATCTGAAACTAAAGAGTGGATTTCTTAGTTATTTGAAGGTAGGATATATTATTGTCAGGACGTGATTCTATTTTCCGTTAGGCTCATTTGTATCATTTTTTAATAATATTTCTAAAATACAATGACAAATAATGAATTGTTTTTCACACCTTGAGTCCCCCCCGTTCCTCATTCTGCTAATATAGATTGAGGATGAAATGAAGGAGTTGCCTGCCATTATTTATACAATACAAATAGTAAATACATAATCTTTGCTAAATAGCTGGGTAAATACCAGGAAATGTTCGCAAATATTACACACATGCAATGCTCTGCACATGTACAGCTCTCAGGCCTTTGACCTACATGTACGTCCTTATATGGAACAAATCAAATAGTTATATCGGAGTAACGTGTGCTGTCAACTTAATCGAGTTTTGTCTTTCAGATCTTCGTAAAAAAAACACCTTTTCAGAAGATAACATGTCACGTCATCATTGTAATTCAACTAGTAGTTTTTATCGATATGGATTATTTTTAATTGAATTAATTTGATATTGTCTTCAGCGAATTAAAATGAATTAATCAGAATAATTGGGAACATTGCCTCGTAACAACAAAACTAAGATGCGGAAAAATACAAGAACCGGGCTGAGATTTGTTTGAAAATACTGATTGTTTAAGTAAAAATCATTATTTACATGCATTAACATTTGCCATTTTACTTATCTGATTCTTTTCTGGTCCAAATATGTTTGTTTTGCGCTCGTGAAAACTCACAATAAATAACACAAAAATATTGGCTGTTCATATAGATGAGGCAAAGACAAGATATTAGTTTCAGGCAATTCATTTTAATAATGAGGTTTTGCCAATTTCACATGAAAACAAAACGATTTACTCTTTATTTGGTTTAGTTTTAATTATATGGCATCCCTTGGTACTGATTTGTGAAGCGAACTATGCCAGGGACTGTACGGTGTAATAGAAGAGGGGAGGATACGGGCAGTGATGTGGGAGACGGCCCGTGGTAAGGCACACATAGTAAACTGTGAAGTGAACTATACCAGAGACTGTACGGTGTAATAGAAGAGGGGAGGATATGGGCAGTGATGTGGGAGACGGCCCGTGGTGAGCGGCTACTGTGAAGTGAACTATGGCAGAGACTGTACGGTGTAATAGTAGAGGGGAGGATATGGGCAGTGATGTGGGAGACGGCCCGTGGTGAGCTGCTCAGGGCGCACACAGTAAACTGTGAAGTGAACTATGGCAGAGACTGTACGGCGTAATAGAAGAGGGGAGGATATGGGCAGTGATGTGGGAGACGGTCCGTGGTGAGCTCTTCAGGGTACACAGTAAACTGTGAAGTGAACTATGGCAGAAACTGTACGGTGTAATAGTAGAGGGGATGATATGGGCAGTGATGTGGGAGACGGCCCGTGTTGAGCGGCTACTGTGAAGTGAACTATGCCAGAAACTGTACGGTGAATAGTAGAGGGGAGGATATGGGCAGCGATGTGGGAGACGGCCCGTGTTGAGCGGCTACTGTGAAGTGAACTATGGCAGAGACTGTACGGTGTAATAGTAGAGGGGAGGATATGGGCAGTGATGTGGGAGACGGTCCGTGGTGAGCAGCTCGGGGCGCACACACTGGGATCTGCTCACCTTATGCCTCGTCACACGCATCTGAGCACACCTAATAGACATTTCCAATTTTAGGAGCATCATGAGGAGAAGTCTTTTTTTTTAGTTTCTCAACCAAACTTTTGAAAATCACATCTTATCCCATTTCAGGTTATTCATTTCGTTTGAACGTTTTCTCTTGTCTTTTCTTGGCATAACAGCATGCTACATATATTATCAGTCGATTTTTGTTTTGCAGATCCTTTTATCTGGTATATGCTCTGCCATCGGCCTGAATGAATAATAAGTATCTATGTAAAGAGAATCAAATGATTGCCTTTGTTATGCCTAAGGTAAACTGACTGGATGTAATGCTGGGATGTCATTCTGTCCCTCCCTGCTTCAGTAGCCCTGCCGTCCTCTAGTCTGTGGTAATGACTTAAGGGAAACTAGCATCTTTCCTAGGCCTATTGAGGCCGTTGAAGGCTTTCTTCCATAAATGGCCTGAAATTAAACTTGTATAGTTATTTATCGCGTACAAGGGGAAACCAGCAAAATCGATTTGAACAAAGTAAAGAAACAGTTGAAACGGTCATAAAAAAGCATCACACCTACTTACAGAAAGTGTTTGGTGATTAAAACTTGGCCAACTTTGGCTGTAATTTGGGAGTCCAAATTAAGAGTGCATAGATAGGGTTAGATTAAGGGTGTAATCTGCCAAAATCGGCAGACAGGGAACACCTAAATCCCAGAGTAATTTCTAATCTATGTGGCCCACAAAGGCAGACCGATAGGACCAGCTCCAGAGTGGGAGAGGGCTTGTGGGAGACACTCGTGGACCTGATTAAATGTCTTGTCGACGGTATAAACGGGGTATTATCACCAGATTAGAGGATAGACAGAAAAGCAAAGCAACCCATCACTCACGATGAGTTGTTTATGTTCTGCATACACTGCTATCTACGAAGAAATGCCCTCAACGATAGATACATTGGAAGAAATGAAGTGATTTATGTACAAGATTTAGATACAAGATGAAATCAATCAATTGTACCTTTCACACGTAGTAATGAACCTGGAACATGCTCATTGGAAGATGGGTACATGGGAACATTGAAAAATGCATCTGTTTTACTATTCCAATAGTTTCTCTAGTGATTCAAAGTTTTTTAACGAGCTGACTGTCTGATATAGCTTATAGTAGAGCTGTTCTGATATAGTCCATAAAAAGTTTGTTCTAATGTGAATTATAGTATATTTAACTGTTTTGATACTGCCTATAATAAGTCTGCCTCGATGTAGCTTATATTTACTCTCTCCTTGATATAACCTATGCCAAATCTGCCCTTAGCCTATTTAACATCATCGGACGCTAACACAAATAAACCATATCAAATAAAATTGTATTGGATAGTTCAGTTCATCAGATTGTCTCATTAAAAGGTATGTCTTTTTTGTATTGATTTCTTTACTTTGATTCAAAATATAGTTTTATTCTATTCTATATGGGTCGATTATGATTTTCAATGCATATAGTGGTGCTCCCACATTTCCCATATGCTTTATCTTGGAGAAACATATATCTGTCTCAAATAAACTCTTCTACCCTCCTAATGGGATGGGTCGGTAAGAAAGAAGTTCACATTAATTGATAAAGGTAGACTTTTAGTGTTCCAAGACCACAATCAAGCAGACTGTGTTCAGGGGAGGTCTTTTTGCCCACTTTCCTGTGCATTCCCTTTCGTATGGGATTATTAAAACCCAAATGTTTTAGTGTCATTTCATATTTTATGCATGAATATATCTAACATTTTCCAAAATGAAATTGATATGAAGCAAAGAAAATGTATACCATTTATCCGTAATGTATATAGAACATATGCTTGCGAAATTCAAACAAGAAATCAGAGATCAACCAATCAGATATTGTGTTTACACATGAGGTTTCCATGGGAAGCAGAAACTAACCAATCACACATTGTGTTTACACATGAGGTTTCCATGGGAAGTAAAAACTGGCCAATCGGACATTGTGTTTGCACATGAGGTTTCCATGGGAAGTAAAAACTGGCCAATCGGACATTGTACAGATTAAGGTTATTCAATGACAGCTGATGGTTTGAAATGAAAATTATTGCTGAGGTGAATAACAGTATGGAAAGAAAAGATATTATAAACAATCCGATTCAATGGCAAGTAATATATTATAAATATTGAAACATTAATACACATCACACTTTAATAGACCCTACGTCGAAGTAAATACAGTGTCTTAAAGTGGATAAAGACAGTCTTTACTATGTATTAGGCAAGTTAATAAAGATCAACTAAACTTAAAGTCTATAAAGACAGGCTTACAAATACTTAAGGTCGGTTGATAAAGACAGACTTAGTTTTACTTTGGGCAAATTTGGAATAGATTAAATGAATGAATTCCAGAAGGTGGCACGTGATGGTTTGAAATTAAAAGTATTGTAAAGGTCAATGAATGCGTACAAACAAACAAGATGCAAAACGATTGTGATAGACAGTAAACCATGATAAACATCACACGTTTAGAGACTATAAATCACAATTAATGTGGTGTCTTAACATAGATAAACATAGGCTTAACATTAAATTAGAAGAAAAAACGGTAAAGAAAATTTAAACTTTTGAGTACTTCAATTTAAACTTCAAAGTACAAACGTAGCGTAACAAACAACACACAAAACAATTCTTTTGAAATAGTGCTTTATAAAAAAGGGTTAATACCAGAACACAAATGACAAGAGTTAACTGCTTTAGGGAAGGCTTGTGGTTGGGCATAGAGATTGCCTGGTGGGCATTGATCGTCAAGTGGAGGGTCATCGTTTAGCCATCTATCCACTGACCACGAGGGGCAGAGACGGGTGTAACATCGTCTGCTTACGTCGCTGAAATCTTCTGCTTGCAACAATTTAATTCAGAAAAATGAAAAAAAAAACAACCGGAATTGATCTTACCTATCGTATCCATCAAAACATCTTAACTATGTCGAAACCTGTTGAACAGAAAACTCAACATTGGCAAAATGGGTAGACTAGAAGTTCTCAGATGCCATCATTTAACTAAGAAATGAGACAGATGGAATGTTTTTGAATTGCTGCAGGCGATACCATTCTTTTTATGAAGTTTACATACACTAATTGACAATTAACATCCTTCACAGACAGCTTCAATAAGCCAGCATCCTTTCCTATTAAATCCTCAACGGGCAACTTGTTTTTTTATATGATGTGAAATATGATATATCTAATTTACAGATAAATCTAAAGGAAACTTACTACGTGATTATACAGAACGACATGATTTTAATATGATGACATTATACAGAACGACATGATTTTCAATATCAAGCTTTAACTATATTTGATAGCAAATTAAAAATTCTTTTATAAAATGCATGCAACTAATATGTTAGAAACACATGAACACGTGAAATGATATAAAGAGCATAAAGCATAAGTCCCATCATCATCTATGCCATCATCATCTATGCCATCATAGTGACCCACCCTTAACCTTGATGCTGTGTTAGTGCCCCTCCCTTAATCTTAATGCTGTCTTAGTGCCCCTCCCTTAACCTTAATGTTGTGTTAGTGCCCACCCTTAACATGATATTGTGTTAGTGCCCCTCCCTTAACCCTGATGCTGTGTTAGTGCCCCTCCCTTAACCCTGATGCTGTGTTAGTGCCCCTCCCTTAACCCTGATGCTGTGTTAGTGCCCCTCCCTTAACCCTGATGCTGTGTTAGTGCCCCTCCCTTAACCATGATGCTGTGTTAGTGCCCCTCCCTTAACCCTGATGCTGTGTTAGTGCCCCTCCCTTAACCCTGATGCTGTGTTAGTGTCCCTCCCTTAACCATGATGCTGTGTTAGTGCCCCTCCTTTAACCCTGATGCTGTGTTAGTGCCCCTCCCTTAACCCTGATGCTATGTTAGTGCCCCTCCCTTAACCCTGATGCTGTGTTAGTGCCCCTCCCTTAACCATGATGCTGTGTTAGTGCCCCTCCCTTAACCCTGATGCTATGTTAGTGCCCCTCCCTTAACCATGATGCTGTGTTAGTGCCCCTCCCTTAACCATGATGTTGTGTTAGTGCCCTTCCCTTAACCCTGATGCTGTGTTAGTGCCCCTCCCTTAACCCTGATGATGTGTTAGTGCCCCTCCCTTAACCATGATGCTGTGTTAGTGCCCCTCCCTTAACCATGATGCTGTGTTAGTAACTCTTCCCTTAACAATGATGTTGTATTAGTGCCCTTCCCTTAACAGTGATATTGTGTTATTGATCCCTTCTTTCCTCATGTTACTTTTAACAGGGCCCTTCTTGAAAATGTGCTGAGTCATCAGACACTTGCCAAATGGTGATGCCCTTGGCATTGGTTTAAATGCTGCATAAATTGATTTGAACAAAACTTACTCCATTCCCCAGACCAGAATAGATCTACATTCTGCAAACTCAGAATGCGCTCCATCCTTTAATTCAATCTCGCTGATATATTCGGAATACACTTCCAATTTTACATTTACTACTGAGTAAGTCCTGGGCCTCGTAATAGAGAGATATTATATAACCCGCCATGCTATGGCCTAATATTGTAAATTGGAGAATGGGTCGAGTAGGAACTTGTGTGTTTGTTTCCACGCGAAGTAAGCATCATGAGTTCTCGGGCATAGCGAGACTTTGCGCGCACATAGGAACTCCAATCAGCTGTACTTGTGGCCTTGTAATTGCCTCCAAGTCTCACTCTGACAACTCACTTCCCTTCCTGTTCAGGATGTTCACCAAACATAGGGGGCGCCACATATTGGTGCTTTATGTGTGTAAAAGAGAGCGAAAACCGCATAGTATTGAAATGTAAAGGTTATATAATGATAAAACGAAACGAATGTGAATAATGAGTAAAATACTGTTGGCTATAACGCTGTGACTCAGCAGGCGGCGTCCATTAACTCAGGCCAAGCAAGCATCGTCCATTATCTCACCTCTACAAATGGCCCAGTTAATGGCCCCTTGTTGAATTCCGCTGTTTTATGGAGAAATAAAACAACATATACAGAGTCATACATAACACCGTTTTCAAAATATACAAAAGAAACTCCATTCAAGGCAGGTATGGAACCCCCGTGGTGTTATCGGTGAGTACATCAAATAGAATCTGGTTATCATCGACAGCTAGGTTGCCACACCTCTTGTCATTATATCACGTTTGTAGTGTGTATATAGCATTATATTTAATTTAAATCGCTTCCCCATTCAAGGCTTCATACAGATATCATATTCAAATATACACAAAGATCTTACCTGGTTTTAGGTAAATGGATAATCTATTTAGTTCAGATTTTGAACATGTAAACAAATTTAAACCAGTTATCTAAATCAGTTCTGAGTGTTATTTTTGTGAGATATGATGGGATATACATGCAATATATATATAGACAATTACAATTTAGCAAAAAAAATGCTAAATAATTGAAAATAATAAGTAATATAACAAGTGATATAATTATGACTTTCACGTTCATTTAATTTCTATAATTATGTCATTAGTACAACCTGAGAAGGAAAAGTATTTTAAAACTCTGAAAAGCGATATGTGAACCCCGAATATATTTAGTATAAATGCCATATTTCTGTCCTTTATAAGCACTATTTCTTGTTTTAGGATATACAGACCTTTTACCATTATTTATCTCAGCAGTATGAGTGCATGCTTAAAGCCCTTGTATTTGTTCAACAAAACCTTGGATTGTTGTCATGAGTCACAGACTTTGTATTACAAGTCCTGTTAGAATAAGGCGTCAACATTATTATAAATATGAATATGGATTGCAGATTTTTCTTGACATATAACAACCATCAGGCCTTTGCTTTCACTTGCATCAGATTGAATCTTGGCATCCGATCGTGTTCTAGCACTAGACTGTATTCTGGTTTCAAACAACATTCTGGCATAATATTGTGTTTTGACAAAAGATTGCATTTTGACATTAGATTCAGTTCTTGCACGACATTTCGTCTTCACATTCCATTTTGTTCTGGCATTAGAATATGTTCCGGCATTTAGTTGTTTTCTGACATCAGAATGTATTCTGGTATTATATTCTGTTCTTGCATCATATTATGTTATATTATAAGAATGTGTTATTGCATTAGATTATATTATGGGATTAGATTGTGATTTGATATCAGATCATGTTCTGAAATCATATCATTTTCTATCATCAGATCGTTATATTTTGTACTGGCAACCAGATGTTGTTTGTGTCAAGGGGAGATTGTTCAAAATAAGTATTGTGAAATTTCTTACCAAAGAATGTTCATCATATTTCAAATCTTGGATGTCCACATGTGCTATACAAATTCTATTTAGGATTGAAAGAATCTAATATTTCAAGTCCTTAGAGTGACGCTAGAATACCTACCATATGTAAGTATTTATTTTCAACGGTGACCATTCGATTAATGAACCACAATAGTGGACAATAGTACCAAAAATTCTCCTGATTCTTTTATGCACTTTTATGCACTCGATACAAAATCAGATATACATCCGTACATATAAGAATAGACCTAAACAATGAAAGAGATTAATTAAAAAGATTGTATAAATATATATATATATATATATATATATATATATATATATATATATATATATATATATATATATATATATATATATATATATATATATATATATATATATATATATATACGCACAAGCAGATAAGATTGCCGATGATAAGGAGCCCGGTTAAGAGAGCGTCTCTACATAGCACCACACAGCCAGGAGGCTCAAGGGTTAATGATGGAAGGACACAAGGGTGAAGGAATGCCCATAATCAGGGCCCAGCTGTCAGGATTACTGACCTCTAATTGTGTGACCTGCCATCTTGTACATTGATAGCGGTCACTGACACTTAGAGGCATCCTCTCCCGGCCCACTCCGGCTTCCGGTTCCTACTTGCTGGGGCAATCACATAAGCTAGGCTCTGTGCACACCCACACAAATGCAAACACACACATTTACACACAGACAGATATATACAAACACAAATATATATATATATATATATATATATATATATATATATATATATATATATATATTTTAGTATTATTTGATATAATATCATACACACAATATTTCTTTAAACAACCCAATAGATCCAAGAAAATATCAAACATACTATGCATGATATTTCTGTTTTATGGGTCTCAGACCAGTGATGGGTTGCAGACTCTGGTGCAATATTGATCTATAACTGTGTTGGGTCAAAGACTATGTCAAGTGAAATACCTTTTAATCAACGATACCAATAAGATCTGAGCTCCAATTTGATGTTTGGCTATCTGTATTAGCTGGTATTTTATTTCCTATTTTCTAACTAATAAAATTAATGAGATTGTTAACAGAAGGGTTCTAATAGGTTCTTATACGCCAAATTCTACTTTATTTTTGTAAATGAATAAATTAGAGACTTATCTCAGTCCCATCAGCAGAAAAATGGCATACATTGCAAACGATGTTAGCTGTGAAATGTCCGTGCATATCTCTAATTGTAGTTGCAAATATTGGTGGTGTCCGTAGCATTGCATAGGACATTTCTACGTTTAAAAAGTTTTGGTTAAATATATTGGTACTTTTCATAGTTTATTGGTATTGATAAAAATCATTCGCCATTCCCTGTCCGTGTCCAAGAAAACAGGTACAATGTAAATGTATTTATGTCCATACAACCTCGTCTCAGATATGAACCTTTTCTACGATTCACTATTTATTAAAACTAGTTGCATCCAGCTCTACACACACATATAAACACACCAGTCATGTCTTGAGATTTTTGGTTTTAATTATAAATCTAAATGCTAATTTATCGCTTTAAATTAAAGTGGTTCTGACTATAAAGGAGTTGAGTCTGAAAGACTGATAGCTGTGATTCTACACTGCATTGAAGAGAATGGTAGTGATGGAATGGTTTGTCTGTGAACAATCACACAGTTAAGACAGTTCGTCCCGGGCCAACCTAAACCAGAAAGATGATCAATGGCGGCAGATAGCATCATCCATTAAGTGACAATAGTACAATCAGGGACATGCTCACATTTAATGAAGTGGCCTCTCATGTATACAGATTGCCGTCTCGGGGATCTATTATATTCCCACCAACCTAATATCCCCCAATGTCATAGCAACCATACTTGGGATTCCGACGCTAGGGGGCACTCAAATCGGGAATCTGTGTCTTGCTATATACTCAGAATAGATAACTGCCACTTTTATCTATGGCGCTAAGCTGAGTAGGATTCTGTCCTAGAAATAGCTGCATCTGAGCTGCTCAATGTTTTTATGATATGATAATAACATCAATGGAAGATGTCCACATATAATATATATATATATATATATATGTATTGTTGAGAGTTGATAGTTTGCAAGAAATGTTTAACCAAGCGTTTCAATGTGTGTTTTCATATAATTTGTTGTGCGTGGTTCTTGCCTTTATAACACGTGGTTGTTGCCTTTTTGGTGACTGTTGAAACAGTCACCAACGAGACTGATTAGAAATCAGGAGACCACTCAGCTATCACAGAATGTATACTGACTGTGAAATGGCAGGCCTACAACATTATTGTGTGGAATTGACCCAAAATTTGTCATGTTCTGACCATTACGAGTAAATTTGTAACCTCAAGGTCACAGCACCAAGGTCAAAGGTCATAGAGGTAAAAAAAACTGATAGTACACATCTACTGTGGATGATAGTCATGCATGCCAAATATGAAGTGCCTGAGGTTTACGGTTGCTGAGATATAGCCTGCACAAAAATACAAAGGTCAAGGTCATTGCATCAAGGTCAATGATAAAAACAAAGAAAAAACTATATAGTGCATTTGTGGTTACTAAAATATTGATGTAAAATAGATATGAAGTGCCTGTATTGCATTTTTTATGAGGCTGACATATTGTATACACAACAATTTTACGTTCAAGGTCACTGAGCCAAGGTCGAAGGTCAAATGACAAAATGAATATGACAAGGCACAGCTATACTCCAGGACGGTCATTCATGCCAAATATGAGCTTCCTGCTATTTACGGTTGCTGAGATATGCTCTGCACAAAATTTGTAACCTCAAGGTCACAGCACCAAGGTCAAAGGTCATAGGGGTCAAAATATCTGACAGTGCACATCTACTGTGAATGGTAGTCATGCATGCCAAATATGAAGCGCCTGCTATTTACGGGTGCTGAGATATAGCCTGCACAAAAATTCAAAGGTCAAGGTCATTGCATCAAGGTCAACGATAAAAACAAAGAAAAAACAGAACAGTGCATATGTTGTCACTAAAATATTACTGTACAATAGATATGAAGTGCCTGTATTGCATTTTTGATGAGGCTGACATATTGTATACACAACTCTTTTACGTTCAAGGTCACTGAGCCAAGGTCAAAAGTCAAATGACAAAATGAGTATGACGAGGCACAGCTATACTCCAGGACGGTCATTCATGCCAAATATGAGCTTCCTGCTATTTACGGTTGCTGAGATATGCTCTGCACAAAATTTGTAACCTCAAGGTCACAGCACCAAAGTCAAAGGTCATAGGGGTCAAAATATCTGACAGTGCACATATACTGTGAATGGTAGTCATGCATGCCAAATATGAAGCGCCTGCTATTTACGGGTGCTGAGATATAGCCTGCACAAAAATTCAAAGGTCAAGGTCATTGCATCAAGGTCAACGATAAAAACAAAGAAAAAACAGAACAGTGCATATGTTGTCACTAAAATATTACTGTACAATAGATATGAAGTGCCTGTATTGCATTTTTGATGAGGCTGACATATTGTATACACAACTCTTTTACGTTCAAGGTCACTGAGCCAAGGTCAAATGACAAATGACAAAATGAATATGACGAGGCACAGCTATACTCCAGGACGGTCATTCATGCCAAATATGAGCTTCCTGCTATTTACGGTTGCTGAGATATGCTCTGCACAAAATTTGAAACCTCAAGGTCACAGCACCAAGGTCAAAGGTCATAGGGGTCAAAACACCTGACAGTGCACATCTACTGTGGATGGTAGTCATGCATGCCAAATATGAAGCCCCTGCTGTTTACGGTTGCTGAGATACGGCCTGCACAAAGTGTCACGCCCGCCGCCCGCCCGCAAGCCCGCCCGCCCGTCCGCCCGCCCGCCCGCCGCCCGCCGCCCGCCGCCCGCCCGCCCATGCAACGACAATACCACATCAGCCATTTTTAGTCATTTTTATTTTGAACCATCGCAAAGAGTTAAATGGAAGGAGTTAAATGGAAGGAGTTAAATGGAAGGAGTTGAATGGAAGGAGTTATGACATGTGCATTGTAACATTTCTTACCCACCAAAATACAATAGTACAACCGAAAAACGCCCCTGTCCAAAGAGAGTGCCTTTAAATATACATATTCTCAGGTAACTGATAGAGAGTGTCAGAGAATCTGAAAGATGGTGAATAGCAAGTAACAGATGTGTGAGGTACATATATACAGCATGAGAGGAAATATGACAGATTACACTCAGAGAACACAGTCATTTGTACAGACGATACTCTCTGCTGAGGATTACGCTTTTTGTCTTTCTTTTATTGTGAGACACATTTCTACCTGCTTTAGGAAATACATATGTCACATAATACATAGATGTTGAATGTTGACAGTTGACAGCAATGTTGATATAGGATTGTTTTACCTGAACGCTTGAAAAAAACGTTTTATAATCACCTAGACTATTGTAATATGGCGTAAAATGTCATATATTATATATTATAAAAAAGCAGGCGAAGTCCCTCGATTTCGTCTCGTGAGATGCTTTACAAGGTGTGAATACTATAAGCAGAATGTCCAAATATTCCTCTAGGAATAATTCTACAATATTCCTTGGATTCCAGGTCTTAATACCAGGTCTTATAAACATAAATAATATTAGTATTACACGGTCAAATATAAGCCAGTATAAAGCTTTAATCACCAATTAATGAAGAAAAAACAACACAAAACTGAAAACAAATATAAAAATGTATTAGAATATTATTGATTGATGAA
The DNA here is from genome assembly GCA_949316495.1 of Amphiduros pacificus. Taxonomy (NCBI): domain Eukaryota; kingdom Metazoa; phylum Annelida; class Polychaeta; order Phyllodocida; family Hesionidae; genus Amphiduros; species Amphiduros pacificus. Next base: position 14,155,862 of record OX439010.1, read on the forward strand.
CAAAAGACGCTTAATTTGAAATACTTCTTTATATTATTTTAATTTTTGAAACTTACATTGTCCAAGTATTGTCCAAATGTTGCTCAAATATCTCTTTTCCGTCAAAATGGCAGTATGATAACCTCGGCCAGCCCACTGAGCTGTTCTGCAGTGTTTGGTTGTAAATCCCCCAGTCCATCACAGACTCTGTATGGGATATTGGCCAGATCAGCCATGGTTTATGTGGCTTCCCTGCTCTACTGACCTCTCTGTTCTAATATAGCAGAGGCTATGACCTTCACCATGCCCTTGTCAACCTGAGGTCTGGCCTTGGAGGTCATATTGTTATCTATTATCTGCTATAGGTGGCGACCTCTGTTGTCTTCCGCCGTGCCCCCTGGTGTGAGAGGCCAGAATGATGGCGTGTCTAAGTCAGGATGGGAACATCTACAACACTTCTTATCAAGTGCGAGATAAGATACAAATCTTCTGGTTTATCCTCCAGCTTGACTCCTGTGACATGCGCTACTTTGTCTCACCTGCGCCTGTCACTGCATCTCATAGTAACCCATACATTCGCATTTCATTTCCTGTGGTGGCTGCATTGCTTATATATATATTTTTCTTTGTCTTGATCTTTCACGTCCTTCACACTCATTCATAATAATTGCCAGGAAAATATTCTTTAAAAAATCACTATGAAGATGCTTTTTTGCTGTGTCCTTTTTGATTCTTCTCCATGCTGGTTTTACCTTATTTACTTCTTAAAGAATAATGCATAGCTGCCATATTTCAGGAAACGTCCATTTTGTCCTGTGAGGCCCGGATGACCTTTACTTCGCGGAGACACTCTCTTTGGGTCGCCTTGTCTGTCTTGCCCAGTGCTGCCCCCTGACTTCTCACCTCGCAGGACACTCTTCATTATGAGAATTCGCCACTTCCTGTCACCTTTCTGACCTTTGCCTCCATGACAACCCCTATTTTAGACGAGCCAGGATCCATTTCCTTTTCTATGGCCTTTACTGACACATGCCCAATTTGCCACACACTGTCATAGCCATGCCCGGGATATCATCGCTATCTGCTGGGCCAGGCCCATCCCACAATCCATGACAACCACTTTGTGACCCTGACAACCACCTCAGTCACCGAAATGGCCATCTCCCCTGCCCCTTTGTCTCATATGACAACTACTATTACCTGGTGACAGAGATCATTACCAGTAATGTCATCCGCCTCCGCTCTGCCATCAACTTCACATGTTTTTCACCCCATTTTTGATTTGAAGCAGCCTTCTACAAATGAACTGACGTGATTGCAAACTTTTTCTATGTCATATTCTCAGTCCCAACCTGAATGTGACCTCTGGATATGGCCGGGTATAGAATTCATATTGAATCTGTATGGATCCTAAACTTTAGGTGTGTTAACTGTCTTTATATCCTTTCTAATTTGGGTCTGTCAGACTACACATAATTTTGTATCTGAGCTAATATACAAATGTGTATGCATGGTTCCCCGTTTGTGATAAGAATAATGTGGCATAATTTAAGATTAAATAAAACTGCCACCCACTGCTAAAGGCTTTTCTGCCAAATATGTTCATATGGCGAATTTAGATCAATTCGACATTTCTCAAAGACAACGCCCAGTAACATACCTTCCCCGTTCAACTTCTACAGACCAGTCTGAAACTCAATATCAGTTTGCCCTTACAGAATATGTAGTCGGCCAATGTTCTAGGCATATTCGTAGGCTCTCTGTGTGGGTTCGTGTTAGCAAACATACCGGAAACGATTTTCACATGCCTAAACCATATTTGAATGCATATATCTTGTTTTGGATATAATTTTGTTTATACTACTAAGAGTTTGTAGCACAAAATATATTTTGAGCTGAATGACCATATTGTGTTGATATGCCTAAATATGCACTAATTAATTAATCGTGTCTCAACTGTGAAATGGAATAATTGCTATATTGAAGATCAAACGGCTCACTGATGAAGGTATCACAGTCTATCCGAATCATGATAAAACATGTGAAGCAATCGCGGTATTACTTTATGACATATTCATGATGTCATGAACATGTTGACAAGATCTACCTGGAATATTAGATGGCTACTGTGGTCTACAAAGGAAATGGAATGGTGCTCATGTGACGGTAGAGCCTGCCTAATGAAATAAGAGTAAGGATAATACAATATACACAACCGGGAAACTCATAAATGAAAATTGATGGAAGTGATCAAGCCGACATGTATATAGGGACGCGATTAGCATGACAACCGTGTCAACCTTGTGGCCATGATATGTAAAGAAGATTATTTCAAAAGTTCTTTAATATATCATTGTTTAATTTAATCATAAAATATCTGTAGTGAAATTTAACTTTAATAAAGCACAACTTTGTATGTGTTCAAAAATATAGCGATATTTGCTTCACATTTTACCGAGACTTAAACTATGAATATTTTATAGGCAGTGCCACAATCATTGCCTATCAAAGATAACTTTGTAAAGGATAAAGTCTAGTGTAAGGTGAATAACATTGACTTAAAGTGCTGCCATCATGAAGCGTTTTTCAGACTTGAAGTCAGATTTATAGACTTTCCTTCAGCACATTATCTCGATTTATGTGTTATATTAAATCATTTGATAGTGTCCTATTGATGTGAATTTCTTTGGATAATGTTTTCTAAGCATGTCCTCTGTGAGTATTGTTGGATAGATTTTATTCAGATGCCAATTACAAACAGAAATATAGCAATTGCCTCTTCACATTGTGCTGTCTGGGCCAGCGTCTGTATCGGGACGCAAACGCCCAAGGTCAAATTTACCTCCTGACATGCGCCATTACAAGCAAGCAGATGTAGACAGTTTGTATTTATCCACAGTTTGCCATGGGTCAGTGTTGCTTCTAAATAGTCCTGAAGCAGCTGGCAGATGTATTTGTGTACAGTTTACAAGAGGTCAACATTGCCTCCCAGACATGCCTATATCGTGGTCGGCAAAAGCTAACCTCCATGCCAAAATGCCCGTATTGAGAGTGGCCCAACCAGTACATGTTTTTATATCAATAAAAAACATAACGCTATTCATTAAAATAAAGGCGCAGTCAGAAAAGTTTGCTTTTGACGTGCCAATACGCACAATTTAGAAAGCAGACGATAAAATGGGTGGATTTGTCTCAGTAATGAGGGCAATCGAAGATGAACAAAAATAATGGTGAGGGTTTTAATCATTTATATGCGTCTCCTCTCGTTTCTATTGGTTGGTCTGCCTGTTGTGGGTACCATTTCAGCTGTGCTTCTGAGGCCAGTGCAATATTTGGGAGGTGAGATATAACGTCAGATATGCATATGATCCATGCTGGGCAGGTCAGAGGGGACGGCAACCGGGGGAGATGGGAATCTAATGTGTATCTCTAGAGACACAAATTATGTACCTCCAGGAATACCGGCCAAAACACAACACGCCACTTCTCCTCTATCTACAAAGTTCACAACCATGTATTACATTATCAAATATGCATAGATATGAACATGCTGGAGTATGTCTAACTTTTATAGTGTTCTGTCATACAGCATCTTATACCACAAGTGCTCTTCAATTATATCATTAATGTGAAGCAAAGAATCAAAAAACCAAATACATTTTGCATAACATCATTTATCGTTTTTTCCCCATTAATTTGTTGCACCTTCAATAACCAGGTCAGTTACCCCTGATGTGTGAGTAAGCGGTTTGCGACTGCTTCTGAGCAAGTGTTCCCACTGCTTTGTGCTTGGATCTTAGGTTTGGGTCAAGTGATTGAACAGTAGTATGATAGAAACTGTTACTAAAGGGCACATTTATGTGTTGATTAAGATTTACTGCTGTATCGATACCCCTTTTTGTATTCTGGATTGACAAATCTAACCAATTAAGTCAACTTCACTTATTGAAACACATTATAAATCCTAATGATTTTATTCAATTCAATGTATGGTGAAGAAAATGCATGAACATGTAACAAGTTAGTATCTACGGCATAACAAAACAACAGTAAAGCCAAAAGAAGCCCTGTTTATCATCTAGGCCGCATGTGGTCATGTTGAACAAGATCAGGCCATGACCTACAAGATGAGGGACAGTATGTCATCCTGACCGGCTGAATACAATGTTACTACCAGTTACAACACAGGACAGAAATAAATCCTGACAGTTCCCATGAATATGTTTCATTCTGGGCTCAGCCTTTAATGCCATCCGATAAATCACTCCGCCCTCGTGCCCCCCATACCTCTCCAATACATGGTCAAGTGACTGTTTATTGTTGCATTCACTAGAACAAAGCAAAACCATCTAGACCAACATAAACCTTTATTTTCTTCTCTGAAAAAAAGCTTTTACATTAGTTCATTTTATTTTAGATGTTGTTAAGATACTAAAATTTCATATTTGATATGTTGGTACCAAGGCGTATTTAAATCATATGGTTTTATAATATTGCTTATTAACATTACTTGTATGTATTTGTATGAATGATCAAGTTACACTTTGTACAAAAAGCACAATAAAAGAATATGATTTTAACATGAATATGACTTTTACATGAAACCCTGCAATGGGTAAGCTCTATGAAGAAAACTAATAATAATCCGAGCTGCTTTGTATCTGGACTCAAGTTCATCGCATCAAATTCCAGGTATAAATTTTTCCAGAGAAAGCCACTGACCATTTTAAGCAGGGGAGGCGACTCTGAAAGCTGGTGACCAACCAAAAATTATCTTCAAACTAACCAGTATGAAGCCAAACATGGGGGAGGGGAGGAGGTAGGCAATGAGGGGAGGGGAGGAGGGGAGGAGGTAGGCTAAGAGGGGAGGGGAGGAGGGGAGGAGGTAGGCTAAGAGGGGAGGGGAGGAGGAGAGGAGGTAGGCTAGGAGGGGAGGGGGGAGGAGGTAGGCTAGGAGGGGAGGGGGGAGGAGGTAGGCTAGGAGGGGAGGGGGAGGAGGTAGGCTCGGAGGGGAGGGGAGGAGGTAGGCTAGGAGGGGAGGAGGGGAGGAGGTAGGCTAGGAGGGGAGGAGGAGGAGGTAGGCTCGGAGGGGAGGGGAGGAGGTAGGCTAGGAGGGTAGGGGGAGGAGGTATGCTAGGAGGGGAGGGGGAGGAGGTAGGCTCGGAGGGGAGGAGAGGAGGGGAGGAGGTAGGCTAGGAGGGGAGGGGGGAGTAGGTAAGCTAGGAGGGGAGGAGGTAGGCTAGGAGGGGAGGGGGAGGAGGTAGGCTAGGAGGGGAGGGGGAGGAGGTAGGCTAGGAGGGGAGGGGGGAGGAGGTAGGCTAGGAGGGGAGGGGGTAGGAGGTAGGCTAAGAGGGGAGGGGGTAGGAGGTAGGCTAGGAGGGGAGGGGAGAGGGGGTAGGCTAAGAGGGGAGGGGGGGAGGAGGTAGGCTAGGAGGGGAGGGGGGAGGAGGTAGGCTAGGAGGGGAGGGGGGAGGAGGTAGGCTAGGAGGGGAGGGGGGAGGAGGTAGGCTAGGAGGGGAGGGGAGAGGGGGTAGTTGGATTTGTGACGCTTCCATCTCGTCCCTTATTGATATGTTCACTTGCAATTTTAACTTAATAAGTGTATAACTGAGAATATCGTAATTGACAGTTTCTGAAAGCTTACCATGAAGCTGACAGCCCGCAAGGGCAATTTCACTACACTAAGGCAGATTAATCAGTTTATTATAGTAAAACATGTTGACTCGTTCAATAAAAAATTGCAAAAAGACGTTAATTTGTCGAAGACATGTTTTGTTTTTGGTTACAATCGAATAGGTACAAACGTTGATGTGTGAACACTTTAAAAATAGGATGTCGGATTCAAGCACTAGAGACATTTGTTCAGAGGCAAAGTGTATTTTCCATTGGAAATAACAGTGTCATTACAGGCATGAGTTTGACCTTGGACTATAATACATGCTTACCGTATTTAGACACAAAAGTGAAAATCAAGACATTGCTGGTCTGACCCGGGCGCTGCTGAGGAAACAGCAAGAGCCAACCAGTCGATGAGTGGCGGAGTAGTGAATGTTGGCTGCATGCCAGGGCAGAGCTGGCACCATGCCAGAACTAGATAAGTAGCCAGGCCCTTATCCGCCATACAAACTATTTCCTGAACAAGACTGATATAGGAAGTGAGCTGATTGGAGGTCTCCGATAGCAGCTGATGGGCCACCCTATCTGGCCATGTGGTCAGTGTCTCATAGACCCACTATTAGACTGGACAAACACACATCACATTGGTCATGGACCAGTATCTGAGTCTTGGCACTTGCCATAGACTCACGTTAGACATCAGAGACAGTGAGCTAAGTATCGCGATCCCTCCTCGCAGGTCCTGAATTGTGTTGGGGGATCATCGAATATGATTGACCCCCTATAAAATGCTGTCCCCCAATGAACACTCTTCTGTGGTGAGTTATAAATGGACCCAGACCAAGGGATCAGCACTATTCTCTGTGTTATTTCCGTGCTATCGCAGACCCATATTTGACTGACACATCATTCAACCCTGCTATGGACCCATCCCACTGCTATTAATAAACTCACTTGGCAAACACAAATCAGATAAATCTTGCTCTCTCTCGTTATGAGGGCCTCTAAAGAAGGCCCTTCACTTCTCTTCCAAATAAAAATGCATATCGCAGTCACTGATATTGAAGTTGGTGATGTTGTTGATCCTAAAAAATCAGTTCTACACTCTACAGGGTCAATACTCTCTAATATTTCCACAGATATTGTAAAGTCGTGACCCTATTTGAGTGGTGTGACATGACAAGGTAAGGCCAGAAATATTGGACCAAAATGTTATCTACACAAGTGACTAAAATGTGTCCAACATATTGAGTAAAACATATTGAGTACTTTAGGGCAATAGCATAACATTTAAGCACTTAATGATATTAGTAAAAATGATATGCTTCATTGATGTCTACTCAGTAATAGTGTACTTTTGAGGTGCAAATCTGTTGTCTGTTGATTTCTATTTCCAAATACAGCAGAAAACATGTGAATCATGTGAAATATGTCATATAAAGCATGTCCCATGAAGCATGTCACATGGAGCATGTCACATGAAGCATGTCACATGAAGCATGTCACATGAAGCATGTCACATGAAGCATGTCACATGAAGCATGTCACATGAAGCATGTCACATGAAGCATGTCACATGAAGCATGTCACATGAAGCATGTCACATGAAGCATGTCCCATGAAGCATTTCCCATGAAGCATGTCCCATGAAGCATGTCACATGAAGCATTTCACATGACGCATGTCACATGAGGCATGTCATATAAATAGTAACAACGGTCCTCCATATCTGGCATTTCATTCCATTATTCTATTTCATTTCATAGATTTCCTGCTTATATGCCGTAATATTTTGTATCTAAGCTTCTTCTGGATTTTATCAAATTAATTTTTTTTGTAGAATTATCTGCAGTTTCCTTTCTTCCAATTTGTTAATTTTGTTTTTTAAACAGAGCATATCTTTATTTCCTATTTATGCCTCAATATATTCCTGGATCAATCGCTGCCACAGATGATTTTCAAACAGATCTTAGTTGGGATGAGACTGCAAGAACATATATTTTAGGCAAATCTGTATTATCAATAATGGGTTGACAAGCAGATTCTCTCTTTGACAATATACATACCAGTCAGGAAACTCAGATTTAAGTCTTAACAGACCAACTGATGAAGGCTCACATGCTATAATCCATGTTCTTAAAGCTTTGGTGAAATCAAAGCACTTTTTCCTCGTGTATTATGAATGTTTATACCCTAAACCTTGTGATCAAATGTTATTACTCATCATATTACACCTATGAAAATGTCTGTGCTATTTAAAAGTTGATGAGTCTTCCACTAAAATCGACTTCCACTGAATCCGTTGTCAACAACCTTTGCTTAGCTGACCAGTGTTCTGTTGCTATCAACTACTTAGTAAAGTTTGCTAATAATGGAGCAAATTCTGATTGGGACACTTCAGTGATTTTGCTTTCAGAGGTCTATTTGCCCATTTGTTTTTATCTAGTGGTGCAGGCCTAATACCCTTACGGACCACAACATTAGTCACATACTTGTGCTCTGTGATCCCAAATACCAGGTACTTACAAGGGGGGGAGTAGGTAAGCTAGGACGGGAGGAGGTAGGCTAGGAGGGGAGGGGGGAGGAGGTAGGCTAGGAGGGGAGGGGGAGGAGGTAGGCTAGGAGGGGAGGGGGGAGGAGGTAGGCTAGGAGGGGAGGGGGTAGGAGGTAGGCTAAGAGGGGAGGGGGTAGGAGGTAGGCTAGGAGGGGAGGGGAGAGGGGGTAGGCTAAGAGGGGAGGGGGGGAGGAGGTAGGCTAGGAGGGGAGGGGGGAGGAGGTAGGCTAGGAGGGGAGGGGGGAGGCGGTAGGCTAGGAGGGGAGGGGAGAGGGGGTAGTTGGATTTGTGACGCTTCCATCTCGTCCCTTATTGATATGTTCACTTGCAATTTTAACTTCATAAGTGTATAACTGAGAATATCGTAATTGACAGTTTCTGAAAGCTTACCATGAAGCTGACAGCCCGCAAGGGCAATTTCACTACACGAAGGCAGATTAATCAGTTTATTATAGTAAAACATGTTGACTCGTTCAATAAAAAATTGCAAAAAGACGTTAATTTGTCGAAGACATGTTTTGTTTTTGGTTACAATCGAATAGGTACAAACGTTGATGTGTGAACACTTTAAAAATAGGATGTCGGATTCAAGCACTAGAGACATTTGTTCAGAGGCAAAGTGTATTTTCCATTGGAAATAACAGTGTCATTACAGGCATGAGTTTGACCTTGGACTATAATACATGCTTACCGTATTTAGACACAAAAGTGAAAATCAAGACATTGCTGGTCTGACCCGGGCGCTGCTGAGGAAACAGCAAGAGCCAACCAGTCGATGAGTGGCGGAGTAGTGAATGTTGGCTGCATGCCAGGGCAGAGCTGGCACCATGCCAGAACTAGATAAGTAGCCAGGCCCTTATCCGCCATACAAACTATTTCCTGAACAAGACTGATATAGGAAGTGAGCTGATTGGAGGTCTCCGATAGCAGCTGATGGGCCACCCTATCTGGCCATGTGGTCAGTGTCTCATAGACCCACTATTAGACTGGACAAACACACATCACATTGGTCATAGACCAGTATCTGAGTCTTGGCACTTGCCATAGACTCACGTTAGACATCAGAGACAGTGAGCTAAGTATCGCGATCCCTCCTCGCAGGTCCTGAATTGTGTTGGGGGATCATCGAATATGATTGACCCCCTATAAAATGCTGTCCCCCAATGAACACTCTTCTGTGGTGAGTTATAAATGGACCCAGACCAAGGGATCAGCACTATTCTCTGTGTTATTTCCGTGCTATCGCAGACCCATATTTGACTGACACATCATTCAACCCTGCTATGGACCCATCCCACTGCTATTAATAAACTCACTTGGCAAACACAAATCAGATAAATCTTGCTCTCTCTCGTTATGAGGGCCTCTAAAGAAGGCCCTTCACTTCTCTTCCAAATAAAAATGCATATCGCAGTCACTGATATTGAAGTTGGTGATGTTGTTGATCCTAAAAAATCAGTTCTACACTCTACAGGGTCAATACTCTCTAATATTTCCACAGATATTGTAAAGTCGTGACCCTATTTGAGTGGTGTGACATGACAAGGTAAGGCCAGAAATATTGGACCAAAATGTTATCTACACAAGTGACTAAAATGTGTCCAACATATTGAGTAAAACATATTGAGTACTTTAGGGCAATAGCATAACATTTAAGCACTTAATGATATTAGTAAAAATGATATGCTTCATTGATGTCTACTCAGTAATAGTGTACTTTTGAGGTGCAAATCTGTTGTCTGTTGATTTCTATTTCCAAATACAGCAGAAAACATGTGAATCATGTGAAATATGTCATATAAAGCATGTCCCATGAAGCATGTCACATGGAGCATGTCACATGAAGCATGTCACATGAAGCATGTCACATGAAGCATGTCACATGAAGCATGTCACATGAAGCATGTCACATGAAGCATGTCACATGAAGCATGTCACATGAAGCATGTCACATGAAGCATGTCACATGAAGCATGTCCCATGAAGCATTTCCCATGAAGCATGTCCCATGAAGCATGTCACATGAAGCATTTCACATGACGCATGTCACATGAGGCATGTCATATAAATAGTAACAACGGTCCTCCATATCTGGCATTTCATTCCATTATTCTATTTCATTTCATAGATTTCCTGCTTATATGCCGTAATATTTTGTATCTAAGCTTCTTCTGGATTTTATCAAATTAATTTTTTTTGTAGAATTATCTGCAGTTTCCTTTCTTCCAATTTGTTAATTTTGTTTTTTAAACAGAGCATATCTTTATTTCCTATTTATGCCTCAATATATTCCTGGATCAATCGCTGCCACAGATGATTTTCAAACAGATCTTAGTTGGGATGAGACTGCAAGAACATATATTTTAGGCAAATCTGTATTATCAATAATGGGTTGACAAGCAGATTCTCTCTTTGACAATATACATACCAGTCAGGAAACTCAGATTTAAGTCTTAACAGACCAACTGATGAAGGCTCACATGCTATAATCCATGTTCTTAAAGCTTTGGTGAAATCAAAGCACTTTTTCCTCGTGTATTATGAATGTTTATACCCTAAACCTTGTGATCAAATGTTATTACTCATCATATTACACCTATGAAAATGTCTGTGCTATTTAAAAGTTGATGAGTCTTCCACTAAAATCGACTTCCACTGAATCCGTTGTCAACAACCTTTGCTTAGCTGACCAGTGTTCTGTTGCTATCAACTACTTAGTAAAGTTTGCTAATAATGGAGCAAATTCTGATTGGGACACTTCAGTGATTTTGCTTTCAGAGGTCTATTTGCCCATTTGTTTTTATCTAGTGGTGCAGGCCTAATACCCTTACGGACCACAACATTAGTCACATACTTGTGCTCTGTGATCCCAAATACCAGGTACTTACAATGATCATGACAAGAGTATTTTGATTGATGTCAGGAAGATAGTTTCTTTGTTTTACAGTTTTATGACCACACATCTAAACATATCCTAAATATCTGTAACATTACCTAGTATGCCCTCTTCGATTTTATGAAAGCTTTAATAGATTATTCTGCAATATATCCCATTGTCGTATTCTGCATTGATGTATTGCTCAATTTAACGATTTAATACACATGCAGCTATTTCAACATGATTTCACAATATCATAATGCACCCCTGTTGCGGACAGATTTTAAATAAATTCAATATTAAACTTTTATGAAAATCAAAGTAGTCTAGTACCAAGACCAAATTAATATCAATATCATGAGGTACAAATTATTCTAAGTTCATTCATTTCTTCACAAGAATATTAGTAATGAGTTTATTTTCAAAGTGGTAATGGATTTTTTCAAAATGGATCTTGTATCAAACATTTATGAATACGGGGTAATGAGCTTGTACTGATACATGCCCTCCAGGAATCAAATCATAAGGTTCAGTTGTAAACACGTTCGCTTTAACATTTGAGACAAGGTTGGTTAACTGAAGAAATCAAATTCTGTCAAGAGTCAACCAAATTCAAATAAACGTGAATATATCTCGTTTGAAGTTAAAAAACGTATTCTTTGCCTCATTAATGTAACATGAAAGTAACCTTCATGATTCCATTAACTTCCGGTCTGAAAATAGTTTGCAAAGGCATCTAAGGGCATAAATGCAGTACACATTGTTATCAATAGTTAAATCTAAAACTTCAAACCGATTGACATGAAACATGTAATCCTAAAATCTTCATCACCTTAACATGAGATTAATCATTGTTTCAGACTAATGCCTTGGGCAACTTTCACTCAGAATAAGGTGAAACCATGGAGATTTAGACAAGCTCAAACCCTGGGCTAATGAGCCTTGTGTATGTACCCCCATACCCCACCATGACAACTTGGGGAACTCAAATCCACCTGAGGGGCCACCAGGGTAACATCTCATATTCCCACACTTCCTCTGAAGAGTCTTTGAGGGGCACTGTTGGGGGTTGAGATAACCCCTCATGGGAATACGGAAAGGAAGCATTTTGTGGTAGATACTGCAGTCGGGTCCCTGGCGGAGCGTATTTGGACTCGTGAGGCCCTCTGAGGTAGTTCTCTGCATTTGTAGTGCGTGTGTCTTCCTATCCGATGACCCACTACCGCTAAATTACTTCTGATATATCTCTTTGCACCAAATAGCATGGAGAAAAATATTTTAGAAGTTTACTGCAAACTGTTGTCGATATTAGACTCACATCTTGAGAAATCAAGAGAAGAAATGAAATGATGTTGTTCCATATTTCGGCATAACATCAATACCACAAAGTCCAGAAAACATTAACATCTGGAGAAGTGAATTGATGCTTCTCTGGTTTTTGGTAACGTTGTATTCAAATTTTCATTAGCACAGTCTAAAAAAGTAATATTTCAGAAATTCGCTGCCCATTTCATAATGCATCAGTATGTGCATATCCTTAAAAGGGTAAGCTATTTTCTGTTCGTGTTCAATAAAAAATAATTATAATATACCTTGACTATATAACCCTCAAAATGAAGCTAAAAGACGAAATTTACTAATTCTGAATGAAAATTCCGAAAATCGAGTGTAGTTGCATGTTATCATATCTGTTCTTTTTATTTAAGTTTAAGCTATATTGACCAACGTCATGAAAATAACATTATCTGAATTCACCCATCTACTGTATATACAAAAATAAAGTCAACTTTGGTAATAAAACCTTCCAATATAATAATGAGATTTGGGAACCTCGCTTGGAACATGCAACGTAATCGTACAACATTCCTCTGGGATGAAAGGTAGTAAGGTTGACACTATTAGTTATAACCTGCCAATGACCACGTGATAGCGGCAAAATAACAATAGACTCACCAGATGGCGCATTAAAACAACAGTGCCATCTTATGGTTCCATGCCATCCATCACACAGGCTCATCATATGCAACTTACTTGGGCCAATCCATGTTTTAAAGTGAGATTCAATCTCAGAAAATAATTGTTTCTCTAAATGTACATTTTAGATATTAAAGAGATTTTGTGGACAGAGATACCAGGAACATATGAAGATAAAAGCAAATTAAATGTATACAGTTGATAGTTGCAGAAATAAATGACTCTTGCTTCTCCTTTATATATAGATGTGAGTAACCAGCACACTTTGAGAGACTTAATCAGCTCACCCGACAGTCTGGATGTTTCATATTTAACTACATTCTAATGGTGCACTCATTTTTTATTTTGAATGAATTTGCCAAATTACTTAAAGCATTAGTTTTTCTGGACATTACTAGAATATAAGCAAACATGCGCTGGTCAAAACAAGTAGGGTTGAAGTTAACCTTTATATATATATCAGAGAGAGTGGTACTTTTCCTTTGCAATTCAACAGTCCCTTGTCATAACAAGTTGTTCAGAAAACCACAAAGACTATTAATATTGAACACAAATAAAGCATTGTACACAATAACTCATATTACAGATCGAATGGTAATACCAAATAGTACACAATAACTCACATTACAGATCGAATGGTAATTACCAAATGGTACACAAAAACTCACATTACAGATAGAATGGTAATACCAAATGGTACACAATAACTCACATTACAGATCGAATGGTAATTACCAAATGGTACACAAAAACTCACATTACAGAGCGAATGGTAATTACCAAATGGTACACAAAAACTCACATTACAGATCGAATGGTAATTACCAAATGGTACACAATAACTCACATTACAGAGCGAATGATAACTACCAAATGGTACACAAAAACTCACATTACAGATCGAATGGTAATTACCAAATGGTACACAATAACTCACATTACAGATCGAATGGTAATTACCAAATGGTACACAAAAACTCAAATTACAGATCGAATGGTAATTACCAAATGGTACACAAAAACTCACATTACAGAGCGAATGGTAATTACCAAATGGTACACAAAAACTCACATTACAGATCGAATGGTAATTACCAAATGGTACACAAAAACTCAAATTACAGATCGAATGGTAATTACCAAATGGTACACAAAAACTCACATTACAGAGCGAATGGTAATTACCAAATGGTACACAAAAACTCACATTACAGATCGAATGGTAATACCAAATAGTACACAATAACTCATATTACAGATCGAATGGTAATTACCAAATGGTACACAAAAACTCACATTACAGATCGAATGGTAATTACCAAATGGTACACAAAAACCCACATTACAGATCGAATGGTAATTACCAAATGGTACACAATAACTCACATTACAGAGCGAATGGTAATTACCAAATGGTACACAAAAACTCACATTACAGATCGAATGGTAATACTAAATAGTACACAATAACTCACATTACAGATCGAATGGTAATTACCAAATGGTACACAAAAACTCACATTTCAGATCGAATGGTAATTACCAAATGGTACACAATAACTCACATTACAGAGCGAATGGTAATTACCAAATGGTACACAAAAACTCTCATTACAGATAGAATGGTAATACTAAATAGTACACAAAAACTCACATTACAGATCGAATGGTAATTACCAAATGGTACACAATAACTCACATTACAGAGCGAATGGTAATTACCAAATGGTACACAATAACTCACATTACAGATCGAATGGTAATTACCAAATGGTACACAAAAACTCACATTACAGATCGAATGGTAATACTAAATAGTACACAATAACTCACATTACAGATCGAATGGTAATACCAAACAGTACACAATAACTCATGACATGAAGACTTTACCACAATATGTGATGACTACATAGTAATCACATGTTAAGCTGGATGTTCTTAATTATAACTTTCATGATAATCGTCACCGTCACCATGAGCACTATTCTGAGAGAGTGGTACTGTAAAGAATTGATGTTGTTCCCCGGCGGAGTATGTACACATTCATGTAGACCCTCATAGGATTAATATCACCTGCCGCCCCATTTACACATTGCAAATAGATGCTAAATGTTTTATGAGAAAACAATGTGTTGAGCTTCTTTCTGGGGGTAATCTATTTCTCACCTACCTCACATTTATCATCGCTCACTTAACAGTCACGTTGTCAGTTGTTTTCCAACAAACACATGCAAAATACTGACACTAACTATCCCCTTCCCACCTGAAAATAATCTACCTCATTTTCCAACTACGTTTTGAAATTTAATTACAGTTTGGCCGCATATCTGGGGAGGAAGCAATTCAAACCGTGTACTCATAGAGCTGCATTGTTGTTGAGCGGCTCTTTTGTCAAAGTATGGATTTGGTGGTCGTATTATGCTGACTGGGAGACATTGTGACCTCAATTATACCAGACCATTTATCATCATGTGTTTCTTTTCTTCTCTCCTCTCTCAAATCCTCCTAAACTATGGTGTCCTCACAGAAAGCAAGTGTTGCTTCATTCATATATTAAGCATTAACAACTATATAAAGGGTGTTGTTCAGAATAGATGAGTTTGTGTTTTAACCTTATTTGATGAAATGTACCTGTTTATTTTCATTTTTGATTAATTCGTTAGATGTTTGTGTGGGATTATTTTAAAATCAAATACGGGTGCAAGGGTTCATCATATTTTCGCTCCATGTTCTCCGTAGTTTTCATTTGTTTGAGTGTGATTTTGTGTCACGTGGTATGTGATTAGTGACATAGCTTGTAGTATGGGTGTGATGTGACTCAGTCCACCTGTTGAGTGGCCCTATTAAGACCTGAACCTTATCTCAGGAGACTTATCACAGGGGACTGACCATCACTTATCTTATCCCGCTCTGTGGCACCTTCCATAGCCACCGAGGACTGCAACCTGTATCCAGTATATTATCAAAGAGCCTGGAAATTTCTAATCAAGCTTATTATTAACGTTGTAATTTAAATTCTATCGAAACTATTTTTCGCTGATTAAATCAAATTCACAATTTGAAGTCCTACGCTTAATAGAATATTTCGCTCACATAAACACCCTGAATGAAAGTTAGTTTCTTCAGATATTTAAATTTTCTCGTAACTCAAAAACAGCAACAAAAAAAGCTGATTGGTGAAAAACGTGTCATGATTACGCAGTTAATAATAACTTTGAAATTCTTCCAGTTAGAAACCTAAATATCTACACACCCTATAGAAGCATTTTTTTGTGAATCCTTTCTGTGAGTGAGGTATCAATCTCGCCTTTTCTTTAGGTGAGGTATCGGCCTCACCTCTCCTTTCTCTAAGTGAGGTATCGGTCTCCCCTCTCCTTTCTCTAAGTGAGGTATCAGTCTCCCCTCTCCTTTCTCTAAGTGAGGTATCGGTCTCCCCTCTCCTTTCTCTAAGTGAGGTATCAGTCTCCCCTCTCCTTTCTCTAAGTGAGGTATCGGTCTCCCCTCTCTTCTCTCTAAGTGAGGTATCAGTCTTGCCTCTCCTTTCTCTAAGTGAGGTAGCGTTCTTGCATCTCCTTTCTCTAAGTGAGGTATCAGTCTTCCCTCTCCTTTTTCTGAGTGAGGTATCGGTTTCCCCTCTCCTTTCTCTAAGTGAGGTATCGGTCTCCCCTCTCCTTTCTCTAAGTGAGATAGCGTTCTTGCCTCTCCTCTCTCTAAGTGAGGTATCGGTCTCCTCTCTCTTTTCTCTAAGTGAGGTATCGGTCTCCCCTCTCCTTTCTCTAAGTGAGGTATCGGTCTCCCCTCTCCTTTCTCTGAGTGAGGTATCGGTTTCCCCTCTCCTCTCTCTAAGTGAGGTATCAGTCTTGCCTCTCCTTTCTCTGAGTGAGGTATCAGTCTTCCCTCTCCTTTCTCTGAGTGAGGCATCGGTCTCCCCTCTCCTTTCTCTAAGTGAGGTATCGGTCTCCTCTCTCTTTTCTCTAAGTGAGGTATCGGTCTCCCCTCTCCTTTCCCTAAGTGAGGTATCGCTCTTGCATCTCCTTTCTCTAAGTGAGGTATCAGTCTCACCTCTCCTTTCTCTAAGTGAGGTATCGGTCTCCCCTCTCCTTTCTCTAAGTGGGGTATCGGTCTCCCCTCTCCTTTCTCTAAGTGAGGTATCAGTCTCCCCTCTCCTTTCTCTAAGTGAGGTATCGGTCTCCCCTCTCCTTTCTCTAAGTGAGGTATCGCTCTTGCCTCTCCTTTCTCTGAGTGAGGTATCAGTCTCCCCTCTCCTTTCTCTAAGTGAGGTATCAGTCTCCCCTCTCCTTTCTCTAAGTGAGGTATCAGTCTCCCCTCTCCTTTCTCTAAGTGAGGTATCATTCTTCCCTCTCCTTTCTCTAAGTGAGGTATCATTCTTCCCTCTCCTTTCTCTAAGTGAGGTATCAGTCTCCCCTCTCCTTTCTCTGAGTGGGGTATCGGTCTCCCCTCTCCTTTCTCTAAGTGAGGTATCAGTCTCCCCTCTCCTTTCTCTAAGTGAGGTATCAGTCTCCCCTCTCCTTTCTCTAAGTGAGGTATCATTCTTCCCTCTCCTTTCTCTAAGTGAGGTATCAGTCTCCCCTCTCCTTTCTCTAAGTGAGGTATCAGTCTCACCTCTCCTTTCTCTAAGTGAGGTATCGCTCTTGCCTCTCCTTTCTCTGAGTGAGGTATCAGTCTCCCCTCTCCTTTCTCTAAGTGAGGTATCGGTCTCCCCTCTCCTTTCTCTAAGTGAGGTATCGATCTCCCCTCTCCTTTCTCTAAGTGAGGTATCGGTCTTCCCTCTCCTCTAAGTGAGGTAGCGTTCTTGCCTCTCCATTCTCTAAGTGAGGTATCAGTCTCCCCTCTCCTTTCTCTAAGTGAGGTATCGCTCTTGCCTCTCCTTTCTCTAAGTGAGGTATCGGTCTCCCTTCTCCTTTCTCTAAGTGAGGTATCAATCTCCCCTATCCTTTCTCTAAGTGAGGTATCAATCTCCCCTCTCCTTTCTCTAAGTGAGGTATCGGTCTTCCCTCTCCTTTCTCTAAGTGAGGTATCAGTCTTCCCTCTCCATTCTCTGAGTGAGGTATCAGTCTTTCCACTCCTTTTTCTGAATGAGGTATCGCTCTTGCCTCTCCTTTCACTGAGTGAGGTATCGGTCTCGCCTCACCTCTTGCCCTACTCTATGATCTGAGCCGAGGTCGTCCCCATTGTCTTCAGCCTCGTCTTGATATCTTTCTGCATGGCAAACTGAAGGCTACAAGGGCATATTGTATTTATCACTCTGTCCGGAGCTGCTAGAGCTGATCCTATATCATCCTGCTCAGAAAAGTTTCAACAATACATTCGCAGACTACAGTCTTTACTAAAGTGTAGTGTCGTATTATAAAAAACGTGTATTAAAGTTCCAATACGATGTCATAAAGAAGAAATCATAATTATCTCCTCTTTAGTACCGAAAACTGAAACCGCATAAGAGTAATGCAAAATAAAAAAATAGGATTCAAAATGTATATTTCGATGCTGTCTAGGAATAATAAGAATCGTTTTAAGAGGGGATAAGATGTATATACATGTAAACTGCGTGGTTTAGAAGTATAATTCTAAATAATGAGGTTGATTATCAAGAAGAGCAAGCACCGTGATATCATTGATCACTATAATGCAGTAAATATGGTACTTCCTCATGCTATGGCCCAGTTTCATTTTGTTATATTGATTTAATATTGTTATGGTTTGGTGTTGCTATGGTTTAATATTGCTATGGTTTAATATTACTAAGGATTCATGTTGTTATGGTTTCTTATTTCTATGGTTTCATGATGTTATCATTTCTTATTGCTATGGTTTCATGATGTTATGGTTTCTTATTGCTATGGTTACATGATGCTATGATTTCTTATTTATGTGGTTTCCTGATGCTATGATTTCTTATTGCTATGGTTACATGATGCTATGATTTCTTATTGCTATGGTTTCATGCTGCTATGGTTTCTTATTGCTATGGTTTTATGATGCTATGATTTCTTATTGCTATGGTTTTATGATGCTATGATTTCTTATTGCTATGATTCATGCTGCTATGATCTCTTATTGCTATGGTTTCATGACGCTATGATTTCTTATTGCTATGATTCATGACGCTATGATTTCTTATTGCTATGGTTTCATGATGCTATGGTTTCTTATTGCTATGGTTACATGATGCTATGATTTCTTGTTGCTATGGTTACATGATGCTATGTGGTTTTATGATTATATAGCTTCATGCGGCTTTGGTTTCTTATTGCTATTGTAGGAAGATCGAGGAGAGAGAGAGATATTCTGATATAAACATATATCTATTAATCATTTATCATATCAAAATTATCATTAGTTTGCAATTATCAATTCTGAAGAAACAATTAAAAATTGAAAGAAATAATGTAATTGGTAATTGCAATGGAATTAGTATTTTTAAATCCTAAAATCATATTGGTTAATTTTCATGTCCTTTAAATCGAGCATTCCTTCAGCTAACTATTTTACAAAGATGGCCATATATTTCTTCAGATCACCAACATCATAAAAACAAATGAAAACCGTTTACTCGGTATCTTTATTCTATTCAAAAACAATAAGGAGGAGACTGGATTTCATCAGCACTCCCAGATGAACTGTCAATCAAAGTTATGGAAATATAATGGTGTGCATGGAGGTTGAGAAACTTGGATGTGTGGTGGCTGCATCTGTATCTGTGATTACCGCAGCCAGCGCTTACTGGGACAGAAAGGGTATCTCTTAGGTGGGGGACTGGCTGATGACAAAGTGAAAAAGGATGGTATTTATTTGAGAAGATAAGAAATCGTGAAAGACGTTTCTGTTGCATGCAATTGATTATGGAAATTAGCAACAACCGATGTGAAATGACTCCAAAACTGGGAATCGGTGGCGGGAACTGACAGATAACAAAGAATGAAAATCAGGAAACGATATAAAGAGACTGACAATTTGAAATACACAGAAAAGGAATTGTTTTTTAAATACATGAAATGTTTGATTTTAACATTATTCAGGTTTATAAAAGGTAGTTTTTATCGTGTACTTTGTGACATCAAGATACATTCTAACGTATCATTTCTCTCAGCATCTATTCACTCCTACATACCAACATAAACGCTTAACTCTTCAGTTCTTAACTGACCTGCCTAATACAGACCATGGTCTGAAAGCATTTAGTCCTTATTGGGCTGTGAGCACTCAATCAGAATTATACAATAAAACCCTTTGATGCCCTTAACAGTATTCAATCAAATGTTTGTATGACAATTACTGGTTATTAAAATGATTTTATTAAAGAATATTAAAGAATAAATTGCATTTCAGGAAGGAAATTTGTTTTGTATAATTGATTGCAATTCTCAAACATTGAAAATATTACATTCCTGGTTCAGATCCAACCTAAGGCCAGTTTGAATATATATTGATAAATTGCATCTCGGCGAAGCAAATTTGTTTTGAATAATTAATTGATTGCAACAATTCTCAACCATTAAAATATTGCATTAATGAATCAGATCCAACCTAAGGTCGGCCAGAATATAAAATTGATTTTACCCGAAATGCCCCCATTTTCACCCAATGTGATGACCCAATTCTGATGTGTGATTACAGACAGAATTCATCGTCGATATCTTGGAATGAAATTCACCAGGATTAAATCTCCAATCCCGCACTGATCACACTTGGAATTGACCAATTTGGTGGGCAATAATTGAGGTCTAGATTTGTCAACTTTGATTGCAGAAGCGGGCCAGTGCGTGGCATTAGGAATAAGTGGTGGTGCTCAATTATGCAGGTTATGCGGTCACCTTAACCAAATTACTACGCGGGTCAAGGCAATGAATCGCCACAGATCGAGATGCTGAAAACTTGAGAAGCAAGATGTCAAGGAAAACATGCAACAAAACATTCCTAAACCTTCAATCTGGCCCAAATCTTTAATCATAATGGCAACTTTGGCGTATTTATCTCAAATGCTATTATTTAAAACATGTCACTGGTTTAACGAGCACTTAAAAAAGTTCAAGTTTTTTTTCAAAAGTGCAAATTTAGGAAATTAAAGATGTCATTGTTACTCAGCGGGAGAATGTCTGAATCTTAATGTCATGTTTTAGTGAAGCAGTCAATACATCAATATAAGATGAAAAAGTAAAATTCCTTCCAAATCAATGCTGCAGGAGGAATTAGGTTCATGGTAAGATGGCTGACATCACATGCCATTTCTGTTTGTCACCTCCTTTTACTTTTGAAGACAAATCAAATATACGATTAGAATATCATAGCTTATTCATGGTCAAAATACATAATGTATCCTAGTCAGTTTGATGAATTAGTAGCCGACAAGGAAAACATCACCCCATGATTGGTAAATACCGTCCTGGATAAAACTTTCCTCACAGATTTTTGAGGAATTGTTCCTCTGCAGCTAGGGGGCACTTTAAGATACCAGGGTACCTTCCTAAAAAAAGGCAGTATACTCATTTTCTATGATATGTTTTCATGATGTGTGTGAAATTATGTATAATATCTTAAAATGGACCTTTGAAGTAGCTATTCAAAGATATGAATATGACATCGAAATTCATATTTGTAAGTGTACATGTCATACATAATCATTTCTAGTCACAACACACTATGGAAACCTGAGCGTTCAGCCATTACTAAACTGAGATTGTTATCAAAATATTAAATTTGGTATGATGAATTGTGAGCGATAATGAAGAGCGAACCCCATATGCCCATGATAATGAGGCGAGGGCCCCATATGGTCATGATGAATGCATATTGCGGTCTCCAGTTGGGCATAGGTGACTAAGACAAATGGTGAAATGATCCAGACCTGATTGCCAAGTGACCCTAACTTGGGCTTATATCATGCCAGCGTTTCTTGCCTGTAGACTGATAAAATGTGTAACATGTTAAATTTCATACCAAGAATATTGACAAGGGAAGGCGATAAAAAGTCTCAGCGTCGTATATCAAATATTTCAGACAAAAATCCCATTTAATCGAAAACGCTGAGCGCAGAAAATGGTATATTGACGTGAATTCTTCAGATAAATAACTGCATACACACCACGGTGGCTTCAATATAATTGATTAAAATCGTAATCATCGACATACTGCTCCCTGGAAGATATCTGCACTGTAATAGAACTAGCATAAACAACCTAGAATACCTGTCCTTATGTTAGCCTAAAGTTAGCATCTTATTCTTTCAAGTTTAATAGGAATCTGGATCAAGTTGAGTTGAGAAGTAAATTATATTGGTGTTGCATATAACATAACAAGTGATGCACGCTTTTAACATTTTATTTTGCTATATGACACAGGAACACATACTCAAGTAGATTTTATTTATTTAATCAGCATCAAAAGTTTCAATTTATCATGATGTTACAAAACACTCTTCTTATCAATGGTGAGTGTGCTGCTTGCTTTGCACACAAAATGAGGGCTTGAGATGTATGCAAGTGGCTGGTCGATCCATCAATCATGGAAATGTGATTTAACCGCCTCTAATCGGTGAATAACACACTCCTAATCTGAATCCAACTTTCATCCAAATCTCCTCATCTTATGTGTATCTTCTTTATCCCTTGTCATTCTTGGTCTGAGTCATTAAGGACTATGCAAAGATCTTGCTTACAACATTCAAAGCTTATAACAGAAGAGAAAGCGTTGGATCTCTTGAGGTTGAAAAGGGTTTTAATACTTACATTATGGGTGTATCATGATACTTATTGTATGAGTGTATCACAATGTAATATCAAATTAAATATTAAGTCATTATTGATAGAATTTGTTTTACCTATGCAAATATATGTTCCCACTGTCTGGAAAACTTAAGTAAATAATTTAAGTAAACAATTGATTATGGTTTGATATAATTGTCCCCCCCCCCTGTGATATCTTAACCCTGAGTGCTTGCAACGAATATTATACTCCTAGCATATTTGGGGATTTCAGCTTGATTTTTTTTAGTTAATTTTGCGCTTTCTGGGTTATCGATAAAATGCACATCTTCGTCCTATATTGATAAAATACTGGCCCACTTCCATCAGATTATGTAATAAAGTATATCAGGATATTTTCCTTATTTTGGTATATATGGACAGGGTCTCTGATTCTTGGTATGACAGAACAAATTTTCAAGAAAATGTTTTGTGTGAAGTAATTAAATATTTAACCAATTAAACATTGATGTATTGATGTTGAAATAGGAAGTAAGAAGGAATATGAATGGTTTTCCAGGATTACATAATGAGATAGCTAATATAAGGAGAGGCAACTGTCTTCACTGATTAGATGGGAACAGGGCAATATGGCATATATACATATGTCCTTTATAAGTAGCAAATATCCACACAAGTTCGTCAATTGTCTCTCTGGTATTAATCAAGAAGAGATCATGTTGCTGTTTGTTGCCATTGCTCTGCTAGTGGCTCCCTCTATGGGAGGCCGTCTGCCAAACTATCGCATCATTGGTGGTGAGGATGTTAATGACATCAGTGAGTTCCCCTTCCAGGGTTCTCTGCGCTACTTTGGATCTCATAACTGTGGATGTGCTCTCATCAGCTCCACCTGGGCTGTCACTGCCGCTCATTGTGTTGGAGGATCAACGTAAGATATCTTTATTTGATACATCAAGTTTTAAGCATTAAACCATCAATAATAACAACACCATTTGCTTTATATATAATTTATCTAAATTGTCTAGTATCTGACATTTCTTGTGATCTTTTTTCAGCTCTTTCTATGAAGTTATGTTTGGTTCAACTAACCGTTTCTTTGGAACTACCACAAGAACTCCATCCAGAATTATTTCGGTAAGGTATTGTTTTGATGTGATGATTTTGATCAATAACCAAACAGTTTTAACATTTGTAAATTAATGTCCAAAAGGACTTTAAATGATTCATTTTAAATTTAAATTTCCTGAGGACAATCATACCCTCTGGTGAGAAGATTGAAATACATTATAAAGACTATAAATGAGAAGCAAATCATATTTTCATTTATATTTATACATTTTGATAACTTTGTGAAAATGATAAAAGTATATCAATTATGCAAGTTAAGCATTCATGGTATAAATTGTATTCTAGCAAATGTTTAAACTGTTTCAGCATTACAACTGGGAGATAGGAAGTGGAGCTTTCCCTAATGATATTGCTGTTATCAACTTTGATGCTGTCAGTTTGGTCAATGGTGAGGTAGAAGCCATTGGTCTGCCATTCACTGGTCAGAACTTTGAGGGACAAAGAGGATGGATCTCTGGTTGGGGTGTCACAACAAGCGGTGGTGGTAAGTGTCAAAATTTGTCTAATGCATATATCTGACAGTGTATACTTTCTATATTTTTAATGATATAATACAAAGTGAAAAACCTGAACATATATATTATCATATATTATTCTTTGCAAAGGTTCCCTTCCAACAATCCTCCAGAAAGCAGATATTAACATCTACACTCGTGCTGAGTGTGAAGCTGACTGGGGATCTAACATAAATGACGGACACATCTGTGTTGGAGTATATAATCAGAAGGGATCATGCAATGTAAGTGTTTATATGATTGGAAAAAGATTTTATGAGATGACATCCATGATTCTATGATATACATTCACTTATTTGAGGTGCTTAAAAGATTTGATATTTATTCAAAACCCTTGACTGTAATAATTTTATATTAAAACTTTCTGTCATAATAGGGTGACTCTGGTGGCCCACTTGTGAACTCGGCCAAAACCACCCTTGTGGGAGTAACATCCTGGGGAATTGTCAACTGCTGGACATTTGTACCATCCGTCTACACAAGAATTGACTACTACAGGGATTGGATCAGAACCAACACTGGTGTTTAAGGAGTGTCAATTTTACAATAAAGAATTTTTAATACATTTGACAATGTTGTCTATCATCAATAAAAATGTCCAATTTCTAAGCCTGAAATCTAAAATAATTTAGAAAACGTTCATCCATTATGTTTGTCCAGAAAACTGATAATGTTGTCTGCTATTATATATAATTGTCCCATTTCTAAGCCTGAAATCCAAAATAAAAAAAAATGTTTATCCATTACATAAAATAACTGTTTACAAAGAGAATAGTACAGAAATGTATTACACGATAAAAATTTCTGAAACCTAATCCAATTAAGAATGCTGTCATACACATGGTATAACTTCTTAGCAAAATTTCGAACTTTTAAATGTCCTTATTATTCACAGCCTGCCCACTTAGGCTTCATCTTATTCCAACAGAAGTCAAACAGATACATTGATATCATTGAGGACCACTCCCTTACAAATTGTTCAAAATCTAAAAAGTTCTTTATGTTTAAGAAATAATCTTTTCAGTCCCATTACCCATTCATCACATAATTCTGAATAGTTCAAGATCAAATAAATTTTCAGTAATATCTTAATAAAATGTCAAATAAGTTTTCAGTCATATCTTAGTATAAAATCTTCTGTAAGATGCAAAATAATGAGTGAATGAAGGTATGTATTAAACATATAACCCCCTGGTATGATAGCTCTGCTGACTTAAATTGATACATGTGAACTGTATAACAAGCAAACAGGTTATGGTTTTTTACTTGTCTCTTACCAATGCAATATTTCTATGGTTTGTGACCTTAAGGTGGTCACTGCATTAAGGTCAATGGGTCTAGGGGCAAAAAAAAACTAACAGTGCACAACTCTGTGTTTGCCAAATGTTCTCATCCTGTCAGATATTTCTGATAAGTCCGGCCAAGTAAAATGAATGAATAAATGAATTCTTTACATCACATGCCATTTAGGTATGGATTAAAAACTTGTAAAAGATAAGTGTAAAAACATACAATAAACAATGGTGTTGCAATGGCAAATAACAATAAGACAATGACTCACAAGATACATGTAAACATCACATTAAAAAGACCCGAAATCATGGTGAATGTGGTGTCTTCAATAGATGCTAAGCTGGCAATTAATGCCAATCCAACACCACTCCACCCTTAAAAAATGATTAAGAGGCCAATTTATTTTTAAAAAGAAAAATCAAAGCGGTATCAACTGTCTCAAATAACTTACAAAATATTGATGTCTAATATCATCAAATTCAACACAGTCAAGCATGATATACGTCACTGTCAAAGGGGTTTGATAGGAAACACATTCAGGCTGATCTTCACTCTTTAATAAATAACCATGTGTAAAGTGAATGTGTCCAATTCGAATGTTAATATCGCTTCTTTATGACATATTTCATGGTAAGAAATATAATTTTTACCTTATGTTAGTTTTATAATGTGAAATTTGTTGTTCACAGCTTCATCCCATTCCAGTTCCAGCTGTATCTCATTAAAGCATGAATATATTTTCTATATGTGGTATGTAGGATGCATAAATCTCCTCTAACTTCCACAATGGCTGATTTTGCTGCAGTATCAGCTGCTTTATTTTCTTTTATACCTATGGGGCTTGGGATCCAGTAAAATATGATATTCTTCCTCTGGTCAACTATTAATATGCTTTTCAGCACTTTTTGTGTGTTAGTGGATTGTTCTGATCTCTGCTCTTAATTGATTATAGGGTTGATTCAAAATCAGAAAATTGCTGGAGGTTTCTCGAAACTAAAGTTTTGCAATTTGATCAGGATTGAATAAAAAAGCTGTTAATGACAAAAGATATTTGATGTTCTGTGGTTCTTGATAAATGGGTCAATGACCTGCTCCACCCTTAAAATTAGTTATAGAGTCCTATTTGGTTTAAAAACAATACTATCAAAGAAGTATTTACAGTGTCAAATAATGTATGTAAATCTTGTACATCAAAATATTGTTTAACAGTCGTAGCTCTGACAACCAATACATTGAGGCTGATCTTCGCCTTTAAGAAGATAGCAGTGTGTCAAATTACTATGTCCTATTCTTATAAGAGTTAAAATAGACTCTTCTTTTTGGTTAATTCTACAAAGACAAAGAATCGGAAAATATTAAAAATGTGGAGAAGTCTCCACATGATCTAAAGCAAGGTAGTTCTGCAAAAAAAAAATTGACGATTTATTTGGCAGACCCTCTGAATAAATATGATTGCTGTTAACAGCTGCAGCAGCCTTGTCATCATCAAATGATCCATCAGTGTATATATGCTGATATCCAGTGAAAAAAAGATTAAGTTTTTCTATATCTATTTAAATAAAGGGATGGATCTGTTAACTCTTCAACTGCAAGACTTTGTGTATATGAAGTGTGATAGGTACCAAGACAAAGTCTTAATCCTTGATTTGAATAGGATTTAACATAATATATAAATATAACTGGTGAGCTGATCCATAAGCCATGCAGCCGTAATCAAGCTTTGATCTTACCAGTGCTTGGTATAATGCAATAGAATAGTGTGGTCAGCTCCCCAATCAGTATGTGCCACAACACACAGCAAATCTAATGACTTCTGGCATTTATTTTTCACAAACGTGATGTGTGGAATGAACAAAGATTTTTGGCAAATATGAGATAAATAAGTGTAGTTTCTTGTAACTGGGACAGTCCAAATCCCTGTTGTCCAAGTTAAGATCTGGTTGTACCCTATTACAGAAATGCATACACAACAGCATGACACAATGATCAAGGCAGGCATAATTTGATTTCAGGGAGATTTATTTTTATAACAGATTCATGATCACATTTTTAAACATTCCCCAATTATCTGTAAAATTGGTCATGACTTCATGAATGCTGATATGGCCTTTGTTACCAAAATATTTGTAAAACTCCATTTCTTATTTGAATGTGTAAGTTTAATGGAGTTTGTATGTCTCGTTTTAGATAATAAAAATGATAATCCATGTTGTGCTGATATCAGATAGTGGTCTTATGCACATAATTGTGAGAATACCTTTATATGTTCAAGTTAAAATTTTAAAGTATTGACAAGGTCAAACAAATGTGTACACTTTATGAGATTTCTGAGTTCAATCTCTGCTACGATTTCATCTATATGTTTAAGGTATTTGGATACCCTGGTTGTAGGTGGAGCCACAGTAGCACCATCTCCACCTGGTGGAAAAAATGGCAAATTGGAGTTGTCTAGTAAATGAAATCTTAAATAAATGTACTTCCACTTGTAAAACCTTTCCCACCAAAAATCAAATCAGCTTTGCTCATTCTGAGACATTAAAATGAAAATTAATGAAAAGGGCTGTCATCAATCATTTTACCCAAAAGCATGGTCAAAATATGTGAATAAAGGCATTAAAGAAGTTTCCCAGATTCAAATTATATCATTTAAATGACATATGTTGTAATTACATCTTTCAGCCTCAATAATGGACAAAAAATGTCACTTTTCTATAATTTCGCCCATATTTGCGCATATTCTATTTCAAATAATTAATTTTTCAGAAGGAAATAATGTGGTGACATCCATATGTTTTTCCATTATATGATAGAATACATATTTACCTTCATTTTTAGCAAAGTAACTAAGAAATTAAACTAGCCAAAATTAAATAAATGCATTAGATGTGGAATATTGCAGTAAGATTATGCCACTACATGGCGCCACTGTTGTGTTATCAAGCAATCTATAAATAGAAAAAGTACTAATTTCATGCAAAACATGCTTGTTATTGATGAACAATGTATACTTAAATATAAAAGTTATATTTCTTTTCCTTAATGCTACATGGGATGCATTTTAACTGAATTATGTTATTCACTAAATTTATTGTAAAATATTGATTTTTCCCATTATTAGTGACAGCTGTAAAAAAAATATACAGATGGTAAATGTACAAATAAAAATTGTTTTTGACTCAGGATATGTCTTCTGTTTCAATATGCAAAAAACTAGAAAAATTAAACTATGAAATGCCAGAGTATCCAAATACCTTAAGGGCCTCTTTGCCACTTATTCCAAAATATTACATCCATTGAACTCCAAATAAAAAACAATAATGTTGATAATGGGTTATTTAATTCTTGTACACAATTATGGGTCAACTGAATGAAATTTGTGAAGCAACCATTCAAAGAAATTTATTTAATTTATTTAAATCTGAAAGGTTAAGTGGAGTTTTCATATCTCATTTTAATTTAAATATTAGATAATATCATACAGATAACAAAAATGATAATTTATATAGCACTAATATTAGATAGTGGTCTTTTGAACATAATTGTGAGAATAACTTAATCTGATCAAGTTTAGATTTTAAAATATTAAACAGGTCAAACAAAGGTTTGAATGTACACCATTTTAGAGCTCAACTGTGTTAAGAGTTTTTTTCTATAGGTTAAAGTGACTCTTTGCCACTGATTACAAAATATTACATCAATTGGATTCCAAATAAAAAAATAACAATGTTTAGAATGGGTTAATTTTATGAAATTTGTGAAGCAAGCATTCAACTAAATGATGTGAAATTTGCAATTTATTGAATGATCATTTTCTTTATATTTTTTTTCTTAGTTTAAGTTTTCTGATATCTTAAGTCATTCATGAGGGAACATTCAATGATTGTAACCAAATGAATGCATTGCCAAAGCCTGATTTCCATTTTCCTTGATGATGGTTTCACACATCCAAACAATAACAAAGCTTTATACTCCAAAATTACTTTACTACATTGACATTGATTGTGTTTTCAGTGACTCTTTTTGAACAAGAACTCAGAACTCAGATATCATTTATTCGGCCTTAATTACAAAAAAAAATGTTTTAAATACACATTGTTGTCCAAATTAATTTAAATAAAGATATCAGGCCAGGAAGACCCCTGTTAAGGTGGGTTTGGATATCCCACCACTATCACAGGGGCCACCCTGTAAAAGAAAGTAAATAATAAACAACTTAACACATTACTCAAATTATTCAACAAGATATAGCTCATACACTATTAGAAATAAAAAAATATTTAAATCTCCTTAAATTCACTGGAAAAAATATACAATATTAAATATCATAACTAATTGCAGACTTGTGCATTCATACGTACAGTATGTATGTGTTCCTTTTTAAACCATATGCTGGTTTTACCATGGAGGAATTAAGACAACAACAATCATTATAAAGTGTCATAATTAATAGATGAACATATTGACTGAACAACTAATCAATTATTAGTGTTGCACACATTGCATTGCTCAATGATACAAGTTTCTTTATAGGTCGTAATATAGTAGTTTTTAACATATTTAGAATAGCCCTGTAAACTGTGGGTTTCTACCTTATCAATAATACAGTTTGGGGTGTTATTAGTAGTTTCAGGAATTGTGTACCTTATAAATTTTCTTGCAAATTCGTGTTTTATTAAAGGAGTTCTCATTTCCTGTACAGCTCTAGTACTGTGTCTATGTATTTCATTTATATGTTGCAGAGGTAAACTCTGTAAATATGATGGCAATAAATTATTTTGAAATTTATAGTAGAACTTAAGTTCTTGCAGTTTCAATATATGATCAATTCTGAGCAGTTTCAGATCTTTGAAGATAGGTTCAGTATGGGCATTATATTTCTTTAATTTGATAATCCTAACAGCTCTCTTTTGTAATTTAAGTATACGATCACATCTGTGACCCCACAAGAGTATGCCAAAATTCAAATGAGAAAGAACAAGAGAGTTGTTAAGTAGTAACTTGGTCTTCTCAGGTAATAAGTTTGTCAGATTATTAATAATTCCAATGTTTCTTGAGATTTTGTTGGAGACTTTATCAATATGACTATCCCATGTTAAATTTTCATTCAGTGTGATACCTAAGAAATTAAAGTCTTTAACCCTTTCTATGCCAGTACCATCTATTTTTAATTCAAGTTCCTCTATTTTTCTTTGGGGAGTATGAAAAACAATGTATTTAGTTTTTGATATATTCAATGACAGTTTATTTAATTTAAGCCATTCACTTACTTTATTTAATTCATCATGTATGGCCAGGCTAGGGGATATTTGGATGGAATTATTGCAAATAAGTTTCAGTGTACTTGATAAAGTGGTATCATCAGCATATATAATAAAATCTAGTAAATTACTTGAATTAGCAATATCATTAATATAGATAATGAAGAGGAGAGGTCCAAGTATGGAGCCTTGGGGCACGCCTGTCGTCAAGTTTACAGTCTCAGATGGAGTACTATCAATTTCAACATATTGTTTTTGGTTCGATAGGTAACTTTTCATTAAATCAAGAGGTGTCCCATTTATTCCATAATAACTAAGTTTCTGCAATAATATATGATGATCCAAAGTATCGAATGCCTTAGAAAGGTCAATATATATATTGATTGGTATATCATTTTTATCCATAGATGTCATAATATGATCAACGACCTCTAAAGCAACGACCTCTTCTGCATAAAAAGTATTGAATCTATTAGCAATGTCTAATTTGTTTGTGATGATTCTCTCATCATCCATGCAGATAGTTGGGAATTTTTTTTTTTCGTTGTTCTATTTAGCAAATCATTTATTACCTTCCAGGTACTTTTAATATCAGATTTGTATTTATGAAATACTTTTTCATAATACAGTATTTGGGCCATGCGTATGCTTTTTTTAAGAATTTTGTGGTAAGTTTTCAAGTTATTTTTATACACAAGATAACTAGAGGAATCAGGATCAGTAATTTTCAATTTTTTATACAGGTCATCCTTGTAGTTGATAGAATTGATGATCCCGTATGTAATCCATGGAGATTTTTTATGTTTAGACTTTTTGAACTTGACTGTTTTTGTTGGCATATGTTTATTCCTAGCACTTTGTATTATGTTAGAAAGAATGTCATAATTTATATTGGGATCTCGGTTGAGGTTTAGGTTTGGGGTTGTTTCTTTTAATGAATTATCAATTTCTACTTGAAATTTATTTATAGAGGTATGGTCATTTTTTGTTATTGTAATATACTTTATTGGTGGTTCTTTAATATATATGTTATCTAATGTTAAAAAGTATGGTTGGTGGTCTGAAAATTTCTTCAATAGTATACCAGATGTAGTGTTCAGTGTTCCAGGAGATAATTTGCAAAAGAAATTATCAATCAATGTGCCATGTTTATTTGAAAACAGTGTTGGCAGTGTAATCTTAGGATACAGACTTTCATTTGTTATGTCAAAATAATCAGCTATGACAGATTTATTATTTATCTTGAGCAGATCTATATTAAAATCACCAGTTATTAGGATCTCGTCATTTTTTGGGCCAAGGTTGGGGATAATAGAGCCAAATTCATTTATAAAATCTCTAAAATTTTCCACTAATTCATGTGGAGGTCTGTAAAAATTACCGATGGTAATAGGTTTGGAGAGATTTTCTCCTTTCTTTACTTGTATCACCTGACCCTCCCAATGTTCATACCCAGTTAATTTCAGCTTATGTACATAACTAAAATTCTTATGAAGATATATAAACAATCCAGCCTTACAAGTACATGAATAACCTTGTGGAATTAACTCATAGTTGTCCAGTTTGAACCTTGATGTATCCTCTTTATCTGAAAGCCATGTTTCTTGGATACAAATAACACTAAATTCGAAACCCATTTCTCTTAAATCATCTATGAAAACTTTAAACTCATTGAACTTAGCTCTAATTGACTGTATATTTGTACTGAACATGGTGAATACTTTTATCTTATTTTTTAAAAGTGAAAAAATCATATCATTGTCATAGTATGGAGAATGCTTTATGATCTGTAGTTCTTCAGAATCATTGTCTAGATTTATAATATTCGAAAGAGAGTTATTATCTATACCTCCATCGTGCTTCAAAATATCCTCATCTAATGTCATCATGGTCATAAAATAAACATTTTGTTAGTCTTGGAAAATACTGGTACATTGTACATAATTCCATACAGTATCTGGATAACTGAGAAATAGCAATATCTGCACAAACTAGGACATATTTACATACAAGCAGAGTTCTTGATAAATGCTTAAGAATATGTGAGCTGAGCAATTGTGTATACAACAATGACAGCAAATTTAAGCAAATATGAAGGCAAGCGAGTAATGATACAGAATAAATGACAAAGTCACTTACACCTATTTTTACAGTTAAATGACATAATTTTGTTACATTCATAGCAAAAACAAGTAACATGGGTAACAGTAGCAAGTGAGATAAAAAAGTATCAATATAAAGCATATGCTTCAGCCAGGTTGGAAATGGCTTTATGTGTATGAAAGAAAATTAGAAATATTCATGACCTGCACAAAAAAAACGGTGAGCATAAGTTGTATACTTCAGACAGTATAATCTATCCTATGTGAATAGTTAACTTGATTTACAAATAAAGTTTTGAACATTGGTATTTCAGCAGCCAGCAGGATATACATATTCATGTTAATCTGTGACATCACACTGTTTTTTAGCCTTACACAAGAATTGGCATTGTTTCAGTTCACAACTTATGTGATCATATATGTGATAGAAGTGATGTATAATAACATTCCAATATAACAGCATGTAACATTAGGTGGCAGTAGCAAACAGGTGCATAATGATACAGAATAAATGTGAGATAAGACTGACATTTATCATAGGAACTGACACTGTTAGATTATACAGATTAAATACAAGTATTTACATTTTACTTCAGTTCACTTCTGATCTGGGTTAAGATCGCACCAAGCCAGTTAGAGCCAGTCCAATTAACCTGGCTTTCAAAAAGTTTGTTGTCATTCATGGAAAGTCCTGTGGACCAACATGTATCTCTAGGGTTTGCCTCTGCTAGGAGACTTTCCCCAGTTCCCAAAAGGAATTGTCTGACTGTTCGGTTTTGGGCAAATTTGAGCTTACAAGCATGATACATGGAGTCCTTACATTTGGTCTGCCAGTGTGTTTTATCAAAGCCGTTGATGGAGTATCCTAGACGATAGGCTTCAGCAGGAGTGGATGCTTTCTTGATCTTGTCCATTGAGGACTTGTCCTAAAATTCCTTAGCTTTTTGGAATTGATATAATTGCTCTGAACTAGCAAAGTGGCCATCATCAGGATCATTAATATCCACAGTATGAAAGTTTGACAGGGGACTAGCAGATGAAAAGAAGGCTGTGATGTTATTTATAGTTTTAGTAGCTAGATTAGCTGGATGGAGGTCACTGGGAAGTTGGTCAATTTGGTTAATTGTATAAGTTTGATTTTCAATGAATAATTTGTCCACAAACAGACCAGCCTTCTTTCCACCCATTCTTGCTGCTCTGGCAATGGGGTTGAGGATCTTCCTTTTTTCTTCAACCTCTTTAGGCCAGTCCTCATGAATATAAACACCTGTATCCTTCAAGTTCCTCCTTGCATTCCATACAGTTTCCCTGTCTTTGTACCAGTGATACTTGACTATGATCTGCCGTGGCTTTCTGTTTTGCATATTAGGACCTTTTGGTTTTAGACCTATTCTGTGGATACGGACAAGTTTGATGTTCATGGCCTCAGGAATAGACATTTTGCTTTCTAGAATAGTGTAGACTAGCTCTTCACAATCCCTGGGACTTTCACCAGCTAATTCTTGTACACCATCAAATTTGAGGTTATCCCTTCTTGACTGGGCTTCAATATTCACTATCTTGTCACATAAAGCACTTTTCTCAGACTTCAGTCTCTCACATGTGTTGGACAAAGTATTAACTTTACCTTGCAGTGAATGCATGGACTGTTGAGCTTCGGTTATGTCACTTCTTATTGTTTTGATTTCATTACATGAGAATTCCACAAATTTCTTAAGGTCATTTACACCTTGCACCAGGTTTGTAGTAACAGTGATAAGTGAATTCAGCTTAGAGGCAACCTCTGTTTGGCTACCTTTACCTTTTATTGGTGAAATGTCCTTGAATTCACTGTCAGACTCAGTGTCAGAATCAGAATTCCTGGTGGTCATAGTGGAGTCTTGTACCTGTAGCTGGTGTGAGCTATTTATATCCTTATTGGGACCACAGGCTGTATACTGCAATTCACCAAACTTGGTGCTAGATCTTGTGAACATTATATGATAATTCCAATAGTTTATATCTCAAACATCCAGTCAACTAGTTCCATGGATATTTAACAACAATTCAACTCACAAATTGTGCCATATATAAAACTTGATACTACATTATTTGCCAATATCCAAGTGCTGGCCCTCAGCTGTTATGCTGCAATATTGACCTATATATTGACCTATCTAGCTGTTGATTTTATATTAATTTATGCAATATAATAAACATGATAAACTGCCATCGTTCTGCAATTTTCAGGCAAAACTTGGAAGTAAATATATACCAACAAGTTTATACTTCATTTTTCGCAATAAAGGTACATTGAGATTTTCATCCTGAGAGAGATATAAAACGTTACAATGAATCAATAGGCAAGGAAATTTAGCCTCTTTAATATCATAGGGATATACTTAAGATACATATAAATATATTGGCGAGAAAATAGCAATGAAATGGATCAATGATAAAAAAAAAAAATCTTTTTTCTCCCACAAAATTGACTAAGAATATGGTAAAACTGTTAAGGTCTATAATCCACAATCAGTTTGAAGCATCTGGAGAGAACTTCGGGTGGTCTCGTATATTTACGTAACTGCCTTCGGCTCTGGGGGATTCCAGGATGAGAGTGAGGCTATGACGCCAGTGGGGGGTATTTCCCATTCAGCACACATGGCGGACAAACCAAACGATAACAGAGGCAGGTGGTCTTCTCTGTCATATGTTGTTAAAATGTTAATATAATGTCGTAATTATGCAATATCCTGCTAGCACAGTATATAAACTGAATTCAGACTGGATATTATGCAACTTTCTTCAATTGATAAGTAGTGTTCTCCAATCACCCATCGGCAAAGCCCAGATAGGTGATATAAGTCGCCACCTGCAAAAACTGAGTCGAGACTAATAATAACAAATTAAGACTAGCTGGTAAAGATTACTTTTTCTGTGCTAAATTAACAAATAACATTACTTTGAACACACTTAAGCCAAAAAAACATAAGTCTGTCCCAGTTTTTCATTGTGGATTATAGACCTTAAGAGAAACATGGAAATGTAAAACTCCAAGCCATATGTTTATTTCCTATGAATTGGATGTGGTTTAGTAAAGATATCTATCTTAAGGTCTGAGCTTTATTCCTAGTTCAGAATTTTTCTTTTTGGACATGTTGCAATGTTTTTTGGTCATGTTGTATGATGCAGACCTGCCTCTAACTTCAACCAGATTGATTTTTTTCAAAGGCCTTGTTTGTGTTACCATGTCTATGTCACAATGCAAAAGAATGATCCCTTCTAACTTCAAAAGACAACTATAGAATCACAAGGACAGCATTCTGACCTAATATATCCTAAATTGTGCTGACAATTCTTTTTTTTTAAATTACTTGACCCTGCTAGGTAATAGAGGTTCTCATGTTAGGATATTGATAGGTTGTTTATAGCAGAGAACTTCATCTCAATAGAACATTTTATTTTGCAAGTTATAGACGATCATATACAAAAAAGTAAAGATGGACTTTATACAGAAAACTAAGAAAAAAAACTCTGCTAAGATACATATACATATCATTGCACATTAAAGGAGACGGGTGTAGTCCATGAATAGTTAAATTAAAAAGAAACCATTAAAAAGAAATGTCCCTTTTGCTCATTTTGTAGATATCAATATGTGGTGTTGTTCAAATCTGGACATATCAGCCATGATAGAAATCAACTAGTGACCTATGATATTTACATGTTTTTCTAAGTATTGAATATCAAACTTCTTTAAATAAAATCACACAAAATTAAATTAAATGCACAAAATTAAGGCATACTTTAACAAAAGTTTTTTTTCAAATATTTCAACCAGGGTGTTTTGAACTAGGATTAATTACAGTAACTATAAATTGCTAACTACAAGATTTTCAAGGTATATAATGAAAATATAATAGAGCCAAGCAACTAAACCATCCCAGCTCTAAATTGACAATGATCTATTATATCAATCATCATGATAAAGCCATTCATATGACTATCATTGATGTGAATATGAACAGAAGAAAGATAACAAATATGTTATGCAATCAAAGTGGGTATAAAACCACAAGGTGGTGGACCCATCTATGCACATTACTGTTATACACCTAGCATCATCATGTTGTTGTTTGTTGCCATTGCTCTGTTGGTTGCTCCCTCTCTGGGAGGCCGTCTGGGAGGTCGCATCATTGGTGGTGAGGATGTTAATGACATCAGTGAATTCCCCTTCCAGGGTTCTCTGCGCTTCTTTGGATCTCACAGCTGTGGATGTGCTCTCATCAGCTCCACCTGGGCTGTCACTGCTGCTCATTGTGTAGGAGGATCAAAGTAAGATATCTTTATATCTTTATATGAAAATAGGCCCTCTATTATTACAGCACTTTTGTTTTGATATCTTCTATTTCAATTTTCTGACATTTATTATGATTGTTTTAGCTCTTTCTATGAAGTTATGTTTGGATCAAATAACCGTTTCTTTGGAACCACCACAAGAACTCCATCCAGAATTATTTCGGTAAGGTATTGTTTTGATGTGATAATTTTGATCAATAACCAAACAGTATGTCAAGATTTGTATTAAATAAATGTCCAAAAGGACTTAAATGATTCATTTTAAAGTTAGAATTCCAGAGGACAATCTTGCACTCTAGCATTAAAATGGAAATCCATAAAAAAAATTAAAAATGAGAAGCAAATCATATTTTGATATAATGAGGAAAATAGTAAACGTGAATTATATCATTTATAAGTTGTGGTATGAATATTCATTTCTTTGTCTTTTTGGGTTCTAAATTGTAATATAAGAAATTGTGGGCCACGGGCCGTGGCGCAGTTGGTTAGAGCGCCAGCTTATTAGCACCAGTTCCTCTGTGGTGATCCAAAGGTCGTGGGTTCGAACCCCGGCCATACCAAGATTGAACTCATGATTTAATTTCCCATATGAGCTGAGGCCCGTGCCAAAAGGGTTAACCCGTTGTCCTTGTAAATCTGTGACCGGGTGGGTTGTCATGTCAAGGACCTGCGACATGACAATTCAGTGAGGCAGCACTATATCTGCTACAAGTAGGTCTCATCACGAAATGACTGAAATAATGTTGAAAGTGATGTAAAACCCCAAACAAACAAACAAACAAACAAATAAGAAATTGTGTAAATTCTTTCAGCATTACAACTGGGAGATAGGAAGTGGAGCTTTCCCTAATGATATTGCTGTTATCAACTTTGATGCTGTCAGTTTGGTCAATGGTGAGGTAGAGACCATTGGTCTGCCATTCACTGGTCAGAACTTTGAAGGACAGAGAGGATGGATCTCTGGTTGGGGTATCACAACAAGCGGTGGTGGTAAGTGTCAAAATTTGTCTTTTGTATATCTCTGTATAATTTTGATATTTTTAATGGCATTATACAAAGTGAAAAAATTGAACATATATATTATCACATATTATTCTTTGCAAAGGTTCCCTTCCAACAATCCTCCAGAAAGCAGATATTAACATCTACACTCGTGCTGAGTGTGAAGCTGACTGGGGATCTAACATAAATGACGGACATATATGTGTTGGAGTATATAATCAGAAGGGATCATGCAATGTAAGTATTTATATGATTGGAAAAAGATTTGATGAGATGAGATACATCCATGATTCTATGAAATACATTCACTTATGTGAGGAGCTTAAAAGATTTGATATTTATTCAAAACCCTTGACTGTATTTATTTTATATCAAAACTTTCTGTCATAATAGGGTGACTCTGGTGGCCCACTGGTGAACTCTGCCAAAACCACCCTTGTGGGAGTAACATCCTGGGGAATTGTCAACTGCTGGACATTTGTACCATCCGTCTACACAAGAATTGACTACTACAGGGATTGGATCAGAACCAACACTGGTGTTTAAGGAATGTCAATTTTACAATAAAGAATATTTTAATACATTTAAAAATGTTGTCTATCATCAATAAACATGTCCAATTTCTAAGCCTGAAGTCCAAAATAATTTAGAAAATCTTAATCCATTATGTTTATCCACAAATCTGATGTCTGTTATCATAAATAAGTGTCCCATTTCTAAGCCTGAAATCCAAAATAATGTGATAAAATGTTGTTTATCCATTACATGAAATAACTTTTCACAAAGAGAAAAGTATAGAAACATATTTCATGATAAAAATGTCTAAAACCTAATCCAATTAAGAATGATGTCATACACATGGTGGACCTTCATAGCAAAATTTCCAACTTTACTACAGGGATTGGATCAGAACCAACATTGGTGTCTAAGAAACATCATTTCTACAAGAAAGAAAACTTTAACAATTCAAATAATGTTGAATATTATCATTGATAAGCCTGAAATCAGAAATAATGTAGAAAATGTTGTTTATCCATTCCATGAACTAACTGTTTACAAAGAGAAAATTATAGAAATGCATTACACAAAAAAATATCTAAAACCTAATCCATTGAAGAATGCTGTTATACACACTGAGGACCTTTATATCAAAATTTCCAACTTTTAAATGTTCTTATTACTCACAGCCTACCCACTTAGGCTTCATCTCATTCCAACAGAGGTCATACATTGATATCATTGAGGACCACTCCCTTACAAATTGTGTGAAATCTAAAAAGTTCATTATGTTAAAAAAAAATCTTTTCAGTCCCATTAACCATTTACCACATAATTCTAAATAGTTCAAGAATAAACAGAATAAAAAAAAGGTCATATCAATTTTCAGTAATATCTTAATGTAAAATCCTATGTACGAACCAAATATGTTCCTTCCTGCAAGATAATGAATGATTGAAGGTATGAGTTAAACATAACCTTCTGATTTGATTGCTCTGCTGACTTAAATTAATGCACATGAACTGTGTAACTTACCAATGCAATATTTCTATGGTATCATCATGTGGTCTATAGGGGATAATAGTACCAAAGAAAATCACATTGACATGTCAAAGATACCTACAGTTGTTAACATGTTATCAAGCAGGATTCTATGCCAAGTCTCATTAAATACATATTTGACATTTCTGCATATTAAGTATGCGATTCCTCTTGTAAATGGTTGCATACTATGCTCCACACAACATTTGTGACCTTAAGGCCACTGCAATAAGGTCAATGGGTGCAGGGGCAAAAAAAAACTAACAGTGAACAACTCTGTGTTCGCCAAATGTTGTCAGCCTGTCTGACATTTCTGATAAGTCCGGCCAAGTATAATAAATGAATAGATGATTTTTTAACGTCACATCAACACATCAAGATCGTTCAGTGCCATTTAGGTGTGGATTAAAAACTTGTAAATGATAAGTGTAAAAACATACAATAAACAATGGTATTGCAATGGTAAATAACAATAAGACAATGATTCACAAGTTACATGCAAACATCACATTAAAAAGACCCTAAATCATGATGAATGCAGTGTTTTAAGAAGATGCTAAGCTGGCAATTAATGCCAGCCCAACACCACTCCACCCTTAAAAATGATTAAACAGGCCAATTTATTTTTAAAAAGAAAAAATCAAAGCGGTATCAACTGTGTCAAGTAACTCTTTTAAACTTGCAAAATATTGATGTCTAATATCATCAAATTCAACACAGTCAAGCATGATATGCATCACTGTCAAAGGGATTTGACAAGAAACAGATTCAGGCTGATTTTCACTTGAAATGATTTTCAAATAACCATGTTATAAGTCAATGTCCAATTCGAATACATGTTAATACTGCTTCTTCACGACATATTTTATGGCATGAAATATATTTACCTAATCTAGGTTTTATAATGTGAAATTTGTTGTTCACAGCTTCATCCTGTTCACATTTCCATTTGTTTGTATGTTTGTTTGTTTGGGGGTTTTCCATCACTTTCAACATTATTTCAGTCATTTCGTGATGAGACCTACTTGTAGCAGATATAGTGCTGCCTCACTAAATTGTCATGTCCCAGGTCCTTGACATAACAACCTACCTGGTCACAGATTTACAAGGACAACAGGTTAACCCTTTTGAAATGGGCCTCAGCTCATATGGGAAATTGAATCACGAGTTCAATCTCAACATGGCCAGGGTTCGAACCCAGAGGAACTGGTGCTAGTAAGCTGGTGCTCTAACCAACTGCGCTACGGCCCGTGGCGAGGGAACATTGAACCATTTGAACCAAATGAATGTGTTGCCAAAGCCTGATTTCTATTTTTCTTGATGATGGTTTCACACATCCAAAGAATGACAAAACTTTGTCTTTCTTACTTTATTCCATTGACATTTAATGTGTTTTCAGTAAATATTTGGACAAGCTGTTGATTTTGTATTAAACTATGCATATAATAAACATGATAAACTGCCTTTGTTCAGCGATTTTCAGGGAAAGATTGGAAGTAAATATCTACCAACAAATTAATACTTAATTTTTCTCAATCAAGTTTTTCGTCCTGAGAGAGATATAACAAATTATTATGGATCAATATGCAATGGAATTTAGCCATTTTAATAGGGATATAACATAGGGATGTACTTAAAATACATATAAATATATTGCCGAGAAAATAAGATTGAAATGGATCCATGCTTGAAACGGATCCATGCTAGAAAGGAAAAATGATTCTTTTTTTAACTAAATTGACTTTTAGAATACTTTTAGAATAAAAATTGTTAGGAACAACATAAAAATGTAAAACTCCAAGCTATATGTTTATTTCCAATGAATTGGACGTAAAGATATTCACTTAAAGGTCAAAGTTTTATTCCTAGTTCAGAATTTTTCTTTTCGGACATGTTGCATTGTTTTTTGGTCATGATGTATGAAGGAGACCTGCTTCTAGCTTCAACCAGATTGACTTTCAAAGGCCCTTGCTTGTATTTGTGTTACCATGTCTATGTCATAATGCAAAAGAATGATCCCTTCTGACTTCAAAAGACTAAAATTTAATAATTTAAATTATTTAACCCTGTTATATAATCAAAGTTCTCATGTTAGGATATTAACTATGATAGGTGGTTTAAAGCATACCATTGTTGACTTCATCTCAATAGAATCTTTTATTTTGCAAGTTATAGGTGATCATATACAAAAAAGGGTAAAGATGGATTTAATACAGAAAACTATGAATAAATCACTGCTAAAATACATATCATTACACATTAAATTAGACAGGTGTAATCTATGAATAGTTAAATTAAAAAGAAACCATTAAAAAGAAACGTCCCTTTTGCTCATTTTATAGATTTCAATATGTGGTGTTTTTCAAATCTGACCGTATAAGCCATGATGAAAATCAAAAAGTCAAATATCAC
Organism: Amphiduros pacificus; assembly: GCA_949316495.1. Lineage (NCBI taxonomy): Eukaryota > Metazoa > Annelida > Polychaeta > Phyllodocida > Hesionidae > Amphiduros > Amphiduros pacificus. The sequence goes on from OX439010.1 coordinate 14,198,172, forward strand.
CTGTATATGACCTTGATACAAGTATTGAATATCAAACTTCTTTAAATGAAATCACATGCACAAAATTAAGACATACTTTAACAATAGATTATTTTCAAATATTTAAACCAGGGTGTTTTGAACTAGGATTAATTACTATAAATTGTTAACTTTGTTAAAGATTTTGAAGGTATATAATGAAAGTAGAATAGAGCCTAGGAACTATCCCAGCTTTAAATTGACAAGGAACTATTATATCAATCATTGTGATAAAGCAATTCATATGATTATCGTTGATGTGAATATGAACAGAAGAAAGATAACAAATATGTTATGCAATCAAAGTTGGTATAAAACCACAAGGTGGTGGACTCATCTATGCACATTACTGTTATACACCTAACATCATCATGTTGCTGTTTGTTGCCATTGCTCTGCTAGTGGCTCCCTCTATGGGAGGCCGTCTGCCAAACTATCGCATCATTGGTGGAGAGGATGTTAATGACATCAGTGAGTTCCCCTTCCAGGGTTCTCTGCGCTACTTTGGATCTCACAACTGTGGATGTGCTCTCATCAGCTCCACCTGGGCTGTCACTGCCGCTCATTGTGTTGGAGGATCAACGTAAGATATCTTTATTTGATATATTAAGTTTTGAACACTAAACTATCATTCATTTCAACACCATTTGCTTTAATATAATTTATCTAAATTGTCTAGTATCTGACAATTCTTATGATCTTTTTTAGCTCTTTCTATGAAGTTATGTTTGGTTCAACTAACCGTTTCTTTGGAACTACCACAAGAACTCCATCCAGAATTATTTCGGTAAGGTATTGTTTTAATTAATGTCCAAAAGGACTTTAAATGATTCATTTTAATGTTAAGTTTCGTTAGGACAATAATACCATCTGGTGAGAAAATGGAAGTCCATACTAAAAAACTAAAAATGAGAAGCAAATCTTATTTTCATTGATATTCATACCCATATTTTAATGTTTGGGAAAATTCATACCCATATTTTGATGTTTTGGGAAAATTATATCAATTATGTGAGTAAAGCATTCATGGTATGAATTTTCGTCTCTTGATCTTTTTAGGTTCTAAATTGTATTCTAGCAAATTTTTAAACTGTTTCAGCATTACAACTGGGAGATAGGAAGCGGAGCTTTCCCTAATGATATTGCTGTTATCAACTTTGATGCTGTCAGTTTGGTCAATGGTGAGGTAGAGACCATTGGTCTGCCATTCACTGGTCAGAACTTTGAGGGACAAAGAGGATGGATCTCTGGTTGGGGTATCACAACAAGCGGTGGTGGTAAGTATCAAAATTTGTTTAATGCATATTTCTGTATACCTTTTATATTTTTAATGGCATTATACAAAGTGAAAAACCTGAACATATATGTTATCACATATTATTCTTTGCAAAGGTTCCCTTCCAACAATCCTCCAGAAAGCAGATATTAACATCTATACTCGTGCTGAGTGCGAAGCTGACTGGGGATCTAACATAAATGACGGACACATCTGTGTTGGAGTATATAATCAGAAGGGATCATGCAATGTAAGTGTTTATATGCTTGGACAGATTCAATGAGATGAGATACATCCATGATTCTATTAAATACATTCACTGAATTGAGGAGCTTAAAAAATTTGATATTTATTCAAAACCCTTGACTTTAATAATTTTATATCAAAACTTTCTGTCATAATAGGGTGACTCTGGTGGCCCACTTGTGAACTCTGCCAAAACCACCCTTGTGGGAGTAACATCCTGGGGAATTGTCAACTGCTGGACATTTGTACCGTCCGTCTACACAAGAATTGACTACTACAGGGATTGGATCAGAACCAACACTGGTGTTTAAGGAGTGTCAATTTTACAATAAAGAATTTTTATAGCAAAATTTCGAATTCATCTTATTCCAACAGAAGTCAAACAGATACATTGATATCATTGAGGACCACTCCCTTACAAACTGTTCAAAATCTAAAAAGTTCATTATGTTTAAGAAATAATCTTTTCAGTCCCATTCCCCATTCATCACATAATTCTGAATAGTTCAAGATCAAATAAATTTTCAGTAATATCTTAATAAAAGGTCAAATAGGTTTTCAGTAATATCTTAGTATAAAATCTTATGTAAGATGCAAAATAATGAGTGAATGAAGGTATGTATTAAACATATAACCCCCTGGTATGATAGCTCTGCTGACTTAAATTGATACATGTGAACTCTATAACTAGCAAACAGGTTATGGTTTTTTGTTTGTCTCTTACCAATGCAATATTTCTATGGTTTGTGACCTTAAGGTCACTGCATTAAGGTCAATGGGTCCAGGGGCAAATAAAAACTAACAGTGCACAACTTTGTTTGCCAAATGTTGTCATCCTGTCAGATATTTCTGATAAGTCCGGCCAAGTAAAATGAATGAATTCATTACATCACATGCCATTTAGGTATGGATTAAAAACTTGTAAAAGATAAGTGTAAAAACATACAATAAACAATGGTGTTGCAATGGCAAATAACAATAAGACAATGACTCACAAGATACATGTAAACATCACATTAAAATGACCCAAAATCATGGTGAATGTGGTGTCGTCGATAGATGCTAAGCTGGCAATTAATGCCAGTCAAACACCACTCCACCCTTAAAAAATGATTAATAGGCCAATTTATTTTTAAAAAGAAAAATCAAAGCGGTGTCAACTGTCTCAAATAACTCTTTTAAACTTGCAAAATATTGATGTCTAATATCATCAAATTCAACACAGTCAAGCATGATATACGTCACTGTCAAAGGGGTTTGATAGGAAACACATTCAGGCTGATCTTCACTCTTTAATAAATAACCATGTGTAAAGTGAATGTGTCCAATTCGAATATTAATATCGCTTCTTTATGACATATTTCATGGTAAAAAATATAATTTTTACCTAATGTTAGTTTTATTATATGAAATTTGTTGTTCACAGCTTTATCCCATTCCATTTCCATCTGTATCTCATTAAAGCATGAAATATATTTTTTATATGTGGTATGTAGGATGCATAAATCTCTAATTTTTATCAATAGTTGATTTTGCTGCAGTACCAGCTGCTTCATTTTCTTTTATACCTATGGGGATTGGGATCCAGTAAAATATGATATTCTTCCTCTGCTCTTAATTGATTATAGGGTTGATTTAAAATCAGAAAATTGCTGGAGGTTTCTCGAAACTAAAATTTAGCAATTTGATCAGGATTGAATTAAAAAGCTGTTAATGACAAAAGATATTTGATGTTCTGTGGTTCTTGATAAATAGGTCAATGACCTGCTCCACCCTTAAAATTAGTTATAGATTCCTATTTGGTTTAAAAACAATACTATCAAAGAAGTATTTACAGTGTCAAATAATGTATGTAAATCTTGTACATTAAAATATTGTTTAAAAGTCATAGCTCTTTGACAACCAATACATTGAGGCTGATCTTCGCCTTTAAGAAGATAGCAGTGTGTCAAATTACTATGTCCTATTCTTATACGAGTTAAAATATACTCTTCTCTTTGGTTAATTCTACAAAGAAAAAGAATCAGAAAATATTAAAAATGTCCAATGTGGAGAAGTCTTCACATGATCTAAAGCAAGGTACAAAGCATGTAGTTCTGAAAAAAAAATTGACGATTTATTTGGCAGACGCTCTGAATAAATATGATTGCTCTTAACAGCTGCAGCAGCCTTGTCATCATCAAATGATCCATCAGTGTATATATGCTGATATCTAGTGAAAAAAAGATTTAATTTTTTTATATCTATTTAAATAAAGGGATGGATCTGTTACCTCTGCTTCAACTGCAAAACTTTGTGTATATGAAGTGTGATAGGTACCAAGACAAAGTCTTAATCCTTGATTTGAATAGGATTTAACATAATATATAAATATAACTGGTGAGCTGATCCATAAGCCATGCAGCCGTAATCAAGCTTTGATCTTACCAGTGCTTGGTATAATGCAATAGAATAGTGTGGTCAGCTCCCCAATCAGTATGTGCCACAACACACAGCAAATCTAATGACTTCTGGCATTTATTTTTCACAAATGTGATGTCTGGAATGAACAAAGATTTTTGGCAAATATGAGATAAATAAGTGTAGTTTCTTGTAACTGGGACAGTCCAAATCCCTGTTGTCCAAGTTAAGATCTGGTTGTACCCTATTACAGAAATGCATACACAACAGCATGACACAATGATCAAGGCAGGCATAATTTGATTTCAGGGAGATTTATTTTTATAACAGATTCATGATCACATTTTTAAACATTCCCCAATTATCTGTAAAATTGGTCATGACTTCATATATGCTGATATGGCCTTTGTTACCAAAATATTTGCAAAACTCCATTTCTTATTTGAATGTGTAAGTTTAATGGAGTTTGTATGTCTAGATAATAAAAATGATAATTCATGTAGTGCTGATATCAGATAGTGGTCTTATGCACATAATTGTGAGAATACCTTTATATGTTCAAGTTAGAATTTGAAAGTATTGACAAGATCAAACAAAGCTTTGAATGTGTACACTTTGAGATTTCTGAGTTCAATCTCTGCTACGATTTCATCTATATGTTTAAGGGCCTCTTTGCCACTTATTTCAAAATATTACATCCATTGAACTCCAAATAAAAAACAACAATGTTGATGATAATATAATAATAATAACGATTTATATAGCGCTATATCAGACCAAGTCTGCTCGAAGCGCTTCATTAAGATAGTGTTTTCTAAATTGAAATGTTTTAAGTTTCTTCTTGAAAGTTTCAACAGTTTTACACTTTTTCACTTCAAGGGGCAGCGCATTCCAGTTCCTTGGCGCATACGCCATGAAAGCCCTATCTCCATAAGATTTCATATTAGTCTTAGGTACTACATATTCATTTTTCAAAATGATGGGTTATTTAATGATGGGTTATTTAATTCTTGTACACAATCATGGGTCAACTGAATGACGTTTGTGAAGCAACCATTCAAAGAAATTTATTTAATTCATTTAAATCTGAAAGGTTAAGTGGAGTTTTTCGTATCTCATTTTAATTTAAATATTAGATAATATAATACAGATAACAAAAATGATAATTTATATAGCACTAATATTAGATAGTGGTCTTTTGAACATAATTGTGAGAATAACTTAATCTGATCAAGTTTATATTTTAAAATATTGAACAGGTCAAGCAAAGGTTTGAATGTACACCGTTTTAGAGTTCAATCTGTGTTAAGACTTTTTCTATAGGTTAAAGTGACTCTGCCACTGATTACAAAATATTACATTAATTGGATTGCAAATAAAAAAATTAATATGTTAAGAATGGGTTAATTTAAAGAAATTTTTAATGAAATTTGTGAAGCAAGCATTCAACTAAATGATGTGAAATTTGCAATTTATTGAATGATCATTTTCTTTATATTTTTTTTTTCTTTGTTTAAGTTTTCTGATATCTTAAGTCATTCATGAGGGAGCATTCAATGATTGGAACCAAATGAATGCATTGCCAAAGCCTGATTTCTATTTTCCTTGATGATGGTTTCATACATCCAAAGAATAACAAAGCTTTATACTCCAAAATTACTTGGATATGTCAGAATGCAAAAGAATGATCCCTTCTGTCTTCAAAAGACAAGTATAGAATCACAAGGACAGCATTCCGACCTAATATATCCTAAATTGTGCTGAAAAGCCTGTAAATTAAAACAAACACCCATCACAGCTAGCTGACAATTGTTTTTTTAAAATTACTTGACCCTGCTAGGTAATAGAGGTTCTCATGTTAGGATATTGATAGGTTGTTTATAGCAGAGAACTTCATCTCAATAGAACATTTTATTTTGCAAGTTATAGACGATCATATAAAAAAAGGTAAAGATGGACTTTATACAGAAAACTAAGAATAAAACTCTGCAAAGATACATATACATATCATTTCACATTAAAGGAGATGGGTGTAGTCCATGAATAGTTAAATTAAAAAGAAACCATTAAAAAGAAATGTCCCTTTTGCTCATTTTGTAGATTTCAATATGTGGTGTTGTTAAAATCTGAACATATCAGCCATGATAGAAATCAACTAGTGACCTATGATATTTACATGTTTTTCTAAGTATTGAATATCAAACTTCTTTAAATAAAATCACACAAAAATAAATTAAATGCACAAAATTAAGGCATAATTAAACAAAAGTTTTTTTTTCAAATATTTCAACCAGAGTGTTTTGAACTAGGATTAATTACAGTAACTATAAATTGCTAACTACAAGATTTTCAAGGTATATAATGAAAATAAAATAGAGCCTAGCAACTAAACCATCCCAGCTCTAAATTGACAACGATCTATTATATCAATCATCATGATAAAGCCATTCATATGACTATCATTGATGTGAATATGAACAGAAGAAAGATAACAAATATGTTATGCAATCAAAGTGGGTATAAAACCACAAGGTGGTGGACTCATCTATGCACATTACTGTTATACACCTAGCATCATCATGTTGTTGTTTGTTGCCATTGCTCTGTTGGTTGCTCCCTCTCTGGGAGGCCGTCTGGGAGGTCGCATCATTGGTGGTGAGGATGTTAATGACATCAGTGAATTCCCCTTCCAGGGTTCTCTGCGCTTCTTTGGATCTCACAGCTGTGGATGTGCTCTCATCAGCTCCACCTGGGCTGTCACTGCTGCTCATTGTGTAGGAGGATCAAAGTAAGATATCTTTATATCTTTATGTGAAAATAGGCCCTCTATTATTACAGCACTTTTGTTTTGATATCTTCTATTTCAATTTTCTGACATTTATTGTGATTGTTTTAGCTCTTTCTATGAAGTTATGTTTGGATCAAATAACCGTTTCTTTGGAACCACCACAAGAACTCCATCCAGAATTATTTCGGTAAGGTATTGTTTTGATGTGATAATTTTGATCAATAACCAAACAGTATGTCAAGATTTGTAAACAAATGTCCAAAAGGACTTGAATGATTCATTTTAAAGTTAGAATTCCTGAGGACAATCTTACACTCTAGCATTAAAATGGAAATCCATAAAAAAAAATTAAAAATGAGAAGCAAATCATATTTTCATTTATATTCATACCCATATTTTGATATAATGAGGAAAATAGTAAAAGTGAAATTATATCATTTATAAGTTGTGGTATGAATATTCATTTCTTTGTCTTTTTGGGTTCTAAATTGTAATATAGGAAATTGTGTAAATTCTTTCAGCATTACAACTGGGAGATAGGAAGTGGAGCTTTCCCTAATGATATTGCTGTTATCAACTTTGATGCTGTCAGTTTGGTCAATGGTGAGGTAGAGACCATTGGTCTGCCATTCACTGGTCAGAACTTTGAAGGACAGAGAGGATGGATCTCTGGTTGGGGTATCACAACAAGCGGTGGTGGTAAGTGTCAAGATTTGTCTTTTGTATATCTCTGTATAATTTTGATATTTTTAATGGCATTATACAAAGTGAAAAAACTGAACATATATATTATCACATATTATTCTTTGCAAAGGTTCCCTTCCAACAATCCTCCAGAAAGCAGATATTAACATCTACACTCGTGCTGAGTGTGAAGCTGACTGGGGATCTAACATAAATGATGGACATATATGTGTTGGAGTATATAATCAGAAGGGATCATGCAATGTAAGTGTTCATATAATTGAAAACTGATTTTATGAAATATGTTTATTAGCGATAATAAAAATTAGTATATTTCATCCAGTTTAATAGTCAAGACCAAAATAGAAAATCATTTATTTTCAAATTAGCAGCTTCAAAGATTTGATATTTACTCCTACTACTTGACTGTACAAATTTTGCATCAAAACTTTCTGTCATAATAGGGTGACTCTGGTGGCCCCCTGGTGAACTCGGCCAAAACCACCCTTGTGGGAGTTACATCCTGGGGAATTGTCAACTGCTGGACATTTGTACCATCCGTCTACACAAGAATTGACTACTACAGGGATTGGATCAGAACCAACACTGGTGTTTAAGCAATGTCAATTTTACAATAAACAATACTTTATTAAGTATGATAATGTTGTCTATTATCAATAATAATGTACCAGCCCTGAGCTTGAAATCCAAATAGACGATGATCTATTCCAGTAAAGAAGGCTGCCATACACATGGTGGCCTCAAATAGCAAAACTTTGAGATGAAATAACTATTCAGAGCCTGACTTAGGCTTCATTTTATTCCAGCTTGTGTCATACAGATACATTATTATTGAGTACCACTTCCTGTCACACTGTACGGAATCTGAAAAGTTCACACCACACAGGCACAGCTCTTGATACTTTTGGTTGAACTTTTCAGTTTTGGAGATTGTTAAAATTGATCAAAAGAATTTTTGATCACAGTTTCCACAATGCCTGTCCAATCAGCATGTTTGACACATCTATGGAACGCTCAAAAGTTTCCAATTCTAAAAAATGTGTTTTTTAGTCTGGTCACATGACTTAATTAACATATTGATACTTCATTAAAATATCTGATTTTTTAATTTTACATAAACTTAAAATCTAAAGTTTTTATGAGGAAGAGCATAAAATTCTAGCTGGACTTCATAATTTATATGTGAAAATCGAAACATCATTTATTGCTTAAATGGCATTCAAAATAGTGGGCGGAGCTTAAATTCAATATGATTTTAGGCTCTGCCCCATTTTTCAAATTCTTTTTACGCACTTAATAATTGTCTGATTAATTTCTTTGAAATATCAAAATAACTTTATTTATGTATAATTAATTATGTATAATTTTATGTAGTGTTGTAACCTAGTGAGTGGAGACCTCACAGAATATGGGGAAACTCGCTTGCTAGTGAGGTCTGGCCTAACACCTAACTGCCTAACTCCTATCCCAGATGATCAAGGAGAACTGCAGACACAGTATGTACAATGTATAATAGCTCACCTTTATTCAGGTGAAATGAATACAACATACATACTTGTGTAGAGTCAGTGTAAGGCATGGCATGAGTGAGATGCTGAGTGGAAGTCCAGGTGTGCATGCAGCAGGGGGTTGCGGGCCCCCGCCACACACTCGGGCCTTCTTGTCTCATCTCGTCTGTATCTTCTCACTCCTGGGCCCCTGAACTACCTGTGGTAGTTCACATGGGGATACTCTCTCATCTCTGGCCAAGTGACCAAATATGGTAATTTCTTGTGCTTGACCAGGATGAGATCATATATAATAATTGTACAGGGATACGGTGGATCTATAATGTATGTGACCTGCCCGTGGATGGTGGCTTGACCCATGAGTCATGACCATACAACCACCGTCTCAGACAACCACCGTCTCTATCATTGTCCACTCGGTCACTCTGTGTCCCACAGTATAAGAATATCATACCCTTTCTTACTTTGCTTTAAAAGTATTTTTTTTGTATTTATTCATTATGTTAAATTATGCAAATTAAGTCATGTGATGACATTTTTTTAAATAATTTTGAACATGGAAAATTTTCAGGTTTTGAATGATGCATTATGCATGTTGATAGGTCAATTATTTGAGAAATTATGATTAAAAGTATTTAGAAACAGGTAGTAGATCCTGAACATTGACAATCCTGGGTGGATGTACTGAGGGTAATCTGTGCATGTGTGGATGTTAAAAGGATAATCTTTTCAAGCCTATAAACCAATATATGACAATTCTTAGGAGATGGAGTTTAAAACTCAAATAAACACACAAGGTCATTTAATGTTTCAGTAAGATCTGAATGAAAAACTTTGGTACTGACCATATATGATCCCTCATTCAAGATATTTTCTACTACACTTAAATGATTCCTGTTGTTGAACTTTTCGGAAGACTTTTTGACAAAATAATCAACACAAGGCTTTAAATGCCATAATTCTCCCTAAGATCGACATCATATTGAAATGGATGATTAATAGGAGTGCAACATTTCACATGATATTTGCTACCTTAATATTTGAAGTGCTGCATTTTCATTTCTTAAAGAATTAGTCATGTTAAGCTTTTCCAATTTTATATTTTTCTGTGATTCATTTTTCTTGTGAACAGTAGAGATCTTTAGATTTTGACAACAGTGGAAATCTTCTTTTCATAGGTACACTTATGATTTTGTAAAAGATGCAAAAAGATTTCATTTTTTTAGTGGCTTTTGAATAAAATTCAGTATTTTTAAATTTATTCGCTGAATTTTTAAATCCAAAATTGCAATAATGAAATTTCATCATAATATATTCCTGTAAGTCTATTAGTTCTTCTCTACTGGCACTGGCCTGATACACTCACTTATAGAACGCAACAGTGCTGCACAGTACTTGGTACTTTGAACTTGACACAATAATCATAATTTAGTTCTGGGAGAGCTTGGTTTTACCACAGATTCATGATCACTTTTTTAAACATACCTCACATTTCTGTAAATTGCCTGTCATTTAATTGTCTGTCGTTACCTAAAATTTCCAATTCTCAATTAAATAAAAGGAAACCAAAGAATTAATTTTGCACACAATTGATTTATTATCTTATAAATCTGATCCCTCAACCCAAGTTTACCTAATGTACATGCGACCATTAACGTCTGTCGCCGCGCCACCTGGCGAGTAACTATGGTACTATAATTAGGTAAACTGAACATACACATATATTAACCTTCTAATTAACACATAGTACATATAGTTACACACATCTTACAAATATCAATCTATAATTAATACACTTAAAGGGTTGCAATACATGCTAATCCCAGATTAATATTTATGATGGATGAATTATCAAATTATCAATATTAAAGCCCATGTATTGGCGTGGAATCGTTTTTTAACTGTTGTGTGCTAATTTGGAAGAATATGTTATTTCTTTTGAACGGTTGTCCCTGACATAAGGCTTGTAAGCTTGGGAGCGCCACAATCCTAGCTTGGCTACATCTACATCGCTCCAGTTATTAAGATTTGCTTGAGATGCGGAACCGCTCCTCAGACTATGGGTGGTGTAGAGGGTCGGGTCCTTGCCTAACGTGCTAACCAGAGACTTTATCGTACTGTTTAATGAAGTCTTAGATATGGGAGACCTGAGCCTAGCACTAACAGAGGGGCATCGGGGCAGAGGCGCTTTATGCTTGCTCTGAGCGCCAGGTAATCCCACATAGTACACACTGCACAGATCTTGTGCCTGGAGCACCCAATCGTTTTCTTGAAACCGTGGGGGGAATATTTTGAATTTTGAACCTGGAAAGTCATGAACTTTGAGCCCTGGTGGAGACCAAAATTGACTAAAGAAACTGGCGGTGGGGGGGAAATGGTTGTGCCCGTTAGGTAATGAGTCACAGAGGTGTATTCTGCCCCACTTAGACACCCAAAGAAACCCAGGGAAAGGGAGGCCGCCCAGGCCAACCCATCCAGGCCTGGGGGAAGTAGAGATATCATTTGTTGAAGAAGATGAAATTTAATAGGGGCTTTTTGCATAGGTGGGGGGGAATTAGAAAAAACTGACTTAAGGGCTAGCTGAACCCTTGGGGTACTGGTGGGAGGAGGGGGCAGGCCGTTGGCTATGTGCATGGCCCTAATGGCTGCTAAATAAACATGTACTGTACTGTGAGCCAAGCCCTGCCTACCTTTAGACATAACCGTGCCTGTGAAGGCTATAAACCTGAGGACCGTTAGCTCCTCCGCTGGCATAGGGTGTAAGCCATAGTTAAGGCAAAACCTGCAGAACATTGACTGAGCCGAACTATATGTGTTCCTGGTGGAGGGCCGGTGGCCGTTGTTGACCAATGTCTCTACCCTCTTGTCAAGATCTACAAAATTAACATTAAAAAATGGTGAACAATTGGTGTTCAGTGAGTTGATATAACAATGGTTTTTTGGCGAGCCTGCGTGGCTAACGTGCCTGCGTGGTCACTTGCGGGTGGCCAAAGTGACTCGTTCGAGAGTCCTACCACTTGGTGGGCAACATCATAACATCTAAAACATATAATATAATATCATAAATATAATATCTGTGATACCGGGTATTCCCGTTATGTAATAAACTAAACTATTTAAATTTTTTATACATTAAAGTAAGAAGAACATATCTGCTTTAAAATACCAGGGAGGCTGGACTGCCGGGGGTCAGTTAGCCAATACCCTGTCCCTCATGTCTTTATAACAGTGAAGATGAAGATATTAAAGTAATTAGGCATATAGTGTCTCTAATGGATAAATGCCAATTTGGCCAAATGTCAATAATACAAAGATGAGTGTGAAAGTATGGCTCCGGTGAAGGTGCCTGGGCTGCCCTGGCAGGGCCAGTCAGTCAATAATCATATAGGATCTCCTCAGGAGGGGTACCTAACATATCACAACCAGGCATTAAACCTCTAAATCGAGGTATATCCAGTCTGCTGAGGGCGTCGGCTGGACCATTGTACAGGGTCCCGAGATGGAATGCCCTGTAGTCAATGTGGTATATGCTGGTATAATAGTACAAGGAGCGAATCAAGTTCATCATGGCTGGATCCCTTGACTTTTTATCGTTAATGCAATAGCAAACTGCTATATTGTCAATGTTCATCGCTACCTTTTTATATTCAAGCCTGGGACCAAATGTGGCTAACGCTACTACGACTGCCATCAGTTCACGCCATGCAATAGACATCCTCCTGATCCAGGCATGTTTATGGATAAACGGCAGCATGATCCATGACTGTTCGAAGACTACTCCAAGTCCCACATCTGAAGCATCCGTGAATAGGATTAGAGCCTCCTGCATGGTCCACTCAGTGGGGAATAGGGTCACGCCGTTGTGTGAACGTATACAGCGTTTCCACCAAGAAATGTCAGCCCTTTTATGGTGGAGGGCTTTTGCCCTCTTGGCTAGATGAATGAGGCGTCTTGTAAATATTGAGCCCCCAGATACAACTTTTGAACAAAACGTTAGTTTGCCCGTTAGGGACAGAAGCTCCCGCTTGGTGGCGTATCTGTTAGTGGTGAAACTGTCCAAGATATTGGTCACCTCCTGTAAACGTTCTTCAGATATCATAAGCCTCTTGTTGATGGTGTCTATTACAATCCCTAGGAATTCCAGGACCTTGGCTGGGCCTAACGTCTTTTTATTCTGGATCTCAAAACCTCCCATCTGAGCTGTTTCGATCACTATATCCAGGGACCGTTTACAATCAGCCTCACTGTTACTTATGCACATTGAATCGTACAGGTAATGGATTGTATCCTGTGAAGCACCCCTTTTCTTGCAAATGAACTCTAGTGCAGTTGCAAAGTCATCAAACAGTCGGGGGGCGCTACGCAGGCCAAATGGCAAGCAGGCCATCTGATAATACTTATTGATACCGTTAACGTCCGGCCACATAAATCCCAACAGGTGTCTGTCGTCTGGGTGAACTTTTATACTCTGGAAGGCGTTAGCCAAGTCCGTCTTGGCCAGCCAGGGTTCGCTATTTTGTTGTATGTGGTGAACTGCATCGTCAACTGTGGCGTAAACCAGAGAAAATTCATCCCCATCTATGCTATCGTTGATGGACCAGCCCGGTGGCCAGGAAAGGTCATGTATAACGCGCGTTTTTGACTTATCTTTCCTCGTAAATGCACCTAACGGTGAGGACCTAAAATTAGGGGGGAGGTCCTTAAGTGGACCTTCTACTCTACCTAACTCCAAATTATCACAAACGAACTTTGTGACATCCTTACTATGTGTTAGACTAGATTTCCAGTTAGGAGAAACGTTTTCAAATTGCTTGCCTGTGTATCCTACCCTAACGCCCTCTAGGGCCCTCTTGTGGAGGTCATCAGCTAGAGTCTTATCAGGATAATCCTGCAGCCAGTGGCGCCAAAACTCAGGTTTGAGGAACGTATTTGACGCCATCGGCGGCACACTTGCCCTGCTTGACACAGGTGTCAAAGGGCAAAGGGCCTCTGCACTGTCTGCATGCATGTAGACGGCGGCAGCCCTTGAAACTACATTTGAGGGTCTGAAAGTTGTTGCAAGTTGTTGAAAGTTGTGGCGGGTAATTACCCGTCGGCGCCGCCCTTGGAAAGGAGCAATCTGCTTGCCTAGCGTGATCGACAGACATGCAACGTGGGCAAGTCTGGATGTTGGGCTTAACTGCGGTGGTATCTAAAATTGTGTAAACTAGGTGCGGGTTTATCCTACCAAATTCAATAGATGCCTTACTTAATTCTAACCTGTGCTTCATATCCAGGGTGGAAACGTTGTACCATCGATAACGTTTGTCCCAAGACATGATTTGGCTACGGTACTCAGCCATCTGATCATATACATATAAACCATGCTGATGTACCATGAGCCTCTCGTACTCACCCCATGCCTCTAACCAGGTAGATAAGTCAAAAACACGCCTGCGCTGCCTTTTCTGATGAAAGGCAATAGCCCCAGTATTGTCCACATATGATTCGATGTTATTGATGTTATCTGATGGCATGTGCATGTTCAACAAAAAATCATCAATGTTAACAAACTCACCCATCAGGGCTGCTTTGACTGTCTTTTCTGGTGTGCTCTGGACCTTGCACAGCCTGCTGTAGTCAGTGATGCCCTCGACGTTGGTCAAGCCTGGCAGCTGCCCGCCTAGCTGGGGGGTTGAGTTGGCCGTCGGTGGGGGAGCCAGCCCCGGGAGCAGTGCTGATTCCTGGTTCTGCCACGCAGGCCCGAAATGAGCTGCTGCCCCCTGTTGAGTGTTCAGTAGTTGGACAGGGGGGATAGCCTGTAGGCAACCCTGGGCCCCGTCGAGCCGCCCCTGCAGTGAAGCTACTGTTTTACATAGTTCCTCATGTGAGCGGAGCATTAATGAAAGCTGTGACATAATGGAAGGCAACTCACTCAGATTACTGTGTGCTTGACTAACGCTCGCTGGTCCTTGAGCAGGGGTTGTTCCTAGCTGCAGGCCAGGTGTGGCCACGATGCGAGGAGTGTCCGTGCAGGTGGGGGTTACCCCCAAGAATGGATTGCCGGTACTAAGTACCGGTGATGCCGGGTCGTCGGTATCGGTATCGGTAGCGGTGGCCTCCTGCTGATACACTGGGGTTGGCCCTGGGGGGTGGCTGGACTCGCCTCCAGCCCCTCTTGTGCAGTTCCCTATACCTGTAAGGCCCTTGTGGCCCTTGGCCGGCTCTCCGCAAGCTCTGCATGTCCTCTCCCGGGCGGACATCTCTGGAGGAATGGACACTCAACTAGTCTGTAACGAGTCTATATTGAGATAACCAGGGTTAAACAGCCCTTTAAAACTTGGTTAATAAACGAAGAACACTTATGGCACACTACTCCTTATACATCCACGGCACATGTTACAAGACAAAGAAACACCTGACTAACAGTCCAGGACTAACGTCGCCACATGACGCACAGGACACCACAATTGGACAGGACGTTACAACATGATTCTGTTACTTAGACCACCACATGGGTACTGGACGCGTACCCGGCGCCCCTAGCTCTGTCCCTGCACATACCTGGCTAACGGAGAAGACGTTGGGTGCAGGCGAGGAGGAGTGGAGGAGTTGACGTCCGAAGATCGTGGTGGTCAGCAACAGAATGATTGAGGTATGAATTGCCCGCCAAACCTTGCGTCCTCACGTGATCAGTCGGTTGCCATGGCCACCACCATACCCCGCGGTGGACCCGCATACCCAACGTGACCAGGGGTCAATACCAACGTGACACCTATCGGTTTCCCTATTTAACACCTCTTATAAATAAGCAAGCATTAAATGCTTAAATTTTTGTAGAGATTTCTCATTTAAGATAATAATAAAGTGCTGATATCAGAGAGTGGTTGTAGACTAGATCAGGTGCCATAACAAAATCAAGTTAAGATTTCAAAATATTGCACTGCTCAAACAAAGCTCTGAATTCATACTCTTTTGGGATATCTGAGTCCAATCTGTATAAAGATTTCATCTATATATTTTGGTCCTTCTTTGCCACTGAGTACAAAATACTACATCCAGTGAATTCCAAATAAGAAAATAACAATGTCAAAAATGGGTTTTTAATTTTTATGCACAATTATGGGTCTACCCAACAATGTGAAATTAGCATTTAAAGACAAGTGGATTTCAGCAGATAACAATCTACCCGTAAGACCTATAATCAATATATTATCATGAGATGTTATATGGAATAATTCATGTATACCCTATTTACAAAAGGCACTATTTCATTTTGTGTTGATATAATTTGAAAGTCTCAAAATGAAAACTTTATTTTCAATTTATTGAATAATCCTTTTCTTTCTATCTTTTCATTAGTCTTCTAAACATTAGGGAACATTGAATGATTTGAATCAAAGAAATGAGCCCTCAAAGTCTGATTTCTATTTTCTTAGATAATAGTTTTACACATCTAAGGGATGACTATTATTATTATTATCTTTATTCGGACTCAAGATCCAATCCTTATAACTAAATACATTATAATAACAAGCAATACAGTTTTACATATAGTATAGCACAATACATGAATATAAATGGGATAAAAAAATTTTTTAAAAATTAAACGATAAAGCCACATTATATTGTTGACAGGTACATAATAGTGATGTCACACTCTTCATTACTTAAAGTTTGAACAAGATATCCTTCCTTCATTAGAACCATTTCCTTTATCACATTTGCGTAGTCATCATAGCGTTCGTTTACATTTTCAATCCATGTTGTCTTAAATAACAATTTGATGTCAGCAAGTGGATTGTTAACCAACTCACTTTTAGAAATACAATATTTAGACATAATGTGTCTGACATTCTGTCCCATGGTAGACCTCCATTCAAATGTCATCTTATTTGAAACAAAGTTTAAAATACCGTTGTCTGAGTTTAACAGTGATCTATAAAACTTTACAAATCCAGAAGCTAATGATATTTCTATGGGCTCAGGTTCTGCAACCATAGAGACAATATCTTTATGTGACCCGTAAGGAGGTTTCCATATTCTACGGAGAGCATTACGCCATTGGGTACCAACTTTCTGAACATTATTATGCCAGATAGGCCACAATTGAGAACCATAGAAAGAATTACAATACTGTTGAAATAACTTATTTTTGACACCAGAATGTAGTGAACCAAATTCAGACATGAATCTGTTAAAACCCTGGTTAAACTTATCAATGCCATCCTGCACTAGTTCATATTTGTTTGTGGAACTGAGTGTATGACCTAAATGAACAGCATTATCTACAACAGGCACATTTTGCCCATTCACATTAAAAGTAACCTGATCATTGTATTCCCCATACACTAAAAGTTTACTTTTCTTGCCATTAAAAAGTATGTCATGTTCATGAGCATATTCTTTACACACATCGTTTTTTCTCAAACCAGAAGCTGTAGGTACAAGTAAAATCATATCATCAGCATATCCGATACTCCCACAGAATTTTAGTCCAATATAACAGCCTATACCCTATGTCTTCAGTCTCTCTAAAAGACCATCCACATAGACACCAAACAGCAAAGGAGACATTACTCCCCCTTGTCGAACACCATTTGACACATTAAATGAAGGAGAGACGTTATCACTCCAACGTACCTGCAGGTTCTGATTTGTGTACATATATATAATAAACGTATCACAAGTGGACACATACCTTTTTTGATTAATTTCTTGAACAACAGACAATAATTGACTCTGTAAAGGGCTTTAGAGGCATCCAGTAATAGGGCATACACTTGGGTACCATTATTTACATAATATGAAATTGTTTCATTTTTTTACGAGATATGTGCACTTAGTAGTGGATGAACCATCTTTAAAACCAAACTCTGACTTGTCAAAAACATGGGCCTGTTGTTCAATTACTAAGGCATCATATAACTTACCTACAATACTGCCTAGGGTTAATGCTCTAAAATTGTCAGAACAATGATGGGCAGTTCTTTTATCTTTCTGAAGTGGAACCATTGTTCCCAGAAGCAACTCATCTGGAGACACACCATGGATTAACATACAATTATACAATTTGGTAAAAATAAGATACAACTGATCAGTACCATTGACAATATGATTAGAAAAAACACCATTTTCTTCCTTCTTGCCCATTTTCATTTTTGTGACACCTGATTTGAGATCATCTAATGTAATACCATGATGATGGAGCATATCATTATCATTATCTTTACACATATTTTAACAAGATTTTCAACCTCATCTTTTATAGCACTCATCTGTTCACCATCATATCCTACCACATTGTATAGTTGCTCAAATTTATCAGAGAACAGATTCCCTTAGACATTGAACCTGTCTCACCATCTATCACATTTGGCAAAGAGTAACTAGATTTCTTCAACTTTTTTACTTCATTCCATAACTTACGGTCATTGCCTTGACTAATAGCCTCAGCCATTCTATTGCTTTTAATCCTGTTTTCTTCTTTAATAACATATTTTATAGCATAATGATATGTGGCTCTAGTGCGCCTCATTATGTCTGCAATTAATCCATTCCTAGGTTTGCCACACTGAACCCATATATCTCGCCATAGTAATTAAAGAGGTATCATGATGTCCCTGGACATATTCATTCCACCCAGGCATAAACATACACTTATTACTATCTTTTGATACACCTGTTTTAGGCAAACATTTTTGTGAGGCCATCAGTCAACACTTAATGACATGTTTATACAATTCACCGATAAAACCAGCATGCATTTTGCAGTTAAAATCATTACAATTGAAAGCAGCTTGGTTAAAATCAAAATTTAACAACAGTTTATCCAGTTCATTTTTGTACTCATCCAAATGAGCATCTCTACATTTATGCCAAGCTATATAATGTTTGCATTCATGCTCATTTGTTACATAATAAGAAACATCAATTTTGATTTCTAAACATAGGGGCACATGATCAGAAAAATCATTGTGCATAAACATAGCTTCATATCCTATAATGGAATCACATAAATTGGGCGTTATTATGAAGTGATCTATAGTTGATTTAACACCATTAGTTCTTGAGCAAAATGTGTATGGAACATCAGCACCTTCAAAATTATCACATATATATATGTTTTCATCCTTTATAAAAGATTTTAGTCTACTTGTCTGGGGATTAATTCTAGAAAGATCAGTATTAAGATCACCTCCAACTACAAAGTATTGTGTAGAACTTTTGTTAAAAATGTCACTTAATTCAAGTAGGACCTCGGTGTACTCATGTTTATACCTCAGTGATGCGCGCATTGATGCGATTTCGAATGAATACGAGCATGCCGATTATTTGTAATGTATTGATTAGTTGGAACTATTTTGCGTCGGCCATCTTTAGACTGGTCCCCCATCGAGTGTCAAGAACATCGTGTATATACACAGATGGCGGCAACCAGTCTATGGCTGTACCCGCCATTTTCGGGTCACGTGACGGGGTCAAATGAGGTGCGCTTTGTTTACAAATGTTTTTAACGATAAATATCTTGTTTCATGTATCATTTAATTAAAAAATACAGTAGTTGTCTGAGGTATAAAAACAAAACATGCCTCGTCGGGTCAGCTGTGTGAGCGGATTCAGTTCGTTGGTGATGGCGGACGGATACCCTTCGCCTTCGGCTCAGGGTATCCTTCCGCAATCACCAACTCACTGAATCCGCTCACCCAGCTTCCTGACTCGGTATGTTTTGTTATAATATCATGGTTTCCATTTCCCTGATCACATGGCATGTAAACATTAAATAATAAAAACTGAAAATCATCAAGAGATACCTTTACTGCCCATAATCTTTTTGATTTGCAGACAATCTTATCTATTTTACAACTTATATTATTTGACCAAATAATGGCACAACCTCCTTGTGGTCTGCCAACCAAAGGAATTGTATCATCCATTGGACTCATAATTTGGATTAATTTTCTTAAGTTTATCTACAAACTGATCTTCATACATGCAATGTTCTTGTAATAGCAAGAAGTCACAGGTCACCAACAAAGCTTGAATAATAGCATACTTGTCCAACCCAAAATGCTTACAGTTGTAAGACCCAAATTTCAAGTTTCTTTTGTTATCCATTATGATACATGGTTTTGGATAACATTCTCACCTGGGTTACTACCATCAGTACTTGTATTCTGAGTATCACCAGCAGCAATAACAGTTACCTTCTTAGGAGGAAAAACCTTCTGATACATATGCCTGCTGGCCAGAAAGTAGCATCATACACCTTTTCCAAATCATCTTTTGATATTGTTAATTTGAATTTCTGATATTTTGCATCCTTGTGAGACATGGGAGCAATATCACGTACATTGACACCATTTGATGTGATGTGGTCTTTAAGATTCTTATCACTAACAGTTTTTTGTACTCTTTCGAGGACTAAATCTCTACTGGGAGGAGGTGCCCCCTGTACATGAGTACTGGCAGAACCGGTGCCAACAACTATCTTCCTCTTTTTCCTTCCTTGCATTTGAAACCCATCATGATTTTGAATCTGTCCATTTGTATTTTTTCTAACAAGATTGTGGCCACTGGGTGGCAGTACTCGGCGTGGCCTGTCGGGCAGGACGTGCGACACCATTATTGTCCATTATATTGGCATTTGCCAATCTGTTGAACTTTTCTTGCAGTGACAGTATTTCCAGTTAATTCCTTAGTGTATCCAAGAACGGCATCAGCGTATTTTGACTGTGTACATTGTCTCTCATTTAGTAAATGTCCATGTGTTTGTATTTCTTTTTGCACATTGTCTAACTTTTTTCCAGTGTCCGCTTGCACAATGTTACATTGGAACAGATTTTTCTCAACACTGTCCTGTCTATTTTCCAATCTGGTTAGTCTCTCAAGGATTGAACACATATCAACCTCTTCAGGTGTGAATGTGGGCAACCTCATAACATTGAATGCACTACATTTTACATCAATTTTTTTCTCATCTAAATGTTTGAATGCATCATATATATCCTCCATACATTTCTCAGCCTTATTTCTATTAGGTGAGCCTTGTCGTTTTGGTGGTTCACCCAAATCCTCACTAAACATATCATATAGAAGCCTTTTTGCCTCAAACACATCATCATCATCATAAAACCTCATGCATGCAAGCTGGATTTTTACTTTTGTTGAATTCTGTCTGTATGTATTAACATAAGCCAGCAAGGCATTATCTATGCCATTGTTGCACCTAGCAGCATCATCAACACACTTTTGACAGACTTTAACATTGCCCACACAGAGAGCAGCCTTTGTATTTCCTTGTTTACATTTGTCACACTTCATGATTAACAGCCCACCTGTACAGGATTATAATGTAACTGTACACCAATCAATAACTCACCTGAAACAACTGACCAGGTATGTGTGGCCAAGTCAATGAACCATGAAACCCAATATGGCTATACTTTACATACAATACAATGCTAAAACTATTTAAAACATAAAAAAACAATAAATACCTAACTTTGCACACAAAAAGGTGCACCCAGGGTTGTACAAGTATGTTACCTTACATGTTGAACAAACCAAACCAATGTTAAGTTCCTTCAAACCAATATTTTTGGTGTTAATTCAGAGCTTAGATTTTGACCATAAGTGTTGTTGTTGTTGGACAAGCTGTTGATTTTGTACAAACATAACCTTTTGTCAGGCAACTGTCAAGCACAATCCATCACCGAGTGAATAATTAACTATTCTCAAACATGCTCAATTAGGTTTTTCACCCTGAGAAGGATATAAAAAGATCGTATTGATTGAAAGGTAAGGGAATTTCGTTGCTTTAATGTCACAGGGACAAATTCAAACAAATAGTTTTTTTTTTAATTACCTTCCTTTCACAACATTTTATATTCTTAGATTATGTTTGTCATCTCTGTAGAAATTGGATGTGGCTCATTTGGGATCTTTATCTATTTTAAGGTATAAGGTTTATCCCCAGTTGAGAAAAACTCTTTGGTCATGTTGCATGACGGAAACCTGCTTCCAACTTCAAAGGCCCTTGTGTATTTTACCATGTCTATGTGATTATGCAAAAGGAGGATCCCTTCTCACATTTTGAAAAGACTAATGTGTAGAATCGCAAGGACAAAATTCTGTCCAACCTAATGTATCCTGAATACTGCTGAAAATCCTGTAAATGAAAATAAACACCAATCACAGTTGGTTGGCAATTGTTATTTAAATCATTTAATCCTGTTATGTAATTATAGAGGTTCTCATGTGAGGAAATAGACATGGATAGGTTGTTTATAGCATAGCATTGATAAGCATGATTTCATCCCATTTTATGCTTCCACAATAGAGCTTTTACTTGAAGGTTATGAGTTTTTTATTTTGCAGTATATAGTCAATCATATGCTAGAAAGGGGTCCGGATGGACCTTATACAGAGAGCTATGAACAAATCACAGCTTACATACATATCATAAAAATAAAGTACATTACGTGTTTTTCCCTTAAGCCAAAATACCTGACAAAAAGAGGAAAGTCTCAGGTAAGGGTACCGTAGGTAGAGATTAAAAATATGAGCTGGCGTCCTGCTGGGAACACTTGCTTACTGAGATTAGTACTCAGATTAGTGGGGTGTGTAGTCACTTTCACATGTCAAAAACAGTGGGCAAATCACTGTACACACATCTGAGCATTATTACTACACATGTTTCTTATTCAAATTGTGGTTTTATTTGACAATTAAAACAATGATTGCAATATTTGAATTTATTTCAAATATAGAAATTCTAATTCTATATTGTTAGTTGTGTTTAAACAACTGTGAAACTAGAGAACTATTTTAGAGGTATCAACACCATTTCCAAGAGGTGATCTTTGCACATATGAGTACATGCATTGTTGGCTGATCTCACTGGACAACAGAGAAATGCACATACAGGTGGCATGTGACCTGTTGATTTCCATCCTGTCAGTGACTGATATGGTCAAATATTGACAACTACACATTTTGAAGATCTTGAAAATTGTTTTGGAATATATGATATACCAATCTGATTGAATGTATTTAAGAATGAGCATGCGCATTGTTTGCAGGTATGTTTTAAGTGTTGATGAATTGTAACAACACCTTAGATAGGTGCAGTCCATGTTTATTTTTAAATGTGGATCCAGGCGAAATGTTGAGTGAGCAATCCTGCCATGAGAAAAGGTCAAAGCATATCATCAGACCTGTGAGACACATTATAATTTTTGGGGGGTATCAAATCATTTCTATTATTTTATATTCTTCTGCATTTGCAATAGACAAATCAATTTATGTTTCCTGAAGTACATATCACTCAAACAGAACCCCAATATTAAGATTTCACCTTCAGCATGAAAATAATACTTTTCCCAACAAGGATTCGAACCCTGGACCTTTAAGCATAGAAGACAGACATCTTAACCACCGAGCCATGTATCACCCTGTGTCAGTACTGTAGAAAACTTGGAGTCACAGCATTGTATGCAAATTGAAATTGATCCATTTCTTTGCTAATAAAGACATTTTATTTTTATTTTTTATTTTTTTCTCCATTTGCCAAAAAAAAAGAAACAAAAGAAAAAACAAAAGAAAAAACAAAAGAAAAAACAAAAGAAAAAACAAAAGAAAAAACAAAAGAAAAAACAAAAGAAAAAACAAAGAAGATTTCGTCTTTGAAGATTTCACCTTTGTTTATTGTATCGTCATTATTTTTTATAATTTCTATCAAAATAAAAAATGTTTCAATTCTATATGTTCTGATGTGCATGTTGAGAAAATAAAACTTCAAAATGAAGATTTCAGTTTCAGCATGAATAAAAAAAAAAATATATTGTTCCCAGTGGGAATCGAACCCCAGACCTTTAGCATGGGAGACAGATGTCTTACCCACTGAGCCATGTTGATTGGTATGATTTGACCTTCTCACTGGTAAATCACACAAATAGTCAACATCTTTATCACTTGATCAAGTTATTTTTATAAAGGGATATTCCATTATTTCACACAACAGCCTAAATTAAATTTTTAGAGTAAAATTTTCCAAAAATATGTTTGTCTAAGATGATATCAATAGTAATGCAAATCGATAAAAAGAAACAGATATCTATAACTCATCTCTCATTTAAATCTAACCATTTTCTAGTTGATTCTCTGTAGGTAGGTATATAAGGTTAGCATGTAATGATTTATATCGAATATGAGGTGTGTCACATAATGTCCATACACATTTTATATATTTAACTCGAACACATAAAACAGAGAATTGAAATTAGCCAAAGAAAATCAGTTACTGGAGTGGTGCACATTTTTCTGGAGAAGTCATATGGAAAGTAGTCCGGTAGGATGGTAATTTCATAGGGAGTTAATGTGTTAATATGTACTCAATGAGTTCACTCATAACAGAAATCAAGATGGCCGAATGTTGGTTGAGAAAGTGCTTGATTTCTCTTAAGGGGAGTACACGTCATGAGACAGGTATCTCTAAAAATAGGTGAATAAAACAGAAAACAATTAAAAACCAACTTCCCTTTTGCTCATTTTGTAGGTTTTGCAATTGGTAAAGTGTAAATTTATTTCCATATTAGGGTTTTGTTTGTTTGTTTGGGGTTTTACATCACTTTCAACATTATTTCAGTTATTTCGTGATGAGACTTATTTATAGCAGATATAGTGCTGCCTCACTGAATTGTCATGTCGCAGGTCCTTGACATGACAAACCACCCGGTCACAGATTTACAAGGACAATAGGTTAACCCTTTGGCACAGGCCTCAGCTCATGTGGGAAATTGTATCATGAGTTCAATCCCGACACGGCCGAGGTTTGAACCCACGACCTTTGGATCACCACAGAGGAACTGGTGCTAATAAGCTGGCGCTCTAACCAACTGTGCCATGGCCCGTGGCCTCCATATTAGGATAACACTGATCTGAGATGAATTATGAATATGTCCATTGATATAAAGCCAAATATTCTATCATACAGCTTATATTCTATCATACAAACATGAAATGTACTTATGTGGCAATTCATCAGTTACAGACATACCTGCATACAGCACTCATTCTTATACAAGGATCACCAGATCAGCAAATTATTATTCCAAAAAAATGATATTCAAGATCTTCAATATATGGTGTTGTTCACATTTGATCATGTCAGCCATGATGAAAATCAATAAGGCACGTATCAACTATGTGTGACCTGCTGACATTTATGTGCTGTTGTCAGTATTGAATCTCAAACTTCAGAATATGAGTTGATTCTGCACAAATGTATTCACACTTTATTTTATACATAAACTTAATAAATATTTTTTCCAGATTTCTCATACAGGACGTTTTGAGCTACGATTGAAAACAGTAAATTGATTATTAACTACAACATTTCAAAAGTATATAATGAAAATAAGACAGAGACAATCAGCTAGACCATCCCAGCTCTAAGCTGACAAGGATCCATAATATCGTTGATCATGACTAAGCAATACATATGACTATCATTGATGTGAATATGAACAGAAGAAAGATAACAAATATGTAATGCAATCAAAGTGGGTATAAAACAACAAGGTGTGGACCCATCTATGCACATTACTGTTATACACCTAGCATCATCATGTTGCTGTTTGTTGCCATTGCTCTGTTGGTTGCTCCCTCTCTGGGAGGTCGTCTGGGAGGTCGCATCATTGGTGGTGAGGATGTTAATGACATCAGTGAATTCCCCTTCCAGGGTTCTCTGCGCTTCTTTGGATCTCACAGCTGTGGATGTGCTCTCATCAGCTCCACCTGGGCTGTCACTGCTGCTCATTGTGTAGGAGGATCAAAGTAAGATATCTTTATTTGATACATCAAGTTTTGATAGTTACGCTTTCATTCAAAACAACACCATTTGTTTTAATATCACCTGTTTGACGTCTTTTGTGACACTTTATTTAAGCTCTTTCTATGAAGTTATGTTTGGTTCAAATAACCGATTCTTTGGAACAACTACAAGAACTCCATCCAGAATTATTTCGGTAAGGTAATGTTTTAATGTGAATAATAACCAGATTCTTTGTCAACATTTGTAAATAAACATCCAAAAGGCCTTTAAATAATTCATATCAAAGTTAGCTTTGCCAAGGAAAATCAATGCCTCAAGTGGAAATACATATTAAAAAATAAAAGCAAACTAGATATCTCACTAATTTTATGCAAATCAAGGATACAAAATATGGGTCACTATCTCAGATGTCTCAGAAGTGAACTTTTGGATTTTTATATCAATTACCAAGATAGATCCATTATTCATATTATACATATGTGAATATGTGTGTTTTAGAAAAAATAGAAATCCATACAATTTTGAATATTTTGATCTAAGATATTGGGAAAAATCCTGAGGTTCACTTCCACCCACATTTTGATATTTTGTGAATAAAAACAAAAGTGAATTATATCAATCATATTTCATATTTGAAGTGTGAATTTTCATTTTCATGGCCTTTTAGGTTTTAAATTGCAATCTAGCAAATACTCTTTTAGCACTACAACTGGGAAATAGGAAGTGGAGCTTTCCCAAATGATATTGCTGTTATCAACTTTGATGCTGTCAATTTGGTCAATGGTGAGGTAGAGACCATTGGTCTGCCATTCACTGGTCAGAACTTTGAGGGACAGAGAGGATGGATCTCTGGTTGGGGTGTCACAACAAGTGGTGGTGGTAAGTCTAAACATTTCTCTAATGCATATAATATTATGTTTTAATGGCATAGTAAAAAGTGACAAAAATAAAAATATATTATTATCATGTTTTTTTTCGTCTTCTTGATAGGTTCCATTCCAACAATCCTCCAGAAAGCAGACATTAACATCTACACTCGTGCTGAGTGTGAAGCTGACTGGGGATCTAACATAAATGACGGACATATCTGCGTAGGAGTATATAATCAGAAGGGATCATGCAATGTAAGTGTTTATATGATTGAAAACTGATTATATGAAATATGTTTATTTACGATAAAAATATATGTCATTGAGTAAATTCTATCCCAGTTTAATTTTGGATACTTAGATACCAAAAATACAGTCGTTTACATAAGCAGCTTTAAAAATCTGATATTAATTCATCAACAAAATCTCTTTTATAATAGGGTGACTCTGGTGGCCCACTTGTGAACTCTGCCAAAACCACCCTTGTGGGAGTTACATCCTGGGGAATTGTCAACTGCTGGACATTTGTACCATCAGTCTACACTAGAATTGACTACTACAGGGAATGGATCAGAACCAACACTGGTGTTTAAGGAATATGTGAACAATAAAGAATAAACATGATAATGTTGTCTATTATCAATAATAATGTCCCATTTCTGAGCTT
The DNA here is from genome assembly GCA_949316495.1 of Amphiduros pacificus. Taxonomy (NCBI): domain Eukaryota; kingdom Metazoa; phylum Annelida; class Polychaeta; order Phyllodocida; family Hesionidae; genus Amphiduros; species Amphiduros pacificus. The sequence goes on from OX439010.1 coordinate 14,225,465, forward strand.
GAAGTCCAATTAATTCAATCAGAAAATGTTGTTTATCCATTATATAAAATAACTTCACAAAGAGAAAAGTATGGAAATGTATTATGAGAAATAATAATGATAGTCTAATCCAGTTGGGAATTCTGCCATACACTTGGTGGACTTAGCAAATAGCAAAATGCCCAACTTTTAAATATAATTATTATTCACAACCTGCCGACATGGGCTTCATATTATTCCAGCTGATGTCATACAGATACATGATTATTTAGTACCACTTCCTGTTACACTGTATATTATTTGACGAGTTCACGAATTAAAAATAAAATTCAGTCCTTTTTAGTATGATATTATTGACACTGAACTGAATCTGAAAAGTTCATGATGTTAAAAAAATAATCATGATGTTAAAAAAATAATCTTTTCTCTCTCATTACCTATATATGACATAATTAACAAGAGTTAGAGAGTAAAACTAAAAAAAACATAAGGTCATTTAATGTTTTCAGTAAAATCTGAATGAAAAACCTTAGGTACTGACCAAATATGATCCCTCATACAAGATCATTTCTACTACAAGTACTAGTAAAAGATTCCTATTGTTGAACTTTGCGGAAAACATTAAACCTTTATGAAAAAAATTATCAACACAAGACTTTAAATGCATAATTCTCCCTAAGATCAACATCATGTTGAAATGGATGATTTACAGGAGTGCAACATTTCACATGATATTTGCTACCTTAATATTTGAGGTGCTGCATTTTTATTTCTTCAAAAATGTGTCATGTTATGCAGTTAATTTGTTCAAATTTATTAAAATAAAATGCAATATTATAATTCATTTTCATTAATAGAAGCCTACAAATTTTATATTCTTTGGGATTCAGTTTGTTGTTGTTGATAGAGATCTTTAAGTCTTGTTTTCAAAGATATACTTATGATGAATGAGCTTATTGCCTATAAAGTGTGCAAAAGGATTTCACCCATGCAATAGATCAAGCAGGTGTTTTCCAAACTTGATGGATTTGTTAACAAATCTAAAAATTGTTTGTTAACAAAATGTGTAAGAACTACATTTCTTATTTCAAAGCATAAGATTTGGTAATGATTCCTTGTTTCATTTTAGATGATAATAAATTTATAATTGTGCTGTATATTAGTGGTCTTATGTCATAACAATGAAAATGCCTTTAAATGAACAAGTTAGGATTTTAAATATTGAACAGGTCAAACACTTTTGGGATTTCATACATATGCTTAGGCGCCTCTTTGCCACTCATTAAAAATATTACATTCATTGAACTCTAAATCAGAACATAACAATGTTAAGCATATGTTATTTAAGTTTTTCCACAATCATGGATCAACTTAAGAGGATTAATGGGTGTTGGTGGTGAGTGTCTTCTGGTGGCAGATTTTCTGAGGGAACTACTTTCTTTTATGCCAAAATATAACTTTTTCAATAAAGTGCATGAAAAATTCCCTTCTGTCAAAAAGTGTTCCCTTTTCATTAAAACTTTCTATTCATGAAATAGCTGTTACACTTCATGATATTTATTTTTGTAATAAAACTATTAATTTATTATTTGAAAATCACAATGGAAATCATTTTCATTTATTGATAGCTGTATATCTTTTTAAGTCATAAAACGTGAGGTAGTAATATTTCACTGCTCCAAGACTTCTTTCATCATGTCCAATTGTTAAAGGGACAATATTCACTGTGACCCTAGTGATCCTAGTGAAACAGACTTTCTGTTTTTCAAAAACATTAAGAAAAATATAGAGGTAAAGTATACACTTGACTATTACAAAAATAATTTTGCCACCTCTCTTCACATATCTGATTTCCAAACATCCTTATTCCAAATTATTTCCAAATTATACAAATAAAAATAAGGAAATCTTCATTAGGATTACAGAAATTAAATCAACACATCCAAGAATAAGCCTATTCTAGTTGTGTAATCTGAAGAACTAATTTGCTTCACTTCATTTCTCATCAAGACTATCATCATGGAAAATGGGGACAAAATTATTTTGAAAGAGATATACTTCTAATAATAACTTGTAATTCAAATATTGTAGTGTTTAAATATTGATTGATATCATTAATGCTTTGATTTTAATAGGAATGTAAATACCACAGTGACTGTAAATGTAACAACTCCTACAAAGTGCAGTATTTTTATTTTGTATTAATTTAATTCATTAATATAATAAACAGCCATTGCTTGGCAATTTTCAAGAACAAGTTGGAAGTGAATATTTACCACGAGGTTAATACGTAACTATTTTCAATCATGCTCCATGATGTTTTTCACCCTTAGAGGGATATAAAACATTATTAATGGACCGATGCAAGCAAAAAAACAAATAGTTCTTTTTAATCTACCATCCTTTGCCAAGGATAGGAAAATCATACGAATGGCCACACATTTAAAGTAGAACTCCAAGCCATATGTTTGTCACCTATGTAGGAATTGGATGTGGCTCGGTTGAGATAATTATTTATTTTAAGGTTTAAGGTTTCCCCCTTTGGCCATGGTACATCATGGACACCGGCTTCTAACTTCTACCACATTGATTTTCAAAGGCCCTTGTATGTGCTACCATGTCTATGTCAAAATGCAAAAGACCCATTCTTTTTTTTTGAAAAGACTAAAAGACTATACTGTCACAAGGACAATATTCTATCCAACCTAATATGTCCTGAATATTGCTCACAACTTTTGTAAATGAAAACAAACACCGGTCACAGATAGTTGAGAATTGTTATTTAAATCACTTGACCCTATGTCATAATTGATGTACTCGAGGAATGTGAGGAAAATAACATGGATATGTTGTTTATAGCTTTATAGCATGGCACAGAAAGAGCTTTTACTTGACAGTTACAACTCCATACAATCTTTTGCAATATATAATCAATCATATATTAGAAAGAGGTTAGGATTGACCTTTATACATAAATAAAATGAAAATCATTAAAAACCAACTTCCCTTTACTCCATTTTGTTGATTTTACAATTGATCAAATGTGATTTTCTTCCATCTTAGGGTGACACTGAAATGATCTCAGATGAAATATAAATTTGTACACATTCACACACACATATTCATCTCATGCATTTATTTTCACTCATGGCAATATTGCTCACTCAACATTTTGCCTGGTTCCACATTTCAATACAAACATGGACTGTTCTTATCTGAGGTGTTGTTGAAGCTGTCGTTCTATTGTATGCATGCTTGTGGACCTGTAGCTTAAGTTGAAATCATCAACAAAAAGTGAGCAATCTGCTCCAGGCCTCATACAATCTACAATGCTGTTAATTTTAATAATAAAAAGGGTCACTGATAATATACTACCCTGTGGAACACCCATTTCCTGATCAAAAGCATCAGAAAGTGATGCACCCACTCGAACTTTGAAATGTCTGTTTGATAGAAAATTTTGAATAAAAAGGGGTAAACGACCCCTTAATCCCATATCATATAAATCACTCATTATTCCATATTTCCATGTGGCTGATAACAATGGATTTAAGTTTTCTTTGAAAAAGACCGTATGTATGCACTTTTGTAAAAAGTGGAAGGCTCACCCAGATCCTGATCTACACCTTGGCCAAACTCGAATCCCTGTTGTCGAAGAAACCAAGTTTCTTGGACTTATATTTGATAGAAAATTATCTTTTATTCCTCATATTAAATATGTAAAAAAGAAATGCCAGAAGGCATTAGATTTATTACGGGTTCTCGCCCATACCGATTGGGGAGGGGACCGTAATGTTTTATTACAATTATATAGAGCGCTGGTACGTTCCAAACTTGATTATGGGTGTATGGTATATGGATCAGCACGTCCATCGTATATTAAAATGCTCGATCCTATACAAAATCAAGGGTTAAGACTATGCCTTGGTGCATTTCGTACCTCGCCTGCAGATAGCTTGGCAGTAGAGGCAGATGAACTGCCTCTTGATTTAAGAAGAGAAAAACTTGCCCTTCAGTATGCTGCAAAAATTGCAGCTTGTCCAGACAATCCTGCACATGATATTATATTCAATCCAAATTATGTTGATCTTTTTGAAAATAAACCAAATACAATACCAACTTTTGGCATTCGCATCAAGGAATCTTTACAATCCTTAAATTTAAATCCGAATCAAATAGCTAAATTTCAATATCCAGAAACACCTCCATGGACCTACGAAACTTTAAATATTAATTTAGCCATGACGGAATTAAAGAAATACTCAACCGATCCATCCCTGTATATAAATAGATATAATGAAATAAAATCTATCTTCACTGGATATCAGTGTATATACACTGATGGATCGTTTAATGATGAGAAGGCTGCTGCAGCTGCTGTTAAGGGCAATCATATTTATTTAGAACGTCTGCCAAATAAATCATCTATTTATTCTGCAGAACTTTATGCTTTATACCTAGCTTTAGATCATGTGGAGACTTCTCCACATCGGAAATTTTTAATATTTTCTGATTCTTTGTCTTGTTTACAAGCATTAAAAGCCAAGGATTGGAAAAATCCATTTATTTTAAATATCCTTGAACGGTATCATAAACTCTGTACTGAGGAAAATAAAGAGATTCGTTTTTACTGGATTCCCAGTCATATTGGAATCCTTGGAAATGAGGCTGCGGACCAAGCTGCCAAGGCAGCATTGGATAAGCGGCCAATAAATATGTTTATACCTTATACAGAATTTAAGAAATATATTACTGTTTTTTTACGTTCTAAGTGGCAATCACGCTGGAACGAAGCTATTTTTAATAAACTACATGAAATTAAGCCCGTTCTAGGCAAAACTAAAGGTGCTATTAGAATTAACCGTAGAGAAGAGTCAGTTTTAACCCGTATAAGAATAGGTCATAGTCATTTGACTCACTGTTATCTGCTTAAAGGTGAAGATCAACCGGAATGTATTGGTTGTCAAAGGGCTTTGACTATTAAACATATTTTAATTGAGTGTATCGATTTTGATATTATAAGAACTCAATATTTTAATGTACAAGATTTACATATGTTATTTGATACTGTAGATACTTCTGTGATAGTATCGTTTTTAACTCACATAGGACTTTATAATCAGTTTTAAGGGCAGAGCTTTTGTTTATTTATGTCATTGACTTATTTATCAAGAACTGCAAAACATCATACTGATAAAGTCTTTTAAACAAATCATCCATATTTATTATATTTGATTGATATTATATAAATGCTGTTCACAGTTGATAAATTCTTGTGTTATCTACATATTGTATTAACATTTACATTTTGTTTCTAGTCAATATTACGTTTCTATTTTTACTGTTTTGGCACTTTATTGTGTTAATGTGAAACCATTCATTCATTCATTTTTACCATTTTTAGGCACTAAATAACCTTAGTGGTTGATGTGCCTCTAAGCAACCATTCATTCATTCATTCATTCTTATCTGAGATGTGATGACAATTTATCAATCGTAGACACATACCTTCATACAACAATCACTCTGATACGGGGAATACCAGATCAGCAAATTAATATTCTAAAGCAATAATAGTCAAGATCTTCAAAATGTGGTGTTTGACAGCCATGATGAAAATCAACAAAGCACTGTGCCTTACCTGTTGATACTAATGGACTATAGTAAGTATTGAACCTCAAACCTCTTTAAATGAGGTGACACTACACAAATGTATTTACACTTTATTTCATACCTAAGTTTAGGCCATACTTTACAATAAATGATTATAATAATTCATTTTTCCAATTTTTTCAACTAATCTTTTAAGTTCAAAAGCTAAATGTGTAAAGGTATATTGTGAAAATGAGGCACAGACAGACAAGCAACTAGACCATCCCAGCTCTATTCATGATATCTTCATCATGATCATGATTAAGCAATACATATGACTATCATTGATGTGAATATGAACAGAAGAAAGATAACAAATATGTTATGCAATCAAAGTGGGTATAAAACAACAAGGTGTGGACCCATCTATGCACATTACTATTATACACCTAGCATCATCATGTTGTTGTTTGTTGCCATTGCTCTGTTGGTTGCTCCCTCTCTGGGTGGTCGTCTGGGAGGTCGCATCATTGGTGGTGAGGATGTTAATGACATCAGTGAGTTCCCTTTCCAGGGTTCTCTGCGCTTCTTTGGATCTCACAGCTGTGGATGTGCTCTCATCAGCTCCACCTGGGCTGTCACTGCTGCTCATTGTGTTGGAGGATCAAAGTAAGATATCTTTATATCTTTATATGAAAATAGGCCCTCTATTATAACAGCACTATTTGTTTTGATATCTTCTATTTTAATATTCTAGCATCTGATATTTATTGTGAATTTTTTAGCTCTTTCTATGAAGTTATGTTTGGATCAAATAACCGTTTCTTTGGAACTACCACAAGAACTCCATCCAGAATTATTTCGGTAAGGTATTGTTTTGATATGATATTTTTGAGCAATAACCAAACAATATGCCAACACTTGTAAATGAATGTCCAAAAGGACTTAAATGATTCAATTTAAAGTTAGATATCCTAAGGACAATCATGCCCTCTAGTATCAAAATGGAAATTGAAACTAAAATACTAAAAATGAGAAGCAAATGATATTTATATTCATATTCATACCCATATTTTGATATGAGGAAAATAATAAAAGTGAATTATATCATTTATAAGTTGTGGTATGAATATTCATTTCTTTGCCTTTTTGGGTTCTAAATTGTAATATAGGAAATTTTGTAAATTGTTTCAGCATTACAACTGGGAGATAGGAAGTGGAGCTTTCCCTAATGATATTGCTGTTATCAACTTTGATGCTGTCAGTTTGGTCAATGGTGAGGTAGAGACCATTGGTCTGCCATTCACTGGTCAGAACTTTGAAGGACAGAGAGGATGGATCTCTGGTTGGGGTATCACAACAAGCGGTGGTGGTAAGTGTCAAGATTTGTCTTTTGTATATCTCTGTATAATTTTGATATTTTAAATGGTGTACAGTTAAATGGTGTACAGTTAAGTGACAAATCTGAACATATATATTATCACATTATTCTTTGCAAAGGTTCCCTTCCAACAATCCTCCAGAAAGCAGATATTAACATCTACACTCGTGCTGAGTGTGAAGCTGACTGGGGATCTAACATAAATGACGGACATATCTGTGTAGGAGTTTATAATCAGAAGGGATCATGCAATGTAAGTGTTTATATGATTTAATGAGATGAGATGCATTCATAATTTTATGAAATACATTCATTTATTTTAACTTCTTAAAAGATTTGATATTCATTCAAAATCCTTGACAGTAATAATTTTATATCAAAACTTTCTGTCATAATAGGGTGACTCTGGTGGCCCACTTGTGAACTCTGCCAAAACCACCCTTGTGGGAGTAACATCCTGGGGAATTGTCAACTGCTGGACATTTGTACCATCGGTCTACACTAGAATTGACTACTACAGGGATTGGATCAGAACCAACACTGGTGTCTAAGAAACAGCAATTTTACAATAAAGAACAATTCAGAAAATTGTTGACTATTATCAATAATAAGCCTGAAATCCGAAATAATGTAGTTGATCCATTACATAAACGAACTGTTTACAAAAAATAAATTAAAGAAATGTATAACACAAAGAAATATCTAAAAACCTAATCCAGTTAAGAATGCTTTTATATACATGGAGGACCTTTATATCAAAATTTCCAACTTTTAAATGTTATATTTTTTTACAGCCTGGCCACTAAGGCTTAATCTTTTTCCAACAGAAGTTATCCAGATACAATTATATCATTGAGTATCACATTCAAACTGTATCACATAAACTGAGTAAATAGGAAACGGGTTATGGTTTTCTGCTTGTCCCTTATTAATGCAATATTTCTATGGAATCATTGTGTGGTCATGGGATACTAGGATCAAAGAAAACACATTGACATAACAAAGATACATAAAGTTGTAAACATGTTATCCAGCAGGATCCTCTGACAAGTCTCATTCAATAAATATTTGACATCTCTACATATTAAGTGTGAGGCTCCTCCTGTAAATGGTTGCATATATATGCTCCACACAAAATGTGTGACCTAAAGGTAAATACATTAAGGTCAATGAGTGCAGGGGCAAAAAAAACTAATAATGTACAACTCTGTTCGCTAAAAGTCATCAGCCTGACGTACATTTGTGATATTTTAGCACAAAGTCCAGCCAAGTATAATGAGTGAATTAATGAATTCTTTACATCACATCAACACATTAAGATCAATTAGTGCCATTAAAGTATGGATTGAAACATGTAAATGTGAGTTAATAAGTGTAAATAGATAGAATGAATGAATGAATGGTGGCTTAAAGGCAAATCAATCTCTAAGGTTATTCAGTGCTACTCTCCACAGCAGATCCAGCATTTATACCTGGCTCTGCAAGTAAACGGCATATTCAACTCTTTGGTTGAGTGCACAGAGGACACACCCAGTGCAAGCAACCAGGACACAATGAATAAAATATTTCATCACATGGGGTAACATGGCCAATTGGTGTCATTGTTATTTTAAGAAAGTGAGTACAATAAGAATTGAGATTTCAGTGACATGTGTACCAAAATAGTCAGACAAAAATAGTCAGCAGGGGGCGGACCATTAATCCTCAAGGGAGGAGGAAAAAAAAATCTTGACTTTTTCTTCTTGGGCAAAGCTTATATGTCAGGCCTCACCATGAACTGACTGAATAGCATTGTGAGTGATGTAAAATCCTGAACAAAATTATGTAAATGGTATAATCTTTCAACCAGATATTTCAAATACGCTCCCCTCCCAAATTACGAATGATCCATTCTGAATTACTTTTGAATATATGAAATAGGCATGAGCACGTGTGCAGTTGTGTTGTTGTGCATGAGCATGTACCATGAGCCAGCCAAATGGCCAACTATATGGTAATTGCATGCAAATATGCGGACTAATTCTGTGCAAGGAACAACGTATTGCTGTAGAGGTAGTATATGATTCTACCTCGCCATGCAGAGTAATTCAGTGCCTAAAAATGGTAAAAAATAAACGTTTTGAGTAGATATATGATATATAAAATCAATATGATATGCAAATGATCTTAATAACACAAAATATAAATAAAATCCTTTCAATATATCAGTTATGAACATAAGAATTTTGTATAAATAAATTCAACTTAAAGGACTTTAAATACCATTTGATGTTTCACGGCTCTTGATAGAGCTACACCCTTAAAATTAGATATAAAGTCCTATTTGGTTTATAAAAGATACTATCACAGAAATACATACAGTATCAAACAACATAATGTAAATCTTGCACATTAAAATATTGAGTTCTAATATTATTACAATTGATACACTGAATTAAAACATGTTTAATAGTCAAAGCCCTCTGGCAACAAATACACTGAGGCTGATCTTCACCTTGAGTTTTACATAGAACTGGCTTAATTTCATTCAATTTATTAAAAATACTTTCGTTCCAGCGCAACTGCCATTTAGAACGCAGAAAAACAGTAGTATATTTTTTTTATAAATTCTGTATAAAGAATAAGCATATTTATTGGGCATTTTTCCAATGCTGCTTTGGCAGCTTGGTCAGCAGCCTCATTTCCATGGATTCCAATGTGACTGAGAATCAAATAAAAATTAATTTCTTTATTTTCCTCAGTAGAGTTTATGATGCCATTCATGTATTTTATAAATAAAAAAGGATTTTTCCAATCCATTGCTTTTAATGCTTGTACACAAGACAAAAAATCAGTTACTATTAAAAATGTCCAATGTGGAGAAGTCTCTGCACGATCTAAGGTATAAAAGTATAAAGCATGTAGTTCAGCAGAAACAAATTAATGATTTATTTGGCAGACGTTCTGAATAGATATTAATGCCCTTAACAGCAGCTGCAGCACCCTTGCCATCGTCAAATGATCCACCAGTGTATATACCCTGATTTCCCTGAAATGTTTATGGAAATTGAAATTTAGCTGTTTGTTTGGATTTATATTTAAAGATTGTAAAGATTCTTTGATGCAAATGCCAAAAGTTGGTATTGTATTATTAGGTTTAATTCCAAAAAGGTCAACATAATTTGGATTAAATATGGTATCATGTGCAGGATTGTCTGGATTTGCAGCAATTCTTGAAGCATACTGAAGGGCAAGCTTATCTCTTCTCAAATCAAGAGGCAGTTTATCTGCCTCAACTGCCATGCTATCTGCAGGTGATATATGAAATGCACAAAGGCATAATCTTAAACCCTGAAGTTTGGAAAGTACCAGCACTTTGTATAATTGGAATAAAACATAACGATCCCCTCCCCAATCAGAATGGGCAAGAACCCGTAATAAAGCTAATGCCCTCTTGCATTTCTTTCTAACATATTTAATGTGAGGTATAAAAGATCATTTTTGGTCAAATTTAAGTCATCAACAAATAATGAACAATCTGTTCCAGGTCTTACACAATTTACAATGCTGTTGATTTTTATAATATATAGGGTAACAGATAATATACTACCCTATGGTACACCCATTTCCTGATCAAATGCATCAGAAAGTGATTAACCAACTTGGAACCTAAATTGTCTATTTGACATAAAATTTTTAATAAAAAGGGTTAAACGATCCCTTAATCCCATGAAATATAAATTGCTCATTATCTCAAATTTCATATCATACGCTTTCTCTGAATCAGAGAAAATACTAACAACATGTTCGCCTTTTATAAAACCGTCCCATGTTTCTAAACGTACCAGATGGTCAATAGTAGTTCAAGTTTTTCTAAAGCCACTCTGTGCAACTGAAATATAAGCTGCAGTTTCTAAAGATGCTCAAGTGATTGGTCAGGGAGGTGTTTAAGGCTTTGGTAGTGAATTTGATCAGGCCCAGGAGCAGTATTATGAGATGTATCCAAAGCAAGTTTCAAATTGTCTATTGTAAGTGATTTATTAAATTGTTCCAAGTTATGAGACATGAAATTTAGTTGGTTTCTTTCTTTTCTATTTTCTATTTGTTGAAATTTTGCAGAATAATTATTGGATGAGGAATTCTTGGAAATAGTTTAACCTATTTCGATAGGATTTGTATTTAATTGGCCATTATGATTTAGACGTTTGATCCTTGCTCCACCTCCCTTCCCAGTAATTTTACGCACCATATCCCAGCATTTTTTAATTGGTGTACATGTATATAATCTAGAAACATAATCCTTCCAGCTTTTTCTTTTGCTTAATTAAAAAATATAACAGGCTTTAGCTCTTTTTATTTGAAATTGGTGCAAATTGTATTGGTTGGCTGTTAATTAAATTTTTTCAGAGCTTTTTTGCACTCCTTGACAGCTTTTTAGCACTCATCATTGAACTAGGTTTTTTTTTTATTTTTAGAATTTGGCTTTCATTTGGGAATACACCCAATGTTTACAATACACCCATATCACTAAACATTTCTGGATATTATAACAGGATGTTTGAAATTTTGCCCAATCGGCTTGATGGAATTTCCACTTGGGGATACATTCTGGTGGAGGAAAATGGTTATCTAAAATAATGGGGTAATGATCACTACCCCATTGATCTTCCTCTACTTTCAAGGAATAGTCTAAAAATAGATTTGCAGTGCACATGGAGAGATCTATTGATGTTAAAGAGCCTGTTAGGAAATATATCAGAGAATTGTCATTCCAAAGGCACAAACCATTGTTATTTAAGAAATCTTCTATTATATGTCCTTTGGCATCAGAATAATTTGTGCCACCCAAAAGATAGATGTGAGTGTTAAAATCACCAACTAATATATATGGCTGTGGCAGCTGGGTTATCAAATTATTTAAATCTGCAGTATTAACTGGCTCACTAAGTGGTAAATATATTGAACATATAGTTAATGTATTGTGCAGGATAATCCTGACTGCAGAAGCTTGTAAATTAGTATTTAATGTTACTTTACTTGCAGGTATATAGGATTTAACAAAAATTGAAACTCCGCCATGTTTTGAGTGAACAGATGTAAAATGTGTTTCAGAAGGATCACCTGTTTCCATCCTTTCGAAGGATTTAGTTCTATTTATTTTACTTTTGCTTTGAATGTGTAAGTTCAGTGGAGTTCTCATGTTTCACTTTAGATAATAAAATTTATACAGTGTTGAAATCAGATAGTGGTCTTATGTACATAATTGTGAGAACAACTTTAAATGATCAAGTTAAAATTTTAACTATTGACCAGTTCAAACACAGCTTTTAATGTGTACACTTTATGAAATTTCTGAGTTCAATCTGTGCTAGGATTTCATCTAATAGTATGTTTAAGTCCCTCTTTGCACAGTACCTCACAATCATCGGTCAAGCAAGCATTCAAAACAATTTATTTAATTTATTTAAACGTGTTAGGTTAAGTGGAGTTTTCATGTCTCATTTTAATATAAATAAAAGATAATACAATAAAGATAACAAAAATAATTATAATTTATATAGCGCTGATATCAGATAGTGGTCGTTTGCACACTATTGTGAGTATAACTTAATATGATCAAGTTTGGATTTTAAAATATTGAATAGGTCAAGCAAAGGTTTGAGTGTTTTGAGTTCAATCTGTGTGAAGATTTCTTCTATATGTTTAAATGACCCTTTGCCACTGATTACAAAATTGTACATCAAATGAATTCCAAATAAAACAAACCCAATGTTAAGAATGGGTTATTTAATTCTTATAAACAATCATGGGTTAACTTAATGAAGTTTGTGAAGCAAGCATTCAACAAAATGAAGTGAAATTATTTTCACTACATTGAAGGATCACTTTCTTTCTATTTTTGATTTCTTCGATTAAGTCTCCTGATATCTTAAGTTATTCATGAGGGGACATTGAACGATTGGAACCAAATGAATGTGTTGCCAAAGCCTGATTTCTATTTTCCTTGATGATGGTTTCACACATCCAAAGAATGAGAAAGCTTTGTACTCCAAAATTACTTTACTACATTAATGGTTTTTCAGTAAATATTTTTGGATAAGGCAAAAATTGTTAGTACATTTTTACTAACAGTTTAATACTTAGTTATTCTCAATGAGGTTTTTCATCCTGAGAGAGATATAAAAAATCATTATGGATCAATATACAAGGGAATTTAGCCATTATTTAAATAGATCCATGCTAGAAATGTAAAACTCCAAGCTATATGTTTATTACCTATGAATTGGATGTGGCTTAGTAAAGATATCCATTTTAAGGTCTAAGCTTTATTCCCATTCAGAATTTTTCTTTTCGGACATGTTGCATTCTTTTTGGACATGTTAAATTAATTGCCCTGTTATGTAATCCAGGTTCTCATGTCAGGACACTAACTATGATAGGTTGTTTATAGTATAGAATTGTTGATTTCATCTCAATAGAATCTATTTTGCAATATATAGATGACCATATACAAAAAAGTGTAAAGATGGACTTTACACGGAAAACTATGAATAAATCACTGCTAGAATACATATAATTACACATTAAAGAAGACAGGAGTAGTCCATAAATAGTTAAATTATAAAGAAACCATTAAAAAGAAATTTCCTTTTACTCTTTTGTAGATTTCAATATGTGGTGTTGTTCAAATCTGATCATATCAGCCATGATGGAAATCAAAAGGTCCGCTATCACCTTTATGTGACCTATGATACTTACATGTTTTTATAAGTATCGAATATCAAATTTCTTTAAATGAAATCACATTGCTCAAAATTAAGGCATACTTTAAGAATAGATTTTTTTTCAAATATTTCAACCAGGGTGTTTTGAACTAGGATTAATTACTATAAATTGTTAACTAAAGAATTTTAAAGGTATATAATGAAAGTAGAATAGAGCCTAGGAACTAGACCATCCCAGCTCTAAATTGACAAGGATGTATTATATTAATCAGCGTGATAAAGCAATTTGTATGACTATCATTGATGTGAATATGAACAGAAGAAAGATAACAAATATGTTATGCAATCAAAGCTATTAAGTGGGTATAAAACAACAAGGTGTGGACCCATCTATGCACATTACTGTTATACACCTAGCATCATCATGTTGTTGTTTGTTGCCATTGCTCTGTTGGTTGCTCCCTCTCTGGGAGGTCGTCTGCCAGACTATCGCATCATTGGTGGTGAGGATGTTAATGACATCAGTGAGTTCCCCTTCCAGGGTTCTCTGCGCTACTTTGGTTCTCACAACTGTGGATGTGCTCTCATCAGCTCCACCTGGGCTGTCACTGCCGCTCATTGTGTTGGAGGATCAACGTAAGATATCTTTATTTGATACATCAAGTTTTGAACATTAAACCATCATTAGTAACAACAGCATTTCCTTTAATATAATTTATCTAAATTTTCTAGTAACTGACATTTTTTGTGATCTTTCTTTAGCTCTTTCTATGAAGTTATGTTTGGTTCAACTAACCGTTTCTTTGGAACTACCACAAGAACTCCATCCAGAATTATTTCGGTAAGGTATTGTTTTGATGTGATAATTTTGATCAATAACCAAACAGTATTTCAACATTTATAAATTAATGTCCAAAAGGACTTTAAATGATTCATTCTAAAGTTAAATTCTCTGAGGACAATCATACACTTTGGTGAGTAAATGGAAATCCATACTAAATAACGAAAAATGTTTGGGAAAATGATAAAAGTGAATTATATCAATAATGTACTAAGTTAAGCATTCATGGCATGTATTTACATCTCTTGACCTTTTTGGGTTCTAAATTGTATTCTAGCAAATTTTGTAAATTGTTTCAGCATTACAACTGGGAGATAGGAAGTGGAGCTTTCCCTAATGATATTGCTGTTATCAACTTTGATGCTGTCAGTTTGGTCAATGGTGAGGTAGAGACCATTGGTCTGCCATTCACTGGTCAGAACTTTGAGGGACAAAGAGGATGGATCTCTGGTTGGGGTGTCACAACTAGCGGTGGTGGTAAGTGTCAATATTTGTCTAATGCATATGTCTGTATACTTTTTTTATATTTTTAATGGCATAATGCAAAGTCAAAAACCTGAACATATATATTATTACATATTATTCTTTGCAAAGGTTCCCTTCCAACAATCCTCCAGAAAGCAGATATTAACATCTATACTCGTGCTGAGTGCGAAGCTGACTGGGGATCTAACATAAACGACGGACACATCTGTGTTGGTGTATATAATCAGAAGGGATCATGCAATGTAAGTGTTCATATAATTGAAAACTTAATCCAAGAAATATTTTTATTTACGATAATAAAAATTAGTAAATTTCATCCAGTTTATTAGTCGAGACCAAAATAGAAAGTCATTTGTTTTCAAATTAGCAGCTTCAAAGATTTGATATTTATTCAAACTACTTGATTGTACACATTTTGCATCAAAACTTTCTGTCATAATAGGGTGACTCTGGTGGCCCACTGGTGAACTCTGCCAAAACCACCCTTGTGGGAGTTACATCCTGGGGAATTGTCAACTGCTGGACATTTGTACCATCGGTGTACACAAGAATTGACTACTACAGGGATTGGATCAGAACCAACACTGGTGTTTAAAGAATGTCAATTTTACAATAAACAATACTTTAATAAATATAACAATGTTGTCTCTTTCACAGTATGCTAACTTAGGCTTTATCTCATTCCAGCATAAGTCATACAGATACAGTTTAAATTGCCACTTTGTATAGAAACTGAAAAGTGCTTTTCATAGTCAGTACCCATATTTGACATTGTTCTAAAGGGTTAAATACTATAATTCCAAGGTAATACTATTTTAGAAAACTCTTTAACAATGTAATATTCTGTTGATAATCTGATGATAGTACAGTCAAAATACAGATTTACCCCCGAAAAATTGGAACTGCAAGATATTCTTGCACAATGTACTCCCCATATAGACATACTAAAAAACTAGGAATCTAGGAATATTCTAAGCATGGGAAATATGCTTTAGTTGAAAAATTCAAATTGGCTGCTATAATGTCTGTATTTTGGCATTTCCTCTCATTATATTGTAATACTTGTAGGCTTAACGTCTAAAACCTGAGTTGTTTTGATCAAGAACGTTATCAGAACATATCACAAAGATACATCTGCATGCAAAACAGTTCTAGTTATAAAAACACTATTCAAACTAGCTGTGGTGCCCTCTGGTGGCAAATGTCATCACTTCTAGTTCAGCAGTGATGATTGTATCATGCAACATCATATGCACTGTCACATTTGTATTCCTCTGAATAGAGAATATGATGTGACAAATATTTCTCTGAATAACATACTGCAGATGGCACGAGATTTTGAAAAAAGCAATGTTAACAATATGCAATGTCCTGCATGTACTTTTATCACATTAAGTTCCACACTACTCTTCTGATTCAAGCATGACCAGCACACGCATTTTAGATGTAGGGGAAATGGATGATGATAGAGAAGTGTACTGTGATCAGGAAAATATAAGACATAGTCAGATAGATGAAATTGTCATGAAAATCAGATGCTATTCCTAGAGAACCAGAGAATTGTGACATTAGGGAGTGCGCATGCGTAAGGAACAAGATGGCAGTGTTTTGAATTAGCTCCGTATTTTGTCGTGTATTTCGGCAATTTACTGGGCTCTGACGAATCAAATATCACTGCAGTGACTACCTACCTCAACCAAAGCACTCCTGGCTTTAAGTTCATGCTTTTAGCAACACTTTCACTGAATATATTCAGTATAAATTTCGATCAGTGAGGAGGGTTGGTAGGTACCGGTTAGTTTACCTGCCGGCCGTCCACAGAAAATCAACAAAGAAAACAAGAAAATATCACTCAACTCTCTGAAAAGAAAGTGCAGATTTTCAATCAACGCAATTTTTTGATTGGAAATTCAACATTATCAATCAACGAAATCTTTTGATTGATAAGAAACACAAAAACTTCAACTGCTCCAATATCAACGAAATCTTTTGATATTGAGTCAAAAAGGCAGCTGAAACAGAAATACCAAAAAAAAAAACTGAACAAAATATCAATTACTACAATACCAACGCAATCTTTTGATATTGAATTCAAATAGTAATTGAACTGAAACTAATACAATTACTACAATATCAACGAAATTTTTTGATATTGAACAAACATAGTAATTGAATTTAAAGAAAACAAAAAGAACAAAGAACAACAACAAAATTGGAAAAACATCAATCAACGAAATCTTTTGATTGATAAGTAACACAAACACTTCAACTGCTCCAATATCAACGAAATCTTTTGATATTGAGTCAAAAAGGCAGCTGAAACAGAAATACAAAAAATACTGAACAAACTATCAATTACTACAATATCAACGCAATCTTTTGATATTGAATTCAAATAGTAATTGAACTGAAACTACTACAATTACTACAATATCAAGTAAAAAATTTTTGATATTGAACAAACACAGAAATTGAATTTAAAGAAAACAAAAAGAACCAAAAGAACATCAACAACGACAACAACAACTGAAACTATTACAATTACTACAATATCAACGTAAATTTTTGATATTGAACAAAACAAAAACAAACGAAAAAAACACAAAAAACAAACAAAAACAAACAAAAAAAACAACAAAAACAACAACAAAAAATATTTTAAAAAATAACAACAACAAAAAATACAACAAGATGAAATGTTTCCTCCCAAAACTGATTCTAAACTGTCTTGTCTGCATCTTGGTGGCAAGCATAACTTATGAAGGAAATTTTGGCAATACTTCCAACAAATCCAGAAGTACTGCATTGATAATGATTAATGACCTAATACACAAACAATGTATGATTCAAAGAAACCCAATACTGGGCATTGCCTTTCACAAAGCCAGCATGATATACAAGAAACAGAATTTCTGCTACTGGGATAAAGCAAATATGAAGGAAAGATGCAATAATCTTGTGTTACTTTTCCTGTTATCCCTGCTACTATTATGTGGCGATGTTCACCCACATCCAGGGCCAGTTCAATTTCCTTGTGGAGTGTGTGAAAGACCAGTTGCCAAAAATCACAGAGCCATGCAGTGTGATGAATGTGACACATACGTACACATTAAATGTGATGGACTCACAAATAAAGATTATGAGTTATTCAATAAACAAAGATGGCTGTCATGGGAGTGCTGGAAATGTCGCCTCCCTAATATTTCCGATGCCTTCTTTGTAAATGAACTTGAAACAAGTAATCTCTTTGAAACACTTAGTGATTAATGTATCACAAGTGAAAGAGCAGAAGATCAATCTGCAGGAAAAACCACAAGACCAATGCAAGGTAGAAAAAAGCAAAAAATTCAAAAGCTTAAGGTTATGACAGTGAACTGTAGAGGCCTAATCTCAACCAAAAAACAATTAGAGCTACAGGAACTTATAACTGAGCATAATTACCCTGATATATTATGCATAACAGAATCACACATTGACCACACTATTCCAGACAGTGTCATCCACCCTGATTATGATATAGGGAGAGAAGACAGATGCAAGGGTGGTGGTGGGGTACTGATTGGTATCCATAAAAGGTGGCTGTCAGACCCTAAGGAGGAGAGTCTAAAAACTGACTGTGAAATTGTATGGAGAAAACTTAACATATCTGGAACAAAACCACTGTTCATAGGATGTTACTATAGGCCGACAGACAGAAATATATCTAATGTCCATGAACTAAATGCATCTCTTGGAAAGATTCCCCAGTCTGACACAAATACCCCAAATATATTACTAACAGGGGATTTCAATGTACCAGATATCACATGGGAAAATATGTCCTATAAGCCAAGCCCTGCATATGGGATTGACCTAAATACAGCAATGATTGAAACTTTTAATGAACATTGTCTCACACAAGTAAATCCACACCCAACCAGGGGAGGCAATAGGTTAGATTTGGTCGGTACAACAAACCCTAACCTAGTAAATAAAGTATCTGTCCATCCAGGCATGAGTGACCATGATGTGGTGATAACAGAAATCAATGCAAAAGCCACACTGGCTAAGAAAAAGCCAAGAAACGTATTGCTGTACAAAAAAGGAGACATGAATGCAATAAAACAAGATATGCATGTCTTTTTTGAAGATGAAATTAAGGATTCAAGTCTCCCAGTTGAAACTCTGAACAATAAGTTCACAGCCAAGCTTATGGAGTCCATCAATAAACACATTCCTATTAAGAAAATAACTGGTAGATGGGATGTGCCATGGATGACAAAGGAAATTAAGAGACAAATTAGAAGAAAACAAAGACTATATAACAAGGCTGAAAAAACCAAAAAGGATTCTGACCGTAGTAAATTCAGAAACCTGAGGAAACACATAAAACATAAGTTGAGAGAATCCCACAATGAATATGTCCTTGGGCTACTCGATTTACCTGACATTGAATTCAGTAGACCATCAATGGGAAAAAGGTTCTGGAACTATATTAGAGCCAGGCGCAAAGATACTGTTGGTGTACCAACACTAACAGAAAATGGCATTGAAGTAAAAGACAGTAAAGGCAAGGCAGAAGTTCTTTCACGTCAGTATAAATCTGTTTTTTCTACTGAAAACATGGAAAACATTCCTGACAAAGGTGATCCAACTTCTCCGCAAATAGAGCCAATTACCCTCACAGTTGCTGGTGTGGAAAAACTGCTCTCTAACATAAACTGCAAAAAAGCCAATGGCCCAGATCAAATACCTACAAGAGTCTTGAAAGAATGTTCACATGAAATAGCTCCAATCCTCCAAAAAATATTCCAAGACTCACTCGATAAAGGAGAAGTTCCAAAAGCATGGCGCACAGCAAATATAGTTGCAGTCTTTAAAAAAGGAGATAAAAGTTGTGCTGCTAACTACAGGCCAGCTTCCTTGACATCTGTCCCCTGTAAGATTTTGGAGCATATAATTGTCAGACATATGATGAATCACTGCGAACTTTACAATATCCTGGTATATTTTCAGCATGGATTCAGGACAGGCCACTCGTGTGAAACTCAGTTAATCACAACCTTACAGGACATACTCAAGGCTAGAAATGATGGGCAAAATGTTGACATGCTCATTCTTGATTTT
This sequence comes from Amphiduros pacificus, assembly GCA_949316495.1. Classification (NCBI taxonomy): domain Eukaryota; kingdom Metazoa; phylum Annelida; class Polychaeta; order Phyllodocida; family Hesionidae; genus Amphiduros; species Amphiduros pacificus. The sequence continues at coordinate 14,245,554 of OX439010.1, forward strand.
AGTAAAGCCTTTGACACAGTCTGCCATGAGCGGCTGAATCACAAGCTTGAGTATTACGGAATCTCAGGGCAGATCGGTTCATGGATAAAAAACTGGCTTACAAACCGTGAACAGAGGGTAGTTATTGACGGTGATGAATCTGACCCTGTCCATGTTAAATCTGGAGTGCCTCAGGGTACAGTACTTGGGCCAATCCTATTTCTACTCTATATAAATGATATTGGAGAGAAACTAAAATATTCAAACATAAGGCTCTTCGCAGATGACAGCCTTCTATATAGGATAGTTGAAAATGATGAGGATGCAGTAAAACTGCAAGAGGATCTAAATATGCTGGAGGAATGGTCAAATGAGTGGCAAATGGACTTCAATGCTCAGAAATGCTACACCCTGAGCAGCAAGAAAAAAAGCCAAGCTCCTGAGTCAAGAAAATATACACTAAATGGTCACATCTTGCAACATGTTGAACATCATCCCTACCTGGGAGTCGAGCTCCAAACAGATATGAAATGGGATGAACATATTAACAACATTGTTTGCAAAGCAAATCAAGTACTGGGATTTGTAAGAAGGAATTTCAACATGTGCCCAGGAAATATCAAGGAGGCTGCCTACAATACACTTGTGCGCCCCCACTTAGAATATGCATCAAGTGTGTGGGACCCTTACCTCAAGAAAGATACTGACCGCATAGAATCAGTTCAAAGACGAGCTGCTAGATTTGTGGCTGGAAACTGGAAGAGAGAAACAGGCACTGTAACAAAAATCCTGGAAGACCTAAAATGGGATTCACTAGCAGGGAGAAGAAGGACCCAGAGGCTGGTCTTATTGTACAAAGCTATAAATGGTGAAATAGCTTTGAAACTTCCAGAACATGTCAAAATGAAATCAGCTCCCACAAGGAAAAACCATGGAAATCGCTATATCGAGATGGCGACAAGCTGTGACCCTTATAAATACAGCTATTTTCCAAGGACAGTGACTGACTGGAACAACCTTCCTCCTCATTTAACTACATTGGAAACAGGTAGCTCGGCATCCTTCAGAAACTCCCTTGCCAGAGTATAAAGGTTGGCAACAAGCAGGTGGTGTGTACCAGCTGCTCCCCTTAGTGCAATCTTGCACTCTCGGCGGGATGCCAATTGGTTTTGCTGAGTAAACTTATAGATGTAGATGTAGATACAGAATGCTAGGGCATATTATGACGCATTGATGGACAAAACAAAAACCGCAGTGGCAACTAATGCTGAGGTGCTGAACAAAATCAAGAATCAGTTACAAGTTATAAAAGTGAGTACAGGACAATCATACTGCAAATCTTATGCAGGACAATCATACTGCAAATCTTATGCAGGACAATCATACTGCAAACATATGCAGGACAATCATACTGCAAATCATATGCAGGACAATCATACTGCAAATCATATGTAGGACAATCATACTGCAAACATATGCAGGACAGTCATACTGCAAATCATATGTAGGACAATCATACTGCACACATATGTAGGACAACCATACTGCAAACATATGCAGCAGGACAATCATACTGCAAACATATGCAAGACAATCATACTGCAAATCATATGTAGGACAATCATACTGCAAACATATGCAGGACAATCATACTGCAAAACATATGCAGGACATTCATACTGCAAATCATATGCAGGACAATCATACTGCAAATTTTAAGCAGGACAAGTATACTGCAAATCATATGCAGGACAATCATACTGCAAACATATACAGGAAAATCATACTGCAAACATATGCAGGAAAATCGTACTGCAAACATATGCAGGACAATAATACTGCAAACATATACAGGACAATCATACTGCAAATCATATGCAGGACAATCATACTTCAAATCATATGCAGGACAATCATACTGCAAATCATATGCAGGACAATCATACTGCAAACATATGCAGGACAATCATACTGCAAACATATGCAGGACAATCATACTGCAAATCATCACAACTCCAGTCATTATTCTCAAATCTCTCATGTCTTCTGGTCACAATCTGTACACAAAGTCTTTGTACCTGTATTTACAACAAATTGACAAACTTGCTGATATAAATTAAGATGTTTAGAGAATAATTGTGGCTGGTTTCTAATGATTCTGTACAGGTAGACCCACAGCTGTTGTTCTTAGGTCTCATCATTGCAAGATATCATATGATATTGAACCGAGTCCGGCATCATTGTTTGATATCATTGTTACGATAAACCACAGCTTGATAATATCAAATGGAGCATGTCAGCTTCTGAACCTGCCATGCGTGAACCCCCAACAGCCGATGTCCGACCCGTCTTGATGCGGGTGCCCTTCTTTATTACATACTATGGCCTACATAAAGATAGATATGTATTATAAATTGTGAGTATTTGAACAGGATATATGGTAAAACAATTGTTGTGTTTGACAATTACTAGACTGCATCTACAAAAGACATGCCACATCTTAAATGTGCACATAGCAAAGTCGGTCAGCAGGTAAATTTTAGTGATGAAATTAAGGCATCCATGGAAGGACATGTTTCTAGCAAGCCCTGTCAACAAACTGTACTTGCAGATGCACAACTGCCAGACCCTTCATGCTGATGCTGATCTTCTCATTGTTCAATCAGACAGTGCTGAGTGGAGATGACACAAATCTTCTCATTTTCCCCCTCTATCATTCAAAATTGGATTCAAAGAAAGTCTTTTGCAATCCTCAACCAAACGGAAGACAGGCAAAACTTATATTTGGGACATATTAAATATTAAAGCTCAGTTGGGTCAAGACATCTGTGAGAATAATCTGTTCATCCAAGCAATTATTGGTTTTGACACTAAGACACTTTAAAATATTGCAATGGATTAATTTTAAGTCCCTCAATTTTCTTTTTTTGTACACCAACCATGTTTAAGTTATTTTTAATCAATTTGACCTGTTAATAAATCTCAAAATTGACAGACCTTATTTTTCTGTTTTTGTTCAGTATAATATCAACGTTTTTTCTTGTAAAATGTAATATGCACTTTCATAACCTAACCACCAATAATTTGTTACAGTTAACAATTTATAGTGAATTCCACAAATAAGTTGTAACCAATCTGTAGTAAAATACACAGAAATAGGAGTTTCATTTTCCAAAATCAATGGCAATATTTTATAAAAAAAGATAGACTACAACTGTTCATTTTCAGTCATAAATCATTTAAAAATTTAAAAAATTTAAAAATTTAAGGAATGTTATGAATCTTTTCACCTCCATAGCAGGACTTCTCTATCATGTGCCACCAAAGCTATAAATGTGCGCACAGCATCGAGCGCAACGACTACAGAGGTAGTAATTGAATACTACCGGTTCAATGCAGAGTGCAGAGTGTGAATCTTTATACTTTACAAAATATGTGTCTGGACAAACTGGCTTTTTTCTTTTACATCTAACGTTAACTTCCAAAATCTGAGATGCTGCCTCTCTAAATAAATTGACATGTCGGAAGTCCTTGACCTGACAACCTACCCAGGTACAGATTTAGGAGGACAAGTGTTTAAAGCATGGGCCTCAGCTTATATGGGAAATTATATCATGAATTCAATCTCGGCCGGGGATCGAACCAACGACCTGTCGATCACCACAGAGGAACATGTGCTAATCAGCTTGCACTTTCACCAACTGCGCCACGGCCCATGGCCTCCTACAACCCATGACATTTTGCAAAATTTACCAACTCGTAGTGGCCCCATGCATGGTACCCCGTGCTTATTTTTTGTTTGTATTATTGCCAGACAGGTTGAGGATATAATATTTAAATTCAAAAGAATGTTATGGATTTCTATATTTTAACTGTATCTTAATATTGTGTCAAAATCTTTTTTTTAAAATTTGGAACATTGTAATGTATTGATGTATTGATGTATTGGTGTAATTGATGTAATACATGTATATAATGTATTAGGGATCATTCTTATTCTAGATATTGGAAGTGGATACTATGAAGGAGTTATTTTGATTTTCTTTTTTTTTCCTATTTTTCAGTTTGGATTTGGATTTCTTAGCCTTGTTCCCGGGGCCATGTTGGGTTGATCAACCTTATGGTTTGATTTGTATTCCAAACTCTGATACAACAGGTACTAACTTGAACTGTATAACAATTTCTCGTTTCAGAAATAATTTTTAAAACTACAAATAAAAATTGTTTCACAAATTGAACACTCTAAACTTTGATTTGTTTATGATATAATGTTATTCAATAATGTTGCTTGGTAGATAATATGTATTTCGTAAATACGCCGAAGACGTAAATCTGATACATATTTCATTTAGCAGGAACTTTCTCACAATAGATATTGTCTTGATCGAGAAAGCATTATTTTCTGAGAACAAATCATCAATGATAGATTTGACCAGTAGCTCAACCATAACCAATCCTCCAATATTTGGGTGTATAAGAAAATAAATGGTTGTGGTCTTTATCTTGACAAGATATGAATCATTTTGGAGCATGCATCTTAACTGAGTTCACACAGTAATCAACTGGGGTGGAACCTGTTTTAACCTTCTCTCCTCACAACAATAAACATCTAACCATCCAGTCCCAAGGTCACCGCAACCCTATCACCCAATCAATATTCTGACAAAGCCTCCCAGAGGTTCAGGTATAGGTTGCAAGTGATCACATTCCAAAGGTGATCACTAAATTAATATGATGAAGAATGGAGCAAAGACAATTTGTCCATTGATCCAGCCTCTGATCATCATACAAAATATAAAATATATTTTATATATAGTACTATAACATTTTAACAAATAGTGATAAAATTCAGTATTTCTGTCAGTGTATAACATGAATTCATGTCCTTTTTATAGTTATCATTGATCAATGCAAAGCGTTTTAGCAATTATAATTCTACTAATCTTATAAAACTGTGCCCATAAATCACATAAATTAATCTTTTCAATGGCCGGGTCTGTTATCCTTATCAATGGCTTCAAGTGTTATTTTCAGCAAGATTGTGTTAAATTATATTAGCATTGCATTTTACCCCTGATCAATATTTTGTATATTGGAAAAAAAATCAGAGGATGTACAAATATGACCTTGACCCATGGAAACCTTTAGTTGTACTTCATATGAACATTTTACCCAATATAAACATGCTTCCACATGAAGTCTTGGTCATAAAATATAATAAAACTACAGCCTCACTTTCCACAAACAGGAGCAGCTCATTGGATAAAGAACAATAATAATTACAAGACTATGATTGCCCTTTATACTTGATTTGATTTGTTTGTATTAACAACCTTTTCAATAGTTAAAGGCTGTATCAGGTCAGATAAACATTGTCACCTGGACTCAATGCCTTACTCTTTCAGAAGAGTAATATTTCTTTTGTATTATCACATGGCATGACAGTATAAACCAAAGCCTTTGATAAACAGGCTTGGAATATCAGTTGGGGTGAGAAACAAATCAGTTGCAGGTATCTCCCTTTCCAGGCAATATGACAAATGTACTGGTCCCAACTGGTATTCGGACTATATTTGTTGCAGTTCATGGAAAAGTAACTAACTCGTCCAAGATACTGAACGGAGAATGTCCTTGTTGGCCAACACTTTCAACCATAGGAATAATAAGCCAGGTTTAATATTGCAGACAAGCATAACTTCAGATGAACAGCCAAAATGAATGAATATATGAATAGGATATATACCTGCACATCAGTACATTAGGGTCATTCAGTGCCATTAAGTTATGTATTAATAACTATGATAAGTGTAAGAAACACATAATGAGCATAGAAATAGCATATAACAGTATAACAGCTGAATGAATGACAAATTACATGTACGAGCAGTCAAAGAGACAGACATACCAACAGAACCTATTGAAAAGTCCCCTGCCTCTTTGTTGGATAAAGGACAAAAGGAACAATGGAATGGCAACATATGCAACATGAAAAGAAATATACCTGACATAGAGACATCTACAAGCAGCTGAGGGATACACTTCGATAACCATTGTTTAGCCATGAAAACCACCAGTCCTTTAAAGCGACACTGCAATAGGACTATTTCATGTCTTGTTTATTGCATCATCAGTACTACTCTTCTAGTTTGTTTGTGGATTTATAAACATCACTTGCAACATTATTTCAGTCATTTCATGATGAGACCTATTTGAAGCAGATACAGTGCTGCCTCACGGAAATGTCATGTTGCTTTGTTTGTTTGTTTGTTTGTTTGGGGTTTTACATCACTTTCAACATTATTTCAGTCATTTCGTGATGAGACCTACTTGTAGCAGATATAGTGCTGCCTCACTGAATTGTCATGTCGCAGGTCCTTGACATGACAACCCACCCGGTCACAGATTTACAAGGACAACGGGTTATTAACCCTTTCACACATGCCTCAGCTCATATGGGAAATTGTATCATGAGTTCAATCTTGGCACGGCCAGGGTTCGAACCCACGACCTTTGGATCACCACAGAGGAACTGGTGCTAATAAGCTGGCGCTCTAACCAACTGCGCCACGGCCCGTGGCCATGTCATGTTGCAGGTCCTTGACATGACGTTTCACTTGTTTCACAGATTTACAATGACAACAGTTTATTTCTTCAAGCAAAGGCCACAGCCCATATGACAATAGTAGTATAACTGCAATGGTTTAGAATAGAACCAACAACATTTTGATAATCACAGAGGAACTGATGCCAATAAGCCTACGCTCTTACCAACTGAGCCATAGCCCATGGACTTCCAATTGTCTGGATGTCAACCTGATAAAAATGGTGTGAATGTGAAGGGTCTTCCTCATGATGTATCCATGATTAAATAGAAGTTTGGAATGAGCTTTATTTAAAGAGCATCCTCCATATATAAATGCTATATATAAGTATGATAAAGCCATATTGATTAACTTAGCAAGATAAGCGCTATATTACAGGTCCAACTGGTCGTCTTTCTAACCAGAATTCAGCAAGGCAGTAACTGTGTACAACACTATCCTCAAATCAGGAGGGTCTTAGGTTTGAAAATATTTTATATATATATATATATATATATATATATATATATATATATATATATATATATATATATATATATATATATATATATATATATATATATATATATATATATTATCAATAATAATTGTCCATATTGCATAGCAAACTCTTCGATGTATATAGGTCAGGTATTATTATGCTTTTTTTTATTTAAATGACATGATTATCACTATTTGGGGAAAAAGAAAAATTGTTACATCATTTCAGTTTAAAATTGGTAAATGCCAAGGTCATAGAACTTCTTCCCCAAATTGCTTCCTGGCAATTTGTCTGGAGTCTAATTTGTATGGAGAAACATGGTTTAAATTAAACTGGATAAATAGGATTATTCCAAAAATCTACCTCAAGTCTTTCACTCTTTTTCAAACTTTACTTTGCTAAAGAAAAACCAAGGAATTCTCAAATTGGATATTAATTTGTAAAACAGAAAAGTGATGAAATAATATTTATGTTGAGTCAATATAACACCTTAAACTTCATGTGAGAGTTCTAGCTTAAAAGAATACACAAGCAAAATCAGTATCATTACTTTTTATTTGTTCATAAAGGAAAAATAAATACATTTCATAAACATGATAAACAGTACATTTTGATTAAATATATCTCTATATTTAAATACTACATTATCTTGCTCACAAGGAACATACATTTAAACAGAGGAACAGTTCACAACAGTCAACTTCTTATTATCCAATCTGCCATGATCGTCCACAGTTACCTCAAATTTGTTCCACAAAGATGTGGCTGATGTTCAGTCACTAAGGGGAGCTGTCTTCATTACATTTTGTGTTCTTAAAACATATATCGGTCAGGAAAAAGTCTTGATTTTGGCTGCCAGGAAATAGTTGTTTATGTAAAATGTATTAGAATAGTGATAGCGAATAAAATTCAGATCAATGACCGAGTATCTTTTCAATTTCTCATCTTATAAACATATATAAAAAAAATAAAAAACAAGACATTTACTTCACGGATTCACAACAATATTCTGGTATTCCTTCAATCAATAACTTATTCCCTTGTCTTCGGTAATACTCAGCTGCTGATTGAGATGACATTTACTGCATTTCTCACCACTTTGTTATGTTAAGTTCTACTGTTTCAGCATTCAGTCTTTCATTACACAAAACAATTTATAGCCAAATGCAGAAAAACATTTTCTGGACCTCACATAATTAACAACCCAATTACTACAGAAAACGTGCACAAAAAATTATAATCATCAGCTTTACAGCTGCTTCATAAAACATAAATATAAAGTATTGAAGCTTAAGCAACAGATTATGTGGATTCATTTCTACCCACTGGCATTGTTTATGTCTGATCATGAAGATGTCCGACAAGCAGATGTCTGACAAGCAGATGTCTGACATGTAGATGTCTGACATGTAGATGTCTGACATGTAGATGTCTGACATGTAGATGTCTGATCATGAAGATGCCTGACAAGCAGATGCCTGACATGTAGATGTCTGACATGTAGATGTCTGACATGTAGATGTCTGACATGTAGATGTCTGACATGTAGATGTCTGACATGTAGATGTCTGACATGTAGATGTCCGACATGTAGATGTCTGACAAGCAGATGCCTGACATGTAGATGCCTGACATGTAGATGACTGACATGTAGATGTCCGACATGTAGATGTCTGACAAGCAGATGCCTGACATGTAGATGTCTGATCATGAAGTAAAAACAGGAAATGGTAAGTCAACTTTATTATCAATCATGTCACATTCACTCTTTTGATATGGTCAATATAAACTCAATACACAATCAACATATCAGGAGGAATTTGTGGTAATCCAAATGATAATCCTGGTGGTAATCTGTCCTTAATCCAGTCATTTCTGATCTGATGCAACCAATCATATCTACCGACCTCTAGAGCAACAAAGTGACTTTGAAGACTATCATATTTGATCAGACTATCACTCCATCTTCCCATCAAGTTGGTACCCTTCCAATAATTTGTGTTATCCCAACCTGACTGGTAAGAACACAGTAAAGTAGTGCATGATCGATCATCACATGAACATACACACTCCAAGCCCTGACTGATGGGAACAGAGATATGGAATCTCGCCATCATGTGTGAACATGTGATCTCCAAAGCCTGACTGGTTGGAAATGTGGCATCTCTGGATCGTGTGAACATGAGATCTTCTAGACTCGACGGGTGGGAACACAGAGATATGGCATCTCTCCATCATGTGTGAACATGCGACCTCCCAAGCCCGACTGGTGGGAACACAGTGATTTAGTATCTCATCAAGCCATGCTATAGCCTCTTTATTCCCGACTTTATATTGTCTCTGTGTGGCTTCTAATTAGCAATACATCACAAGCAGCAAGTTTATGCACACTTTATATGCACACACATCCCTTACAATACAACGCTACATAAGTCTTGTGAAGACGCCCAGCCATGCAACATATACCTAACATCCAATTCCCTCTACATTCCTATGCTTTACACTTTGTTCTTTATCTTTATTAACAAAATTCTTACTTTATTTTGTAGAATTTATTACATCATTTAAAGCATGATCAAAATATATTTTAGTCAGTACACTGATAAACATTTCTTACTGTTAAAATAATGAACATTGAAAATATGAAATGTTATTGTCTTTTCTACTCACAATGCTACAATGAATCAATTATCTTAGAGGGAAAAGAGAAATGTTTTGATAGAATCAGTGGCTTCTTATTCTGTGCAATCCAGGAGACTGTTTTACTTTCTGAATAAATTTCCACCTCAAGTTGAATCAGTCAAACTTTGAATTATTAAGAAACATCATCACCATGTGTCTGAATCATCATGCACATGTGTCTTGATGCCACATATATAACATTATGCTAAATATATATATATATATAAATAAGAATGTAATCTAAGATCCTCATCCACAGTGGCAGCATACAGTAAACATTCACTTTCTTCTATCATTCTCCAGCCCACATCTGAAACAGAACATAAAATTTAATAGTCAAAGCCTCTATTTGGTCATGCAAGAATGTGATCACTGACAATGTTCATTCAGGGCTATTGGGCTATGCCCCTCTGCTGTACAAACTAATTTGGTCAGGCATATCTTTGGCACATCAAAATTCAGGTAATCAAATCGCCCAAATCAAGTTGACAACCGGAATTGTAGGCAGCAAATGTTATTCAGACAATTCCTTATATTTTATTAACATACTCTTATAAAGTAGACCATAAAACCCGTCATTAACAACACAGGTCAATGTTCTTGAACACAAAGATGGTTCCCTGAAACGGTGAATTGAACAATTACAACCATTTACTTAGCGATTCTAAAATAAAATCACTTAATTTTCCCCTTTATAAATCTTGATGCCTGTGGGCATTAAGGCGACTAATAGAGGTAATCATCATCTGTGTGACGCAGGGAGAAACATCCTGTGAAGTAGAGAGGTCCTCTGTCCCAATCATCCTGCATTAAGATTCTCCATCTTCTCACCTGCCCACCACATCAAACACCACCTTAACGAGCTCAAGTGCACAACCTTCACCTTTCCCTTGTTTCTACTCAGCCACCTTTAACACTTCTATAACCCCTGCTCTGTCCAAATTAATTAATGACGTTTCATTAAGCAGTCCAGTCAATATCACTGAGTCTTGATTAAATATCAGAGTCTCAAAGTTCAACATACTTTCTTTGTGAGTCAAATACCCTATGATTATAATAGGTAAGATCTTCATGTAAAACATAATACTATTTGTATATACAACTGCAACAATTTAAAATTGATTGTAAAATGTGATTCAGCTGACAACCTATTAAGTCAGTGAACAACATTGACTGATGAGAGAGAAAAATTGGGATCTGATTTGTTCTGGATAGAAAACATGTAAATGTGTATTGAATATGACATGTTTCTGTGTAGGATTGGCTTGAGCATGGGAAGCAGTTTCAACCCACCCGGCCGCAGACTAAGAGGAGTGTCAGTAGCCACGCAGTAGCCAGTGTAATAGCAGTGGATCAATGAGCCCAAATAATTCAATTACTGTGCGGGTGGCCCTGCATGGCCTCTCCCTGCTAACAGTGGGGTTAGAGCTGTCCCCTCCTCTCCCTGCTAACACTGGGGTCACAGCTGTCCCCTCCTCTCCCTGCTAACACTGGGGTTACAGCTGTCCCCTCCTCTCCCTGCTAACAATGGGGTTAGAGCTGTCCCCTCCTCTCCCTGCTAACACTGGGGTTAGAGCTGTCCCCTCCTCTCCCTGCTAACAGTGGGGTTAGAGCTGTCCCCTCCTCTCCCTGCTAACACTGGGGTTAGAGCTGTCCCCACCTCTCCCTGCTAACAATGGGGTTAGAGCTGTGCCCTCCTCTCCCTGCTAACAGTGGGGTTATATCTGTCCCCTACTCTCCCTGCTAACACTGGGGTTAGAGCTGTCCCCTCCTCTCCCTGCTAACACTGGGGTTAGAGCTGTCCCCTCCTCTCCCTGCTAACACTGGGGTTAGAGCTGTCCCCACCTCTCCCTGCTAACAATGGGGTTAGAGCTGTGCCCTCCTCTCCCTGCTAACAGTGGGGTTATATCTGTCCCCTACTCTCCCTGCTAACACTGGGGTTAGAGCTGTCCCCTCCTCTCCCTGCTAACACTGGGGTTAGAGCTGTGCCCTCATCTCCCTGCTAACAGTGGGGTTAGAGCTGTCCCCTCCTCTCCCTGCTAACACTGGGGTTAGAGCTGTGCCCTCATCTCCCTGCTAACACTGGGGTTAGAGCTGTCCCCTCCTCTCCCTGCTAACACTGGGGTTAGAGCTGTCCCCTCCTCTCCCTGCTAACAATGGGGTTAGAGCTGTCCCCTCCTCTCCCTGCTAACAATGGGGTTAGAGCTGTGCCCTCCTCTCCCTGCTAACAGTGGGGTTATATCTGTCCCCTACTCTCCCTGCTAACACTGGGGTTAGAGCTGTCCCCTCCTCTCCCTGCTAACACTGGGGTTAGAGCTGTCCCCTCCTACTACTGGGGTTAGAGCTGTGCCCTCATCTCCCTGCTAACACTGGGGTTACAGCTGTCCGCTCCTCTCCCTGCTAACACTGGGGTTAGAGCTGTCCCCTCCTCTCCCTGCTAACACTGGGGTTACAGCTGTCCGCTCCTCTCCCTGCTAACACTGGGGTTAGAGCTGTCCCCTCCTCTCCCTGCTAACACCGGGGTTAGAGCTGTGCCCTCCTACTACTGGGGTTAGAGCTGTCCCCTCCTCTCCCTGCTAACACTGGGGTTACAGCTGTCCGCTCCTCTCCCTGCTAATACTGGGGTCAGAGCTGTCCCCTCCTCTCCCTGCTAACACTGGGATCAGATCTGTCCCCTCCTCTCCCTGCTAACACTAGAGTTAGAGCTGTCCCCTCCTCTCCCTGCTAACACTGGGGTTAGAGCTGTCCCCTCCTCTCCCTGCTAACACTGGGGTTAGAGCTGTCCCTTCCTCTCCTTGCTAACACTAGAGTTAGAGCTGTCCTCTCCTCTCCCTGCTAACACTGGGGTTAGAGCTGTCCCCTCCTCTCCCTGCTAACACTGGGGTTAGAGCTGTCCTCTCCTCTCCCTGCTAACACTGGGGTTAGAGCTGTCCCCTCCTCTCCCTGCTAACACTGGGGTCAGAGATGTGCCCTCCTCCACTGCTCCATTCTAGACACATCTGCCTGTCCTTTCACATTAAAGCTCCACTGCTCACAGTTTTAAATAAAACTAGCACTTTGGCCTTTTCCATTACACTTTAATTTGTAAAACTGAAAACTCAGAAACAGTTGAATGATATACACATGGGTGCTGGTGAGAAAAAAATTTTTGATGGAACATTTTTGGCGAAAAGCGAGCCTCGCAAACTTAACCGAAAAGCGATTGGTGTGGGTAGCCGAGTCGTCAAAATATTAGCCAATCAAAATCCGTCAAACTCTACCGAAGCAGCCCGCAACACCAAAACAAGGCGGCGGCCACAAGCGGTAAGCGAACGACTGAATTTTCGATGTTTTGGGTCGATTTGTGCAATTTTGATGACACGAAATTATTTTTTTTATGGAGGAATCGATTCGATTTGACGGATTTTCTGTTCACGGATTTTAAATTTTGACGGAAATCCGTCTGTAGACGGAGGACCAGCACCCATGTATACACTACCATGACTATGGCTTGGTTGCTTTGAAATAAAAAACTTTTTAAACTTCGGCTTCTTGATTCAGTGCTTTTTAAACATATTAAAATAACTAAAGAGAACAACAATAAAGACCAGTCTGGTGTAATGCTATCAACTATAAGGTCAACGGCCTATATCTGACACAGATGGTGTCTGAACACTTTTTCTTTTTGATCAGCTGTGGCCAAACAATCTCCCATTGAATTGTCCATCGTGTGATGAAATTATGCCATGCTGAGCTCAGGTATGAAGGCTCAATGCGACCATATCAACCCCTAGTGATTCGGCACAATGCTGGCTGATGAAGATTTTGCGTGAAACTGGTGTTTGCGTGATTAAATAAGTGTCATAGTTAACACACAAACTGCTTAATACACTGAGAGGACAAGAGCAAATCATTTAATTTACAGAGATGGGATTTTTATTTATAATTCTATCATTAAATTCACAGTTTTGTTTTCTATGTCCAAGAATATTCAAAAGTATCCTTTAAATCACTTTTGAATCGTGATGCAGGAAAAAAAAGAAATTAAATCGCTTGTGGTAAACAAACAAGCAGATGTCCTTCCCACCACCTTTAATCTATCACTGAGGACATCACTATGTACTTTTTCAAGCCTGTCCTGTTGTTTCTATGCTTCAACAAACTTGACCACTTATGAATGAGTTTGTCCACTAGGTGGCAGCCATGAACAGACACAGTTATTGATCTCTATTGATTGTAATCCTGCAGGCTCCCAGACCAAACCAGGGTGCAGAGAGGGAGGGGCCAGTTGTGCTGTGATTGACAGCACTCAGGGGTCAGTGGGCGGAGTCAGAGAGTCCATATAACAGCCCATGTCATTGGTCAGACTGTCGGTGTATTGATCTTGCATTGTAGTGTTAGCGTGCCAATGCCCAAAATGTGTACGTCATTTGTATTGATCTGTTAAACTAATGAGTACAGCAATGGGCAAAATGGGGGGCAATGCCCTGTTAAAATTACCCCAGTCCTCTCATATCACTGAGTGAGGACAAGAACCCCGCATTCCCATTCATGAAAAAAGCCCCACTAATGTGTTACTCCAAAAAGCCATCCGTCAGTTCCCTATTGAGATGAAACAAGCACCCAGCAGGTCATCGTGACCTGGATGATGTGATCACTAATGAGGGGCCGTCAGGTGTAGTGCATGTCAACATGTACAGTGATACCTCCTGTCATGAGATCATTGTCTGACCACGGGAAGACTTCTCATGACATGGTGATGCCCCAATACCACTCCTATATCATTCATTATCGGTTTGTTTGTTAATGTTAGTTTCTATGGGGTCATACACAACTTTCTTCATTATTGCAGTCATTCCATGACAAGAATTTATTGTAGTCTGAATTCTCAGATCATATGAGAAATTGTTTCATGAATTAAATGTTGGGATGGTCTGGAATTGAGCCCACAACCTTTGGATCATCACAGAATTACTAGTGCTAATAAGCTTGTGGTCTAACCAAGTGCACCACAGCCTGTGGCCTCTCATTATTGGACAATTAAGTTCTTTGGTTAGGAATAAAAGTGGCGAGTAAATGTCATGTAGGTTCATCAAATAACCACATGCAGTATGCTCAACCAAACTGTAAAGAATCAGATCTAGAGTCTAGATAGCCCTGAGTAGCCTCAATTTATATATATATACACATATGGTTATGAGGACACTTCCAGCCGAATCGTCCCCGAAGGAAGAAAGCATGATGCGCACACCTGATGATAGGCAGGGACAATATAATTGCATGTCTATATGCTTCTTAATATAATGAGGTCACATAATTAGGTCATACAGGGGCTACACTGAACTCCTCATATGCTTTCTGTAGTTTCTTTGATAATACAACATTGTTAAACAAACAAATTAAAAGCACTGGATAATATTACCTTTAGAATGTAAATATCTGCTGTAGAATTCTACATTTTTCGTGTATATTTAATGTGATATCAGTTATTTAGCCTGAGTCCATTAATACTTTGAGTGTCACACGGAGACCATATTGCATCATACACTCCCCAGAAAGTGTTTAGATGTAAAATAAAATTGTAAAGAAAAATAAAATGAACTGAATAAGATTAAAACTATACATGTTCCAAAGTGTCAACATCGGAATGTGTCATTACAATCATGTTGACAGTTACCAAAATATAATGTCCAATCATAGAACTAGTAGTGGACATGGTATGACGCCACTGACAACCAAATAGCAAGGTTTAAATATGACCAAATGAGGTCACCCATGCCACCATAGTGACCTCCCTCAACATAGTGAGGTCACCCAGGCCACCATAGTGACCTCCCTCAACATAGTGAGGTCACCCAGGCCACCATAGTGACCTCCCTCAACATAGTGAGGTCACCCAGGCCACCATAGTGACCTCCCTCAACATAGTGAGGTCACCCAGGCCACCAGTGACCACCCTCTACATAATGAGGTCACCCAGGCCACCAGTGACCACCCTCTACATAATGAGGTCACCCATGGCCACCAGTGACCACCCTCTACATAATGAGGTCACCCAGGCCACCACAGTGACCACCTCCAACATAATGAGATCACCCAGGCCACCACTGTGACCATCTTGAACATATTGTGTCATATATGTATGAGTTATGTGTGACTTGATAAAGTAATATATGTGATGAGATAAAGTAAGGATCAGATTCTCAGGTTACTTTTGAAAATGTGGAACTTCTGTGATGGAATGTTCCCTGTGACCTTCACATGATCACAAAATGTGTCTGCATATATGATGTTAGGCCATAACTGTTGTTAATCAATCCAAATCAAAGTCTCCTATTTTTAGGTCAAGGTCTATTTGATTACAATAAATGAGTGACTACAAAACAGGACAGGCTATTACTTAGAGACACTTTAATATGTCTCAGTCGCGTACTAAGACTCTCTATATAATTTAGTGTGACCATTAACAGTCAGGTCAGACCTCTTTATGGTTATACATAAATGTGATAACATAAATTCATACAGTTCCAGAATGTCTCCATTTGTCATGTATTTATCATGACAAATGGAGACATTGTATGGGGAACCAAATATGTATTTAGGTTCAATGCAAGGCCTAATAACATAGAGAAACGGGGAACCAAATATGTATTTAGGTTCAATGCAAGGCCTAATAACATAGAGAAATTGCTAAAGATTAGCCTACTTACCTACCATATAATCCCATACATCACCAGGACTAGCGTGCCATTACTTCTTCCAGTTTTTTCCGTGCTTCTTGAACTTTGGTCTCTTGTCGCCGAATATCATCATCTGTGATTACTAAAGTCTGAAAAATAAAAATTCAAATTTCTCAATATAAGCTCACACAGTTGGACCATAACTATCTTTCGACAAAATGGTTAAAGCTTTATCACTTTCAAGTTCGCTTTTAAGGAAAGCTGCAAATACATCTAAAAGATTTAAAGATTAAAAGTTACTTTTTTGACGAAGATTTTAACTTTAAAATACATGTCAAATTTCAATATAATATCAATGCACTGTCCACACTCATTGCACTGAGTACCCACCCATCAAATATCAGCATAACTTATGAATAAATAAAAGATGTATTTAAACCTACCTGTACAAGAGGTTGATCTGTGTTTATATGCACACTGGGGTTCTTTTGGAGTGCTGCCCTTGAGGCATTTTGGCCAGTAATAGGCTGGTTATTGAGATGCAAGGCTGCAGAAATACTAGCAAGAAGGTTCACAGTGTTCAGATCGGGTCCAGCAGCTTAAACATACACACATAACTGTCTTATTAAGAATGTCTAGTACACACAATATTTTAAACCCTACAGGTATATAAAAAACAAACAACATTTTTCCATACACCTGAGATTAAAAGACTTGCAAGAAATACGTTTTCTCTCAAATCTAATGCAATTTCTTTTATTTAATGAATCCTGTAAATATATATCTTTTGGCTGAGATGACACTGTCAAACACCCAACACAATACCACAGTTAAAGGTCCAAATTGTTTATATTCATTTTTTATTCTTTTTGTTGTGTTTTGTTGTCTTTTAACCAAAATTTAGATATTAATGTCCAACAGCACAGCATTTTTCGAAGTCCATACATTCTAAACTTGTTTTATTCATCTCGGTATACTCACCATGTATATTTTTTGGCAAATCTACATTTTTGAATGCTTCTTCATTAATATCACATGCATTCATATTCTGCAAACGTTTCTCCCAGAATAACTGTAATATAACAAAAAATATCATTAATATTCATAATTAAGAATTGATCAAGATTTTCATATAACACCTGACCATGCTGGTAAGTTGGGGCTTGAACCTTTATGTTGACACTTGTTTTCTGTAGTTTGGATGTATTATTCTCAATGCTTATTTTCAATAAATCTTTGATAAGGCAACCAATCAAAAAATTCTGGCATACATGTGCGTTCATCTAGAAAAAATGGACAAATCCTCCTTATATTTCTAGATTCCATGTTCTGGGTCCTTCACTATCTGCACAATGAACATTGTCAAATTAAATGAACCATCTGAAGAACGTTTCCAATCCTTCATTTAATTAAAATATATTTTTGGTGACCTACTGCAGATATATTACAGCATTAGCACCACATTGGTCATATTTAGGATTTGAGCACTTTCATAATCATATGGAGATCAAGAAATCTGTGGATTAAAGTATCAAAGTAAAATGGGAAAAATAGTAGTCGATTACAGATTGAAAATTGATGGCAACTGATCAGGGGTTGTAAATGCCTGCACTATATAGTCTTCAATTAATACCAGTAATTGAGTCTAATGTGGGATTTCTTACATGAATATGTCTAAATGGTAGCTTGAATAGATGGCACCACTGATTGGTGTCAACCTTCCAAGTGTCACAGAATTCCTCTGTGTGCATGGCTGTCATTTTTATCATACATTCATGGCCAATAAGATCATGCTTGGCTGTCGTATAAAATGAAAATGTGCCACAAATGTTGAAGACATATTACACATTAAACAACGAAATTAATAGGGTGCTGCGTTCAATCGTCTTTGTTCCTATCCGATGACATTAAAGCAGACCACAAAAATATGTAAATCACAATCCTGTGACATAGTTGACAATCCTGTGACATAGTTGAGGCTATGAAGAAAGTGTCTGGTGCTGCATGTTGTACATCACTATATATGAAATGGATCATAACGTAGAGAAAGAGTTCAAAGAACAGCTGGAAGTGATAAGATCAAGTCACAAACTAGCCTTATAGTTTCACTCATGCACAGCCAAATAAATGTATGGCTCAAGCTATATGCCTTAAAGGCAACAGAATAAAACACTTGTACAGGTGTCCATATGTTGCAATCATTGATGCCAAAAATTTTCCTTTTTACACAATATAATCTTACCTGTCTTGGTGGGTCCTGTGGTCCATGCTTGAGATCTGTGCGAGTTTTGCTTTCAGGTCTGTTTCTGATTACGGTCACTGGCTGTTTGAAGATGGAAGCAGTTTGACGGATTGGCAGCACCAAGTTAGCATCATGACGTATCCCTATACGCAATGTAAACAATATCATCAAATGATTATTTCTTTATCAATATCATCATGAAATATTGGTACTGAAGAGCAATATTTATTTCTTCAGCAAGTAAAATGAGGCAGCATTTTGTTTTAACATTCGGAAGACTCGTGCAATACAACAAATCAGTGACAACAATAATTAACATGTGGCTGTCCATTAAGAGAACAATGCATTGACATAAATGAGTTACAAATATTTATACACAGAAAAGCACAGACAAGAGTGAGTGACATGTATCAATTACTTTATAAAACTGATTAAATTAAATGAAATGATTCATTGGATTGTTTTCAGCTCAGATACATATATTAGTCAGAAGCAAAGATCTGGTCATGCACTTGTACATGTGAACAAATGAGTTCCCTCTGGGCCATCACATGACCATATTTGGTAATGTTTATATTCGGTCATGTTTATTGTAACAGAATGAACATTGGCTCATGAATGTTAATTCAAATTTTTAGACAAAAATGTTTACATCCAACAAAAAATCAACAAACACAAAGCACAAAAATCTACATAGACACCTGAAAATATGATACTCATGAATAATATAGAAGATTTGAAAAGGAATGAGACAGAGAAGGTTTAAATGACAAATAATTGTCCCAAAAATAGACAATAATAAATCATATATTTATATGAGAGATCATCCTATTGAAAACTTTCTTTCATTCAAAATCTCAAATAGCAGAACTAGATACCTTATTTTGGTAATGAAAAAACAAGAACACTAAACTTTATAGCCAGATTAAATACTTCATGTTACATTGCATTGCAATTGCTATGTATAAAGGCTCACATACTGACCTAGTTTCAGTCCTGTGAGCTGTCCTGTTGTAATGTGCAATGACATTATGGTGATGAGGATGTACAATTGCCTTACAATAAAAGAACCACTGAACCCATACCCCCCTTAATAAGAGATAGTAATAATAACCAGACAATTTCACAAATACTATAACTGTAACTCATAACCATATATATTCTGACCCCTGGTGAGAAACTTTATTCATGTGGAGAGACTCCCACAAGGCATTATGAGATTGGAGAGACATGTATAAATCTTTCTTGATGACATCAATTTTTGTCAAAACAGATCACTTAATAACTCCATTTAGTCACAAACCGCAATCTCACATTGTCAAAATAAATCACAAAATGACTCTATTTGGTCCAGATGCTTTGACATAAAAAGCGGACAGACAGAAACTGGGATGAGCAGATACCTGGACACAATGAACCCAGGACATCTATTATACATTCAAATTTAGGTTACGATCAAAAAAATCCTGGAGACACACAATAAGACATTACTGATATTTTCTTGGACCAAAGTTTATCTTTTTTTTTTTAAATATCCTTATAAATGGAAAATATAGCTATTCACCCCATCTGGGGCCCTTGCCATGTACAAATGATAGAAAGCAGCAGAAAAAAACAGCATTTCACTAGCTATTAAATAAAAGTAATATATATAATATTTTCTATTCATGCTAAAGTGTTGGTGCATGCAGCATACAAAAGCAGGGGAGTGCTAAGTAGGTGCCCCTTACCCTTCTATCCAAAGTTATCCTAACAGTTGTACATTGTATTGGGGAATTTACTTTGAACATGTACTTACAAAGAATCTATATGTATAGAAAACATGGAGAATAGCCATGATATCTGTATGCAAATGTGCAAAGATCTGTAACCTCCCCAAACACAACTCACAACGAGGTTAACCCTTAGACCCCCCTTCTGCTGGGAGCTCAAGCAGGACACAAATATATCAGACAAACCTCGGGCGTAGTCAAATGGTCCGCCCCGCATACGCTTACTTTTACGAATGGCACTCTGGAGAATCTTGCCTGACCGGAAGTCAAAGCACCCGGCATCATAGTTGGCTCCCAGGGCTCGAACCAGTTCTGGTTTACTCCTGATCTTCCGACCATCAGGACTATAAAATAAATCCAAAATGAGTTTCCATGTTCATGCAACATCAAAATTGAAAAAAAATTAAATAAATAAATGAAATAACAATGTTTGAAAAATATAAAAAATAATGTTGACAAAATATTTATAAGCTTATTTAAGCAAATAGCAAACTCTAAACAATACTTCACAATATTAACATGCAGCTTTATTCAATATTGTTACTTATTAGACTTATTAATGCTAAAATTTAAAATTAGTGCAGACTCTTTTAAGTTACACAACATGTTTCACACAAAACAGATGATATTTACTTGCCTAAATTATACATGCCTTTAATCAGAACTAACCATTTTAAGCCAAAGGTTTGTGACAATAACTAAGTTTGAGCAAAGTATATTAATTAGAAAGAAATTTGTAAATGAATGAAATATTGCTAAATTATTTTTTTGTATTTAATAATTAATTTTACCTTAGTTATGATCACATCAAATTGCTTATAAATAATTTATGTGCACCACAAGTAAAGACAAATATTATCAAAAGTATAGATTTTCAGTCAGCAATCTCCAGCTCCATCAACATCGTCCATCCACACCAATTGAAACACTTTCAGCCACTTTAGAATCATCAGTAAATATTATTAACATCACACTATGATTTGTTGATAGATCAAAAAGTTTCATTGTTTGCAGGAATCCAGTGCCAAATTAGAATTCCAGAACTGGTGTGAATACTATTGGTTTGTACCAAAGGTTTAGAGAATGACTTTTACTCAGTAAATCAGAATTCAAAATGAGATATTCAATAGCATGGGATAAACCACGAGTTGATGACAAATTAACTGACTGGACATCCCTGATTCAGCAAATGTACTCCATACTGCTGACTAAACTTTTTTTTGACTAAATGCACTTTGCCATCAGCCCCATCATAAACTATGCTAAGGTGAGCATTGAGATGGCAAACCATTCTGATCAGCACAACACTGAAAACAATGGACCTGGGTGGCAACTAGCATTTTCATAAAAATAAAAAATAAAAATATAATATATGAAAATGTATTTAGCAACCAATTATAGTGAACAGTTTCTAAACAGTTTGAACCTATTAGTATGCAAATATGCCATATTCACAACACAACAAACAGACTGAATGAAGCACAGATTCACACACAACCATTTTTCCACCAGATGTCAGATATAACCATTTTAATTTGTAAAATTAGGTCACCACTTTTATATTTTAATTATGTTAATGAGGCACAGATTGTTACATTATAATTCTGCATAATTAAACAGGTGTTAGGTGTATTAAAACGCAAATTTTGATGGGTTTATCAACCAAATACAAACAAAAATATTCAAGAATTGAGAATACGGGGAAGACATATGGAGGTTTTACCATATTATCGCCCACGTTATCCTGATAATTTTTCAAACGTGTAAATTTTGTGTTATTGTAAGTCTAAACGAAACTAAACTATTCCTTATCTAAGTGCATATGTTAAATAATATGGGGCACCTGGGAGACAGCTTCTTGAACATGATTTTCTTGGAAATCTAGCGGAAAATCCACAAGCTTTTCACACGCGACTCACACCAAGCGCAGCCAAACAAAGCCTGCCACAGGCGTTACCTGAAGTAATAAACGTCAGTTTTGCCCGCTGAAAGCCCTGATTTGCGAATCGTCTCTTCTCTTTTCCATCCTGGGGGTAAACCAACACAATCAAAACGCTTCTTTTCCATCGAAATCATTTCAGAAGCTGAAAATTTATGGAAAATCTGGATGAAATCAAGACCGCATTACCAATTATAATAATATACAAATACGCGCCAGAAAGTAGATCCCGGTGATCAAGTCCGAAATGGATCCAATGTTACGAAACGAAATTCAAGTCAAATGGGATATTTGTGAAGAAGTATTCATTAATATGCCTTAACCAATCATTATTCATATTTATTAACGTCCAAGAAAACAATTGATTCACATAAACACCGAGAAAATGGTTCAACAACTTACAAGATCTCCAAACATTATCAATATAGTCCCATGTCCAAACGAAACGAATTTAGGATTATTTGCATCGGTACTCAGCTGGTGGACAAATGTGATGTAAGCAAGTGCCTTGGCTTTGGCTTGTAAGGGAAGCAAACTCTCACTTCTGCAGTTATATTTCAGTTTTGCAGCCATCATTCACCTATGCAGTCATTTCCCATTGTGGTAAATGTCTGTCAACTTGTGCAGCTATCTATCAACATGACCAACTGGTGCAGCTGTCTCTCAACTTTCATGTAGGTCTACATTATGCAGCTGCCTGACACTCGTGCAACTGTTTTGTCTTTGCATTACACCTTTGGATTCGTACAAAACCTTTAAGGGACCTGGAGTGGTTCATTATATAGGTCAAACTTAAAAATCACTTCTCATAACGTGCCATCTGATGGTGGAAGGGACAGACCATTATTCATTCAGGGGATGGAAGAAAATAATTTTGCCGATATTTTTTTTTCGGTTACTTGGCCATTCTCAATTTTTTTTCCAAGTCAAAACATATCTCAATATATTTTTTCTTGGTCGGTTGGGCCCCCAATATTTTTTCCCTAGGGTGCAAACTTCCTAATTTTTATACATATGTCTTCTAATAGATGTATGATTACATACTAAATAATAATAATAATAATAAAATTTGTATCGCGCTGATACCAGTCAAGACTGTTCATAGCGCTAAGCCCAGAACGTGTGTTCTGAAGAGGTGAGTTTTGAGTCTACTCTTAAAAGAATCGACTGTGGTACTACTTCTAACGTTTGATGGTAGCGCATTCCAAAGTCTCGGACCTATTGCTGAGAAAGCCCTATCACCTACCGTTTTAAGGCGCATTTTCGGTACACACAGATAGGTGCCATCATTTGATCTAAGGTCTCGTTCCCCTTGTTTGACATGTAATAGATCACACAGGTAAGTGGGTGCCTTACCGTTTAATGCCTTCCAGGTCATTAAGAGTACCTTAAATTTTATTCTTGCGTGCACAGGAAGCCAATGTAATTCCCTCAGCTTTTCCGATATGTGGTCGAATTTCTTGAGTTTACCAACAACCCTAGCTGCAGCATTCTGCACATATTGCAGCTTCCTAATTTCCGAATTTGGTAAACCAGCAAGCAATCCGTTTCCGTAGTCTAGCGTAGACGTCACAAATGCATGAGTTAATGTGATTGCTGTCCTTTCATCTAGACAGGGCCTAATGGCTGCTAGGTTCCTAATATGATAATAGCCCTTTTTACACATCTTTTTTATTTGAGTTTTAAAGGGGGAGTTCCTAATAATTGGGTTGTACCCCAAACCATGTGTTTTTTTGTCATAAAATCATTCATTTGGTTGCCAGTAGTCATCTCACAAATTTCAAGGGTATCTTGTAAACGTTGTGATGATCAAATTTCACTTCAAAGTTTGGATCATGACATATCTCCGAAGTCAGTCCGGAATTTTATTACCCCCTGTCACGTGGGGTGGTGACGTAGAGAGTGTAACATTTTGGGAAAACCCCTAGCCCAGCATCATGGAGTCGGAGGGAGATTTTACAGATAGTGATTGTTCAACAAGTGTTTCTGACATAATAGAGGTCCAAAGTTTATGTGGATCATTTGAGGATGAAAGAAGTGGGTCTGAGCCACCTTCAGGTAGCTTTATTGAGCAGGGTAAAGTTCAGGGATGGCAATTTGACCCCCCACAACAAACAAGACTCGTAGCCTGCAAACTGTGATTGAGAAGAGTCTGACAGTGGGGATGATCTTCAACAAATCAAAATAGTATATGTTATGATAGCATATAGTATGTTATGACACAACATATCACACTGTGCCAATTAACAATTATGAAAACAAAACACGAACCTTGGCCATGCGATTTAACTTATCTTATTTTTCAGTCATTTGTATGGACCACAAAGTATATACTCAAAGTTTAAAATCTTGAAAAGACTTGCATATCACAAACATGTCCATATAAAATAATAGTTAAAAGAGGTTTTAAAATTAAGGACCATTTTCTTTAAATTTGACAATATTTTGGTAAATGTTTTCCTGGGGACAACACATTGAATCACTGAGGTATCTACATTCACCTCTCATTTCAGCACCCTGACCTCGTATGCTAGTGTTTCTGACACTGCCACTTGATCATGGCATCAGTAGTGGAGACTTGTCTAGAATTTCTTTCCTCTGTTTTGTGGATTGTGAAATGACCTCTGTTCAGCTAATCTAATCATCACTAGGTTTGTGATGTGGTCTAATAAGAATTACAGTTCATTTTAGCCTAGGGAACCTCTGGTAGTCATTGTTTCAGGCCCAACTGTTACCATATTCTGACTCAAGAACAAAATATTCTCTTCATAGATTACCCTGGTTGTGTTTCAAACCTGCGTATTTTGTGTATTTCAAACTTTTGTTGCCACAATTTTTGGGGAATTGAAAACATTGATCCCTTGTCAATTACTTTTGTCACAAATATTTATGACACACAATTCCCCTGACAATGAGAGCAGCTTATTTTGAGTACATGTTGAGGGGCCAGCTTCACCCACCATTGTGAGACTCAGTTTCCCGGGATAAGGAGTTACACCCGTGACGTATAATCTCCGAAGTTTTATTACCCTCCCGAACCCGACCTTTCTTTCCAGGACAGCCTGCTGCCACAACAAAGATCCACTTTGTAAATAAACAGTTGGCCAGATTAATGTAGGATGTGTGTGATATGATATCTTATTACCATATATTTCATTACATGTTTAAAAAAAATAAGGTTAGATTATTAGGAACTCCCCCTTTAAGGTTCATTTTTGAGTCTAGAGTGATGCCTAGATCCACAACACTAGGTGATGGTGATATGATTGAGGCTCCTACTCTGACAGATGATGGTAAGTTGGTAACGGTATTCCGTATGTCAGTGCATAATAGCATTTCAGTTTTACTGTCATTTATCTTCATTTTATTTGATATTAAAAAGGATCTGACTTCATCCACACATTTTTCGAGTTTAATTTTGCTCATTTCACCGTTTATTTCTGATGAGTGGTCGATGGGAATGTAGATTTGCGTATCATCTGCATAAATGTGATAGTTCATGTTGTACTTCTTTAGAATATCCGCCATGGGTGACATGTATATTGTGAACAGTATTGGTCCTAGGACTGAGCCCTGGGGGACCCCATATTTTATCTGTTCATTTGCTGACCTTTGCAGTCCCACCTTAACACATTGTTTTCGGTTTTTGAGGTAAGACTTTATCCAGTCTAGGGCATGACCACTGATATTACAACGGGAGTGTAGTCGATCAAACAGTATATCATGGTCAATGGTGTCGAATGCGGCAGACAAGTCCAGTAGGAGTAGTATGACAGAGTTTCTGTTATCTAAACTCAGAAGAATATCATTTTGTACTCTCATTAATGCCGTTTCTGTACTATGAAATTTCTTATAAGCAGATTGGAAGGTGTCCGTTAGTCCATTTATGACCAAATGTGCCATTAGTTGTTCGGCGACAGCTCTTTCTGTTAGTTTGGAGATGTAGCTGAGGTTTGATACTGGTCTGTAATTTTTTTCTACTAATTCTAGACCCAGCTTCTTCAGGAGAGGTTTAATAATTGCTATTTTCATATTTTCAGGCATATTCGCTTCGGTTAATGATTTGTTTATCATGATGGTGATTATCGGAAGCAGATCATCAATCAGGTCATGCAATAACCAGGCAGGGAGCGGATCCAGTTCACAAGACTTTTTCGCAGCCTTTTTAATTAGCTTCCTGACCTCTTCAGGGGTAAGTGGCATGAATCTGTTTAATTTGGATTGGTTTGCATCCTCTTTATTTTTTGAGCTACCGTCTAGTGGTGTGTAATCACCAACAGGTGTCGCATCAATATTAAGTCTAATTAAGTCGATTTTCTCAAGGAAGAATTTATTAAATTTGTTTGCTTGCTCCATATCATTATTTGACGGAGGCATAGGGATGTCTTCAGGTTTGTGCATAACCTTGTCGATGACCTTGAAAAGCTTTTTTGGGTCATTTTTATTTTCATGCACCAGAGTGGCAAAATAGTCTGATTGTGCTGATTTCAGCAAAGTATTGTAAGCATTTTTCTTTGTCTTATAAAGGTCTTTATCAATTTGTAGACCAGTCTTGTTCATTTTCCTCTCTAGTCTTCTCTTTAGGGACCGCTCTTTTTTTATGTGGTTATTCATCCAGGGGACATTATTGCGATTTGTTACTTTAGCTGATTTCATTGGCGCATGTTTATCTAGCACCAAGGTCAGCTTTGTATCATAAAAATTCACCAAGTCTTTAAGAGATAGATTTTCCCAATCATCTTTAGTTTGGAGAACAGATCTGATGTCAGTTTTCAGGGCATTTATGTCCATGTTCTTGAAATTTCTGTAGCAAATTGGTTTTTTGGTTGGTTTTGGGGGATTTATATCCAGTTGGAGTAGGATCACTTTGTGTGTTTCAATTCTCACACCTGTACCACTTGGATAATGTCAAAACTTTTTCGGTTTCTTTGATTTCCTATAGCTAGGAGGAGACCTACTGGCCGTGGCATCCCTAGCATCCCTCACATCCCTTGGTGCTGCTCTGCGGTTTCTGCCTTGGATGTGCTGATACTCCGCATCATGCAGATACGCACACTCATCACCGTTCTTGCAGTGTCCCCTCTTATAATGGATGCAAGGTTCATAGGCTTTTGGCTTCGGTTTAGGCTTATCTGGTCCCTCATTTATTTTGTCCCTGATCAGCACTATGGCTTTGGCGATGCTAATCGGGGTTCCTGTAATCACCATGTGTGCTGTCTTGGTGTTTTTAACCACTGTGTCCACCTTTCTGAGGATTGTTGATGATTCACCTTCCATCTTCTTTATTGTCGCACCTTTCAAGCCGATTAACGCAGCTGCCATGTCATTTGGGATATCAGTGCGTACCACTTCTTCGGGATAGTCTGAGTCATTGAACCCGAGACCACCTTCAGCAACATCAGACTCAGACTCAGAGTCTGAGATTACATCAACTGAAAAGCTGTCCCTGGTCATTTTTAGACGGCCAGCTATGCTAGCTGACCACGTGTGGAAGGGCTTTTCTTGCAGCCTGTGATCTGTAGCTGATGTGACCACGCTGCTAGTAGAAGGCTTGGTTATTGACAGTGGTGTGATCAATACCAGGATCTTCCCAGTGCATCTGTATTGCGTCAGACCCTCATTCAACAATGTGTGATTTGATATCCACGAATAGTCACAGTTCATGGAGATTGGTGGGACCTGGCATAAGAATACATTACACGTGACCGATCTGGCCAGATCTTCCACCGCCTCCACCAGTGCCAGTCTAATCATGATTCCGTCACCGCCATCACATATTTCTTTGAGACCTAGACAGATCACAACCGCTGAGTAAGTGGCTAGTTTACCTCTAAAATCACTGTTTTTTAGTGAGTTCTTGAGATCATTGACACTGGATATGGAAGTTTCGATTTCCGTCTTCCGGTCATCCCTCACCGATATCTCCTCCATCCCTTTGTAGGTGTCATCTAGAATATATAGGACACGATCCCTGGTGTCAACCACGGGCTCTAGTGTCTGAACTCGCCCCTTGGCCAGTGCATCGATTTTTGTCTCTAGTTCATGATTCTTTTCAGACCTTTCAGTGATGGTTGTCGCCTGATTTTTTATCAGAGTGTCTTCCTTAATCTTTGACTCTAGAGCTAGTTCGTTTGAGCGATATTCGTCTAATCTCGTAGTATTATGGTCAAGTTCTCTCCTCAGCTCTACTACTACCTTTCTCTCCCTATCGAGTTCAGTCAGTAGGGTGGCGTTTCGTTCTTTCTCACGCTCTAGTTGTCCCCTTAAGTCATCTAGTGGTTGTTCCGTCATTGATTGACTCCTACCTGCCCCTAGTTGTAGGATGGGGGCCTGAAGGACAGGCGGCTTCAGCACTAGTGGCTGGGCGAAGCATGAAGGCGGAGAGGATGTTGGACTGACCTCATCGTCCGCCCAGTCCTTTGGAAGGGAGCGCCTGGCATCCCTTGCCCTCGTCTTAGGGCCAGTCTTTCCTACTGATTTTGCCGCCATCTGTGAATAAATTGAAGTTACATTAGTATTTGTACCATTTCTACTTTTTTTCTTTTGCATATATTCATTTATGATTTGCACAGGGATATTTTCTTCTGGCTCTATTGTATAGTCTTTTTTATCAAAGTTTTCCCACCATACTTTATAGAACCTAGATTTCTTTTTTCTATGGTAAAAATCAGATAATATATGCTTAATAATGTATGTTTCCTCTTGTTTATTTCCTGTACCCTCAGGCACTGCCCGTTTGATTGTGTCGCCCTCTGGCTTCTTTCCCACCAGTGGCTTTGTGTTATCATTTCTGGACATATTTCTATATATATCACCAATCAAAATATTACGTTGATTTGGTGTCTTTTATTCTATTTTTTAACTCCAATCAAAAAATTACGTTGATTGGTTTGCAATTTTTTTCTTTTCCTTTTCCTTCTCTCACTATCAATCAAAAAATTACGTTGATTGGTATGCGAGTTTTCTTATTTTTCACTATCAATCAAAAAATTACGTTGATTGAAGTTTCTTTACAATATCAATCAAAAAATTACGTTGATTGACTTGTTTCCCCTCTAATATCAATCAAAAGATTACGTTGATTGATATATATTCTACTTTGTATGATCAATCAAAAAGAGTTTTAACTTTGATTGCTCGTAGAATTTTCAAAAAATATATTCAACCAAAAAATTACGTTGATTGATATATTTGTTTGTGTATATTTTACATACACTCCTGCACAGATTTTAGTCGGTACAGGTAATAGACGCGTAGGTGGTATCGAATAATTTAATCAAACCGGTTATGCGATTACTTTGTAAGAAGCTTTAACAAAAGGAAAGTCTTACCGTTTTCGTATTGATATTATTCGCTGAGACTTTACACCGTACTTTTGTATAATGTCTACGTCGTAGCTTTACTATGATTATTTCCAATATTAGATTTTATCCTATACAATAATTCGATTTTCCGTGTTTGATATGATAGTCTTTGTTGGTTGAGGGTCAAAGCCGCACTGAGGTAATTTAGCGGTTTGCCCGGTTGACACTTGTTTGAAAAATTGAAACGAGTTATTCGAGTTATTTCTACCTGAGTCGCGAGAATCAGGTAGAGCAATTCTACAGTTTGATTTTGATGATAGGATTTCCAGAAACTGACCGCTGAAAACCCGTAATCAGAACAACTCAAAATAACAGCGCTACCTTCAAGGATCGTTAGATGCTTAAAGATTAAATCCGCTGTGAAATCAAGTAGCATTAATGGCGGCAAATTCAAAATGTGTATACACAGGTAAACACAGGTAAAGAAATTGCCTTAAATCAGTCAAAAAAGATTTGATCAGATCCAGGAAAACTGCTCGCACGGGTCGAGTAGTGAAAACAAGTCAATATACGCGGGTAATAATTTGATTATTCCGAGAAAACAACCGTTTAGGAAGTTTTTTTGATGAAGAAGAACGAGTCCTCACCAAAAACACAACCGACCACCTCGACGCATGCGCACATTTCTATATAAAAAAAAGCATGAACGTGATCAGAGAGGAAGAGTGGCGAGATTTGAAGAAAAAAAAGTTGCTTTATGAAGTATTGACTGCAGTAAAATTTGCCACTGATAAGAGAGTGTGATCTCGCTGTTGCGTTTTTACGTTGCCCTCTGGTGGACGCTAGACCAGTCTCCACTTCAGTTTTATTTTGCGATGGTTTGAGCAATATGTATATATATAGAGTATTTTTCACTCATTTTTTGTCAAAATTATTACAGATGTGAAATATTGCCCACAATATGCCTATATTTCTGTATTAGAGCTTTGTTTTCAACCATCAGCAATTTGACCTAATTATTGAGCCAGTGGAGGTCCCACAAGGTTTTGCACAAAGGGGCATCACAGATAAATCTCAAAACATTACTTGGACAGCTACATGAGTGTGAGACAGCTGCATAAATGAGAGATAGTTACAGCAGTGAGAGATAGCTGCGCCAGTGAGAGATAGCTGCATAGATGAGACAGCTGCACAGATGAGGCAGCTGCACAGGTGAGAGATAGTTACAAACAGTATGTGACAGTAACAACAATGAGAGATAAATAGCTGCATTAGTGAGAGATAGTGAGATATAGTTACAACAGTGAGAGACAGCTGCATAAGTGAGAGACAGCTGCACATGTGGGAGACATCTGCCTAGATGAGAGACAGCTGCACATGTGAGAGATAGTTACAAACAGAGACAGTTATTATTGTGAGACAGCTGCACAAGTGAGAGACAGTTACAACAGTGATAGGTAGCTATATAAATGAGAGATAGCTGCAAAAGGGAGAGACAGTTGTATAAGTGAGAGATATTTACAGCAGTGAGAGACAGTTACAACAGATGATAGTAACAGTAAGAGTCAGTTACAACAATGAGACAGACAGCTGCATCAGTGAGTAATAGCTGCACAAGTGAGAGATAGTTAAAGCAGTGAGAGATAGCTGCACAAGTGAGAGATAGTTACAATAGTGAGATACAGCTGCATAAATGAGACAGCTGCACAAGGTAGAGACAGATGCATAAGTGTGAAATAGTTACAACAGTGAGAGACAGTTACAACAGTGAGATAGCTGCACATGTGAGAGACAACTGCATCAGTGAGAGATAGCTGCAAAAGGGAGAGACAGTTGCATAAGTGGGAGATAGTTACAACAGTGAGACAGTTATAGCAGTGAGAGATAGTTGGACAAGTGAGAGACAGCTACATAAGTGAGAGATAGCTGCACAAGTGAGAGATAGTTACAGCAGTGAGAGAGAGCTGCACAAGTGAGAGATAGTTACAACAGTGAGAGACAGTTACAACAGTGAGATAGCTGCACATGTGATAGACAACTGCATCAGTGAGAGATAGCTGCACAAGGGACAGACAGCTGCATAAGTGAGAGATAGTTACAACAGTGACAGACAGTTATAGCAGAGAGACAGCTGCATAAGTGAGAGATAGCTGCACAAGTGAGAGACAGCTGCATAAAGTGAGAGATAGCTACAACAGTGAAAGACAGCATCCTTTTTCAGCCGGAGGCACTTGTTTATTAGAAAATGATACAATGCTTTATTTACAGTAATCTATAGTTAATAGATAAAGTACTGGGTGACAGGAAGTTTTGTTTTATTAGCCATAAGTGTGGTCACATTAGATATGTGCACTCTGAGCACCAACCTCATATTGCATGGACATCACACATTTTTCCACAAATGCGTCAAATAACCCTCAATACTTCCACCCAGGATTGTCAATGTTCAGGATCTACTTCCTGTTTCTAAACAATTTTGATCATAATTTCTCAAATAATTGGCCTATCAACATGTGCAATACATCAATACTTATGCAGCTATCACACTTATGCAGCTATCTCTCCCTGTTGTAGCTATCTCTCACTTATGTCAAAATCTCAATACTTTACCAGCCAGCCAATTAAATTCATCAGTCTGTCAGCTAGGCCATTTTGAAATGACAAATGTATTTTGAGCCAGCTGATTCATACAAAAAAAAGTTCCCAGCTGGTAAACATACCAGCTGGAAATGAAATGCATTAGTTACAAGCTGCCAGCCAGATATAGATTTTACGTATACACTGTTCAGGCATTAGCAGCTTAAAGATATCAATAAATAGTTATGATAGTTGTAATAAATAGTTATGGTTTTTAATGAGTTGACTACAAAGTATTTTCTCTGCCTAGTTATCATAAAGATTTGGCTTTAAAACTGCCCAGTTCAAACAATATTCAGACATCTGAATTTCTTTTGGTTTAAAACCTGCTTCCAAGCTAACCATTTTACGTTTTTTCTACATTATGAGCATGTTGTGTTTTGGTGCTGAGCATGTTGTAACCTGACATGGATGTAGACTGGTCCCCCGCCGAGTGTCAAGAACACAGAGGGCGGCACCAGTCTAACATGGATGTAGATCTGTGAACACCAAATAAGGTTGTCAGCATGCTGTGGTACAAGGTTGTGAGTGACTGAGAAATAAAAAATGGAGATATATTTTGGTTTGTAAATAAAAATTGAGAATAACCAAGTGCCAAAATAAAATTGGCAAAATTCTGGAAAAGGATTTTAATGAATTGACAAACTTAAACTTTGATTGTTCTGTGGCCTATTTACGATGGCCCTGTGAAAAAAAGTCTAACAATTTAAAATAAACGCAATATTTGATTGCAAATAGCTTGAATGTGGTAAATATACAAAGATACAAATCGACGGATTTCAAATTGATCCAGTCCAATATTTTAAAGTTTCATATGTTTAACATATTGAGTGTAATTTCAGAAAGTAGCCTCCACTAAGTTAATGATACATAAAAAACGATAACAAACTCTCATAGTATGAATTTTCTTTTTTAAAGGATCAAATTTGATATGAACAAAATCAGATGATAAGTATATTAAATGTAGTCACAAATTGATAACCTCATTTACCTAATAGCTAACATCTTTGCATTTTTTTATTTATTTTTCTGCACAATATGGGGAAGATATTAAGATCATGAATATGTGCATAATTGGAGATATAATAATTGGAGAATGTGTTCTCTTTTTGACGCCATTTATGCTTTATAAAAGTGACACTATGTACCCACTGCAATAAGCAGTCTTGTGCTACCCATTTCATGTTTAATGTCTTCCATTTCAGGTAATAGCTGCTTCAGCCACCCAGTAAAAATGTGAAAATGATGCCATGCTGTCACTTGTCCACTAGATGGCAGAGCTTCTAGTATCTCGTATAGAGGGCACTGTACACTTACAGGCATTTAAAAATAATGTGGGAAACTCATAGTGTAAGAATACAAGAAACATACATCATGATCATGTATTACATATAAATACTTAATAAAAAGGAAGTTTTTACTTCATTTTATTTCACGCTTTATTGAATAAAGAAATTACATTATGTTTGATGGTATATCAGTTTGTGTCTACAGAGAATTATGTATAAATAGATATTCATCACAATATGGTGTTATTTTCCATATAGATATATTTTTCTATTGTCAGTTAGTTCTTGAGCTCTACCACGAAGTAATAATATTATATATCATCTACATTATGAATTCTTTGATGTTAGTTGATGTATGTATTATATTAGTTTCCAAAGATTCTTCCATTCATTCATTCGAATTTAGACATTATGATGATTAACTAATTCCACCTGAGAAAACAATTCCAGAACTGGTAGACTTACACTTTGTATTATTTATTTTATGAAACAATTTTTGATATCCAACACAAAATTGTAAGATAAAAAAGCGCCTTAGCATATTATCATCAAAATTTGAAATAGAAATCGAGATATCATTTACTATGACACTTGCACTACTGAAATAAATGTATGCGGCCACCCAGTCCACCCAGTTCACTCATTTCTACACAAAATTCACATTTTGGATCCAGAGCAGTTTGAAGATATTTGGTTTGAATGCTCTATTACGCCACTAGCATTAACTAGCCCCGTCTGTAATAGGGTCTTTCTCATGACATTTTGAAGATATGTGGTTTGAATAACATTAAATCATCCTTAATCATGTCACCTTTTGATATTTGGTTTGAATACTACTATAGCATTAGTATATCTAATAGATATACTGATAGATATACCACGTGGATATACTAACATTATATCACCATCATTATCATAATTTGCAATCGGCTCCCTGATAGCACTATTTACAGCCGACGACAACAGAGCTGCGGACGACAACAGAGCTGCGGTTTCATTTTTAAAGCCTTATTAGTGCGTTTGCACTCGAAAATATTCATACCAAGTTGTTTTCTGACACTTGCATGTACCAACAAAGTCAAATGGTGTGATAAACATCGGTAATCAATTGATAAACTGAACCACAGCTCTGTTGTGCACAGCTCTGTCGTCGTCGGCTGTAGATGACAATGCAGCATTACTTATGTCACTAGCATTAGCATAATGAATTATAGGCACTCACATATCATTTGCAAATGTGCTGTCAACCTAAGTTCCATGATGCTACTTGCATTATATTTCAAAACCAAATCTAAACATTTAATAATTTTGGTTCTCTATTGTGCCACTTTTTAAAGATGTTCCAGTTTGATTGGTGCAGGTTCAGCAGTGCCACTTGGGAATGAAACCCACCAAACTCCTAGAATGTCACAATAGAATTTTGTGCACTTTATCAGAAGAAACAGGCTATTTCATGCTAAAAGTAATTATCGGTTTAAATTAAATTAACACAATTTTGTTACTACAACCTCGGCAACAGTATTCTTTCAATATGGCGAAGATTGGCTACGATTTGATTTAATCTTGACTTTCTCTAAAGGTGTTAACGTTGCACTGTTACACAAGCCATACTTGATAGCCATAAGCGACTAGAATATTACCTTTACCAGGAATATGGGGGCAAAACCAAAGACTAGAGATATGACCCTATTCCTCTGACAATGTTGATATGATATATATTTCACTGTCTAACGCTTTATGTGGCACTAATGCCGGTTTAGATATTCTAGGGCATTAATATTACTTTGCTGAGAATTATAGACACTGGAATGCTGTCCCATTAGGTGACAATTAGATTCTTTTTATCAAGAAGCTTACAATACTGACTTGGATATTCAGTGGGTAGAAGTGTGAAAAAATTGTAGAATTGAACGTTCTTCCAGTCCCTGTGTGGACCCACACAATATTATAAAGGTTCATAAGGGATGGTAATAGTCAACAGTCTCGGGGGATCGTTGAATAGGCCGGCATACCAGGGATCGCATTCGCACCATTGTATTACCTTGAAAATCATTTGTAAAAGCTCCAGCCAAGCTGTAAAAGCACTAAAACTAATATGGCCGAATGTTGTTCAATTACTGGATAAAAATCTCTTGTAACGACTGAATTAAGATTATATTAGATCTAATTGTGTTATAAATGTCAAATCACCTCCTGATCTATGTATAGATGGAAAGTTCTGCAAAAAATGCGGAACTTTTAATCTGGTACACTATTTGACACTATTGAACACGAAATACTAATAAATAGACTTGATAAATGGTGCGGTATAAAGGGAAATGCTTTAAAATATATCTGTCAAATAGAAAGCAAAGTGTCATTATTGATGGGAAAAGATTTGAAAACATGACTATTAATCATGGTGTCCCACAGGGGTGAGTGGTGGGGCCTATACCTTTCACAACATATATGGAAACATCACATTTATGCAGACGATATCGAGCTATACATCACTCTGGACCCAAAATCTTAGCAAAATGTTAAATTGTCATGCTCAGAAATGGAGAAATGTATTATGGGTGTTAAAATTTAATGGAATATAAAATGAACATTAAAGATGGCAAAACAGAATTCATAGTGTGTGGAAAAAACTCAAATTAAAAAAAAAATGAAATTCCATCTGAGATCTTAGTTGGTGAAACAAATATTCTAAGGTCTAATAAATTTAAAGACTTATTTGTGTTCAAGAACTGACCACGAGGCCACAATTTAAAAAAATATGCAAAAATGGCTATTTTCATGTTAAAAATATATCACAAATAAGAAACTGTTTTGATGAAAAAACTACTAATACTCTGACACATGCATTTGTCACTACAAGTCTTGATTACAGAAATTCTCTACTCGCAGGGTTGCCTAAATGTGAAGTAACAAATTTGCAAAAAATGCAGAATGCTGCAGCCAGAGTGGTGGGAAAAATAAAAAAGATCACATAACTGGAGAATTAATGGAACTACATTTAAAATTGCATTGCTGATGTAGAAAGTACAAAATGGAAAGCACGTGAATACCTATCATAATTGCTGATATCTAAGTTAGGTACTAGACTGCTTAGATCATCTGAGCAAAATGAATATGATTTTCCCAGAGCTAATCTTAAAACATATTAGGGTTTTCAGGTGTACGTGCCCAAGGCATGGGATGCCCTGCCCCTGGAAAGGAAAAACAGTACAACATTAAATACATTCAAATCAAAACTGAAAACACATTTATATCGAAATTGCATTCAAAAGCGCCATGAGCAGACCTAGTCTGAAATAGTGCTATATAAATGTATATTATTATATAAAAATAGGTATTTGGCATTTGAACAGCAAATTTCGAATAACACTTTGTCATCCACTTTTGTAATAGCAAATATAGTGGTGCCACCTACATAATGTGTTTGTGATCTGTACTAACAAGGATACCATTCAGGAGTTCTTTGTTTTGCTACAAATTTGCAATGAAGATTGATTAAAGCATATATCTGGGCAGTTAACATGGAAATTTGAAAAAAAAAATCAAGCTTTTCATTTTTCCCGAGATCATCATCTCATATATAGTTCATTCTCATATTTGATGTGGCATGACGTGCTTAGAGGACTGACACCTGGTGTCTATTTTGCTTTTTATACCAATGTTTCCATTGCTAAGCAGTATCTTGC
Source organism: Amphiduros pacificus (assembly GCA_949316495.1). Lineage (NCBI taxonomy): Eukaryota > Metazoa > Annelida > Polychaeta > Phyllodocida > Hesionidae > Amphiduros > Amphiduros pacificus. Next base: position 14,282,826 of record OX439010.1, read on the forward strand.
ATTGTTCAGAGGCCCCAAATAAATGTCTAAACTGTCTTAGAATTGTATATATTTTGGATCTCTGCCTTTTCAGATTACACTTATTTTCAAAAGGGATAGTAAAGGGTTTGTATGGTCAAATGACATTACCAGTAGACAAGCCTGGAAGAAAAAACATGGTTTTGAGGTATTAAGGAATATGATGTTCATTATTCACCTGGAAATATGTGATTTTGTCCTTACGGAAAAGGCATAGATTATTTATATTAAGAAAACAGGAATATTTTTCGAACAGCCATCGTGGCATTGCCAAGTGGACCTCTCATATGCTGGGTTACATATATCCCTGTCTAGAGAGGAATATCCCTTGGCAGGGCTAGATCAGTGTTTATCAGACATTCCTAGCTGGGTTACATAGATCCCTGTCTTGAAAGGAATATCCCTTGGCAGGGTTAGATCAGCGTTTATCAGACATTTCTAGCTGGGTTACATATATCCCTGTCTTGAGACGAATATCCCTTGGCAGGGTTAGATCAGTGCTTATCAGACATTCCTAGCTGGGTTACATATATCCCTGTCTTGAAAGGAATATCCCTTGGCGGGGTTAGATCAGCGCTTATGAGACATTCCTAGCTGGGTTACATATATCCCTGTCTTGAAAGGAATATCCCTTGGCGGGGTTAGATCAGCGCTTATGAGACATTCCTAGCTGGGTCACATATATCCCTGTCTTGAAAGGAATATCTCTTGGCAGGGTTAGATCAGCGTTTATGAGACATTCCTAGCTGGGTCACATATATCCCTGTCTTGAAAGGAATATCTCTTGGCAGGGTTAGATCAGCGTTTATGAGACATTCCTAGCTGGGTCACATATATGCCTGTCTTGAGAGGAATATCCCTTGGCAGGGTTAGATCAGCGTTTATCAGACATTCCTAGTTCAATATTTAGTTCAGGAATAATCCACAGTCTGATTCTTAGACAAATATAAAGTGGCATATTTTGTGTTTTCATTCATTTTAGGAGACATATTATCATGTTTCACGATTTTATAAAAGTTGTTTACACATTTGTAATCAAAATCATTTATATCTATTTTAAAAAACATCATAATATATCATCCACTATCTGATACTAAGATGTCTATCGCAGTATGTTAAGGTTGACTAGCATGAACAAAAATGTTATAATTTGAGGATTTGGACATTTAAAATATATCAATTTGGAATTTATAAATGAATTATAAATAATGGAATTTATAAATAATTTATAAATAATTCATGAATGATTTATCAATAATTTGTAAATAATTTACATATAATTTATAAATTATTCATGAATTATTTTAAAATTACTTTTCATCTCTTGAAAATCATATCTTAACCACGTCTAAAACTGAACCAAAAACTTTCGTCTTGAAAATCACGTCGATAAGGCGTAGTGATCAAGTTGCCAAGAAGTTTCTGTGATTCCAATCAGTGGTTTTCACGTGACATGTCTGTTGGTTAAGCACTTGGGAATATCGGTAACAAGTGAATTGTCAAACAAGAAGGATATTTTGTACAATAAATAGATGTAAATATCAACTGCGCTTCAACTTTGGATATGTAACGAGATTAATAACAGTGAAACTGTTATTATGGCTGTTCTGCTTATGGAAGTCAGATTTGGGATCTGACAATAAATGATATAAATGTGATATGTGTTTCCTGGAATCAGGCAGAAAGAAGAGTTTAAAAAGTACGATATATGTGTCATACAAAGCTCTTAGCACAAACAATATTTTTTGTATATTATGGAGAAATTTGTAGTGCTATTTGCTAAATAGTATAATGTTATGAAAGATAGTAAAAACAAAGTGTTGTCATATATGCCAAGGGATGTGTTTATACAATCCTTGGTTGGAACCTTAATTGCTTTTAGATATAGAATGAATTATATGTAAAAGACACGAAATGATGATTATGTACAAATCATTTAAGTAGAAGATTTGTGAGTACCAAACATTGGTAGGAAAGTCTTTTGTATGGAACCGGCGTGGAAGATTATGAAGATGAATAAAACAGAGGGGCAAATGCATTCACAGGTTCACAAAGGTATTGCCTTGGTGGCAAAATGATTTGTGACAGTAGCAGTTAAGTTTTGAAAGCCCTGAACATGGTGGCCGAAAGCTGTTCAAGAAATACATGAAATTTCTTAAAGGCCTTTGGTGTTATTCAATATTCTCCTGCCATCAACCCAGCTGACCTTAATTATATTCATCAACATTCAAGTCTTATACTAACACGTGATGGGTAAATCAATTGTCCAGGACAAAAGTAATATACATTATTTGTGAGACTGGATTCAAAACATGTAGTTAAAGTACATATTTTACATATACAGCTATATTTATACATATATCGTGTACTTGTAATCCAGTTATAAGAATACAAAATAAAGAATATATTATGACACAATTAGCATACATTTACTGAAAGTTATTTTATTGTGCAAGTGTCCACCAAATACTCAATATAATATGCTGAGTACATTGTGTAACCCAGCCAATATTAAAGCCAATATTAAAGCTGGGATACATGCAAACCACCAAAGGGCAATTTTCAGCATGGTAAGAGTGCAAATGTGCTTACAAAATCTTGTCTTTGAGCAGGAATGCTGATGTTTACATCAGGAATCCCTGGCTTCATCAGTTACTGAGACTCAAATATGTTGATTGTTGTTTGGTTCTGGTTCTTTCGCGACATTTCTGGATTAAAGAGTATAATTAGAGTTTCATATTGTGATCATTAAACATATACCTCCATGCTTTTCAAAGTTTGTTTTAATAAAGTCTGTAATTGGCTGAATTTAAACTTTATCCCATGTGGATGAATATTTTTATATCAGTGATAGACAAAATATATTTTCATGAACATTAACAAATTAGAGTGCATTTGAATAAAGCAATAGGAAATAAATGAGTTTTAGTCCAATTTTTCCATCATTAAGATGGTTTGTATTATATTATTTTGATGATCACTATCATTCAATGACATCTAAAATATAAACATCAACAATAAAATGATTTTATTTTGGTTTGTAAACCAATCTTGTGTCTTCTTGTTATTGAACTCGAGAAGAAGCAGTTTTTTGAAAAGGTGCAAAAATATATTTAAATTCATTATTATATCCTTGCAGAATTACGATAAAACGCAGTTTTTGGTACCGTTAAACTGGATGAGATGCATAGATATTGTGATAGAATATAGGGTCTCGAGTCTCTCATCGCCTGCTGTCCATCTTCATCAGAGAAGCAGAGACAGTCAGAATGCATAGCATGTAGACGTCCAGAGGGCATAAGCGAACAAGGCATGCGAACACTCCAATGTCTATGACAGACGCAATTAGGCCTTGAAGGCACATATCAGCGGGTAATGTCAGTAAGTAAAAAATGCCCAAGAGGAAAGTTCTAAATGTCCAAGACTAATATAACTCTTCACTGGCGAGGAAGAGCCTTGGCACATATTGTCTCTGAGGAGTATTTGTACTAACAGTTGGTATCAATTTTATAAAGATTGCATAAAGTACTGCCTTTTATAAATATGGAGGGATTCAATGGGAGATATCTTGCATGTCGTGGACTGGCTTGTGGACCTGATGTTTCAAATTTACTTATGATTTAGAGATATTAATTATCTGGAAAAACATATTTGAATTAGATTAATTCTCAGAAAATATATTGTAAATGCCAAGAATTCTATAAATAAAGCATGCTTTTAGGTAGAAACAATCTGGAATTGTGGCTCAGGTCTATCCCTTAATTCACATAAAGGGATCAGAGGTTTAATTAACATGCAGATTAAAAAGATCAAAGGTTTGCTATTTCAAGCATTTCACATCAGGCCTTTTTTGAAATGTTAAAACGGCATACAGCAGATCGTGTGTTTTTTTTATTAGATCTGCAGGTGGTCTCCTCTCGGTAACCAGACCACCTGTCTGGAACTTTCCCATGATTGGATCATGACACAAAACGTCGTCAATAGTTCAGTGACATATAAGCAGAGGGCTCACCATACACAGCAATGCACAGCAATACACAATAAACACTACACAGCAATAAACAGCAATATACAGCAATAAACAGCAATAAACAACAATACACAGCAATGCACAGCAATACACAATAAACAATACACAGCAATAAACAGCAATAAACAGCAATAAACAGCAATGCACAGCAATACACAATAAACAACAATATACAACAAAACACAGAAATACGCAGCAATACACAGCAGTAAAGCTACACAGCTATATGCAGCAACACACAGCAATAAACAGCAATATACAACAAAACACAGAAATACGCAGCAATACACAGCAGTAAAGCTACACAGCTATATGCAGCAACACACAGCAATAAACAGCAAAATGCAGCAATATGCAGCAATATACAGCAATAAACAGCAATATACAGCAATAAACAACAGCAATACGCAGCAATACACTGAAGTAAACAACAGCACTACACAGCTATATGCAGCAATACACAGCAATAAACAGCAATATGCAGCAATATACAGCAATAAACAGCAATAAACAGCAATACACAGCAGTAAACAACAGCAATAAACAACTATATGCAGCAATACACAGCAATAAACAGCAATATGCAGCAATATGCAGCAATACACAGCAATAAACAGCAATAAACAGCAATACACAGCAGTAAACAACAGCAATAAACAACAGCAATAAACAACTATATGCAGCAATACACAGCAATAAGCAGCAATAACCAGCAATATACAGCAATGAACAGCAATAAGCAGCTATATGCAGCAATACACAGCAATAAACAGCAATACACAGCAATAAACAGCAATATGCAGCAATATACAGCAATAAACAGCAATAAACAGCAATACACAGCAATGTACAACCTGACTTCAAAAGCGACACTGGAGTAATGAACATTCCTGGGATATTTAAAAGTTGATTAGAAGAGACGGCGAAAGCATTCGCAACTCTTGTACCACCAGGAAAATCAACTTTGATAGCTGTAGCCGAGCTGTGAAAGCACTAATACATGGTGGCATTAAGTTGTGTATCAACAGATATCTATTGCAATACAATTGTCAATCATGTATCTTTGGCCTTTTTTCTCCGATTGATTGGTCCTATTTATACACACTAATAACAAACTCTTTAAACATTTGAACGAATGAATGAATTAGGTTCGTAGGCTTGGCAGGGTGAATATCTGCATCCCACGAGGGCCTTAGTCATCAAGGGACGGCCCTCATGTGGCTGCCGAAGGCAGTCTCGGTTTGACGAGTTGGCTGCTCAAGGTCCTACATGGGTCTGCTGGAAGGTGCTGCGGGAGAAGAATCTTCTTGGTCTGGAGAAGGCGCTTTATATGGTGCTAAAAAGCACCAGGCTGGGTCGGTTTCTCTTGTCTGTGACCAGTCGTCATCAGGCAGGTGTCAGGGGAGCTGAATCTGCCTGGTTGTGGGGTAGGCTGCTTCTACCGGGGAGGGGGCCATTGCAGGATTAGGCTGTGTAGCTCTGCAGTGGTTGTGGCATGGAAGGCTACGGCAGCAGCAGTGGGAAGTAGGTCTGTATCCTCGCTTTCCACGTCGTAGCTTTGCCTGGTGAGGTGTTCGCGAAGAGGTCTGGTATGGTAACACTCTAGTAGATAGTGCAGGAGAGGCCTGGCCGAGGGTCTGCTGCAATGTAGGCACTCGTGGTCCCCGAGGTGGTACACTTCGGTCTTAGTGCATGGGTAGCCCAGGCGTAGCCGGAAGATGTGCACCTCGAGGGCTCGAGTGGCCGTGGATGGCAGAATGATGGGGCTGTAGTTCGTTGCAGCCGCATACCAGGTGATGGATGGTGATCCTAGAAGATTCCGGGTCAATCTGGTATGTTGCCTCTCACTGGATACTTGTCTGAAGGCGCTCTTGAGCTGGTCCAGGGAAGGATTGATATCTGCCGTGATGGTGCTAAGTGCGGCCCCGTGGTTGGCAGCTTCATCTGCTAGGTCATTCCCGTGGATGCCGATGTGGCTTGGGATCCAGAGTAGAGTTACTGGGGAGCCCCCGGAACGAAGCTGTTGCAGCAGGCTAAGTACTGATGTCAGGAGTCTGATATTTTGAGCTGGCCTGAAGTGTTGCAGGGCATTTAGAGATGATTTAGAGTCGGTGTGGATGGCGACGGGGCCGCAGACGGGCGATGAGGCTGCATGGAGCAGAGCGTAAAAGAGCCCGACCAACTCTGTCTGCAAGGTAGAGGCACCGTCTGTGACTCTGTATGAGAACTGTTCATCTCCATAGGCAAAGCCTGCTCCTGCCTTAGAGGTGTGTGGATGGACGCTGCCGTCAGTGTAGTATGCCCTGGCACCGGCAGGGATCCAGATTGACATGGAAAGTCGAGCTGCATTTAGGAGATCTTCCCTGGTGCAGTCAACTTTCCTGGCAGGCAGTGGTGTGTAGCAGATGAAGGCTGGATGGTCTTCCCAGGGGGGTGGCTCACTGTATCCTGTGGCAGGGTGGTCAGGGGCCAAGGACTCTACGAGGTTTGGATGGAATCTCTCGATCACGTCCTTGGCTAGAAATGGCCACATCCGCCGGTTGGTGGTGTGGCTTGTTCTGGGGTCCTGAAAGGCAGCTGAGAGGAGTTGTTGTAGTGTAGTGGCCCGGGGCTGCAGGAGGCACTTTGCAGTCATGGTACCCACTGTCTGCTCAAGACGGACTTCTACGGCTGTCAGATTAGTCTCGAAGAGCAGGCAGTGGGTTTTGGTCCATAGGGGGGCGCCAAGTATGAGTCTGGCGGCCGTATTTTGTATTGGGCCCACTCTGCTCTCTGCCAGGCCACGGATCATCAGGAGGGCTGGTGCAGCGTAATCGATGAGAGATCGAATGGCGCCGATGTAATATGTCCTCAGAATTTCTGCTCTGGGCCCAGTGTCCAAGTAGGTCATTCGTCTCATGACGTTGAGGCGAGAGTTGCAGCGTCTCTTTAGTAGTTCTACCTCAGCTGTGAAGCGGAGCTTGTTGTCCACCATGATGCCAAGATAGGGGTACTGGGAGATCCACTGCAACTCGATGCCCTGGATGTTGAGGGACTTGGTAGGTTTCTTCATGTGGATGGCCATGGCTTGGGTCTTGGAAGCCGATATCTTGAGACCCAGTTGATCACATTCGCGGCTGATGGTGTCCAGGGCTCGCTGGGCTCGCTGTCGGCTCCTGGTTTTCCCTTGCACCACGACAACGAGGTCATCTGCATAGGAGAGCACTTGTGTGGCAGCAGGCAGGGGCAAGGAGACCACTCTGTCCATCAGGAGGTTGAACAGAGTGGGGCTCAGTACGCTGCCCTGCGGCGTGCCATTTTGGTGCCTGTGGTAGGTGGAAGTGCTCCCCTGGAAGTGGACCCGTCCTTGTCGGTGGTGCAGAAAGTCAGCGCACCAGGCCAGCAGGCGTCCACGAATGCCTTTGCGAATGAGACATTCAGTGATGGCTTGAGGGCTGGCAAGCTCGAATGCCTTCTCTAAGTCGATGAATACTGCCAGGGCTGAGTGTCTGGCGGTGCTCAATGACAGGAAGGAGGAGACAGCTTCGGCGGTGCCGGTGTTTGCAGTAAACCCGAAGATGTTGGGGTGTAGTTGGCCCATCTCATACAGAAGCCGGTTGAGGACCATGCGTTCTGCTGTCTTGCTGAGGCAGCTGATGAGGGAGATGGGCCGTGGCTTTAGGGGGTCCTTTGGCTTTGGGATTGGAGTTATGTCGGCCTGCTTCCATGCCTTGGGAAGTAGCCCTTGGCGGTAAGATGAGTTGATCAGGCTGCATATCTCCATGCGTCCAGCTGCTCCGATTCGAGTTATCATGCTGTACGTGATGCGGTCCGCCCCATGGGCAGTGTCTTTGCCTTTACGGCGGGCCTGGTCCATCTCGCACATTGTGAAGTCGACATCGGAGGGGGCCCGCACTTGCATGTAGTGTGTGAGCTCCTCTTTCCTGGTGCTAGATAGCATGGCCTGGGTCTGAGCAACGGAGTCTGGCAGGTTGCGGCTCGCAGCTCTGTCTGCAAACATGGTGGCAAGTCGTTCAGCCTCTTGTAGTGGGAGAGGGTGATGTGGTGGTGGCTTTGTGGACTTGCCAGCTGCCGCGCGGAGTTGTCGCCAGAGATCAGAGAGGGATGAGTGTGCGTTAAGTGAATGGCACCACTCCATCCACTTGGCCCGTCTAGCATCTCGGCAGATGGCCTTGCAGGTAGCGACAACTCGTTGCAGCAGCTGTCTGTTGGCAGAGGTGGGAGCCCGCCTGTATGCCTTCCGTTGCATGTTGACCCTATGGCGGTGTTCGGCCACCAGGGGGCTGTAATACCATCGGTCAGCATGCTGCCTGCCTGGAGGTTTGGTTTTTGGTATGCACTCGTCGGCGGCAGCATGGATGGCAGTCAGTACAGCCTCGTGGTGGTCATCTAGAGAGGTTGGTGCCTTGAAGGAGGAGGCCCAGTCTTCGAGGTTAGCAGTGAAGGCTGGCCAGTCTGCTTTTTTGAGGTTCCATCGGGGAGCCCTGCTTGGCGGAGGCGGAACCCGTTGGACTGATAGTGTCGTCACTGTGGCATAGTGGTCACTGGTGAGAATAGGGTGCACTTGCCAGGTTGCACCGGGAGCCAGGTTGGCGGACACTATCGTGAGGTCCAGTGGGTTGCCTCCGATGTGGGTAGGGGAGCCATCATTCAGCAGGCTGGCTGTTGAGATGTCCCCAAGCAGGGTTGCCAGATGGGTGCCTCGAGAGTTCTGGTCACTGGCAGACTGGAGGGTAGGATGGTGGGCGTTGAAGTCCCCGGCAATAAGTGTGGAATTGGAAGCCGTATAGGTAAGGAGCTCTTCAAGAGAAGGTTTGGAACCCATGCTGCAGTATAGGTTGAATATGTGTAGTGGCCCACCGGCTAGCTGGATGGTCAGACTGAGGCATTCGACCTGGGTGCCGCAGGAGATAACGGGGCCAGGGCTGGTAGCCAGGGAGTTTTTAGTATAGATGGAGAGCCCTCTCACTCCGGTGTCTGGTCTGCGCGGGGAGTGGGTAGGTGTGTAGCCCGGTATGTTGAATTCTCTATCTTCCTGTAGAAGTGTTTCTTGGAAGAGGAGAACATCCGGACTTTCGAGACCAACAGTTGAGGTGATGTGAGGGCTCTTTGACACTAGAGAATTCACATTCCAGGAGAGGACTGTGAATTCTGTGATATCGGGAGTTGGCTCATGATGACCCTGATGCAGTCTGTGAGGCCCTGGATCTGCAGATTTGTGGTCCTCTGCATCTCCAGGATGCTGGCCATCATGTCCTGCATCGGCTTCAGTGCTGTCTCTGTCGGTGTCCTGGCTGGTCGACGTCTCCTCCTGCGGGACCTGGGGGCCTGACTGCGGGGCTGTGACATACTCTCCCCCGGTGGGGACTGCTGGGCGGGCTGCTGCGTTGCCTGTGGCTGTTGGGCCCTGTGCTCTGCTCCCTGGGAAGTGGGCTGCTCGTCGGCTGGTCTTCTCTCCCCCGGAGGGGACTGCTGGGCGGGCTGGTGTGCGGCGGCCTGGCTGGGTCGCGATTTCTTCCCCTTCCCCTTCCCTTTCCCTTTCGATAAGGGCTGCTGTGCGGGCTGCATAGCTGTCATCACCCCCGGTGGGGACTGCTGTGCGGGCTGCAACTGACCGCTCACCCCCGATGGGGCCAGCTGGGCGGGCTGCATCTGGGCCACCATCACCCCTGATAGGGTCGGCATTGCGGGCTGCTTGGCTGCTGACATCCCCGGTGGGGCCTGCTCTGCGGGCTGCTGGGCTGTTGACATCGTCACCCCCGATGGAGTCTGCACTGTAGGCTGCTGGGCGGCTGGTACCGTCACCCCCAGCGGGGTCAGCTGTGCGGGCTGCGGGGCAGTGTCCATGTCTTCTTCCACTTGGATGCTGCTCTGTGGGCTGCTGTAGTGGGCTGTTGAAGCCGGAGTGGTTGCAGGAGTTGGTTTGGATGCCGGATGCCTGGGTTGCTGAGGCGCCTGCCTGGCCACCACCTGTCTCCTGCCGGCCGAGCGAGGCTGCCGGAATTCGGTCTGCTGCGGGCTCTGATCTACAGGGTGCAGGAGGCGAAGTCTGGCAGGGCACCCTAGGTTCCAGGCATGGTGTGGTTTGTCGCAGTTGGGACATTTGGCTGTGGTGGGGTCCCCTCTTTTCAGTCTGCCTAGACAGCCGTCTGTGGCGTGAGGCAGACTGCAGATCCCACATCTGACGGAGGAACGGCATGCATGAGTCAGATGGCCGAACCTCTGGCAGTGTTTGCAGCGAGGTGGCTCCGGGACGAAGGGGCGAAGCTTGAAACGTCCCATGTGACGTAGCACTATCTCCGCCGGAGCTGGGCCCATGAAAGTGAGGGTCACTGATAGGGTCTCCATTTTGTCTTTCCCGATGTTGCGGGTGGCTTTGATGATTAGCGGGTGGTCCTCGAAGGCCTCCAGAGAGATATGGCGAGGGACCTTCTGCGCTACCATCCTCGTGGGCTTGACTGACGGGTCCAGGAGAGTCAGTCTGATTCTGCTGTCTGAATCCTGGGAGATTCTGGTTAGCTTCCGCGAGGTCTCGCTGTTCTTGGGGGTGAGTATGAATTCCCCCTGTAGGTTCGGGCGCACATCGTAATTCAACGGCTGTGAGCAGCCGGTGACTACCTCTGCGACGTCTAGGGCTTTCACCACGTCGTAAGTGGAAGGGAAGTGTGGAGACGGGTGGACCTTGAAGCGAGGCAGCTGGGACCTGAGGAGCGGCCGGGATGGAGGTGCAGGAGGCCGGGTGCTGGAGCCAGTACTGTTCTGCGGGGCTGGTGGCTGTGCGGCGACTGCTGCGGAATACAGCCTTGAAGTATTGGTCATGGGTGCTGGGGGCTGTTCTCTGTGGGATGGCCCGGCTACTGGCAGGTCTGTTGACATGGGAGATGGTGCCCTGGTGTCTGTGGGTGTTGGTGTTGTCCAGGCTGGTGTTGTTATAAGGCTCCTTGTTGGTGCAGGCGGTGGGGACAGGTGTCGGGCCCTTTGTCTGGGAGGAGACTCTGGCTGCGGGTCTGTTGATACAGGTGTCGAGGGCCGCCTCTTGTTGGGTGACAGAGGGCGGCTCTCTGTCAACACTGTTGGTGTCACCTCGTCTGGTATGAAGCCGATGGGGGAGGCCATGCGAAAGCATGCCTCGATGTCCACCAAGGGCAGCGGGGGAAAGTCGGCCCAATCCTGGGGAGACATTTCGGCTGTCGGTGGGCTGTGGGGGTTCTGTTGCGCTGGCACTGCGTCTACGACGTGGCACATGCTTGGGGAGGGTCCCTCTATTGGTGACGGATCTGTCTTTGTCAGCTGTGGCCCGGGCGGTTGGACTGGGACCACGGCCAGCACGTGTGGTGGTTCGTCGTCCAAGGCTGGCACGTGAGTCGTGTTGGTTGGAGTCTCTCTCTGCCAGACGTGGGTCGTCTGTAGGACGTGGTCTGGCTGCGCGTGGACCGTCTGGGCTGGTTTTGTGGAAGCGTGGGTCGTTTCCAGCACGTTGGTCGTTGGATCCGACGATCTGGCGTGCAACGGTGTTGCTGTGTGCAACAGTGTTGCTAGCACGCTGGGCATTTGCACGTGGATCGTCGTTGTTTTGTGGACCTCTTTCTGGCCGTTGGTCGTCGTGGGTTTTTCTGCTTCGGTCATCCCGTGGATCGTTGCAGATGAGGCTTCTTCGTTCAGCACGTGGGACGTGCTGCACGTGGGGTTCTTGTTCAGGGCGTGTGTTGTTGTCTGCTCTGTTACCCTGGCGTGGCTTGACGGGATATTTTGGTCTGGTGTCGAGACTGCCAGCGGCGTGCTGGTCCTCGGTAGCGGCATGCTGTTGTTTGGTGGGTCGACCTTGACTGCTTCCTTCAAGAGGGTCAAGTCGTCTATGTCGTCTTGATGCTCGGGAAGCTGGGTACTCGTTGTGGGAAAGAGCCTCTTCTTCCCCAGGAGTATGAGTCGGTCTGCCGTAGTGCTCCTGGTGAGGGGAGAGTCCGGGTGCCGTCTCACGGGCTGCTTGCCCTGTTGTGGAGAGTCCACATCGAGGAGACCGTCTGGTCCTACTCGGGAGTAGGGCAGAGGAGGCTCCACGGGGAGACCTTCGGCAGAGGGGAGATGATCTGTCATCCCCTTCCTTCATGCACTTAAATGTTGTAAGTAGAAAAAAAAAGCCAACCTTGCGGGATGGAAATGTCCAAGGCCCGCAGAGGGGGTAGCGTGGTTTAGTTCCTTTTGTTGTAAGCTGAGCTAATTCCAATTAAGATGTTCATCAATTGGCTGCTAAGCTGCGAATGAGCTGTCTGCTGTCCCACCACTTGTCTATATTGTGACATTTGAACGGTTTTACAATATATATATATATATGTGTGTGTGTGTGTGTGTGTGTGTGTGTGTGTGTGTGTGTGTGTGTGTGTGTGTGTGTGTGTGTGTGTGTGTGTGTGTGTGAACCTATGATACATGTAAACCTTTAAATCATCAGTGATTACATACAAATGATGGTACATGTTTTTCTTGGGAAACGATCACTGCTGCCAAAACAAAAAGAATATTGCTACTATTTTAAGTGTCCAGTTCTTCTACACACAAAACATGCGTCATTGTATATCACTCCGCCATCCATGTCACGTGGTCGGGGCATTTACATGCGACAATATTTCATCTATGAACTTTGATGTATGAAAGACAGGTTTTGAATGGAATTATCCACATCAAAAATCTATTATGTTGAGCTCACACCTTTAAAGATGTTTGCTCACATACTGACAGAAAATTGTAAAGAAAACTGTGAGTGGACTGAGAAGAAGGATTCAAAGATTATGACACATGAAACCATGCATTTTTGACAAAGCATTTTGTGGCATCTGTTTTTGATTTCTCGTTGTTCATTTTACAAAAAATATTGATGTAGACAAAATGGTAGCAGTGCCTGAAGGAAACGTGGCGTCATATGAGAAAACAAATTAGCCCATTGCTTAATTAATTATTTTTTTGTTATATTTTTGTTCAAGCAATTTTGGCAATATGAGATGTTATTGAAATTTTAATTTATTTTCCATCCTTGCCCGTCCGCCCACGGCGACAAGATATATTACTACTTCGTTATCCTATAGTATTCTGTTAATAGCAATAATATTCTGAGCGAGATAAATGCATACGTACCCTTTTCCATAGAAAGGTCACTATTATTTATATAACAAAGAGACAACATTTCTGAAACATTTTGATCCCGAGATATGATAGGGACGTTAAGAAAATGCTTACTCAGCATCTTATTAATGCCACCCATTAACGTCATCAAATCTTTGACATCCGAGGTCCAAGAGGGTAATTGGCCCAAAATGGTATAATTTCAGTTCTACACTCCCTTTGAAAGTTTTCTTCACAATATCATAACGCATTTGTGCCTTGGTACATTTATGCTTGACTCTAATCAAGAACCCAGCTAATCAGATATTCGTAAGGGAGCCAGATACATTTATATTTAGATTATTTTATTTTTAGATATAATATTTTTCTTTTCAATAAAAGCATAGCCCAATGGCTTAAGAGCCACGTTGGTCATTCTATTGAACACTTTCTGGAAGGTGCTCCATAAATGATCTTTTGAATCCTTTCCCAGAACAAACTTGAGCAGATGATACGTTTGAACAATCAAATGCATATTATGTTTGGAATTTGGCCCCAACTTGTTATCTCGATTCTTATTGGCTAATTTTTGTCATGTTATTCAAATAGGCAGCCTCTCAGACAACTCAGTGATAGCTATTAGAATTTTTATTATAAATCATAACAAAGTGGCAAAGATTCTGAGCCTGATGTAAAATAGAGAGCATTGGTCTCCTGATAACACACCTTACCTACTTATAGCTAAGAACTCTGACCAGTAGTTTCATAGAAGTTCAAAGTTGACAGACAGGATTTCACCCCCAACCCTCATCACTGCCGAACTTGCACTACACATAGCTAGAAATATTCTTTCTATAATAATGATATATTTTGTTATGTTTATGTGAAGGTACTATCATTTGAAAATATATAATTAAATGTCATTGCAATTATAACATGTAACATTTTTATGTATTTTTCCATGGAACAGTTAGATTGTGTAGATAACATTATCTCTGGACTATTATTTCTGTAATATTAGAGTACTGCGGATAAAATAGTGTTATTTTTTTACAATAATAATGTCAATACTTTTAAGGTAAGATGTTTTCAGGTGAGCATATAAACCTTTTATTACCCTTCTGTGTGCAGGATAATAGTAGATAAAATGTCAGATACCTGTCGCTGTGTATCGATATCTGTTCAAATATTTGTGACTTATCAATATCTATTGCTAGCATGGATAATACTGAAAAACATTGGTCTCCGTATTTAGTTGCTTGTTAGAACTATGTGCCTGCAATATGGGAAGCTGTTATTCACCTCATAAAAATATTCTAAGGTATTGCAGTCTTATGTGATGTACCATGAAGAATACTTGGCCACCTTAGCAAGTGAACATGCCTGACTTCTGAGGTGAAGCACTATAGTAAAGTGCTGGGGGATTAAAGGTTGAACAGGCGAGAGCGGCCAAGGCATTCACAGGATAAAATGTAATATCTAATAGTTTCTGGGGTTTTTTTTTTGGGGGGGGGGTTGTTTTTTTTGTTTTTGTTTTTTTTTGTTTTTTTTTTAACCAAGGTAATAATTCCGTGCTTGTTGATAGAATTTTACAAATATTAATTGAAATCTTAAATACTTTCCGTGCTTTGATGTACATAGAGTAGAAAGTGCTCAATGAATGAGGATTAAAATAGACCAGAGATCTATCTTTGCTTTTTCATTCACCAACTTCATCCTCTATTTATAATGTAGTGGTTTATTTTGATCATAGGCATTCCAATATAGCTCACGAATCTATTTTTATTGAGGTCACAAAACCAATTGATATCTACAATTAGCTAGATGCAATAAGACACGTTCTAGTTTTGTATTTTAAAAGCTGCCATCTCTCTGATTCGTGTTCTATTAATATTCAATCGGTGTAACAAGACCACATCTCAAAACAAAACTAAAAACATTTAGAGAAACTATGTAGACTATAATTTACAAGGATGAACACAATATAGCCTGTGCTGGTGCTACCATGTTCTAGTGGATGTGGAGATGACTTGAACCAGATATTTATGTAAAGATACATTGAATATCTTTGGGGACCTGCATGCTTTGATCATCTTTCACACTTTGATCCTTTCTCAAGCTTTGATCACTAATCATGCATTGTCCACTAATCATGCTTTGATCACTAATCATGTTTTGATCACTAATCATGTTTTAACCACTAATCATGCTTTAACCACTAATCATGCTTTAACCACTAATCATGCTTTAATCACTAATCATGCTTTAATCACTGATCATGTTTTGATCACTAATCATGCTTTGATCACTAATCATGAATTAACCACTAATCATGCTTTGATCACTAATCATGTTTTGATCACTAATCATGTTTTGATCACTAATCATGTTTTGGTCACTAATCGTGTTTTGATCACTGCTCATGCTTTGAACCCTTATCATACTTTGATCACTTCTCATTATTTGGATCACTAATCATTCTTTAATCATTTTTCCCATCTTAATTACTTTTAATACTTTTGATCACTTCTCAGGCTTTGATTACCTGTCAAACTTTAATCATGTTTCCCACTTTGATTACTTCTCACGTTGGTTCGACCCTGGCCGTGCCGAGATTGAATTCATGATACATTTTCACACATGACCTGAGGACCGTGCATGAAGCGTTACCCCGTTGTCCTCTTAAATCTGTGACCGGGTGTCAAGAACCTGCGACATGAGAAATCAGTGGGGCAGTACTATATCTGCTACTAGTAGGTCTCATCACGAAATGACTGAAATAATGTTAAGGTGATGTAAAACCCCAAACAAACCAATCACTTCATGATTTCATTAATCACATTTTGATCACTAATCACTCTTCGATCACTAGTCACGTTTTGATCACTTCTCACGCTTTGATCACTAATCACTAATCATGCTTTATAACGTCTCCTCTTTGATCATGTTTTCTGCTTTGATCTCTAATCACTAATCATGCTTTAATCACTAATATCTTTTGATGACTTCTGTGGAATAACACCAGTTCTCTTTGATTTATTGACAGTTTTGACTTTCATTTAAAGAAGAAACCGCATTAAAATTTTCAAGTAATCTGGAAGGTAAATGCATTGAAATACAAAGATTATTAAGAAAGATTATTATTAGTATTCTGATAGACAAAAGCGTATGGGAACGATTGGTGACCCGTCAAAAGGGAGCAACTTTATAAGGTGGAGGGTAGGACTATGCAGCTGGAGGTAGCCGCCTTTGTGGCATGCTGAATACATCCATCCCGGTCTTAGAGCCCGTGTGGCTATTTCTGCACCGCCTTTTGTTTGCCAGAACATAGCAGCATTTTATTCTGGCAATGGCATTTTGAAGGCATCTTTTGGATATAGCTGCCATGTTCTATATGCATGCAGCTTTGTAGGTGTGAAGAGTGGCTTAGCCGTGTGATCTTATTGTTTAGCTTTCTCCTTGGCGTGTTTCTGTTAGCCCTGACGTCGGATAAGTCGCTTGATGTTAATTGTCTACCGATGTGATAGGCGGTGGTTTGTGCCGGGCATGTAAGCGGAGCGGGCATGTCCACGGCCCCGCCTAACAAAGCAGTCCTCTGAAGAGCGCTGCGACGGGGGCAGTCGCTGCCAGGTGATCGGGACACGGCGGGCTGGGGAGAGGGGAGAGGGGACAAGTTATCATCACTATGGGGGTACCACAAGGTGCACCCTGCTCCTATGTGTGGCGTGTCTACCTGTGCGTGAACAGAAGCAAGCATCAGCGATCACCACTACCATCATCATATCAGCGGCTATGATCAGATATGACACAGGAGATGGGTCAAGGATTACAGGAGATATTACTACGTTATCAGACCCCCAGCACGACTCAGCCACCTCACATGAGACTGGCTTGTATCTAGTGCACTTTGGCGACGACGTTGACTACGTGGGGGCCACGTTACGTTACGCCACCCAGGACATCTGTTAGCCCGGGAGACACGTCAGCCCCTTGGCTTGGTGTCACACTACTGGAGGAGTCTCTACTCTACACGGGTACAATAATACATTGGGGGCTGCCCAATTTTACTGCTCAACCTGACATAGAAGACACGGCTTGCTTGTGCAGGCATAGCTCCTGTCTCACGCGTGCAACGTTCACGCTATCTTCACGCAAGGACCATGTCCGACAACCCAAAGCCCGGCAAGGGCTCGCTCAAACCATCCGGAACGAATCCTGATCTGCTTGGAGTTCCACAAGGCTCCACTCTAGAACGGCGAGGTTCCAAAGTTAGGGTAAGTATCCTCAGAATTTATATCGTGTCGCTTGCATCATCTAGTTTTGCATAGCATAAAGGTGTCTGTCCTTAGGGTGTTTGTTATAAAGGTAGTGTTGTCATAGAACTCAGGTGGGCTGTAGTTTATATATGCAGGCCAATATAGCTTGCTCAGACCCTGTATAGGCAGCTCCAACTCTCTCACTAATATCCCGCCACTTTTCCTGTCACTTGCCCAGTTTATTTATACATCACCAAGCAACAGCCTAGCCACTTTTTCCTGAAAAATGAGGTGCTGATAGGCCTAAACATTGCATTATGTAGCAGGGGGATGGGCGATCCAACCTTTAAGCAGGAAAAAAAAGACAGAGTAGGTCTGGAATGAGCGACATGGCAAAATGACTCTGTGAATTCTGGCGGAGCAGGGCGGTGGGTTCTCCGCCTGCTGGGGTAGGGGCTGGTCATCATTGCCTACCACTCCCACCTGGCTTCTCCCAAACTACATGCACACTCTTCCCTCAGCTTGTAACACTAATCTATATTTCTGCAAGCTCAGCATAAAAAGGAAGACGATCTAACGATGCATCTGTGATCGGTGAGAGGTTCTCACTAGCATGCAGAGAGCGGCATTTTATCTACTCTTTGTTAATTCACTATAGTATGTAATACAATGCTACATATGACATAGTGGGGTGTTTTGTCGCGAGTTAGTGTGTTCTCTATTTAGTTAACAGCAATCTATGCTGTGTGCCCTGCCAACTGGCTTAAACCAAACATCCAGCTATACCTCTTGTCATCCACCCCAGAACCTCATCCCAATCATAACTATTATCATTTTCATGATAGACATTATGGCTTATCGCACGTATATAGACTGCAATAGATTAGAAAGTAGGGATTATCCTCATGAAATACATACAACTGTATCTGAGGTGCCAAAAATATCTAATATGTTATCAGTATTTTCTCCTATCTCTAAATATACAATGCTTCTTAATAAATACTTTATAATAGGTGTCGTATCTGAGGTAACTCTATCAATGGAATTACAGCAATGTCAATTGACTTACACTAGCTATTGCAAGACAGATAACAGGTTATCCAATACATTTAATATTTATAGTTGTTATGTTTAGAGCATGTTTAATGGGGGAAGCAGAGTGCTATGAAGTCATGGACAACTTCATATGTGTGTCCTTCATACCTCAAGCTTTGTCGTCGGGTCCAGGGTCATTTTTCACTTAGCGTTGCACAAGAAAATGTTTCATATAATTTGTCATTGGCCACAATTGTAAGAAAATGATGAACATGATATGTTTAGTCTTGTCATGAAAATTTGAAATCAATGTAGAAAAATCCTGCTTAGTGTATGTTTGAAAATATGTAGATTTTTAGTAATGTCAGAGGTGATTGTACAGTAGATTTTACAGAGCAGACATTGACTGTTCAGAATCTGGCCAGGATTCGAACCGGGAAACCCTCGGCCTCAATGCGAACGCTCTCCTAATTGAACATTTTTGACCAGTTTTGAAGGAGGTTGTCGGAGGAGGGCATTGGTTCAAATTTTGTTTCCTCGTGACAAATTAAAAATTTGTATTTAAGATTTAGTCTGAGTTTTTAATAAGTGGTTTAACCAGCGATGATCACTAAGCGAGTATGAATAGGAGCGGTTTGTGTGTTTGTAAGGTGCAGCGTCTTGAAGCAAGCTTAGCTTATGGCAAGGTTGAGACAGCTACATAGCAACAATTCATATACAGTTCCCCTCTTTCACCTTGGGTCATTACAAAGCTCAAGTCTGTCCTATGTTTAGTTGTTACCTCTCACTCATATACAGGACACTTCAAGGCTAACTGATATAGGTTGATCTTCTGCTTCCCCGTTTCTTTATTCAACATACACAGGACATCTACAGGCATCTTTCCAAACGTTGTAAATCATCACATGCTCCTCGTTCATTGTCTGACACACAGGGGTGCTTTAAGGGTAACTGCAAATACTGTGGTTTTCCTTATCTTTCTTTCTCTAACACACAGGAGTATATGAAGGTTAACTGCCCTTCCTGTGCTGGCCTCTTGCTCTCTAACACACAGGAGTATATCAAGGTTAACTGCCCTTCCTGTGCTGACCTCTCTTTCTCTAACACACAGGAGTTTTTCAAGGTTAACTGCCCTTCCTGTGCTGACCTCTCTTTCTGCAACACACAGGAGTATATCAAGGTTAACTGCCCTTCCTGTGCTGACCTCTCTTTCTCTAACACACAGGACTATATCAAGGTTAACTGCCCTTCCTGTGCTGACCTCTCTTTCTCCAACACACAGGAGTATATCAAGGTTAACTGCCCTTCCTGTGCTGACCTCTCTTTCTGCAACACACAGGAGTATATCAAGGTTAACTGCCCTTCCTGTGCTGACCTCTCTTTCTCTAACACACAGGACTATATCAAGGTTAACTGCCCTTCCTGTGCTGACCTCTCTTTCTCCAACACACAGGAGTATATCAAGGTTAACTGCCCTTCCTGTGCTGACCTCTCTTTCTGCAACACACAGGAGTATATCAAGGTTAACTGCCCTTCCTGTGCTGACCTCTCTTTCTCCAACACACAGGAGTATATCAAGGTTAACTGCCCTTCCTGTGCTGACCTCTCTTTCTGCAACACACAGGAGTATATCAAGGTTAACTGCCCTTCCTGTGCTGACCTCTCTTTCTCCAACACACAGGAGTGTATCAAGGTTAACTGCCCTTCCTGTGCTGACCTCTCTTTCTCCAACACACAGGAGTGTATCAAGGTTAACTGCCCTTCCTGTGCGGACCTCTCTTTCTCTAACACACAGGAGTATATCAAGGTTAAGTGCCCTACTTGTGCTGACCTCTCTTTCTCCAACACACAGGAGTATATCAAGGTTATCTGCCCTTCCCGTGCTGACCTCTCTTTCTCCAACACACAGGAGTATATCAAGGTTAACTGCCCTTCCTGTGCTGACCTCTCTTTCTCTAACACACAGGAGTATATCAAGATTAACTGCCCTACCTGTGCTGACCTCTCTTTCTCCAACACACAGGAGTATATCAAGGTTATCTGCCCTTCCCGTGCTGACCTCTCTTTCTCTAACACACAGGAGTATATCAAGGTTAACTGCCCTTCCTGTGCTGACCTCTCTTTCTGTAACACACAGGAGTATATCAAGATTAACTGCCCTACCTGTGCTGACCTCTCTTTCTCTAACACACAGGAGTATATCAAGGTTAACTGCTCTTCCTGTGCTAACCTCTCTTTCTCTAACACGCAGGAGTATATCAAGGTTAACTGCCCTTCCTGTGCTGACCTCTCTTTCTCCAACACACAGGAGTATATCAAGGTTAACTGCTCTTCCTGTGCTGACCTCTCTTTCTCCAACACACAGGAGTATATCAAGGTTAACTGCTCTTCCTGTGCTGACCTTTCTTTCTCCAACACACAGGAGTATATCAAAGTTAACTGCCCTTCCTGTGCTGACCTCTCTTTCTCTAACACACAGGAGTATATCAAGGTTAACTGCCCTTCCCGTGCTGACCTCTCTTTCTCTAACACACAGGAGTATATCAAGGTTAACTGCCCTTCCTGTGCTGACCACTCTTTCTCCAACACACAGGAGTATATCAAGGTTAACTGCCCTTCCTGTGCTGACCTCTCTTTCTCCAACACACAGGAGAATATCAAGGTTAACTGCCCTTCCTGTGATGTTCTTTGTATATTTCTCACATGTCATCGCTAGGCCATCTTCTAAAGCATCAAGGTAGATCCCGTACTGCAGTTAATATGTCCCCCTGGAAAATCAAGGATTGATCTTGTTAGCAAATACGACTTACTGCTTAACAAAACATATAATTTACTTTCTTTGTCATAATAACACTAACTTTGACACAATAAAGTCTGCACCAGAAGCTAGCTGTAGGGAAATGCCCTGCAACCCTATAGAATGGCTGGGAATCATTTATCATTGAACAGTCAGATAATCCACGGATTTTGATTAACGAGTGAGAGGGCACTGGTTTTGAGAAGAAAGTAACCTAGAAGTAAGCCCCCAACCTTTCTCAATTACACCTGACCAAGGGTTGACACCAAGCCTCATGGTAGTTCGGTGTACTTTGTCACTTCCTACCCCTCACGGTATCTTAAACAGGTGGTCTTGCTTGTGGTACATATTCATAGTCAGCGAAAACAAAACCCCTGCACCAAGCACAGAATATCTGTGTCAATAATTGACCAATAAGAACTACAGTCACACAAGATAGGTTAGCTTAACTTGAGCATCGCAACAACCTACACTCAGTTTGACAACATATCCAACTCAACTCACCCTGAAAAACCAATTGTAATTGCTTATATAGAATATCATAGCAGATATAAGTTTTAAAAATGTTTCATTTCTCTCAAATTGAGATGCATTTATATGAAAAAAGGACAATCGGACCTGATACATTCCAATTGCTGAGTTAAGGATGCACAGGACGAGTCGTGTATCGATTTATCCATAAAGTCAAAACTAAGATCCAAGATTGCTCAGAACATTTTGAACGTCGCCAGTCGCTTTTCATCAACAAATGCTCAACACCTGTCAACGATAATGACTTTTTTTCTGTGTGGTTT
The DNA here is from genome assembly GCA_949316495.1 of Amphiduros pacificus. Lineage (NCBI taxonomy): Eukaryota > Metazoa > Annelida > Polychaeta > Phyllodocida > Hesionidae > Amphiduros > Amphiduros pacificus. Next base: position 14,304,849 of record OX439010.1, read on the forward strand.
AAAATAACACGAATCATTAATATAACGGGTAAATAAATGATCAATACATTGAGAGATGATATGATTTGGTTGATATGCAGAATAATGCGCATGCGTCCGCACTCAGCACTTCTCAACTGGACAATGGCATACAATTTGACTGGCTCACAGTAAATACTGCTCCCGACCCCAGGTTCATCACTGACCATGGGGTCATCACTGGCTAGGAGTCATCACTGACCAGGGGGTCATCACTGACCAGGGGGTCATGCTCGTACCTGGCCTTTGACTTCTTTAAAACACCTTTATCTACCGCAAAGTCTCCGTAAATGGTACCCAATATCACCATGAAGTGTTGGATTTCAGAAGGAGGGTTCTTTGACTTCAGGCCATTAGCACATTAGTCCAGGTGTAATTGAGATAAATAGACATACTCCAATCTTTCTTGTTTATTGCATTGAGTCAAGTTTCAAGCTGCTATTCATAATTGGAAAACTTCTCCCTCTAGTGGTCACGTAGTTCATGAATGCGATACGAAAGAGGTTTCTTCGTCTTTATGGTAGAGCACAGCTACTTTGTAAGCAAAATATACAGATATTAGTGCAGGTAGCTACTCTCGGCTGTGCATCTGTAATGCGATTTTCCTTCCATCCTTCTTTCCTTAGTGAGATGCAGAGATGTGTTCTTGACAGGCTTATGTCTTGTTAAAAAGCATTGTGTGCCATCTGTGCTCTATATTTCTGTTATGTCATGACATGTGGGGATAGGATACAGGTAAGTAACAAACAAGGAATGGTGGGATGCATTAAAGGCGTGGCTGAAGTAACATTGGTGGCGTGAGAGACAGGGGTGGTATGAGAGACAGGGATGACATGAGAGACAGGGGTGGTATAAGACACAGGGGTGGCATGAGAGACAGGGGTGGTATAAGAGACAGGGGTGGTATAAGAGACAGGGGTGGCATGAGAGACAGGGGTGGTATAAGAGACAGGGGTGGCATAAGAGACAGGGGTGGCATGAGGGACAGGGGTGGCATAAGAGACAGGGATGGCATAAGAGACAGGGATGGCATAAGAGACAGGGGTGGCATAAGAGACAGGGATGGCATAAGAAACAGGGGTGGTATAAGAGACAGGGGTGGTATAAGAGACAGGGGTGGCATGAGAGACAGGGGTGGTATAAGAGACAGGGGTGGCATGAGAGACAGGGGTGATATAAGAGACAGGGGTGGTATAAGAGACAGGGGTGGTATAAGAGACAGGGGTGGCATGAGAGACAGGGGTGGCATAAGAGGCAGGGATGGCATAAGAGACAGGGGTGGTATAAGAGACAGGGGTGGTATAAGAGACAGGGGTGGCATGAGAGACAGGGGTGGTATAAGAGACAGGGGTGGCATGAGAGACAGGGGTGATATAAGAGACAGGGGTGGTATAAGAGACAGGGGTGGTATAAGAGACAGGGGTGGCATGAGAGACAGGGGTGGCATAAGAGGCAGGGATGGCATAAGAGACAGGGATGGCATAAGAGACAGGGGTGGCATAAGAGACAGGGATGGCATAAGAGACAGGGGTGGTATAAGAGACAGGGGTGGTATAAGAGACAGGGGTGGCATGAGAGACAGGGATGGCATAAGAGACAGGGGTGGTATAAGAGACAGGGGTGGTATAAGAGACAGGGGTGGCATGAGAGACAGGGGTGGTATAAGAGACAGGGGTGGCATGAGAGACAGGGGTGATATAAGAGACAGGGGTGGTATAAGAGACAGGGGTGGTATAAGAGACAGGGGTGGCATGAGAGACAGGGGTGGCATAAGAGGCAGGGATGGCATAAGAGACAGGGGTGGTATAAGAGACAGGGGTGATATAAGAGACAGGGGTGGTATAAGAGACAGGGGTGGTATAAGAGACAGGGGTGGCATGAGAGACAGGGGTGGCATAAGAGGCAGGGATGGCATAAGAGACAGGGATGGCATAAGAGACAGGGGTGGTATAAGAGACAGGGGTGGCATAAGAGTCATATATACAGTAGGGAACCATATCAAACGCACTTGATAGGGAACCATATCAGACATATGATAGGGAACCATATCAGACATATATGTGGTTCCCTACCACATCAGACATATATGACAGGAACCATATCAGACATATGATAGGGAACCATATCAGACATATGATAGGGAACCATATCAGACATATATGTGGTTCCCTACCACATCAGACATATATGACAGGGAACCATATCAGACATATGATAGGGAACCATATCAGACACGTACATGGTTCCTACCATATAAGACATATATGGCAGGAAACCATATTAGACACACACACATGGGAGATGTGAGATGGGAGATGTGAGATGCAACGGATGGCCTTGTGGGATTACATAAGGTAGCATATATGCAAAACTATCTTGGCATTTAACTATGTATATAATTACCATACATCCTTCTCACGAGATAGGTCCATTACTACTGTAAGATCAATTTACATGCCCATGTACTGAACACATAATCTGATATCTAAACATACTGAAACAAGAAGAAAGATTAGGACAATATTTTGGAAAATATTACTCTATAATAGAGGGTTGAACTTAAAACTTGTAAAGTTCACCGCTTAAAGCTGTGCAGAATGAGTATCGCCTTCTAAAGTGTTCCATGCCAACCCTTTCGTTTTAGAAAAAAACTAGTTGCAATCACAGTGTACATAAAGCAATTTGCGATAGATGCAATCTCACCTTACAGCAAAATAGTAAGCATAAAAATGGCATTGACATGTGCTGATAAAACTGATTCAGCATGTGCATGTAGAAAACCTATAAATACAAATGCAGATATATAAAGAAATAATCTGATAAACAACCTCAGGTGTGTGAATTCATCAGGAGCATATAAAACACGACTCTCTTGGCACGAATGCCTACATCAATGTAAAATGCACATGTTTGTATCTCTTGTGATGCTAATTCTACTATTGTGCACAAATCAAAGAAGCACAAGGGTTCAAATAATATGTAGATAGCTGATATGTGTTCATATACATCGTTATACAGTGCAGAACTATCATGACTGAAATAAAGTGTCAAATCGGTTGTATATGTTTTGTTTTTTTTGTGTCCAAGTTATACCGAATTATCTGAAAATCAACTTTAACTACACAAAATTAATCATAACCATGTATGGGGGTAGTTTGCAAAGTTAATTCGGTCAATAGTTTACAAATCGATGAGTAAATATTGGGTAGTCGACCGTGGCGACATGTCTGGCCTCAGGTTGCATATAAAGAGTTAATTACATGAACGGAACGGCTCTGTCATATATGCATACTGAAGGGTCCTGGATTCTATTCAGTTTGACATTTTATAAACGTGTTTATAATATAAGTATCACGGTGTAGATATTTGTTAAAAGAGACCAATATTTATATCAGTTTATGTTAATATATTTTGTTATAAGAAACGTTTAAGCCATGCCATGAACAGCATGAAAGAAGGAGTATCATAACCGGGCTGGATTCTGGGGAAAGAACAATGACATCGTTTTACAAAGTAAAAAGAAGCGTACAATTTTCTTTCACAGCCAACTTTATCCAAGTATGTCATCTCAATATTCTCCCTCAACACAGTTATGTTGGTGATTGCGTGGGAATATTTCATGACTGTGAACATCTTCAAATTAAAGCTAAAGGTGGCATTTATATAGCGCGGATGTCTGCTCATAGTAACTGGCCAGGTTAGTAACTGGCCAGGATTGGAACAGGAATCCATGGGTCTCAAGGCAAATACTACAATTTGGCTATTTCGGCCAATGGTGATGCCATCTGGGTTTTTTTGTTTTTGTTTTTTGTTTTCTTTTTGACAAAGCAGATATTGTTGAGGGCACACGGTAGATAATCATTGTTTTGACCTGTCCAAAGGCTGTGTATGAGTCTGGACAGACATACAGACAGAAGGGCAGAGAAATACTTTCAATCATGCTGATGGTTTAGAAAGGTGAGCATTCTAATTATTGTCCATTGTAAGGTCAGGCATTTGAAGATTTTCCACAATTATCCTGAGAAAGAGTGGGTGTTACAATCACTATAATGGCAAATCAAACATTCCTAAGTGGTCCCAATATAGTAGCATCCTATATCATTATCAATGTACTTGAGAAATGGAACAAGATAACTTAACAAATTCATTTATAATCAATTTTATAATCTATTCACCTTCTGAATGAACTGATGATAGTATATATATATATATATATATATATATATATATATATATATATATCTTAACCATGCCCCATCCCCTTATCACAATGCAGCATTTCAGATTTACATTTCTGATAATGGTATCTTGGTTTTTTATTAAATAATACTGCCCTGATAAAATTACGTGAAAAAATATAACACAATGGTGTTTAGATTTCAAAAGATTGAGCACGGCTCTGATAAAAAGGCTTGTGAAAAACAAACCTTTTAAGACCACTTGAGTGAATTAGGCATTACAAAGTTTGTCAAAAGTATAGTTGCACAACTATTTTGTCATTTCTGACAAGTAGTCAAACTTTGATTTTAAATGAGATAAAATATCATTATTAATTCCCTCCTCCTGTCCTTCTGTGACAGGACTCTGTATAATGCCAATTAATATTATGTAGTGGCCACCCAGAGAAATAAGTCACACTGCTGCATACACAGGTTAGACGGCTATTCATGCCAAACAAATGTCTTCCTCCGGGTCTTTAACAGGTTATTTACTGATAAATATTACTATTTAAGTAGTGCTGATGATCATTTACATATATGTTTAATCAGAAAAGCCCGTAAGCATCACTCTTAATGCTTTCTCCATTCCTATTTAATGAACATGTTCATCACTTGCAGCGCCTTTGGTTTGTTCAGTGAATATATCTGACACATAAAGACATGTCTGGACTTTTAAAATAGAAAGAATCATATCTCACTGTGTTGCAGGGTGGGATAACACTACTTAGATCTTGGAATATTAAGAAAGATGACAGGGTTTAGATCAGAATATCAAAGAAGAAGATATAGATAGAGACCATCAAAGATCTACCATATAGACATTATACCCGGGGAATAGTCTGTTACTTAGGGCACACAGTCAAAAAGGAATAGTATTACTAGAACTGAGAGTCTGGTGCTGGCTTGCTTCATCTATAATGCTGAACATATTCTTACATTATGATATCTTTAAAATATCTGAAGACGAGTGGGGCATTGTATCACGGTGGTTTCTATTTGTCGCATGCTAGTGTTGACGCTATACATCTGCGCCATAACTGTGCAATCTTTTAAAAGGGCAATAGAAATGCGTGTTGTATTTTTTGGCGATCTAAAGATTGATTATGGCTGAAACTTGTGTCATATTAAACATACAATAAATACAAGTTTGTTATCTCAAGACTGAAATGGAGACAACATTTAAAATGTTCATATAGTAATTACTGAGCCAAGGTTGAATTAGATAGGTTTTCATATCCGCTTTGAATTCCATTCTATTGTCAAAACAAGAATATATTTTCACAAGTATCTCAACATAATTCTTGTCGTAAAAAAACATAAATGTACACAATGTAATCTGGGTAAATCTTCTTTTTTTCTGACGAGTGCAAGTGCTCCTGAACCTCTGTTCAACTTTTAAGTGTTTTGATTCTTTTCAAAATGTGCATAACAGGTGAATAAGATATGATACAGGTGAACATGCACACATATGTTTTGTGTGATCTTTGAACATATTGATCTCTGATAGGCAGCCAACAAATTCTAAGGAGTTATTGTTCTGGATTGCCAGAAACCTTTGAAAATACGATGGTACAGGTTCATTTATATACTGACCCTTAGTTTACGTCATTGAAAACGTACCAATTGGTCATGTGATACATAGTGCTAATTTCAGTGGCTGGCGATAGGTGAACCATTCTAAGGAACATAGATAAACAAATAGTATCCATACATGTAAAACAATGTACTCTCATACAAAGCTCACCTATGAATTCCTAATGAGGAATTCTTTTATATCTATCATCCAACACATTTAACCTTCATCAAACAAATTACAATGTATAAATTCTTTAGACATTACATTTTTCTATTTCTTTTTTTTTATATATATTCTTTGCAATTGCAACAATGGAATATAAATGCGGTTATTATTGCGTCAATTTCCACAGGCATGGATTCTGTTGTTAAGATTCCCGTTTAGATAGATACTGATGGGAACTCCTGGAATATTAGAACTAGCACTAATACATCAATGATTCACGTATGCCAGACAGGCCAAGGTCAGGCACGAATTCCGGCCAACTCTTGAAACACCATTTATTTAGTGTCTGAGAGATTATCAGCTTCAACACTGGACATGTAACAGAGTGAATTCCTGGCTGTGTTTTGGTAACAAAACAAGATTTTGGTCTAAATTGACAGCCGCGAATGAATCAATGTGTGTGTTTGTTTTTGTTTTTGTTTTTGTTTTTTTTTGTTTACACCAAGGGTGGAAAAATATTCAACTAAAATATTACTATAAAAATAGACTGATTGCTTGATTGCATGCTTACATGTGTGAGGACAAGGAAATATGTCCTTAAAAATGTGATCATAAAACTGACCACAACATTAATTGCTTCATAAAAGTCATTAGTTCAATTTGAACAGATATTATAAAAATAAATCCACAATAACAATTTCATTGGACATCCAATTTAAATATCATGATATAAATATTTTAAAGGCAAACAGTTAAGTGTGAAAATCATTGTGTCATTCTCCAAGATGCAACCAAAATATCAATGAATCAAATCTAAAATAGTGATTTTATTTAATGTCAGAGTTTTTAACTTTTCACAATTTAGAGCTTTATTATGCAAATTAGATGACACTTAAAAGAACAGTGCATTCACTGTAACTCATGCCGGTTGCTGGGTTTATTGGGTTGTGATACCTGCAGGACCCTTACACCAGGGTTTCCTGTGTGTTGGTGAGGATAGGGTTCAGCGTGGATGTCTGCAGGACCCTTACATCAGGTTTTCCTGTGTGTAGGTGAGGATAGGGTTCAGTGTGGATGTCTGCAGGACCCTTACACCAGGGTTTCCTGTGTGTTGGTGAGGATAGGGTTCAGTGTGGATGTCTGCAGGACCCTTACACCAGGGTATCCTGTGTGTTGGTGAGGATAGGGTTCAGTGTAGATGTCTGCCAGATCATCACACCTGGATTTCCTGTGTGTTGGTGAGGATTGGGTTCAGTGTGGATGTCTGCAGGACCCTTACACCAGGGTTTCCTGTGTGTTGGTGAGGATTGGGTTCAGTGTGGATGTCTGCAGGACCCTTACACCGGGGTTTCCTGTGTGTTGGTGAGGATAGGGTTCAGTGTGGATGTCTGCAGGACCCTTACACCAGGGTTTCCTGTGTGTTGGTGAGGATTGGATTCAGTGCGGATGTCTGCAGGACCCTTACACCGGGCTTTCCTGTGTGTTGGTGAGGATAGGGTTCAGTGTGGATGTCTGCAGGACCCTTACACCAGGGTTTTCCCGTGTGTTCGTGAGGATAGAGTTCAGTGTGGATGTCTGCAGGACCCTTACACCGGGCTTTCCTGTGTGTTGGTGAGGATTGGGTGCAGTGTGGATGTCTGGGTCCACGCCAAAAGCGCACCCATCCTTGTCTCACGTCCTTTTTCCCCAACAACAGAAAAAATCACATCAAACGCCCTAATAATATTTTGTATGTTCCTATGACACCAGACTATGTTGCAAACCATCTATTTTATTTCCACTGCAAGCTTTGAATGTTCCCCGTTGCCTAATAAACCTCTTTTAGATATCCTGAAACCTTGGCCACAAACATGAATTTGGTTGAAAGCATTTCATTTGTAGGTTTGGTTCATAATTCTTATATCAGGTACATATCATATAGTTATCAAAAGAATTAAGTATACTTGGACATTTAAGTGTGCTGTATGCCCTATGTACGACAAGACAGTTTAAACTGCCTTAAAACGGCCTTATTGGATGCTGGATAGAAAATAAATCTCTAACCAGGAGACTGTCCATCCATTACAATGGGGAAAGCTGCATGCATAATTAACAACAAATATTAAGGATGAGGTATCATATTATATCTCCCTCCTTAAAGACATTATCATGGGAGGGAAAACAGCATTTTTAATATTTGGAAAATGTAATATTAATGCTAAAGTTAATCCCCTGATACTTGATGGACCACTTGTAGGTTAATAATAATTCATGAACAGCCTGAGCAAAAATGAAGCTTCAAAAGATGATAGCACACATAATGAACAATTCTCTGCTTAAAACGCACAATGCGCAGATATTTCTATGATATTTAATGTACACTTTAAAGCAATCAAAGATTCACTTACATTTTATAAATATACTAAATACAGCCTTATTTTGAGCCTAAGAGCATGAGACAAAAATAAAACAAGATAGATATGAATATCTTAGATGAAGACATCAAGGTCAAGAGCACAATGGAAATGGCCAGACAGTGTCACAGACTGAGAGAGACTGTCAGCCACCTTTGTCAACCCCTCCATTACCAGAGCCATGTTCACCGGCGCTGATTTCATGAATGTCTGACCACAAGATGCAGACTGTCGACCGTGTGCCAGCCTGGGTTTGGTGAATGTTTAATGTTGTGTAAATGTGTCATTTCGGTGAGGTTTTGATCCAATGTATTTGGATAGCATTTTTTGCCAATTTTAGAATGTCAACAGGCCGCTCCTGTCATGTTCAAAAGGCTTAGTGATATCATTGTCCAGTTGCAATCTCAAACGTGGTGGTTCCAAGCTTTCAGCCTCCCCCAAGATACAGATAGGAATGTGTCAAAGCGAAAATTGTGATCTTGATTTCAAGAGGAAATCTCAGCTTTTAGTGACAGAGAGATTATTCGTGATGCTGTAATTTTGCTAAAAAATCATCTCTACAGGTAGCAGAATATATATTTTAGCAAAGTTCAGTTTGAAATATCGGTTCATAAAGGAAGATAGAAGTATGGATTAAATATGTATCTGGAACATCGTGAAAAAGATTTAAAAGATTTTAAAACAAAGTATGCACTTTGAGCCTTATTAATTGCCAAGACCTCATCAATGATTTAAAAACGTATAGATTTTCATATCATAAGCTTCCAGCACATTATTTAAAAGAAGACTAATTGACTGGGATTTGACTTGGAGAACAGCATCACGCTGGATATATTTGTAAACAAGAGTTAACGATATCTGTATTACTCATTCTTCAGAAAAGCATGGAAAGAAAATGACAGGTAAATATAACAGAAAAGACCACAAAAGACGATTGTATATGGGACAGCAATAAATTCTAGTTATGGTTTAACCCTTTTTATGGATGGAAAAGGTCTTTCTTGGAGAACATTATTTCTGTGACAATATTATGAGCCAATAGATTTGATATCAGTCCTGTCCTCGCGCCACAAGCCGCCAACCAATTGTGCTTTGAGTCAATCTATTTCCATACAGATGCTATAAATTACACCACTATTCATGAACTTGATGCTGGAGATTACAATGTATAACCATTTTATATCCATTTTTCAACTTCAAATTGTTATTTATTAACCTATCAAAAATAATATCTATCTTCTGTATCGCTTCAAGTGTGGCCATCATGCGTCGCATTGCTATTGTTTTGCTTTATTATAATTGCCTGGGACAATTTACCAGGCTGTTGGCAAGCTTATGGGTGCGCAGAAATTGACTGAAGCTAAATGGGCAATCTCTGAAGCAATACACGGGGCGACGCCGCGAAGAGCGGGGCGCGTGCCTCGCCCCATAAACCATCTTACATGTAAATATCATTTCAGCGTAGTGATATATTTCTATTTTTTGTTGTGATCACTTGGCAGCAGGTGAGAAGATTAAGCTAGTGGGCTTGATAGCAGACGCAGGGTGGGCTAATAATCTATTACACCTGCCATATCTTACGCTGTGGCTGCTCCAAGCTTGAACATGGGGAGGGGGGATGGCAATGTTATGATAGCAAAATCTGACAGAACAAATAGAGACAATTGTTTAATGAACATCAATGGAATTTAATTATGGTTTACAAATTTGTGATTTGAAATTATCGCTCTTAAATGTACCTATTTGCGTGATATCATGGCGTGACAATAAATTTGACTTCAAAAACGTGAGCAATCCAACAAGTAACACCGAGTAACAACAAGTAATATTTCTTTTTCTGTTGAAATACTTCAGTGAATTATTGAGGTTACTAAAAGGAAATATTGATTAAAATGTCTTCATGTTATCGTGTTTGTTATATGGTTTTTGGTTCACCTGTTTTGTGACCAAACAAAACAAGAATTATCACAGATTCCCAGCACGCAACAGAGGGGTTCCTGCAGGGGTTAACTTTTATGTGGGCAATTGGGCATAAATCCAGGCCTAATTCAAATCTGAATGAGTTCTAAATCAGCGAGGATTCTCGGAGCAATGAAGTCATTATCTTGATTTTCAGTAAGAGGCTATCTTCATGAGAATCGACACATTTACGAGATGGACTAACTGAACGAACGAGAAAAACTTTATTATATTCAATATGCATGTTTTTGATGGAATATTTCCAATGTTTGTAAAGTCGATGTTTAATATGAATATTCATTTGTACCTGAAATCATTATGATGCCGAATTCTAAGATAAATCAATCTTTCAATACACTGAAAAATGATAACAAATAACTTTGGTAGTTTATATAAAATAAACTACCAAAGGTTGCAAAGAAAATGGTTTAATCCATATTTCAAATAAGCACAAGGTTAGTCAAAGATCTAACTCAGTGGGTAGAGTGCAGGACCCAATAAGGAATGATGTTAGCCGACGGCGGATTGAGAGGTTGTGGGTTTCAACCAAAGCTTTGACAAAAAAAAACTTACATACTGGAAATTCATATAAACTATAAATTGTGAGAGAAAAGTGTCACGTAATTACAAGTGGATCTCATGATCAACTTTTAGAATATTGTTCACTCTGTTCTTGCTTATGTAGGTGTTTCTCAGGGAAAGTATCTGTTTGAGCATTGCCGAAGGAATCTGTTTTGTGATATCTTGTTGGTTCTGGATGATATTTAAGACAGTTGGATAGCATTACCCATAATCTGACATGGCCCTGTGTATTTGATCATGTCACATTTATATCAATGGTGTATGTAATAATAGAGAATAGTTTAATATAGTGTAATTATTCTAGTCTTTTCCCAGTATTGGCAACGTACCCCCCATAACAAGATCCCATGTAAAAACGAAAGCGGGGGAGGGGGTATAGGGGTAAGGTGACATGCCAACAACTATGACACACCTTAGGAACATACTGTCAAAGCGCACATATTGTCGCCCGCCACCTCTGGGTGTATTCCTGGGACCCTTGCTCTCACTCACATTATACCTGCCACTTTATCATTGTCAGTGGAAATAGTGGCAGAGTGTATTTTGGTCTCCTCTGGTCCCCGCTTGTGTCACTATGAAGCAATAGCCAGTCCCCTATTTCGGTTACATATGTGTACCAAGACGAATCTGGGAGCAGCTCACAAGCAAAAGCCAAACTCAACAAATCCGGGCCAAAATGCAAGCCGATCATATAAATTTCCGTAGAAATCTGTGTAGCATTTGCATCAAGTTCAGAGAAAATAAGATGGATGGCGAGGTATCTCATCTCGCCTCGCACCTGCGGCTCCCTATATATGTGTTGTCTGCCATTTGACATATAAATGAAAATAAAACCATTTCCCACACTGTACCACCAGCAGCTGGTCATGAAACCTATTTGAGTGATGCTCAGGAACTGTTTAGCTAAAAGACAACCTCGTGGAATAGTTCCCTGCCGCCTCGTCCATAGCTCATCAGTCTATTACTGCATCACTACTTACCGTTATTTAATCTGAACACCGACAAAACACATGAAATCTATATGTCATGTGGGGAATAATTTACATATATTATATAATGTCATGGGAAATTGAGAAGAAAGTTGTATAAAAGAATAATGCTAGTATTTTAAACTACATGGAAGTTGCATCCCACTCAGAATCACGCCTAGCACCAGGCATAAATATTGCAAACAAAGGCACAAAAGTGAAAAAAACTTCACAAAGGTCATATATATATGGTTACTTCGGGTTACAAGTGGTGGTGTAGCATTGCTGTTGTGGCTGCAGACTCGGGGTTAAGCTCTCATTACAAAGTATATACACCAAAAGTCAATGATATTCTAAAGGAGGGTGGTACAGATAGGTCATGCAATAAACATATTTTTAATAACTATATCATTGTTATCTAGGAGTTTAGTTTTATCTTACTTTATCGGGGTTCTCTATGGATTCATGTTATATCATGAGAAATATCAAACTAAATCACAGATAATGATGGATTAAAATTTGTGGAGAATTTGTGTCACTCCCCTGTTTTGTATTGTCCCACCTTGCCACTGATGTGACTAACCAGATAGGACAGAATTAACATTTGTTTGTTTGGCTGAAGAGAGGGTATCGGTGGAGATTATGTACAGACAGGAAGGCTTTACCAGAGCTTATGTCAAAAGGGCACATTTAGTTTACCTAATACTTGAATGCTTGGTGGAGGAGGGGAGAGAACAGGGAACATCTCTCTCTTAATATCTAAAATATCAACACATGTTCTCTTCATATTAATTTGTCATTAAATGTCTCATTTGGTTGTCACCGTGTTGAGTAATAATTTATAATTCTCTTAGTAGATTCAGCAGCTAAATCTCTCATCCCCAGGAATCATGGTGTGCATGGGGGTGTTTAGGTAGGGGCGCAGGGGGTGGAAATAAGGGAGGGGCGAGGGCACCGGGGAGCAGCGAGGGCAAGAGAGAAGGGTAGGGGGTAAGTAATACAAGGGGTAAGGGGTATGCGAGACAGATACAAACACTGGGATCTTATGTAAGCGTGGGCTGGTTACCATTATCAGAGGCGCGTTTTTTCCACACTCTATAATAGAGGCAGCTATTTGTCAAGAGCTTATTCGTAACATCCTTCCTATTTGCACAGTTCCCATGTGCCATCGGAACTCACCTGTAAACAGTCTATTTTACAAGGCTTATCGTGCTCACAGGCCAGGGCATGTGGCACACCAACTTTTAATGAATCACCCTTTGCACCCCTGAAACAAATCCCCAGGTGGTAGAAGCTGTCCAATACGCGATATTACCATTTCAAATCCGTCAAATAGTTGCATTGATTAAGATGAATACTGCTTATTCAGCATTCTAATTTGAAATAACTACTATCGGGAAACCTAACAGCAGGTATTCAAAGTTGATTTATTGTATTCCATTTGTCACCTTTTCAGCACTATTGAGGCCATACAAGATTATATACCCTGCCACCGGTCCCATTCCCCTACTCCTGGCTTAAAATTGATTATTACATGATTTTGATATTGTCATATAGTAATGACAAAAAAGACCACATTTCAATTACTGGTTATCGCCCTATACAAAGCGGACACGAAGTGCGAAGTGGGCTGCCACCGGTCACAATGCCCCGTTCTGATCAAAGAAGTTAACATTATGATGCAATCATAATTAGAAAGACCACATTCATTGACAGTTATATAGCATTACTCAAGAACAATTTGTAAGCTTTTCGTATTCATTGTTATAATGAATGCCCTATTCATTATGAAAGTAATAATGTTACAATTGCAATGAAAACAGCTCTCATCCAATTTTCGTTCTTTAATTTCCGTAGAGTATTGTTTCATAATGGAGCCAGTTAATTCTGCCTCGGCTGTATTTCACAATGTATTCTATGATTAGGATAAGGATGAGTTGCCTACTCTGGGCAATGTAGATAAGCGAGAGGGTTCATCAGAAACCCAGCTGGACATTAACCCGTTATTCAAGAAAAAGCCAATAACCTAGGATGTCTTCTATAGCCAGCACTTTGAGGTTACATAGACAAATATTGTCACATCAATCCAGATATTTATTGTCAGAAAACAAATAGTATATATAAATATATATATATATATATATATATATATATATATATATATAGTCATTTTATATATATTTATTTATTCATATATATATTCATATATATATATATATATATATATATATATATATCCATCATTTTATATATATTTATTTATTCATTTTATTTCATTTTTTTTTGGTTATTTTTTTTAGGTATTGATTAACTTAATTTTGGGGAATATTAGTTGAGTAGATTACATCTGGATTTACATCTTTGGTGAGCGAAAGTAGTCATTGCCTTTGCACATATGTGTTTTAGCAGGATTATATATAGGCGAGAGAAGTGTGGTGTATTATTATGATACATTTGAGGTATTACACAGGCATCAACGGGTCGGTAGATGTGAAGCTTCATAGTTGATATAAAGTGTTGACGGGCGTGTAGAGTAACTGGGGTGGGCGCCTTTCCTGACCTCTGATGATGTCAGGTTGACGATGTCAGGTTGATGATGTCAGGTTGGATTGAGATGCAACACCTGAGAAGTCTTTTGAAGTCACCGATGTTCACACCTGCCGAGGTATGTTCTCCTCACCTCCACCAACGCCCAAAATTAGATGTTACCAGCTCCGTACTTTGTAAACATATAATATAGTTTAGTTTTAAGCGGTGGACATTTAATGCCTAGTTTGCACTCACTCATATTCTTCTCAATTCTGACGATTCCTTAAAGTGGTATATCAATATAGGAAGAAGAGGCGTTGCGCTCTTAGTTGCTGCTTATCTCCGCGAAGCGATACGCCCTGTATGTGTTGATCTCACAAGTAGGTTTGGGAGAAGCTAGCTTCAGCAACGATTCCTTCAGCTCAGTGGTTATATGCTACTAATATAGACAAAAGCAATACTACTCCGATCAATCAAGGCAATAGCAATACTTCTCCATTCAACCAAGGCAGTAGCAATACTACTCCAATCAACCAAGGCAATAGCAATACTACTCCGATCAACTAAGGCAATAGTAATACTACTCCATTCAACCAAGACAATAGCAATACTACTCCAATCAATCAAGGCAATAGCAATACTACTCCATTCAACCAAAGCAACAGCAATACTACTCCAATCAATCAATGCAATAGCAATAATACTCCAATCAATCAAAGCATTAGCAATACTACTCCATTCAACCAAAGCAATAGCAATACTACTCCAATCAATCAAGGCAATAGCAATACTACCCCCAATCAACCAAAGCAATAGCAATACTACTCCAATCAATCAATGCAATAGCAATACTACTTCAATCAATCAATGCAATAGCAATAATACTCCAATTAACCAAAGCAATAACTATACTACTCCAGTCATTCAAATATATATATGATCGTTGATATATTTCTTTATTATTCAATCATGAAACCAATTCACATAATCACTAAATATTACTTAATGGAATTTAATCTTATTCATTACATATATAAGGTGCCAAATTGTTAAAGATTCATGTATGACAAAATAGAGGTTATTCAGAGCTGAATGCTTATCACAACCCCAGGCCACACGAGAAATTGTTTTGAAAAATAATTGTCTTTAAAAAGACAAGAATGACAAGAATAAGAACGTTAAAAAATATAAATGGGCAATTTGACAATCTGTTGACAATATGGAAGCACGGGATACACCGATAATTGATATGCGATATGTAGGAGGAGAGGAGTTTTTTTTATAAATTATTTCTGTGCCACATGGGAGCCAATTAAAATTGTATCTTTGAAGTATTGAGAGATGTTGAGGATATTTTGATAAAATGGGAGCTATGATATATGTATATTATCCTATAAGCTGTGTCAGTTTTAATCATTTACAGTGTAATATCACAATATCATATGGATCATAACATGCAAATGCATACTCAATTCGAATTTCAACATCTATTCTCCAGAAATAGCACATCAACATTACATTCAAAACAAAACAACACATCTTTCAATTGTATGATATCACCTGTTTCAAAATACCACAAAGCATTGACAGTGTCTTTTCTGAAATCTTAACTGTGCATCTTTTAAATCTATAACCACCTACAAATAAAGTGTCTCGGTGATGTCCTCAATTGACTAGGAGTGTAGTTACAAAAGACAAAGGTAATTGACTTGCAACATACTTTAGAAATGATGAAAGTGAAAATTTGTTGGTTGGGTCATGCTCTGCCATGGTCCCTCTGTCCTTTGGGACGGATCCACGTCTAAAAGTATGTGCTCAACAACCCTAATTTATCGCTTGTGAGACAGAGAATTCTATTTTTTTACATATTACCCCTTTGTTATTTTTTTGTGATGGCGATGGCCCCCTTTTTCACCCTCAAAGTGGCGGTTGTGTGATGTTTTGTGTGAAGGCAGCCAGGTTATCTTCATCATGTGGGAGTCACCTTGACTGACAGGTGTAGTAAGTAGGTCCACACCTGGCCAAACTTCTAACTTATCTACCGTCTCTCAACAATTTCACACCTATACCCCTGTCCAAACCATACAGTGCGGCTCAGCTACCATGCCGAGACTGACAACCACCAAAGCTACCATGCAGACACTTACACATACACAAGACTACCATGAGGTACCATACCGGAACACTCAAAGCTAATACATGTAAATCTTAAATGGTAAATATTACAGAAACCTGAATATGCTAAGCAGAACTTTAAATTTTAATTGATATTACACCCCGCCATTACGATCACACTCTGAAAGCGTACATGATTTCATAGATAGGTTCAATTATAATTACTAGACTTCAGAGACAATATATATCACTTTTAGAACAAATCAATGGATTTGTAAATCTAAATTCAACTAAAACGGTCTGATTTATAAAAACACCTTTTTGTGCGATAAAGTAGACCATTTTGTGTGATATTTAAATAAGTGTCTTCCACCTATTGTACCGCCATAAAGTTTGATTTGCCTGTGTTATCCATATGTTAACTATATTTGTAATAGTAGTTGAAGAACCAGGGTGAATTCCCTGTCAAACAGCTATAGCAATGAATCATATTATGGTTGACCTGATTGAAAGCACTACCTCACAAAATAGATACACCTATGATTAGTTCTTTGTCAATAACAATTAACTGTTCAATCCGTTTCCAGAGCGAAGCTCTTGTTTATTCAAGTCTATAACATATAAATATACATTGAAATTATAATATTTAGCTTTAGATTAATGCTTCATAATTTTTTGGGATCATTGAAATGGCGCTTATGTTCCAAATACATAATTATGAGAAATAATAATGAATTGGTGATATTATCCAACATATTTTGCAATAGTTGTGATTTTCCTAAGCGATCAGCAAACAACGAGTCTTTTTCCTAAAAATATTTTAATTTAGGATAAAAGAACTAATACATTATGAGGTTGATTAATGAAATCGGCGGTCCTAACACACTGCAGTTAGAAGCATGATCAATTTTCCTATTAACATTTTCTGAAAATAAGGAAAACATTATAATTAGCGGAAATACGTGTGCATCTTCAAATTAATACAGCCACCTTCATGATGCCGTAAGGAATTACTCATATCAAATGTCAATAATTAATTGGAATATGATAATTCCCTTGGCGTTGTCAAAAAGATATTTTTAATGCAATGATCGCCAGGCACTTATGTTTGTGAAATAACGTGTCAACGTGAAAGATGTCATGCTGCCATTAACACGTGGCTCGTATATGAAGATATTTTACCTCTTATCATACTAATAATATACCGATTTATTGCTTAAGTATCCTACAACAGTCTTTTCACAAAATGATTATCAAGTGTTTAATGGTGTGCTTTCCTGTCCGTTTATGTTCAGCTCTTGCATATAGCATACATGATTTGCACAAGGTGCTAGTTTTCTCCCCGTTTATTAAGACTGTAATTGCATCTTGATTTTATTTTTCAAGGACTATATTACATGTTATCATTTACGTATAGTAGAGAGATTTGCAAACAGTTATCAAAGTTAGTCACGTTTAATATCCTCTCCATTCTATTCCCTATTCTGAGTTAGTTGAAGGTCAGATTTACTTATGTCGGACAGACTTACTTACTGTAGACAGATGTCAAACACAAAGGATTATTGAAAACAAAACATCGTACACTGAACTTCATAATTGTCAACAGACTACACAAAAAGCCAACATAACTTAGAAATCATAATTTGACCCCTGACCTCAAGATGTGTGATGGAAGCCAAGAAAGAAAGGTCTATTCCACAGTCCCTAAAAAACTTGAAAAGTACAAAATCCGGTTTTACATCCAACTTTTGACACAGGGACATTTGACACTCCCTCAATAATGCTGTGATATATAATGACACATTTGACACAGGGAAGACACTCCCTCAATAATGCTGTGATATAATAACACATTTGACACAGGGACGACACTCCCTCTACTACGCTGTGATATATAATAACACATTTGACACAGGGAAGACACTCCCTCCCCTCAATTATGCTGTGATATATAATGACACATTTGACACAGGGAGGCCACTCCCTCAATTATGCTGTGATATATAATAACACATTTGACACAGGGAGGCCACTCCCTCAATTATGCTGTGATATATAATAACACATTTGACACAGGGAAGACACTCCCTCAATAATGCTGTGATATATAATAACACATTTAACACAGGGACGACACTCCCTCAATTATGCTGTGATATATAATGATGCATTGAGAATATTATATTTACACTTTGTTCACTCTGGGTTTCACTCTGAGTGACTCAGCTGTGAGTGCAAGGCAACCTGTGGGTCATAATATAGTCACATACAGGACGATGTGCCTGCTCACAAAATGTGCTACTTACCCTCCTAAATATTACTCTAGTCTATCCGGTCCCAGGTCCTTAACCAATTCCTTAACCAACCCTGTGCATATTATATAAATCAAAGTGCAGAGAGGAAACACAATGAAACCAGGAAATGGAGTTTATTACATTACAAAATAATTCCTTTTTATTTGATAATAACCTTGTGAAGAACGCTTCGAGTGAAACTTTGAATGTGAATGTGGATTTGGTGATTCATATTTTTGAAAAGAAATTCAATATCTGTTATAGAAAATTACTGTTTTTGTTAATCACCATGCAGTACTTTGATATTAATGAGATTTCAAGGTCATAAGCTCAAAAGACAAATCCCCTCTCCAGACAAAGCACGTGATCTGAATTGTTGTGACGTTTTCATGGACATTTCATGGATACATTACTGAGTCCGACTCATATAACATGAACATACGGTCCACTCTTTGTCAGAGTAAGCTATAGGGACACGCCATGGTGGATTATTGCTTTGTTTTGTTACATAAAACTATCATCATCGTCAACAAAAAACATTTGGTGCTGTCAGGTGCTGTGTACCTCACAAATATACCTCTGTAATATTATCAGCAATAGGCTTAGCTACATGTCAGCACTTTTGAGAAAGAATTGTGTGCAGGGATTCATACATAAAAACAATTTCTACATCATATTTTTTCATAAAGGGTGGATATGCATAGACTTCAAATGTCATGTCAATGTCATATTGTGATCACATGTTGCATTCATGTCATCATCGATGGCAGCTTGCCGGTATTTAGTAAACACATGCCTCACATAAAGGATGCGACCATACACCCCTCGCTGAGCAGCTGCTCATGGGAGAACACACCTTACAAATATATTGTGTCCTTTATCTTAAGAGCTATATTTAGGATGGCTTAAGTTATCAACGCATTCCATTTTCATTAGCTTTATCGATGACTGATTTCAGCGTGGTAACATATCAATGACAACCACTGAGTGCCCATCAAGGCTTAGATATGCTTAGTAGTGAGAAGTATGCGAAATAGATATGGCTGCCCAGATAGTTATCTCACATTCACGATTATGGTAGCCAATGCATAGATCTGATCCAGCACATAGTTTACTTGTATGTTCTGATTTATGATTCAGGCATAGATTTGGCCACTGTCATCCAGGCATAGATCTGGCCACTGTCACCCAGGCATAGATCTGGCCACTGTCATCCAGGCATAGATCTGGTCACTGTCATCCAGGCATAGATCTGGCCACTGTCATCCAGGCAAAGATCTGGCCACTGTCATCCAGGTATAGATCTGGTCACTGTCATCCAGGCATAGATATGGTCACTGTCATCCAGGCATAGATCTAGTCACTGTCATCCAGGCATAGCTCTGGTCACTGTCATTCATGAATAGATCTGGTTTCTGTCATCCAGGCATAGATCTGGTTTCTGTCATCCAGGCATAGATCTGGCCACTGTCATCCAGGCATAGATCTGGCCACTGTCATCCAGGCATAGATCTAGTCACTGTCATTCATGCATAGATCTGGTTTCTGTCATCCAGGCATAGATCTGGTCACTGTCATCCAGACATAGATCTGGCCACTGTCATCCAGGCATAGATCTGGTCACCGTCATCCAGGCATAGATCTGGTCACTGTCATCCAGGCATAGATCTGGTCATGGTCATCCAGGCTTAGATCTGGTCATGGTCATCCAGGCTAAGATCTGGTCACTAACTTGCTTGAAGAATGGGGTTCGAATCCCGGAATTCGTGATTAATTTTGTCATGCAACATTATTGGTGAGATAGATATCTGTTTTTAACGTTCGTTGTTGATCTTTTTATATATGTTGGTATTAGTGTGAATGAAAGATCCCCAGTCAATCTTTGAAAAGAGTAGGGCATTGATTTCCGGTGACAGGCTTCTATCTCTGACCTGACATAGCAAAAATAGCGCTGAAAAGGTCTTTAGTGTAAAACAAACCTCAGAGCTCAATTTAAGATATGGCCAATTCATCTGTCATCACTGGTCTGTTTAACTGATTTCAAAAGTTTAAGTTTATCATCAGTAAAAGTGGTGTATCTCCTCTGTTTACGTTATTACATTGTTCACATAAAACAAAAACCTTTTGGAAGATTTCAGAAAAGGCTATGACCATAAAAATGTTCACCAGTAGATGTATATCGGCAGCCCAGGGTCCCCAAGAAACACAGACCACCAGATGAAATCTAACCTTAGTGGGCAGAATCCTCAGGGAATTGATTAATTGAGATCTTCTGTTGATGATAATGTAGCACTAAAGTAACTACAGGGGTGTTCAAAGTACCTAAAATTACAAAACATCCCAAAACACATTAACATTATGACAACATATTTCTTTTTTTCTTTATTTCTTTTTCTGTTTTAAATCCAATGCCTGTATATTTTAATTAGGGTCCTTCTCTCATAATATGACTGAAGGTGCATTAACAGTACGAATTACTGAACAGAATACAAATAGGTAATATGATGTATGAATATTTCTGATATACTGCAAAGAATCAAATCCATGTTACAATAAGGATGTTATTATCATTGTCTTCTATTAATCAAAAGTCCATTTAAATATATAGATTGGATTGGCCGGTCTAATTGTCTTTCTTCTCATTCTGTCCACAATTTAGTTGGCTTCAACAAATCTATCTTTTTCCATCTGACAGTAATAATAAGAATAATTGAATAAAATATAATTTGATGATCTTATATCTGAGGAGTTGGCACTGTTGATCGCTTTTATAAAACACACATTAATATCCATTTGCAAATATTTCCGAGAGAGTGTTTTCCACAGATACCCAGTCAGTGGTAATTCAAATATTGACAACCCTGTCATACCTGCTAGATTAGCTGCATCCATTTAATATGGCATGTTAATCACGCCAAACCGGTTGAGGTATCCTTCATATTACTCCAGAGGCCGTATTTCCTCTTATTGAGTTTCCGTAGTCGCTTTTTATCATGATAATGTGTGAGGCAGTTTTATGTGTTCATATTCTAACAGGTCTATGCTTTCCCCTGCTTTTTGCATCTGAAGATGAAACACAGCAACTATGATATTTGCAAATATCGTATTCAACTTTTGGTTTTAAAATGAAAAGAAATATATTAAATATGACTGTGACATATACATGACGTGTTTTTTTCGTACATGAGTATACCCGATTCTGGAAATGAAACACTGTAACCGTCTTGGGGGATTACAAATTTGAAGAGAAGAGAGCGGCAAAAGCATTCACACCGTTTCTGTCACCGGGAAAATAATTTGTGATTGCCGCAGCCAAAATACTCAAACCAAGATGAATGCATGACATGAAATGATATTCCAGTAAATGTAACGGTCTATGGCGTAGTGGTTATAGAGTTATATAAGTTTACTAACGCCAGTTCCTCTGTTGTCATCCATGTCGTGGGTTCGATCCCCGGCCTTGTCGGCATTGAATTCATAATACAACCTCTCATATGAATTTAGGCCCGTTCCTGAATGATTAACATGTTGTTCTTGTAAATCTATGACCGGATGGGTTGTCATGTTCAGGACCTGCCATATGACAATTCAGTGAGGCAGCACTATATCTGCTACAAGTAGGTCTCGTCATGAAATAACTGAAATTTAGTTGAAAATGACGTAAAACTACACACAAACATTCAAACAAACAAATAATAATTATTATTTCGAACATTCTGTCAATCTAACAACTGTTATTAAGAATCGTCCACCCCTAGATACAAGTCCTTCACTATATATTGCAATTATCTAATTTACATAAGTATATAGTTACAGAGTAACATAGTTATGTTACCGTACTATCAAACAAAAGGTAGCCCAGTACAAATAAACTTTATACATCATATCTGGGAATGCTGTACTGATAACATTATTTGATTAAGATAATAATATTTGTTTGTATTTGAAACTGCAAAAAGTGAATCACGGCCAAACTATTATATCAAAATAAAATATGAACTATAAATGCTATATAAATAAAAACTAATAATCATTTTTTTAATGTATCGTATACAATTTATTATGGCTTTAGTTTGGCTTTCTGAAATACTAATTGATACGGAAATATTAATTTATTACCAATTTAATCATTTTTTTTCAAACGTATGTCAATTTTTGCACCTATTATTACATGAAATAGACAGGACCGAAAACAATTTGCACTTGTTTGTTGTGATGATAATCTTAAGTTAGAAATTACTAGACTATTAACTAAAGTTAAATAAAAAAGAAATACAAACAAAATGGAATTGTACTGGTGTAAGTGACACTATGTACCGATGTATATCTTTATACTGTCACTTAGTGTTTGAATAATATATCACAGAGATATACTTTCCTATATAGTATATATCATTTATATTGGACGTGTTTGATAGTAATTATGCAATCCCCTGATTATGAATAATCAAATAATCAAAATAACAACAACAGATAACATTTTTGTTGGAGAATGGAATGATTCGATGGGAGATATGCAGCTAAGCTTGATATATCTCAGATATACATAAAAAAATATAATTTTTGTTTTTATTCATTCTTTTTCGTTTGAACTAAAGCAATGGTTGATATTAATGTAAATGTATCCAGTTGCTTGTCCGTGATGTGAGGACTTTAAAGTCTATTAAGCAGAATTGGATTCCCGCATTCAGTCTGCAGGGCTAATCATTGGGTAGAATCTGCCCTGGAGGTAATTATCTTAATCTATGAACTTAAGACTGTAGAAGTCAACCTTGGATGTTCAATATGCCTGCTGCGATACACAGTAAAATCCCCCTGCCATAGGCTAATTGCTTTATAGGTTAGAGTAAGATAATGTGTGGTTTCCATATGATTTTGTGTGGCCCATGTTTTCACTAAAAGTAGAGAGATCGAGCTCTGTGACTTCAAGGTCAGAGACTCTTCAAACATAGCAGGGCATAGTTACCCGGTGTCCGGTTTCTATCCCTTACCTACCATATGAATTTATTTTGTAAAATTTAGATTTTATTTTGATAGAAATACTGAGGGGCGCTCCTTTTAAAACGTGGCCGGGGATGGAATGGATTTCCGGTTGACTTGCTGTATGACTGGGAAAGGTGGATCAGGGTGTATTTTTATTAAAGCGAGTGACCTTGACCTGTAATTAAAGATCTGTCTGCAGTTTGAGCTGTCTTGGCTATGTGATAATGCAAAAGAGATACCTCAAATCACTCTTTGTAAAGCACATGTCATTGAGTCATGGTAACAGGCTTCTATCGGACCTGATATTTGCCCGCATAGCGCTGAAAGTTTACTTCTGGGATCGGTGTATATTAAATAGGATGAAACTAGTCGCAAGAAATGCCCTGTTCCAATCAAAATTTAGATGTGGATCTCTGTTCTTTTAATTTTTCAACATATGGGACAACTCAAACAACGTCATCGAGTACTAGTTGGGGAGAAAAAAATTCTCGACCAAGCAGAATGACCGACGTATTTGTTCAATCTGGGGGTAGAACACTGGACCTTAAGCGCGGAGGACAAACATTGTTTTAAAAATAGAAATACATATCTATCATTATCAACAGTGATTAGATCAAAACATATTTATAGAATAGCGATGACGCACGTTGAAATTCAATAGTGCCACGATGACATTTTCAATAGTGCCACGATGTCATTTCGAGTAGATATGTCTGTTTTGGTAATCATGATATATGTTTCCAGTAGCACTCCTTGTGATGTTTATTATGACCATCATAAATCACATCAGGTATTTAATAATGAATGATATATTGCTGTCAGGGTCTATTCTTCTGACAGGCAGATTCGGCTTTGTCCTGGGAGGTTTGAATCAGCTTAACATATCCATCTGATAATGATATATCAGAAAAGATATGAAGTAATACCGAATGGTTATCTTTCCCCCAACACAAATATTCCATCGTAAAGCCTCACTGTCATTAAGCCTATTATAATTCTGTAGTCATTGCACCCCTTTTGCTCACAATAATTTTTGCAATATAATTCATCAGATATAATCCACACATGAATTTAATTTATTTTATTTAACTCAGGCATGATTTAAAATCGTATTGCTGTCCCAGAGGTATCCAAATGTAGGTAGCACCGGGATATTATTTTATGTATTTTAGCCAATTAAGTCAAGGTCCCACTTTCTTGAGGTCAGAACCTTTATATGAGGGCTTCAAGAGCGCAGCTATTAGTAATTCACATGTAAACCTGACCATGAAATCATGTTGAGCAAAAAGCACATGTTGACCTATATTAAACTTGCAATTCTCCCTGCTCGAGAAGGACCTGCTGCTCATAGTAGTAACAGATGTTGATTGACATGTCATTTTATTTCAATCAATGTTTACACCAATAATTCTCTTTTTATTCTTCTCAAGATTCCAAAACTTCAAAAATGTTTTTTTTCTGTCTATGCATTTGCTGCAAAAATATAAATGCATTCCCTTCAGGGCATACAGCATGGTAGTCAACATTTCAGCTGTCATCTTTACAAACCTGTCCCAGCATGCATTGTACATGGCACAAGATACACCTGGTGGATCACAATAATTAAAACCCAAGCAGTGAGAATTGACCCAATCATTAAAAAAGCCAGACATGCAGCTCAGTCAAACAAGATGTCTACCTCTCTGAACCTGTTCCCCTGTGAGTAATGGGTCAGCATAAATTCAAAGAAATGAATAGCCACAGGAACCAGCACACAAAAAACTCATGGCAACCAGGCAGGCATATTGATAATTAGTCTTGAATCAGAGCTGTTTTTTTCTTGGGTGTGGCTCAATAAAGACCAAACATAGACAGACGCTACCCTGGTGAGAGTACACATATATAATTGAAACATATTCCAAGTATCAAAATAATCATCAAACAACAATGATTACGTTGTGCACTTTCATTCCTGTACCACCTTTTGTCCTTGAAACTCATATCAATGGACACAATGAATTCAGGTGTATTTGTTTTGATGATTGTGAACATATTTCGGTGGCTTCTGATTTGTCAGTGATAACATAGTTATGAGATATGCATGCATGCTGTCCTATCACCTTATCTAATATCTAATTGTCAAAATTTGCTTAAAGGTTTTCCAGAAACCTTCCTTAAATATATCTAAATATTTTTTGTTGGTTGTTGTGATTATTATATATATATATATTCACAACGACCAACAAAAAATATTTAGACATGTTTAAGGAACGTTTTCTGGAGAATCTTGTGTGTGTAGAATAACTATGTAAAGTCGACTTCTTTTCATGATCAACACTGCCCTGGTAATATGTAATATGAAAATGAAGAAAGACTAAAAAGGTCATATTTCACATAAATATAGATCTAGAGCTCCAAATACTTTCTTTCATTATCCTTAGTTATTACACAATCGTATAAAAGAGGTAAAGATGTAGAATTGTTGACTTAAATCTACATCAAGCAGAACATATCCCTCAAGATATTGACATAAAAAAGGATGTGTACAATCAGATAGTCACACTTGTTGTATTGTCTAGAACATAATCCCCAGACAGATGACTCTAGAAGCAGTCATTAATATGAGCAATTAACATTTTCTATCACGCTACCGATGTTACGCTATGCCATAGTACAATCGTGATGACTGATTGCGCTATCAGGACCCGGGCCGTATGAGTACACTTGATCATCGACGCCTTGTCCCCCTGTCACGTGGTCACCACTTGTAGTGGCTTGTTCTCACCTTCACCTTGTCTCAGGTGTGATGTGTATAGACAGGAAATGAGAGGTAGGAGTAGACAAGTTATGCTTGACATCTGTGGGAACATCATATCTACGTGTATGAACACCCGATATGTGAACGTTTGAATGCTTAGCAGCTCAATGCTGTGACATATATAGACATATCTCTACTCAGACAAATATCTATGCATATTCTACTCAGCCACATATGTGGGCATATCTCCCCTCAGCCATATATGTGGGCATATCTCTCCTCAGCCATATATGTGGGTATATCTCTACTCAGACAAATATCTATGCATATTCTACTCAGCCACATATGTGGGCATATCCCTCCTTGGCCACATATGTGGGCATATCTCTCCTCAGCCACATATGTGGGCATATCTCTCCTCAGCCACATATGTGGGCATATCTCTTTTCAGCCATATATGTGGGTATATCTCTACTCAGACAAATATCTATGCATATTCTACTCAGCCACATATGTGGGCATGTCTCTCCTCAGCCACATATGTGGGCATATCTCTCCTCAGCCACATATGTGGGCATATCTCTCCTCAGCCACATATGTGGGCATATCTCTTTTCAGCCATATATGTGGGTATATCTCTACTCAGACAAATATCTATGCATATTCTACTCAGCCACATATGTGGGCATGTCTCTACTCAGCCACATATGTGGGTACATCTCTACTCAGCCATATTTATATGGGTACATCTCTACTCAGCCACATATGTGGGCATATCTCTACTTAACCATATATGTGGGTACATCTCTCCTCAGCCACATATGTGTGGGAAGATCGCTGTATACCCACTCTACATGTAATATGTGAGCTCTTCCCAGCCGCTTCACTTACTGGTCATACATGCCATGGCTGTTTATTATGTAACACAGACTAGGGAATAAAATTGATATCCGAAATCGTTGATTTGATTTATTTGTTTTAGCGCTTTCTAGCAGGAGAGTAGTGCGCCTTACTAAAAGTCTCCTATAGAATTATATGAATATTTTTTTGAATGACATGGTCAAACTGTTTTGATCGGCTTCTGTTTGTCAAAGATAAAACGTAACAATCTGGTTCAGGTGTTTATCGATATTTATTGGAATGTGTTGATCTACCTCTTGTGTTTTCAACTCCAATATGTTACTCATTTATATAATGATGACATCAATTTTCCGACTTACAGGATGTAAAGGGTTTTATATTTGTAACATATATCGCATATTGAATATCATCATGTAGATATATATCCCAAAGAGAAAATGGATTTCCATATTATTCTTCGTGAAGCAATATGCATCCAGCACAAACTGGTGGAGACTCTGGACAGAGCTGATCAATCTCTTTTTTCAGTTCTCGCCTGCCTCGTGGTTTGGCCGAGAGTTCACGTGGTTCTCTCAACACGCTACCAATCAGCGTGGAAACTACACTAGGGACAGGCTTTAAGTCTCAGGCAGACTTCTCGTACTGTTATATGTTGTACTGTTAGGAATAGAAACCAATAGGTCACAATGTATATTTTATCAGCAGTTCATATCAAATGTATACATATATATATATATATAGGAACATTTTGGAGTTATAAAGCATAGTACTCTTGTGATTTTGGTGCAGCGTTGTCTCACCATCTATATCGGTCGCCATTGCTTTTAGTTTTCTAACAATCGTCTACATTCATGCATTTTTAAAGTTTTCAGGATCTAGCAGTCCCTTCAGGAACTATCAGAAACCAGCCCATCGTTTAAAGTAAACAGGCCTGAGACAATGTTCCCCTGGACTTCCATTATATAGATAGAGTAGATAACTGCTTATATTGAGATTGATTGCAAGACATACAATGGCTTTACCGATCTTTTGCAAGAAAGAAAAGCAAATCATGAAATGACAACGAGTCTCATGTTAATTTTTGTGTTTATAAGAAACGTTATTCAACTTTCAGTTTTGTTTCTATAATACATATCGTGTATGTTTTGAAATACGAAAGTCTGGAAAGCTATTTTTACATGTACTTTTTATCTAGTATTACTGAATGGAGACTTACATCAAACATATAGAAGAAAGAACTTTTAGATACACTACTTTTAAATGTTCTTTCACTTTGTTTGATTGTATTTAATTCTCTTCAAGAGAAACGGTATCCCATTTATCGGATCTGTAGTAGTTTATTTTCTTCACTAATGTAGAGTAAATCATTGTTATGTCATTACCTTTGGCAATTTGACAATAACTTCCCATATTAATAATGATTCATGTCTTACGTTTTTCCATACATCTCAAATTATAGGAATTTAGGAGAACTAATGTCGCCTTTTTTGAAAGACAGATGAAAATATATGCAAATCTCCTATATATCATAGCACACCAGAAATTGATTAAAAGACAACAATCAACAATATAAAATGCAAACTGGGATAGATAATTATAATGACAATCATAGAGGCATTGGCATCTTTTCAGAGATTAGAATGCCACTCCCATTAACCTTCTTAGGACAAAGAATGGCTGCATTTGTATCTTATATGAATTATAATGGAGATATATGATAATTTGTAGAAAATATTAGCGCAATCATAAGAATTTACAGTATTTGTTATTATTTATTTATTATTATTATTATATACATTGATCACTTCACAGTAAAGGATTCCTTGGCGACAAAAGGAAAATATTAAAGTGAAGAAAAAAGAAACAAAAAAAAATTAAATCTCCGCCATAGGGAGATGCGATGGTTGATTATGTGATTGCATTACTTTGTAGTAATATTTGTATCATTACACGGAGATAATTGTTACTAATGTTTTGTTGCAGGTCTGTCCATGAGACCGTTTTAAGCAAATAACAGTTATAATCATGAAAAGATTTCGCCAAATGTACAATAGGAATTGTTATGAGAGAAAACAGGAATGTTCCTTAGTCATATTTGCAAACAGGTCTTTGAAATTGTTGTTCTTTTAAAAAAATAGAAAAGATCAATATTGTATAAGACACACCCAGTTGTAAATGAAAACAAGAAGAAAGTGTTGACAATGAAAACAGCAAATCTGAAAGAAATCGACCCTCATTATAAGACTTCAGAAGTACATACAAAACACACTTGACTGAGTTGAATCTTATAATCATTTAGCTTTTGGCAAACACGCACTAAACACAAAAATGGGAGTTTCCATTGAATAAGCGTTTGTAGACGCGTAAACATTAATGCACTTGTTGCGAACTTCAGACAGCTCTCGTCTTGATCTCGCCGACGGGTCTTTGTTTCGCGAGATCAAGAACAGTCAAATAACTAGCTTAGTAGCTCTTATTATTCACCTGTGCTTCCTTTGTTGTAAGATGCAGCTGCAGGAAAACTACAGAAAATCTCAAATATCCATTAATTAAAGAGGACTTTGGAAGCACTGAGGTTTGTTCTGGGAAACGAGAAAAGCTTCAAAAATCTCAATGAGGCTTTAAATAGTACAAACTATTTTTGGCTGGTGCCAATAGCTAATTATATTCATACAATCATAATATGGAATAATTTGTTTCTTCATCCACTTATAAATATTCATGTTAAAAATGGGAATACATCACATAATGTGGAAACTCCTAATTACATCACTTCCGATTAAGTAATGTGATAGAAATATCCACTGATTGGTATTTGTGCCAATACAATCGTTTCTTTTAAATTTACATGATAATTTTAATTATTTGACGTCCACATACTGCGTGAATTAGAAATTAGACCATGAATTTGACTCCATATATGTTAAATCTATCAGTGAACTCAAGAATAACATTCCAACAGGTTTTAAATATCTTTTGTCGAACTGCATGATATTCATCTATTTTCGGTTTAATACGTGAAAATAAATTTATGTTTACTTGTTGTCAATAAAATATTTGTATATAAATATGTCTGTATATGAATATATCTGTATATAAATATATTTTTACAAAATATATTTGTATAAAAATATATATGTATATAAATATATCAGAGATATTTTTAACATCATTGAAAAAGGGATGATTTGTGTTCATGATGGAGTTGACCATGGCCTCTCTGGTATGCAAAACAAGATTTTTTCCCCTTGAGCAAGTACCGCCACAGGTTAATTAGAAGTCAACTGTTGTAGAAACGATGCACAAGTCTGATTGTTTACCCTGGGAAATATATAACCCCCCAGCCCCACGTGCTATATGTGCTTGTAAACACATTACTTTTGGGCCAGGGTAGGGTACAGATGTGCTGATACATTGTCCAGGGTGCACGCAAAATCACCACTCTCTATTTCTTTTTTATCTTGGACACAAATGTCAAATTCTTATATCGTGCTCCCCTCTGTACCTGAGTGCGGGAATCGTGCAGTGGAAAGTCTGTCGCTACTTCAATTCCCTCAAAATCATTACTATAATTAGCAATTTTTGTATGATTTGTATTCATCAATTCTTCTTTCATTTATCTTGATGATGATATTAATAATATGATGCTTGATCCCTTTGTTTGGTTGGATGATAAACTAGATTATGAAGAAATCATCGTTTGAATAATAACGTAATACTGGTCATCGAGATATGATATATTATTCCAAATGTTAGGAACGCTGATAAATAGATTATGTTGTCCGAGGCTTGGTCACGTGGAGAGTCCTCAGAAAACAATCAGGTATTTAGCCTAGATTCAGGACGGAGACTCCTGTGAGGTAAAGGTTGTTCTACCCCAGGGTACTCTAAAATGAATTTGTTTCACAGTATAAGTAAGGCAAATGTTTGGCTTGCAGAAACAAGGTATAATGATTCCCAGTCAAAATGCTTTTTTACTGCAGATTTCCAAAGTACGCAAGTCAACTCTGTTTTTGTTTGTTTTTTTCTTGCTAACATCCTGGGATTTCACCAAGATTATTTCACACGTTTGCTGTCCAATTTGTTTCTCTTTGTTCAGCAACTTGAGACAACTTTGTGAATGTCCCTTTTTATGTCTGATATCTACATTGCCGAGGCATTCTTTATACAAGACAAAGCCATCTGGAAGACCAACAGAAAATCTCATATGTCTGTAATTTACTTTGCCACTGATGTAATGCTTGTTTATTAACAACTCCAGTTTTATGTTAAATTACGGCGATAATATAATATTAGTGTAGTTTTTGTTCCAATGATTTTCTCATTAGTGTTAACGATAGTGCGTTGTACAACTCCTCGGCAAGCATGAAACCATGGACACAGATTCGAACTTTCACATCTCCGGCACCACTGAGAATCTTACAAGGCAGGTGGGTTTCTTATACCCCCAGAGCAGAGCTATTATACAAAGACATAGGAAGCCCATACCACAGCATAGATACACGTATGTTTATCTGCAACCTCTCAGCAAAACACGTGCTGTTTAATGTTGGTATTTACAGCAATATTCAAACTCTATGCTGTATTCATCATTAGCTTTCATACTGGACTCCTGCACTCCGACGAGAGCGATTTGATTCTCACGCCAGGACGACCCCTAGTGGATATTGAATAACACTAGGGTGACCTCTGGTGGATAAAAAGGCTAGGTGGTCATGTCTCGTTTGATGGATATAAGCAACGTGGTGTGCACAACATCTATCATTGAGGACATTCTGAATCATACAAAACACAATGCCAGATGTATCCAACCTCTATAGTGAGAGTCACAAGGGATGCACACTTAACCTAAGACAACCAAGTGTCTAAAATGTTGTTTTTAATTGATAGTAAGAATAATTGTTATTTATGTTCTTAACAAATAAAAAGGAAACATGTAAGGATGGGGTACAGATGATTGTCATAAGTAGTCTTTGATAACAACATTATTTTCATAAAAAACATACAACGAAATTGGCTGAATGTCTTTTGATTCATCATGATTGCAATTATAAAATAGGAGGCAAATCACTCTGGTGTGCTATATATTCATTTTGTATATCGATGACACATCTCAGGTATAATAATATTGGTATGTATGCAATGGTCGGGCCAGATTGAACAACAACAAAAAAAAACATTTAAATGTTATCACGCTAATATTTTCTGCCATATATGTATCTCATAGGGTGTCATTGTTTATATAAAGTTATAGATAAAATCCCTTATGTATTATACATTGAGATGGCTTAAGTCAGCTTGTACCAATTTAAGACAAAATAGGCTTTGTCAAGTCTTAATTAATTCAAAGCCCAGCAGCACTTTCATGCCATTGTTCTGACCTGTATAATTTGCAGGATATCTTATCACAGAAGTTGGACATGCCGATGGCGTGGGACACGTTGCATGCCGGTTATCTACCCTCACCAGCATATCCTCTCTATATCCCATAATGCAATGGTAACTCATCTGCCATGATATTGAAATATTTCATTATGTGGTAAAACTACACAGGAAAATGTGGCCATATTGGTTTATTGTTTTCTATCAAAGAATAAAAAATGTGTATAAATTTTCCTTTAAATTAAATTATTATAAATAGATTAGTTCTGTGCATATAAGCCTTGAGTAGAATTTTAAGCTAAGTCATTTCAGTTTTTTTAGGCATTTGCATTATAATAATTTCAGGACAAAGACCACATGTAAGTATTCCCCAGCTTGTGATTTACTCTGCAAATTTGCAGTAGCTGGCATCATTGAAATCAATTTGGAGCAAAATTGCTCAAATTGCAATAATGAAATTTAAATATGATTTCATATCACGTTAGATTCTCCGCAATTGTTATAAATCTTGACATTTTGGGGAATTTTGATTTAAAAAAAACAATTAAATGTTTATATGCAAAGGAATCGCTCCCCTCAGTGCAGTTAGTAGAGCAATGGATCTGTACCTCACTTGGTTACATAAGGGGCCCGGGAGGCCGGAGGTTGTAGGTTCGAATCCCACAGCTGTCAGTGGTTGCCTTCAGCTGGTTCAATGATTTGGTGCTGAAATGATATTCCCATTCTTTTAAAATAACCTAGGAAAAGTGCTACAAATTTGCCCCGATACTTTGCAAATATATTTTTCTCATCTCATGTCATGCAGTGGTAGCCACGTGTAAGATACAAAGGTAGATGCTGTAAGTTGTGATCTTTGGTCAGTATTAGCTGAGAGATAGCAGAAAATATATCTCATTTTTGGTGAATGGTTAGGCTCTTAAGAGATGCTCATGTCGGTCCCATTAGATGGGACCGAGAATGTGCTTGAAATGGGATGGGTTAGTCTGACCCGGCCCAGAGGACCATTCCCATTAGATGGGACCGAGAATGTGCTTGATTTGGGATGGGTTAGTCTGACCCGGCCCAGAGTACCATTCTCATTAGATGGGACCGAGAATGTGCTTGATTTGGGATGGGTTAGTCTGACCCGGCCCAGAGTACCATTCTCATTAGATGGGACCGAGAATGTGCTTGATATGGGATGGGTTAGTCTGACCCGGCCCAGAGGACCATTCCCATTACTTTATAAGAACCCAATGTCCTGTGCCTCGCGCTTCATACATCATCCTCACAAAGAACATAAAACATCATTCTTTTGTCGTTAATTGGTATTAAAGCATAGAGGTGTGTAATTAAATTGCGTTACACCATTCACGTTATCCCTTATTTTTCTACAATTGCAATACCCTTTTCTGAATAATCCCCACCAAATGTGTCCCTGTATCCGCTGAGATAGGGATGCGATCAGATGTTAGGAGATAATAGCTGGGATGTAAGGTCTGTTTTCTTTTGAAGAACCATGTCACGTGATATCTCCCAACAAATGACTGTTATCACATAAAATAGGGTAATCAACTCATGCGCTTGAATGTCACAGAGGGCGACAAAAGTAATATCTTAACAAGATATAATAGACTTGTAGTTAATTTCAAAACTGTCATATCTTAACAAGATATAATAGACTTGTAGTTAATTTTGAAAAAATGTTTATAATTATAAGATAGGATTTACGGGAATTTTTTAAACAATAGTTAAAAAACTATAGTTCCAAATGATTTTCTTCTAAATGACTTTGATTTGATTAATAGTTATCTATCTAATCTGTACACATGGTTTGATACATATGTTTTGCGCATGCGCAAGTCTCTCTTTGGCGATACCGGAAGTTAGATACGGGATGCATCAGAAGAGAAGCTGAAACACGCGAGAACAATGTTCGTGTCCTCTAACATTGGGACCCCATCCGTAAATTGGGATAAGTTTCTCTGGCCCTCAGGTTGACATCCATATGAACAGTCTCCCCTCAAACACTCCCCAGTTGGCATGTGTGAGGGTACTCACCTACATATGAAGACACAAAACCAATTTCCCCTTATTCCAGTCATTTTTGTTCACTTCCCGTCTGAGCAGTTTGTCGCGTGACGACACAGGATAGTCACAACCCCCCAAGGTCATTTCCGTTTTATTCAAGGATATTAAAGCAGAGTCTCTAGCTGGATGTGCCAGACTACGAGACAACAAAGTCTGCAAGCTACAAGATTAAGTACTCTAAATTGCAGGCAGCTATTGAATGCCTCTCCATAAGGCACTACACTGCTGTGTCCAACCACCCATTAGATGTATTTCTCAACTTCACTGATACTCCATAAATATACACAGGCTTCTCCAATAGATTTTCCTTTGAATATGTAACAAAAAAGAAAAGCATATCTGCGAAATTCTGTAAGGATTATAAGGAATACCACACAAGAAACATACATTTGAGAGGCTTTTGCTAAGACCTGCAGACAAACATGAGTCATAATAACAAACAGCCAAGATATTCATTGTTATTTGTGTTTCATATTATTTTGGATTGAGATAATGAAATCACATTTGAATATATCATATGGCCGAGTGATCCATGTATCAGAGAGTCAAACAGGAGCGTGCTGTTTGATGTTAATATCCTGACCTTTTAGAATTCTATTAATAAATTCATTCCTCTAACAATGAATATCTTGATGGGGATAACATCCTTTGTGGTTTCTGATGGATTGATTGCTTATTATCTTGCTACCTTTGTCATATGTGTTTTTACATCACTTGACCTTGATATATCTAATTACTGGCAGATTGACATTTTTAAACTGCAATCTAGACTATATACTGAAAAGCATAGGGCGTTAGTATTTTAGACTTTATGGAACTTCATAGCTGTCGAGTTTTATAATTCTCATCCTCCACTTGAGTCGAGACATTTTTAAGATTATAAAATGAAGAATTAATATTTCACATTATAATACGGTTGGCAACATAAACATAGCGCGGTTCAATATTTCCCATCTAATCGGACAATGCCTTCAAATAAATGTGAATTTGAACAAATTATGAAAATTATGATGAAAGAAGAGACAAATCACTAGGTAGCAGGTTGCATATCACTGGCCGACAGAATAGTACTAGATATGACTGGTTGCATTTCACTGGCTAACATAATGATACTAGATATTACTGGTTGCAAGTCACTAGGCGACAGAACGATACTAGAAAATACTGGTTGCATTTCACTGGCCGAAAGAACGATACTAGATATTACTGGTTGCATGTCACTAGGCGACAGAATAATACTAGATATTACTGGTTGAAAGTCACTAGGCGACAGAATACAATTGGTTGCATTTCACTACTTAAATGTATAAACCCACATAACACGGATTGCAAGTTACTAGGTAGCAGAACTGTCTAAGGTAAAGGTTAAGTCATCTAGGTTGAGACAACAACAATAGATTTACCGACTCTCCTTTGACAGAATGGTCTACGATTGAATTATTATGCAGTTAGATATAATATCTTTATAAGTTTTCTCCTCACCTCAAATAAGGCCGGACTATTTCTGACCAAACCATCCATCACACAGACGTTGAAGCAAAAGAAACACCTACGCCAAGTTATTTTTTGAAAAGTTGGGTTTAGTAATTGCCACCCACGTGTTATTGGCCCCAAAACCACTATGACTAATGCTGACCCCTTGAATCACCAATGGCAACGAAGATCCTGGGATTCACCATTCAGAGTTGGAATATCATTGAGTCTGGTATTTTGTTTTATTATAGAGACTGTTAATTTATCTTTTAAACAAATCATTCATATTAAGTAGTATTACTGTGCATGCGAATTGAATTATGGACATGCATTCCTGTACTTTTGATCTAGCCTATTAAAGATCAAGCATGCTCCCGGGGCTTTAATGTCAACGTATAACTACACTCTTGATATTAAGGTTATTTGACGGACTTGTCATAAAAGCATTTAAGGTCAGGGGCAATAACTGACTCAAGTTCTAACTGACTCAGAGCCCTTGCCTTTTAGTAGAATACTGCTCAGTCTCAGTCTGCTTGTGAACAGGACGTAATGCCAATAATTGTAAACTTTGTAGAAGTCTGATCAATAATATATGGAGGGCATTGGTGCTTCCTTATGGCCATCATAGCATGTATTATCGCCCGCTGTACATTTTGTCGGGCCCCACATGTGCATGACAATTGCACATCAGGGATTTGGCTCGTTATGTTCAGGCATTTCCTTCCATATAGGGTATCATTAGATCAGATTGAACATAAAAATACAATTAGACACACATTGTTGACAATTCCCCGCGAGATCATAGGGATCGAAGAATGGCTACCTGTTTTGAGACGCCGAGCATGAGGTATGCTTTTAGTGGGGTGTTTTATAGATCCCAGGTCATACAAGGTGAAAGCAATGAGTACAGATTAACGATCCCCAGTGAGCAGCTCATGGTTGAGGCCTCAATTGCCATGACCTTTGATTATGCATAAATGATTAATTTTCACATATTTATGACCACCTGAAACACAACTTCTAACCATATACCTCATCCCACACCGTGTCTCAACCATTGTGTTTTACTTGCACCCACTCAAACTAAATCTCTAAAGCTGTTTTAATCAGACATACATTTAGTTCCCAACTCACATAAACCTACTATATTCTTATATGAGCATTTTAGTTTACCCCTTTGAGTATGGTCCATGTCCGGGATGTGCATCTCATTATACCTGGTTCTGTAATCATTTTATGTTAGGCCCTTAAGAGAATCGGCATATTTCGACCAGCTTGTGGCCGCCATGTTTTAGGGCTTTAAAAGATTGGCTACCATTATCACACACGAAGACAACAGATGCGAATGCATTGAACGGTGTCCCTCAAACAATTTTTAATCTCCCACGCCGGTTCCATACCAAAGACTTATGTTCAAATTTGGTATTTTATATTTAAGGAATAACACGTCATGGTTCTACTTTCAATGCGTATGAAATCCGCAATGGAGAGAAAATTCCTCTGACGTCATGGGCTCGCTAAATTCAAATTTCATCTTCACTTCATCACAGAACGCTACCCCGGAAACAACAAATCTGCTGATACTAATCACGCTGTCCACATCCTCCCAAAATGTTAGCACATCCATGGTCACTGAGAGTACATATTGTTATCTATATCGTATTCAGTGTCTTTGTCAACAATAATATGACACCTCCAAAGCCCTTTTGACCTCTAAATTGATATGCCATTATAGCGAAGTGCTTTAGTCAATGGATACTCCCAAAGAGTTTGATGTTGACAGTTCATCCTGTATGGAATGCTAGGTACATGTCACATGTATTATACAATGATCACTCTGCTAATACTAGAAGCCTCTCTTTTTTAGCACTAAAACGTTTTTGACTGGTTTCATAATATGCAATACACAGTTGGTCTGATGTTTTGTTTATATTTATCTGTTTAATGGTTTAAAACAATTCTAACTGAGAACTCAGACACAACCCATTCTATAATTTAATGACTTGAGTATAGTATGTAAACTATGTATAGTAATTCCCAATTTACTCTTTTTAAACGTTCGCTATTCGTGAAATACCTAATATATCAAACCAGCTTAATCACATGTGATTGACATGCCTGATTCAAAATACAGAAACGTGCAAGATAAATAACAAATGTGATCTGAGTACCAGTACCACACCATCAGGCATAAAATATACACCATGCCAATATCACATAATAATTGATATTTTCGTGAATAAAAAGTGCAGAGAAATAAATAATCTATAGCAGTGAGTACAAGACGAGGACAGGAACACTGGTGCGGGTTGACAGGTCTCCCACGTTAGGTCTGATGGGGGAATCTAATGAGTTCGTAGTAGTCACATCTTCTTGCCTTAACCCTTAAGGAATGGCTTTATGACTTTTAGGAAATGCTAAAATTCCTTGAGACAAGGAATAATTGAAATTAAATAAATTGCTGATATATTCAGTGAATCCTTGATTTACATATGTCGTAAAGTGTTTGTATGGGTGTGTGTGTATGTGTGAAACAAATCACTGTATTGAATCGATTATCTCCTGTCCCTTATGATAAGGGATTAAGGGTTACAGTTTCCCTTTTCAGAGAATCCCAGTAAATGTTGTCCCCACAGAATGTCTGGGATAATAAGTCTGATTAAAGAGAAATTATATTCACCATTTACTTTGAAAATGTATAAGGGCTGTGGCATTGTGCCTATTGGAGGGACTGATTAAATCTAGGTGACATTAATATGGGTGATATGGAGGAAATAACTATCATCAAGCATTGACGCAAATTTAATAAAACATGTCACTGTCTGTTTATCTGTGATTTAGAGCCTAAAGAATCATCTAGCTTATTAAAAACTGATTTTTGTTTCTCTTCTGTGAATATTGAAAAAAGCAATGTGGACAGGTTACTGAGATCTCGCTAAAAATCGTCCGTTGATTAAGCGAGACGTTGGAATATGTTGTATGTATATCTCTCCTCCCATCAGGTTTTAGGCCTGGCTTGTCAACTTGCAATGGAGAGATATGTTTTCAGTGGAATTCTATGCCGAGCTATGCCATGTAATGGGCACATTTTGACATCTATGAATCCAGAATAGGTGTTAAGAATGATACACATATGGCTCGGGCTGACATATTTCATCATATCTTAGGCGAGTATATTTAGAAACGTGAGCCATTTAAATACAAATATAAACGAAGAAATAAATATAAGGATTCATATAATAATGATATTTTATGTGGAACTTAGTAGGCAACGGAATCATATAGTTATCTATACATAATCAAGATGCATGTCATCACCTTTCCCTTATCAATCACAGAAGGTGAAGTCAAGAGGATGTCACGTGATTTGTAAGTATTTCCTGATGTGCACAGTGACGCTTGTCTGGGATTGAGTGAGCGAAAGGTCTTTATCTCATACTTGGTGCCTCAAGAAAGTGTTCTGCACCTATGAGATATTTTTTTTGCAGATCACCTCTCTGCTGTACTACTTTAACAGATCACCCCTCTGCCAAGCTACTGTCCTTGATCTTTTTAAAAGATTCTTTTCATATTTACATAATTTTGAAATGAATAAAATGTTTGTTCAAATATATTTGTGTACAAATGTCATAAAATTTGTCAATTATAAAATATATGTTATCAGTCTTAGGCCAATTCTTCAATAAATCATGGTTTAATTTCTCTGAAATGAACATGATGGGTTTGTTCTGAACTGGAGCAGACGACATTTTAGATTTGGGTCATGAGGACCTTGAAACACAGACAGGTGTGGCACCTGCTGGCAGAGACTGCAACCTTTTGTGGGAAATCTCGAAACAGATGACTGTTCACCCAGTTGAGACAGAATTACACCCATTTCATATAGTGCTTTATAGCTGGCCTAGTTTCACTGCATTTAGTAATATGAAATTGATTACATTATGTAAATGAGCCGAGAACTTACATGAGCCAAACGCAACATAGTTCTGCACTTATTACCATGTTTTCACTGCTTTGCTAAAGTTGATTGCAAATCTCACCTATCTGCAGTGGTTCTGGTTGGTTCTGGTGGAAGGATCTCACTCGTCCTTTGGACTCTTTAGATCCTTCCGCTAGAATCTTCCACCAGAATCAGCCTGATCACTGCACTCACACGTTCTTGCCTTAATATCTTGTAAATTATTATCTTGTTACCAATGCAATATTTCATGCACAAAATTTGTGACCTAAAGATCGCTGCATTAAGGTCAATGGATGCAGGGGCAAAATAAAACTGATAGTGCACACCTCTTGGTCAAACCCTTTAAAATTTGACTCAGTTGGTAATTGTCACAAAACACCTGATATTTGTATATTCTAGTGAAGTAGTAATGAAATCCTGCTTTTACTGGCTTGACAAATTAAAATATCATCAGTGTTAATTGGGTACCGTTTGATGTACACATGAGTCGTTTAGATTTGTTACTTCTGAGCATATTGGTTAATGCTTTAGCCTGCCTAAATGGCTCCTGAATGAATAGATCATTTGACTTGAATAAAATAGAGCCTAAGTATAATTCCCGATTAATAAAAATGTTTCAAGACATAAAGAGGACTCACATGGGAACAGGGGAAACATCTTAGAAGTACATACCGCTGATCATGGGTTTAGTATCTGATAAAAGCAGATTTAAATATATATACAATATATATATTTGCAAAAATAGAGTAGTATCCATATGAAAGGTATTTGATCAGACACAAGTCATATATCTAATAATAGTATATTTGGTACTATTTCATGATATCAACTCCCAATCTGAATAAATAAACCACTACATTAATTATAAACCCTTCCCTAATCTAATATACACAAGGTTGTTATGACAATCAGGTATAAATATTTTCACATCTGTACATACAGATAAGTGTCAGATGTTTGATATTAAATAAATACTTCAATATATGTAATATTGCAAAGATGCCTGATCCACAGAACTATGACCCAAGAGAAATGTGTGTAAATTATTAAGTGAATGATATTGTTTTATACCCATTTTTCTCCCATTCACTCAAGGTTTTTCAACTCAAACATGATCATGATGAAATGTGGTAAAATATGATGGCGATACATTTTACTTGTTTGTACCTATTTATTTTAAATTTACCTTTCAGTCCCGAACTAAGTCTTATGCACATTTCAAAATAAATCTATTATCCAGTCGAAACATTGATATTGACTCAATGTTGACTCGGTGGCGTATACAACTTTGAAATGACCTTGTGTGGGATAAATTATCATATAAACCTGATAACTGTGTCGTCAAAGTATGATTCTAACTTTGTAAGAGGCTGTTTGTCATTAAAATGAGAATACAACTTTGGAAGGGGTTATTATTCATTAAAGTGTGGATGTAGCTTTGCTTAGGAAGGGGCTGTTTTTCATTAAGATATGAATGTAACTAAGGTAGATTTTATTTGTCATACAAGTGTGAACGTAGCTTTGGAAGAGGCTGTGAGTGTAGCTTTGGAAGGGGCTGTGAATGTAGCTTTGAAAGGGGCTGTGAATGTAGCTTTGAAAGGGGCTGTGAATGTAGCTTTGGAAGTGGCTGTGAGTGTAGCTTTGGAAGGGGCTGTGAATGTAGCTTTGAAAGGGGCTGTGAATGTAGCTTTGGAAGGGGCTGTGAATGTAGCTTTGGAAGGGGCTGTGAATGTAGCTTTGGAAGTGGCTGTGAGTGTAGCTTTGGAAGGGGCTGTGAATGTAGTTTTGGAAGGGGCTGTGAATGTAGCTTTGAAAGGGGCTGTGAATGTAGCTTTGGAAGGGGCTGTGAATGTAGCTTTGGAAGGGGCTGTGAATGTAGCTTTGGAAGTGGCTGTGAGTGTAGCTTTGGAAGGGGCTGTGAATGTAGTTTTGGAAGAGGCTGTGAATGTAGCTTTGGAAGGGGCTGTGAATGTAGTTTTGGAAGAGGCTGTGAATGTAGCTTTGGAAAGGGCTGTGAATGTAGCTTTGGAAGGGGCTGTGAACGTAGCTTTGGAAGGGGCTGTGAATGTAGTTTTGGAAGAGGCTGTGAATGTAGCTTTGGAAGAGGCTGTTAATGTAGCTTTGGAAGGGGCTGTGAATGTAGTTTTGGAAGAGGCTGTGAATGTAGCTTTGGAAGGGGCTGTGAATGTAGTTTTGGAAGGGGCTGTGAATGTAGCTTTGGAAGAGGCTGTGAATGTAGCTTTGGAAGGGGCTGTGAATGTAGTTTTGGAAGAGGCTGTGAATGTAGCTTTGGAAGGGGCTGTGAATGTAGTTTTGGAAGAGGCTGTGAATGTAGCTTTGGAAGAGGCTGTGAATGTAGCTTTGGAAGGGGCTGTGAATGTAGCTTTGGAAGAGGCTGTGAATGTAGCTTTGGAAGAGGCTGTGAATGTAGCTTTGGAAGAGGCTGTGCAGAGTAGTGGCTTTGACCAGAATACCGTGAGTAGATTAGTGAGAGGACAAGGCATGCCTTGGCCCCTCCCTACATCAGCAACCACTTGTCCCTGGCACACATGCCAACCACACAGGGACTACACATTAACCCTTCTTGTGGTGTATCACCTCGGCCCATCCCTGCATCAGCACCCACTTGTCCCTGGCACACATGCCAACCACACAGGGACTGCACATTAACCCTTCTTGTGGTGTATCACCTGCCCTAATGGTGCTGATGTGGACATTTATAGGCCCTTTGTTTCATATTTGATGGATG
This sequence comes from Amphiduros pacificus, assembly GCA_949316495.1. Lineage (NCBI taxonomy): Eukaryota > Metazoa > Annelida > Polychaeta > Phyllodocida > Hesionidae > Amphiduros > Amphiduros pacificus. The sequence goes on from OX439010.1 coordinate 14,347,884, forward strand.
GCATTATCCTAATACGCAGAAAGCTTTGTCATGATGGGTTGATACATCTGTAGTGTTGATCCGGGTGGGGGCGGGGGATTGGTTTATTGGGTGGGGAGTGGGGGTGTGGGAGGGGTCTGCCCCACCTTGGCTTGGGGTGTCCCTCTCTGGCAGTAGGCATGCAACTTGAGATTTTTTGTCCCATGTCTCCTCATTATCCCTATTGTCAGATATAATTTACAGGGCTCCATGTCATAGTGTGGGCCCATTACTCAATATGCTCAGCACACAAACATGAAGGGCTCTGAAGCTGTGACTAGCAAGAAGGTCCTTGAAGCGATCAACATTGAATGATCCCATTTTGTTCATTCTATCAATGTGTGAAAACATAATTTAGCGACACGTGATTGCTCTGAATAACACAAATATGAATACAGGCTAGGTCGAAACTCAAGGTTATATATATTTTGGTTCTTTCATCTGAAACTTTGTCACATGTTAAAGTTTAGTTTTCATTAGATGGCCTATTTCAAATCATGACAAAGATATTATATCTTGAATGACAGTTTTCAGATTCCTCCTAAGCATTGATGATGAAAAATTGACTTTTTGTGGATGCAATTTAGAACAAATTGCCCAAGAAAAAGGTGAAATAACTCTTCTCCAAAAAGTATAATCAGTATAATGAGGTTTGTAGATTATAAATCAAAACCCAATCTCAGAATCAGAGTTATAATTGATGTTCATACCCAATCCAGTACGATGGAGTGTTTTAACCACGGTTCTTCATCAATGGCCGAGGGCTGACACGGAAAACGCTAACTCTGGGAGTTTGTGGAAAGGAAACAGATCTGCAGAGAGTGGTAAAATATTCCCAAAAGAGTTTATAAATAGGGATATCATAGCCCCTGAGAGAGCCCCAATAGTTCATCTTGCATCTGGTAATTTGATACAGCATATGTGTAAAGTCATAATCTGCACAGGAGAGGGTTTGCCCGCTGTGATCTGTATTCCCACAGGAATCATAATCGCCCATAATGCAGGACTTTGCAATCACGTATTTCCTTACGGAACAGTATATACATTCAACAGAAGAATACTAATACACCCTGAGTGATCAATCTTATATACAAGATATATACATATAAAGATATACAGACACGAAGGATAAATATTGATAGTTTTGTTGTGGTCGGCTCACATAATATGTGACCTCAAATTCTAAGTTACTTTCAGGCAGTTGTGGCTCAGCACTATGGTTGCACTTATGCCTTATATATCAAATTATAGACACCAGTGATATCAAAGGGCCAGGTTTAGCCCACCGTAAATCCTCTACAAATCTGATTTGTGCCATTATGGCTTCTGTTAGAATCTTTTTCTCATCCTTCAAAAGCTGTGTTAATCATGAGGAGTTGTCTGCCATATATTTATGATGGGGATTTATCATCTGGCGTGGTATATATGTTTAACACAAGTTGTAGTCTCTCTCTTTGTGCCAGACAGACATGATTAATATTAAAATGTAAATCGGGTAATTGTTAATATGGGTATGAGTAAATTTCTTTTGTGGTTTGTTTATGGTCTGAAGAGGGGCTAAAACATGTTACACAAAGCTTTTTTAATGCTACATCACTCATTACTTATGAACCAAAATTGATACAAAGTTGATACCATTCAACACATATCTGTAAGATATGCACATAATAAAGAAAATCCCAAATAATAACATTGCTATTAGCTTATCAATTAGTTATAAATGTAGGTCTCAGATATCGAAATAAAACTGAGGAAGGGATCACACTCTGTTAGGTTTCTCTTGTGACAAACCACTTAACGCAGCCAAATGTGACGCTAGTTGGTTATTTGTTCTATAGCTGGTCTGAGTTGTGAGCACTGATATGACTTTGTTAGTTTGTGAGTGGTGCTCATCCTGTAGTGGCAGTTGTGGCTACTGCATTGTGGGTATAGAGGCAGTCATTATTCTGGACCATTAAGCAGCGATGTGGCAGGCGGTGGCGGAGTGTATAACAACTTCCTTGTGGTGCTCACTATCTCATATTTATCACATATATATATATATACAGTGCTGGAGCAATTCTTCTCTTTGACATGACCAAAGATGTGCAACAATGTAATTTTGTCCTTTTTATAAACTTGACTGTTGTATCTATGGCTGCATGCCTTATGCATGAGTGCCCTGAGCACCCCGAGCGCCCCGAGTGCCCCGAATGCCCTGAATGTCCTGAGTGACCTGAGTGTCCTGAGTGTCCTGAATGCCCTGAGTGCCCTGAGTGCTATAAGTGACATAAGTGCCCTGAGTGTCCTGAGTGTCCTGAGTGCCCTGAGTGCCCCGAGTGCCCTGAATGCCCTGAGTGTCCTTAGTGCCCTGAATGTCCTGAGTGTCCTGAGTGTCCTGAGTGTCCTGAATGTCTTGAGTGCCCTGAGTGCCCTGAGTGCTATAAGTGGCCTGAGTGCCCTGAGTGCCCTGAGTGCCCCGAGTGTCCTGAATGCCCTGAGTGTCCTGAGTGCCCGGAGTGTCCTGAGTGCCCTGAGTGTCCTGAGTGCCCTGAGTGTCCTGAGTGCCCGGAGTGTCCTGAGTGCCCTGAGTGTCCTGAGTGCCCTGAGTGTCCTGAGTGTCCTGAGTGCCCGGAGTGCCCTGAGTGCCCCGAGTGTCCTGAATGCCCTGAATGCCCTGAGTGTCCTTAGTGCCCTGAGTGCCCCGAGTGCCCCGAGTGCCCTGAGTGTCCTGAATGCCCTGAGTGCCCTGAGTGTCCTGAATGTCTTGAGTGCCCTGAGTGCTATAAGTGACCTGAGTGCCCTGAGTGCCCCGAGTGTCCTGAATGCCCTGAATGCCCTGAGTGTCCTTAGTGCCCTGAGTGCCCTGAGTGCCCCGAGTGCCCCGAGTGCCCCGAGTGCCCCGAGTGTCCTGAATGCCCTGAGTGTCCTTAGTGCCCTGAGTGCCCCGAGTGCCCTGAATGTCCTGAGTGTCCTGAGTGCCCCGAGTTCCCCGAGTGCCCTGAATGTCCTGAGTGTCCTGAGTGTCCTGAGTGTCCTGAGTGTCCTGAGTGTCCTGAGTGCCCTCAGTACCCTGAGTGCCCTGAGTGACCTGAGTGCCCTGAGTGTCCTGAGTGCCCCGAGTGTCCTGAATGCCCTGAGTGTCCTGAATGCCCCGAGTGCCCTGTGTGCCCTGAGTGTCCTGAGTGTCCTGAGTGTCCTGAGTGTCCTGAGTGCCCTCAGTACCCTGAGTGCCCTGAGTGACCTGAGTGCCCTGAGTGTCCTGAATGCCCCGAGTGCCCTGAGTGCCCTGAGTGTCCTGAGTGCCCTGAGTGTCCTGAGTGCCCCGAGTGTCCTGAATGCCCTGAGTGTCCTGAATGCCCTGAGTGTCCTTAGTGCCCTGAGTGCCCCGAGTGTCCTCAGTACCCTGAGTGCCCTGAGTGACCTAAGTGTCCTGAGTGCTCTGTGTGACCTGAGTGCTCTGTGTGACCTGAGTACCCTGAATGTCCTTAGTGTCTGAGTGCCCTGAGTGCCCTGAGTGTCCTGAGTGTCTGAGTGCCCTGAGTGCCCTGAGTGCCCTGAGTGCCTTGAGTGTCCTTAGTGCTATAAGTGACCTGAGTGCCCTGAGTGATATAAGTGCCCTGAGTGTCCCGAGTGCCCTGAGTGTCCCGAGTGCCCTGAGTGTCCTGAGTGCTCTGAGTGTCCTGAGTGACCTAAATGTCCTGAGTGCCCTGAATGTCCTTGTCTTGTAAATCTGAACTTCTTATATCAATTTGGCTCAGCCCTTAGGGGCATTGCCCAATTATTTCTGAGAAATAAGCTAGCTATTAGAGACATGCAGCGCAGACCTGTCCATGCATCGTAACTCATCCTGAATGGTGCCACAGGTGGTTGCCTAACATTGCTCACAGTTGTCCGCCATCGTGAACACAAGTGTAGGCTCTGTAGGAAGTAGTTTGTGGATGAATGCGCGCGCACCTGCTATTGCATATGACATGATGTTAAATGGTTATGATCTACCGTAGAATTGGTCCAAGCCTCCTGTTGAGCTTTTGTAGCATACGGAATTGGAAGCCAAACGGACAGAGTCAAACAAGTTATTGCTTATGATAAACATGATGAATTAAAGTTGAGAAGAAAGCTATAAATAGTTTGGTTTCACCCGAATCTTTTGTAGGGGATGGACATAAAACAAAAACTAACATTATTAATTGACTTTAAGTAGGCGATGAAACGTTATACAATTTTTATAGATGTAAATATTAAATTATCAGTGACGATTTAAACAAGTTTTTATTTTTACATTGTTAGTTTGTTCTCATACAATACCCACTCTTCCCTGGGATAATTACTTGTAAGTGATAGTGTATATAGCATAGTGTATATCTATGGCTACAAACGGTTATTTAACAATAACTCATGTTCATTTTTACACAACAGAAATTTAAATAGGTTTTATTCTGTTTGTCAGTTTGCCTGAGGAAATAACATTTTATACTAAATTATCATGGCCTTTATATTTGTATGTATTTTTCATGTGACACATAAACCTTATTGTATTGTAGTCAGAATAATATCAAAATGGATTTCTAATGTAGCTTTTCTATTTCAGTTTAGTGAGTCCAGCCTGGATCACAAATCAGGGGATGAGGATGATGACGTTAGTCAAGGAGACACACTAACGTTAGACAGTCCCTTAGGCAAACAGTTAGCCAGGGTATGTAGTGTTACATCAATATTGACAGATTCAATATAAGAAATATTTGACAAGCTATAACACTGTTCTGTTTTTTTTTTTTTTTTTTTTTTTTTTTTTTTTTTTTTTTTTTTTTTTTGTATTTCTTTTTTTTTTGTTCTATTTCAGGGAAAAACTCAAATAAAAAATAAATGTTCTTAATAATTCACTCATTTCAAGTATTTTTTTTATTTTTGTTCCGTTTATTTATTACATAAGTGATGTCTATGTATATAATCCATCGGAATTGACGGATATGATTTGCTCTTAATTATGAATAACTCTTATTTTAATTAAATCATTATAACATTCCCAGCTGATGACTTATCTGAACTGATGTAACAGAATCCCTTCCCGCACATAGATCAAAGTCGGATTAACCTGACCAACGTAAATCCTGCCAGCATTATGGCTTATATTTTTTTTTTTTTTTTGTATTTCTTTTTTTTTTGTTCTATTTCAGGGAAAAACTCAAATAAAAAATAAATGTTCTTAACAATTCACTCATTTCAAGTATTTTTTTTATTTTTGTTCCGTTTATTTATTACATAAGTGATGTCTATGTATATAATCCATCGGAATTGACGGATATGATTTGCTCTTAATTATGAATAACTCTTATTTTAATTAAATCATTATAACATTCCCAGCTGATGACTTATCTGAACTGATGTAACAGAATCCCTTCCCGCACATAGATCAAAGTCGGATTAACCTGACCAACGTAAATCCTGCCAGCATTATGGCTTATACCTCAAGGACGATGATACCCCAGCAGGCATGTCACACACACACACACACATACAAGTTTACCTATGCTATAAGATACCTTACACAGTCGTATGCATTATACTATGAAAATAATGAAATCAAAAGGGTAAATGGCTGTGCTGGTATATGTATATATATATATATATATATATATATATATATATATATATATATATAAATATATATATATATATATATATATATATATATATATATATATATATATTATTGAATATACGTGGTTGTAGATCAATATATATTGAGAAATTAAAGATGTTTATCCTCTTTCATACATTTTCAAAGGAAGTTAACATCCGGTGATCATGTGATGTTATTATGACCCCCATTACTAATGCCTTAGATGTAATGCTCCCCCTAGCGCTATGTTAGTCTGCCATGGATATGTCAAGTGCCAATTGCATTCAGAAATGTTTTAAAGCTTTTACCAGATACAGTATCTCATTTATGTTTGGCATTTTCCCATATATTTGATTATTCTAGATTCTGGTAATCCTTTCAAGTCTGATGTTATTTTTCACAGTGATGTTAAAGTTCAAAAGGAGCATATGCCCATGTTAGAACTGCTATAGTCCTATATGAAGCCTACAGTTGCTTTTCACTGCCCAGTTGCCTTCCAGGTAGAGAGCTAATAAAGATATTAGGATATCTGTCTCAGCGATAACATACCCAATAATTGCCACTTATTACATTGCTTTGACCTTCTGTTATGATAGCGAGTTTGCTTGAGGAGGTCGCCACCTCTGCTTTTTATCTTAGCACTGCTAGATTCCATTGAAAATTACATGTGATTTGTGACGTCATTAGCTCAGCCAAAATAAGTAATATCGGTAAGCCACCTTGTCGCCAGGGGTCGCTGATTGATGGGATTGTTGCTACCATTATTTGATCTTCCTGTTGACGCACTGCATTGTGGGAATAGGGCGTAGGCAGCGTCTTTTGTCGTTGTGTTGGTTTTTGTGCAGTAAGTCACTTCTCACTCGGGATTGGTGCCACAGAATCGACTTGGTAGAGAGAGCGATGGATGGAGTATTTACATTGCAGGCAAACAGGAAAGGATGTAGTTCTCCATGTTGACATTTGTGCCCATGAGAATCACCTTTTGAAATGTTCCTTTATGAGGACACTTGGCGCATAATAATACCCTTAGGGTAGTCGCATTTCAAAGACAAACATGTATATACATATATAGAGTAGACAATCTTAGTTATTATGATGTCTTTCATCTCAGCAAGATCTCTGGGTATTTTGGTTTTATCTTCACATCTTATTTCTAGTGGCTTATTTTCAATATATTTTCACCTTGTAATTGATGATTCTAAATTTAGACCTCTTGTTGTGAAAAGAAACATAAAGACAGAACCATGAAGATCTAACCTTCAAGACCAGGAAGAAATAAACTACCATTTGTATCTAAGACTGATAATATCTTCAAAGAGGAAAGGGGTTATTATTGGTGATTTTCTCTTCTTTGTACACCTGACAGACTATGTTGGTGTAAGGAGCTGGCTGATTTGAGAGGGCATCAATGTCAATGAAACCTTGTTCACTTATATCAATCATGTTGAGTTCCTAAAACAGCAGTCGAAGGCGGTTTGTACTGCAGGCTGAAGGGCCGAATTTAGTTTCATATTCTGGAAAACGGCACTTTGTCAAACTTTGTGACAAGTAAAATGCTGTGAAAGGTTACCCTACATGTTGATATTTTCACCTTGTCAAAGTATAAGACATATATTCATTAAATGTTTTTCTTGTACATATTTATATTCAATGAGGGTACTGGGACACTGTTTTAAAAGCCTTATCTGCAAGAAGCCTTTGTATTCGGTGTACTTTGCCATAAACTGTTGACTCTTATATTATATTCCCAGCTAATATTCCAACCTTAATAATCCACATTAAGCTGGTAATCATATTGTACCGTTAATATATCTTATATATAATATGATATTTCGTAAATATCAGATCCAATGAGAGATATAATCTTTTATGAACAAGTCTCCCCTTGAAATTTCAATGTTAACATCATCTTTGGGGTATTTTTTTGTTTGTTTTTTGAATTTTGTTATTTGTTTTTTGTTTTTGTTTTTAAATATGCATCATGCCAAAAAGGGAAAAACATATTTGTAATGTGCCAATTTTTCGTTTAGGTAACTCCAAGGTCTTGGCATTGAGGCGCCAGATGCATACACATCAGTGAATTCATATCGTCTATCTCATGCAAATAGTTGTGTGCTATCAACATGGACAAGTGCCAAAATGTGTTGACATAACATTTCATTCATGTGAACTCTATTGATATAATAAAAAGATTAAAAAAATGTTTTTTTCTAGTTTAAAGCCTCTTGTGGAATTCAATGTTATGAGATGCATTCAGAGTAATTACCGAATGGATGTTTGAAAACCTGTTAAAACTAATTTGAAAACTCTCACTGGAGACATTATTAGTTTGTTGTGTTTGCCAACATTAATCAAGGGGAAAATAACTTCCCTTCCTATTTGATTTAAACTAAATAATTTTTCAAAATGATTGATTGCAGTCAAATTTGAATATTTGCCTGGACATAGTAACACGTTTCATTGTTTCTGACATTGTTGGATATGATAAAGTCAAACAAAATCTCTAATATTTTACTTCAGTACAAGAAGGTCTTTTTAATATTTTATCATCCTCATGTGTTATGGTCGGAATATTTTACCATATAAAATGTTTGCACTGCTGTCTCAAATAATAGAGGATTGAAAGTGAAGCTGGAAATTTATCCACTAAATCAATATTCTACCACGTGTAGCATGTCGCCATCTTGGCATTTATAGAGAGATGATGCTATCTCTCTCCTTCACAACAAAATTGTCATACCATATGGTAGTGGTGATCTCTCTGGTCAGAGAATTTTTAAAATTAGCATTTGATACAGTGTCATACCAAATGCAACTATGAGCAATATTAGTTAGTAAACAAGCTGTCAATAAAACTCTTCTTCAACGTCTTTGATTTAAGTCTGTCTACAATCTTAGTGTCAAGTCTCGTGTTGAGAACTCGCGGAGACGAGACTTGACGCAACTCGTGGGTAGAATGACAATTTTTAAGGCAGTTTCCACGGCCAAACATCCCTTGATGTCGATGCAAATAATGTCATTCTCAACTGACAGGAATTGTTTTCTCCTTTCCAATTAAAGTCACGTCAACGAGTCTACTTCACCATGATTAGCTACTTTTTACTATTTGATCGAATACATTCCAAGAGCAAATGAATGTGACTAAAATCCACAAGAAAACTGTCTTTACCTCGACATACTTTTGAAATTCTTGTTTGATTTTTCACTTTTCACTAGAATAAAGAACCTTTGGAGTAGGTCTGAGTTCTCAATGTAAACTCTTATTTTTTTTTAATTAACGTACCATCCAATAAACTAGATCCCTTAATTCTTACACCAACTAATTCCCGTTCATATGTCTATGAGCCTCTAACTTATCTAACTTATCTTATTTAAATTAAACCATCTATTCATAGATTTTGTCAATCTCTATAATATTATGTTTCTTAATATGTCTATGTAAATCTTCATTCAATTATTATTTTTCACTTTATAGACGTGAAGAAGACTTTGACAAAGCTTGGCGAGTATCTTCTCAGGAAGCCCATTGTTCCACCACCTGTATAATTATATCACACACGCTAGAAAATAAAATGTTAATGTATATATCATCTGTATGTGCAGGCTTCATCCGATCCAGTTCACAGCTCAGGGAAACAGATTCCGATTAGTAAATTCCGCCGGGCAGCAACTATTGCAACCGGTCATTTTCAGAAAAATCCCAGACAAAAAACCAAAAAGTTCTATTATCGACCAGAGTGGAGGGTGAGTCAAAGGAATGGAGTGGTTTCTGCGCCCCAAAACAGAAGAATACAAAAAAGCTTATCCTGTGTTTGATGTTCGCCTTTTACAAAAAAAAACCCTTGCAGCAAACCCCTGGACATAATACGGTAGCCTATAACGCAAAATGGTCTTTGTGACTTGAATTGCATCTTGCAGATGATTGTGTTCAAGGCCAATGTTCACCGCAAAGTGTGTATATGCTACCATTTATTTGACAAGTTGTTGCTTTGTGTCTTCCACACATTTACAAATAACCAATTATATGTTTTTCCCTTTATGGTTCCCATCTGTATTGTTTATAGCATGTTTGAAAAGTTTTTGCAAAACAACATAATTGAGATCGAAAGTGTAGCAAATCTCATACTAGCAGTTTGCATCAATATAATTGATATTGTAGACTTTGTTTTGATAATCATCATTCCCTGGGGCGGATCCAGAAATTGTTGACGGGACAGCTATATAATTAATCTGGTATCCTCACTGCTTAAAATGTCTCTATATATTTGTACCTTATTTTACCCGTTTAGGTCCTCCCCTGATTGCCCTCATAGCAATATGTCACTCAGCAATACACCCATATTATTGGGATTCTCTGCCATATATTTTACCCTATTACCACAACCATGTTGTGTACATAAGCTCATTTGACGTGTGATTCCCGCAAGAGAAAATACCAAACGTTGAAAGGGAAATATTGGTGTAGAACCAGTATTCAAATTACGTGTAAGGCCCTGAAAATGTTTACAAACAGCGCAAACATATTTAGCTGTTTCAGTAATTCAAGTTTATGTACAAGAAATGCATCTGGCAGCATAGTTAGATTAACAACTTCCATTTTCCTCTGTAATGATTTTGATTTCATTATCAAGGTTAAGTAATAAAATAGGAACTTCCGGTTAGTATATGGTTAGCAGTCTCAAGGCAGATCTCTCAAGAAATCCCTTTCGAATTCTCATGAGATGTTCACTCCATCACTTCCTGGACAATCTTTCTTGTATCAAAATTTGTTTCTCAGAAAATGACCTTTCGGTTGAAAATCATGACGTGTTATTCCCTTTAGATAAATTAAAGGTATTAAGCATTAATCCTACAATTCGGTGTATTGAAAGCTTATCCACATATGAACACTGTGACAAATTGAGGTTTAATATGCATAGAGTGATAAGATACGTTGCTATGAGGCATAGAAGTTGCATTCTCAGCAGAGGTCTGTCTGGGCTTTACGCTGCACGTGACGGGTAAATACAGGTAACGTGAACTTTGACCTCAAATGAGGCTCAAAGTAGGGTAGCACTGTTTGACGTCATTCTGGCACTTTTCAAAAGACAATAGATTTCATGACGTCATAAGTATATTGCCAAACATTTATGACGTCTTTTAACCTTTCAGTGCCTCTGATAACACTCCACATAAAAATGACGCCAAGAAAGAAGTGTGCTTTCAAAAGTAGGCTATGTAATAGGGTCGTGTTCAAATAGATTTCACAGACATTGATAGGAATGCATCAATCCAAAAGTTAACAGACATGGTAGACAAATACATTTATCATCAATATGTGAATTTTAAACCTTTTTTGCAAAATTGGTGCTAAATCCCTTTAACAATTAGAGAAATTAACAAACTTTGAAAGGAAAATGGTTGGTATGGAACCAACTTGTCAGATATAAAAAAAAATTTAAATGAGTCATGGTGGCGAGTTCATTTGCATGTACTATACTTATTTATTATACTGGTGGCCATTCTATGGAACGTATTGCTGTATATATAACAGTATTGTAAGGTTTTCATTATTTTATAGTGCAGATATTAGTTTATTACAGTGATTGATACTGTTAATTTACAACCAACGACAACAGAGCTGCGGACGACAACAGAGCTGTGGTTCAGTTTATCAATCGATTACCGATGTTTACCACACCATTTGACTTTGTTTGCACATGCAAGTGTCAGAAAACAACTTCGTGTATTTCCAAGAGTGCAGATTCACTTAAAAGGCTTTGAAAATGAAACCGCAGCTCTGTTGTCGTCCTCAGCTCTGTTGTCGTCCGCAGCTCTGTTGTCGTCCGCAGCTCTGTTGTCGTCCGCAGCTCTGTTGTCGTCCGCAGCTCTGTTGTGGTCCGCAGCTCTGTTGTCGTCCGCAGCTCTGTTGTCGTCCGCAGCTCTGTTGTCGTTAGCAGCTCTGTTGTCGTTAGCAGCTCTGTTGTCGTCAGCAGCTCTGTTGTCGTCAGCAGCTCTGTTGTCGTCATCAGCTCTGTTGTTGTCCGCAGCTCTGTTGTCGTCCGCAGCTATGTTGTCATCAGCAGCTCTGTTGTCGTCCACAGCTCTGTTGTCATCCGCAGCTCTGTTGTCGTCAGCAGCTCTGTTGTCGTCCCCAGCTATGTTGTCGTCCCCAGCTCTGTTGTCGTCCGCAGCTCTGTTGTCGTCAGCAGCTCTGTTGTCGTCATCAGCTCTGTTGTTGTCCGCAGCTCTGTTGTCGTCCGCAGCTATGTTGTCATCAGCAGCTCTGTTGTCGTCAGCAGCTCTCTTGTCATCCGCAGCTCTCTTGTCATCTGCAGCTCTGTTGTCGTCCACAGCTCTGTTGTAGTCAGCAGCACTGTTGTCGTCAGCAGCAGAAACTGTGGAGACAGCGAAACATATCAGATAATGACTAGGACAACATCTCTTGATCAAAATGCTTCTCTTATGACGTTAAGACAAGCAACAAATCCTTTCAAATACATTCAGCTATTTACAACTTCTAAATCAACAAAGTATGTCAATCAAACCTGAACTATATGTTTTTTGAGAAAATCACATTCCTCCTGAAATAAAACTCAAACTGGGAGCATCTATAAGTGTCGGTCAGTCTCCGGCATTATTCATATACTATTGGAGAAATCTATTCTAGATGTTCTAGCCAGGGGTCGTGTAACAGTTGGTTAGAGCGCAAGCTTAATAGCTCTATAGTTCTCCTGTGATGATCCAAAGGTCATGGATTCGATTTTTGACCATGCCAAGATTGAAAATTAAACACTATTTCATATGATATGCCCATCGTGACTGAAGTGTTTATTTGTTGTCCTTGTAAATCTGTGACTGGATAGGTTGTCATGTCAAGGACCAGTAATGTGACAATACAGTGAGGCAGCACTTAATCTACTACAAGTAAGTCTCGTCATGAAATGACTGATTTTAGGACCGGAGTGGGCATACTACCAATAAGTGTTTTATCTGATAGAAGCAGAAAAGACAAGAAAATGAAAGTTCGTTTTAATAATGTTCCTAGAAAACATTTTAGAAAAAAGCTTTCCGGAGCTGTGAGGAGATTTATGCATGGAGTTTAACTCAAGGAACTTCACATGTCATAACGCCATCGGCCGCAATGTTCTGATAAACCGGATATCCTGTCAGTCTTAATTCATGCCATCACAAGCGTTTGCCAGCGTGGATGAATGATAACTCAATGGCATAAACTATCTCCGTCACAGGAAGTTACAAGGAAATAGCTTCAGATTGAAACACTATCCAGTATATGCTCCAACGGATATTTTGTAGCACACCCACTTTTATTCAGTCAGCCAAAATCACACCCACACACCTATACCCACACGCCCACACACACACCCACACACACCTACACACCCACACACACACTCCAACTGCCACCCACACCCACACACATACACACATACACACACACACACACTCACACATATGTGCTGGATCATATTAGGTTTTTAGTATATTTATTTAATACCTATCTTCTGCTGATCTGCTTTTCACCACTTAATTCTTATAAATTATGAAGTGCAGTATTCCTGTTCCGATGCCAAAATCTCCCATAATAGAAATATAAAAGCGACAAAAATAGCTTGACATATGATGGTCCTATTCTAAGGAGAGGACAAAAATAGTTGATACGTTTATCACTAGGACAGATAAGTGTGACGTGTAACTAGGGAAGTGTGAGCTTAGCGGGGACAAGAGGGGATTCACAGGGGATGCTGGGCAGGATACAGTGGGTAGAACAGACTGACAAACAAACTCCTCACTTTTCTTTTTGGACATGATATTAGAAACATTGACGTGTTGCTGTTTTTGTAATCATATCATGAACCATCAAAGTCAGGACTTTGAAAGAGACTTATGATGTATTTGATTTAGGCAGAACATCCTTTAACCTTTGGATCATCCTAAATCTAACCGAATGTCATCCGCTCTTTAATTGAGCATCACAACGTACCAGTGAGTTGAGCATCACAATGTCCCAGTGGGTTGAGCATCACAATGCCCCAGTGAGTTGAGCATCACAATGCCCCAGTGAGTTGGGCATCACAATACCCTAGTGAGTTGAGCATCACAATGCCCCAGTGGGTTGAACATCACAATGCCCCAGTGAGTTGGGCATCACAATGCCCCAGTGAGTTGGGCATCACAATGTCCCAGTGGGTTGAGCATCACAATGCCCCAGTGAGTTGAGCATCACAATGCCCAAGTGAGTTGGGCATCACAATGCCCAGTGGGTTGAGCATAACATGCCCAGTGGGTTGGGCATCACAATGTCCCAGTGAGTTGAGCATCACAATGCCCCAGTGAATTAGGCATCACAATGTCCCAGTGAATTAAGCATCACAATATCCCAGTGAGTTTAGCATCACAATGCCCCAGTGGGTTGAGCATCACAATGCCCCAGTGGGTTGAGCATCACAATGTCCCAGTGAGTTTAGCACCACAATGTCCCAGTGAGCTGAGCATCACAATACCCCAGTGAGTTGATCATCACAAGCCAGAGTGAGTTGAACATCACAAGCCAGAGTGAGATGAGCTGTATAATGCCCCAGTGAGTTGAAAGTCACAATATCTGTGACTTAGAGAGTTACTCAATGGTGAGCACATGGCATGCCACTCACATACTCATCACTTCTCATGTTGACCTGCTTCCTACGTGTGCTCCGGCAATTACTACAGAGGTAGCAAGTTCATCGCAGCTAAGGTATGTGGGAGCCACACTTTAGTTGTCCATCAAACACATGCTTTATCAAAGAGAAAGTACTTCCTGGCTGGAGCAATCTGATATGAATTTACTTGATTATTCCCATGGCTATATACATGGCAGCATCAGTCTTAGGAAAAGTTACGATATCCTGAGCAGAATATTCAAGATATTAGAATAATGATAAATGGCATTTTAAGGAATTCCGGTGTAACAGCTTTCGCAGGTCCTTCTATTATGCACTGAATGCACTGGAAGCTACACACTGGGTAGCTATTGCTGTGATATCATTGCAGTCCACAAACCAATAAATTGTTCTGTCTTTTTCAAAGTAAGTAAAGTAAGATGTAAATAGGGTATTAATCAAATCTACTTGGCAAACGATGGAGGTCCTACGTACCAAAGAAAGTTTGAATAAGAAAACAACTTTAAGCAAAAAAAACAGGCATAAAAGGCATAAAAATCAGTGACAGTTTAAGAGGTTTAAAACTAGATTAGATCGTCCACGTATGAAGTCTGACTTGAATTAATATAGTATTTGCCAGTTATCAAGATGGATGGATCAGCAGGATGGTGTAAGCAGGCAGATCCACGTGTTCCTCACTCATCAACTGTTTACAATATGTCATCCTGGAGGGGAAGAGTGCATCAAAGTTACATCCATACAACTACACAGATATTCAGGGAATATGAATAGCCAATCTCAGGATCTGGTGAGAGGTTGCAGAGGGAACAGAGGATCCTCTGAAAGCATGGAAGAACAACTCCTAATGTACCGTATTAACCCAACTATACCATGAAAGGAATTCACCCTGAAAATTATGTTCATTATTATTCCATCAAATCAATAGCCATTAAGCCTTAAATGATGCTATAAATTCCTTTATTGTGGGATTATATTGGACCATTATACAGGGTCTTGTAATTGATATATTACAATTAATAAAAAAATAACAGGCTTTCCAACAGTCCATTGCATTAATTTCCATTTAATGTCAGATAAATTCAACAATGCAAAATGAAAATGTGTAAAGTTTCAGAGAAAATTATAAGATTATTCTTTATACTTTTATTTGATTATATTCAAATGATTTCCATGAATACAATGTCTATCATACTCAAAATGATCCAGTATAGTATACGTACACACATAATTCCCCCAAGGAATGGCATTTTAAAATGTGCATTTTTGTCATATATACAAAGGTGATAACGGCTTTAATAATTTATGTTTATCGTTGACTTTGGCATGCAAGTATATTTCAATACTAATGAGGCAAGAGAACAGCAATGACGAATTAAAGTGAGATATACATATTGATAATAGGTGTTTGAGAAATATTTCTAAGCACAGGGGAATCCACGCCTCTGCGTGTTCAATGTTTGTGTAATTATAAGGAAAGGGACAATATCAACACGTTTAAGATCATTTAAGCGAATTCACACTAGAAACCATCTGTGGGCAGAATCTTGAGGGCTTTGGGATATCAGCCAGGGAGGTTTTGCTACCTAAGATAACATGTACTCAAGTGTCTTAGGAACAGGAGCAATTAAGACAAACTGCCAATATACACACCTTCAGCCCACTTCGCATCTGCTCTCTCTCATTTACTCATGTTCTCATTACTTTTATTGACTATTTGTTGATGTTTGCCCAGAATATGTAAGTGACATATTTCATTCATCACCCTTTGGATTAGCTTTGCAGAATATGTTATATTGATAGGCCTGTCTGAATAATCCTCTTGTGGACTGCAAAAGATTAGATAATATCCACTCCAGTAATCTTATGATGTTTAACCACAGGTATCATTTAGGTGTTTCTTCTTCAAAACAAGGTGCGGTTCCTCCTTTTTAATATTTCATAAAGTACGTCACACGTCATTAAAACGTGGGCGTGGAACAATTTAGTTGGTCAGGAAAGAAATGTATTTTAGACCCTGGTTGGGCTTCCAAAAGATGTTAAATATATAATTTACAATAAAGCTATCAAAGAGCACCCCCCGTTGATAGTATATGGGCGTGGTGATGCTAGTAAAAAATGATAATGTCATTGATCATCTGAGCCATAAATGAGATATGCATCATGAAAAATAACTTGAAAGAAACACATCCAGAACGCCTCAATTCTGTCGACATGTTTTGTCAAGTTTCCAGGTGTAGACCTGGGGAAGTCTTCAAAGGCAAAATATATTTGAATATCAATGTAAATGTTTTGGCTGATGTGATTTTGGCAGAGTTTAAGAACTTTCATCGTGTCAGAGATATCTGACTATGAGTCAAGTGATATCCAAGGTCTGTGATCGCATGTATATACAAAGGTGCGTGTACCGATGGTGCGTTTACCGATGGTGCGTTTACCGATGGTGCGTGTACCGATGGTGCATGTACCGATGGTGCATGTACCTATGGTGCATGTACCGATGGTGCGTGTACTGATGGTGCATGTACCAATAGTTAGTATATGACTGACGTGCCTCTACTTTGTACGTACGCTTATGCCTCAGTCACATTTGCACCGGGCACCGGCCGGGAAGTAACAATCGGCCGACTTCACAGTCTGCCGGGCGCCGGGGAGTTTATCAGCAACAATCTGAGATATGCCGTAGCTGTGGTCACATTATTGAAGGGCACCGCACGGCACGTGCAAGACTGAATGGCACAGACGTCTGTAGGATATCCTAAAGACGTCTTGATCATTGACAGACGTCTGTAGGATATCCTAAAAACGTCTATGTGATATCGGAGTGAGCCCGGTGGATCATCTGACGATGGCCTTTGAACACATGAAATAAAAAAAATCCTATTTTCACCGCACCATGCCATCGGCAGCCCCAAGATAATCTGCCGATGTGTCTGCGGGACACTGCCGTGACCCTGCCGCGTACTTTAAGATGATATTTGCTGATAAAACATCGGGGAAACGCCGGTAACTTTTATGTTGCAGCTTAAAGTTCCCGATGAAGCGCCCTACATCTTAAAGATGCCCGATTGTGGCCGATGATCTCCCGGTGCCCACATGGCAATCTGAACTGCCGGCCGATTTTGTAAAAAAAAATATACATCGGCCGGGCATCTTTATTGAAATCGGCGCAAATGTGACTGAGGTTTTAGTCATATGTAAAAGGACGCACAGCCTGATTAACTAACCTAGGGATGAAAACAGATGTCTACATGATGTACTGAAATTATTCTAAATAGAGAATTGATGTTCAAAAAACGTTATATAAGGATCCTTTAATTTTAATATTATCTGTAAGGTGACTTTCTGGGGAAATGTGGACCTTTTTTCATCACTAGAATCTTGCGCTCACCCGAAGGACACAGATTAGGTAATAAACAGGTCATTTATCTTACTATACTCCTGATGAAGACTGCGAAGGTCAAGTCTCATCTGAAGACAAAATAGGCATTTTATTTGCCGGAGCAGGAAAGTGAGGTTTAACACATAATTAACCCAAGACTAGAAGGAGTGGAATATGTGTGAGAGAGGGCACTAGCTAGCAGTCTGTGTCATGGCATAACCCAAACAAGGTACAGAAACTCTCTCAGACCTGGGAATCATGTCATAGCTACAACAAGGTACAGCAATGCTTGCAGATCCTTGAATCATGTCACAGCTACAACAAGGTACAGCAACGTACTCAGACCTTAGACCAGTCACTTATGTCACAACGGCAAAAAGTTACAGTAACTCTCTCAGACTTTGGAATTATGTCACAACTACAACAAGGTACAGCAATGCTCTCAGATCCTTGAATCATGTCACAGCTACAACAAGGTACAGCAACGTACTCAGACCTTAGACCAGTCACTTATGTCACAACGGCAAAAAGTTACAGTAACTCTCTCAGACTTGGTAATTATGTCACAACTACAACAAGGTACAGTAATGCACTCAGATCCTTGAATCATGTCACAGATACAACAAGGTACAACAATTGCTCTCAGATAATAGAATCATCAGCATTGCTCTCAGCATTAAACTTGTGGCATAACTTCTGCATGTATAGCCACTAAAGATATATCACAATTACAATAATGCGCAGAACGGAGGGAATAATGTGCTTTGATTTGTTTTTTATCATTATATTTCTATCGAATGACTTACTATGGTTGTATGTGAAGATGCAGAAAGCTTCAATTACATAAAGAAATAAATGGCGTAACAAAAGGGGACTCAATTCTTATCATATGAGTCAACATGAAAGCATGCCTCATAATATCAAAATGGCATTGCTTTGAGGTGGAATTCTAAATATGCTGTTATCTGTGATGCTATGTTTTCCTACAGGTGTGGTACCATGGCAATGCCTTGGTAATGATGCCATTTGCCACGCCCAACTCTGAGATGTGCATATCTCTAGTGGAAGTATATGCGGACTCAGCAGGAGCAATGCATTGTGGTCCAGTTATATTGGGCATTGTTTCTTGGTATCTGATGACAGCCTTCTATATATACGCTTACACATATCAGTGTTATCTGCCTTGCTGACTCAATCTGGGTATGGGAAACTTGAGTACATCGTGGGTGGATTTAACGAAACCCAAAATAGCTTCTGCGGTTATTTTCAATGCTATTTATAAATATCTCCTTAAAAGAGAAACAAATTCAAATAATCTCACAATAAATAAGGACAGAAACAAGTGCTGACGTATGTTGAAAGACACGATGAATAAGGTACCAGATGGCAAGTCATGCTATGCCAGATGTCAAAGCCAAAAGTATGAAAGAGGTTTATTATTTCCAAGATTTTATATCTATAAACCTCACAGTACACTGGTATTACTAACTTATGATTAATATATTTTGGGATTGTGTGATAATGGATAAACATTATGGCCATACACAAATGCATTCTGCAAATTGTAATGGAAAGAAATGAGTTTTCAAATAGTTTGACTTTGTTTTGATTTCATCACTTTACCTATTGGGCGCCAAGTCATGTTTTATTCAGTACCTCAGATTCACATGCACCTGCGAAACGAGCAACGTTAAAAAAAGCATTTGTTTTGATAAAATAACGTTGTTTTTTTCCCCAAAAAAAGTAAACAAAATATGTTGAAAGGGGTTTTGTACACTTTTTTGCCGATTTCCACACCTTATTGGATAGTGGGGTTTGGCTGTGGTCCGGGCTGCTGATGTAAAGAGGAGGCTGATGCAGGGAGGAGGCTGGCGGCATCATTGATCCAGCATCGTCCTCATACCGCTCAGTGTGGCCGCAGCGGTAAGACCTTGCTCTATATATATGTGAATGATCCACGGATTACCATGAATGACACAAACGGCTTATAGATATAAGAAAAAGGGCTTGACATGCCTTCCGCGGATTACCGTCATAATCTTATGCTTGTGATGAGGCATCATCAGGAAAGTGTTTAAAATCAGGTTCCTGATGGGCTCGGGGAGTCCGCCGAGTAGTCCCAAACTTTCTATCCAGGTGGACTGCGACGGGGAGGAGGCTTGCTCGTCCGGCTCCTCGGAGATAGTGCGGGCGGACACCCCGCCCTCGGGGCCGTCCCCGGAGCGTAAGATCCCCTTAGTGCGGAAGACGCCTCCCCCGCCGGACCCCCAGCCCCAGATCAACGTTCCCGCTGTGAGGGAGGTCGGATGCCCGTCAGATTCCAGCAAGGACGGCTCTCTCAGCGACTCTCTCGACGGGTCCAGGACGGACTTAGCGTTTACCTTACTCAAAAATAGGCTATGTGTTCCAGATAACGAATATTACTGCAGCAACAAAAACGTAAGATCATATCTCTTTTGCTTTATACCCTTAAGAGAAAATATCCAATTTCATAAAGCTG
Source organism: Amphiduros pacificus (assembly GCA_949316495.1). Lineage (NCBI taxonomy): Eukaryota > Metazoa > Annelida > Polychaeta > Phyllodocida > Hesionidae > Amphiduros > Amphiduros pacificus. Next base: position 14,368,043 of record OX439010.1, read on the forward strand.
AATGGAGAATAGAGATTATAAAGCTGAGTGGGGCATATTCGCGAATGCATTCACATGTGCAGTGACATCGGTAGGCAAGCTGTGGAAACACTTAGAACATATTGGTTTAAGTTGGATGTGAAATGTCGTAAACATCTTTTAAGGGCCAAATACATAATACATTAAGCTACTCCAAATTCGCAGACTGTGTTTTACTTGAATTTGTGCCCCCTATTGTTAGTATCTGAGTTCATTCAATCTATCGCTCACATTGTTCATGTTGTTTCGCATTGGAACCAACTATTTAGCTCGGCACATGGAGAATCGACAATTGAGAGAAACCAGAGAACATTTTCCCACATATATAAACAGGACAGATTGACCTTGCCTTGAGAGCTCTGTCGCCGATAATATGGATGTCTCTATTAAATGATATTCACACGTTCCTAAAAAGAAGAGAACAAAAATTTAAAAAATAAAAACAAAAACAAAAACAGGTAAAGTATGAGGAAATATACAAAAAACATAGAAAATAAATATTCAAAATTGATTCACATAAGACCAGAATTGGCTTTCCTTATTCAGCTGTAAATCAAAATATAAGGTTGTGTCGATTCCTGGAGTTTTGGTTTGGTCCAGGTGTTTACATATATATGAGCTTAAGATGTTACAGTAAAAGTTGCGTAACATAGCACAAACACATAAATCTACGATGCATTCTCGAAGTCAACATCAATTTAAAAGTCAGCATTTCCGTCACTTTGAGGTAATTTTATGAAAAGGGTTTATGCGATAAGCGTGAGTGCGATGCTGACAGTTAGGAGCTCTCTCCGCAGATACCCACAGCCCATGTCCTGGCAAGATTATGTGATTTGCATCCAGAAGAAAAAAAACTGCCTCGTCTGAGGCTCAGCTTTAGTATAAAGTAAAACTCAGGACGGGTTTGCAGTAGAACCGTATCTGGTTCCATCTCAAACTTTTTTCATTTAACTTTTTTTATGTGATTTATTTTATGATTTTTTTAACCTTTAAGGAGAAGAGTAATCCAACTTGTTTAGACAAACAGGACACGATACGAATATGTTTAGAATGTATTTTTTTTATGACATACTGCATGATATTGAGATGACAGCAATTTAGTTTTGGGTAGATTTGAACTTATGAGAGGGATTGTTATGAAATTTGTTTGGAATAAAGTCCAAAGCAGAATAAGATTGGACTCAGGCTGAAAGAGAGGAAATCAAAATGTTTCTGAAAGAGATCAGATAGAAATTGATTTGAATGAAATGGGAGCGATGGTCTGTTTATGGGGTGGGATTAAAAAGTCTGAGATGAGATCAAAATATTTTTGCAAAATTTAATCAAATCTCTTTATAAAGATGAGATCACAACGTCTTTGCTTTGGAAAATATTGAGAGTTCTATAAATAACACAAGATGAAAACATGAAAATGGACAGAAATCGGGATACAGAGCGACTGAGTATGATTTTAACCCTAAGACTGAGTGAAGAACGTGTAAAAGAGTTTTGGTTAAATTGTGATTTGGCCCATCCCAGCAATGAGAAATAATTCAAGACAGGTTATGACACACCGACAAGGTAACACACTCCCCCAAATGAAAAACATGCAAAGAAGAAGGCAGCGGGAAGCGGCGCCCAGGACAGTGTGACCAAGTGTGAGGTGTATGGCACCACATTCATATTGGCAGGCTATTTGCATCTGATTCAGTAAGACAAGTCCTGCAAAGGATTATGTCTGGCCCAGAAGAGCGCTGCCAATGTGTGGAAAATACTTTCAGACTCTCACTATATGTGATCTTCACCTCTGAAAAAGGAGTCTTTTTACTTCTTGATGAAAGCAAGTTCAAATATAGAGCCCATAACAAGGCATTTACTGTGCTCTTGACAGGGATGATATGCAAACAGAAATGTCCTGTCATCGTGTCTGCTATCTGAGGTTGTTTTGCTCTCGCTTGGGCCGCTATCACAGCTTGTAAGGACCTTCTTTCACTGGCTGCAGCAATGATGAAAGACAAATTTCCAAAGGTCTGAGGCCACCAAGGAACATTGAAGGTGTCGTTTGCTACTTAGTGCTAAACTTGTCTCTGCAACTCAAGAGGGCTTATACTATGCCTGAAAAAAAACCACCAGCATCAGATGCAGATGCCTTGCCAGATGCTGCTTGTGATGCTTTAACTAAGAGACCATAAACACAGAATAATAAAGATTTGTTTTACCACAAACAAGGCCACACAGCATTGTCATTGAAGCCATCTAAGATTATTCATCGTCAGCAATATTGTTGATATGTATGAACAAAAAGAAAGTAAGATTATCTTGAATGAGAAATCAGATTTTCTTTGACATGATACAAAATGCACGCTGCAACCAAGTCAGTGAAAAGGCCTTGCACTTTCCGCTTTAATCTTTGTGGTATTTGATGTTTCTTCGCCATGATCTTGGAGAGGTAACCTGACCTCTGAAATCTGAATGGGATCACTAAAGAACTTGTCAACCTTGAGGAAATATGGCCGATGATAAGTAATGATAGAATCTCTGCCAGTAATAATTCTGGGATCCTGACAGATCTCTGCAATGGGCCAGACTAAATAATTCATAGGAAACTATGGTCAACCTTTTATATTCAGTGGTACGTGCACATAATATCTGTACAAAATCAATGCAAACACGAGATTTTGAGCACATTGGTGTAAATACCACGCCGAGCCCTTGTTCTGTGATACCATGATGTTAAGTACTTGCCAATGAGTCCCAGTGTATGGATTCCTGATTTGGAATCAACCAGATATTAAGAGGTGCGTGATTTATGTTTCATGAAATAAATCAATCTTGCTTTTTAATGAATGCATCAAATATCCATATTCCATCAATATAAAAGCCCTTTAATATATAAAGTGTTTCAGGATCTAGAGTAAAGGGTATGACAGTTTCTGTTTGATTTAAACGTATCCGTCTGTTCACTATACTGGCTATGAATCCCCAATGATAAAAAGCGTGAGGTAGAAAATGTAAATTAGCAAGAAAAACCATGTCCTGCAATACTGCAAGACTGCCTGTAATATTGACAAGCCTTAATACGTTGACGTGGGTGTTGTCAACATTAAAACAAATAGAATGCTACCATAATTTTCAGATATGGCTGAAATGTCATCAAGCATCCTGTTCATAGCACATAATTTCCCATAATTTTGGCAGTAGAAATATGAACAATGTGTCAGCAAGTTTTATTATTTTTTCAGCAATAGTAAACTTGGAATCATCCATTAATTAGCTTTTACCGATGATATATTTATGCAGACCACATATGTTTTAGTTCTCATTACATTTGATAGATTAAATACCATATAATGTGATTGTGTTAAATCATGAAGTGTATTTCTGAAAAATAGAAACTACCGGACATTAAAAAGGTTGTGGATTTTTAAAAAAACCATTCTAATGGTGCCCCTATTCGTAAATGAAAATGCCCTTTCCACAGAAGGGAATAACACGCTTTGATTATATACATTTCATTTCATATCTGTAATGATATCTGCCTTGATAACTAGCAATATTAACTCAAATAACCTGTTTTATAAAGCATTTTTAATTGGCCTCATAATGAACTTGTGCTATATGTTATCATTCTCTTTTTGTTTGTTTTTGCCAGTTATTACTTATTCTGGACCTTTTCCTATCTACAGTTTGTTTTGCTTTATTATTGAGATTAATGTATAAATCTTACTTATATTTATGAGCGAAACAATCAGATGATGAACAATCACTTTGGCAAATATTTCAATTACTAACGGGGGAAATATACGTTTCTGTTCTCCAAATTCAAGGAACATTTCTAAAATATCTTAGAAATATGTTTTTCCTCTACTCCTGGAAGTAGTCGCTTGCTATCAACTTGGAAATAGTAGCATGTCGATATCAGAAATAACTTCTGATTTCAGGATAATATTACGGTTAGGGATTGCTTTAAGATAGTGCTATCTAACATATATACAGATGTTTTCTTGAAAAGCTGATGCCAAGAAATTTGAAACAAACATTTTATGACTAAACATTTGGATTTGTTGGTAGGCGTAAAACAGGTGAAATTCATTAGTCTAAGTTATACAGTGCATTTTATTCTAATAATATACAAAATAATGATTGAAGGACAGATTATGTCATACCAATGAACTTCAGAGGTGAGCGGGCAGGCAAAGCAAACAAAGTGGTACCGACACCCAAACGTGAATTTTCATAGATCATGTGTATATTAAGCACAAGTGGAGGCAATGACGTTACTCTTTAAGGATGCATTTGATACAGAGGCATGATTTGATCACCCAGCAGCAAGGATTAGAGACACTATGAATTTTCTCTCCTGGTATTATTCGTGGAATATTCAAATTTCGATTAACTTCATTCCCATATCTCTATGGAAATAGATTTACCCTTAAGTAGTTTGAGTCTTCAAGATTGCTGTAAATATATGAATTTCATCACACTTAAAAATAAAAATTTTCAGAATGTTTTCAGAATTAGATACCAAAACGTTATATATTAGTCCTGATATTACAAATACATTGCATGGAGATGGAAAGCTCTATCTTGTTTAGTTATATATTTTTAGGGATTGTGAGAAGCCAATTTCAAGGATGACTGGAAACACTATTTCATATCACTTGCATCAAATTGGATAGTCGATTCTCTGGAGTTGTTTCTCGTTCCAACCAGTGCCTCACGACTAGTTATCAAAAGCTGTATTTTGTGTGGCCATGTGTTTGTGATAATGAAAAAGAATGATCCCTAGCCACCCAAGAGTAGGGCATTCTGTCCCGATGACAGGCCACTATTTGACCTCATATAGCCCGATGAGAGCTGAAATGGTCGTTAAACAAATTAACAAATTGACCAATCAGGGGACAGGACAACGCGCATTTGCCAAATAATAATGACTTATCCATTATCTCCACACAAAATTATGATAGTCCATCTATGTAAAATGTGTCCATCCCCCATGTTTAAATTTCTTCGGTGAAACACAGTCAAGTGCACACAAGTCAGCTCAAGTCTGCATTTTACATTTTAGATTGTATTCCACATAGTTGTATTGAATTCTGCAACCAAGAAAAGTATAAGTGGGCTTTTTATGATATTATTGATCTCCTCTTGCATAAATGTGTATTTATGATGGCCCCAAATCAGCGATTTATGAATCGCTTGAAATATCAAGAGGATTTGTCCTTAATCAAGACGTTGTAAACCTTACCACCATCAGATAAGAATATCTGAGATTTATCCTTCAGGAAGAAAACATGCTGTGATATAACTGTGCTAAACTGTTATGAAAAGAGTTATGTCGTGTGGGTTCCTAATTCTAATATAAATGGTAATAACGAAGTCCTGAGGAAATAATTTCTGACAATTTAAATAATTAAGGAAATCAAACGGTTTTCCCATAATTGCTTAAGACAAAAGAAGTAATATGAGATTACTTCTTGTCAAATATTCAATGAATAATGACATGACTATATTTCGTAAGCTTTTCATATAATTCCTAAAATATATCTGTATTAGGTTTCTATTGGTTCAAGGTGAAGATATCAACAATTATAAAGCATATTCATATGATATATGTAAAAACTATATAATTATGAATATAGAACTATAAATATAAATATAAATATAAATACAAGTACAAATGCAAATATAAATACAAATACAAATATAAATATGAATATAAATATAGATATGAATATAAATATAAATATGAATATAAATATAAATATAAAAACAGATATAAATATAAATATAAATATAAATATAAATATAAATATAAATATAAATATAAATATAAATATAAATATAAATATAAATATAAATATAAATATAAATATAAATTCAAATATATTCCTCCATGAAAGAATGAATTTCAAAACCCTTTGTGTCTTTGTGGGATGAGATGACCTGTTCTCAGTCATGGTCTGAAGCACATTTTGAGCAAAGCAAGAAGCGATCCCAAGCAGTAACGGGTGTGCCCCATGTGCTGATTACACTGCATTGATCACCAACAGGATGTGACCTGGGTCCATTATTTCCCTTTTGTTAGAGATATGGATCTTCCCAAAGATAAGACAGCAACAAGGGCAATGTTTTCACCCCTAGTGAAGGGCGTGGGTCGTTCCAAGCTGCAGAGAATAACCTTCTCATTCCTCTCATTCTTTCTCATGAGGCAGCTTTGATGGTAGTCATCTATATACAGCAACTGCCACGAGGTCACACATTTTAATCAAATAACAAAAACCGTTCAGCATTGTGCAAACCAAAACATCTCCTGGAGATTAGTTTTGATTGAATAAGTATAAGATTTATTGCTACAATAAATATGTAAATTGCATTCTAAAATCATGAATATCAACCTCTCAAATGTTTGCATCTCCATCGTTCCTCAGCTATGGCCATGAAACTATTTTATGAAAATGTCAACTGCATAATGAGAAATATGTCAGTGACATTAGAATTTATATCAAAATCAGATATGGATCGAGACAGTTTAATATATTTCAATTAATTTTACATGACGTTTTATTTTCTTTATTTTTTACCCAATTAATTCGAGACTATTTGGCGAGCGCTAATGGCATCCTTGGGGAGGCAATCATCGCAGGTGGCGCTGTATTGAGTTAGACCCACTTGAGCGTCTGTGATATGAAGACGAGGCTGCCATCCCATTGTTTCTTTTCTAGTCCTGTCCACTCATCGTTTGAGTAAATGTCCGCCAATAGGACAAAACAAACCATCCATTGTACAAGGCCCAAGTTGATAGAGGGGTCAAAATCAATCCTTAACAAAATAGTTACTAGAGTTTTAAATATATAATACATTAGCTCTAATTGGGCGTTCAGGATGTTCAAAGGGCGTGCGTGAGATAATTACCCCACCCCGTATGATCATCCGCATAAACTGTGCCCTTTATCCGGAAACCGAACATATAACTAAAAGGTACAACAGATGAATTATTCTTAACATTCTTAAGTGCACTAATATATCAATACATACATCAAGCATCATATTCCTTTTTCCTAATTCATAAACAAGTGGTTTGTATGATTGCATGAGGGGTTGTGTAGTGTATTTCATGATACGCCATTCAAAAACATTTGAAGTATGAAACTTAAAAAAAATTTCGATTGCACATATAATGATTTGCTCGTCAAAACTATTTTTTCGTAAATGTTACTTGAATATGAATGAATATGTTATTAAGATAAATCACATTTCAAACATCATACTGTCATCTTCATTGCATGAAAGTATGTTTCAAGTCCAAGAGGGAGGTTTTCTTTGAAACTGATTGAAATTCATATTCATCAATTTAGTCTAGTGATGGATGGGAAATAAAACATTGTATTTGTCTTCAACGTCATATATTTTTTCACGTAATAAGATATACATAAATTATTTAATTGCAATATAACACAATTGAAAAATGCAAATAATATGATTAGTGACAAAGGAAAAGGTTAAGATTTCAAAAAAGTAATGGTAGGATAATGGGAAATAGGGGGAAAATAATGATAAGTAAATCATGTGAAAAATGGAAATAATGAGTAGAAAGAGAAAAAATGAAATATTGAGAAAAGTGATGAAATTGGAAGAATCAAGGAAATGATGGGTAGGATCAAGAAAATGGGAATGATTGGTAGGATCAAGGAAATGGGAATGATTGGTAGGATCAAGGAAATGGGAATGATTGGTAGGATCAAGGAAATGGGAATGGTGGGTAGGATCAAGGTAATGAGAATGTTGGGTAGGATCAAGGTAATGGGAATGATGGGTAGGAACAAGGTAATGGGAATGATGGGTAGGAACAAGGTAATGGGAATGATGGGTAGGAACAAGGTAATGGGAATGATGGGTAGGATCAAGAAAATGGGAATAATAGGTTGGATCAAGGAAATGGGAATGATGGGTAGGATCAAGGTAATGGGAATGATGGGTAGGATCAAGGTAATGGGAATGATGGGTAGGATCAAGGTAATGGGAATGATGGGTAGGATCAAGGAAATGGGAATGATGATAATGAGGTTAATGGTTTACCGGTTTTATTCATGATAATGGAGGTAACAAAAATTACTGATAATAATGAGGGTAATGGAAATATTGAAAGAAATTAGGGAACATTTTTGATATTAATGAGGGTAATGGGAATAGTGAGGTCACTGAGACTAATTAGGTGTGCGTTCTTGTTTATGTTGCAGTCTGCCCGCCGTGGAAGCCTCTCTCCGTCCATCAGATCCGAGAATGGCAGTCTACTCAGCACTCATAAGCCTCGCAGGAGAATATCTTCCAAATTTGAGGTAAGCATTGCTAGTTGTTGCCAGCTTCTTTATGATGTGAGAGACAGGTAGAGTAATGACATCTCATTGCAAGAAAGACACAATATGTGGAAAACCAATATACGTCTTCAACATTGTCCTCTCTGTGAATAATGATGTCTGAGGTCCTAATATGAAATCAGAAATGTATCTCATGTTTATTGCATTATCTAATGTGTATTTAATGCTAAAAACGATTCAACAAAAAGCTGTTTCACTGATTACTAAACATTGGCATGATATCCGGATGATACCACCAATGATATTTTGACCCATGGTGTGAGTGACTTTGGAGCAGTCCCACTCACTCATAACCGAGAGGCATAAAATAAATATATTACTTGAAGAAGGATATCCTTCATTTTTTATGGCCAGTTTCACTCAAATACCTTAATATTCATTCCTTTCTTATTATACTTTTGCTTCCAGTACGTGTAACTCATGATTATCTGTCAACCAACTGACATGGTGGTGACAAGGAAAATTATTACCCACAGGCAAATATGCCAAGATAAACTGTCACAATATGTACATTTTTCATCCCCTTTTTACATTTTCAAAGCCATACCCCGGATGTCCTACCTCCCACATACATGTAATGCTGCTGGTATAATGATCTCCCTCCAAGCAGTAACAATATCAAAGGATGCAAAGGCCATTATACCTCTATATCAGGAGAACAGACCAGTTTGGGATTATCACATTTGCGTCAATCGCGTGATCAGTGTATCTTTGTTGTCCAACAAAATGATGACCAGCCTCTTTTATGATCAAATATATATATTTGTATGAATATTTCATAAACTCCGCCCAAAATAGTTTATCTGTTCAGGTTACAAGCCCATCCTAACAATAATCGGGCCTCTGATCTATTTGCATAAGGCTTTTGGAAGGCTTTATGTCTATCTGCAGGCCATATATCAATGTCTACCAACCTCCATATCAGCTGATCCACTCTTATTTCATGGTGTCACTGTCTGAGAAACAGTGACTCTACCTCCCTGCCCATGCCATCAATGACCCACACTACTGCGTGGTGTCACGGTCTGAGAATCAGTGACTCTGCCTCCCTGCTCATGTGATCAATACTTTGTTGCCCTTCTCTGTCTCTCGCGTGACCCTTGGCCTTTGGAGCATTGTCGCATGAATAGACTTCTTTTAAGACCATCTTTTGTGTTTGGATAACACTGTAGCTCCTAACGCAACAAGTGAAATCAAATCAATCTTATGGCTTACATTATATTAAATATTTTTCAATAAGAGCCTTGACACAAGTAATGATTTATCTTTCAAAACATCATCACAGCTGCAAAATATTATATAAACACAGCTCCAAAATACTAAAATGTTGCAAACAAATTTTTTAGTATTACCGATAGATATGCCTGAAAGTCTGCTGTAAACATTATTTGAAAAAAATAAATGGTAAATAGATGGTAATTAGATGGTAATTGTAGCCAAAATGGGAACCCACATGACTATGGCATTTTGACAAAGACATACATGCCTCCAAATATCATAAAGATATACATAATGGCGATACATAATAGGCATGCTCTCCCATTTCTATTTTAATCCTGGACATATATACTTGTATATAGATCCTGCCATGATTATTCTAATCTTACCCACATTTATTCAAACATGCCTGGAATCAAACCTGCCTTTGTATAATAAATCCCTACCCGTATCTATTGCCTATTTATATATGTAGCCCAATTCTGCTCATGTTAAATCTCATATTTGTGAATCCTGCTGATGTCTACTCTTACCTATCGCATATCAAATGTCAAGGAATATTGTCAATTCCTACCTATATTGATTAACTAGTCAAGATATATCATAAAGTCATATTCTTCAAGTCTTCAATATATTTCATCACATGCGAATATCTCTTCCGATACTTTAAACACCGACAGGTATCTACACTTATATGGGGTAATTTATATATATATATATATATATATATATATATATATATATATACATATATATATATATATATATATATATAAATATATATATATATATATATATATATATATATATATATATATATACTTACACCACTTGTCTCTTTTATACTGTACACGGACAAGATAATTCCAGGAACAAATTTACTTTGAAATATTGTCCCAGACATCTATAGTGAGCGCCTGTGTAATTGATACATTCAGGAACAAATCATTTAAGCATGCCTCACTTTTAGATATATTCCTAGATATCTACAATTTACTGAGAAATAAAACTCTCAAAACACAATATTTATGTTTCATTACCACTTTATGCGTACCGACAGCAGGAGCCTTTGTCAGGATTATATTTGCAAGTCATGTTTGTATGGAGAGTGAGTGGATTTTGGTCACACGTAATGTCTGTAGAAGGATGTTAACAAGTCATACATCGATACCTGGCCACCACCCACACATAAAGTAGAGATCCTATCACAGAGACATAATGAGGCTTATATGGAGTGTGCAACAAGGAGGTGTGATGCACCCTGTATTCTGACCTCTCCAGTGTTGTGTACACCTCTCAGCGTGTGAAGCGCCCTCTATGAGCGGCCATTATCTCATCTATGCCTTATAGACCCATGTTGATTAGAGTTATTGCTTTATGTCTTCATGGCATTGCCTTCACTAATGTCCCCCTGGAGTGCCACTCAAGCCCCTACTGTGAGCACCTGCCAAAACACTTCTACCGCATTGTGGCAGGTCTGCCTTTGTCCTGCTAAAATCAACTTCTGGTCTATTCAACACCAGGATGTCAATCTTCATTCCATTAATCTTTAGTAACATCTATCTGTACACAATAAATAAATCAAATTACTTGTAAATATGCCTTACTTTACTTCTGAAAGTACCTCTTGTTAATACAATTGAATCCACATTTTGAGGTATCTCACAGTTATGGTATATTTTATTGGTGGCATGATAAATTGGTTATATTGGATTCCAACTAATTTCACAAAGAGTCACTTACTTTAACATGTCTGCTGTGAAATAAGCTATAAAAGCTACAACATCCATAAAGATAGGTTTTTTAGTAGGCAGATGTTTGCCAGCTGTAATTCAGATGAAGATTGAATACAAAATTTGCACAAATACTTTGGCCAGTTTAGATTGAGTAATGTGAAAATGTACAAAAACTCACAACTAGTGACCCATAACTGGTCACAGAAGGCCGTGACATGGTTCAACATTTCAAGGTGATAATACACCAAAAAAAAATTGAAAAAGGCCACTGAGTTGAATATGACATCTTTGTGACAGACATATGATATTGAGCTGGCAACTTAGTGGCAAGGTTTCTCAGTCCTCTCAGCCATACCAAGCCATTTCTCAGTACTCTCAGCCATACCAAGCCATTTCTCAGTACTCTCAGCCATATCAAACCATTTCCCAGTACTCTCAGCTATATCAAACCATTTCCTAGTACTCTCAGCCATACCAAACCATTTCCCAGTACTCTCAGCCATATCAAACCATTTCCCAGTACTCACAGCCATACCAAGCCATTCCTCAGTACTCTCAGCCATACCAAGCCATTTCACAGTACTCTCAGCAATACCAAGCCATTTCACAGTACTCTCAGCAATACCAAGCCATTCCTCAGTACTCTCAGCCATACCAAGCCATTTCACAGTACTCTCAGCAATACCAAGCCATTTCACAGTACTCTCAGCAATACCTAGCCATTTCACAGTACTTTCAGCCATATTAAGCTTCATGTTTCTTTATTTCAGAGCCATGATTATAACGTGGTGGAGAGTCAGCGATTCCTGAAAGAAAAAGAGAGGTTGACCCCTGGGGTAAGTGTTGTGAGCCTTTGTTAACCTTTGCTAAAAAACACAAATCTTAATATTTCTGATAATATCATTCATTGTTATCATCCACTATTAATCAACTATGTATTTCATGAGCAATTGCTATTTTGTAGGTGCTAGGTTTGAGCATTGCTATTTTGTATGTGGGATTTGCAGTAGATTTATTTGACCATGATATCAATTTTGCAGATATTTCTCACATTATTCTCAAACATTTATTTCTGTAAGATGATATTAAAGACCCGCTATATTGACCCAGCCGTGACAAAAGACTTGACATTTTGAAATGTCAAAGCAGGCTCTAAAAGATGGCTGACAAGGTGTAATACTAGCATAGGGATATACCTCTGAGGCACACGATAAACATTACGGTGTGTACACAAATATTGGCAAATATCTAACAACTGAATAGGTTAATATGAACCCATATTTATCTCCATTAACAACACAGGAAATGAATAGAAGTAACAAGACAACAGATCAATGTTATTGTCGTCAAAACACTTGCTCATCTTGTGTATTAGGAGGTAAGAAGGTTCCTAATAAAAACAATCATGATTATATACCACTCTGATGAAATCTTATATGATAGAATATTAGATATCAAGGTGAAAAATACGAAGAGGCCAAAAGGCTTATAAATACATATGAGGCAATTTTGACTTTTGTAGTTAAGAATTATCCCAATCTTTGCCATGGTTATCGATTGGTCATTGTATAAGTATAAGATATGGAGACCTTTGCTAGTCCTTAATATTGAGGCAGGGAGATAGGTGAAAGATAAATGTGCTTTAAGCCATTCACAACAGGTCATGGAAGCCTTTAATCAATCACTTAGAAATTTCACTCATTAAATGTTTTGTGAAGAAAATACTCGATAGCTTTTTCACGAGCACCATCTTTGATTTCATCGTGTCTAAATTTATTACTTGTGTTTTATTCATAGTATTTCCATTTCATGAATTAGTTGACGTCATCACAATGCATGAAGAGTATGCAACCAACACCAATGCAATAGTTTTCATACTATTGTGTTTCAATTATTATAATTTGTCAACTTCCCACGTTAAATACCTAAATAAACTGTACACACAACCGGAGCCATAGTTATCTTAATATCCGTTATCTTAATACTACATCATATCTTTTATTGACCTCATCTTAATTTGATTTGATTGATTTCAATTCTAACAATCACAACTATTTCACGGCCAATTGAAATTAAAATCTTTAAAACATCAAATTATGAATATTGGAATATTATGTCTTTGCTAATCTATGCAAAATGTCACCTTAGCATATTTTTTCACAAAACAAAAAACGTTTATATTTTCATGCAGAGAGAATTATTGAGATATTTATTTGACTAAATTACTAGGAGGTATGTAATAAGCTGCATTTTGGAGGCATATATTTGGCAGCAGATACATAATTGATTTATCGGTGTAAGTTACATTTAGGACTAAAATATATATCCTTAAAGTCTACTAGCAGAATATGAAATCTTATTAATTCACAAAATGATGTGCCGATTCGATTGCTCGTGCAGGGGAATATGACCTGCAGGCAATTTGTACCCAATTCGCTCCAAGAATCAGTGGTGTGTTTTGTAATACAAATTGATTTGCAATAAGCAAATAATTGAAATATATCCAGAGTGTAAACATCATGATTGGAAATATTTGTGGATCAATATAACATTGTTATACTTTTAAGCACATTGTAGTGAATATTGATATACCGGGAGAGTTCACCTTCAGTTATGACTTGGTAAATATGAGTACATACAATATGCATGGCTACAGGAAGACGGATTACCGTGGGACCTGAGAATTAATAATATTACTTTGTCAAGATGATGTATGGCATGAGGTTATCCACGCAGTGAATTCATCAGAGTCATCTAGTTAAACAAACGATGGACTGTATAAATCTTTCCAAATGCAATACACAGATGGTGTAGGCAATATTAACCAACTACATATAAATATGACCAGAAGTTATAAACTATAAAAAGATTATCTTATTTAATGAATGCACTAATTACTTGAATAGACATTATAACATCTGCGAGATAATTCAATCTCGCCTTACTGATTTGTTATTACAAAGCATATGCGTATTCCACACATTGCTCTAAAATTAGTATTCAGATCTAAGTGATAATGTAAGATAAATATCCCTTTCAAAAGTACAGGGCATTGAGTTCCGGCCACAGACATTAATCTTAGCTGATAATAGCCTCCATAATGTTATAAAGGTCGTGTATACAAGCATAGCTTGCACATTGTTATCGTTGATAGCTCATTTATGTTGTTTTTTTTATTTATTTCAGACTCTCCAGAGGGCGCACCTGACGCGATGGTTCGTCAACTTTCTTATTGGTCTCTATGTTGCTGTAATAGCCATTGTAGTTGCTATGTTGATCACCTATATTTCCAAGGCCAAGTTTATGGGCCTTTATTCACGTATCCTTTTTGTATCAATAATATGTTGCTTAATGTTTTTTTTTGTAATGAAGACTTTGTACAGTACTCAGGTGTATTACATGTAAAGGTTGGGACAGGGAACGACGTAATCTATGGAAAAGTCATCCATTTATGGAAACATCATGCGCAAAACGTCATGGGCACATAAGACTAACGTCTTTACAGGTATTGACCTAGCTTTACGAATTATGAGCTCCATATAATCTGGTATTTGTTGAATCCGGTGTTATGTATCTTAGCGAGTCTTACTTTGTGTGTTTTACCAGTTTGCATCTCAGACATTCTTTTGTGCTTTTCTTCAGACTCGACTCACCAAATGTAAGTCATGAGGTTTCCAAGCTTTGCGTTCTCCAAACCTTAGGGTTGCTAGGAATCAGATTGGCGAGATTATATCCGATGATAGATTGGTTTTTAATTATCGACTTTGCTGCCTCACCCATTTAGGTTAATCAGTCTTCAGGAACAATTATGTGTTCCCCATACAATTAATTCAGAAACAATTATATGTTACCCATACAGTTTATTCAGAAACAATCATATGTTACACATACTGTTTATTCAGGAACAAGTATATGTTTCTCATAGAGTTAATTCAGGAACAATTATATGTTCCTCATACAGTTTATTCAGGATCATTCATATATTACCAGGTCAGCCAAATATGTGATACAGAGGGACATAAACTGTCTGATAATCAATCCCAGAATCCTGATCTTGAAGAGACACTTAACTTCGGCTTGCACGTCTAACCAGATACGTGCTCTATTAAAGGTGTGAAAACCACGTGTAAATATCTCCTAATAGGGAACAGGGAATGACCTGGTTAAACGTCCTGCAATATAAGGGGGTGCATTTGTTCAGCTAGTTTTCTGAAAATCATTTCATTCCATATTTTGAAGAAAAAAAACATGAATTGTCCACAACAAAAACATTCTGTCTAAATAATGATATCAATTTAGAAACAAAGCCGAAGATAATCATGTTTTTATAAATAAAAGGTCTCAATATGATATATATGATAGGTTTTAATTTTTCAAGAGGCGATTTTCAATTGTCGTTTTAACACCCAAAAAATGTTTTGTTATAATTGACGTCTCGGTTTTCGCCATCACGCAAATGTTCTCATTACGTCTGCGCCAAAATTGCAGCAGGTCTTGTTCAATTAGTTGTAATGGCATCAGCCCGGAGTCCTGTCCTCAGAGACTGTAGAGTTGATACAACCTCGCCTGCGCTGCTGAAATGAAATTTAGCAAATGAAATTCCATGCTTTTTAACACACATAGGGACAAAATATTAGAGCCTCCATCACATTATGCGACTAATTAATCTAATAGTTGGGTATGTAAGTTGTGATTAGTTAGAATTAATGTGATAAAACGTATATAGGAGATACTATGCACAACTTAAACACAAGAATAATTCTTGACAAACCGTGCTGTTTTATATATCTATAATATTTCAAAATTAAAACATTTTCTCCCATTTTACAGGTACAGGTAATGAAACAAAGATGTCAGTTGAATTATCTTCCTTGGTAAACTTAGCACGGCAAGTGTGCCATTATTATTTTCTATATTTGAGACTGTAATCAGTGTCTTCTGACAAGTATTCATCATATAACCGCCTTATGTGAAGTATAATATGGAAAAAAGCAAAGAACAAATCAAAAAGGAAAACACCCAAATGATAATGTTGATAACCGAGTCTGATCTACAGCCCCTTCAGACTGGTATGTATGAGTTCCTGTGTAATGTTGCAGCAGTATAATAAAGCCATGATTTAGGAAATCATATTTCCCGGAAACGCCTCTCAAATCCACAATAATATTCGCCTTGAAATACAAGTGAATCACAATCCATCATGGCGAGCTGTGAGAAACGTCAAGATGTGAACAGGTTCTTCACAAGGCAGCACTTGGCAGGGTAACCTTACCCACAGCTCTTCTGTCAACTCTCTGAAGAAATACCCCTTCTATGCTCTGACATGGTAGAGTATACTTTCATTACTTGCTCCCCGCTCTCTGACATAGTAGGGAGGTTTATTCAATGCCCCCCATCACCCTGACATAGTAGGGAGGTTTATTCAATGCCTCTCTTCTCCCTGACATAGTAGGGAGGTTTATTCAATGCCCCCCATCACCCTGACATAGTAGGGAGGTTTATTCAATGCCTCTCTTCTCCCTGACATAGTAGGAGGTTTATTCAATGCCCCTCTTCTCCCGGACATAGTAGGGAGGTTTATTCAAAGCCCCTCACCACCCTGACATAGTAGGGAGGTTTATTCAATGCCCCCCATCGCCCTGTCATAGTAGGGAGGTTTATTCAATGCCCCCCATCGCCCTGTCATAGTAGGGAGGTTTATTCAATGCCCTCATCAACCTGACATAGTAGGGAGGTTTATTCAATGCCCCCCACCACCCTGACATAGTAGGGAGGTTTATTCAATGCCCCTCTTCTCCCTGACATAGTAGGGAGGTTTATTCAATGCCCCCCATCACCCTGACATAGTAGGGAGGTTTATTCAATACCCTCACCACCCTGACATAGTAGGGGGGTTTATTCACTGCCCCCCATCACCCTGACATAGTAGGGAGGTTTATTCAATGCCCCTCTTCTCCCTGACATAGTAGGGAGGTTTATTCAATGCCCTCATCAACCTGACATAGTAGGGAGGTTTATTCAATGCCCCCCACCACCCTGACATAGTAGGGAGGTTTATTCAATGCCCCTCTTCTCCCTGACATAGTAGGGAGGTTTATTCAATGCCCCCCATCGCCCTGTCATAGTAGGGAGGTTTATTCAATGCCCTCATCAACCTGACATAGTAGGGAGGTTTATTCAATGCCCCTCTTCTCCCTGACATAGTAGGGAGGTTTATTCAATACCTTACCACCCTGACATAGAAGGGAAGTATATTCAATGCCCCCCATCACCCTGACATAGTAGGGAGGTTTATTCAATGCCCCCCATCACCCTGACATAGTAGGGAGGTTTATTCAATGCCCCTCATCACCCTGACATAGTAGGGAGGTTTATTCAATGCCCCTCACCACCCTGACATAGTAGTGAGGTTTATACAATGCCCCTCTTCTCCCTGACATAGTAGAGAGGTTTATTCGATGCCATTCATTACCCTGACATAGTAGGGAGGTTTATTTAATGCCCCTCTTCTCCCTGACATAGTAGGGAGGTTTATTCAATGCAATTCATTACCCTGACATAGTAGGGAGGTTTATTCAATGCCCTCACCACCCTGACATAGTAGGAGGTTTATTCAATGCCCCTCTTCTCCCTGACATAGTAGGGAGGTTTATTCAATGCCCCCCCATCACCCTGACATAGTAGGTGGGTTTGTTCAATGCCCCTCTTCTCCCTGACATAGTAGGGAAGTTTATTCAATGCCTTACCACACTGACATAGTAGGGAGGTTTATTCAATGCCCCTAATCACCCTGACATAGTAGGGGGTTTATTCAATGCCCCCCATCATCCTGACATAGTAGGGAGGTTTATTCAATGCCCCTCACCACCCTGACATAGTAGGGGGGTTTATTCAATGCCCCCATCACCCTGACATAGTAGGGGGTTTATTCAATGCCCCCATCACCCTGACATAGTAGGGAGGTTTATTCAATGCCCCCCATCACCCTGACATAGTAGAGGGGTTTATTCAATGCCCTCACCACCCTGACATAGTAGGGGGGTTTATTCAATGCCCCCCATCACCCTGACATAGTAGGGAGGTTTATTCAATGCCCCCATCACCCTGACATAGTAGGGAGGTTTATTCAATGCCCCCCATCACCCTGACATAGTAGAGGGGTTTATTCAATGCCCCCATCACCCTGACATAGAAGGGAGGTTTATACAATGCCTCATCACCCTGACATAGTAGGGAGGTTTATTCAATGCCCCCCATCACCCTGACATAGTAGGGAGGTTTATTCAATGCCCCCATCACCCTGACATAGTAGGGAGGTTTATTCACTGCCCCCCATCACCCTGACATAGTAGAGAGGTTTATTCAATGCCCCCATCACCCTGACATAGTAGGGAGGTTTATTCAATGCCCCCCATCACCCTGACATAGTAGAGGGGTTTATTCAATGCCCTCACCACCCTGACATAGTAGGGGGTTTATTCAATGCCCCCCATCACCCTGACATAGTACGGGGTTTATTCAATGCCCCTCCCCACCCTGACATAGTAGGGGGGTTTATTCAATGCCCTTCACCACCCTGACATAGTAGGGGGGTTTATTCAATGCCCCCATCACCCTGACATAGTAGGGGGTTTATTCAATGCCCCCCATCATCCTGACATAGTAGGGAGGTTTATTCAATGCCCCTCACCACCCTGACATAGTAGGGAGGTTTATTCAATGCCCTCACCACCCTGACATAGTAGGGAGGTTTATTCAATGGCCCTCATCACCCTGACATAGTAGGGAGGTTTATTCAATGCCCTCACCACCCTGACATAGTAGGGAGGTTTATTCAATGCCCCCATCACCCTGACATAGTAGGGGGTTTATTCAATGCCCCTCACCACCCTGACATAGTAGGGAGGTTTATTCAATGCCCCCCATCACCCTGACATAGTAGGGGGTTTATTCAATGCCCCCCCATCACCCTGACATAGTAGAGGGATTTATTCAATGCCCTCACCACCCTGACATAGTAGGGGGGTTTATTCAATGCCCCCCATCACCCTGACATAGTAGGGAGGTTTATTCAATGCCCCCATCACCCTGACATAGTAGGGAGGTTTATTCAATGCCCCCCATCACCCTGACATAGTAGGGAGGTTTATTCAATGCCCTCACCACCCTGACATAGTAGGGGGGTTTATTCAATGCCCCCCATCACCCTGACATAGTAGGGAGGTTTATTCAATGCCCCCATCACCCTGACATAGTAGGGAGGTTTATTCAATGCCCCCCATCACCCTGACATAGTAGAGGGGTTTTTTCAATGCCCCCATCACCCTGACATAGTAGGGAGGTTTATACAATGCCTCATCACCCTGACATAGTAGGGAGGTTTATTCAATGCCCCCCATCACCCTGACATAGTAGGGAGGTTTATTCAATGCCCCCATCACCCTGACATAGTAGGGAGGTTTATTCAATGCCCCCATCACCCTGACATAGTAGGGAGGTTTATTCAATGCCCCCATCACCCTGACATAGTAGGGAGGTTTATTCAATGCCCCCCATCACCCTGACATAGTAGAGGGGTTTATTCAATGCCCTCACCACCCTGACATAGTAGGGGGGTTTATTCAATGCCCCCCATCACCCTGACATAGTAGGGAGGTTTATTCAATGCCCCCATCACCCTGACATAGTAGGGAGGTTTATTCAATGCCCCCAATCACCATGACATAGTAGAGGGGTTTATTCAATGCCCCCATCACCCTGACATAGAAGGGAGGTTTATACAATGCCTCATCACCCTGACATAGTAGGGAGGTTTATTCAATGCCCCCCATCACCCTGACATAGTAGGGAGGTTGTTTCAATGCCCCCATCACCCTGACATAGTAGGGAGGTTTATTCACTGCCCCCCATCACCCTGACATAGTAGAGAGGTTTATTCAATGCCCCCATCACCCTGACATAGTAGGGAGGTTTATTCAATGCCCCCCATCACCCTGACATAGTAGAGGGGTTTATTCAATGCCCTCACCACCCTGACATAGTAGGGGGGGTTTATTCAATGCCCCCCATCACCCTGACATAGTAGGGAGGTTTATTCAATGCCCCCATCACCCTGACATAGTAGGGAGGTTTATTCAATCCCCCCCATCACCCTGACATAGTAGAGGGGTTTATTCAATGCCCCCATCACCCTGACATAGAAGGGAGGTTTATACAATGCCTCATCACCCTGACATAGTAGGGAGGTTTATTCAATGCCCCCCATCACCCTGACATAGTAGGGAGGTTTATTCAAAGCCCCTTATCGTCCTGACATAGTAGGGAGGTTTATTCAATCAACCTCCTCTCCCTGAAATGACAGGGTTGCTAGTAATACCCTTCATCTCCCTGGCATGGCTGTGCGAGGCACACATATTGTCATTATCCCATTGACATTGTGGGGTAATCATATTCAAGGATCTTATATATGTGAAGTACACACGGTCACGTAGAGTTTAACCCTCATATTTCATATGGTGAATATTAGGCATATTGAAGACCTTTATCTCTAACAGATAGCATGGTCACATTTTAAACCCTTATCTCTTTTGGATTATGGGTTACCACTATATATTGCCTTCTATCAGTTTGGGCTGCCGAGATGGGTGGGGGTGTGACATCTGACTGCAGACAGGAAGAGGAAGTAGGTGGCGCTGCTGTCACTAGATCTCCCGCCCTCTCAGTGTGTTCATGGGAATCGTCATGCTGAAATGTTCATGATATCAGATGGAATGGAACCGTTATTTTGATCTGTGAACATTATAGTGTAAAAATGATATTAAATCTTTTTAATGGTGTACTCCTTAGTATGACCTAGTTTTATGTGTTGATAAGTGCATTAAGGATCATCTCTAGCGTAGAGCCTTATGTTGACCTACATATTTAAGTAGACCTGGAACTCACATCTGATCATTGTTTTATTCAAGATATATGTAAGATTGAGTATCTAAACAGTTCAGCATAAAAGCGCCCTGGTTTTTTATCAAGATTAAATGTCTCTGTTTGTTCCCTGCAGGGTACTGCATAAGGTCATAATTCTTGACCTCAAGCTGTGATGGATGTGCAAGGTATGGGCTTGATTATTCACATACATAACCCCAATAGCATAAAGGAGGCTTGGAGAACGGAAACAGATCTAATCGTCCTCACATTGTACACAATGTGTGGCAGGCATTCCCAATATTTCGCCTGACAATTTGCTCTTATAGGCAATTGTGCAAAGCGACTATTGTGGACCGGTCGGATCAGTGAGCAGGTTGCCCTCAGGGGTACGGCCATTGCGACTGAGAAACTCACCTCACCCATTTGACCACGTCGTATTTGGTTCACAATTAGAGAGGGGTACTCAATCCATTTAATGTGTCATCTGGGGTGCTCAGTGTTTCTGGATTGCATCACAGTAATCTGTCTCACTCTAGTAGTCTGTCTCGCTAACAGACCAAGGCTACTTTAGCCTAAATCCATCCTAACATCATCCAAGACCCACAGCCACTGCAGCTTCTAGGTCTCAAACCACCATCAGATGGTTACCATTGAAACCTGTCTTTATCGCACTTTCTATTTCTTGTGTACCTTATTATTTTACAAAATAAACTGTGAGATGGTTGTAGAGTAGTCTAGCTGCCATGTTCTCTGTACCTTATCGAGGGGAATTAAATTATATTGATTTGAAATATTTGCCGTTAAAACTTCTCTTTTATTGCACTTATTTCTTGTACCTTAGATTTCTACAAAATGAAATTGTCAGGAGGTAGTATAAGAGTGGTGTAGTTGTCGTGTCCTCGGTAGACTACCAGATGCGCATTTAATGCTGTATTTAGCGTATCAAGCATATTTCTTTCTGTCCCTAAAACATCGTCTCTTCTATGAATACATGATGTCCCTTATACAGCGTCATTTAGCTTGGGATAAGAAATAATTGGGAAGTTATCTTTGCTTGCTACCATCTCTCAGGGACTATCACTCCTTATTACTGTGTGGTTCTCCTGGTAGACATTACCTGGGTGGGACCTCAGCAAGGATGGCCACTCCGGGACTTATTTCTGTCATTACTTTTCTCTTCATTCACAGCCTACTATGGAGTAACTACATCATCCCATCGCCCACACGCCTCTTTCTGATAGGGGAATAATCTGTGAAACTCGTTAAATTGATTATATACGACAAGTTTGTAAATGTAAATGAGCTGTCCATAAATAATTGATTTACAACCACTGTTTTTTAAGAAATAAAAAGAATATATATATATTTACTTCTCATCAGATCTCAACAGCAATAGGTGCATTTTAACTTTGAAGCCCTCAGAGTTACTCACAAAGCGTAAGGCACAGCGCAGGAGAGGATACCTCAAGCAGAACACGATATTTAAGTCACTAATTTATAAGCATATCATCATCTGGAGGTTTGATATCTTTGTAGTTTTCCAGAGCAAGGATTGCTGTTGTGTGTTAGCCTAACTCCTTCACCCTTCACCTCTGCCACACTGCGGGTCATAACTCAGCCCGCCTGTAGGCAGCCCCCATAACTATCAGCATCTCGGTAGCATCTTCTCGTCACCCCTCCCCTCTCTCTCTCTGTCACGCCCCGCCCATAACTCTTACGCTCTCCGCATGTCCTTAACAATATCATTGCCGTTTGAGATATATCACCTGGTTGCTATTTTCAAGTGTTAGAAAATAAATCTATTTACAGTATTTACGTGATTTAATTTTATGTGAGATGTCCATGCTCATGCATTCACAGAAAAGAAAATATTTCAGGAATTCTGATAAGTTGTATGTGTCCAACATTGATATGTTTGAAATCTTCAAGATGCTCTTTTCCAATCACTTGTGTCTACAGTAAGGGTATTTGCCTCCAAAAAAGCTCTTCTTTTCCTATATCTGTTTTATTTTTCTCACCTCCAAATAAATCAGCTAACTGTTATTTTCAGCCTAATTTTCCTGCAATAACGCCCATTCCTACTCTTCTCATTCTCACAGCCGAGCACACTAGGTAGGTCACCGGGCTGTGAGTGACACCCTCATGACCATATCTCATTGGGTAATTAGGGCTTACAAATTCAGTGGTCGCACAAAAAAGGTCAGAGAGTAGTTTGCCAATTTGAATTTACAGGGGTTTCCTCCAGACTTGTTAAATTATGTCATACTTTATAACCTTCTCCTATATCGAACTCTATAATAATAATAATAATAATAATAATAATAATAATAATAATAATAATAATAATAATAATAATAATAATAATAATAATAATAAAATTTGTATAGCGCTGATATAAGATAATCTGTTCATAGCGCTTTATATTCTCTATATTTGGCTATTCTTTATTGATGAAACAATTGCAGAATGTTTACATAACTCAAGACTTGTGCTTTGTTCTCTTTACCTACCAGAACAATTAATGATTGAGTAATATCATTGTTCTCATTATGTGGTAATGTGTGTAAAACGCATTCAACAATCACACACTGGTGTTATTATTTCGATTTATTTTATTCATCATAAATGTGATGAACACAGATGGTGTGAAAGTAGACATTTTAGCTTGGACCAGACAACGGTGGGACTCGGTTATTTGTCCTTTGTACATTCAGAATCGTCTGAATTGTGTTTTAATATGTGGCATTGACCAGGACGTGTCATTGACCCCACTGCGCACCGGTGCCCAATACCATAACAGGGAAGAGATATGAAAAGAGTTTATTATATCAACAACTCACTATATTCCAGACTAAAACCTTCTTATTTGTCTGGATTTGATTCTGCCACGCTTTATTTGTCAAGTTAATTGAACGTAACAGTGATGAATAAACAAGTCAATGTACTTTGTCCAGATCACACGTATTGACAACACAGAGGATCGCATTTAGTAACAATGACTGGATGGAATGCTCAATTAGTTTTGTGTGGACGCTGCTCCATTTATTCTGACAATACAATAAGTCAATTCTAATGGACCATCGCTGCGGTGTTTTCTGTGGGATCTGTTGTCATTCTATTTCACGTTCCTTTGCAGTTTTTGTCCTCCCTGCAGCTATTTTTATCACAGAGAAAAGATATTCTGAACAGGTCTTTTCTAAGATGCATTGTTCATTTTTGCAGGTTACGTCGGCCATTAATCATGTGATCAATTTAGTCTCATGTAGATCACGTGACAGTCGAGACTACTGCCTTGATTTAAATTCAGAGACATCTTGGATCAAAAGGACGCGAGAGTTACAGGGCATAAACTGGGCAATCGGATAGAGAACAGAGACTGGTCAGAGTTGCCAAACATGTCTATCTGAGCCAACAGAGAGAGCTACAAGGACGTCCTAGTTTGCTCTGAGGGTTGTCTGATAAAAGGTCTTATTTTTCCTGATATATGTGCTCCACCTCTTTTATAATTCAAATGATAAAAGGCGATTTTTTGTGATTTCTTAGGAATTGTTCCATTTTAGAATGTTTGTATTTAGTTGACTTCATGTTTAGCTTTTTATGGAGTGATGGTATAAATATAGATTTTGGAAAATGGTGTCAGTTGATGATTTGTGACATTTATTTTGTCTGAAAACTGGAGCAAACAGCAACCTTAGCCACTGAGGGTTTCCCTTAGTAGAATATGATAAAATACTACCTTGGCGGAAAATTATTGTCACCATGAGAAATGACTTGAGCTTTTGATCAGATTACTAAACCACTGCCAGCATTTGGAACTTGTCAACATCAGATTCTTTCCAACTCCATTCATTCTCTTAGAGTCTTACGCCTGTGTCTTAAGGTTTACTTTATAAATTTTACTGAAGCTATTCAATTCTATTTGCTGGCTAAAATGTTTTTCTTTGTCCCAACAACTGGTGACTATAAAATATCCAGTTCAAATAAGGTTTATTTCTGTTATTAGAGATTCATTTTGCTAATCTTATTCATAACCATTATCTTACACATTTTGATTTTGTGATATATGTTACCCACGTACAGCGATTGCTGTGAGCTAATGATATCCTAATGCTAATAGATGAATCTACGTTGTATAAATGTCCATGTCCTGAAGAATGATACCATCATCCTAACAAGTTGGGATAAGGTCTACCAAATGGTGGTACGGCTTTTTCACACTGGAAGCTCACCCATGGTATTGTTAAACTAATCTTAATGGCTTAGAGTTGCTGTTTTGTGGGTGTTAACACTAATCACTTAGGCAGCTTGTCCAGCTGGTCCAATCTTGCCCGGGGCCCAAGTGTCCATGACCTCAGCGACTATGACATTGCCCAGGGGCCCAAGTGTCAATGACCTCAGCGACTATGACCCTGCCCGGGGCCCTCAGTATCCATGACCTTGCCCTAGGCCTTCAGCGACCATGACCTTGCCCAGGGCCTTCAATGTCCATGACTTTGCCCAGGGCCTTCATCGACCATGACCTTGCCCAGGGCCCTCAGTATTCATGACCTTGCCCAGGTCCTTCAGCGACCATGACCTTGTCCAGGACCTTGTCAAGCTACCAGCATTAAAAGGTGCGGGACTCATGTTCGGCATCATCAGTTTCATCACATCAAAAATCTCCAGTGTGGGAAGGAAACAGGAGAATTTTGATACCCGTCTTCCTTCTTATAACAATATTATTGTCATGGCTTGTTGCGATGCCCATATACTAGGAAACAATGTCAAATAGTGTTTCAACGTCACTTTCAGCGACGAGGGTCATATCGGGTCGACTTTCAAGGCGTTTGCAAGTAACACAGGCGACAATGGGATTCGAACCCGTCATGTTCCTTCCTCAGCTCATATACGCCAACTATTTATTTATTTATTTATTTACATTATCCGCAGAGAACTAATTCTAGCTTTTTCTGATGGTTAACATGTTCAGTAGTGAAATTGCGCCTGCGTCTCCGGGGAGTATGGGGCAGACGATAATGTATTAGAATGATTACCGGACAAGCCCATTGAGATGAGCTTATTAGCTTTTCTACTCTACTTTCTAATTCTCTTCTTTGAGTTGTAGTAAATACATGTTTGTTCATGGCGTGTTTTTTTCTCCACAAGCGAATATTACCTACTTCGGAGGTGAAACACTAGAGTAATAAACAGTTGAGGAGGATTTTATGTAATTTAGTTCTGTACTTTAGCGTGCATTCTAGTATATCAAGCCGGGATGGGATCCAGGACCTTGCCTGGTTAGTGTTCTGTACTTTAGCGTGCATTCTAGTATATCAAGCCAGGATGGGATTCCAGGACCTTGCCTGGCTACCATTCTGTACTTTAGTGTGCATTCTAGTATATCAAGCCGAGATGGGATCCAGGACCTTGCCTGTTTAGTATTCTGTACTTTAGCGTGCATTCTCGTATATCAAGCCGGGATGGCATTCCAGGCCCCTGCCTGTTTAGTATTCTGTATTTTAGCGTGCATTCTAGTATATCAAGCCAGGGTGGGATTCCAGGACCGTGCCTGGGTACCATTCTGTACTTTAGCGTGCATTCTTAGTGTCCGTGTCACACCGTCTGTACCAGTTATACTCGGTTTACTCGTGGAGTACACAGCCCAAGGCCACAGACCTTTTTATTGTCCATTTAATGGAGAAGTCAAAGAAATGCTATGTCACAACCTTGTCACCCGTTATGTGGTAGCTTGTAAACGTCATGAATTCAAAAATCACAACAAGGAATGAATCAGTGTACAATCCGATACAGCAACAGACTCACTTTGTCCAATAACGGATTTAATACTAAAATGCAAAATAGTGTTATTCCTTTTGTCAAAAGACAATTCTCAGGGGTAAATGGTTCAAGAGTTATGTCTGCTGTCAAGGTGACGACATTAGAATACTTTTTGGTCAAGTTTATATCAATTACAATATGAATAAGTTGACTGTGATATTTAAAGGCTATATCGATGTTACACTTGATGAGTCTGTCCTTGACCTTTGTATCATCTTTGACCCCGACATGAACATGAAGGCGCAAATTATGAAAATGTATAAAAGGGGCATTACTATATCAAACATATAAGCTATTATACATATGTACTGAAACCTTAATGCATGCCTTTAATAAATCTACCCAAGACGATGCCAATGGCCTTATGCTGACCTCGCTGCAATTGAAATTGAAAATGCAATATCTGCAAAACTATGCAGCACGTGGGAAATGAGGAAATTTTGGATCATATATTTGAAAAATATAAGGAACTACATTGACTCCAAATGCAAATCGTCCTTACCACCTGGAAGGCTGGAAACGGTCAGGTGTCACATTGCCTGCATGAAGTCCAGCCGTACAACTCTGCGATATAAAGGTTCCCTCATGTACCTTGACTCAAATAAAAACAGCAAGGAATGAGGCCATCATAATGGCTCATAAGCTCTAGAATCGTCATCCTAATATGGGTAGGACTTCTATCTCTGCTGATGTCTCAATAAAACGCCTAAAGACGCACCTCTTCCGAAAATAATATCTTGAATATTGTCTAGTATCAGCGCCTTAAACGTCTTATTGATATTATTGTTCCCATGGTGTTGTGACTATTCTTTATATATAAATTGTGTGTTTTATATTTATTCCAACTATTTTAGTGCATAATAAATGCCTTCACATTCTAATTCCAGAGAAGCCGAATTATCATGTGATATTATAAACAAATATAAATATATATCCTATTCTTTAAGATATAAAACTTTTATCTGTGAATTTTCCTTAACCAGTATTTAGTGCTGAAGAACTGTGATAGCACTGTGTGTGTGTTGCCGGCTGTGGTCGTGTGGATGCTCATCAACTGTGTCCTCGTCTGTATAGGATCTTACCTTGTTACATATCATGCAGTAAGTATTACAAACACTATAATGCATTAATAGGCCGATTGCGGGTCGCCATAATTCCCCATTGAAAACAACACACCGGAACTGCACAATTGTAATCGGAAGTGCACAAAAAACTATCTGAAATCTAATCATTAAAAAAAACAAGATGGAAACCCACAATCGCACTATGTGGTTTTGATTTGTATTAATGTCATCTTCAGCACTATTTAGGTAATATCAGATCATATATAGACCTGGCAGCGGGAATCAATGCCCTACTCATTTCGAAGAGTAACAGATCTTTTGTATTAGTGCATAGACATGATGTTTTTGATGAACAACTATTTAGCTGTCGCAACTCATTTCATTGTCAAATGACATCCAAATGTCGGTATAAATGGAATCCTCGGCATATTAATGGCCAACATTTATTGTCCTAGGTATTTCGCTGGGAAATCTACCTATCTAATACCAATATTAAACATGTATCAATTTTCAGGAATGAGCAGGATTAATTTAGTAAAAGCATAAAGATAAAATGATTAATACTAAGTCTGAAAATATCTCAGAATATAGTTTCCCACCTAAATGCATTTGGTTTTTTTAGTAAAATGTTCCTAGAGTGAAATCTAAAAGAGACAATAAATATAACGTTTAACTTGATATACAATTATTGTGCACTTTCATTTGCTTTCATTGGAAGATAATTTGATAAACTAATATCTGTGGGCTGTGGAATAAGTCCCTCCATTATACTGGAGCATCGCGGTATGCCAGACATTCTCCAGGAAATCCAAGTATGAGTGTACATCAGGAAGCAGACACTTCACTCTATGTTCCGCCCACCTTGACCCCATCACATCTGCAGACGACCCGGAAGTAATAAAACAGCACGGCTACATCAAAGCAATTGTATTGTGCTGGGAGGTCATCCCCTGGGAAGGGATTCGGCTGTTTCTACTTTTGACAAAAATAGATGGAAAAATATGCCATCACATGGGGTCCAGTGAAATCGTAATGAGCCATACGTCTCGCTGAGCATAATTGTATGAGGTTTGTCCTTATCTTCACCTCCCCACCGCAGAGATCACTAGAACTGCGAGAGTTGCTCAGTGAGAGTTGCTCAGTGAGAGTTGCTCAGTGAGAGTTGCTCGGTGAGAGTTGCTCAGTGAGAGTTGCTCGGTGAGAGTTGCTCAGTGAGAGTTGCTCAGTGAGAGTTGCTCAGCGAGAGTTGCTCAGTGAGAGTTGCTCAATGAGAGTTGCCAAGCGAGAGTTGCTCAGCGAGAGTTGCTCAGTGAGGTGGTTCCAGTAACTTGTCATTTAACTTACTGGAAGCACATAAGATATATTTGTTCTGCTTTGTGCCTTCTTCCTGCGTTTGAAGAGAACATAAAGTGCACTGTAAACTGTATCTGGTGGCGACTTGCTACAGAACATGACCATGGGAAGTGCCAATCCTCAGAATCCTGGCCCTGAGCTAATGTTTACCATGAGAACATCTTGCACATTGATCCTGACAATGTATGCAGGCTACCATTACAAAGTTTGCCTCCATGCCCCGACTAGCAGCACAAACAAAGTAATAACTCAATATCAAATTTGCATTAAAATTCTCGATGTAAGAAGCAATAAACATGTCTCAACAATTTTGTACAGGCAGTTTTTTTTATTAAAAAATAACAATTCTGACAATGTATGTAGGCTACCATTACAAAGTTTGCCTCCATGCCCCGACTAGCAGCACAAACAAAGTAATAACTCAATATCAAATTTGCATTAAAATTCTCGGATCCTGAGGATATATTTCAGGATGACCTTGCCTTAGAATATTGTCAAATATTGGCATTTGATTTCATACATTGTGTACCGATAGTAATTCTCCAACTCACTCAGCCCTAGAGGTAAGGATTTAATCTAACGAGGTATTATATCTCTTGAGATTCCTTTTACCGAGAACGGTGATTTAATTGTCAATATCATCGCTTAATAGATTAAAAGGTCCTGTCGTTATTATATATATATCTAAAGACGTTTGATTTTAATTTTACATTCACATATTTTTGCGGTCCCATATTAAAAATTATATTGGAAATCACAAAAAAGAATAATATATCCGATGTAAGAAGCTATAAACATGTCTCAACAATTTCGTACAGGCAGTCTTTTTTATTAAAAAATAGAAATTCCTATATACCAGTTCACGCTTTGCTTTAGAATGATAAACTTTTCGATATCCTTTTCTTCAAAGGAGAATTCGTTCCCAGAGTCCTAGGATTTCGATGGGTCTATCTTTAGGGAAATAAATGTCTGTCCACAGTCAATATAGAGTTCTGATCGCACACACTTAACGGCAGCATGTTTAGTCTATCTGAGTGTCATTACTGTTTAAACAAACAGCATTTATTCTTACATAGATGTTTTTTCATCAGGATTGGCACAACCGTTTTGTGTGTAGACATGCAATTGCTTTGTATGTAAACATTTTTGATCAGTACATCCGTGCATCAAGGCAGACATTGTGGCAATCTGAACGGAGTGGCCAATGGCCAAAACACACAGTAGTGGCTAATGAGCAACTCTCCAAGCATTTAGGTGCTATTCACTTATGGGGTTGGAACGTGACCTAATGGTGAGACACCTGTCTCTCTTGCTTGTGACCGAGGGTTGAATCCGGCCATAAGCTCTACGGATAAGAATGATTGAACAGTATCCAACAAATATATAGTTGCGGAATACCGACCAGTGTAATTGAACTGAGGCAATATGGTATTTTCTCATCATTTTAGAAAGAGTAGGGCATTGCGTACTGTTGACAGGCTTCTATCTCTCATTTAGCGATTTGATATGACCTTTTATCTGTGATTCTCATATTTTTGTTCCAAATCTAAATAACAGAATATTTTAATAATCTTATATGATATCAAATGCTATGGATATTTCCAGAAATAATAATTGTACCTTAATTGGTTGACACATTTTTAGCACTTTTCTTAAAATATTTTCCTTCTGTTAATTCATCTTTTTTGCTCTAAAATGCATTGTTGTATTTGTTCTAGCCTCACGCTGCTGGCAGCGGTATACCTCAAATCAAATGTTACTTAAATGGCATAAAATTGCCAGGTCTGCTCAGCTTGAAGACACTCTTGGCCAAAGCTGGAGGGGTGGTGCTGTCTGTCACTGGGGGACTTGCTTGTGGTAAGGTGAGTGTTTTAGCATCCGATATGGTGCTGTCTGTCACTGGGGGACTTATTTGTGGTAAGATGAGTGTACTAGTTTGTAGTTGTGGCAAGGTGAGTGTTATAGCATTCATTATGGTGCTGTCTGTCACTAGGGGCCTGTGGTAAGGTGGGTGGTATAGAATCCATTACGGTGCTGTCTGTCACTGGGGGACTTGCCTGTGGTAAGGTGGGTGTTATAGCATTCATTATGGTGCTGTCTGTCACTGGGGGACTTGCCTGTGGTAAGGTGGGTGTTATAGCATCCATTACGGTGCTGTCTGTCACTGGGGGACTTGCCTGTGGTAAGGTGGGTGTTATAGCATCCATTGTGGTGCTGTCTGTCACTGGGGGACTTGCCTGTGGTAAGGTGGAAGTTATAGCATTCATTATGGTGCTGTCTGTCACTGGGGGACTTGCCTGTGGTAAGGTGGGTGTTATAGCATTCATGATGGTGCTGTCTGTCACTGGGGGACTTGCCTGTGGTAAGGTGGGTGTTATAGAATCCATTACGGTGCTGTCTGTCACTGGGGGACTTGCCTGTGGTAAGGTGGGTGTTATAGCATCCGTTATGGTGCTGTCTGTCACTGGGTGACTTGCCTGTGGTAAGGTGAGTGTTATAGCATCCATTATGGTGCTGTCTGTCACTGGGAGACTTGCCTGTGGTAAGGTGGGTGTTATAGCATTCATGATGGTGCTGTCTGTCACTGGGGGACTTGCCTGTGGTAAGGTGGGTGTTATAGCATCCATTATGGTGCTGTCTGTCACTGGAGGACTTGCCTGTGGTAAGGTGGGTGTTATAGCATCCATTGTGGTGCTGTCTGTCACTGGGGGACTTGCCTGTGGTAAGGTTGGTGTTATAGCATTCATTATGGTGCTGTCTGTCACTGGGGGACTTGCCTGTGGTATGGTGGGTGTTATAGCATTCATTATGGTGCTGTCTGTCACTGGGGGACTTGCCTGTGGTAAGGTGGGTGTTATAGCATTCATTATGGTGCTGTCTGTCACTGGGGGACTTGCCTGTGGTAAGGTGGGTGTTATAGCATCCATTATGGTGCTGTCTGTCACTGGGGGACTTGCCTGTGGTAAGGTGGGTGTTATAGCATCCATTATGGTGCTGTCTGTCACTGGGGGACTTGCCTGTGGTAAGGTGGGTGTTATAGCATCCATTATGGTGCTGTCTGTCACTGGGGGACTTGCCTGTGTTAAGGTGGGTGTTATAGCATTCATTATGGTGCTGTCTGTCACTGGGGGACTTGCCTGTGGTAAGGTGGGTGTTATGAATATCCCATTGATAATAGTATTAAGGAATGGAATTAGCCTATAGTAAGGTCTGTCTCTGTGGTTCTGTTGTCCGCCACATGGCATTCAGTGATGTAAGCACTGCGATGTCTGATGAGGAGTGAGTCACACGGGCTTTGCCTGTTGTGAGGTAGGTAGCTGGGTGGTTCTGAACACCACGGAGGAACCTGCCTCTGATGTATTTAGTGAAGCATCAAGGAGTCGTTGCCTCCATTATGAAGAAGACACTCAAGATAAATGTGCACTGTTAGAGAGGGTTAAAATAACCAAGCATGATGTTTTCATCTCATCAATGTGATACTTATAGCAGTCAAGTGTATGGTTTTCTCAGTATTAAATTACCAAATCTCCAATTTTACCAACTGAAATTTTTTTTCCATAACATAGCCCAAACCTCAATGGTACTATAAAGTCCCTTATTACTATAACAATAAAGATATTGTTTATAACAGTCATCCGTCCCCTGAAAAGGTTCTCAAGGGATGGCTATGATTTCTCAATGCACATAAACGTGAAACTGTGATTTACAACGCAGAGATGCAGAAATATCAGACAAGAATTGTGGTGTCCTCATTGAAATGGCGGAGAGGAACATCTCAAAATGTCTCTCCGGAGACCTTCTGACATTAACATGCGGCTCGTCACAGGCTCTCCAGGAAGGCACTTCTATATCACATTGCTGGATGCTATTAAAACTACTTTTGTAGCAGGTTTTAACTTCACAGAAACCTCTTATTTCATTGCGTTTTCAGTGATATTTATTTTATCAACGAAGGTAGCTTAACCAAATGATGTTATTCATTTGATCATGATACACTTCCAAAAAGAGTTGTTTTTCTTCCTTTATATTTTTTATTAAAAAGCTTCTATTTCAAGGAGAGGTTTAATGTATGACTATGGCATGATGACAGAACATGTACAGGTCTAACAAAAAAGAATAACACAAAACACATTGATATGGCTTTGTTCCAAATGCATCTCTTATTTTTAAAGTAAACACCATTGTCATTTACCATGAAGATTGTACCAGTGGTTCGGTCATTCACCTTGCAGTTTTTACCAATGATTCGGTCATTCACCTTACTGTTTGGTCATTCACCTTGCAGTGTTTACCACCTTTGGTCTATACCAATGATTCGGTCATTCACCTTGCTGTATTTACCACCTTTGGTTTATACCAATGATTTGGTCAAAGAAATGTTTTATCTTGAACAAAATTCCTGTAAATGCCCTTTGCGACTCAAAAGTATTAATTTTTAATTCCCCAAGGCTATGTCTAACTTCAATGGGGCGTCCTCAAAGTCACATACGTTTTCTTAAAGCTTTCATGAAATTGGACTTCGTACTCATATAATATAAATGTTTTTACCCTAATCTTTGTGATGAAATGTTATTACCCCTCACATTTCCCCTACATAAGGTATATTCCATTTGAAAGTAGTTGAGCCTTCTGCTAAAATCTAAATCATCCACTGAACGCTTGGCTCAGCTGACCAGTGATCTCAGGAAACACCAACTTCGTAGAGGTTTGTAACAATGAGGCACCTTCAAAAGTGGACACTGTCGTGATCTAACTTTGTTCATTTGGCTTTCTCTTGGTACAGGCCTTATACCCTAAAACAACAGTGATCATATGCTTGTACTCATGTGACGAAACGCTTTCAGCAAAACACAATAATCATGGTAGGTATATTTTGGTTAATTTCAGGGAGATATTGGTTTGTTTGTATCACAAAAGACCACACATCCTTCAGACATGTCCAAAATGTCTGTAAAATTGCCTGTGACCTCTGTGATTTCATGAATAAAATAGAATAGGATATCACATAAAAATATATGTTCTTTGAAATCGAAGAAAGAGAATTGTCACATTATATTTTCACGAGATCGCCATTTTGTAAATTAGTTTCAAAGCATGTGACAAATGATATTTAATATATTTATCCCCAGCCAATTCATTGAAATGAATTACATAAGGGTTGAATGTAGACGAATGTCTTTCCAAGCAGAGATGTTATTTGAGATAGTTGATGACAGGGCCCAATTTCGTCTATCTTACCACCTTGACGGGTTTGTCAATAACAACACATTTAAAAAACTTCACAGTCCAACATCTTTGGGTATTGATCAAATACAGTAGGTGATACTGAAACCTTTCTATATAAAGTTACAAGAAGTATTTTTTTCACGGGTCGGCGTGGCTTGTGCACAAAGATAACCAATCGAGACAAGTGACTTTGCTATGCCAGGCTCAATCGTGAACTCCCACAATGCATCGCGCCACTTGTCAGTCCCACTTCCCGAGTGACTTTTCCTGTTTGCTGACCATTTGAATGCAAGATCGTCTTATCACATGACCAAGAACCAAACCACAGCCTTAATCCTAAGCTTTTTCAGCCACCAAAAAGATACCTAACCAACATGCCAAGTGCATTCCATGATGGGCAGATCTCACATCTTTTTTTATGTCTTTCATTGTGTAGTTTATGGCGTGCAATCGTCTTATTTGACATTGTTTATATAAACTACTGGCACCACTGTGAGTGTATTTTTTGTGTTGGTGCTTGCAGGAAGGCCCTATGATCCACTCAGGTGCTATCTGCGCTTCGGGGCTGTCCAGAGCAGAGTTTGGCATCGGGAACAAGAAGTGGAAGCCAAAGGTAAATCTCCTCCTCTCTCTGTTTGTTTCTGGTCTTCTTTATCCTCTTCTGTCTCTCAAACATTGTCTTACACCACAAGGACAAAAATCCTTTATAAAGAAGAGAGATTTGTTTGGAAAAGAAATTATACAGTGAAGTTAATAAAATCATATACATTATAAAGATGAATACACATGTATTGTTGCCCAACAAAGGACCTACGTGTGTACTGAGTTCACGGACCTAGCTTAATTTAATGATATTTTAATAACCATTATTTCTATTTAAATTTATAATTAATTGGGTTACAGTAATCCGACAATTGTAGATTTTTAATTAAAATTTGGCACCACAATAATCAATTAGTATCACAACTTTAAGGTTTCGGCTGTCAACATGAAATATATTTGTCAAAAATGTGAAAATACAATCCTTCAAATTCAGCCAATATTTACATTGATAACTATAAATGATAAGTGCAATGTGGTCTAGTAATACGGCCTAGTAATTTAATGATATGTTCTGCTAATATGCCCCAATGACACAAACTGCTTTTTGTAATGTTTATTAATGAGCCATTGCCAATATTATATACTGTGCAATACTATTACAGTATAAAGCTCATAGACAGAATTCAGTTGGCTCCCTGGGATTGAGAGAGTTAGGGTTTATAGACCGTCCTCTGTAGATGTGGGAGAATCAATGCATGGTTTTCATCAATAGTACCCATGGTAACCTCTCTCTTTAAGGTAACCCAAACTTGACAGGAACCTGGGTTGCTAGGGCTTGTTGTTTCTAGATGACAAACTTCTGGCTATTTCTATGCCTTGATCCTCACAGAGTTTGAAGTTCTTGCCATAAACATTTTTCAGATCTCTCACTGTTTATTGGTGAAACTGGCTGGGAAAGTGTGGTGTTGGGTTCCACATTTACTTTAAAATTATACAACAAAAATCTGAAGAAAGACTATCAGTTTACCATCTCTTTGAGATCTAATTGAATTATTTGTTGGTTTGAAATCATAACTGTATTTTAAATGTGTTATTGATATCTGTATTCCAGTGTTGTGAACCGCTACGCAGTGATGAGGAGAGGAGAGATTTTGTGGCGGCAGGAGCAGCTTCAGGGGTATCAGCTGCCTTTGCCAGTCCCGTAGGTGAGTAAATTGTTCCTATCAGCTGCCTTTGCCAGTCCCGTAGGTGAGTAAATTGTTCCTATCAGCTGCCTTTGCCAGTCCCGTAGGTGAGTAAATCGTTCCTATCAGCTGCCTTTGCCAGTCCCGTGGGTGAGTAAATCATTCCTATCAGCTGCCTTTGCCAGTCCCGTAGGTGAGTAAATCGTTCCTATCAGCTGCCTTTGCCAGTCCTGTAGGTGAGTAAATCGTTCCTATCAGCTACCTTTACCGGTCCTGTAGGTGAGTAAATCATTCGTATCAGCTGCCTTTGCCAGTCCCGTAGGTGAGTAAATCATTCCTATAAGCTGCCTTTGTCAGTCCTGTAGGTGAGTAAATCATTCCTATCAGCTGCCTTTGCTAGTCCTGTAGGTGAGTAAATCATTCCTATCAGCTGCCTTTGCCAGTCCCGTAGGTGAGTAAATCATTCCTATAAGCTGCCTTTGTCAGTCCTGTAGGTGAGTAAATCATTCCTATCAGCTGCCTTTGCCAGTCCCGTAGGTGAGTAAATCATTCCTATCAGCTGCCTTTGCCAGTCCCGTAGGTGAGTAAATCATTCCTATCAGCTGCCTTTGCCAGTCCCGTAGGTGAGTAAATCATTCGTATCAGCTGCCTTTGCCAGTCCTGTAGGGGAGTAAATCGTTCCTATCAGCTGCCTTTGCCAGTCCTGTAGGTGAGTAAATCGTTCCTATCAGCTGCCTTTGCCAGTCCCATAGGTGAGTAAATCATTCCTATCAGCTGCCTTTGCCAGCCCTCTAGGTGAGTAAATTGTTCCTATCAGTTGCCTTTGCCAGTCCCGTAGGTAAGTAAATCATTCTTATCAGCTGCCTTTGACAGTCCTGTAGGTGAGTAAATCATTCCTATCAGCTGCCTTTGCCAGTCCTGTAGATGAGTAAATCATGCCTATCAGCTGCCTTTGCCAGCCCTCTAGGTGAGTAAATAAATCCTATCAGCTGCCTTTGCCAGTCCCGTAGGTGAGTAAATCGTTCCTATCAGCTGCCTTTGCCAGTCCCGTAGGTGAGTGAATCGTTCCTATCAGATGCCTTTGCCAGTCCCGTAGGTGAGTAAATCATTTGTATCAGCTGCCTTTGCCAGTCTTGTAGGTGAGTAAATCATTCCTATCAGCTGCCTTTGTCAGCCCTGTAAGTAGGTAAATCATTCCTATCAGATGCCATTCTCTCGATGCTTGATAGCCATTTATTATGCCGTTTTATTTTTTATATTTTGTGCTTAATTGTTTCAAACATTAACCAAATTTAACTTGAAATAGCTTTGTGTTTGTATGATTCCGGCAACGCCCACTTCGCTGAAATACCCAAAGACAGATATCTTATGTCAAGGCACTTTGGATGGAAACCAATGTTCAATTTCCTTCACGTTTCCCTCATTCACCCGATACTGCTGTGTAGAGACAGACATCAATCTTCAACAAATAGTTGTGAGAAAATACCAAAGTAGGGTTCAGACATCTTAGACTATTTGTAGATTTAGTGTTTTTAGAGCATTAAAGTTTGAAAAGTTGTTTGTTATTGATTGAGGTTCCGAGGTTCCGATACATCAATATATAAAGACTAGGGTACATTTACATCAACAGAAACTAGTTTTTTGAATTACGAGAAACATCCTGCCTTAATGCTTCATATAAATGTGATATTATGCCATATTATTCATGTCATGGTACGATGATTTTCAATTCCTGCTATTATCGCCCATCATGGCCAACTTTTGCTACCACCTCTGACAGTTGTGGCGTAAGATTACCCAGTCACAATGCTCGACACATACTATTACAGCATTATGCGGATATCCGGTCAGCTCAAAACCCATTGGATGCTGCAAAATAAGAAAATCTCAAAATGGTATTTTAAGGCTTGACACACCAATTAATATTATACGTATCCTTCTGTTGTCTCCTGTACCCAGATGTTCAGGATTGCATTTCATCATTTGTTATATACAATCATTAACGTCTAAAATGTGAAATAATTCCACACATTTTGCACTGAAATTATAATTCACTTAAAAGGGATCACTTAAAATCACATGCTTTAGTAACAATGTGGTAATCACATAAATCACAAACATTAGCGAGAATGTGGTAATCCTATAAATCATATCTATAATCACATAAATCACGTATTTTAGTGATAATGTGGTAGAATTTGAATCAAATGTCACTTGGTTACCATTATGTACATGTTTGCTGTGTATGAGTGGTAAATCAGCGTGTGGACAGTGCCCCTATCCCTGCCATCCAATGTTCTCTATAACAAGCAAGCAATAAGGCAGGACTGCGGTACACTGACCAGCCTCTACATGACCTGTGGTGTCAATCCCCTCACCCTCCATTGTGGCGATTCTATGGACCCACCACCAGGAATAGACCCAGTGTAGGATAAATGTTTATGGCAGGGAATTAGACCGTCGGTTTCCACCCTGAAACATGATTATATTTCTGACTTTGATTTGGCACTGTTAAAAGACTTCATTTTCATAGAGATAAATGTTTTTCAAATTATATTGAAGAATTGCTTTTTGTTTAAACTGAAGGTATCCATCGGCTCATGTTCATGAGATAAACCTGTCAAGAAATTATATTTGACCGTTTGAAGTTCGTCTCAAATCCTCATTGAACGATATCTAAGTCTAAAAATAGAATGTTGAACATCGTATTAAATGTTTGCAAGAAAATCTTACCACATGAAGATAATTTTTGTGAATATAAAAGCATTCTCTCTCAGTGATGTACGGTCACAGATGGGAAATCTGAATACAAAACAAGGACAACTTCAGCATCCATTAGGCTACACCCCAGTGTTATGGGACCATTTTACATTATCTTTTAATTGGAATGCCTTTGGTTCGGATGCTTACTTTGATCTTGTAGAATTCTCTTATCTCAGTCTCTAATTGATTTGATTTATCACTCAATTTTTCACACGAGAACATTACGTGCTAAGATCGTTCATCTCTAGAATAGAATTACAAAGAACACAATATTAATCTGCCATAATACCCCAGCCACTTGTCCATACCTCCTGATATACCAGAGAGGATTAAGATTAAGGAGACGATATTGATGCAGATTAACTCTATGGTTTATATGTTCTCCTGCTAATATAACGACTCAGGAGGCCATGAAATGTTTTTGACCACTGATCTCCATTCTCCATTTTGTGCCATTCTTGAATATTCGGTAACTGAATATGCAACGCTGCAAAATAAAGCGACTACTTTTTCATCATATAATGTGCAAACATGAAAAAATATCAACACTTTTTCATTTGAATTATTTAATCCCAAAGGAATAGAAGAATAGAGAAATGTTTTCGATCGTTCAGAGGAAATTATTGAGGCGTAATATATAGCTATGGCGCAAGCATCTTTACAAAATTAATCTTGAAAAGACGTTTCGTTTTCACATAATATGTTATATCATTTATTTGTTCCAGAAATTTTGATTGAACCTATAAAACGTAATCTGTCAGTTCTGCTTTTGGAATCACCGGAATTGTTTTCCTGCCAGCGAGTAACTAATCTCTGACAAATGCTCATTTTTTCCTCCTTTATTCACCTCATCACACACAGAAAGAACACCAAACATTCTCTGTGTGTTTTTTAACTTCTCTTTGTCATGCCTTTGAGGCAATGGAGTCTGAATAGTGACCACACGGTGACAACAATGATATATGAAGTCTGCCCTTTCTTCCACTACCTCACTTTGCTCACACTTATCTTCAATTTGTTCATATCAGGAGAAAGTGTTTAGGTCGGTAGTGAAACATAATTGGACATCTTGGTATAAGCGGAGCATGTCTGGAGATATTACCCAGCATTATCTTTGCCCCGCCCACACATAAAACTCATGCATGATTTATGCCTAAGACATGGTCCCTGTGTAGTGATTACAAAACCCATATAGATTTATATTACAATGTGTAAAAAGCCTTTTGTTCAATTGCTATAGAAAACTCATCAATATTGTCATCCAGCAATGATAATGCGATCATATGAATCTATTAATATAATTGTTTAGTCTATTAATCTTAATTTTGCTTGAGCAAGAAGGCCAACGATTACCTCCATGCAATTCATCCAAAATAGCAACCTTTATGAAAGCCCTATAGGCCCTGAATGTGTATTCACCACAATGTAATAACTGTGAAGTAGGTGGCATATTGTCCACAGATAGTTTGTTGAAGTTCTCATAAATAGACTGAAACTATTAGGTGTGTTGCTTCAAATATGATGTCCATACACGTGATGCATGTACCATTCATATGTAATTACTGATCAATCAAACTTCAATCAATCAAACTTGATCAATCAAAGCTTCATGTAACGATGCTGTAACCTGTAGAATTTGCCTGAGACATGTTTACTCTCTATCTCATTAATTGTTGCATGATCATATAAATAAGAGGTCTCATCACAAAATGACTGAAATAATATTGAAATCACTGAAATTATATTGAAAGTGATGTTAAATTTCAAACGAACAAGTATATAAAAAAGATTGCAATTTATTAAGATGATCAATTTGACTTTATTAAGCATCTGCTATTTAGACGTCGTAAAATGTGGTATTATTTAGACATGATTTCAAATCATATATGTAATTTGCTTTTCAAAGTTGAAATAACAAATTGTTCTGAGGTCGACAACAAAATCATTTACTTTTAAGTGATATGTGTTGTATAAAAATGGAACGATTTACAAATTTATAATCAAGATATTCTCATTTTGAATTCTTAATACTAAATTAAAAGAAATGTTATCGTGATATTTCTGTACATATCCTCGGCTTTGATTGTGAACTTATAGTCTCTAGATGTTTGAGTCATTTCAATATTGAGCTAATGTAGATAATACCTTACGGCCCTGTCTGGGAATGATAACATCTGAAATAGTGACATTTTTTGTTCCTGCAACGCCATTGGCATCCTGATTATTTTCTGATAGATTGAATTTTAACCAGATTTGACCAGTCACATTGGGATTTAACCCAACAAACTCAAGAAAAGTTGAAAGTTGCGTATGCAGAACACTAAGAATGGGTCTATGTCATAAATATTTCAGCGTTTATGAACTCATGTCTTGCTGTTCTGTGTAATATTCCCCGTTAGTGTCATCTCATTCTACAAAATATATACTCTGTAGTGCTTTGGCATATTAAACTTGTCTCATTTTTTATATCTTTTCTTGACAGGTGGGGTATTGTTCAGCTTAGAGGAGGGAGCCAGCTTTCTCAACCAAATGTTGACGTGGAGAATGGTAAGTAGACTCCTGGGTTTTAGTGCTATATTATTTCACTCAATCTACGTTTTTCCACCTCACAATATAAATGGCGCCACGTCATTGAGAAGTGGGCATGATGTCGTTAAAAAGGGGCGTGGCATTGTTTATATTGTTGGACAGAAAAACGTATTTGACGCCCGTGGTATGATTCTAATTGGATGAAATCCAGAACAGATCCTCTTTTTAAGGAGTAGAGAGGGCTTATGGTTTACTTTCAGGCTCACCATTCCAGAGTCAGGCATGTCCTCTGTGCTTCTAGTCCAAATAGTTCACATTATAAATATTCCATACAAGCTCTGTTGTTAGAAACGTATTTCATGATCATTAAATTGTTAAAACCATTTTATACAGAAACGGAACGCAAAAATATCTTTGTGTAGATTCTGGAAATAGGCAGGGCATTGTGTCCCCATGGCCGGTGGTTTTCACTGCCCAGATAACACCTCATTCCATCTGAAAAGAATGATGGAATTTTACCCAAACTTATCATTTTTTACTTTGGTTTATTGGAAAACGTATATAAATTGCATATGTTACGATTTATAAATGTTTTACAATATTTCATGACAAAGATAATTTACGTGT
Organism: Amphiduros pacificus; assembly: GCA_949316495.1. NCBI lineage: Eukaryota > Metazoa > Annelida > Polychaeta > Phyllodocida > Hesionidae > Amphiduros > Amphiduros pacificus. The sequence continues at coordinate 14,410,399 of OX439010.1, forward strand.
TCGTTAAAATATTGATTTATTTTTGTTATGGGTTGGTTGTAAGGGTGTATGAAAACATCATTGGTTAACAAGATTAATTGTTCTTAGTCCATGCAATTTACTGGTATCCATGACAGAAATATCCATATCCATGTAAATAGAGCCAAAACAGGACACAAAGAAACCCGGGATCTGGATTCTCTGTTCGATATCCCAGCATTCCTCACTGTTTTCAGTATAGATTAATTGATTCCTAATCACCTCATGTATTTCTCTCGGGCCTGCTAAGGTCCCGGATATAAGGATAGAATAGACCATTGATACTTACAGACAAAGCTATGCAATAAAAGGCTTTGTTCTGCTTGACACATTAATGTGAATGGAATGCGTAAAAGATAATCATTGCCATTCTCATAACTTTGGATAAAGATGATCAGATGATTAATGTTTTTATTCAATATCATGGTCATATATCTAAATGCGTTGGGATTATTATTAATATAATATATATATATATATATATTATATTAGTTTGTTTTGTTGTTTTTGTTGTTTTTGTGTGTTGTTTTTTTGTGTTATTGGTGTTTTTTTTTTAGGAAAACTTCAACATGATGATTTTGTGGTTACTTCCTTTGAAATTGCACCAACTTTCAAATAATCTATAGTTTTGAAAGTGCATATCATTGCATTGTTTACACTGAATTAAGTATTTCTATCGACCTTACTGACATAGCATTTCTCTAATGGTTCAACCTTATTGCAATTCCAATAAACTCAAGTGGCATTAAGTGAGTTTGGATGGGAGCAAAAATACCGCTAAAATCAAAACCAGAGACATTAAGGGGAGATTTTTGTCAGATCACATCCGAGAGAGTCCTAAATCACCCTTCAAAAAGTCTTAAATCCCCACCCATTGTGAGTTGAAAGCGTGAACATGGTTCTAAATCAACAGGAACCGGAACCAAGCGGGAGCAGGGTCTTCTCTTCAAATCAACAATGCATTATTTCACACAACATATTAGAATGGCTTGACATATAGATATATAAAAGGTGGAGTTGTAGTAGAATTGGCATCACGGTGCAGGTTGTACAGGCCCTGGGTCTGGCTACTATATAATTATAACTTGCTTTACTTTGATGCCATTTACAGGCAGTGAAAGGAACATCACCTGTTTTCTATTTTTCAAATAGTTCAAGAATAGTTCATGAGGAATAGTAAAAGCTGTTAAATTGCTGCTTATCTCAAATCCTTATTTCCTGAGATTCTGATAATTACAAAAGAAACATGTTGACTTATTAAACATTTAACGTACACAAAAAGCTCAAAGGGTGCAGGCCGTGTGGCGATAATTGAGTTAAATGCCCGCTAATATATGCACGAGGGTCCCCTTTGAAGCTTGAACTGCATATTTTGGAAAGAAAACCTCCTCTTATTCTGGCACAGTATACACTCTGTAGTGCTTTGGCATATTAATTCGGTGTGGAGGTAAACAGAGGAAATATAACAGATTGAATAGACGTGGTGTTGGATTGAGTGTATATGTCCTGAAGAGAGAAAAATATTCAAAAATGTATTTAATGAAAAGTAATATTTCTTTGATACTCCATCGGTTATGTAGTGTTTTGGCATATTAATTCAGTTTTGATGTAAACAGAAGAAATATGACAGTCTTGATGATGGAGTGAATGTATATGTTTGGTAGAGACAATAATTTTGCAAGATGGATGAAAAGTAATATAGGATTGGTAACGTGGTTTTTGCGTGAGAGGTTCATCATAATATTTTTGGGGATAACGCGATTTGGAAGAAGCCGCTTTTGGAGGAAGTACGGGAATAGTGATGTTTGTTGTGATTGATGTGGAGGAATTTATTCTTAATTAGAAAACCACGGTCTCGACAAGTGGACTGGACACGAAGAGATGATCGATGTCCACGTGGCGCCCTCTATCTGTACGTGCATGAGAACAATAGCTAACCAAGCGGCATGCGAACAGTATACTGGGCGTGACAAAGCCATGCAGAAAGCCACCACTTGGAAACAAGGAAACAGGAGCACAGGCAAATTAACCTTATATCAATGACAGAGAAACCCACAAGGGTGTAGCGTGAGGTTAATGACACACAACAGTTCACAACGCGGGGTAGATGCCATCAAAAAAATAGGCAGCGTCGCGGTAGCTCTGTTTTAGACGGTTTGATTCTAAATCATATTTATTTCTCAGCAGCCAATAAACAGAGGAGGCCAACTGCATCACTGGTCATTGGAGTAGAAAATAAAAGATTTGGGGTAAAACGTGTGAGGTGAAATGGAAGGGTGGTCGTGAGATTCCTTGCATATCGTATCTCCCTGCGCCATACCTCAGAGTGTGTACGGTCAGACCGGCTCACCCGGCTACGGCAACAAAGACCAGTCCCCACGGTACCTCCATCCTAATGCTTAGAGCATCTAACTTGATCATTTACTGTGGAGGAGCAATAGAGTTGTCTTCATTGGTGATTTACTTCTTCATTAGTTGCCATTGTGTGTTGTATATCTAAGGATTCCAGCTTTCTTAATCTGTAAGCGGCCAAGCAGATGTCACTTGCACCTTAGGCTAAAGATATTAGCTGCCTTTTACCAAGAGCGGGCGGGGGCAGACCAGGATGCAGTCATAGAAACATGCCATTCCTAAAACTCATATCAGCATGGCTTATGTCATTCTTAATGATTCAATTATATTGCTGCAATATAAAAGTGACGATGAGATTTGGCGGCTGTAACAAAATAGGAATTGTGCTAAAACTGTAACAAACAATATCAACACTGGTAATGGTGTTCGATCTGATAGTATAGGGAAAGGCCGTGACCTTGAGGGGTGACCCCGACAGGCTTAAATAGACACTTTCTAGAATTTGGTGCATATTCTTAGAGAGACAAGGTTGAAGCCAAGCAGGTGGCAAAGATAGCATCGATACGGAATGCCCTGCCCCGCCACTGTCTGCGACTGATAAAGCAACTCACTGTCATTATCCAGTCACAGAATCTCGACAGGCTTCCAGTACGTGTCTATATAATTTCCCTTGGCGTTTTGATGAAGAAATTATGTCAAAGGATGAATCTGAAGAAAATGATAGATGGTTTCCAAACAAAGATTTTTCCACTTTGAAACATCAAATGACATGACTTGTCTACTATCTAAAAAACATAAGATATAAAAAAAAACTATTCATTTTTGTAATGATCAACTTATATCATATTTAAGCAGGTCCAAAGAATATACAAAAGATCTGTATACAGAATATATAAAAGATTTATATGCGAACTCACAACGATGACTTTTTAAAGTGTTCAATTTCAAATAGATCGAAAATGGCCATTTTGATGTGCCAATACGAGGCACTTGTTCATGCTTTTGCAGTGTTTGTTCACCAAATGTTAAGCCATTAAGACAACGTGACAGTGTACATTGACTCCCAGCACATATTCTATGCGCCATTTTTCAAACTGTTCAATCAGTTGCAAGAGTGTAGAATTCATCATTTGGCCAGGTCCAGTCCATTCATTCTGCACACTACCATGGCAGCACTCCAAGCCTCTACATATACACGCTTTCTGACTGTCCGTTCTTGTCCTATTTGCTAAACGTAATTGGCCCATTAACCAAAACCCTCCATGCTGTCACCCTACACTACACTACCAAGCTCAGAAACAAACTATTGTGTGTATGTGGTGGTCAGTGTTACATCATGAACGCCCTGTATCAGTATTACAAATTGTGACATTTATAATTGAATGTCACCTACTTTACCAAGCCATGATTTAATTCACTGTATTTCATGTAGATGATAAATACTCAAAGTAGTCTCTAAACGTCACAGTACGGGCTGATCTGATTGTTTTCGCTATACAAGATCAACTGGTCAGTTTTGGTGAGAGTAATATGTTAGAATTACCTTGTTTATGTGCAATGGTCTGCCCATCTTAAGCTTATCTTACAAAGAGAAGAGTGAACCAAGGCTCAAAAGTGTATCAACTCATATCAGGGTACAGAGGAGCACAGGCCTGAGAGTATACCATGGCAGGATGCTTTATGCATACTACACGATATTGCAAGCAATTCCGCTACCATTGCTGGACACTCAGATAAATTTGTGCATGAAATATCATCAGTTGGAGCCAAACATCTATTTGGTCACGCATATCTGTAGACAAATGAGGTTACACACATCCATCGCATGACTATGTACCACGTATGAGGTATTCGTGGCCAAACCGGATTTCGCAACATATATGCGTGACCAGATGATGTCATGCAATAACCAGGCATGACTTTATTTGGTTACGTTTATGCGTGACAAAATAGATGTTTGACTCCAACTGATTATATATTTCAGAAAGAGGATCCCCACTAGTCAGTGTGACCTTGTGGCAAGCCTCTATATTTGGTGCGCAATACAGAGTAATACGTAGAATAAGACAGCACTCTCCCTTCCACCAGTTTTTGTTTTTGTTTTTTTTCAAGACAAATGAAAATGATAAAAACAAAATTGGCCAAAACGTGTATCTCTGACCATTTATGATAAATTATATAGAGGAATCCTTCAATATCCTTGTGGAAGAATGGCTAGGCAATTATTATGACTAATAAATGCATATCTATCATGATGTAAGATGCCCCTTAGCTCCTGTACATTAAGGAATGTCTATAGTTATGCCATATTGCAGAATGACATTCAAGTTTATTACATGTGTGGAATAGGTGTCATATATCACCGCCAAAGCAATGGGTGGGCGAGAGGCTCAAATAAGCTAAGACAATGTAGATATAGAAAACAAAGTGCAGAAAGTGCAGTAAAGTCTATAATATTGTTATAACAGGAAACGGAATCCTGAGTAGATTTGGTGTAATTAAAATATCACGTTTTGCTGGACCTTATATTACCTGTATTATTTACCAATTAGCATCGAAGATTGGTGGAGTGTGAGCACTTTATAGGTATTGGGCTACGTATAATAAATGCTCTTCAGCTACTGTTTGGAGTCTGATTTGTCACGGGACCAGGCATATAGGATATGAGAGTATTTTTTAAAAAGTGAAAATCATAATCCTCCTGTGACCACTTAATCTCAAGGTGCGGCAAGGACACTTCCGGTTCAATGGACATGATATGGATCTTTCCAAGTCGTGAATGCAACCTTTAGTTTCTGCGTTGCAATCTTGATTAAAAAACATGTTCGTTCATGCCATGGTTGACCAGCGTAATTGATATTGTTTGTTACCTTGGTAAGGGGCCAACAGAGTTTGGTTTAATCAATGATATATTAGAGAAATCCCCAGGGGGCAATGATAACGGCGCAGGTTTTCTTTTCAGGCCAACTGAGGCTGGGCTAACTGAATTATTTGTGGCAGGGAATGGTGAGAGGGCCATGAGTATGGGTTTGCCTCTAGGGGGCGCAATAAGGCTGGCCTGAGGGGCCAGGCTGTGGGCATATTGCCTCCTCCGCCCTGCTTCATTAACACTCTATATTATATTATGAGTGCACAGGTTAAGCTCTTATTCATCATTTTTGGCTGTTCTGACAGCGACCATTGTTTCACGTCTGCCGAGAACAAACTCGGTTTTGACAGCAACTTGTGGTTGTTTTGACCGCCCGCCTCAAATAGTAATAAAGGCGAACACCTCACAACTGAACTCAAAATATCATGAAATCTGAGCAGTCTGTTATAACAGAAAGATGAACACGATCCTCTAAAATAACTAATGTCAATTTGCCCCCAGGACCCTGTAATATGATATCTTGTCCACGTTTGGTATGTCAGACTTTGTGACAGGTTGTCCAGGGAAAATGATATGACCACAAACATATGCCAGATAATGCCACTCCAGTAATAGCAGAATACCTACATGTTATCTGGCACCGGTCAGGTAAAGACAATGTTCTTAATAAGAAAAATCTCATGAATTATTCCATATGTCTTATATGACTGCACAACGTCGTCAGAAATATGACAAATGCTTTCACGATGTACACTTTGGAGGAATTCTGTAATAATACAATTCATTTTAGAATTCTGTGAGCAGTGTGCTACTTCCAATGTTGTCAGGGAGGTCGTGGGTTTTATCATATGGCGGAGCTTTGACAAAGCAAATGAAATGCGTTATATCACACAGTGTTGCTCCTCTCCCACTGGAAAGACCCATCCAATTAAAAATGATTATATCTATGAAAACAGTCTGCTTGCCTAATTGCCAACATTGTTTATATTTCAGCTGTTTTCTTCCATGACTGCATCCCTACTTCTTAACATTATGATGAGTGCTATAAAGGGTCATGCAGATAACATGTCTAACCCTGGCCTGGTCAGCTTTGGCTACATAGGGGTGAGTACCCATATAAAATATTGTATTTATATGTCATTTTGTTTAATGTCATTAAACTATATTTTACCATTGAATACTAAGTTTATAAAATCCCAGTTTAACCAACATTGACTCACAAATATGTCTCACTGGTACCTAATGGAAACTATTTTCTAATGCTAATTTAATAAATCTTTTGCCTCATACCCCGACTTTTGCCTATCAAGAATGGCATTTCATATACAATACATATTTCAAGTATGTAGCAATCCTTAATTTTGAAATATACATCGAAAATGCGATTAAGTAATATTTTATACAGAGTTTGATAAATTACCAATATATGACTTTGTTGAAAAAGCCCACTAATTTGAAAAAATGGTTTTATGTAAAATAAGTTATTCTTGGGTGTTTCAATACGATTCAGCTCGTGAAATGAAGATAAAGAGGAAATTACACTGTGAAAGATTGAATAAATTCCCCATTTGTTACAGGATATTGATTTCAAAACATTTGACATTCCAATATTTATGGTAATGGCTTTAGTTGGTGAGTAATATGAACGATAAAGGAGTAGAGTAAACTAGACATGTGATAATGATGTATGTGCTAAGTTCCTTATACTTGTTAAGAGAACATTATAGTAATTCTTGACAACCCTTGCTCCATGAATTGGGACTATCCTAGCTTAAAGTGATGTAAAATGTGTACCTTATCTGCCCAGTCATCATAAAAACCAAATCATTTCTCAGTCATATCTGTCAAATTTCTAAATATTATTTATCTCTACTTATCTCTGAATCTTGTTTTATCGGTTAGGACTACCAATAACATTTTAATTTATCTTTCTATGAGGGTCTTTATATTGAAGATTCTTACCTATATTTTTGGCAATATAATAGTACACATTTTACTTCTCTACCTGTCAAATTGGCTTCATAGTTTAGATCTAGATATAAATTGTTAATATTAACTCACTGGCAATTAAGGTTGTGGCATTATGTATTTGCAGGATGTTACGTTTAAGACTTTTGAGCTTCCGCTATTTATGGTGATGGCTTGTGTAGGTAAGAAATATGTGTGCTTGCTCTACCATCAAACAAGGGATGAAAAGGGGTAAAGGGTTAAACAACATTGAATCATTTACCACTTCACTCACTTTTTGTGTTTTGCAACCCCAGCGTTAGTCCTTAAAACATAACCGATTTGAGTATGTCATTGTTCCATCAAGTTTGAATCCATCCCTTTAACTATATTCACACCATGCCTTGTGCCTTAAACCTCCACACCCCCAGCTGTAAAATCATACAGATAAATATGGCCCTATTCTGAGTGCACGCTTTATTCTCCAAGCCGTCCTGACAGGCCAGATAAGAAATGATGGCACTCTACCTATTACAACGGCAAAACAGGTTTTTAATGTAGGAATGGGTTCTTAATTTCTTTATTGCATGCAGCGAGATGACGATAATTTTTCATTGCACCATATTTTTTTATCTTCCACCTAACCTGCCTGAGATGAAATGTGGATAATCTTAGAAGCAGAACTGTTCAGCTAACTGCACAAGTGATGAATGATATGTGCCTGGGATTGTTCATTAGATGAAATGAGTTCCTATTAAGTAGGACAATGATTACTAATACCCCTTGCAGGATGGTCAATAGATCCCACATCCATCCATATAAAGTTATACCAGTGTTTAACCATTCTTACTTTTTTTTAAATGACTTTAACCCATCTTCCAGTAAACATCCTTTAAAAGTATGTATCTCAAACAAACTGAATAAAAACGATTATTAATTTCTAGATATCTGTGATAAATGTGACCATTTTCATTTCCACAAACTAATTAAACAAAAATGAGCTGTAAGCTAGGCCTGCTTGAATTTATTATCTCATTTATGTTATAGTTCTCTGCTTTGCCAGCATTGTTTAGATATTAAAACCGTCAGGTGTTTTATTTGTTTAAAAAAATCAAACATTCATTCAGCAGTATTTGTCAATTTAGGATATACCTTAAAATTAAGCAGAAAGTATTTGAAAAATATTAAATGTTTATTTACTTATTTCAGGTGGTCTGTCTGGTGCTTTGTTTAATCAACTAAATTACAAATTAACATTATTGCGCAGAAGGTAAGTGACTTCAAAACAAACTTAGCAATAAATGTCATGCAGAAAAATATCTAGCAATGACCAGCAGTAAGTGACACGTAGCCCAATATCTAGCAATGACCAGCAGTAAGTGACACGTAGCCCAATATCTAGCAATGACCAGCAGTAAGTGACACGTAGCCCAATATCTAGCAATGACCAGCAGTAAGTGACACGTAGCCCAATATCTAGCAATGACCAGCAGTAAGCGACACGTAGCCCAATATCTAGCAATGACCAGCAGTAAGTGACACGTAGCCCAATATCTAGCAATGACCAGCAGTAAGTGACACGTAGCCCAATATCTAGCAATGACCAGCAGTAAGTGACACGTAGCCCAATTTCTAGCAATGACCAGCAGTAAGTGACACGTAGCCCAATATCTAGCAATGACCAGCAGTAAGTGACACGTAGCCCAGTATCTAGCAATGACCAGCAGTAAGTGACACGTAGCCCAATATCTAGCAATGACCAGCAGTAAGCGACACGTAGCCCAATATCTAGCAATGACCAGCAGTAAGTGACACGTAGCCCAATATCTAGCAATGACCAGCAGTAAGTGACACGTAGCCCAGTATCTAGCAATGACTAGCAATAAGTGACATGTAGGACAATAACCAACAATTTTCCGCAATAAATGATTTGTGGGATAATAACCAGAAATCCTTTTTTGATATTTCAATAATCAGAAATACTTGGCAAGTAGGATAATTGAGAACATGCAATCTTGCAGTGATTATATTATCATATGACATTTTTCTGTATATTGTTACCTATGATATTTATGTATAAATAAATACATGAGCATGATATGCTTCCACAATGCTACTGATCACATGCAGGAGGGATATGTAAGAGGATGTATATTTGATAGTAGCAAGAATCCAAAGGGCAGGAATCACAAGACAAAGTCACACATCAATATAGACAGAAATATCAAAACTGCCCCTTTATTGCCTTTAGATTTATTATTTTGTTGATGGGAATTTGGAAATGAGTAATTGATATTTGATTTTTCTTGTCATCACTTTTGAAAATATCTGCCAAATTAAGTACATCGATAAATCGTATTTCCCTGTAACAGGGCATGATAATAAGGGATGCTGTGATTTATGGGGCATGGGACACGCCATACAAAGTACACCTACTTTAAGTACATTGCTGAACTGTCCCCTTCTTGTTATCAGCAATACCATGTGTGAAATAGATGTAAAACCAGATGGCGCCACTGAAACATGTGTTGCTTACAAAAACAGAAAGCATCCATCAAGACTTTGCAATATCTATCAACAGTGGTTTTCAAAGTGTTCCAATGTCGTGCCACATCGCTAAATATATGTATCCCTGAAGTAAAAATAATATCTGAAGAGGCCAAAAAGTGTCCACATGAAATGATTACTGAAACTCCTTTTTACACCTAGAAATTCCAAGATACTAGTTAGTGCATTAGTACATTTGTTACACCTTGGAGTAATAATTATTATTACTCCAAGGTTACACTAAAGCTTCAACCATTATAGTTTGCGACAATCTACAATGCAGATTGTCTTTGATGTAAGGGGTGAGGAACTTGATAATGGAGTGTTATATTCTTCTTTCTTTACTGTTCCAGATTTGTGTGCAAGAAGTGGCAGAAGGTTGCCGAGTCAGTATTCGTTGCAGCTTGCAGTGCCATCATCCTCACCCTACTTATTTACTGCGTTCCTGATTGCCAACCAATCAAAGGCTTCCATCCACTCAATGACACTCATCCACCAATCAAATTCAATCATACATCACAAGGTTAGCCAATCACAATACAGCGTTTGAAATAATCGTTCAATCATGCATCACAAGATCAGCCAATCATAATACAGCATTTGAAATAACCATTTAATACAAATATACGATTTTTTTTATATCTATACCGATAAATTTTTAGATCAGTGTTGTTGTGACAAATGAAATTTTCAACAGTTAGTAAATATTATAGAGACACAATAACTTGGCGATATCAAGCCTGTATTTCATTCCATTAGAAATATATAATAGAAATAAATCGGGATTTTTACATTTCAGAATCACACAGTGTACATAGAAGATCAGCTGACAATAGTTATATGGATGACCTAGCTCATGACAATAACAGTCATCCTCACGATCCCTATGGTGATCACGGACATGGATATGTCTTCCAGGTACATGAGTCAAGATAAAAGCCTTCTCCATGACAATAACATGTGAATTATTAATACATAATTACATATTTTTATTTGAAATATTATTATTTCATGATAATAAATTTGATTTATTATAATTATCATTATAAAAATAAAATTTGAATTATTATTCTTATTGGTTGCTCATGTTTTTGAAGTTTGTATTAAATTGATACACTAACACAAAATATTGTGTGTATATCTCTACACGACTGTTAGTATTTGACATATGAATTGAGAAAATCCTCATCAAAACTTTCTTCTTGAAACATATCGAACTTTTATATCCCCATTGACCATACAAATCTTCTAATCCTCGATAATAATTATCTTGCTTCAATGATCCCTGCAGTTTTCAGAGACAAACCTTTGATAATGTTGATGTTTTGTGATTGTCAGGGTTTTTGCCCATATGGTGAGCATAACCGTATGGCAGATATATTGTTTGGGACTCCCGAGCACGGCCTTCATTCCGTTCTTCACGCTCCCTACGGTAAGACCCTAGCTCTTCACGTCATCTATAACACAAACTAGACATAGACTACCTGGCACCATGGCTATGTTATATACGGTAAAAAATCCAATCAGGAACGTTGGATGTTTATTTGCCTATCCAATGCATCCCAGGACATTCCACTTCCGGAAGTCCACTTATTTTTACCTATTTTTATTAAATGTGCATAAAATAACATAAACCATTTGTGGCAATACTGTCCTCTGTACTGAGTACAAATAGTGAAAAATCATGAAGTGTTGTTTACATCAGAGTAACCACCAGAGACGTAATCAGGACAACCTCCACAAACCTTGTTTTCTGTATTTTAATGGTGCCCTTTTGCTTAAATGAATGTGCCCCAATGCATGGCAGAATGGAGGTTGAAAACATGGCCAATATACTCTGAAGAAAATAAACCTTAAAACAATACATCTTATCAATGCCGATCCTCCCTTCTATTTATAGCATTGACAGTGTTTCAATTGATGATTTTATAATGTTCAGATCAATGGAACTTCCTGCCGCTGATCGTCTTACTGGTAGTATACCATCTGCTGGCCACGTGGACCTATGGGCTTATGGTATCATCCGGGGTCTTCATACCTTCTCTGCTCATCGGCGCGGTCTGGGGCCGGCTCATCGGCATGATTGTCATCAAATTCATTCCTTCTGTGGTATGCCATTGTCATAAACAATTGTAATATAAAAGTCACCAGACCCATTAAATGATTATCAATATATCAACCAATCATGAACAATATGTACTTTGAGAATCAGACAGAGTCTGAAAAAGCGCTTTATAAACAATCATTATCATTATTACAATTAGAATAATCAAATCATTTAAGCGCCTTGTGCAAACCATATCTTAGCGGTATATAAATCTATTATCATTTTCATAATTAATCATATTCTATATGGAAGGAAAGAAAGAATACGTTGTCGATATTAACGCTGCAATGTCCGGTACGCTTCAGGGCACCAACATCGCCAAGTACGCGCTGGTCGGGGCGGCGTGTCAGCTCGGGGGCACGGTGAGGATGACCATAAGTCTGACCGTCATCGTCATAGAGTGCACCGGTGACATCACCTTCGGTATCCCCATTATGCTATCCCTCATCATCGCCAAATGGATGGGAGACTTCTTTGGTCCAGTAATTAGCAATTATTTTATATCTCTATCCCACTAAGGTTATTTAGAGTTTTATACACTGACTTCTTACGTTCTATTCGTATTATTCCTATTGTGATTTTATTTATATTTAAAATTAAGATAAACGGTTTGGTAACAGATTTGCTTCAAAACATGCGATATTGTATAAACAATTTTTTTGTTTAATATGAATTTGAAATTTTCTGGAGTTATTAATTTTACAGGTTCTGACATCCTCTTCTCGCATCTTTGACATTTGAACAATATGGCTTTTGTTCGTTCCCAGATTTAATCATGTAAATGTATAAAAAGAGTGAAAGAAAATACTTGGATTACGCCCACTTGACATCCCCAGATTTAAGACATTTTAATATACCGGGAACTTTCTCAAGTACTAATTAAATGATGCGTATATTTTAAGGGTATATATGATCTTCACATTGAGATCATGGGAATTCCGCTGTTGCCATGGGAACCACCAGAGATGTGCTATTCTGTCAAAGCTTAGTAAGTGTTTTTATGGAATAAAAATGGTAAAATGTCTTTTATAATGAAGTTGTTGATAGAGAAAATGCCAAATTTTGTCCCTTCACATTTATCATGGTATCAACTTGGAGTAATTATAGCTGGGATGGTGACGTTAAATATTTGAGGAATGACGTCATCATGACGTGTTTTTTTCAATACGAAGATATACCTGACATTTAAGATGAAACACTGGAGAAACGAACGTTACAGTCGTGGGGGGGTGAAAAAGAATGGGGGGAGCAGCGAATGCGTTCGCACGTATTGCGTCATAATCATTTGTGATAGACATAAATTGTTGAGTGAATTTAAATGCCATTGATCCTATCAAAATGCCGACTTTAGAACAATTGAAAATTAATCCTGGGTATAACTATAAACAAAACTGACCAGGATTTTGTTGAGGTTTGACAACACACTTGATTTATTCTGTTTGATGAATAAAGGGTAATAATTGTTATCTAAAAACCTATCAAATCATCCATTTAAAATATAAAAACAAATGAGGTGAAATTCAATAATGTTTGCTTCAACAGCCTCCGTTTGAAAAAATGGGTATAACAACATTTAGTATGTAAAGAGTACGTCATTTTCCATATAGACGATCAATATGAACGTTGTTAAAGAGAAAACGATTTTGTTCAAGCCTCCTTAAAACCAGTTATAATTGTCTTTTTAATTTTGATGGTATCAAAGATTTGAAGACAACACAACTGCGAGGTTTAAAATTGATTTGAAAAAAATATGACGTCAAACATGTACCTCAAAATGGCGTCATCATAAGCAATCTAAGGTGACAACTACGATGTCCCCTTTGATCTACTGACGTAGTGTCTCCATTCATAATTACTCCGAGTTATAGATAAAACCTGCATGCAATTACTTTGACAGTCTCCACAATGTAACAACATATCCCCGGGAAGTGTATCCCCACAACTCAATAAACATTGTAATATTCTGACTTGGTCTGGGTGCAATCATATATGAATAACTACAACTGTTACATTTAAAAAAAAAATTGCTATATGAGTTGATTATCGGTGACATTAAATGGAAATAGAATTTTTTTCTATTTTTGTTGGCAAAGACAAAAATAACAGATAAATAAAGGATCAAGTTATTTGGTAGTTCAAATGAGATATAAAATGAGTGCAATGCGTAATTTTGTGACTTTAAATAGAACTACTTATTTTTCTATTTTTTGTTGATGAAGACAAATAAAAGAAATCAGGATAAATGTTATTTGGTCATTAAACAAGAGATTTGTACGCCCACTGAGTGCACTTTGTAATTTTGTATGGCAGCCAAGTAATGAGTACTCCAGTAGTCACCATGAGAACCACTGAGAGAATCGGCAGAATAGTCAAACTCATAGATGATCAGGATGCTCACAATGGATTCCCAGTAGTCGAAGACTTTGACCCTAATGCCTCGGTAAGTACCTGCCAAGTGGCTTTATATATCACTTTATATATCACTGCATCAATATCCATTGCGATCTGCTTCACTAAATGATTTAATGGCTTTATATATCACACTGCATCAATATCCATTGCGATCTGCTTCAGTAAATGATTTAATGGCTTTATATATCACACTGCATCATTATCCATTGCGATCTGCTTCACTAATTGATTTAGTGTCTTTATATACCACACTGCATCAATATCCATTGCGATCTGCTTCACTAAATGATTTAGTGGCTTTATATATCACACTGCATCAATATCCATTGCGATCCTCTTCACTAAATGATTTAATGGCTTTATATATCATACTGCATCATTATCCATTGCGATCCTCTTCACTAAATGATTTAATGGCTTTATATATCATACTGCATCATTATCCATTGCGTTCTGCTTCAGTAAACGATTTAGTGGCTTTATATATCACACTGCATCAATATCCATTGCGATCTACTGCCCTTAATTTGTATTTGTGTTGCAAGACTTTTTTAATAAACACGTATAATATATAAATATATTTTTTTTCCAATTTGATTCATGAAAACCGCGTCGAGATTTATCTTTACCTAATGTCAGTAAGAAAGATGATTGAATGTAGAAACCATTTTTGATATTTGCTTTGATATCTTATTGGCTTATGCTGCTATTTTCAGAATCCAGATGGTACATTTGGTCGTTTGAAAGGCTTTATACTTAAAGGACAACTACACTCAATATTAAGAGGCCAGGTAAATTGACAACATATTTTTACTTGGGTTGAAAACAAATAATATTTTCAAATGTGAAATACTTTTAATGGCAGTAGACCATGTTTTCTTCTTTTAACGTGACATTTGTAAATAATACAATAGATACATGTTTGCAACAACATAATATACTGACATACATGTCACACCGTTCTGTGTCCCATCTTAATCTTAGACATAGATATTTGTACATTTGTAAATCCCGAATTCAAAACACTAAATTGTCCAATTCGTTTTGATAAGAAACAGCACCTATTTTGAAAAAAAAACAGCACCTATTTTGATAAAAAAACAGCACCAATTTGTTAACAAACAGCACCTATTTTGATAAAAACAGCAACTATTCCTAAAGGAATTAATATGGAAAATCTTGTATCATGTCATTCTAGTTCCCGAACATTTATAAAGAGGCAAGTAGAGTGGACAACTGCCCTTTTTGAAAACCTGGGTGACCGCACAAAATCTTATCTCCAATTATATTCTTTATATTTTTTAACAAAGATTGAGCCAGTTATAACTCTTCCAAATGCTTCATAGTTATTCCAGTAATTAAAGACGGAAGTAAGGGGAGATGTGTGTTTTTGAGTCATATGTTCATCAATGTTTTGGTGGTGAATGCACAGTTTGATGTTCTCCAGCATGTACAGAGACAAATGTTTTAACGTTGAGTCAATTAGTTGATGTTTACTGGTTTGTCAATTACCTTTGCTGATCATAACGATCAGTGGTTATCACATCATCTCCAATTATCTTGACATAGTAGCTAACGTTGTGGCTTTGTGAATATCACCTCCAATGCCACACACGTTTAGCGGTTGAGGAGGGGTGGTAGGTAGGATGTTTGTTTTCAATACCAGGTCTTGTGTTTGATTCTCGGTAACGCTGCATGGCCAAGAAATGTGGAAACCTGCTGTTGGGATACTTCAGTTTGTAATCACCGTCAGGCTATTAAAGACCACGG
This sequence comes from Amphiduros pacificus, assembly GCA_949316495.1. Taxonomy (NCBI): domain Eukaryota; kingdom Metazoa; phylum Annelida; class Polychaeta; order Phyllodocida; family Hesionidae; genus Amphiduros; species Amphiduros pacificus. The sequence continues at coordinate 14,426,421 of OX439010.1, forward strand.
TTTGTGTCATCATTTCTATTTGATAATGTGGATTGTCAATGATAACGTCATTGGTTACCTATCACTCTTTGAAAAGGACAGGGCATTGTACTCCGTTAATACTTTTATCTGACCTCAGATAAACCTGGACAGTGCTGAAAAGGTCATTTATACAAACAAACAAGCAAAAAATTCAGACTGTAACACAAGCCTCTCAGGTATAAAACAGAATCTTTTGAATAGTTAACAGAGGAATGTCGTTTATGGTATCCATTTTAAAGCGAAAGATATTTCTTCATATCATATGACATGCAATTTCAGAAACAAAACAAATGTTTTCGTAAGATGTTATAAATGTTACAGAAGCTATCCTCAGATGTATGGCATAAGTCTTCCATCTTTTATAGGTTTCTAGCAAAACAAAAAGGTCATTTACATATAGTCTAAAACCAGACAGGAAAAAATAATATATAATGTATGTACAAAGTGATAATATATACAATAGGTTAGCCAATGGTAAACGGCATCTGTTCCGTAGAAATTAGTAGGAAGCATATGATCTTATCCACATTGGCCTCATAAATATCTGTGATAGATAGGCCATTTTATTATATTACATTAATTCACAATATGTGGCCATGCTTGACAGTTAAGGAAAGAAATATGTAGGCTGTATTCACTGATATGTAGGCTGTATTCACTGGTATTTGATGACAGCTTGTAAAAGCAGCACGTTGCAGACTCTTCTTTAAACACATGACTGTACATGTAGCCCTCAAGGAAACATTTGTAAAAAACATGGTGTTTCCTTATATTGACTTTGTTGACTTCCCAGACACATTTCATCCACAGTTACCTATCATAGTCCAGAAGATGTCGTTTGTATAGTGATGAGTATGGTAGATTCGTATGTGGCATAGTTTAAGGTTAGAGTGTCAAGCTAGGTTTCATCACTAAGTGATGTCAACTGATCAAAGAACACACAACTCACTGATACTTTCCACAATTACGGAATTTACAGTGATTTCCCCATAGCATGATTTGCTATATTTTTGGCAATTCTTCAGAACTCTAAAAACAGGAAACCCCCGGTAAGTGTAGTTAAACACACGGACTGTTATGAGAACAGTATCAATTTTCATTATTTTTTTTTTACTTTCACGCATGTGTTAGCAGTGTGAAGTTTACAGGCATGTATCTAGTAATGTTTGGAGAGCCACCATTTGATTTTCACAGTGGGGGCTGGAAAATAGCCTGTAAATCCATCTCCTCTTGAAAAGATTTCTTCACAGTTTCATCTATATAGACCCATATATGCCGCCATCTTTACAAACAGGCATTAAGAGCATGATGTATTTCAAGGCAAAAAAATATATCATATCTCTATAAATCAAGCAAACTGCGATGCCAAAAACGGTCAGCAACATCAATATGAACTCTAGACACTCAAATTTGAAATGAATCATACATCTAAATATACAAATCTGATATGAATCATGCCTCTGGAAACCCAATTCTGAAATTTTGCATCTGGAAATAAAATAAGTTCTGAACCTTGCATCTTTTCTCTCATATGAATCTTTTATTTGGAAACCCGAATTTGAACACCGACAAATAACCAATATATAATGTTCTTATCAAATGAAATATCCACAACCCAATATCCTGTTTTCCTATTTGTTTATTGTCATGGACATTTCATAACATTGTAGCAGTTTGCTTAATGAATCAAGGAACGCTGTGAAGAAAACTTGAAAGGGTCCGTAACATGCTGCCTTCAGATAATATACCAACACAAACCGATATGCACTCTCAATACCATCTCTTATATAGATTCATTTGGATCTGTTCATCAAGCTATTTTCCCCCCTCTTTGAATTATCAAGCTTAAGCTCGTTTTGTCCAGTTCCTTTTAATATTTTGCACATATTGTATATTATTTATAGAATATTTTGTAGAGGAATCCATAGATATAGACACCAGTTACAAAATACTGTTATTGTATAACTCATTTTATTCTATTGAAATCAAAAAGAATAGACAGTCAAAACGGATTGCATAGGCAAAGGACCATTAACATTAATCTGTTACGTGTTGTTTAATAGTATAAAACTTCACGTCATTCCATTGCACAAAAAGCTTCAATTAACATCAATATGTCCAATATCTTGCTGTTTACTTATGATAATTCCAAAGGAAGGTTCACTTTTGATAAAATGGACGCTTAACTCTCAGTTGTCCTGGTTTAGCACTAAGCATTGTATATTTTCTTTAAAAGTTAAAATGTCCCAATCTTGATATCGATAACAATATTAAACCAAGGCATTTTTAGTAACCTCAAGGAGAAATTTCCTTATTTCACATGTCATTATTTCAATGTTAGAGGAAAGCATAATAAACTGAAGCGATATATATATATATTATATATATATTTCTATTCTATTCGGCAATTGGCACACTAAAGCACAGTACTGTTACATGTATAGTTCAGTTGATATTTGTGGAACACGTGTACTTCACGCATGTGCTTGGTATGTCATTAATTATCGTTGTCCTGATTGATCTCACATCTTTATTACCTGATAACAAAATAGTTATGGCTTAATGACATATCTGAAAGAACAATGCAATCAACAAAGAGTCGTTTTCCAATGTTAAATATCAATAAAAGTCTTTTTTCCCATATTTACAAATCTATTATTTAAAACTTTGATAGTACTTGGTATAACCTGAATTTTCGGGAGTTGCGTTATCCAAAAACATGTAATATTTATTTTGCCAAAAAGTGTCCACGGATTCCATATATACGTATGCGAAGCAATTGTGATCCATATTGAAAATCTTTATGCTGTGATGCATGTCTAAACGTTTGAACGTTTGAACGTTTGAACGTTTGAACGTTTGAACGTACCAATTGACTTTGACATATACAGAAGAAATTCAGCAAAACATTTCAGAGTCATTTTGATGCTGGTCTTTTGGCAAAAGAAGTAGTTTCAGTGCAAATGGAATTCTTTGTATAAATATTTTCTATATATCCTGTACTATATACAAAAATTATAATATATATATTTAAAAAATCATTTTTTCTATTTTTTCCCTGACTCTATGACAGTGGCAACGTATCAGTACAACGATATTGCCAAATATAAAGGCTATGATTGCATACTAAATTACAGGCAAGAGATATGATTGGTATTTGTTTTGGATAGTTTTAACATAGTGCCATGCTCTGTCTTCTGTTTTCAGGGCGAGGAGGTGACGGATGAGGAATTAGACTCCACATTAGATCTTCGGATGCACATGGACCTTGCTCCCTATGCCATTAGCGAAGTAAGAACCATTCAACAGGAATGTCATGTCCAACATATTAGGTGGATTTTGGTATTATTGTCATAATTTCGATAACATAAAACATTCACGATACATTCCTTTCAGAACGTGTCTCTCCCGAGAATATTCAAGCTGTTCAGAGGGTTAGGACTGCGACATCTGGTGGTGGTGAATGATAGAAACAGGGTAAGTGATGGCAGTGACTGCATCCTTGTATTCGTCTTAGCCATGTGTTTTTTATTCATTAGCCTTATATTCAGATTCTAATCCGTTAGCTTTATGTTCTCATTCTAATCATTAGCCTTATATTCTCATTCTGATCATTAGCCTTATATTCTCATTAGCTTTATATTCTCATTCTAATCATTAGCTTTATATTCTCATTCTGATCATTAGCCTTATATTCTCATTCTGATCATTAGCCTTATATTCAGATTCTAATCATTAGCTTTATATTCTCATTCTAATCATTAGCCCTATGTTCTCATTCTAATCATTAGCCTTATATTCAGATTCTAATCACTAGTTATATATTTTCATTCTAATCATTATCCTTATATTTTGATTTTAATCATTAGCGTTATATTCATTCTCATTCTAATCATTAGCCTTATATTCTCATTCTAATCATTAGCCTTATATTCAGATTCTAATCATTAGCTTTATATTCTCATTCTAATCATTAGCCTTATACTCTCATTCTAATCATTAGCCTTATATTCTCATTCTGATCATTAGCCTTATATTCTCATTCTGATCATTAGCCTTATATTCTCATTAGCTTTATATTCTCATTCTAATCATTAGCTTTATATTCTCATTCTGATCATTAGCCTTATATTCTCATTCTGATCATTAGCCTTATATTCTCATTCTGATCATTAGCCTTATATTCTCATTCTTATTTCATCGACCATATTAATGCCATGGAAACATATTTTCTACATTATCAATCTATTTTATCGTTTTTAGTTATGCGAAGCAAACTTTTAAAGTGATGGGAATAAATTTCTCGTAAATCTATCAGACTGGTCAACTTTGATTGTCTTTGATTGTCTGCAACTACTGGTCAGAGTTCTTAGAAATTATAAGAAAGATTAAGAAAGATAACAAGTTAGGGCCAGTTCAATATCTAACATGCAATTTGATTGGTCAAAATTATCAAGTCTGCTCTGGGAATGGATTTAAATGATCATTTCTGAAGACATTTCCACAATATGTTCTAAGACATTACAGAAAGCAATGATCAGCATAGCCCTAAGGCCATTGGTCTATGTATTTTATTGTCAAATAGAATCAATCTTAGTCAGCAAGCAAGAGTTCATAGCACGATGACAGCTCACATGTTTCATATCTAGCACTGCTCAGTAAATGTGCATGTCAAATGTCTCTGAACGATATTTTAATGAACCCCTTTTTCAAAATATCTTTATGCTACTGCTACAGATATATAAATCTAAATGTTATCTTGTTCACATCTCTAAAATAATGCATGTGACGTGTTTTGCAGGTTGTCGGCATGATAACCAGAATAAATATGGCCAAATTCAGAGAAGAGTCTGTGAAAGGAAAGGTGAAACTGGAGGAGTTGGAGGTTTTTGATTCCTAAAGATCGATCACTATGCATGTTAATGTCACAGAACAGTCACCTTACTTGACAACAGGACCTATGATTGTGCTTTTTTTTCAAATGGTGTAATTATCTTTTATATATTGAAAATACCATTATAAACTGACATCGTGATTAAAATCATTGTGAACTGACACCACGTTCAATATTAGCATCCTAGTGATGTCGCGATTACTGCCGGCAAAGCTTTACCAGAATATTAATCATTTTTAATCATCATTTTTGTATGACATTTCCTGTGATCTCAAAGACGTGATTTGTAGATCAAGACCGTTTGTACAGAGAAGTCTTTCATACTTGGATAAAAAGCAAAACATTGGTGGTTGCAATCATAACATTCCCTAAAACCTTGAATACATCTTAACCTTGTATAGATTAGCGTATGTGATGCACCTATCAATTGTTAGCCAGGGGAGGAATGCTTTCATCATACATTAACACATAATGGTCAAGTAACTATCATTTCACTGTTTTTTTCTTGATTTATTGTATTATTATGCACATTTATATTTTCTAGATTTTGTTAGTTATAAAGTTGCATGATTGGCAAAAGCAAAACAACATATGATCTTTTTGAGATGCGATCAGGGCGGGTGACGTCACGGTGCTAGTTGTAACTGCCTCCATCCATAATGAAGGTTGACGGTCGGTTGCCTTGGAGACCCTGAGAAAAAGAGGCAAAAATGTCTCGAACTGCCTAGAAAGAACTACTCCCATCATATACATATATATATATATATATATACATATATTTATTTATATATATATTTATATATATATATATAGTAAATAAATCCTATTTCCTGTTTCCTCTACAATGAGCTTATTATTGCATCCCATATCCCATGGGCTGACATTTGGTAGGTGCAAAGCTGATGTACATAAAACAGTTTACCCGTTTCAACGGCGGATTGTAAATAAACCAATTTTTCCTAATTGGGAGGGTCATTGATTGCTATTCCATATATTCTACATGTCAGTTGATTATTGTTTATCAATTCAGTTCATTCAGTTAACGGGTTAGGTGTGAAGAGTATTACACTATGAAACGATGTACAAACCTCCCAAATCTGTATGATAAAAGGTAGAGTGATTTTCAAGAAATGTGTATATATCTGCTGATACCTTAGCAAACTGTGATGTATATGCAATTGAACTTATTGAGCTTCTGTGTGCAGACTTTTATCTTATATTGCATGATCATAATTATCCACTCTCTTGATCATATTCATAATTATCCACTATCTTACTCACAAAACCAATTGTTGTGGTTTTGTGTTTATCATGCAACCCTTATAAACTCTAATATCGCTTCTATTTAATATGATATATTACATAGTATCAATTAAATGAAACAGACAACTTTAAGGATAACCGCATCAGATGTATAATTGTGCAAATAGTTCACGAGGTTCACAAACTATGAGAAGAATTTGAAATATTTTATTTATATATAAGAAATATTTTAAACAGATGTAGTGCATTCCCTTCATAGAATTTAGGAAAATCCACGAAAAACAAAATAAATTTGCACGATACAGTAGAAGTAAGCATATGTTTTTGTGAAATAATTAGTTATTCATATTATGACAATATTTACTCATAACTCCAGGACTACTTATTTTGCTCATTTATAAACTAAGAAAGCCAACACGTGAAAGCACAAAAACCAAGATGGGCAAAAGTTTATATTGCATGAAGATCTCTTAAGGGTTCAACCAGTAATAATAACTTGCAATAAGGTTTGTTTATATAGAAATAAGATTTGCTTTCAAGTTCCTGTCAGACATGCTAAGAATGTGGGTTATTGATATATTAAAGAGAATCATAGGTCACTGGAAATGGAAGTCAAAATTACACCAACTTAAATCTGCAATGATAATTTCAAATATGAATATATAATATAGCAATCATTCAGAGCACCTATGGCTGATATTACTAATATATTTAAAACTTTGTCATATGCGCCTTATTCTCTATTGCCTTAACTCACCTTATTTGAATGTACATTCAGCATATTCAAGGTTGATGAAATGCACAACAGCTTGACGAATTTTAAACTAATCTTGATCAGTCCAAATTCTTAAATGTCAAGCAGAAAATAGCTTTACACAAAATGGCATTTTCTTTTGTCCATTCCTTGCACATGCACATTTCGTATTTCATCTATATCCTTGATAGATGTGTGGCTTGGAATACCATCAATCGCATTCCTAAATCAAATAAACTGAAGGAAAAATACCAAAATAGGTTGTGTATGTATGTCTCTTATATTAGGAAAAGAGCCGATAATAATTTGGAACTGTCTGATAATAATTACTGACTCATGAGTTTCACGATGAAGATTTTATTTTATACTCAAATGATGTTTCCAAATGGATGCAGTGAAGATTGGAATGATGTAAATAGTTATGATCATGTTAAATGATGAAAGTATATATATATATATATATATAAATATAATGCAATGTCAGATGTTTTGTTTCTGGGGTTCAATATTGAAAGTACCCTCCCGGTTTGATGCCTCTATCGTTGCATATTGATCTCCCAAATATCCTTTGCACGAAGAAAGTCTTCCAACATTCCAAGTTGTGTATATTCTATGTAATCAATCTGCTTTCATAAAATATTATTGTCTAAGTTCATATGTTTAAGTAAAGGAGCTTATATAAGATGAAACCTTATATAAAAACCGAAACTTCAGATAATACAAAACTGAAAAAACAGTCCTGGTGTTGTAATATAGGTTCAAGTCTTTATATTTTCTTTTGACCATTAATAACAGAAATGTTTACCTCGTACGTTAAATACATTCATATTAGGTTTCTGTTTTCATTGGGGAAGGCATTTGTGGTGCGCCTTCTAGCGTGCAGATTGTAATCACCATATATTGTATTATACTGGACTTTAGTGTTCTTGTGGTGTATGTGCATTGCATCATGGATATTTTATATAGTCAACTATTTGCTGGATGCAGTGATTCAATATATTTTAGAGGGGATACTATCTGTAGTGAGACACCGGATGTTAATGCTTTATACATCTTACTCTAAACCTAGTTACCTAACTTCTCTTTTATTATAATTAATCGATCAGATGTAGACAACAGATTTCCTGTAACAGTGCACATCTGATTTTTGTCTGAGTAGAAAACCTTTGGACTGAATTTATACCGGCAGAATTGTATTTTTACCAGTCATTTAATGCGCCGGGACATGAAATGTAACATTAGGACCAATAAGTAATATAAATATATTTTCATCCTGGATAATATTAGATTTCAAATAATAATTACATGATATTTGTCAGATATAGATAGAACTTTGGCCTTAAAGTGTTTATTTGGTATAAAAGAGCATATTACTGTTAGAGAGAACAGGACAAATAAACAAATATTTTAAATTACTAACTGCAAAATCATAATTTCCCTAAATGAACTATGCTTTTAGAATACGGTAGAAGAGATAAAACTCATTCTGCAGAGTCAAGTTCCAGTGTAATTCACAGTGAGAAGATGTATGACTTTGTACAAACCTTGGGGAATCAAAAACATTTAGTCAGTTTTATGAATTTTGTAAACATATCTAATAGCATTCTGTAGGTTATTGAGGACAAATCAAATACAAATACAGAAATGTAGAGAAAGGCATACAATATTAAACCTCAAGTATCATATTCACCGCCATTCAGAGCTTTTTTGTTGAAGACATTCACAGACGAGGCCATTGAAACAATGTCATAATATAACATAACCTTTGTTCAGAAATTGTTTTCCTTCTGCATTCAGTGTCCCCTGTGAGATATACTGTTGGCTGTATTGTGTTATGTATATTGATTTGCATAATTAGGTTTTCAATGAATTGTATGCTATATTTCTGGTTAAATGTTGGAGAGCTTACGAAGATATTAAGCGATCATATCTGTCAGTTTAAGAATGTACCTCAAAGTCAATTATAAGATATGAGCTGTTTATATATAGTGCATGTATCTATGATATATATATATATACAATTATGTATATCTTCACATGTTGAAATGAACTTAATTGATTTGATCTCATTACGCATAATTAACACTGGTATATTTGATGCCTCTTAAAGCTAGCATAATTGCTGTCACAGTTCGCTAGCTTTGTCATTTTATAGTTTTCTTAAATTCTGTACCTGTCTTCTGAAATCATAAAATGCTCAGTAGAGACTACTATCAAAATGATTCCATCAAAATCATGATCGTTTATGAAATGGATTTCTATTAATATCTACAAATGTTATTGTATCCCAAAACCGAAATATTATAGGATATATTTGCACTTAATAAACTTGCACTTAAATCTAATAACCTCCAAACTTTTATATAAAGTTTGTGGTGAAGAATTCAGAAAGACGGTGTCTGATGTTGGTTAAAAACACCTCAGTACCTGGAGCAACGATCGTCTATCGTCTGAAGCTTCAATCTATCACAGTATATCACAAGGTTTTCCTCACATTTCTCTATCAAAAAGATTTCTGCAGAACACTAAAACTGCCAAACATGTTTCCGATAGGGAAATTTATAACGTAATTCTTAAAGTATACCTTTTATTTTTTGCTTTGGAAATTCTTTAAAATATTTCATAGCCGTTAGTTGTATTACAGTTTATGAATTTAACAGAGAATAACAACAATTATGTTCAAATATGAATATACTTGGCCAGCCTAAGATGATCAAAGTAGAAACCTCTAAATTAATCACACTAGTGTAAAAAAAATGTATTGATTATTATATCTATTTTCATGCTCTACCTAAATAAATTCTTTCCATATTATTCTTAACAGCCATGTGAATATGTATCACGAGGCTAATCCATTATAAACAAATATCGAAAAAGTTGTAAGAAAAATGTGAATTTAACAGGTCAATATGACATGTTTTAGGAGATATTTCAGTATTTTGCAAATCAATTTTAAGCGGTGTATGATATCATAATTGACGGGAAGTATACGCTTAGGCAGAGCTATCAAAAGTATAAAGTATGAACGTCTCTCATGTGCAAGTTTGTATTTTGTTGGCTAAATATGTCCTGCTCTATGAACAAGTACAAACAGTAGCTTGCTATGTAACCTCCCGAGAAAGTCATTAAGATAATGGGAAATGACTGGCAATGCTTGTATACTCTTGTTGGGATATTTCTACAAAGTGCTTTGTATTTTTATAATTGTTACCAATTATTGGAGAGGGAATAAATGCTCCAAGATTAGAATTTTTACAATGTCTCCGTGTTTTTCTCTGTCATTGACAACTGTGAGTTGGCAAAAAGGAAAGTTCAATCACTTATGCAATATCCATTCCATAAGAAGTAAAATCACCACGTTATTACAAATGTTAGACAGCTTTATTTTGCATAAAAGAAAGTGCAACATTCATCCATTGTCAAACACTGTTCCATCTCACATTTAATTTTAAATTAAAAATGACATTAGAATTTGTCAGATGGTGAATTTGGGGAATTCTTTGTCAGGCTTCTAGAGAAAGAAAATGGCACCATAGACACAATATGGGGGAGAGACTGTCATTATCTACACGGGGATGTTATGCCAGACCCAAGGACACACACAGAGAATGGTACCATAGATACAATATGGGGGAGAGACTATCACTATCTACACGGGAATGTTATGCCAGACCCAGGGACACAGAGAATGCCACCATAGATACAATATGGGGGAGAGACTATTGCTATCTACACGGGACGGTTATGCCAGACCCAAGGACACAGATAATGGTACCATAGATACAATATGGGGGAGAGACTATCATTATCCACACGGGAATGTTATGCCAGACCCAAGGACACAGAGAATGCCACCATTGATACACAGTCAGAGATGATATATGATAAGAAAGATGACTATTGTTTAGTGTTTTTTTAACCACAGAAACTCACACTGCTATCACACATCTGAAGTTATACAAATCATCATGTTATAATATATCTGATAATGCCTCCTTACATTAGAGTATACTGAAGTAACATGGAACATAATTGAGCCTAACAGCTTAGGATGGCTGGGTGAGATACTGGTACAGCAAAATATTAAGACTGACTGCCAGGTCCACTAGCGTGCATGCCAAAGTAAGCCAGTCATTGAGGCATGCTGGTACTTGTGTAATCCAGTCATTGAGACAAGCTGATACTTGTGCAATCTGTGCATTGAGGCATGCTGATACTTGTGCAATCCCAGTGGCTGGTGCCCTGCTGTGCATTGAGGCATGCTGGTACTTGTGCAATCCACCCATTGAGGCATGCTGATACTTGTGCAATCCCAGTGGCTGGTGCCCTGCTGTGCATTGAGGCATGCTGATACTTGTGCAATCCCAGTGGCTGGTGCCCTGCTGTGCATTGAGGCATGCTGATACTTGTGCAATCCCAGTGGCTGGTGCCCTGCTGTGCTTTGGGACATGCTGATACTTGTGCAATCCCAGTGGCCGGTGCCCTTCCGTGCATTGAGGCATGCTGGTACTTGTGCAATCCGTGCATTGAGACATGCTGGTACTTGTGCAATCCCAGTGGATGGTGCCCTGCTCTGCATTGAGACATGCTGGTACTTGTGCAATCCCAGTTGTGCAATCACTTTTCAATCAATCATCATTTTCAATGCTCAAGTGCCATCTGATGGTGTAAATAGGAAAATCAGGGTCAAAACATGGCTGCTATGGATAATACGAATATGCTCCATAGACTTACAGCCTAATCATCTTGAAACCTCGAACATCTAGTCTTAAAGGCAAAACAAACGCAAGTGAAAAAAAAAATTCTCGCTATCTGCTCTCCCATATCCATTGCATTTTCACAGCGCTATGATCGTTTTTGATCCAATTCTTTGCACACGGCACATCCAGAATAGCGGCGACAGTCTGTTTGGGGCATTGTCGACTCTGCCTTTCAGTTTTACATCATTGTTTTTCTCAGTTTTGCCTTCAGAATGGTGACAGAGCATTAAGTAGATTATTACAGTTCACTCAGAAGTGAGCATGTGCAGAACAGGAACTTCCTGCTTACTGGCCGCCATATTTAAGTCGGTGAAAAAAACAGAGAATAATTTAGATGCACATTAAATGGGGAAATGTTCAGCATTAAAATGTCTTTGTATGTCCCGTTGAGAAATCAAACTATTATTCACAGTTTCCATGTATTATTAATGTCTTTTGGTGATTGTTTTACTTGAAAACACAGTTAAAATGGGTGAAAATATGTGTAATTGACCACAGCAAACATTATTCCCAGAAGTGGTGATGCATAACAAAAACACAATAGCGCTGACATTGGCATGTTAATACAAGAAAGCCAATGATAAATTTGCCACTCTTTCTCGTTCCTGGTCTGTTGTCACAACGTCCACCAGAATACTAAAACATATCTATTTTTCAACAACGTCCATAGAACATAATAAGAACTAGCCCGAAATAACCTGGACGCAACAGTAACGAGGTGGCAACGTTTTGCCAAAACGTTGGGAAATTTTATACATCTCCAAAACCTTTTTGGCAGTGGAACGTTTCCCAACGTCACTCAATGTGACCTAGACTTGCTATCAAGTCCCTTTAATCAGGCCGCAGGGATGATTAGGAACTTGACGGCAACCATACATAGAATCAGTGGTGAACACATGTGAAGCAATGTATCGCCATTTATGTTAAATATCTCACTCTGATGTGTTGCTAGTTTATATAGACGTTCTATATGTAGCCTGGTATATATCTCTATGTACCTGTTGCTTATATAAAACAAAATATATCCATAAATTGCTAAAATTTCACTGCATCAGTTTGGTTAGCTTCAAGGAGCAGCCATTGTTGTTGACACAGTTTTAGAATTATGCCCAACATGCAACAGTGTGACCCGGAAGTGAACAGAAGTATACAAAGACATGGGCTTTTCTGTTGTTATTGTGTAGGACTGGATTTAGAGTAAATAAATGTACATAAAGAAATAAAACCCCTATAAAAATCATTTGTAATAAAATTTGTAATAAAATAAACTAATTTTGTTTACATATTACACATTTTTTGTGCTCAATATTTGTAATTTTCATTCATCATTTTCATTCATCCAAAAAAACATTGGGTAAAATGTCACAGTGGCAACTTGCCAGAGAGGAAAAGGGACACATGTTGTGTTTGCACCGGTAAGTTTGGCAAAAGAAACAAAGGCTATGACAGATATTCTTACAAATCACCCTCTTGTCCCCCGTTAGACGTATGTTCCTTACTAATACATCTTGTGCCCTCTGTTCTGTTCTCTTCTTTGACATTGACTGACAAGCAAAAAACATTTGTCTGCAGGCAATGCTTCACTATGTGCAAGGTCTCCTTTAAAAAGTATCAAGAGGCAATGCAATTTCATGCCTCTCTCCAAGAGAAAGGTGTCCTTCTTTGTCTTTCTCTTTTCCCAATATAACATCTCCTCTTCCTGTCCTAGTGAATGCTCCTCACATTCATTCTGTCAATTCTGGTGCCTCATGTGCTACTACCACTCTTTCCCCTACTCCTGATACCCATCCCCTGCTGTTCTCACCCCATCCCCTGCTGTTTTCACCCGACCTGCTGTTCTCACCCCATCCCCTGCTGTTCTCCCCCATCCCCTGCTGTTCTCCCCCCATCCCCTGCTGTTCTCACCCGACCTGCTATTCTCACCCCATCCCTTGCTGTTCTCCCCCATCCCCTGCTGTTCTCACCCCATCCCCTGCTGTTCTCACCTGACCTGCTGTTCTCACCCCATCCCCTGCTATTCTCACCCCAACCCCTGCCACTCCCTCCACTAGTTTTCATCCCCTCAAGAGGCAAGCAAGCTGCTATTAGAATCAAAATATGGAGATTTGTTGAAACGTATTTGCCAAACAAGCCAATCTGGAAGACTTGCCCTGTCAAAAGTGCTTTCGTCTTCTGTATGCACAGAACTAAAAAAAATACTGCCAACAAATGTTGATGGAAATGGTGTTTTTACGACCCTTTCAGCAACTATGACCATATCAGGTCGACTTTCGAGCCTTTCAACCAGTGTGAAAGTAACACTGCCGGCAGTGGGAGTCAAAACCACCACCTCCCGTCCTCCACTTATACAACCATTAAAGGCACAGATCCTACACTCTACCAACTGTGCTAGTGGGGTCAGTCTCAAATGTTGATGGGCCCTGCCACTATTGATAAAATATCGCAATTTGATTGGGGACAAATACTAAAGGATGCTGGCAAAGAAATCCCTCTCACATTGAATCTAGTGGATGCTGCTGTTCAAGGAGCGAGGTATGATATTAATATTTGCTTGTTCCCAAGATGGTTCCATTATTTAAGTACACAGTACATATGCAATTGAGCATATCATGCAGGTGATCTAGTTGGCTATTAATGCTTGAATTGTCACTTCACTTTACTGATAAATATCTGAGGAGTTAATCTCATATCGACAGGTGTTATTGAGAATAAGATGTCACTTTCTGTCTGTCTGTCCGTCCATCTGTCCCTCTGTCTGTCAACATTTAGAGCCATGAGCTCTATTCAAAGGCAATTATAGAAAGAGGCACCATTTTGGGTTGGATATTAAAAAGTGTTACTCAGATGTAAGGTATGGTACAGTGAACAGTCATACCTCAACAAACATTTGCCACGAAGAGATACCACATTGCTGTAGTTTTATTTTGGCTAATATGCACATTTATCCTTGAGACTTGGTCAAAATGTGTACTTTTATGGTTTCTGTAAAATGAGTTTCATTTTCATGACCTTTCCATTATTTTTTCAGTTTTAAAATTAGATCTTGGTTGAAAAAATTGCACACTCTGTAAATCAAAAATAGTAGAAATGTTTACACATTCATGATTCATGTCATTCATGATTCATGTCTCACAGTGCATACTGAATCTTTCTGTCACAAAATCCTTGACTATATTTAATTTGATCATCCTATAACTATTTAAGTACTAGGTTAAATAGTCAAGTTCAAGGAAAAAAGATCTTTGGGTAGTAATATTGGCCCCATAATTTGTTAGTTCTTCAACAATCTGTACCTATATGATGTGGTTTGAAGTTATTTTAATTTAAATTTACCCTTGAGGTCAAGGTGAGATTGTGTATTGTGTAATGGATATCTTCCATGCTTTAATATGCCTTGATCATCAACATGATTTAAAACTAGTTATTAGTTTCCCTTTTAGAAAATGTCAGTCTCAACTTACCAGTGTAGTCTTCTCTCAACAATAGTTAAAAGTCACAATACTAAACTCCATAACAAAACAAGAATACATTTTATGCAAATGATGTACTGATGTTTCAGAATGAGTGTCAAAGCAAGGAATGGGGTTATTGGATCAATATTGTCAAATATCATGTTTGTCAGGAACCCAAAAACAATTACTGTAGTTCCCGGGATACATAGCCTACAGTTATATAGATGTGGTTCTAAGAAAAAGGTTTGATATACTCATGCTTTCGAATAGTGCATTGAGCTTTTTATTACTTGATTTAAAAGGTTGAAGCATGACTATAAAGTGACAAGTAAAAGGTTTCTAACTCCAAGTCAGGAGTACTTGAATTATCCTTGGCAAAACATAGTTTTCCAGTGATTATTTAAATTTCCAGTCCCCTGTGTCCATCCGTCTGTCTGTTTGAAATGATTGACTCCTCTCCAAGTAAGAAGAAAATGACAGATTGACAATTATCTGTGCATATACATGTTTCATGATAAAATATCAGTCAATTTTGATGTTTACATTTCTGTGACCTTCATGAACTTCCCGATTGAATCAGGGTTATGATTCTTTGCCAAGCCTTTAAAGGGATTAAGCACCGATTTTGAAAAAAACGTTTAAAATTCACATATTGGTGATAAATGTATTTGTCTTTCATGGCCATAAACTTTTTGAAAAATGCATCCCCGTCATTGTCTGTAAAACCTATTTGTACATGAACCTAATATATAGGCCCCTAATGAAAGCACACTCCTTTCTTGGCGTCATTTTCATGTGGAGTGTCATCATAGAGGCACAGAAAGGTAAAATGACGTCATAAGAGCATGGCAATATGCTTATGACGTCATGAAATGTATTGTCTTTTGATTAGTACCAAAATGACGTCAAACAGTGCTACCCTACTTTGAGCCTCAATTGAGGTTAAATAAAGTTCACACTACCCGTGTTTACCCGTCACGTGCAGCCATAGGCTGAGAAAATCTAGCACAGACTGTGCAACTTATATGTCTTGTAGCAACCTTTCTTGTTGCTCGATGTCAGACTTTAATACGTCATGGTGTTCATATGTATATATACTGTTGTAAAACCAAGAAAACAGAATTGGTGCTTAATACCTTTAACTTAACCAAAAATGTATCGATTGTTACCAAACCTTATGTATGCATTAAAAATTCTAAAGGCAAGTTAAATAAATCTACACCTTTTCTTTACTTTTTTAGTTTCCTTTTAAAATACTTTGAGGACTCTCTAAATGCAAGGATTGTTAAAGAACTTTGCAGAAATATTCTTCTTAATAAACTCTTGGAATATTCATTCATAATCCTGAGATCTTTCCAAATGCGAAAAAGTCTTGTTGGTGCTCTTACAATTGCCTAGATTGGCACCAAACTTTATAGATCTATTCAACTCGGACATGTTTATGTAGATCTTTGTAATGGACCTGCTTCTACTCTCGGCAATTACAATTTGCCAAGAAATCTTTTTTATAATGTGCTGACAATACTGTAACATGTTGATCCATAGTGATTCATCACGTTCTTGTGATTCATAATATGGAGCATAATCATGTAATCTTATACCATTCCTTAGAAGATACATCATTATGTTAAATGTTTCCTCTACAACAGCTCTTCAAAAGCTTCAACAGACTGGGTCTTGGCACAGATGCCACACATCAATTTGCAGACAGAATCTGCAAATCAAATATTGAGAAATTTAACTCTTGGAAATGTGATAATGTGATTGTAATGATTTCCACATTATGAATTTTTCAGTCTTGCATTTATTAAATGATAAGTATAATCAACACATCACTTTTGAATCTTTTAAAAACAGACAACATTACAGGAAAACCTGAGAGACCCTCAAAATCTTGACATTAGCATATTAGAAATAGGCAAAGTAATGCCCCCTGGTTTGTTGTTTTTGTTTGTTTGGGGTTTTACATCACTTTCAACATTATTTCAGTCATTTCGTGATGGGACCTACTTGTAGCAGATATATTGCTGCCTCACTGAATTGTCATGTTGCAGGTTCTTGACATGACAGCCCACCCGGTCACAGATTTACAAGGACAACGTGCTAACCCTTTTGGCACGGACCTCAGCTCATATGGGAAATTGAATCATGTGTTCAATCTCGGCATGGCCGGGATTCAAAACCACGACCTTTGGATCACCACAGAGGAACTGGTGCTAGTAAGCTGGCGCAATGCCCCCTGGTAAATATGGTGTTTAGATAAGTGCAAATCAAAGCTATATAATACTAATAGCAACTGTGTGAGCGCTCTTGTTTTCATTGCTAAGTAAGAAATTATTTAATGGGTATTATGCATAAATCCGGTAATTTTGTACACCATAAGCATATTTTTATATAAAAACATCATGATATATGAAATTTGATCATTTTATAAATAAATAGAGGGACAGATTTGTAACCAGCAAATGTGTTTTTAACAGTTTTTATTTTTACAATTGTTGCATAACTATTTTTAGTTATGAAATATCTTTATATTATTATTTAATAAGTAGACTTCACAGACTGATTTTAAAATAAGACTTTAACAAATTTGTTATGCTGTGTTGTGAAATAATTGCACCACTTAGTTTCGTTTGAAGATGCTAAGTTCTTAAATGCTATTCCAAGACACATTTTTTGTTCTTGGACCTGCTGTATAAATAATCATTGTACAATTTCTTGACATGTCTCTATTCAATAGCAAAGACTGTAAGGTAATGCATTAATAGCTGCACTAAATCACTCACCCTTATACATGATGGTAAAAGTGATAAAAATAAGTAAAGTTTTGTATTTACTCGAATATAGGACGACCCTGTGTATAAGACGACCCCCCAAATTGATCGTATTTTGCTTGATAAGGCCAATTTCTGATTATAGGACCAGTTGGTTTTTCTTGAGACATTGGCACTGCTACCACTCAAGTTTGGCGGCCATTTTAAAAGTAAAACATAAATACGAAGACTCAGGGATCAATCATTGTGCAACATATCAATATTTGAATGCAAATTAATACACTGTGGTGGCGCTTCGATCGTTTAAGTGCCAAATATAAAAGCTTCTTCGCATCAATTCCACTATTCAAAATGGCGACCTCCTGTTGTGTAAGCATATTTAAGCATTGCTAAATTCACATTTTCTCTGACTTGTGCATAATTTACACTTGAAATGAAAGCGGACTACTGTTGAGACGTATTAGAATATTTCTATGTGTATTATATGACAAAAATTTTAAGCCGTTCGTTGCTCAGTGTTTAGAGCACTCGATGAGCCATCCGGAGGTGTTGTGAATGGCCACAGGTTGTCCCCGTGTATAAGACGACCCCCAAAACATTGACTTAAGTTTTGGGTCTGAAAACCTCGTCCTATATTGAAGTAAATACTGAAAGTGATGAAATATGTTTATATCTCAATGTCTCAAGAAATATTTGCTAATGTGAAGTCTGCAAAAGTACCAAAATTATAGATTTCACTATAAACAAACACCCTCGTAACATCTTGATGCAATACAATGAAATAAAATATTACTTTATTGGTCAAAGGATATGGATTTGTATGGGACAACCTACAGTGGGCAGTGACATCATCTGAAAGGATGGGCAAAAAAATGTTCTATCTTATGGCAAACTGCATGGCAGTGAAAAATAGAATAAACTTCAGACATCTGGAGCAAGATGGACACCTTGTACTTCCAAAAGATGTTCCATTGACGGTACAATTTGTAGAAATAAGGATTTAATTTAGTTTAGTAAAGGAAACATTTGTCCACTCAATGCAAAAATAACGATCACCAAATATACTTGCCGTGAAAATTGCACAGAAATATAAAATTCTTATTTATTTTTTCTTTTTTCTTTTATTTTTTTCTTTCTATAACTGTTGCAAAGTCGAATCCACTGGTAGGAGCCACATCACAGTCCATTTAACTTTCCAGTTTGTCGGTTCAATTATCATAGAAACCAAAATTATTGTCATGCCAATTACACACTTGCTTCCAAAATGCACTCATGGCAACAAAGCAATCACACCTAGAAATGCACATATGCACTTGTGCGAAAATTTTTGTTGCAATAGTACATTTGCACTGTATACCCAAATATATTGCTTGGAATATCTGTACAATGTTTCTTATATATATATCTTCCTTGTAAGGACCGGCCCCACTAGCACAGTTGGTAGAGTGTAGGATCTGTGCCTTTAATGGTTATATAAGTGGAGGATGGGAGGTGGTGGGTTCGACTCCCACTGTCGGCAGTGTTACTTTCACACTGGTTAAAAGGCTTGAAAGTCGACCTGATATGGCCATAGTTGCTGAAAGGGTCGTAAAAACACCATTTCACTTTTTTTTCTTCCTTGTAAGCTGATTACTGAAGTTCTTGGTGTACAATAATACTCGAATTTCAGGGTTTCCTTTCAAACACAGAGGATATAGATGAAGAAGCCTCCTGTATGTTAGGAATTGTTGGGGACTTGTTGAAAATGCATTTCAAAATATTTGAATGCATTCCAGGACATGACCGAAGACATCTATATTTTGAAGAAACAAGCAAGAAGTGCGAGATTGTAATGATTAATCAATAGTTTTTATAGTATTGAGAGAGGAAGAGAGTGAGGGAGGGAGACAGACTGACATATGAATTAATATTTGCCAATGCACGTCTTACATCTTTTGTATGAAATTGACTTTAACTGATTATTTCAATGAATCATTTAATGTTCTTAAATATAAATATGTTTAATCACATACTAAAATGTTTTTTTCTAAACAGAATGCACAAGGTCAAGTTCTCAGTCATTCAGTCATGAAATAATCAAATTAGGGATAAATCAGCATATTATGATAGGATTTTTGCCCAATATAACAATGTGCACAGTTTACAGTATTTCATTATTGGATGACCTTTACCTCATCCTTTGGCATTTAGGTCTAAATAATTTGTTTTGTCATAACACTGTTTAATTTAATTCATATGACTCTGCACTGAAATAATCTACAAAACATGTTTTAATTACTTTAATGGCAAAAATGCAAGATACCTTAATGGCAAAAATGCAAGATACCTTAATAAGTAATTCATTTTTAATATAAAAGAATTTATCATGATTATAATATTCTTACCCACAAAAAGTATGTTTTTTAATATGTTAACCATTTCTTCGTATTAGCTTAATATCGGACTCACAGAAGTGGATCCAGGCACCACAAAAGGAGTAATCCAAATTCTACAAGGAATTAGTAAATACACCCCTGATGGGCAAGTTATGCTGTGCCACGGGGATGGCTTATCTGTGTATTTGTAGCATAAAGCACAAAGGGCAAGAGCTGGTGGTGCAGGTGAGAGAGAGAAACTGCAGCTATTGCAACATGTGCCGCAGGATTTTCACCGTAGGATGTTACTCCTCAAGGTACATTAAGGTTGATGGCAAAAAAAAATGGATTTACACCTGGTACATGAAATATACAAAATTGTGATTTTTCTGATATATGCTCCTCTATAAAATTATTTCAGGATGTTTATAAGATACTCTTTACTCCATCAAGTGCAATATGTCACGGTACCCTTTACCATGCTAAACAAATGTTTGGGTTTCGCCATGTCAAATCAGATGTCTACACATGTTTTGCTGAGGCATATGACCTCTTGTTTATGATGACGAAATGTGTTGTGTTATTACTGGCCATGGATATGATCAACATTTCATCCCTTGATGATATACTTGAGGGTATGTTTCTTTCTTACAAGAACTCCATTTTGAATAAACTGTTTCTTTTTTCGTGTTAAAATGGCACAAATAAATTTAAAAGCATGGTATTGTGAGTGTAATTTAAACCAAGAAAAATGAAATTTTCTAAATACTAGGATGCTTTCAAATGGATGAAGATGACATATTATCACTACATGAACAAGTGACAAGACATATCGTGTACACAATATATGAGCATCCCGAGGTGGATTTTATATTGGATGCTGATACATCCAATCGTGCACAGTCTGACAAATACTGCTTTAGTGACAACAGTACTTATATTAAATGTGTAAAACACATTAGAATCAAGCTTATCAAATTGAGTACTTGGCATGAAGACTGTAATCAACACTGTAAAGTACTATGTTCTTTTTGCAATATGTTTACATTTTGGATGAACACTTCACTTTGCAATAATCATAATAGTGCATTTTGTCCATTTTGCAAGAGTTCATAGTTCATTTCTAACCAATAAGTTGCACCAACTTCATAATGTATTTTTGCAAGACAAGCACATTTTGAGAAGAGTACATTTTGCAGGAAAGGTACCTTTTGCAAGAGCACTACACTTTGCAACAATCATAAGGATTGCATAGTGCATAACAACAAGAGATACACATTGCACCAATTTCAAAATGTATTTTTGCAATGATCAAAGTTATGTGATATTATTTCTTTTAATCAGTTGCCAAAGAACCCATGATTCAATGCTCGAACAAGATAAGTTGTCAAAATGGACGATGGTTCCATGATTCGTGCATAGATGATGCTCTGGATGTGGAGGGAGATTGGTGGTGTTCAGAACTATGTGCTCGTCACAGCATATATTGTGTCTGCAAAACAGTGAAAAATGTTCCTATTTTACACTGTAAAAATGAGAAGGCATGTGTGAGAGGCGATTATTTACATCAGGAATACCTTGGTTTGACAGATTCCTACACAGTTGGGCATACAACCCCGGGATACGTCATGTTCCAATTATAGCATCAGCAGCCCATTCATTCCCCGCTCCTCTATATTCTATTACAGAACTTATCTCAACCCTTGCCTCTCAGAGCATGCAGGGCACCATTTTACACCAAAACTTGATGTCACAAAAACTTAAGTTTTAAGATCACTATTGGAGTTAGATACATTCTGTAAAGTTGTCTACAATCACAACAAAATTATCAATTAAAATGTAACTTTGTATTAATTTTGGTGTTAGTCATTTAGGAGATATGCAGTTGATAATTTCTACTTCATGGTATGAAAATACAAATCTTTTTCTTTTTTTGCGGACAAATGTCTCTCTTCCCGCTCTCTTCAGAATGATATATTTACTACCATGGTTTTAAATAGTGTCTTAATATGTTTTGGAATTGATACAAAGATATTTAAGCATAGAAATTATTCTTAGTGGGATTTATAAGGGGAATTCCCTCAGCAGGTTTGGCTGCAAATCTTAGCCAAATTGACACTTGAACTTCAAACTCCTCTGAGATGTAAGATTTTCAGACAGATATAAAAAAAATTAATGCAACTTATTTCAAAAACCCTTTTCAATGCAAATGCCAAATATTAGACTGATGGGACAGATATGGATAAAGTTATTAGGTTTAGCATTTGAGAAGGTTGATCTGTATTTTGTTCCACTGTGCCCCAACTTGCTGTCATGAAATCCTCTCTTCCCGCTCTCTTCAAAAACATTGAATAAAACCTTTGTTTCATATGGTAAAAAATATGTGAAAGTGGATCATGTGTAAAATTTCTTAGCAATGAAACATTTTTAACCCCATCAAAATTGAGACATTTGATCTCCATGCAATTTAAAGGGTCAATGGCGACCGTCACATCACATGAAAGGGCTTGGAAAGGTGATTTGGGCATGGCTTTCCACTTGATATGAATGGATGTACTTGTGGAAAAGGTATTGAAAGTATCCAGATGAAAATCTAGGCAAACAAGTGTATATATTTTGTAGAAATGGGTCACAAAAGGTTAGATCCCTGCAACCCACCACCAAGCTGTTATCACTGCGCATGCCCAAGTGTTGTTTACATGGGGCAGCATCCCTGGTTGCCACAGGCAACGAATTTAACAACCCTGCACAACCCTTTGAGGGGCAGCAAGATTTCATGCCCCTTTTTCAGAACCCTTACATGTATTGCTTCTAATAGATATATAAGCATACTCTGGATCTCAGTCTATTTCTCTGATGTTTTACCAGTAAAAGGAAACAGGCATCTTAGATAACAGATATGATAACAATTAACCCTGTATTTGTTCGGAGAGGAAGTCATTCAGCTTAATCTGGTCAATTGTTATCATAACAGATAATGAAGGGTGCCATGCTGTGAGCTTACCCTCTGCATCAAAGGCTCAATCACAGTGAAAACAGTCTGGAAAACAAAATTGACACCCAGTTGTCACAAGGGGATTTTATATTTTGTTGATTTCTACAAATGGTCCTACATTAAGACATATTGCTTCAAGGAAGAAACACCTCATGATGTGTGAACATTCTCTGCCCACAATCATTTCAGACATATATGCTCATGTGTGATAGTGGCAAATGCTAGAATCAGAATGAATTGGTGGACAGTCATTTTTCCTTTGTATTTCCAAACAAGATTGGCAAAACAAGCCAAGTTGAGATGTATCATATTAATTGTGATGCTATTAATTGTACCATGTGGTGCAAAAGTTTTGCATAAATCTGATGAGCACAGACCGTTGCAAGGACATTTCAACGATGTGATCACATATCCCTCTAAGGAACTCAGATCAGACATATACCTGGATAACCTGTCTTCATCATATGCAACAATTGGACTCTATATGGTGATTTCCTCCTTCACCCAGAATATAACCAGATGTCATGTCAGCTTTATCATGTTTGCCCTTGGAATATATGGTAAGAGTTGCTCTGATATAAACAACAGTGATGGGCAATATAATACAAAAACAAAGAGACAATCACATTCTCGACGATCACTTTTCTCACCAAAAAGATCCCATTCAGAACATTCAAAAACAGAGAAAGACAACGATAACGAAGATGAGCCACCACAACAAAAGCCAAAGTCGGAAACATTTGATTGCCTCCAGAACACAAATTGTTCTGTTTGGACACAGACTGGTTCTGAACCCTCTCTCCTTGGAAAACATAATATGGACAAGGTGGGACCAAAACCAGGTTAGTTACATTCAAGAACTTATAGCTTTGATGATCAATGATGAAAGTCTTCAGGAAATAACCTGAATTCAGGTTTCTTTCTTCAAATGTGAATTTCAAAATGGTCTGAACTCAGTCTGAAACATCCAAAAATGACATTTCTGAAAGGGGGTAGGGGTATCTTCAGGTTAATTTATAAGCATTTCATGTTTTTTCCTGAATGCTGACTTTCTTCACTGGATGATTATATTTCATTTGGTGGAAACAACTGCTATTTTCCAATGTCTATCTATGTAAAACAAGATTTATGAAAGGAGAAAATGTAAGATGTTTTTCTTTTTTTCTTCAGGAGGTCGGGCAACTCTATTCAGTGCTTATTAATCAGTGCTTATTTTAGTCCTGGATCACAAAGTTACTCTTTTAGAAAGTAGTATTCTATGTAATGCTTGCTATAAGGATTGCCATAAGTATGCAGATGAAGAACCAGGGGACAGACTTCCAAGATGGTCAAAACTGGATATGTCAAAAAATCCACAAAAGCATTGCCCTGTGTGTCACCATGATTATATGACTGGTGAAATTGATGTGACTCCATGCAAACGAACATTATGGGGAGCAGTTAATTGGACTTGTGACCTACCAGCTAATCTTTGGTCAAAATATTTTGAAATTATTAAACCAGGATTTATGGAGAAACTGGAACCAAAAAATAGGCTTTGTAAACAACACGCAAATCTAGCTAGCAATAAAGTGAGATCAAAATGTTGTGTACTATGTGACAAAAAACATGGTTCAAGATGGGAGTTTGTCTCCAAATGTAATATTATATAATAGAAAAATGTAAAACGTTCTGCCAGTCATTGGACAGTGCAAGGGATATAAATATATTGGACTGGTTATGTGGCAAGTGTTCTTTGTCTGTCCAAATGTTTAAACAACCCAACCAAAGTTTTGTAAATGAATTTGTTACAAAGTGTTTGACAGAAATAAAGGATAATGGGTTTATTATGCAACAGAATATAAGAGAGGAATTTAGAAAATTAGCATGTGAAACTGATCAGGCTGGTGAACAACACACATATTTAAAACAATTTGAAAACCGTTTAACAAGTCAGATATCCAAGGACAACTCCATTTGTAAATATAGTGAAAATAACTTTGTCAAAAGCCTTGGCACTATGTATTATGACAGTGATAGATTGTCTGAGAAATCTGCCAAAGCAATATATCATGTTTTGAGTGAGAATATTATGATAAAAATCCATCAAGATGGAAACAATAGAGATGATATGTACAATATAAAAGATATATCTAAAATGCTAGATGCCCAGGTTCAACTTTTTTGTGAGGCAGAAAGACTTTGACATGAGGCAGATCTTTATAACACCAAATAATGAATTAAATGACAATTACTTTTTAGGAAGGTTCTTGTATCCGCCATTAGTGGCCTTTTTTGAAAAGCTAACAAGTAGACAAGGCCTTTCAGCTGCTGAACATCACAAACAGAACTTAAAGCTTCAGATGGCCATAGCTATTTTAAGTAACATGATGAATAGAAAATGTATTATCTTTATTCAGCTGGTGTCAAGAAAAATGTGTTTGCAATTATGAGTAGTTTTGGAATTTGCTGTTCTATTTCTCATATAGAGAAAATGGCAAAGCAGTGGTCAAAGAAGAGAGACATTCTGCAGGAATTAGATCATTTAAAATTTTGGAGAATAAGCTTTGACAATCTAAACTTTATGAGAAAATTTGCAACAACATTTAAAGTTGGTAGTAATGTTTTGGGCAGGATATTGAACTTAATAACTGGTCAGGTAAGTCATAGATTGACAAATTCTCACTGCTCAGAGAGTGATCCCTCTGAACCTTGTGAAGATATTACAGAGTCATCTTTCTTTAAATACACCCGTTCTGGAAGCAAAGAAAAAAATGAAATGTCTAAATTTTTGGATGCTCTCATGCTGAACATGGAAATTGCCTCCTTGAAAACATAGAATCATCTATGCCATCATTTTCTCCAAATTCAGGTATTGAATGAATGAATGGTGCTTAGAGGCACATCAACCACTAAGGTTATTTAGTGCCTAAAAATGGTAAAAATGAATGAATGAATGTTTTCACATTGACACAATAAAGTGCCAAAACAGTAAAAATAGAAACATAATATTGACTAGAAATGTAAATGTTAATACAATATGTAGATAACACAAGAATTTATCAACTGTGAACAGCATTTATATAATATCAATCAAATATAATAAATATGTATAATTTGTTTAAAAGACTTTATCAGTATGATGTTTTGCAGTTCTTGATAAATAAGTCAATGACATAAATAAACAAAAGCTCTGCCCTTAAAACTGATTATAAAGTCCTATGTGAGTTAAAAACGATACTATCACAGAAGTATCTACAGTATCAAATAACGTATGTAAATCTTGAACATTAAAATATTGAGTTCGTATAATATCAAAATCGATACACTCAATTAAAATATGTTTAATAGTCAAAGCCCTTTGACAACCAATACATTCCGGTTGATCTGCAGATAACAGTGCGTCAAATGACTATGTCCTATTCTTATACGGGTTAAAACAGACTCTTCTCTACGGTTAATTCTAATAGCACCTTTAGTTTTGCCTAGAACGGGCTTAATTTCATGTAGTTTATTAAAAATAGCTTCGTTCCAGCGCAACTGCCATTTAGAACGTAAAAAAACAGTAATATATTTCTTAAACTCTGTATATGGAATAAGTAAATCTATTGGGCGTTTGTCCAATGCTGCTTTGGCAGCTTGGTCAGCGGCCTCATTTCCATGGATTCCAATGTGACTGGGGATCCAATAAAAACGTATTTCTTTATTTTCATCTTTACAGAGTCTATGATACCGTTCGAGAATTTTGTAAATAAAGGGATTTTTCCAATCCTTTGCTTTCAATGCTTGTAAACAAGACAAAGAATCAGAAAAAAATAAAAATTTTCGATGTGGAGAAGTCTCCACATGATCTAAAGCTAGGTATAAAGCATGAAGTTCTGCAGAATAAATAGAAGATTTATTTGGCAGACGTTCTGAATAAATATGATTGCCCTTAACAGCAGCTGCAGCAGCCTTGTCATCATCAAATGATCCATCAGTGTAAATACACTGATATCCAGTGAAAACAGATTTTATTTCATTATATCTATTTATATACAGGGATGGATCGGTTGAGTATTTCTTTAATTCTGACATGGCTACATTAATATTTAAAGATTCGTAGGTCCATGGAGGTGTTTCTGGATATTGAAATTTATAGCTATTTGATTTGGATTTAAATTTAAAGATTGTAAAGATTCTTTGATGCGAATGCCAAAAGTTGGTATTGTATTAGATTTACTTTCAAAAAGGTCAACATAGTTTGGATTAAATATAGTATCATGTGCAGGATTGTCTGGACAAGCTGCAATTTTTGCAGCATACTGAAGGGCAAGCTTTTCTCTTCTTAAATCAAGAGGCAGCTCATCTGCCTCAACTGCCAAGCTATCTGCAGGCGATGTACGAATTGCACCAAGGCAAAGTCGTAAACCTTGATTTTGTATAGGATCAAGCATTTTAATATAAGATGGACGTGCTGATCCATATATCATACATCCATAATCAAGCTTAGAACGTACAAGCGCTCTGTAAAATTGCAATAAAATATTACGGTCCCCTCCCCAATCGGTATGGGCAAGAACCCGTAATAAATCCAATGCCTTCTGGCATTTCTTTTTAACGTATTTAATGTGAGGAATAAAAGATAATTTCCTGTCAAAAATAAGTCCAAGAAACTTGGTTTCTTCGACAACAGGTTTCCGAGTTTGGCCTAAATAAAGATCAGGATCTGGGTGAACCTTCCATTTTTTACAAAAGTGCATACACACAGTTTTCTTTAAAGAAAACTTAAATCCGTTATGATCAGCCCATTCTTGTAATCTATTTAAGTGTTGTTGGAGCTGTCGTTCTATTGTGTGCATGCTTGTGGACCTGTAGCTTAAGTTGAAATCATCAACAAAAAGTGAGCAATCTGCTCCAGGCCTCATACAATCAACAATGCTGTTAATTTTAAAAATAAAAAGGGTGACTGATAATATACTTCCCTGTGGAACACCCATTTCCTGATCAAAAGCATCAGAAAGTGATGAACCAACTCGGACCCTGAATTGTCTATTTGACAAAAAACTTTGAATAAAAAGGGGTAAACGACCCCTTAATCCCATATCATATAAATCGCTCATTATTCCAAATTTCCATGTAGTATCGTACGCTTTCTCTAAATCAAAGAAAATGCTAACCACGTGCTCACCTTTTAAAAAACCCTCTCTTATAAATGTCTCTAAACGTACCAGGTGGTCAATGGTACTTCAAGTTTTTCTAAAGCCACTCTGTGCAACAGAAATATAAGCTGCAGTTTCTAAAAACCAAACTAAACGCTCATTAATCATTTGCTCCATTGTTTTACAGATACAACTGGTTAAAGCAATGGGGCGATAATTATTTGAATCTGAGGAGTCTTTGCCAGGCTTAGGAATGGGAATAATAGTGGCTTCACTCCATGAAGGAGGAAAATCACCACTTTCCCAAATGTTATTAAAAATATTTAAAAGATGCCCAAGTGATTGATCAGGGAGGTGTTTAAGGATTTGGTAGTGAATTTGATCAGGCCCAGGAGCGGTATCATGAGATTTATCCAAAGCAAGTTTCAAATCTTCTATTGTAAATGATTTATTATATTGTTCCAAGTTATGAGATATAAAATTTAGTTGGTTTCTTTCTTTTCTATTTTTTATTTGTTGAAATTTTGCAGAATAATTATTGGATGAGGAATTCTTGGAAATTGTTTGACCTATTGTGTTACCTATTTCAGTGGGATTTGTAATTAATTGGCCATTATGAGTTAGATGTTTGATCCTTGCTCCACCTCCCTTCCCCGAAATTTTACGCACCATATCCCAGCATTTTTTAATCGGTGTACGCGTATTTAATTTGGAAACATAATCCTTCCAACTTTTTCTTTTGCTTATTTTAATAATATAACGGGCTTTAGCTCTTTTTACTCAAAATTGGTGCAAACTATATTGAGTTGGCTGTCGATTAAATTTTTTCAGAGCTTTTTTGCGCTCCTTGACAGCTTTTTTGCACTCATCATTAAACCAGGGTTTTTCTTTAATTTTAGAATTTGGCTTTGATTTGGGAATACACCCATCAGCAATATCATACAATGTATCTGTAAAAACTTGAAGAGGATCATCTACATTGTTAAAAAGTTCTGGAGTTATTCTATTGAAACAGGATGTTTGAAATTTTGCCCAATCGGCTTTATGAAATTTCCACTTGGGGATTCTTTCATCTGGTGGAGGAAAATGGTTATCTAAAATAATGGGGTAGTGATCACTACCCCATTGATCTTCCTCTACTTCCCAGGAATAGTCTAAAAATAAATTTGGAGTGCACATGGAGAGATCTATTGATGTTAAAGATCCTGTAGCAGGATGTAAATAGGTTGGAGAATCGTCATTCCAAAGGCACAAACTATTGTTATTTAAGAAATCTTCTATTATACGTCCTTTGGCATCAGTATTGTTTCTGCCACCCCAAAGATAGTTGTGAGCATTAAAGTCACCAACTAGCATATACGGTTGTGGCAGCTGAGTTATTAAGTTATTTAAATCTGTAATATTTATTGGTTCACGTGGTGGCAAATATACTGAACATATTGTTAATGTATTGTGCAGGGTAATCCTGACTGCAGAAGCTTGTAAATTAGTATTTAATGTCACTTTACTTTGGGGTATACAGGATTTAACAAAAACAGAAACTCCGCCATGTGCTCGGTCCATTGCATCTATTGAACCAACTTTATTATAAGGTACATATCCCTTAAATGTTGTTGAGTTATCTTTAAAATTAGTTTCCTGTAAACAAATAACAGATGCATTATATTTTTGGGCTAATAACTCCAGTTCTGGTCTGTTTGCCTCAAATCCTCTACAATTCCATTGTATGATATTGCCGATAGCCATATTAAGAATAATGAGAAAAAATATATGATTCAGCATAATCACTTATTAAGTTTACGATTATGCTTTGAGTGCACAGGAGTAAAATTCATATCCAGAGGATCACCTGTGTCCATCCTTTCTAAGGATTTAGTTCTATTAATTTTACTTTTAACTTGATCTTTGATTTCTTTTTTGTCTGATTTGTGTCTATTGCTATTGATACTTGTATTACTGGATGATGTGGAGGGAGTTTGTGAAGAGGGTTTAGTGGATGTTGCTGTTGGTGGAGTTATAACTGGGATAGTGGATGTTGTAGTCTGAGTTGACGTTGCTGAAGATTTAGAGGTTTTTGTAAAAAAGGAATAATTTTTGTCATTGATTGGCCATGTTATTTCAGTTTGAATCGCTATTGATTTGGTTTCTTTCGTTTTTACAGTGCTAGCATAGGATGTTTTTGTATTGTTCAAACTTTCTTCACATTTACGTGCCTCAGGAAAAGAAATGTTTTCAGTGTGGCGTATTCGCTGAATTTCCTTCTCTTTTAAAAAGGAAGGACAATTCCGCGAATACGATGCGTGATTGCCTTGGCAATTCACACATTTCATGACTTCCGAAGAACACTCTTCTCCACTATGCTGGGCTGTACATTTTGGGCAAGTTACATTTCCTTTGCATCGATCAGATCCATGTCCATACCTCTGACACTTGAAGCAGCGCAGAGGGTTTGGAATAAAAACATCAACTCGGACGTTTAAATAGCCAACTTTAATAGATGTTGGAAGCTGCGCTGCTTCAAATGTCAGAATGAATGTATTGATTGGAACTTTGATTCCATCCTTCTTAATAAAAATTCGTTTGCATTGGACTACATCTTGATCTTTTAGTTCATCCACTATTTCCTCTTCAGAAACTCCCGCCAGATCTGGGCATCTTATCACTCCTTTTTTATTATTGAGGGTCTTATGAGCCGTTATAAAAACTGGAACTGTGGCCAACATTCGGCATCTTAAAAGATTGTCCGCATGGCTTTTCCGCTCAACTTCAATTAATAAACGTGTTCCCATTTTTTAAACTGTTTTCGGCACCCAGGCAATGCCTTGAATCCCCTTTGCAATTGCAAAGGGGGACATTTTTGCCAGGGTATGTTCAGCATCGGAACTTTCCGCAATTAAAAATCTCGGCCATTTTTCTGATTTATTTGAATCGTCATCACTGTCTATGTCATTCCTAGGTCGTTTTTGTTTGTTTTGCGCCATGTGTGTTATTTTAAATTTCATCAGTTAGGTCCCCTACCCACCACGGAGCCCAACAAGGGGACGTCTTTCTGGGCCGGTAACTCCAAGCCCTGACGCCATGAGCTCGAGGATACCCAACATGACATACTCTTAGAATAAAAACTCCACCCTTTCGGATTTTATTTATATCCCTCGATTGACCCAATTAGCAGTAATCTCCTTTCAGGAAATATCAATCAAAAATTTACAATTATTCTTAAATTTTAAACATTGAAAT
This sequence comes from Amphiduros pacificus, assembly GCA_949316495.1. Classification (NCBI taxonomy): domain Eukaryota; kingdom Metazoa; phylum Annelida; class Polychaeta; order Phyllodocida; family Hesionidae; genus Amphiduros; species Amphiduros pacificus. The sequence continues at coordinate 14,458,045 of OX439010.1, forward strand.
TGTCACTAATAAAAATAAAATAGCCAGAATACATTAAAGGAAATATACCACAAGCCGGTTAAATCAGACCCAGGCCTAATCTGATCTGCCTGTCTGGTGAACATTTGGATCCAAAACAGGCGTGTTGCAACTGGACCGGTATTACTGCCAAACCAGCCCAGTGCTCAGCCCGTCAGGATTCCATATCCTCCCCGACACAGGTAGCATCCCACGGCAAACAGGACGCCCCTTTAGTCGCCTTTTACGACATGCTGGGGGGCAGTGGGGCTATTCTTTAATCCCCGCACCCACAGGGGAGCCAAATTCAGGTGATAAAGTATCATTTGCAAGAGTGGAAGAGGCACAAGCTTCAAATGTATCTGAAGTCTCAGCATATCTGTGTAAATTGAAAAAAGACCTTAATATTGAGACACCAGGGTATCCATATCAATGTGTTGTGGCTGGTGACAAACAAACATATAGTTTTATAAAAAAACCTTAAAATTAAATACCCAGATACTTTAAAATGGATCTTTGCCATGCCTGGAGACTGGCATATGATGAAACTAGCCGCAGAGACAATTAGAGATATGTTATGGGATGGTGGTCTTCATGACCTGGCAAAACTGTGTGGCCAACACAAGGAAATTTATCAATGGCGTGATATGAATGATATCCTATTGCCCTGCAGCAAGGTCTAACTTCAGAAGCCATGAAGAAGTGGCAGCAAGAAAACACTGATAGATCACTTGACAGAATTATCAACAAATAATCAAGATGAGATCAGCAAATTTTGGGCAAGTACATTGTCTTATCTTAATGCATATTTTGCATTTTTCTTTGCAATTAGAAGTGGTAATTGGCATTTGCGAAATGCAGCTCTGCCAAAAATTGCTGAATTATTTTTCTCATACTCAAGATATAAGTATGAAGAATTGGTATGTCATTCTATTAAAGATACATTCTGTCTGCCATCTAATTTCAAGGAGGCTTTTCTTCGTGGCGAATGGACAGTGAGTATCAAAGGAAGACCATATCAAAATATGGCAATGGATGAGGCACATGAATCATGCATAAACAAAAGACTGAAAGAAATTACAGGTCATGCCTCAGAACTCAGAACTGTGACCTTGGCAATTTTGTTGCTTATGCTGACCAATTTATGGAGTATTTTAAAAAGGAAATTTTCAAATATACAAAAGAATCAAAATCTCATTTTAGAAGAATCACTGACCATGCTAAGGTAACGTATGATATATTGCCAGAGTATGCCATCTTTTCTCATGAAGAGCCCCGAGTACTTCTTAGTATATTCAATGACAAGGCCAAACCTTTGGACATTGAACAACGTGGAGATCTTCTCAATGTAGCAACAACAGGCAAAGATAGAATTACCACGTATATCCGTCAGTATGCCTTAGATAAGCCAACTGAAGTGCCTTTGAAACGTGTCCAAAGGAAGTTAAAAACATTTACTAAGCCTAAAACAACACAGAGAGCACAGCAGACAAAGATCAACAATTTGACTAAAATAACAAATAGTTTGGCACAACAGTTACAGAATAGTGGACACTTTTATGACAAAACTGCATCATATCCTGCTGCACTGTGTGACGAAAATTTAAATATGAGAGAGAGAAGTAAGAGTGATATAAAAGACACTTTAAAAGGTTATCCTTCTCTGGCATCTATGTTTTCTACTGCCCTACCATTTTCTATAAATACAAAACCCACTGAAATGATTGTTGATTTTTTAAAGTATTTACATTGTCCCCCACCTCCAGATGTGACAACATATGGACAATATGCTTTGTTTCTGTTCCACAGAGTGGTTGAAAAATTAGGTTTTCAACGTGGGATGCAAAATATCACAATTGTAATTGATAAAGGAGAATTTATGCCAGTCATTAGAAATCTTGTACATGATGAGAGAAGGAAGAAGATCAACCAGGGTAGTGTCAGTAAACCAGTTCACAGAAGCATAACTAGTACAACAGAGATGCCAAGTCATAAAGATTATGAAATGAGTTTGAAAAATAAAGATCAAAAATGCTTATTGATCAATTTCATGAGTAATTCATTTGTGGAAATGTCACAAAACTATCTTGCAAAGGCAGGTAAAGGTTGTGTTTTGATAGATTCACCCACATTTGGAGAAACTCCAAAATTGGTCACTCCATCTGGTTTGATTGATATGGACTCGAGAAAAAACAATAAAGGTGAAGCTGACCTTACAATATGGTGGCATATGTATTGTGAGCAAATTGTCATCTGTGCCAGTGATGCAGACATTTTCATGACAGGTCTTGCTTTAATGGACATGAATATCATAACATCTTCCAAAACCGTAGCGGTTGAAAGAACATTTGACAAAGAATATGTCAACATTAACTTGGGTGTTGATAAGGTGAAAAAATTGCCGAGTTTGGTGCATTTAAATAATATTAAATGTACATTATTTGCTTTGTACATAATTGGAGGATCAGACTATGTGAGTGGATTTTATTATATGTCAACCAAATATATTATTGCCACATTTGTAAAGTATGCCCATGTTATTAGCCCACCAAATGACACACTGATAAATTTAAATTAAAGTTAAATTCTAGCGGACAGTTTGTGTTTTCTGGAATATCATCCCCTGCATATCTAAGGCTTATAAGTTTTGCTTATCTGGAAAAGCATGTGTCATTTTTGCGTGACTATTACTCAGATGTGAAGAGTTTGTGGACAGCATGCTTGACAGCAAGTCAGTCAAGCAGTGAGAACTTTAAGAAACTTTTGAAGATTCTCAGGTATGAGAAGATAGAGCTAGTGTCTTTTGACAATATGAATATCTTCACAGACTTAGCCAGGAGGGTGTGCTTCTTTGCAGCAAGTGGCAATGCAAATATTTTCAGATCAATGCTTCCATCTGACAGTGCTCTAATTTTGCATAAAAATCGAGCAGAATTTGTGTTTTCCTTATCTGTTGAGGCCAATATTGGCCTGTCAAACACCTACAAAAATGTAGGAAAAGGCTGGGTGGTAACAGATGATGGGGAAATCAAGATTCAATGGGACACAAATGTTACATCTGGTCAAAATGAAGGTATTAATGGTGCAAACAAATGCAGTTGTAAGACATGTTCCATGACAGGTAGGGGATGCACAAACTGTAGTAAAGCCTGTAAAGCATGCACTGTTAAGTGCAGGTGCAAGGGAATTTGTGACAATCCTCACAATAATATGGGAACATGTGACAAATGTCAATCAGCGTTTACTGTTCAAATTATATTTGAAGATGACACAATTGCAAGTGATGAACAAATGGATGAACCTGAAGTGAATTTATTTAATGCAGAAATCATTGATGGGGAATGTAATAAAAGACAAGAAGATGATTCTGATGATGATCTTGATATGGACAATATTGTGTTAAATGAAGTTGATGATTTTAACTTATTTTTTGATGAACAAGAAAGTGATGATCCATATTTGAGCTTACCTCCAATCTCTAATTTGGTGGATGATGATTTAGATGTGTCTGATTATGAGTATGAATAATTTTTCTTGATCTAATTACAAACTGTTATGTACTTCCCACACATGTTTTATGATGTACTTATTAATATGTAAAAGTGAGCATTTGAAATTTGCATGTCATAAAGTGTGAAAATAAGCTATTTCTAGATATAGCTTATATAGCAATGGTCAGTTCCTTTCAACAAAATATGTTCTATTTCTACCCAGCCTTTCCTGTTCTAAAATTGTGTGAATAAAAGTTTTGAATGGAATTAAATGTGTGGAATTTCTATTAAAACCAGGCTTAACCCATATGCAGCCCCTTATAACTTCTGCACTGCCTCCTGAAGAATGAACCAACGTTGTTTCCTGGGTAAGAGGAAAGGTACATATGGGTTTTATGAGATGTAACAGTGCTGTGTGTGTTGGATGGCCTGACCACGCTGGCAGGGTGTGTGCGTGTGATGAGAGGTCTCTGTTCTGGGTAGCCCCCTCTCCCTCCTGAGTGACGCAGTGATGACACGACGTTGGGAAGCAAGTTATAATTGCAAATATGACCTGAATTCTCAACTGACATGCAAAGTAAATATATATCCTTGATAAGCTTTATTTATTTTCCATGTTTTTACCATTTTGTTTCAAACTGTAAAAAAAATGAAGGATTCCGACACAGGTCTATTCATTGTCACTCCTTATAAAATAGTACAAAGTTAGAATAACAACTAAAATGTTTTGCTACTGGGGATTTCACAATCAGAGACTATTTTCCTTCATTTACCAACATAACAGCATTTTAGAAGAATCCCATTTCAAAAGAAAACCTTGCTTACATATACTATTTGTATAAATATTTGTCATAAAACAAATGGGTATGACTGGCATTTGCAACAGAATGATCCAACAAAATACATTTATCAATAAACATCTGATATAATGTCACTAATGTTTTTATATATCCATATTTATCAGGTGCCAGAATGCGAGAGTGGTTTTGTTCCACAGATTGTGAATGTTCGAGCAGGAACATTCCAGAGGATTTTGTATACAATTATACAAAATCTTTGGCATTTTTAGGCCTGCAACATATGGTACGCCATGACGCCATTCGCTTTTGGGATGGAGAGGCTATCATTTCACATTGGCGTCTTGATATGATGTCATTCCATGAAAACAAACATTATAAATACTGCATTATAGCTCACCGCATGTTGGTCAAGTGGGCAGCATATTTATTTACTGTTAACATATTGCTAAATTTATTTAATTCTTAATGAATAATACTTTGTCAAAAATACCTAACTACATGAATCTATATTGCAGGAAAAGGTTGTAACAATGATTAAATTCATCCTCATTATATTACAGCCATTGCATGAATTATACCACACAAAATCTCAGAAGAAATGAAATGGAATAGGATTGGGAATATCACAGGAAAGCAAGGATCAAATTTAGAGTTAGACCTCATCAATGAATTCATGAACAAAGACACATCAGGTACACAATTTAAAACAATGGTGCACATTGTAAAAAACTAACACAATACAAATAATGTTATATTACCAAAATCCTCCATCATCACATGGGTTGATGTTTAAGGAATTTATGTGATAAGTTTCCTTTATAACAAGAACAATAATAATAATAAAATTGGTATAGCGCTAATACCAGACACAGTCTGTTCATAGCGCTGAATAAATAATAATAAATAAGTGCTACATATTCTCTTGATGCAAACTTTAATGGTTATATAAGTGGAGGACGGGAGGTGGTGGGTTCGACTCCCACTGCCGGCAGTGTTACTTTCACACTGGTTAAAAGGCTCGAAAGTCGACCTGATATGGCCATATTTGCTGAAAGGGTCGTAAAAACACCATTTCACAATTTCTTTTTGGATTCAAACTCTTATTGGTAACTCTCATTATTCTTTAAATTGAGCCAAGTATCAAAAAGATAATACACAAAGAGGTGTATGAAATAGTTTACCATTTTCATCTTTATTCTTTATAATATTTCTATCTTCTGTGATACCACTTGATAATTTTTTGATTTACACATAAGTCACATAATTGCTTGATTTACACATACTGTAAGTCTAATCTACATACCTTGCACATGTACACAATGTTAAATCCTAGCACATACATAATAAGAGAATTTACACACATAATACAAATTATTACATGATGATAATTGTCTTTATCATCAATAAACCTTGTCCTTACAGGAATTTTTCCCAAAGAAAGTATTTTGGAAATCATATCTTTAAAAACAACCTGTTTGGAAATAGGTGTTTTACATTAAAGGACCAATTACATACTTTCCCAAAGTCAATGTAATACAAATAAATATAATGTCACAAAATGTGAAACATGAGTCAATAATGCCTTTCATACACATATTTATCTAATTTTCATCAGCAGAAAACCTCAGGCATCTTAAAGGCAAATACACAACACCCACTTTACAACGAGCAAGTCACCTGACAGGAATAGTGGCCATGGACATAGATGCCCTTTATACCAGTCACATAGGAAATACCTATGTTCAGAAAACGTCCAGATCATCAACACTTAAACAAAGAGAACATGATAGGGTTAACGAAATGTTAAAAGAATACCATAAAGATGACCTGTGGGGCCTCATACCAGGCCGTGAACATGCAGCATTCAAGAATTTCAAACACTCCAGACAAGTTACTAACCCAGCATCATTGAAAGCAAAACTATTAGAATTATCCAATAAATTACAAGATGATTTTGAGTTATTTGACAAGATTGAAAAAGAGTAAACCGATTGTACAAACACATCTCTTTTAATTTTATTATAAGACTAATTAAAAGTGATGAAAGTGTTTTACAATTAGAAACCTTGTGACAAATATCATAATCAGAACTGGAATAATCTGTGGTGTCAACAATAATAGTATACTTGGCTAAAGCCAGGTTCCATTATACTAAATATATTGCACTGGTTGATATCTGACATAATTACATCAAGGGAGACATGCTGTGTGAGCTTCTGCATAAGTGCTGTGTGTAAGTCTTGATTTCAACCCAGGACCAAGGATCGAAGGATCATTCCCCCAATGTCCTAGATATCATGTAACCTTTTCTAACTTGCAGAGGACAAATGCACATAGAAAAGAGGAAAATTATGTAATTATAACACACACACACACACATGACAGATAAAACAGAATGATTTAAAATATAGAAGAAATTATTAACCACTTCCAATATTACAGGCTTGGCGGCACAGGGTACAACATTTACATAGAGGACATTCCAAATTGAGACACATTCCATTGGAAGGACACTTGCATTGAGATGAGTTTGGTGAAATGAATTTGTTCATCTAGCGGGTAGAGCATTTCCAAAATATATTTTCTGTAGCATCCTTTATGAGATAGCAATTCTATTAATCTGGGGGATATTTCTTTGGGTTTCTCAGATTTGGCTGGGTACCATACAGCCTGTCCTGTGCCACCATCTCTGGCACACCTCCCTGCCTCCTGCCAATAATCTAACAAATCACTGGGATAACCCCAAACCACAATGTTGCTTAACCCCATTACATTTATTCCCATCCCATACCCAACTGAGCTGATGAGACATTTCATGTCACTGTCACGTTTAGGAAAGATATTTATTGCCCTGTCTTTAGAATTATCATCTGCATCTGAACAGTAATATCCAACCAACTGTCTTGGATTTATACCAGCTCTTTTAATGGCCAACAAAATAAGTTGATGAATATCAGCAATAGTGTTTATTCTCCTGTAAAATATTAACAAAATTCTTTACACAAAAAACTTTTAAAGTTTTTAATATATTGAATCTGAATAATATATTTTTATACACATGTCAATAACATTATCAAATTTGCTTACATTTTGCCTATTAGTGAGTTTTATTGCTGTTTTTTAAATGTGCTGTGGTGAAGGGCAAAAACATTTCAGGTGATATTAGTCAAATGTAGGGAATATTTTTTCCATGCAAAACACTTGAGTTAATGGACAGTGTAAGGTCACAGAATCCTAAAGAAAAATAACTCCCCTGTTCTGAGCAGTAACAAATGCAAGCAAATGCCTTTCATCAGCATGTGCACATCAGATTGTACCAAACAAGGACAGGTTTAGTGTGTTATAGTTTTTGTTGTGAAACAACAAACTGTCACCATATTTTTCTTATTTCTCTTGGAACACAATTCAAACTCCATCAATGAAATATTTTTGAAAGCCATAAGGTAAAGTTTTCACTTTTTAAAAATGCTTTGCTATCTTATTATTGAATGGATAATATCCTTTACATTTTAGGATGTACCTAAGTATTTTTAATCTGCTTTTAAACATCAGAATGACATAAATGTGGTGCAAGAGCTTTCATGCCCTTAGTTTATATATATATAGTAATGCTATATATAGACACATGGCTGAGATCAAACCTTTTTTTTCTTTTGGTTTGCAGACAGCTCATGGTCTATATCTTTTGTATTCATTTGGTACGTTTGGCATTTAGGTTTATACACCTAATCACATTTCACATTAGTGTTCACTTTGTATCAAAAATATTGTGGTGAATTTGGCTGTGAATTTGGCTTCACACAACGTCCTTTGTAAAGCAAATGATAGACTTTAAAGTGTATTTAACATGTAAAATGATATTGCTTGTCAATAGCAACATAGCTCAGCTTATAACCACTAAGGTAAGCCATGTATGACACATACAAAAATTGAATAAAGTTAAATGTAAGAATTGTTTTCAAGGGGCACCAAATTGGAGAGCAGGTTGAATGCCATGATACCCGTAGTTCAGAAAGGGTTGGGAGTGACATGGTCGTAAGCATAAAACCCTGCTGTACCTTTGTTCGGGTGTTTATTGTATAGCATTGAAAGATATATTGCTAAACACATCAGCACAGATTTGATCACATAGTACATGTTCACAAGGTTCTTACTTCCGGTCATTTCGCTGACTCAGAAGATCCTAATATTTGCACAACTGACCATGTCTTCTATAACATACACGTACCTGTTTTGTCCGCTGCTGCCCAGAATCAGATGAAGCAACGTCACTGGGCCTGTCTGGAAAACAGTCTCAATGACTTAAAATTACACTGCTTAAGTTCATGAGATCATATTATATCTAATACACTGTATGAGACCTTGCTGAACAAGTTATTCATAACAGATATCACAGAAAACATCACCCCAAAATGGGACTCTTTGCAGTGTCTGGCATATGAATGCATGAAAGCTAAATAGCTGAATTCATGACCATCTGATGTATTGTGGGATATATTGGCAGTGCCATTAGCTTATTCCATTAGACAGTATATGCACATCCTGGTCTGATGGCTTCCGATGCTTATAGACATTACTCACTTCAAATGATACCCAATGCCTACAAAATACTCAACTACTTGTATGTACATTAATATTGAATATATCACAATATAATTCCTGCTAATAGAGAACTTGAATTGATATTATGATTGATACAATAAGGCCCCTATTCCTAAGACTCGTATGAAGACAGTGGGCGATAGAGCCTTCTCGTCCGTCAGCCCTAGACTTTGGAACTCTCTCCCATGGACTAGTACTTCAGTCACCTCATTTAAGAGCAGACTGAAAACGCATCTCTTCAGAAAACATATTCTGAACACAGCGCTATGTACAGACTTGTCAAAATTTTATTATTATTATTATTATTATTATTATTATTATTATCATTATCATTATTATTATAATCATCATCACCTATTCGTGTAAAATTGAATACATGTTTTTAATGGCACTAAATAATTACTTTGAAATCATTATTTTATGCCAGTTCTATTTTTAGGACTTTCCATCTTGATATATAACCATTACCTCTCATATAACTATATATAACTACTCACCATGACTTATTATTGTGAGGATAATTAGCCAAAAAACTCTATTTGAGAGGAAAAAGTGGTTCTTCTCTTAGAATTGGATGATGAAAATATGAAAAGGGAAGTATTTAATACAATTGGAACTACGTCTGCGGGCATTATATATTTGACAAAACGGAGTGGAATCGTATAATGTGCGAATTGGTTACAAAGATGAGTTAACAAAGTTAGTATAACGCATGGACAGAGGCTTCAATAGTGCGCTTGTCACACCAGGCCTGCCACTTAACATCGTTAGTATTACATCCAATTTATTCTATTTTTTGGAAGCGCCGACATGTACAGTAAGGACCCCGGGTTCGCATAGATAACAGGGTGACTGGGGCAACATTACAGACACAGTGAACAAGATGGAGCTCCTATTAAGAGAGTAATGTGCTCGCTCTGCAGTAAAGGCACTCGCTTTTCAATAACAGTGCTCGCTCTGCAGTAATGGTGCTCACTCTGCAGTAACGGCGCTCGCTCTGCAGTGACAGCACTCGCTTTGCAATAACAGTGCTCGCTCTGCAGTAACGGTGCTTGCACTGCAGTAACAGTGCTCACTCTGCAGTAACGGCACTCGCTCTGCAGTAACGGCGCTCACTTTGCAGTGACGGCACTCGCTTTGCGCTTGTGGGGCTTGCACTATGCTGCTGCCAGGACCCTACTGAGTACTTATTGCAACCTAATCTGAGCAAAGTTCAGTTTCACTTCAATTTCAATCTTGTATAACATATCTATTTGACAACCTTCTGTAACCTTATCGGGACCCCTATTTTACCAGATACTAGGCAGATTTACACAAAAGCAGACAAAGACCCCCAGAAGTACTTTTACAGGCGTGGTACTCCCAACAATACCCTCCATAACAGGGCTTCTCTCTAATAACAGTCCCTGCCTCCAGAGGTATAAAGCTGCGTACAGGATCTAACCCATCTCATTTGATATAAATGCAAGATCTTCTCATTTGCTCTAATCTAATCCAGAACCCTCAAAAGTCATACTCCCACTCTTCTAAATGGGTGTGGAGTAGGCGATCTTTGTTTCCGAGCATATTTGGGAACTGCTGAAAGAAGGCTACGCGATAGTACGAATCGAATGTATCACAGAATGACATTTACACAGAAATATCTTATACACATACACACCAGCCCTCGTCATCTCTGGTCGCTATATATGCAATTTGTGATAATATAGTCTATATTCTTACATATATTTATTATTGATCTAAGAGTTTCATATAAAAAATATTTCTCAGAAAGACTTGCGTATGTACTAAATGTGAAGATAAAAATTCTCATATTACCCTGCGATACTAGCCTAGAATGGCGGAAATGGATCGATCCCCAAAGTCATAAAAGTACACATATCTGTTGTCCTGGATGTAGTCATATATCCTGCAAAACAACACAACAATCAAGTTTCAGCTGTTTTACTTATTTGAGTTAGAAATAAACAGATATTGAATATTTATTATCGTAATAACATTTTTTTTAGTTAAGGAAATATTTCAGGAAACACGACCGACCCCACTAGCACAGTTGGTAGAGTGTAGGATCTGTGCCTTTGTTGGTTAAAATAAGTGGAGGACGGGAGGTGGTGGGTTCAACTCCCACTGCCGGCAGTGTTACTTTCACACTGGGTAAAAGGCTCGAAAGTCGACCTGATATGGCCATAGTTGCTGAAAGGGTCGTAAAAACACCATTTCACATTTTTTTCAGGAAACACCTATTATAAGTTTGTTTTGATTCATCCGATTCTCTGATTCTTATCTTATTTTCTGCTCATTCTCGTGTCATTTCTCATTTGAAATATTATGGTAAGAACATGTGAGTGCAGTGAGAGGCACCAAGTATGAGATAATATATATGAATAGCGTGATGCCCCCTAAACATTATTGGTCATTTGCACCATTATATTTACTCAAATAATAATTGTTCTCAATAATTGTTCTGTTTTTTGTCAACATTGTATTTACTTTTCAAATAATAATTGTTCTCAATAATTGTTCTGGTTTTTTTCAACAAATAAATATCCTGACATAACATGAATAGTTATCTCTATGTGTGACACAATTGGTTAAATCAATCCGTAAGATTTTTCATTATTTAAAGAAATATTTTCTAGTAAAATAAATTATATAAATTACACTATTAAATGATCATATATATGTGTAAATAAATTGAAATTCATATTGAAATTGAAATTCATTCTTAAAGAGATACTTTCTAGTAAAATACATTTCATAAATTATATTATTAAATGATCATAGATACATAAATACATTGAAATTCAGAGACCAAAAATATATAGCGGTAACCATGAATGAATGAATGGTTGCTTAGAGGCACATCAACCACTAAGGTTATTCAGTGCCTAAAAGTGGTAATAATACACGTTTATAAAATCAATATGATATGTAAATAATCTTCACAACACAAAATATCAACAAAATCCTTTCAATATATCAGTTATAGACATAACAAATTTGTATAAATAAATTCAAATTAAAAGACTATAAATACCATCTGATGTTTCGTGGTTCTTGATAAATAGGCCAATGACCTAAGTAAACAAGAGCTCCACACTTAAAATTGGTTATAAAGTCCTATTTGGTTTAAAAACGATACTATCACAGAAGTATCTACAGTATCAAATAACGAATGTAAATCTTGCACATTAAAATATTGAGTCCTAATTATATCAAAATCGATACATTCAATTAAAACATGTTTGATAGTCAAAGCCCTTTGACATCCAATACACTGAGGCTGATCTTCGCCTTTAAGAAGATAGCAGTGAGTCAAATGACTATGTCCAATTCTTATACGTGATGAAACAGACTCTTCTCTTCGGTTAATTTTAATAGCACCTTTGGTTTTACCTAAAACAGGCTTAATTTCGTGTAGTTTATTAAAAATAGCTTCGTTCCAGCGCAATTGCCATTAAGAACGTAAAAAAACAGTAATATATTTCTTAAACTCTGTATAAGGTAAAAGCATATCTATTGGGCGCTTATCCAATGCTGCTTTGGCAGCTTGGTCAGCAGCCTCATTTCCAAGGATTCCAATATGACTGGGAATCCAGTAAAAATGAATCTCTTTATTTTCCTCAGTACAGAGTTTATGATACCGTTCAAGGATATTTAAAATAAAAGGATTTTTCCAATCCTTGGCTTTCAATGCTTGTAAACAAGACAAAGAATCAGAAAATATTAAAAATTTCCAATGTGGAGAAGTCTCCACATGATCTAATGCAAGATATAAAGCATGAAGTTCTGCAGAATAAATAGACGATTTATTTGGCAGACGTTCTGAATAAATATGATTGCCCTTAACAGCAGCTGCAGCAGCCTTGTCATCATCAAATGATCCATCAGTGTATATACACTGATATCCATTGAAAATAGATTTTATTTCTTTGTATCTATTTATATAAAGGGATGGATCGGTTGAGTATTTCTTTAATTCTGACATGGCTACATTAATATTTAAAGTTTCGTAGGTCCATGGAGGTGTTTCTGGATATTGAAATTTAGCTATTTGATTTGGATTTAAATTTAAAGATTGTAAAGATTCTTTGATGCGAATGCCAAAAGTGGGTATTGTATTAGGTCTACTTTCAAAAAGGTCAACATAATTTGGATTAAATATAGTATCATGGGCAGGATTGTCTGGACAAGCTGCAATTTTTGCAGCATACTGAAGGGCAAGCTTTTCTCTTCTTAAATCAAGAGGCAGCTCATCTGCCTCAACTGCCAAGCTATCTGCAGGCGATGTACGAAATGCACCTAGGCAAAGTCGTAAACCTTGATTTTGTATAGGATCAAGCATTTTAATATAAGATGGACGTGCTGATCCATATACCATACACCCATAATCAAGCTTAGAACGTACCAATGCTCTATACAATTGTAATAAAATATTACGGTCCCCTCCCCAATCGGTATGGGCAAGAACCCGTAATAAATCTAATGCCTTCTGGCATTTCTTCTTAACATATTTGATGTGGGGGATAAAAGATAATTTTCTGTCAAAAATAAGTCCAAGAAACTTGGTTTCTTCGACAACAGGTATCCGAGTTTGGCCTAAATAAAGATCAGGATCTGGATGAACCTTCCATTTTTTACAAAAGTGCATACACATAGTTTTCTTTAAAGAAAATTTAAATCCGTTATGATCAGCCCATTCTTGTAATCTATTTAAGTGTTGTTTGAGCTGTCGTTCTATTGTATGCATGCTTGTGGACCTGTAGCTTAAGTTGAAATCATCAACAAAAAGTGAGCAATCTGCTCCAGGCCTCATACAATCAACAATGCTGTTAATTTTAAAAATAAAAAGGGTGACTGATAATATACTACCCTGTGGAACACCCATTTCCTGATCAAAAGCATCAGAAAGTGATGAACCAACTCGGACCCTGAATTGTCTATTTGACAAAAGATTTTGAATAAAACGACCCCTTAATCCCATATCATATAAATCGCTCATTATTCCAAATTTCCATGTAGTATCGTACGCTTTCTCTAAATCAAAAAAAATGCTAACCACATGCTCACCTTTTAAAAAACCCTCTCTTATAAATGTCTCTAAACATACCAGGTGGTCAATGGTACTTCAAGTTTTTCTAAAGCTGCAGTTTCTAAAAACCAAACTAAACGCTCATTAATCATTCGTTCCATTGTCTTACAAATACAACTTGTTAAAGCAATGGGACGATAATTATTTGAATCTGACGAGTCTTTGCCAGGTTTGGGAATGGGAATGATAGTGGCTTCCCTCCATGAAGGAGGAAAATCACCACTTTCCCAAATTTTATTAAAAATATCTAAAAGATGCCAAAGTGATTGGTCAGGGAGGTGTTTAAGGATTTGGTAATGAATTTGATCAGGTCCAGGAGCAGTATCATGAGATTTATCCAAAGCAAGTTTCAAATCTTCTATTGTAAATGATATATTATATTCTTCCAAGTTATGGGATATAAAATTTAGTTGGTTCCTTTCTTTTCTAATTTTTATTTGTTGAAATTTGGCAGAATAATTATTGGATGAGGAATTCTTGGAAATAGTTTGACCTATTGTGTTGCCTATTTCGGTGGGATTTGTAATTAATTGGCCATTATGATTAAGATGTTTGATCCTTGCTCCACCTTCCTTCCCAGTAATTTTACGCACCATATCCCAGCATTTTTTTAATTGGTGAACGTGTATTTAATTTAGAAACGTAATCTTTCCAACTTTTTCTTTTGCTTATTTTAATAATATACCGGGCTTTAGCTCTTTTTATACGAAATTGGTGCAAATTATATTGAGTTGGCTGTCGATTAAATTTTTTTAAAGCTTTTTTCCGCTCCTTGACAGCTTTTTTGCACTCATCATTAAACCAGGGTTTTTCTTTAATTTTAGAATTTGACTTTGATTTGGGAATACACCCATCAGCAATATCATACAAGGTGTCTGTAAAAACTTGAAGAGGATCATCTACATTGTTAAAAATTTCTGGAGTTATTTGATTAAAACAGGATGTTTGAAATTTTGCCCAATCAGCTTTATGAAATTTCCACTTGGGGATTCGTTCGTCTGGTGGAGGAAAATGGTTATTTAAAATAATGGGGTAATGATCACTACCCCATTGATCTTCCTCTACTTCCCAGGAATAGTCTAAAAATAAATTTGGAGTGCACATGGAGAGATCTATTGATGTTAAAGAGCCTGTAGCAGGATGTAAATATGTCGGAGAATCATCATTCCAAAGGCACAAACTATTATTATTTAAAAAATCTTCTATTATACGTCCTTTGGCATCAGTATTATTTCTGCCACCCCAAAGATAGTTGTGTGCATTAAAGTCACCAACTAACATATATGGCTGTGGCAGCTGGGTTACCAAATTATTTAAATCTGTAATATTAACTGGCTCACTAGGTGGTAGATATATTGAACATATAGTTAATGTATTGTGCAGGGTAACCCTGACTGCAGAAGCTTGTAAATTAGTATTTAAAGTTATTTTACTTTAGTTAGGTATACAGGATTTAACAAAAACAGAAACTCCGCCATGTGCTTGGTCCATTGCATCTATTGAACCAACTTTAATATAAGGTACATATCCCTTAAATGTCGTTGACTTATCTTTAAAATTAGTTTCCTGTAAACAAATAACAGATGCATTATACTTTTGGGCTAATAACTCCAGTTCTGGCCTGTTTGCCTCAAATCCTCTACAATTCCATTGTATGATATTGCCGATAGCCATATTAAGAATAATGAGACAAAATATATGATCTAACATAATCACTTGTTAATTTTACGATTATGCTTCGAATGCACAGGTGTAAAATACATATCCGGAGGATCACCTGTGTCCATCCTTTCTAAGGATTTAGTTCTATTTATTTTACTTTTAACTTGATCTTTGATTTCTTTTTTGTCTGATTTATGTACTGGTCTATTACTATTGATACTTTTATTATTGGATGATGTAGAGGGAGTTTGTGAAGAGGGTTTAGTGGATGTTGTTATTGGTTGAGTTACTACTGGGATAGTGGGTGTCTGAGTCTGAGTAGACGTTCCTGAAGATTTAGAAGATTTTGTAAAAAAGGAATAATTTTTGTCATTGATTGGCCATGTAATTTCGGTCTAAATTGCTATTGATTTTGTTTCTTTAGGTTTTACAGAGCTGGCATAAGATGTCTTTGTTGTGTTTAAACTTTCTACTCCCTTCCGTGCCTCTGGAAAAGGTATATTTTCAGTGTGTCGTGTTCGCTGAATTTCCTTCTCTTTAAAAAAGGAAGGACAATTCCGCGAATACGATGGATGATTGCCTTGGCAATTGACACATTTTATCATATTTGAAGAACAATCGTCTCCACTGTGTTGAGCGGTACATTTTGAACATGTTACATCACCTTTACATCGATCAGATCCATGTCCATACCTCTGAAACTTTGGAACTTTGGAAACTTTGGAATAAATACATCAACTCTAACGTTCAAATATCCAACTTTAGTAGATGTGGGGAGCTGCGCTGCTTCAAATGTCAGAATAAACGTATTGATAGGAATTTTGACACCATCCTTTTTTATAAATATCCGCTTACATTGCACAACATCCTGGTCTTTGAGCTCATCCACTATCTCCTCCTCAGAAACTCCTGCTAAATCTGGGCATCTCATTACTCCTTTTTTATTGTTGAGAGTTTTGTGAGCCGTTATAATAACAGGAACTGTGGCCAACATTCGGCATCGTAGTGGATTGTCCGCATGGCTTTTCCGCTCAATTTCAATCAATTACTTACTTCCCATCTTTTAACTGTTTTCGGCACCCCGGCAATGCCTTGAATCCCCTTTGCAATTACAAAGGGGGACATTTTTGCCAGGGTATGTTCAGCATCGGAACTTTCCGCAATTAAAAATCTAGGCCATTTTTCTGTTTTATTTGAGTCGTCATCACTATCTATGTCATTCCTAGGTCGTTTTTGTTTGTTTTGCGCCATGTGTGTTATTTTAAATTTCATCAGTTAGGTCCCCTACCCACCACGGAGCCCAACAAGGGGACGCCTTTCTGGGCCGGTAACTCCAAGCCCTGACGCCATGAGGATACCCAACATGACATACTCTAAGAATAAAAACTCCACCGTTTCGGATTTTATTTATATCCCTCGATTGAACCAATCAGCAGTAATCTCCTTTCAGGAAATATAAATCAAAAATTTATCAATTATTCTTAAATTTTAAACATTGAAATTGTCACTAATAAAAATAAAATAGCCAGAATACATTAAAGGAAATATACCACAAGCCGGTTAAATCAGACCCAGGCCTAATCTGATCTGCCCGTCTGGTGAACATCTGGATCCAAGACAGGCGTGTTGCAACTGGACCGGTATTACTGCCAAACCAGCCCAGTGCTCAGCCCGTCAGGATTCCATATCCACCCGATACGGGTCGCATCCCACGGCAAACAGGATGCCCCTTTAGTCGCCTTTTACGACATGCTGGGGGGCAGTGGGGCTATTCTTTAATCCCAGCACACACAGGGGAGGCGGTAACCATGGCAACACAAACCAACAATTAAAATTAATCTTGCAACCCCCATAAATTATGATCGTTTATTGCAATTTGGGCCTATGACGTCATCGTGCGGGATTTATTACACGTGCAAATCGAGCTGCAATCATTTTCAATTTTCACCAAACTTGTCATAACTTTGCCAATATTGGTCTGATTGTCATGAGTTGTACACCAAAAAGTCACATTTTTCATGTTCTTTCCAACGCACATAACCATTCTATAGTCCGTGTTTTCTAAGGAGGAAAATCGTGACATTGCTGTTTTGGCTGCATTGTTGTTTGCTTACTCATTAGTGCATTTGAAAGAGCTAATTTTCTCCCCAAAAGATGTTTCCCTTGTGCAGTATTACTAACAGAGCCCACAGATCAATGTGCGTTATACTTCTCCTTCATACTACAAAAGTGTAAAGAGAATTGAAAGTTGCCCTTTAATCTTATAATTGTCTATTTTTTGTAACAAACTGTCACATTGGTGAATCCTATGATCGTTAGCTTTACCAGTCAAAATTACCAAAAACTGGATTTCAAGCAAGATAGAGGGAGTGTAGCTTATAAAACCATGCTCCTACACCGTAAAACGTCATTTTCCTTTATGATGTCACTAAAACGTCACTTTATTGTATTACATCGCTATGACATCACTTTCCTACATGATGTCACTATATTGTCACTTTCCCATATAACATGACTCTGATGTTGTGTGTCAACTACACATCTGGCTTCAAATTTATTTTTACATGTTAAGACTTCCTATATTATCAATTAACAACTATTTGAACATTTTTGTAGGAGGACAGTATGGCCGAACAGTAAATATTGCATGTAGCCTCATGGAAGTATGTTTATCACTCTATCACGACAGTGCAAGTTGAGTCATCTTTCTACTTCAATTATCGATCACACTGACTGTGGCTTTATATTCACAACTCACACAGCATAACTTCCAAAGTAATAATAATTATCAATGATATATTTGTTTGTTTGTTTGGTGTTTTACGTCACTTTCAAGGTTATTTTGGTTGGGACTGCGATCGTTGTTCAGATCATAGGGAATCTGAAAAGCTAAGATAGTGTCAAAATGGTGTGATCAATGCAATGTCAATTCTCCCTTTACTCATAAACAACTAAAGGGATGAAAGCTTAAATCACAACCTTGGACGAGATCATTTTTATTCCATGTATAAAGTTATCAATTTGAATTTTATGAACTTGAGGTGTGAATATTTCTGATCTGTGCCATCCAATCCTTAAATTCATTGTTTCCAAACTTAACCTAGCCTTACCTTAATTGATATTTCTGCCAAAATCTGAGGTCACTTGTACAAAAATCCAAAACGCCTGTGATCTAATTGAGGGAATGATGAAAATCAAAAGTGTCCCATACAATACTATAATCCTGTGTTCAGTAGAGTGTGACAATGCCTTGTAGTTCTTTGCAAATATTATGAACAATTACACACCAGGGGGTGCAAAATTTTTAAGTTTCCCAGGGAATAATTTTATTTAGAGGGTGTTCCACCACCCAACCACCGATTTTCCTTATTTCTCTTTTCACTTTTTAAAAGTGCTTTGCTATCTAATCATTGAATGGATAATACCCTTTAAATTTTGGGATGTACATAAGTGTTTTTAATCTGATTCTAAAAATCAGATTGACATAAATATGGTACAAGAGCTTTCATGCCCTTAGTTTATATATATATAATAATGCTATATATAGACACATGGCTGAGATCAAACCTATTTTTATCATTTGGTTTGCAAACAGCTCATGGTTCAGATGGTCTGCAGCATCGCCTACTTCCTGTTCAAGGTTATTTTAGTTATTTTATAACGAGACCTTTTGACAATGACATTTGAAACAAATCAATTCTTGTCTGATAGTTAAACTCTGAAAAAGTTTATATGAACAATTTTGCCAATTAAATTCCTATTTGGTTCATGCTTATAATACGAATTATTGAAGATGAAGTCAACCGGCCCCACTAGCACAGTTGGTAGTGTATAGGATCTGTGCCTTTGTTGGTGATAAGTGGAGAACGGGAGGTGGTGGGTTCGACTCCCACTGCCGGCAGTGTTACTTTCACACTGGTTAAAAGGCTCGAAAGTCGACCTGATATGGCCATAGTTGCTGAAAGGGTCGTAAAAACATCATTTCACATTTCACATTTTTTTTGAAGATGAAGTCAATTTAGATACCGAGAGTCTGGAAATCGACAGCAATGAACATAAATATCCATCTCTAGCTGTATGAGCGGAAATATCCATCTTTAGCTGTATGAGGGTAAATATCCATCTCTAGCTGTATGAGCAGAAATATCCATCTCTAGCTGTAGGAGCGGAAATATCCATCTCTAGCTGTATGAGCGGAAATATCCATCTCTAGCTGTATGAGCGTAAATATCCATCTTTAGCAGAATCACTTTTACATCGTCCATGCCTAATAACAGCTTGCCTGAAAAACTTGCCTGATAAACTTGCCTAATAAACTTGCCTCATAAACTTGCCTCATAAACTTGTAGAGGCTCCTCCTGCTCTCAGAGATTGACTCTGGGATTGCATTTCTTGTAACCTGCTTTTTGTAATAGCTCTGGAAAAAGCTCTCTGGTATGAGTATATTAAATAGGAGAGGGGCCCGACCTCAAACACTGAGACCCATCCTGTCTGGCTGTAATATATATGAATATGAGTTCCCCTGATTGGGCATCATCTTCTAGTATCCCAATCACATTTTATAACTCCAAAAGGACAAGATTCATTTGATCTGGCTATGAACACCCAAGCACTATCTTTCTCTTCAGACCTTTGAAATGACTCAATGGGTCGAGGAACCAATTCACAGGCCTGGGAATTCCCTTCATCTTTTTATAACTTTTAGGGGGAATAGATTGTTTGAGAACCATCTTGTGGGTGAATACATATCTGATCATAAAATGCATCAAAATCATTCTGGGGATAAAAACACTAGACTTCCCCCAAAATTCATCAAATCAAGGGAATTTAAGAATATGAACAAAGATGTTCTTAGAAGAATATGAGATCCATTGTAACATCACACACATAACTATTATACATAAATCAGACAGTACTGTTATGACAAATCAGAAATTTAGACATTTTAACATTTCTGAAATGATAACTTCCTGTTTTACTCTCTGTACAGAATCTTCTCTTGTCACATTCTGTAACTTCTTTCACACTTTGCTTAGTGGTAGGGTTTTCAAATCCAGCCATTTTATGAGCCGAAGCAATGCTATACTTTGCCATTTCAACAACTGCAGGCAAATTTGCTTTTTGTAACAAAAAATACATATTAAGTATAAAGCAATGTAAAGGGGCTTAGCCGGTGAGTCACATATCTCATCAAATCTGTCTGCCCATTTTTCCAGCTTAAAAACGCCAAAATGTTAAAAACATAACATTTTGCTGAAATATGAGCTCAAGAATCATTGAAAATCAAAAGATGTACTCTTGATTAGTTTTGAAGGTCTAAATCCTTTATGTCCTCTGTGATTTTACATATTCCCTCCTCTCTGACTTCAATATCTAAAAATATTTACATATAATTTACATATAATTTACATATGATTTACATATGATGTACAAATATTTTTTATATTTTTTATTTTACATTTTCACTTTGCCAGAGATCCTTGCCAAATGAAATACACATCACCTTGTGATTCCTTTCTCATGCCTCAATACAGTTTACCTGAAATTCTAAACCTTCTTCACCCATGTGACTGTTGGCCGTGTCCAAATATAACCTTATCTTGAATCTCATTTGTCAATCACAAACTAAAATAAATGCATATGATTTGAAGGATCTCATCATAAAAATTATTTTGATACCTTTAAGAAATATTAAGATAAGTGTGTAAATAACATCATTTTCAACACCACATTATTAATTCTTTTTCATAGAACTCTTTCTTATATCATTAGCTGGTGGCCAGCAAGGAGGCCTTTCTCATAGTCCAGAGTAGACATTACAAAGGCATGAACCAGAGTATCTGATGTTTCATCACCTCGACAATATCTCATGGCAGATATTTTCCTGATGTTATAACCCCTTTTTCCACTTTCACATTATTATCAGTCAGGAAAGTGACGGATTGTAAAAGTATTGACATTGTTGAAAATGCCAAGGAATGATGATTTGAACAACTTCATTGCAAAATATGATTTTGACACCTGAAAAATCTACAATATGAGTGTGTAAATAACACCGCAGCAAGCGTTAGAGCTAGCGAGATCTTAAAATGGCTGCAACTTGGTGCCAAAGGGGCTAACACAGTTTGGATGTCACATGGCTGGGATGTGTTAAACATGGTCAGTCTTCCCCATAGTTCACCAGGGTGAACATCTCTTACAACGTCCACAAGGTTGGTAAAAAAAACAAATACAACTTTCAACAATGTCCCTGCAATGTCCATGAAACGAGCTGGGAGCAACCTCAAACTGCAATGTCCATGAAATGAGCTGGGAGCAACCTCGAACTGCAATGTCAGATGATAGGTTAGATGATACCCGTTAAGGCAATTACTTCTCTATTCTGCATTACATAGGCAGCATTCAATTACTGCAGCATTCAATTACTGTATTGTGGATACTGTTATAAATTTGGAATTCCCCAAGTTAATAATGCTTACCTTGCTCACAAATATATCATCAAATCTGAATTGACCAACATCGGGTCATAGATTGTAACCAGATGTTTGACACAAACTAACCAATCAGTACTGCTGTCAGAACAAAACAGAATCTATTTCATTATTCCTCACCAATCAGTTCACAGCCAGATAATCGGGCACAAGTCATCAGTATATATATATATATATATATATATATATATATATATATATATATATATATATATATATATATATATATATATATATATATATACTGATGACTTGTGCCCGATTCTGTGCCCACCTTTATACCTTTGGTAGCAGGGACTGATATTATAAAGAAGGGTATGAAGGATAGCCGCTGTCATGGGCACAGTCCAACAGTGTCTGTCACCCTTTATTATTAACTGTCCCTTACCCTTTATGACTAACCTTCCTCCTGCAAGACCAAAACTTTCTCCTTTTTTATTTTAGTGTAGATTACAAACTAATTCCTGAAGCTTAGTCATAACATGATAATGTCTCGATCTCTCAAGCCCAAGCATTTACCATATATCCATCTCATTCTGAGAAATGGAGGACACTGAACATGAAATGGATATCACCAGACTTCCTACTGCAGTGGGTACATTACATCACTTTTACCCAGCCTAAATGGCACCAATAAGAGATGACATTCTCCATTTTATACTCATATTCATGAAAAGATAAAAGCATCTTCCTCATATTGTAGATAAAAATAAACATATGGAAATTTGTGGAAGGCTATCAGCTATTGCATAAAGAAATCCATTTTTGTTTACATAAAATACATTTGTTATCATCAGATTTAGTCCATTTGGTAAAAAAAGACCTTTTCTGATATTATGAGAGTTTATTAAATGTTTTTTTATGCGCTATTATGATGAAGATTCAGCTCATCAAGGGTTTTTTTCTGACATTACAGTTATATATTTTACATATGCAACTTTAAAAGATTGCCTGGGATTAATATAATAAACCTAGCATGTTTTAGCTATTTTACCAAATAAAATTTAGCCTGTTAATAAATCTCAAAATTTATTTCCAATTTTTTTTTCCAGTATTTAATTTTTTTTCAATTCAGTATATTATGTAATTTCAAAAATTAACCACTTATACGCTGTTATTACAGATATGATTTCAAAATAGCTCGGCATACGATTTTTTACCTTTAGTTAACCTTGATAAATTATCAAAATTCTAAAACTTGCTCTAATATTTTTCATTACAAATGGACCTTGATGATCATGGACTATACTATGAGATGCAGATGACAAGATATCCAAATTTACAGTGAAATCTGTGAAAATAGGAGTTTCTTGTTCAAGGTCATTTAAATGCCATTTCAAGGTCACTGACAATTTTTTTTAAATAGCCTACAGACATCCACATTCTGTCATGTGTCATTCATGTATCCCACACAGTAAAGTGTAACATGCATATAATTATATTTCTATTGAGCGTAGAGCCAAACCAGTTATTGATTTTAGAGCCAAATCAGTTATCATTTATTGATTTTAGAGCCAAACCAATCACATCACAACGCATTATTTGTGAAAATTGTGTACAATTTCAAGAGGTACATAGTTTTTTTCAGAACACACTCTCTATGTTTTATTATTGTCACATCTCTATAGACATTAGGCCACAGGCCATGGTGCAGTTGGTCAGAGCGCCAGCTTATTAGCATCAGTTTCACTGTGGTGAGCAAAGGTTCGTGGGTTCGATCCCCGGCCATGCCGAGATTTAATTCATGATAGAATTTCACACATGAGATGAGGCCCGTGCCAAAGGGTTAACCCGTTGACCTTGTAAATCTGTGACCGGGAGGGTTGTCATGTCAAGGACCTGCGACATGACAATTCAGTGAAGCAGCACTATATCTGCTACAAGTAGGTCTCATCATGAAATGACTGGAATAATGTTGAAAGTGATGTTAAACTCCAAACAAACAAACAAACAAACAAACAAACAAATCGATAGGCATCTTTTGAGAGATTTCTTACAAGACCCTTGCAACAGGTGGAAGTTGAAAGTTCTGTTACTGGCAGGATAAACGTTTCTTATATCAGAATGGGTTGGATGTATCTAAATTATGGATTTCTAGATTATGACTTCGCAGTTAATCAATTGACAAAGAATGTAAGGAAAAAGCCTTAGAAAGAAAATATATTTATATATTCAGAAAGGTTGGATTTTATCTTAAATATTTGGGATCAGATTAATTCAACAGAACCATTGCTGTAGGTATTACAGTATGTGAATGTTATCATATTTTATGGTACACACAGCTGTTATATGACAGCAATATATGCTGTTACCTTAGGTACAGTATTAATTGTGGCAAAACTCCAGCAAATGCCGCTGATATCCCCCTGTTTGGCAGTGCATTTATGCCAGAAGTAAAGTGTTATTTTACAGGAAACAATAGTTACTAAAACACTGGTGTTCTATTTGATTTTAAATTAATTTAACAAGACATGAACATAGACAAAGTTAATTTTTTGAGATAGATTAACAATTTTTATAATGTGTTATCTCAATCTATCAGAAATTGTACAAGTGATCTCAGATTTGGGCAGAAATATTGATTAAGGTAAGGCTAGGTTATGTTTTGAAACACTGAATTTAAAGATTAAATGACATATATCAGAAATATCCACACCTCAAGGTCATAAAAGCAAAATTGATAACCTTATACACGGAATAAAAATGATCTCATCCAAGATTGTGATTTAAGCTTTCATCACTTTAGGTGTATATGAGTGAAGGGAGAATTGACATTGCATTGATCACACAATTCCGACACTATCTTAGATTTTCAGATTCCCTATGGTTCACAGCACATCAGAATTTATTCATTACATAATTCTTTCCTTTGACAGAGATCATCTGTTGTGTGATTTTGCTGAGTAATAATTTTATTGTTAGTAAATAGCTCTGGTCAAGTTTTCTTTTGTCAGAGATATACTGCAAAAAAAATTACTGATATTTATTTGTAGACACCTTTGTACCATGCAAGTAGTACAAAGTTTGCACTGTCGGAGTCCCCAATACCCACTTGTTCATACATTTTCCCCTCCTGAACCGATAATTATTGCAGTTATTTATCATTGCAGGAACCGGTGCAGGTTATCTCAGCTAGTGTGGATCTTGCATGTAGTAGACACCTGGGATGGTCAGCTTGTTTGTTATCTCATCTAGTGTAGAGCTTGCATATAGTAGACCCCTGGGATGGTCAGCTTGTTTGTTATCTCATCTAGTGTGGAGCTTGCAGGAGGCAGACCCCTGGGATGGTCAGCTTGTTTGTTATCTCATCTAGTGTGGAGCTTGCAGGAGGCAGACCCCTGGGATGTTCAGCTTGTTTGTTATCTCATCTAGTGTGGATCTTGCATGTAGTAGACCCCTGGGATGGTCAGCTTGTTTGCTATCTCAGCTAGTGTGGATCTTGCATGTAGCAGACCCCTGGGATGGTCAGCTTGTTTGTTATCTCGGCTAGTGTGGATCTTGCATGTAGTAGACCCCTGGGATGGTCAGCTTGTTTGTTATCTCATCTAGTGTGGAGCTTGCATGTAGTAAACCCCTGGGATGGTTAGCTTGTTTCTTATCTCAGCAAGTGTGAAGCTTGCAGGAGGCAGACCCCTGGGATGGTCAATTTGGAAGCCAGAATCTAGAAATCCATACCATCCTGAACATTTGATTTTTAGGTTTCCTCTTTTCTTGGCCAATTATTTAGAACAAAATAATTTTGGGGTCACTATGTTAAATTTTGAGTTATTCAGCTTGGTAAAATGCAAATCATTATATTCCAGACTGAATATGGAAAGTCTAATGACCTCAAAAGAGCCTGGTGACCCAATGCTTTTATTGTTATCTATCATTGTCATATCTTGAACATCAACATTTTCAGAATGGTATAAATGTTTTTACATTGTCCTCAGAGCATTCAACTGACGCAAATGGTTTAACTATCTGAAAGTTTAAAACATATGTGATTGCCTTATGATATCAGCACTTTTTCTCTTGATGTTGCTGTTTCCAATTTATGATTATCTACATATATGAATATCAGAATGAGGTTTTCTCACTGGGAGGGTTTTGATGACGTAGGCTATATATATATATATATATATACCTGTTTCTGGTCCCTGGAACAATATAAATATATATGCGGTAGAAACATTATCCACCATATTTCACCTGGTAACTTCTATTAATAATACGATCTCACCTCTGTCTCTGTGTGATAAATCCTTATATTTTTGACCACTTTGGGCATCAGTTTTTCTTTTTGTATTGTATATATCTATTGATTATTTCACCAGACCTATTTATTTTAGTCATGGACTTGATCTCCTCTATAGCCTGGCAAGAGGCCGTGATCAGGTGAGCTTAACAGACTGACTGACTGAATAGAGACACAATGTCCACAGGATGCTGCCCTCACCATGAAGACTCTTTATAATGCTAGGGTGTTCAATAAAGTGACCAGTGGGGTGTTCAATAAAAATATCAGTAGGCTTATAACAGCATAGTTCAGTGCCCAGTGGAGTGGGTCAAATCTCATCAAACCGCAATGACCAGTGGGGGTCAAATCCCATCAATTGCATTGACAATTGGGGCTTAATTTCATCAAACAATATATTCAAAATTTCATCAAACTGCACTGAACAGTGGGGATAGGTGTCAAATCTCATCAACTGCACTGACCAATGGGGTGGGTAAAATCTCATCAAGCACAGTGATCAATGGGGTGGGTGAAATCTCATCAAATTGCTCTGACCAGTGGGAATAGGTCAAATCCAATCAATCTGCACTGACCAGTGGGGGGACATCTCATCAAACTGCACTGACCAGTGGGGTGGGTAAAATCTCATCAAGCACAGTGATCAATGGGGTGGGTGAAATCTCATCAAATTGCTCTGACCAGTGGGAATGGGTCAAATCCAATCAATCTGCACTGACCAGTGGGGGGACACATCTCATCAAACTGCACTGACCAGTGGGGTGGGTAAAATCTCATCAAGCACAGTGATCAATGGGGTGGGTGAAATCTCATCAAATTGCTCTGACCAGTGGGAATGGGTCAAATCCAATCAATCTGCACTGACCTGTGGGGGGGGGGAGGTGTCAATCCTCAACAAACTGCACTGACCAGTGGGGACACATCTCATCAAACTGCACTGACCAGTGGGGGAACACATCTCATCAAACTGTACTGACCAGTGGGGGAACACATCTCATCAAAATGCACTGACCAGTGGGGGGAGGTGTCAATCCTCAACAAACTGCACTGACCAGTGGGGACACATCTCATCAAACTGCACTGACCAGTGGGGACACATCTCATCAAACTGCACTGGCCAGTGGGAGGATACATCTCATCAAACTGCACTGACCAGTGGGAGGACACATCTCAACAAACTGCACTGACCATCAAACTACAGTGATCAGTGGGGGGCCATATGTCATCAAACTGCACTGACCAATGGTACATTGACCTGTGGGTTGACAAGTACATACAACATTTTATGCTGCATAAATCAATGGGCCGGCTCAAATCGCCTCATGCTGTATTGACTAGTGGGATGGGTAAGATTACATGATGCTGCAATGATCTTCAGGACCGGACAAATCACATTGCTACATTGATCAGTATCATGGGTAAGATCACATAATCTTTCATTGACTAGTAAGGCGATTAATAGCACAAAAGGCTTCTTTCATCGATCAGTGTGTGTTGGAGCTGCATCTTATAATGACTGAATAAGAGTACTTGATTATATCTTTAAAACACAAGACTGAATCACCAACGCCTTCATGTCAGCCATATGACTCAAGTAAAATGACGGATAATATGGCAGACAGTACATTGAGATAATATCACCCTCCCCTGCTTACCACAGCCTAATATCACCCTCCCCTGCTTACCACAACCTAATATCACCCTCCCCTGCTTACCACAGCTTAATATCACCCTCCCCTGCTTACCACAGCTTAATATCACCCTCCCCTGCTTACCACAGCCTTATATCACCCTCCCCTGCTAACTACAGGCTTACATCACCCTCCCCTGCTAACTACAGGCTTATATCACCCTCCCCTGCTTACCGCATCCTTATATCACCCTCCCCTGTCCTTTATGTCACACTCACCAGGTCACAACATCCTTATATGACAACCTCCACTGGTCACCACAGCCTTATTTTACACTCCCCTGCTCACCACAGCCTTATTTCACACTCCCCTGCTCACCACAGCCTTATTTCACACTCCCCTGCTCATCACAGCCATATTTCACACTCCTCTGTTCACCACAGCCTTATTTTACACTCCCCTGCTCACCACA
This sequence comes from Amphiduros pacificus, assembly GCA_949316495.1. NCBI lineage: Eukaryota > Metazoa > Annelida > Polychaeta > Phyllodocida > Hesionidae > Amphiduros > Amphiduros pacificus. The sequence goes on from OX439010.1 coordinate 14,486,520, forward strand.
ACCTTATTTCACACTCCCCTGCTCATCACAGCCATATTTCACACTCCCCTGGTCACCACAGCCTTATTTTACACTCCCCTGGTCACCACAGCCTTAATTCACACTACCCTGCTCACCACAGCCATATTTCACACTCCCCTGCTCATCACAGCCTTATTTTACACTCCCCTGCTCACCACAGCCTTATTTCACACTCCCCTGCTCACCACAGCCTTATTTCACACTCCCCTGCTCATCGCAGCCATATTTCACACTCCTCTGTTCACCACAGCCTTATTTTACACTCCCCTGCTCACCACAACTTTATTTCACACTCCCCTGCTCATCACAGCCTTATTTCACACTCCCCTGGTCACCACAGCCTTATTTCACACTACCCTGCTCACCACAGCCTTATTTCACACTCCCCTGCTCATCACAGCCATATGTCACACTCCCCCGCTCATCACAGCCTTATTTTACACTCCCCTGCTCACCACAACCTTATTTCACACTCACTCCCCTGCTCACCACAGCCATATTTTACACTCCCCTGCTCACCACAACCTTATTTCACACTCACTCCCCTGCTCACCACAGCCATATTTTACACTCCCCTGCTCACCACAGCTTTATTTCACACCACCCTGTTCACCAGAGCCTTATTTCACACTCCCCTGCTCATCACAGCCTTATTTTACACTCCCCTGCTCACCACAACCTTATTTCACACTCACTCCCCTGCTCACCACAGCCATATTTTACACTCCCCTGCTCACCACAGCCTTTTTTCACCCACCCCTGCTCACCAAAGCCTTATTTTACACTCCCCTGGTCATCACAGCCTTATTTCACCCACCCCTGCTCACCACAGCCTTATTTCACATTCCCCTGCTCACCACACCTTTATTTTACACTCCCCTGCTCATCACAGCCTTATTTTGCAATCCCCTGGTCACCACAGCCTTATTTCACCCACCCCTGCTCACCACAGCCTTCTTTCACACTCCCCTGGTCACCACAGCCTTATGTCACCCACCCCTGCTCATCACAGCCTTATTTCACACTCCCCTGGTCACCACAACCTTATATGACACCCTCCACTAGTCACCACAGGCTTATTTCACACTCCCCTGGTGGTCACCACAGCCTTATTTCACCCACCCCTGCTCATCACAGCCTTATTTCACACTCCCCTGGTCACCACAACCTTATATGACACCCTCCACTAGTCACCACAGCCTTATTTCACACTCCTCTGGTCACCACAACCTTATAGCCTTATATAACAGTATGTGTGTGTGTGTGGAGCAGCTTCTTGCGGAATATGTTTGGCCTCAGTGAGGTGTGCCTGGGTATATATCTGCCCACGCCTCCTTTCCCCTAACTCATGTCTGTAGCAGCCTTGGTCAGCATAACACACATACTACTTCCTGTATGAGAACATATCTTTAGATCTAATCATATAATGAACTTCATTGATAACCATGCTGCTAAATCAATATCTTACTCTTCAAAGAAAGCATGCTCTGCATTTTTTCGGTTTTAAATGGCACTGATTGACTCTGGTTGAGTATTAAGACTTTACAAAGATGCGCGCAATGGTTATTCTTTACAATTGTTTAGGCTAAATACTTTCTATGATACTTCAATGCTTAATGAGGCAGAATTCATCTGAGCAACAGTGCCAAAGGACATACTCATGGCACAACTCCTATGAGCAATAACAACAGAGCAGGAAATCAAGGCACAGCTCCCCTGAGCAATACCAACATAGCAAAGATTCAAGGCAAAGCTCCCCTGAGCAATAACAACAGAGCAAAGATTCAAGGCACAATTCCTCTGAGCAATAACAACAGAGCAGAAAAACAAGGCACAGCACAACTCCTTTGAGCAATAACAACAGAGCAGAAATTCAAGGCACAACTCCTCTGAGCAATAACAACAGAGCAGAAATTCAAAGCACAACTCCTTTGAGCAATAACAACAGAACAGAAATTCAAGGCACAACTCGTCTGAGCAATAACAACAGAGCAGAAATTAAAGGCACAACTCCTTGGAACAATAACAACAGAGCACAGCTCCTTTGAGCAATAACAACCGAAAAGTACCGAAAGGCACAACTTCCTTTAGCAATAATATCACAGGAGATAGTTAGATCATGATAGAATATCGAGTGGTTATCCTAGGCTCAGCTGGTGTTGGGAAGAGCTCTCTTGTTGGACAATTCCTCAATGGATTCTGTCCAGCCAGGTACCGGCCTACAGTCGAGGATATTTACAGACATCTGGTTCAATTCCCAGGTAGGTTGCCCCCACTATTTCCTTTCTATTAGTTTCGAGTCAAGAACGTGTATGCATTGTGCGTGCGATTTATGTGTTTAATTCAAAAGCTATGTGGCTTTATTCGAATGGCAGATGGTGTTACATAATCAAGAAAAACACAATATACTTAGAAAGCAAAAAGAGTACTTTGCAATTGCACATTTTATAAGAACCTTTCTAGATTGATGTGAATGAAAAAGAAATACTGGTAAACTGCTATGAAAAGAAAGCACAAGATTGCAACGTGAAATTCATGTATGTACCAAAATCTTTTGTAAATATAATGCATTGATATTGAGCCATCATGGAAATATGGAAAAAATGTATTAACTGTTGTTCATATTCGAAAAAATGAATTTTGCATAAAGTTTCTTAATATTTCCTTACATTGACTTAAAAGATGATTAAGATCTGTGGTTATTGGTTGAGATTATATTTTTGAGATATGTGCAAATCAGCTGTCATATGAGATGATTATAACCACATTCAAAATATGATGTTCACAACATAAAATCCTCGATGAGCAAACATGTTTTTTGTGCTAGCAAGATAGATATACATGTCTACATTTCTGTGGTCTGAAACAGGATCATCACCAGGCCTCTTTATATATCAATGCTGAAGGTCGATAGCCTTGTATATGATGGGGCTGGTTGTTTATCAGAACATGATTCTTGTTCATAAAGTTGTGTTCTGTTATGTTGCTAAAAATAAACAGCAGATGATATAGGATATGCTTCCCAACCATTGTATCTAAACTTTTGCTCTATTTGCTCTTTTGCTCTATTAGTAAAATACATATTCTGAAAACAGATTCTTCTTAAGAATTGATTTTGGAATGAGCAATTCAAACAGCAATCAACATTTGTATTGTCTAGTGAAAATTGAAATTGTGTTTATCAACTGGAATGCATGCATTCTGGGAATACATTGTTGGCAAATAATCAATTAACAGCAAATTCTCTCATATCAATCTAAGATTCCCTTGGGATCAGGTACAATGCAATATGTTATTATGAGAATTCGTGTTGATTGGCAGCATTGAAGAAAACAAAATCGGATTATATACCAAGACATTTACATTCTTCAGTTGGTATTCTGTTTTTTATTTTTTATTTTAATTGAATCAGTGTATATTACTTTATACCATAAACATGGTAGGAAATAACTACTCTCAAAGAAGAAATAACTCCATAGTAATAAAAAATCACAAAAATCATTTAAATTCATAAAATGTTTTTTTTTTCATGCATTTAACAGATGGAATATTCCATGGGATAGAAATTCTTGACACAGCGGGTCTGCACCAGTTTCCGGCCATGCGACACCTCAATATTCAAATGGGCAAGGCATTTGTCATTGTCTTTGCCATTGACGATTTGACATCGTTCAATGTAGCCCTAAACCTAGTTGATCTTGTGAAGGAAATTAAAGGTAGGTCTTTTTTAAATCAAATGTAAAATATGTATTGAATGCGGCGTTTGTGATATCTAACATTATGCCATATTTCAAATATGCTATTATTTTTCATAACTACATACATGTGTACATATGTGTAAAGAATGTTATTTGCATTTGGAAATATTCTGCTTGAGTTTCAAAGTTTCTGCGTGCTAGATTAATATTAAATAAAGATGTACAAATCAATCAGACATTACATAATCTACTGTGTTTTTTGGGCATTTAAGAGTGGCTTATTGTGCATATTTTGTTCTGAAAAAAATATCTTCCATCTTTTTCAAATGATTCTCTATGCTGGGTGAACAATGGGATAACTTCAATTCATACTGCACATAAAGATCATGCGCGTCAACAGAAAACCACAGAATTACTAAGAACCATCTCACAAAGAAGCCAATTCCGAACTGAAACTTTTGGTGTGCATATTTTTAAAGTCAAATATCCTTGGCTCGATATGCGATGATAAGGTCCTCGATATAAGCATAAAAAGTATTATACATTAAACAGGGAAGCTGAACGTTTTTTTTCGGATTAAACGCTTTTAACAAGGATATTTCTGACACTCCCTGTGTTATATTTGATAAAGCCACCTGAACGAAACGAAATAGAAATAGGTGGGCACGTCATTGCTGACATTTCAAAAATGTCTGGAGATTATAATGAGCGTTGTACACAATCTGTCATATATCATATTACAGTTTAATCATTTCCCATATGTTTTCACATAATTGAGATCAGGTCTGTCCTAAAAATAACAATTTATTAGCATAAAAAATGTCCAGTAACAAAAGGAAGGGCAGGGAAAAAGAATGCGTTTGATACATGACATATTTTTAATGCTCCCTGAAACTCATCATGAATAAAAACGAAACGTATCCATGAATTTAGTTCATTTCGAATTAGGTACCACTAACTGAACTTTTCAGTATCTTATCATGCAGACAATTCTGAAAAGTGAACAAAAGGGTATTTCTGACACTCCCTTCACTCTCGCCGGGATGCCAATTAATTTTGTCCAGTACATTTATAGATGTAGATGAAATGATGTAGGCACTGTCTTAAGCATCTACGGTCATCTTCACATCACTGTATCTCTCTCATTTAATTTTCAGAAATTCATGATATTAAATTTTTCATATTTCTCAAGGTTATCAAAATTTTGTACACTATTTCTCACAATATTAAAGTATGCCCCTCTCTCATTTCTATAGAAGTCGTATATGAATACAAAATTATACTCATCTTCTACTTCTCTTTTATCACACAATTTACATAATCTATCAACCACATCAATGCTTTTCCATCTATCTACTTCAAATTCTAATGGCAAGATGCCAGTTCTCCATCTAGCAATAGTAGACCTGTGTTTTCTGTTCATGATTTGAAATATGTATGGGTCTAATCCATAATCTTCCTTAAATGTTATATTAGTCCCATCATTTACATACCAACTGTCACAATCAATTTTGTATAATACAGACCACACCATGTTTTGTGGGCATACATTCAAAAGTGTTCAACATATCTATATCTAAGAAAATCTGTTAAATTTCCCGTGCCATAGTAGAAAGAAATAATAGTAAGAGCTAAACTGCACCAATAAGTCCATCACCGAGACAGAAACCGGAAGTGGACATTTGAAGCTGGTCATTACTCCAATTTGCGAATGACAGGTTAATTAGATGTGTCCCCTTCGGCTGTCTGGGTTCATATATATTACTCAACATTAAAACATTTCCTGTGTACATCTGTATTGCTTTGATGCGCATGACACAGCAATGATTGACCCGTTTTAGATTGGTTTCCGTCTCAATCCTCCAAGTAGGAAATAATCATGATTTAGGTCAGGGACCTTTTTTTTCTCTGAGGCGTAATCAAAGGATTGTGTTCATTAAATCTGAAACAGAAAATGACGGTGGTTGCTGATAGTTTTGCTGCAAACACAATGCAATAATGTAGTTATTATAGTTAAATATTAAAATGAGTTTCGAGGTAGTTCTACTGGAACAATACAGATCTTTTTTCGAGCTCTGAAAGGTTTTAAAGATGATATATATTGAACAGAAATGATAGCACTGCTTGTTTCCATATATTACTGACAAAATAAAAGTTATCAAAATTTCTGAAGTCACTACACTATTTCAAGCAACAAAGATGTCACAATGTAATCAATTCCTCATTTTTTGTCAATATTCATTTATCACACTTTAAACCTGATTTATATCAAAGAAGAGCACATAAGATGGCATATTTGACGCTAAATTATCAGTTTATCATGAGAGAAATACCTCGAGAATTGGTGCGAAAGAGGAAAGATCTCGGAAACATTGGTAAATATCATTAACTGCAAAACACAAGCTCGTTCTGTGTGAACTACTTAGGAGGAAAATAAAAATGGAGATCAATGTTATGAAACAGGTAGTGATCCAGCGCCAAAAGGCACCTTGTACAGATATGATAGGTTCCCGTTTCATCCGGAACACCATCCAAAAGAAGAATAATACATTGTACATGTATGCACACCAACATTGGAATTCTCAAACATAACAGAAACAAATTTTATTTTGTCCATGGGTGAACTCGCTATTTACTGGATGTCATTTATTGTTGCATAATAATGAAGCGAGATCGGTGATTCATTTGATATCATTTTTTTCAGGAGAGGAAAACATACCCATGATGCTAGTCGGGAACAAAAAAGACTTGCCGTCTGAAAACCGTGTGGTCATGGCTGCAGTGGCCCAGAGCGAGGCTAAAGCCCGTGGCGCCGTCTACATTGAAACCAGTGCTCAAAGGAATGGAAACGTCGACATAGTATTCATGAGATTGCTACAGATAGCCTTCTTGACACAGAATGATACCAATAATAATAATAGTGAAAGGATGCGCAGACGACTCTCCAGAAGGCTGAGCAGTTTCCTTAGAAGAGATTCACAAACTAGTAATGACTCTGAAAATAACAACAGCAGTGAAAACCAACTGGAAAAGAGATGCACAATACTTTAACCAGATATGATGTGAGATGTGTTACAGATAGAACGTAGATGCACATCTAATGGACGATATTAGGTGTTATAGTGTACATAATTGAGGGCATGTTTGTATTATACCACAAACCTGCACAACATTGAGCAGGAGTTCTTCAGCGCACAGGCATTAACGACAACCAGAATACCCATAAATATCATCAGAGACTAATGTAAGTAATGTAAATATTAAGAGACATGCAGTACCAATGAACTGATCTGAGGTGATCAGAACAAATGTATTGCAACACAACACAAATGGAATATGTGGGAAAGCTGCATGATTTGAGATGGTGGCCATTTGGGCAACAACATTGACGAAAATGATCCCACAATGTATAAAATATAAAGCTTTATTTGTGATAATTCTTAGAATGGTAGAAATCTTTATTAGGTGGATAGTTCTCATCGTTTGTTGGAGTTCATAGTGATACTCAGTCATGCTTATTTCCCTATCAAAGGTGCTTATTGGTGAGAAAACACATAGTATACCATCATATAGTGACCCTAGTTAATAACCAAACATGCCTAGAATGTTAATCCCCTGACTGACTGCTAACGGCATTGATAATATTGACAATAAGATCCTTATATTTGGCATTTTAAGTAATTGTGAATATAAATATGTCTGTATAAATGCATCTTTATAATGTATATTGCTTTCACTATTTGTTGTGAAAGTTTAGCATGGTGTCCGTTCCTTCCTTCCTTCATGTTGATCATGCATTGGCTCAGCATTTGATATGAGTTGATGGCAAATTATGGCAAATTATTTTTTTCATTTAAATTTAACTTTTTCAGCATTTGATTTGATTTGATTTCATATGTTGGCCGCTCCACTTTTGTCTCCTGGGCACTCAGTGCCTACGCAGTATGGCTACACGGCTAGAGAGGAGATCCATTACGCAATATCTCCAATCTATATAGCCCCACATTCGTTGGCATACCAGTCTTATGAAAAAGTACATTTGCTTTATTACTTCATGACAAAAGCCTCAATGCCCCAATACCTCAATGGTGAATAGATAGTTTAGTTTGTGCAATTATCCAATCAAAGGCGCTGACGTTACCAGAACACATGTTATTATATAATCTCCCGATATTATCTAAGCAGTTTCCTCCACTGGTGATCAGTAGTCATTCGATCAATATCAAATCAAATGTCAATCAAATCAAATGCCAATAAATCAAATGTCAATCAAATCAAATGCCAATCAAATTCAAACTGGTAAGTGACTGTCACTCTCATAATATTACTTTGACTGTAAGACGAGATTTGTTTGTTTGTTTTTTGTCAAAGAATATTGTTGGAACTGAAGCCATGAACATGTCCAACAATTTTAAATATCACAAAACAGCTACAATTTCAGCAGATTAAGAATATATTCACAGTACTGTAAGAGCTCTGATCACTGACATGCCGTGGGCCTTTAACGTCCTTTATGGTTATTCAATATAAATTTCTATTTGCATACTAAAATACTTGGCAGACAAAACCAACTGGATACTCGATTGCAAGGTAGAAATAAAAAAATAGCACATGTTTAACTCAACAAAGGGGTAATAAGGTTTTGTACCATGTCAATAGATTTTTGTTCAAATTTATTTATTGATTGTTAACATTAGAAAACCATTATTACAGGACCATAGCTGAATGCAATGTTAATGCTGAATGTTAATGTAAATAGTTATATATATATATATATATGATGTATATATACATATTTCAAATCTCATTTTATTTGATGCCTTGGCAATGAATCTGTGATGTGAATGTATTACATTGAGACGTGAATTAAGAGTCATCCTACAGCTATTATAGTGTAAAAGTTAAAATTCTTGACCAGGGTTTACAATGCGATTTTCTCAGCTGAGATACAGTTCAAGTGTAATATATTCTGTGATATTTCAAAGTTATAATGTGTAACATATTGTACATAGCATTTTGAACAGATGTTTAGCAGCATAGGTAATCAGCTTGTTTGTGTAGGCAACGCGAGAAGAGACTGAAAGCAGGTCTGGTTGTTACAGGAAGAAGTTCTAAGAAAACATGGTATTTGCATTGTACAAAATAGCCTGGATAATCTAACAAGGTTATCTGCCGCACACACATATCCTCCCACGCAATGTTAAAACAGTAATGTAACACTAAATGGTCAAGCATTTGGATTTTCTTTAAATCCAGGGACCTGTGGTCCCTCATTGAGAAAAAATGTCCCTCCTGAAATGATTAATATCAATGATCCTTGTTCACTCTGTAAATATTTTTTTTATATATCTCTGCTTATATTTATCAAAAAGAAATGTGAACTAAAATAAATGAAATAAAAGTGTATTATTAAAGAAAAATGTAGTGGTTGTTATACTTAAAGGAAAATATAGGTTAACACGTGGTTGCCTGAGATGAACGTGATGGTGAAAGTACTCACATTGTCAGGAATCAAACCCAAGACCTTTTGATCAACACTAAGGATCTGCTGATAAGCTTGTCTTCTGGCAATTATAAAAGATATTGCTTGTACTTCGTCCAGCTTTAATAAAAAAACACTCCTGTCTGAATAATGTGACATTCCTAATAGTAAAGCTGACATTTATATACCGCTGATTCCAGACAATGTCTGCTCAAAGCGGTTGAGAGTGACTGGCCAGGATTCGAACCGGGAATCCCTGGAACTCAAGGCAGATACTCTACCAATTGAGCTATTTCGGCCACTTAATAATATTTCAATTGCAGTATATGTCTCAAATATTATTGATTAGTTTAAAACAGTCATCACTTGTTTGTCTTAAGCCATTTTCTCATAGCTCATTCCGCTCAGTACTCCCCATGTACATGACATCGTTAGTATTGCAAGTCAGGCCACGGGCCGTGGCGCAGTTGGTTAGAGAGCCAGCTTATTTGCACCAGTTCCTCTGTGATGATCTAAAGGTCTTGGATTCGTTCCCCGGCCGTGCCGAGATTGACATCATGATACAATTTCGAGCCATTGACCCATTGTCCTTGTAAATCTGTGACTGGGTCGATTGTCATGTCAAGGAATTGCGACATGACAATTCAGTCAGACAGCACTATATTTGCTACAAGTAGGTCTCATCACGAAATGACTGAAATGATATTGAAAGTGATGCAAAACCCCAAACAAACAAACAGAAATTTTTTTTAAAAATATTGCAAGTCTTTCAATCTTCATGCTAACTTTCCCATCACTGTTATATTTCCCATCACTGTTGTAATATTATTCGAATAATGTTATTTCCCAAGTCATAATGACTTTTCTTGCTCAGCAAAATGTCATTCAATCGGAACTGACCAACATCAAGTCATGACCTGAAATGAGCTGGCTGACGAAGACGTTAACCAATCAGTACCAAGCAGAATCAATCGGCATGAATAAACAGTTATCCTTACACCAATTATTTCACAACCCGATTTTTATGTTAAGACATGACTTGCGGCCGATCCTGAACGCACATTTTAACCATTGTCGGCAAGAGTAATCGTTTAGCATCTCATCCAAAACCATTGTTGTCTGGTAATCCATTCAAATCCCACGGCCTGCAGCATTGTAAATTATTTTCCATACGTAACGAAGTCAATTTAAAGTAGAAAATATCGGTAAAACCATTGTTCAATGTTGACAATGTTATAAGTTAAGCCTCGCGTTATATGAAACTATATAAAACTATACAACTGTGATTAATCACTTGAAATTTGAAACTTCTATTTTCCTTAATTTTATTTTCTTCTCTCACGACCTGAGTATGATTAGAGTTTAAATTTAAATTTATTTTCCACAGAGTTTAAATTTAAATTTATTTTCCGCAGAGGGCCTTCGTATATAAAGCTAAATTATGCCACTATGGCTGGCCTAAATTATTCAGCATGGCGAGGTAGGGTCACACACTACCTTTGCCCCAATAGGCATGAAAATGTCCCTACTTTTTTCTGCAGGATTGATTGCATAATCAACAAACAGGTGTGCAGTTGGTGGGATGCGCACATGCGCACACTCAATGCCAGTCCTCTTTCAGACCAAAACAAGCTGCCACAACCACACATGTTGTTGACTGTAATTTACATGTGTCGTTACCAGCACATGCATTTGATGTTGTACCCACTTTCTATCTAACCAAATTAATGACAGCAATGTGTTAATACACGTGACAAAATATTTTAGTGTCTATTGGCTGTTTGCACTGGTTGTGGCCTCGGAGAATTCACTCAAAGAGTTGAATATGTCGTTTACTTACAGAGCCGAGTATAAATCCTGGATCTGCTGAGGAGATTAGGTCTTGATGTACCAGTCTCAAAACTATACAGTGATGTAATACAGGTCGTCAGAGAGACTCACCTGCTCTTTGCCACTGAGTGACCTGTCAGGTTAAACTAGTGTCTGGACGTGGGGCGGGGATATCATATCGCAGTGCGACGTGCAGGAAGCGGCACAGGGGTACACGTTAACACAGGTAGACATCTTATTTGGCCGGGTTGCTTGGATGGCTTTTAATTGATTTGGTTGATATAAGTTCAATAAAGGTCAACGTGTGCTGTGCTCGGCATTGTTTCATGGTCAGGTGCACTTGAATAGAATGGAAACAGGAACTGGTTCACCCATGCCGACCTTTTGCCGTTTTCTGAGCATTTTTTAGCCACCTGTAACAATAAACTATTTTAGATTATTCTACTTCACTGTCCGAAAATATAACTGAGGTGCCCTTAAGAAACGAATAAACCTAATACGAACTGCAAGACATAATTATGTTTATGTTAGTTTAAGTTCACGAATAGGAGTATAAAGAGGTTATATTTAGTTGGTTCCTGACATGAAATGGAGAAGGTCCAGGGCAGGTATGAGGTACCTGGGAGTGTATAAAGGTGAGATAGGTCAGCTTGAGTCAGTCTCAGACAGGTCCGAGGTACCTGGGAGTACCTATACGTGAGAAAGGTCAGTTTGATTCAGTCTCGGACAGGTCCGAGGTACCTGGGAGAATATAAAGGTGAAAAAGGTCAGCTTGAGTCAGTCTCAGACAGGTCTGAGGTACCTGGGAGTGTATAAAGGTGAGAAAGGTCAGCTTGAGTCAGTCTCAGACAGGTCTGTGGTACCCGGAAGAATATAAACGTGAGAAAGGTCAGCTTGTGTCAGTCTCGGTCAGGTCTGAGGTACCTGGGAGTATATAAAGGTGAGAAAGGTCAGCTTGAGTCAGTCTCAGCCAGGTCTGAGGTACCTGGGAGTGTATAAAGGTGGGAAAGGTCAGCTTGAGTCAGTCCCAGGCAGGTCTGAGGTACCTGGGAGTGTATAAAGGTGAGAAAGGTCAGCTTGAGTCAGTCCCAGCCAGGTCTGAGGTACCTGGGAGTGTATAAAGGTGAGAAAGGTCAGCTTGAGTCAGTCTCAGTCAGGTCTGAGGTACCTGGGAGTATATAAAGGTGAGAAAGGTCAGCTTGAGTCAGTCTCAGACAGGTCTGTGGTACCCGGAAGAATATAAACGTGAGAAAGGTCAGCTTGAGTCAGTCTCGGTCAGGTCTGAGGTACCTGGGAGTATATAAAGGTGAGAAAGGTCAGCTTGAGTCAGTCTCAGACAGGTCCGAGGTACCCGGAAGAATATAAACGTGAGAAAGGTCAGCTTGTGTCAGTCTCGGTCAGGTCCTAAGGTACCTGGGAGTATATAAAGGTGAGAAAGGTCAGCTTGAGTCAGTCTCAGACAGGTCTGTGGTACCCGGAAGAATATAAACGTGAGAAAGGTCAGCTTGAGTCAGTCTCGGTCAGGTCTGAGGTACCTTGGAGTATATAAAGGTGAGAAAGGTCAGCTTGAGTCAGTCTCAGACAGGTCTGTGGTACCCGGAAGAATATAAACGTGAGAAAGGTCAGCTTGAGTCAGTCTCGGTCAGGTCTGAGGTACCTGGGAGTATATAAAGGTGAGAAAGGTCAGCTTGAGTCAGTCTCAGACAGGTCCGAGGTACCTGGGAGTGTATAAAGGTGAGAAAGGTCAGCTTGAGTCAGTCACAGGCAGGTGTGAGGTACCTGGGAGAATATAAAGGTGAGAAAGGTCAGTTTGACCTGGGAGTGTATAAAGGTAAGAAAGGTCAGCTTGAGTCAGTCTCAGGCAGGTCCGACTACCACATATTAAAATAAAATTAAAAGACATTTTATTCTAATTTCTAATTTCAAATCTGTAATAGATAAGGTTGAGAATAAGTCAAATCATGAATTGATTAATATGATGTACATGGAAGGTATGTACACTCAGAGTGTTTCCAGGTAATATACGTTCAATTAAGGTTCAGTTATTTTTGATAAAGTATAAGGCTCATATTTCAGATTAAAAGATCAGATGTCATTTGTGTATTTTATTTCTTCTATATTTATTTCATGGGAAAAGATCTCGTTAGTCAATCCGACTGTCAACAAAATTTGCAAAGACAAAGTTGCACTAAGGCTAAATTATCCTATATATTTGGCATTTTTAAAATTCATAACATGTTGAAATAGAGAGAATGAGTGGCTCTTCAACCACTTTTGCCCTCTTGGTTTTAGTGCTTTCAAAAATTGTTTATCACTGTCATATATGGTTTCCTGCCAGGACAATATCGAGGCTAGATATTAAGTTGTGCTGAAGTTTAGCCTGATCCTGAAATTTGACACATCTTTTGGAGCAATATAGCTAAATGATGTCACAATCGATATTTGGCACAAGAAACGTCTGTGACTAAACATATGATCTATGGTCCTCTATTCATTTGCTCTTTGATTGAAATGATGTTCTGTCAAAAAATGGTCAGAAATATCTCTCATTGACTCAAGGCCATTGTCTATGTTTATACGTAACTTTGTGGCCCTTGGGGGGGTTTTACATAGTTTTGAGGCTGTGATAGTTTTTTTCATAAATTTTGCCATAAGTGTTCTTTTGTAGATATGATGCCACAATAATCTCAAAATGACCCATTTTGCGATCCGGAGGAAACTAAATCACATAAATTTCGATGTAGATTAGTCTATCAAGCTATCATGATCACCTGCATGGAAATTCTCAAGGAGTAATGCGACTCTGTTATCATTTGGACCTGGCGGGCACATGCTGGACCATTCTGAAGGCTTGCGTTGCTCTCTTTGGCCTATTTGACTGAATTGACTTTATCAGTTTAGTGCGTTTCTCTATTGTATAGGTCTTCCTCTGAGTGGACCTAAATCTGAATGAATAAATCTAAATGTGATTCAACACTTTACCACATTTTAATCCCCCGTGCCTGCTCCAAACTCCGGTGTTTCACCTCCAAAGTCTGGTATGTACTCAAATGGGAGAACACGTCATATCAGCATCAAATGGCCTGTCTCCCAGTTTAAACTTGTGCTATTATATCTAATCTTGCATAGACAGGTTTCTAGGTACATCACGATGAGTGTGATAGATCAATTCTCCGATGTTGATGAGTTGGTTTGTGAAGGAAATTAGATATTTTAATGACTTATTTGAAAACATTTAGAACATGTATTGAAATATAGAGAACAAGACAGCAAAATCACCTCAAAAGAATCACCTCAATGTACAACTGCAACATTTGCAACATTTTAGCAAAAGGTGGTTAATTTTGTCCTTTTCACTACAGTTTAAATATTTTGAGAATTTCCATCAGGTGATAGTTTGATAGACTAATTTATAGTGAAAGTTATGTTATTTAGTTCCCCTGGATTGAAGAAGGGGTCTTCTTGAAGTCGTCAGTGTGGCATCTACCGCACTGAACTAACTGTGAACTTGGGTTGTATTTCCCTCCATTACAAATATTGTATGATAATTTGGTTGTTAGTTCTTTTAATATGGGAGATTGTATTACAATTTATCATTTGATGGGTATCATTTGATTACCTGTTCACCCCTTTCAAGGGTATATTTGTCCTAAATTGAAATGCATTAAAAAAGTTACTGCATTTTAATTATTCATAGTTCTAAATAAATAATGGTTGTTTGTTAATTGTAATATCTCTTTCCCAAAATAACCTTATTGCATTGCTATTGACATTAAATGACGTAATCCTTAGACATAGGTCTGTACTTCTTTGCAAAAGAATCATTGTTTCTGAAGTACACATTAATATCACTGGTACCAAATGGTAATGACAGTATTAATTACTAGCTCTTAATTATTGTTTATGCCCAAAACTTTTATCTGTGTTGATAGATAGATTAGGTATAGTTTAATCATAAATTCAAAAATCACAGGTTAATTTATCTGTGTTCAATAATGGAGATAAGGTATTTACAACTTCATGGAGACAGAACTAGATTATTTATAATTGTTAAATGGGACAGACCTGATTATCTATAATTATTAATATGAAATTATCTATAACATTTAAAGGAGACAGAGTTAAGTTATATTGAATTTCAATGAATACAGAAGTACGTTTTCTACAGTTGTTAATGGAGATAAAGCTATCTGTAATCGTTAATGGAAAGAGGGAAGTTATTAGAAACTTTTACTGTAACTTATACTTTTGAGTGACAATAGTCTGCCTTACATTTTTCAGAAGATACTTTAATTTTAAATTTCTACAAATAAAATTGAGAATGTAATGATCTTGTGATCAGAGAAAATTTAAAATATCATTTTCAAAATACTCCTACATCTGTTATGAATATTTTCTGTTCAGTCACCTGCTTTCATTCGGTTTTTTTGTGCTATGAGTGAACGAATAAATTATTTATTTAATAAATATTTAAAAAAGTAAGACAACAGGAACAAAGTGAACAGCATGAGTGAACAATGATACGGAACGAAAGTACAAATACAGAGATACTAGGAAAAGACGGATGTAGTGCGTACAGAACATAAATGAGAAGCCGACCAATGCTGGCGTTCTGTTCGCATCTTATACTGAACTCCACTCCTTGTTCATGTCTTCTTTGTACCTTTTTCGCACAAGTACAGTGAATAGCACCAAACACAGTCAGGATGAGATACGAACAAAGCGTTCGCATTCTTGACGCACTCTGCATGTGCTACTAAAAAGTGCTCATTGGCCATTCGTATCTCCTCTGCACATGTTGACAAAAAAATTGCGGACCAAGGCGGCCATACCCGTACTGCTCCAGACCCTAAATTAAGGAATTTAGAAGGACAAATGGGTAAGACGTTCGAGTTGTGATGGGTACTACGCACATCATTACGCACACCGAAATTTCCCCTCAGCTTTTATCCGCTTGGAAAGCTGGCTTATTTTATGCTGCTGATAAATATTTGCACCTCACAGATCATTGGCCTAATAATTAGATTCATATATTTGAGATGGAAATTTAACCAGTACTGTAACCAGCACTGTAACCAGCATTGTAACCAGCAATGTAACCAGCACTGTATCCGGCAGTGTAACTGGCACTGTAACCAGCAATGAAATCAGCACTGTAACCAACACTGTAACTGGCACTGTAACCAGCACTGTAACCAGCAATGTAACCAGCACTGTAACCAGCACTGTAACCAGCATTGTAACCAGCAATGTATCCGGCAGTGTAACTGGCACTGTAACCAGCACTGTAACCAGCAATGTAACCAGCACTGTATCCGGCACTGAAACTGGCACTGTAACCAGCAATGAAATCAGCACTGTAACCAGCACTGTAACTGGCACTGTAACCAGCACTGTAACCAGCAATGTAACCAGCACTGTAACCAGCACTGTAACCAGCATTGTAACCAGCAATGTATCCGGCAGTGTAACTGGCACTGTAACCAGCACTGTAACCAGCAATGTAACCAGCACTGTATCCGGCACTGAAACTGGCACTGTAACCAGCAATGAAATCAGCACTGTAACCAGCACTGTAACCAGCATTGTAACCAGCAATGTATCCGGCAGTGTAACTGGCACTGTAACCAGCAATGTAACCAGCACTGTAACCAGCACTGTAACTGGCACTGTAACCAGCACTGTAACCAGCAATGTAACCAGCACTGTATCCGGCACTGAAACTGGCACTGTAACCAGCAATGAAATCAGCACTGTAACCAACACTGTAATCAGCACTGTACCCGGCACTGTAATCAGCACTGTAACCAGCAATGTAACCAGCACTGTAACCGGCACTGTAACTGGAACTGTAACCAGCAATGAAATCAGGGGGTACAGCAATATGGCTAAAAACTATCTAGAAACTAGTGACTTTTGGTTTTCAGTGCAGTTCCTTAGGTTTTCCGAGAAAATAAAAAGTTTCAACATTTGGAAAATCCCATAACTACCCCACCCCATACACCTACCGTGTTCCAAGGTCCAAGTTTGAAAACATGCACCAGACCTGATATAATGACAGGCACAGAGACAGAATGCGTCTTTTAAAAATATCTCCGTCATGATATCATATATAAATGACCAGAATACACAATCAGGGTCAGTGAACCTTTATTCTGGGTAAATAAGCTTACAAGCATATACGTCTCAATAAAGTTTATATCTGGATCTGACACGCGAAGTTTGTCCAATTACTTGTTCAAGGCTCCAATTCTGACGCAATCTCACTCTGTGGGCGATAATGAGGAGCATGTCATTTCCTGCCTGGACGCTTTTTAATGAAAGACTAATTATCATAGTGATAAGACACATTTTCCTACACTTTTTCAAGCAAGAATGATAAATATCTTATTCAAAACCTTCTTCAACTTTGAAGATATTTTTTCACGATCTGGATCAAACCGGAAGTAGATGATTTGTGGCTACCTTGTTGGGACAAAATTAGTTCCTCATGTTTGCCAATGTTCATTAAACCGGCCCCACTAGCACAATAGGTAGTGAGTAGGATCTGTGCCTTAGTTGGTTATATAAGTGGAGGACGGGAGGTGGTGGGTTCGACTCCCACTGTAAGCAGTGTTACTTCTACACTGGTTGAAAGGCTCGAGAGTCGACTTGATATGTCCATAGTTGATATAAACACCATTTAACAATTTCATCATTTCCAATTTTCATTTATCACGGTTTGAGTCTTGTATATAGAAGGACACATAACATGGTATATTTGAAGCTTATTTAAAGATTATCAGTTTGTCACAATAAAATTGACATGAGAATTGGTGCAGAATATTAAAGATGTTTGAAAACATCAGCAAACATCGGTTTATGTAAAAGCTGAGTTTGTTATGGGTGAGCCTCGTTACATATTGTTAAATGTGATGGTTAGGAGCAGGGATTTTATATAGGAACAGTTTGGCAGGGGAGCAGGGCTGAACATTTTGTCAAATCAACACATTCCAGGACTCCTAAATACAGTGTATACGGTCAGAATTGTTTTAAATAATTGTATTATTTACCTTTGACACATTCATTTTTATGTTTAATCTATAAGAATAAAACTTATGAGCTAATAATGGAAAATCAGTCTGAAATTATAAGATAAGTTTACTGTGTATAAATAAGGAGAAAAATAACATTCTGAAATTGTTATGGATGTTAAAATATGAGGGTGACAATAAACCTTCATCAAAGGTTGTGATTCCAGCTTTCATCCCTTCAGTTGCTTATGACACAAGGAAATCTGATATTGCATAGATAAACAACTCTGCACTATCTCGCTTTTTCCCTGTAGACATCGTGAAACGTGTTTGACTTGCACAGGATAAGAAAATAAAAAGTTAAGATATTGATGGATTAGAATTGGCTTACTCTCCTTTGCATCGGGCTCAGTATACATATGTAACACCTATATTGAAGAGGCCTAGTAAAGCTGCGTAGAATTGGCTGGAAAATGCACCTATTCAATAGTCCTTTATTTTAATTTCATAAACAATAATAAGACCTTTTAAAGATATTTAATTTGCTTTTTGTTTGTTTGTTTTTAATCATCAATACGTGTCATCTCGATATTTCCAGTGTTTTCTAATTTAAGATAAAAGTATAATAAAGAATCTATTGCCCCTTTTAACATGCGTTTGTTCAAAGTATAACGAAACTTAAAGATTTTGGAAAGAGTCATTATTTGAAGTCATTTTGAGCCCTCAAATATTTAAACAAGAAAAAGTGGTGATCCACATGTAACACGGATGAGAAAAAAAATAACAAACCAAAATTGACAACAAACAGAACAAAAATTACGACAAACAAAACAAAAATTACAACAAATGACGATGTTGTCATTTCGGCGGGATGCTATTTGGCATTGCCGAGCCAGTAACCTTGTAGATGAGCATTTTGTCATCACTCACTTCGTAATCTTTGTTTACAAGTTATAAGAACGCATATTATCGATCAGAATTTCATGATAACATTACTAAGCAATATGAACTGATAATTTCGCACATCGATGGGTGATGACGATATTGCTGTCTTCCACTTGTTGTCATCATGCACTTCTTTATATTTGTTTACTTGTTATATGAACGTATTCATACGCTAGCGCATGTAGACTGGTGCCACCTCTGTGTATCCACACGATGTTCTTGACACTCGGCGGGAGACCAGTCTATAGCACATGCACACGATGAACACTCCACAGTGGCGTCAGTTGCTTGAACCATATTGCCCACAGAAAAAACCAATTACAACCCACAGGACATGACAACGCATTTCCCATGATCATACCGATCACAGAATAACACACTGATAGTTCCCTTTTTGACAATCATTGCCTGTCGGCAATCATTGTCCAAAAGGGAACCATCCGTGTTACAAAAAACGGATTTTGTATTGGATAGAAATACTATCACTTATGATTATTTGTTTCTGTATGATACCAAGCAAAAACCGTTTGCATCATTTGTAAAAATACCAGATTTGCCCTGTGGATGGCAATGCGGAGAATTTCCTGCATGAGGACATCTTTATTAGACTCTCAATAGTCACGGTGATAAGATGTCATATGTTCCTACACTGCTTTATGCCAGAATGAGCAAAGAATGAATTGATTTCCTGGTTTTTCAAAAAGTCAACATTTAATTGTTAACCAATTGGATAAATGTGCCTAAAAGATGTTCACAAGTAAATAAAAATAGCAGGTTGTGTTCACAGTGTTTTTCCTCTCCTTCTAGATTGGAGAGCCACCTATTGCATGACACTGCACGTCAGCCTCCAAATGTCTATGTATGATCTTGGATTGCAGCATTGTAAATTGGTTTCTATTATTGTGTATGGTAAACTAAAATATAATTCAATTCAATATTGTCTAGGTTACAATTTGCTTCCCATTTGTTCTGAAGTTAAGTTTTCTGTATTGCAGTGTGCACTTTTCAGTAGACACAAATGATAATAAATATATATTGTACTCCTGTCCAGGGTTTTTTAGGTCCTATTGTATTGTAATAACAATAACCAAGGTTCCAGAACGCTCTGTGTTAGCTGTATGAGTTCAAAAAAGTTACATTTTTATATTATAGATATCCAAGTTGTTTTTATCATCTATTCAGTCTGATAAAAAGGTAATCCCCTTCCAAGTCTTCAATTGTCTTTTTAGGTATTTTAACAGTAATATTATTCCCAAAGGGAATCTAAAAAGCTAAGATAGTGTCGAAACTGTGTGATCAATGCAATGTAAATTTTCCCTTCTGTCAAATGCAATTAAAGGGATGAAAGCTTAAATCACAACTTTGGATGAGAATATTTTTAATCCATGTATAAAGTTATTAAATTTTACTTTAATGACTATTGAAGTGTGGATATATTTGATCTGTGCCATCCAATCCTTAAATTCAATGTTTCAAAATTTAACCTAGCTTTACCTTGATTAATGTTTCTACCCAAACTGAGATCACTTCTATAAGAATCAGAAAAGTTTGTTATCCAGTTGAGGGAATCATGGAAATCAATAGTGTCCCACAGAATACTATAATCCTGTGGTTATACCCAAAGACATCGGCAAAATAGACTTGAAATCCACTGTTTCTAGAAACACTACGTACTGACCATCATATTGAAGTTTCCCTAGTAAATAAACTCGACCTCCGGTGATTGACTGTTGCAGTTATGACCCATGTCACTATCGTTCCCAGTCATAATGTCCAAAAATACAAATCTGTGTGCATTCTATAGCGTTTTTTCTTCAGTTTTTTACCCGATATCAAACTTGACAACATGAAATGACATTTAGAAGAGTCCAAGTGATGACGTCATGGAAACACCAAGGGAGAAACTTCCTATGACGTCATAAGCACCACAACGTTGTGGAGTTTCCAGATTGTTGCTGTCACTCCCGTGAATAAACTGACCCACTTTCACGTCTTTGCGCATACTCGTAAACAATGGCGAAACGAGGCTGAGATCAAGAAAAAACAAAGAAATAATTTCAAACCAGGCTGACATCTAATGTAGACTTAAAGGGGACATAATTGTGTGATTGTTAGTTGCCGGAAGTCAAGTTCTTCCAGAGTCGGGACTTAAATTGGATGGGCAGTGCGTGATGTTTCTGGATTCCAAGGATATTGATAAGATCTGTGCATATGTTGAAAAAACATATCAAATATAAGGTTTTATACCTCAGTGATGCGCGTATTGATGCGATTTCGAATGAATACGAGCATGCCGATTATTTGTAATTTATTGATTAGTTGGAACTATTTTGCGTCGGCCATCTTTAGACTGGTCCCCTATCGAGTGTCAAGAACATCGTGTATATACACAGATCTATGGCTGTACGCGCCATTTTCGGGTCACGTGACAGGGTCAAATGAGGTGCGCTTTGTTTACAAATGTTTTTAACGATAAATATCTTGTTTCATGTATCATTTTTTAAAAATACAGTAGTTGTCTGAGGTATAAAAACAAAACATGCCTCGTCGGGTCAGCTGTGTGAGCGGATTCAGTTCGTTGGTGATGGCGGACGGATACCCTTCCGCAATCACCAACTCACTGAATCCGCTCACCCAGCTTCCCGACTCGGTATGTTTTGTTATAATCTACAGTGACCGGCAGTCAAATCCGGACATTTTCATGTTTTTCACTCCCGATTTTCACAAAACCTTTAAAAATTGTGTAAAAACAGCTCACATCGAAAGAAGATCTTCAACTTTAACGGTCTATGGAATTTTAATGCTACCCGTTCAATATTAACAGAAATAGCATGATTTTCACGCATTCAGCAAACCTGCAGATTGTCCGAGTTTCCATTGAGTTATACGGTGATGTTGCTTACGTCAGCACTTCTGACGTCATTTGACAGTGATGCGATCATTCGTGCCGTGAAAACAAATAAACTATTTTAACGTTTCGAAAAGCAGTGGGAATACAAGAAAACATGTGAGAGACAATATTCAACTTAATTGCAATTACTACAGATCAGTTTTACTCGATATTTGACTGAGTTAGAAATGTCCGAGTTTAATCTGCCGGTTTCGGACAGTTGCCGGTCACTGTAGTGCATCTATCTCCTGTCTGATTACGAATTTATGTGATATAATATCATTTTATTTCTGGAAGAACATAATTAAAAGACTAAATAGAATAAGAAAATGTTAATGACTTTTCAATATTTCGTCAAGAAATAATGAACTGATTAATTCACAAACCAATGAGGGAACCTGGAACATAGAGAACCGCATTAGCTTCCAGCCTCTCACAGCCCGTGCACGTGCAGGGATACCGCCTCGTGCACGTGCCAACCATTGGCATGACGTCATTGACCAGCACGTGCAGTGAGAACAAACTGATGCGGTTCTCTATGACCTGGAATAATCGATTATTCAAGAGCGACAAGGAAGTGCCAAAAACGTATGTGACCATTCAATGAAAAATCTCAATATTGTCCCTGGGAACATGTATGAAACTATAATGTGTTGTGAACACTGTGAAATTGAGACAATAGATTCCGCAGAATAGACTTTGGCATAAGAGCTTTGGTGCAAATACCTATTTGGGGCAATTTGGCAGGTTAACGACCTGCTGCATGACACATCAGTGAGGCAGTTATACCTCAGTCTGTGTGAGGAGTTTTAACAATTACCAATATTATGTGATTTTCTAGTAAATGACCATTTAAATAAGGAATTAAAAATAGCTACTTTTTAAGTGCTAAAAATATAGAATGAACTAACCAACACTAGAGTGAACTAAAGTATGGACTATTTTAATTTGTTAGGAAATCTATAGGATTTATACTTATCCCAGGTGAAAAGTACTTACATTTAGGCATAAAAATCTCATACAATTTAAGTTTTAAGCCAAACATCTTTGAGGAATTTTAAAATGGTTATTCTGATAGCTAGCCACAATAATCAAACTTTAAATGAGCTTTCAAGCGGTACATTTCTCACAGTAGCTGAAACTGTATTTGATTTAAATCTCCGAAATGTTAATATTGTTCACTTAAAATAAAGTATAAAACCAGTCAATTTCCTAATTAAACCCTAATTGTTATTTTATTTTCTAGATATATCTATTGATATTATTGTGTTGTTTAGTTCAATATTCCTGCAAGAATGTTCTCACAAATGGTCAATTATTAATGAATAATCTATTTATTTGTTGTTAAAATCTAAATTAAGGATCAAAAAAGCTGTTTGCATGATTCATGATGTCTAACCTAATTTTCTTAATCCCATGCTCAAACATATTCTGAGGTGAGGCATTTTTGATATATAAATGCACACGAACATATGCTAGCTTGTCAACTAAATACCATGTAACACTCCAAATTATAAAAACCAAATGATAAAAACCATCCTCGTGTGTTAATTGTAGCATTGCTGTGTTATCATCAATTTGAAGCCAGATGGCCATCTTGTCTGCTGCAATGTTTCTCTCATCCACTACACTGCCGATAGAGGGCACTGACTGATTGTGATTTAATCTGAGAATACAAAAGAGACTTGCTTTTAGGGGACATGGAATAGATATTCGGATGTTCTTCAGAACATATTTGATTCCCAATTTTAGGATTGTAAGAGATTTAATTATATAATTTTAGGCAATATAAAGAGTACCTGAATGCAATTGCCAAAGCGTAATTTTCGTTTCAATATTTCCCCGCTTTGCATTGTTCCCATTGCTGTGTAAATTTGGCTCCTCCGTTGATTTTCTCCCCTTTATATAGAATAATAGCTACCATATTAGATTGAGTCTCAACTACCCAACGAAAACCTATTTCTCTTCAAATTTCAAGATAATATAAATGAAATACATTATGACGTTGTATATGTGTGATTAAATAATATTTCTTGTAAAAGAGCTGAATGTATATAAACAATAGGGCGTTTTTGGAAAAGATTATTTCTGATTCATTCCTAGAAATACACTAATGTCATCTTCAACTGATGACGATGTAAGAAATGCAGCAATCTGGTAGGAAAGATATAATAAATGTTTGTCTCTAGATCATGTATGATATATTTGTAATAATTGTTTGTCTATACATCATGTATGATATAGGTGTAATAATTGTTTGTCTATACATCATGTATGATATAGGTGTAATACTTATTTATCTATACATCATGTATGATATAGGTGTAATAATTGTTTGCCTATACATCATGTATGATATTGTTTGTCTATACATCATGTGTGATATAGGTGTAATACTTGTTTTCCAATACATCATATATGATATTGTTTGTCTATACATCATGTGTGATATAGGTGTAATAATTACACCTATATATGTATGATATAGGTGAAATACTTGTTTGTCTATACATCATGTATGATATTGTTTGTCTATACATCATATATGATATAGGTGTAATAATTGTTTGTCTATACATCATGTATGATATAGGTGTAATAATTGTTTGTCTATACATCATATATGATATAGGTGTAATAATTGTTTGTCTATACATCATATATGATATAGGTGTAATAATTGTTTGTCTATACATCATTTATGATATAGGTGTAATAATTTTTGCCTATACATCATGTATGATATAGGTGTAATAATAGTTTGTCTATACATCATGTATGATATAGGTGTAATAATAGTTTGTCTATACATCATGTATGATATAGGTGTAATAATTGTTTGTCTATACATCATGTATGATATAGGTGTAATAATTGTTTGTCTATACATCATGAATGATATTGTTTGTCTATACATCATGTATGATATAGGTGTAATAATAGGTTGTCTATACATCATGCCTGATGTAACACAAGGAGACTTGTCTTACAGTTCTAAATAACCGTCCAAGAATGAAAAAATAATATAACATGGTGTGTTTACAACCCTATCAGGTCACAGGTCGACTTCAGAGCTTTTAACCAATGTGAAAGTGTCACTGCCTGTGATGGGAGTCGAACCCACAACCTTCCGTTCTCAACGTATACATGTATATCCAAGAAAGGCATATATCTTAGGCTCTGTGAGCTGTGGTGGTCAAGGTAAAGTTGAATTACGATCAGATTCTAAAGACTTTATTGAAAGAATTCAATATAGACCTTTCATCATATCGCTAAGAGCTGTCACCTTGTGTTATAATTGTCATACTGACCAAAAAACCTTATGGAACGAACGTGGCTTCATGGATGAATTAATGTTTTTAACAAATTTATATTCAATTGTTAAAACATGTATTAGTCCTTCGTATAAATTTGATTAATCTTTAGAATTAATTTACTTCTTCAAGTTTTTTACTTCAAATTATCAAAAATGTTTTTCAAATTATACAAAGCTTCTGTTTGTGATTTTACAATTTTTGTATCAAACACATCTGATAGTTAAACATTCTGTTTGACCGAGCTGACGTTTAATTGATAAGGTCATTTGGAAGTTCAATAAAGGCCAAAATATGCTTTTGCTCGACACGATTTCTTGTTTAGGTGTAAATGAATTAATCTACATTAAAAGTTGTACTGTCAGTCGTCCAACCTGAAGGCGACATATTTACATGTATAAGCGCTGTGAGAAAGGACAGCAGCTATTACAAGAAGTCAATAATAAATCACGGAGTTATTGGGTCCAGCACACATGACCTATTCGCCACCAATTTAATATTGTGTGACACGCCTTGCCAATTAAACGGTCATTATTCGCCACGCCATCTGGTGGAGGAAATGATATTTTAGCCACCGTTGTGGTTGTTACTCAGAAAGAAGTCATTCGAGCTGGTTTTGCTTCTATCAACCATTTCTGAAAGGTATATCGCTTCAGCCATTCAAATAAAGATTTATATTTATTTCTCTGTGGGTAACACTTTTTCTCGCAAGGTTTCCTTTTCAGTTTTTGTTACTCTTTTGTATCAAAGCTTCAGGCACATGTTGAATCTTAATGGTAGTAAAATAATATATGTTGACCCATCAAGCGGCTCAGCATCCATTAAATAAGGGCAGCTCTATGTTTTAAAGACAGGTCGTCCATGTTTCACCAAATGACAACTCTCAAATATAATATATGTTCATTTTACTTTGTATGATGATCATTAATCATTGATCACATAAAGTACATTAAAAGTAGGTCAAAGGCTTATCATGCAAATGCACCGGAAGTAATGTACTGAAAGGCTCTGAAATCAGGAAGTGGGCAACACAATAGTGGGATTCCGCTTCAGCGGGATGGTTTTGTTTGTACATGGACGACGAAGCCCAGACCGGAAGTGGGACTCGTGCCGCCATGTGCATGCACATCAGCTGGTCAATTTCCTCTTCAGGTCAGCAATTTTGCAAGGAATAATCGCAAGAGCATATTATGTCCCATGGAGAATATTCACATGCAATTCAGGTGTAATAAATCACCTGCAATAATTTATGTCCAGTATATTATAAAGGCAGTCAGTGTAATGTAATGTAATCGATATTTTCCAAAATATCAATAAATACCATTTGAAACGAAAATATCATGATATAAATATAAATAATATATAATATATATAAATACATGTAATCTTATAATTGTCTTTTCTTTGATCCTCTAAGAGCAACTAATCTCGTTAATTATGGCTTTTCATTTTCAATGTACAATCACTTAATTTCACTGGTTTCATTTGAAAAAGCGTAAAGTAAATTTCATAAATGATCAGTCATTCCATAAAATATGCTTTTATGATACCTTGTGTTTTGTTGGTGTCATGTATATGACATTGTAAATATCAAAATCGTTTGACCTTCAATGAGTTTGATCAAGTCAATTTAGGATGAAATTGTTCTGTATTGTTTGTTTGGGGTTTGAAAACACTTTCAAAATCATATTATTCATATCATGACGAGACCTACTTGTTGTTGATATTGTGCTACCTCACTGAATTCTCATCTCATAGGTCTTTGGCATGGCAATTCACCTAGTCAAAGTTTACAAGGACAATTTACCCTTCAGGCATTGTCCTCAGCTTATATGAGAAACGGCTCAGAGAGAAATTGAACCCACGACTTTAAGGTCATCATAAAGGAACTGGTTTTGTGCTCTAACTAAATGTGCCATGGCCCACGACCGTCAAATGAGGATGGGACGTATACGAAAAATCAGCATTTCCATTCCGAGTTTTGGAAAGAACATTGGATATCCTGGATAATTGAAATTTGATGACATTTTTCATCTATGATTATTCCCAAATTCTTGACTTTGTTGGACATGGGAATATTAATATTTCTATCTTGGTTAGAGGTCTATGTGATACCTTGGAGTAATTATGAATGGAGGCGTGACGGCCGTTATAGGAGCTATGGCGTCATGGCAACGCATTGTTTTACACAATGGATTCAGAATGCTTTGATCCTATCATAGTTGCCGACATCAGAACAGTGGAGATTTAACATTTATATATTTAAAAAATAAATTGGCCAATGTCTCATTAAAGTATTATACCACATTTAAGTGTCTTTTTTATGAAGAAAAAATCAGAATAGTTGCTGTTTTGTGCCTTACAATACAATCCACTCAAAATTACTTGAAATAAATCTGTTCATATCTGTTCTGATTGCGTCAATAATAAATATTCTGAAAAAAGGAAAAATGCATATTCTAAACCTTTATTTTTTTTTATACATGTTTAGAAAAATCATGTCACTATTCATGTTACTTTGTAAAAACTTTTAAAACAAATATTATTTATGATATAGCATTTATAAAATTCCTGTTATATTTTGTTGTTGTTATTTTTTGTTGATTTTAAATGATGACATGACGTTTTATAAGTCATAATTTATTTCTGATGGCGCACCTATTGGCAGGGATATAAATTACATTTTCTAATAGTAATTTTTTCACTGAACAACATATATATTTTTCTAGCCTGCCAACATCTGCGCTCATAACTAAAACTCAACTGGAATGAAATAATAACAATAAAACATGTGGTTCTATCAGTATTTGATATTGTAGCAGTAATTTTTAGCATATTGTCATAACTTTGCATGGTATGATTTCATAAATCTTTTCATAAAATCGTCCAAAATTGAAGCAGAGAAATAAAAGTTATACCTCCATAATCAGTGAAACAAGGAGAACATTTCATTCGCGATATGTATAGCTGTAAATTGTAGTTTTGGTGAGGCAAAATTGGATTGAAAAAGAATTACGTCAAAACTTTTTCATCTTGCACCTATATGGCGTCATCATAACAATGGGCAAGGCGGCAACTATGGTGTCCCTTTTGATCTTGCGACGTTGCGCCTCCATACATTATTACTCCAAGGTGATACCATTATTAAAATGTAAAGTGTTGCCGCATATCAGATAACGGGTCAAATGAAATGTAAAATTGGAGATCATCAGTAAAGATCTACACATCTATTCTTCAGTCTATTTTTGTACTTCTGATCAGACTGGAAAATGCGTCTAATGTCGTTTGCCTGCATGGTTTAGAATTTGCTCAGCTACTACTTTCTCAATCACCTTCGACAAATAAGCCAAATTGGATAACGTTTGATATTTTTTTTTTTGGGGGGGGAGGGGATAATTCTTGATCCAGTGTTTTTTAAATAAAGGTTGCATCATTGATATCTTTAAAGCGTGATTGATTTGTTCATTGTTGATTGATTGTGATAAAAGGTAATATATGCCCAATACTTTCATTTAGAAGCTAAATAGGTATAGGACCCAATTCACATGAGTTTATTTTCCTCTATTTTCTTTTCCCTTTTTTCTTTTCTTCTATTTTCTTCTCATCTATTTTATTTTCATCTATTTTATTTTCATCTATTTTATTTTCATCTATTTTATTTTCATCTATTTTATTTTCATCAATTTTATTGTCATCAATTTTATTTTCATCTATTTTATTTTTATCAATTTTGTTTTCATCAATTTTGACTTCCTCTATTTCATTTTCATCTTTTTTATTTTCATCTGTTTTCTTTTATTTTTATTAGGTTTGATATGTTCTGATGTTGAACTGTATAATATAGTGATTTGAAATGTTTCCATCCAAACGGCAAATTGTTAAATTTATGGAAGAGCATCAGTAGCTATTAAAACATTACCCATTATGCGTCTTTTCTTTGATTACTCTAGCTGTATTATACATATCTAATGATTCATTAAATCCAATTGCATTAAAACTTTATGATTTATTCAACGAAAACATATATAGCTTCATGATATCAACAAATAAACATATATAGCTTCATGATATCAACAAATAAACAAATATAGCCTCATGATATCAACAAATAAACAAATATAGCTTCATGATATCAAAAATTGTAATGTATTAAAATATTAGAAAATTTTTCAAAATATTCTGAGTAAATTTAATTGATTTATGAGATGGTTCTGGTCTCGAGTTCCATAATCTGCAGGTTGGGTTAATTATTAAAGTCACGTCTATTTCATTTTATAAATCCCACCTTATCAACCACCTGAGCGTAAGGGATATGCTATAAATTATAGCCATTTCTTTCAAATTCCAATATGATAATATTGTCTCCAGTTTTATTTAGCCATTTCTCAGCAATTCATAGAATAGCCAATTTCTTAAAGATATTAATAATACAGGTTATCAATAGATAAGGGCATTAAATTCCAAAGTCTGTGGGTTGGTTCCAAGATCCACTGAGTCACCAAAAGGTAGAATGGACATCATTGAATTTTATGACCTCAGGTTTGGTAGGCATGTTTACATGAAAATTATAATCACCTAGGAACACTGTTCCATGATTTAAGTCCCAGAAGTGGTTGTAATATTTGTAAACTCATCATGAAACTCAGAGAAGGAATGTCTATTCCCCATTGTTGATACAACAGATTGAGTCATTTTATTGGTTAAGAATGATAGTTCACGATGATGAATAAAATCAATTCTGGGAAACAAGTGAGGTTTAAGGTTACCTTCCTCAAGGTGACTAATAATTATGTCATCACCAGATTCATGTAGCCATGTCTGAGTCATAAATTGGACATCATGATCATTTTCAAAGAAATAGTCTTTGACCTCAAGAATCTTATATGGACTTCACATTACAAGGACAAATTATCAGCTTGTTTCTCGTTTTTAGTTTTGACATGTAGGACCTATTATTTGTGGCGCCCTCTATGTTTCAGAGCCCGGAGTGCCAACCATTACACTTGAAGAACGTCTTGTTATAGCTATTCTTAACTTTTAAACTCAATTTTGTTTCTCAAACGATGTGAGATGCAAATTGCAATAGTCAGATTTTTGTTTTTATTCGGCGGTACTTTGTCATATTTTGCACTGATATCTACATGGTGGGCAATGCAGTAATCTATTTGGGGATTTCTCTGGAACTATCAACCTCAAAAACGAGGCCCACATCGACGTATTGTCAGCACCTCGTTGTATCTGGTAGATTTATCGTTTATTTGCTGTTTTAGCAATTATCATTTATATTTGTCCCTTGGACGCCATTTTTGGAGATCTTGACAGTTAATTAAAGGTTTTGACCACTTTATCTGAGGATCATGGAGCATAAGCTAAGTAAAGAAGTTGTTGATGTGTTTGCTTCACACAAAACCAAATCTTTTTCAAGTTTATATATTATCCCTTTTTAAAAAAAGAATTCACTTATTTTGACCCATCTGGTTTAGATATCAGCCTAATATAATGCACCGGGCTGTGCCGAGGTTGAACTCATGAAACAATTTTCCATATGAGCTGAGGCCTGTGCCTAGAGGGTTAACCTTGTAAATCTGTGACCTGGTGGGTTGTCATGCCAAGGACCTGCGACATGACACTTCAGTGAGGCAGCACTATATCTGCTACAAGTAGGTCTCATTACAAAATGACTGAAATAATGTTGAAAGTGATGTAACAAACAAACTAACACAAACAAACTAATACAATGCATTTCATTTGTACTATTTGAGCTTGATACTGAAATTTTGTATAGAGCATTCTTATGTGAGCTTGTAATAGCATTAAAATGTTGTTTTTATTAATAGATTGATGCTTTATTCATCATGTTTATTGATGTCCTCTATCAAAGGAAATGTAAGAGGTTCCACAGCACATGCATAATAAAGTGCAACCTTTGGTTTTCCTTGGAGTCTTTGTTATTTTTTCATTTCTTCCTTGTTAGATATAGCATTCCTCTCATGTATACATGTCAGGAGAATATACTGGGTCAATCATATGCCCTTTGTTTTCTAAATTGCACAGGCAGTACCTTGATTGCTTGATGAATTGGTGCCACATTGTTCCTCAAGTGAAATTGTGTTTGAGAAGGATATTTTCACATTTTAAAGTAGATATCAGACACTTTCAAACGGATATTTGCGAAGCTTTACTCACCAGTATATGTAAAGCATCAAAATAAACAGAGGTCTCTCAGAAATAAAACTATTGATGGATGGACATCTTCATGTTTGAAAGAGTGTCTGGTGTGATGAAGAGAATAATCACAAGAATGTTGGCCTGGACTTGCACAGGAGGTATGTGGAGTAATTGGAGAAAAGTGAAATGTAAAGAATGGAATTCATTATGTAGATTCAAATAAAGAGTAAATATGAAATAGGGAACTTGAATCCATGCTTAATCAATGATACTAGTAAATCCATGAAAGTGCCCAGATAATTTAATATATTTAAAAAATCATGAATCGATCAAGTAAATTGACATTGAGTATATATGAGGTCATAGTCACAAGTGTATTAAGAATTTCTAACACATTTTAGTGATGAATTGGATTTTTATGATTGGAATATAATAAATGAGAATCCAGAATTTAATAGCATAGATAAGTTACATCATTTAGTACAGTAAAGACTCTAACAACCAGCACATTAGTTTATCCTCTACCAAGTTTCTCTTTTGAGAACACACATCATGACCCCTCAGACGACAAGGATCTGAGACTCTAGCAAAGTGACAATATCAGAGCTTCCAATACTATCAGCGAAACTATCAGGGAAATGGCTGGCTTGGGGAGAGTGGCATACCAGGGCGAAGATGGAATGGGCATCTGGAGACTGATTTGTACGTACCATCACCAACAATTAATCTGACTCTTTTGTACTCTCACATAAGCATATCACACAAGAATAAAGAGTCTTTGATGAACCAATGAAAAACAACTAAAAATTAGATTTACATCTGTCTTAATTAGATTGACATACATTCAAACCTCTTCCCAGTCAAGTTCTAACATTTTCTCTTTTTGAAAATAGTACAGAACTGAATATGAGCGCATATACCCATCTGCGTTATGTTATTAACTTTATAATCATGAAATATCATTTATGTCATACAACTGTCAAAATAATATATTAAGGACATAATAATGGCAATATGATTTGTTTAATAATTAAGTAAAATAATTAGATATATTTGAAAGTACAAATTGAAGCAATCCCCATTTTATGTACATTCTATAGTACATCCATTTTTTCCAGTAAATGATTAAAACGAATATATATTGTCTTAAACCTTCGATGTAAAAGGTTTATAATATTTTTTCCTTTGTTTATTGATCAGGCCAAACAATCAAGATTTAACAAATTAAAAAGCCTGCCTCGTGGTTTAGGTTTACTGAAATATCTTTATGTAATCCTAACAATGCAATAGAAAGGTAGTTACTTTCTTAATGTACCTTTGGACAAAAGAGAAAGTCAGAGATGATATTTAGAAAACATTTTTGCATGCTTATGTTGCAGATTAAAAATCTGTATATAATGTAATTGTAACTGATGTTTCTCAGGGAATCGGGGCAGGTGTGTATCTGGGTCACTGCGTAGAATAAGTGGCTATTCATGTTTCTTTTATGTGAACAGCCATTCTGGCCTGTTATATTGTATGAAATATCTCACCAAGTAATATTGAATCAATGAATTTCATGCGGGGAAATGAATAAAAGCACTGCATTTGACCATTGCAATATTTTTATTTCATAACATACATGTTATTTAGCATGTGCTAGTAAAATAGGGTGTTATTTAATGGCAAGGTAGTTTAATGGGTCTCCAGTTTTTAGTTGTTATTTAGCATGTGCTAGTTAAATAAGGTTTTATTTCATGGCAAGGTAGTTTAATGGGTCTCCAGTTTTTAGTTGTGAATGTATTAAATAATATGAGTCTGAAATTAGATGGCCATTCTATTATACCAGTCCATTTTCAAACCAAGAGCCCCCAAAGGAAATTATGTCATGTTGCTATATTCTGAATAATCACAGTACATCATATGGATGTAGGTGTCCATATAATAATAATTTTCATATTTCAGGTGAAATGATGACAGTCATTATTTCAAGATTCACCATCTTTTCCTCCATTAATAAATAGATATTATTATAGTTATATGCTATGTGTCAACAATATTTTTTATCTTATTCTACAATGTGTGGAGTTCAATTGTAGACATTTTATTACTTCTCTCATGTAATCATAATTCTGTTTGTTTGTTTGGAGGTTTGCATCATTTTCAACATAATTTCAGTCATTTTGTGACGAGACCTGCTTGTAGCAGATAGAGTGCTGCCTCACTGAATTGGCATGTCTCAGGTCCTTGATGTGACAACCCACCCGGTCATAGATTTACTAGGACATATCATACATTTCATATGTGAAAATGTATCATGAATTCAATCTAGGCATGGCCAGGGATTGAACCCACAGCCCTTAGATCACCACAGAGGACCTGGTGCTAATGAGCTGGCGCTCTGACCAACTTATCCATGGCCTGTGGCCCCGTGTAATCATTAATGCCAATATAATATAACAGAATGAGTTGCACAATAAATGTTGAATAGTATTGTATTGAAATAATAACATGCTGATCTGATGGACTGAATACTTGGTGCAGGGCTATATATAGATGTGTAATAAGGATTTATGAACTATTATAACATAACGTGTTTTTCCTTTAAGACAACATACCTGACAAAAAGAGGAATGTTTCAGGTCAGGGAACCAGCGGTAGAGATTGAGAATATGAACTGGCATCCTGCTGAGAACACTTTCTTGCTGAGATTAGTCTTCAGATTAGTGGGGCAGACCTGACAGATTTGGAACTATTGCATTGCACTGAATATATTCATACATGCTCATGGTTGGCCTCATGGTCAGTTTAAATCCATGATAAACTATTAGGCTATAGTTTCCTTGTAAACATGTCTCAGCTCAAATAGAATTGAATATGAAGATGAAAAAACCTATTCAATTTTATATGTTCTGACATGATTAGAGCTCAAACATTACCCCAATATGAAGATTTCATATTTGTTTCTTGTTTTCTGTGTTTGCAAAAGATAATAAATAAATGAATGAATGAATGAATTAACAAACAAACAAACAAACAAACAACAAACAAACAAATAAATAAATAAATTCCCTCTGTAAAAAAGATAACTGAGTTCTTCTGCTGTGCATATTGCTGAATTAGAACACCAATATAAAGATTTCATATTTTTTCTGGTATCAAATCATTTCTATTATTTTATACTCTTCTACATTTGTAATAAACAAATCAATTCATGTTTCTATGAGTGATATGACTGGGAAGTGCATATCACTCATACAGAACCCCAATATGAAGGTTTCACCTTCAGGATGAAAATAGTAATTTTCCCAACAGGGAGTTAAACCCCGGACATGGCCATGGCCAGCTTACTAGCACCAGTTCCTCTGTGGTGATCTAAAGGTTGTGAGTTCGATCCCCGGCTGTGCCAAGATTGAACTCATCATACGATTTCCCATATGAGCTGAGGCCAATGTCTCAAGGGTTAACCCGTTGTCCTTGTAAATCTGTGACTGGGTGGGTTGTCATGTCAAGGACCTGCGACATGACAGCACTGCTACATGGCAGCACTATATCTGCTACAAGTAGGTCTCATAACGAAATGACTGAAATAATGTTGAAAGTGATGTAAAACCCCAAACAAACGAACAAACAAACCCCAGACCTTTAGCATAGAAAACAGACATTTTAACCACTGAGCTACATATCACCCCATGGCGGCGTTGTATAAAGTTTGGGGTCACAGCATTGTATACAAATTGAAATTTACTCAATTAAGTTACAGTTCCTTTGCTCATGTATCATTGCTCAAAATAAACCAAAATATGTTGATACCATCTTTGTTTTCTGTGTAAAGACATTTTATCTATCTATTTTATTTTTATATATTTTCCATTTGCAAAAGAAATGATCAAAAAAATTATATGTTCTGATTTTCACATTGCTCAAATAAGATCCCAACATGAAGATTGCACCTTTGTTTTTTGCATTAAGTCATTTTTTGTTATTCTTTATGCAAATGCAAAAAATAATTCTATATCATGTTGTGATGTGTCGAGATATTATGAAACCCAGACCTTTAGCATGGGAGACAGATGTCTTACCCACTGAGCCATATTTAAAGGTATGATTTGACCTCCTCACTGGTTAATCACAAAAGTAGTCAACATCTTTATTAGTCATCAACTGAAATCTTCTGAAAATATGCTTGTCTAAGATGATATCAAAAGTAATGGAAAGAGATCATGTAGATATCTATAACTCATGTCTCATTTGAATCTGAGAAACCATTTTTAGTTGATTCTCTGTAAGTAGGTATATATGGTTAGCATGTGATTTTTTATATTGAATGTGAGGTGTGTCATATAATGTCCAGACACATTTTATATATATAACTTGAACTCATAAAACAGAAGGAGTGGTGCATATTTTTCTGCAGAAGTCATATTGAAAGTAGTCTGGTAGGATGTTAGTTTCATAGGGAGTTAATGTGTTGATATGTACTCCATGAGTTCACTCAAAGCAGAAATCAAGATGGCCGAATGCTGGTTGAGAATGTGCTCGATTTCTCTCAAGGGAAGTACACGTCATGACATATAGTATCAGTACAGTCCATGTTTATGCTAAAATGTGGATTAAACAAAACTATTGAGTGACCAATCTTGCCATAAAGATGAATTGATGTAATAAGACCTTTGGGACACATGTTTTCTGATTTATTACATCAGTTCAATGTCACCCTAACTAGGAATAAATCAACTGCAAAATCTACTGTGCAAAGAAAAGTTAGACTTTCACATATTTGTTTACATATTGCAGATTATTTTTCTGTGCTTTACTATGGAATGCATATGTATTTTGATTCTAACATGTGCATTTTTCTCTGTTTTAGGTCAATCTTAACTCTTTCAAATTAAAAAAGTGCAACATATTTCGACATAAAGGGCTTATCACATTTTATTTATTTTTACTTGGTTTACTACGTGACTATAATATATTTATACATATATTATACATATACAATACAATACAATACAATACAATACAATACAATACAATACAATACAATACAATACAATATTGTGATATTTACAATTGGGTGTCATAAGTTGTATTATGTATCATATGTTGTATACATGTTGTATTATATATATATATATATATATATATATATATATATATATATATATATATATATATATATATATATAAAAATATATATATATATATATATATAAATATATATATATATATATATATATATATATATATATATATATATATATATATATATATATATATATATTTATATATATATAGAACATGTACATATTCCTTATATGATAGGCAATGGGCAAGCATCATATTATCATAATAGAACATTATTTTAAGTCTTTTGAAAGTGAACAACACATTATTACTAAAAGGACATTAGGGTTTTGCAATATAAATACAATCATGTTAGTATCTGATTCCTTTGAGACTAGCTCCATTATAATATATACCATATCAATATACTATATTAATGAAATAATTAGGCGTGTAAAACATTATTAAGAATTTGAGTTGTATAACTGCCAATCCTGCTAGATGTGGTGTTTTGCATCTTAATTGGATCACATAAATATAATGTATTTTGCATTTTTATCACACATCCATGGTACATTTAGCATGGTGTTTCCCATTGCCCTAGTTTCACCATGACCAGCTATATATATACAATAATATATGCATATCTATAATAAGAGCTGTATGGTTTTTATCATATTGATCGTTGTTAATAAAAGGACTGTCACATATTTGGTTGATTTGATATCGATAACATCTACAATATATTTATATACATGCATTGGTGAATCTGAAAAGATAAATATGGAAGAAGGTGCAATCAACCGAACAAATATTTAATGCATTTCAATATGTGTAAATATCAACCAGAAAATAAATATACCAGTGAAAATATGTGGATCTAAGCCTTTAAAAATATAAGTTATTTTGCTTGTATTTTTATGAATTGGGTCAACACGTTTGTCAATCACATTTCCGTTTCGATTCAAGGCGAGATTGGCGTTTTGAATGGAGTGAAGCACAGCATGGTGGTATGTCTCTATAGATCTGTGTGATTGCCTATGGAATAGAATGTACATTACAGCACTGGAATGAAGATGGCGCTGGAGTGAAGAAAATAAACCTGCAGAATAAATCCTACCAAATAATACAGCAAAATTGTGAAAATCTAATGTACAAAAATAATGATATATTGCAATTGATTTCTTCTTAAATCTCTAATTAATTTAATGTACTCAATCTCACAATTTTATAAGGTAACTATCTATATAGATAACAAGAAAACAAGGTTATATAAGAAGAGTACGGATAACAAGAAAACAAGGTTATATAAGAAGAGTACGGCAAGCCTACTGTCTTAATTCACTGCAGTACAAAAATATTTCACCTCAAATAATAGTATGCATTAAACAGCTACCGCAATGGAAACCATTGACGCAAAGGACCTGGGTTGATAATTACGGCCAAAGATGATTACATTTCTTTAAAAGCAGACCCCTTCTCCGGCCCCAATATTCCTCATATCTTATGAATCAATCATGCCTTCCCTTGAGCCAGGACTGGGCTATATGTCGTTGCTTCCTGACAGCAAAATTCCACTATCGGATGTTGCCATGGAAACGGTTTCCTAAAATGCCCCAGGATGTAGAAAATCGATATAAAAAGAATCCCAAGTGAGTAAATGAATACTGTAGCTGGTGCAGCTGACAAGCTCTTTCTACCAGTGCCTTAGGGAATAGTCAATACGCTACATTGTATATTCTATGGTGGCCCTTTCTAACCAACACAATATTTCCCAATGGAAATTAGATAACATCGTCAAGAGAAAATCTCAAGATTTCTGCTTTCAGTGAGGTCTTAATGTCGAGATCAGCTTTTTGGTTTTTGGTTAACAGTCAAATAAGTCTCAGATATTTCCATACATTCTTCTTTATCGATGTCTCTATGAGACTGGATGTTACGTCCTGTTCAAAATAAGTCATATATGGGGCAGAATAATGCATTATTATATTAAATAACACATCCTTCCACAGACTAATAGGATGTTATGTCTATGAATATTTTATAGGTATCCGGGACCTACCATTATATTAACCAAAATAGGCTTTTGTGCAGATATTTTAAAGCAGTCACTCAGATGGATAAAAATATTGTTTAAGATTAAATGCTCTCTCTGAGCTTATTATCAGGATGGCTGGAGTCCACAAAGCAATACATGGAAGAGCCACAGATCAAAGGAATAGGCTTTTGTAGTCAGGCCATAGAATGCTACTGTCTCGCAGTTATAACACAAAGGCTTCCCCTTTAAAGTGGGGTTATATACAAGGTTGATTGAAATCCAAATGCTTTACCATCATTGCCTGTGCACAATGAGTATCATGCCAGGGCTCTCCATAAAGATAAATGATTCCTCCATGCATTGTTTGCCAAACCGTGAGACTAGGTGCTAGCCAATATTACTGATCAAATTCTGATGTGAATATCGAGTGTGAAAAGCTTCGCTCTTGTCTAGGAATTGTGTGGAAATAGACAGGAAGAGATGTTTTATTATTTCAAATATTGAATACCTTTGATATATTTTACCACACATAAGTGACTGGTATTCTGTGTGCACCTTTGTATCATTTTCACAAAATCTAAAATATATATTTTAGATTTTTAGCATGCTTATGGATATTGATTTTATTGTATCTTAAATTTGGTTTGTTTATGACGCCAAATGTTTGGTATTTGAGTGAATAATTGTGAATAAATTTATAAAAAATTATACATTTAGCAAGATCGTGATATTTTTAATCGAATTATAGAAAGTAGAGAGCATTTGGATTATTTTGACGGTTTGGCTCATTAAGAACATCCAAATTGACAGCGTTGAGAACATGGTGATCACAAATTCAACCAGTTAGTCAATAACTAATTCCACAAAATACTCCATCCCCATGAAGACCATACCAAAATGTCATACTGAAAGACCATACTAAATTGTCATATCTAAACATCATACTATAACACCATATTAAAAGATCTGAAAGATCATCACTATACTAAGAGACGATACTGAAAGGCCATGCTAAAACACCATACCTGAAGACCATGCCAAAGCGCCATACTGAAAGACCATGCTAAAACACCATACTGAAAGACCATGCTAAAACACCATACTGAAAGACCATGCTAAAACACCATACTGAAAGGCCATATCTTAACACCATACTATGACACGATACTAAAACACCATGCTTTAACACCATACTATAATACCTTGCTGAAAGATCATACCAAGAGACCATACTGAAAGACCTTCCTAAAACAACACATTGAAAGGCCATGTTAAAACACCATACTAAATTGCCATATCTAAATACCATACTATGACACGATACTAAAACACCATACTTTAACACCATACTATAATACCTTGCTGAAAGATCATACCAAGAGACCATACTGAAAGACCTTGCTAAAACACCATACTAAAAGACCATGCTAAAACGAGATATTGAAAGGCCAATATGGCATACTAATTGATTTACTCATTGATTTGATAAAGATTATAATAAAAATATCCAGTGCAACAATAAAGAATTCTTTATAATACAAAGTTCAAGATGTAATGGGAAACCATAACATATCAATAATATTTTCCAGGAAAGGTATAATTAAACATATTTTACCAGTATTCTGGTGTAAAATATGACTCAAGCCAAAAGCTGCTCTCTCTGCATATGGAGTGTTCGTGCCCCTCAATCATCATTATGTTGTGTGGCAGGCTGGGTATTATCTGGTAACCATTTTCAGTAGGCAATTTGAAGTAGATTCAATTTGTTTCCTGAAAAAATCTCCACGGTTGCCAGGCAACCTGATCGAACAGCCCAAACGAGGCCGCAAATTGGAAAAAAACACAACCTGAGCTTTAATGGATTTTTTCGCTGTGTGTAAGACAGGAATCGATGGGAAACTGACGGCGAATGATGAGTTATAAGATGGGGCCAATTTTCAGTAAATTCCAAAATTGACAATATTTTCGCGATCCATTTTCCCTGGTTATCAGTGCAATATAAAATGTAGTCGATTTCATTGAATATCTGATACAGTAAATTCCAAATGTATCTGTCTCTGAGGTTGCTTTGTCACTTTGATTTTCTTTGTTAGAATCACGTCGGACAGTGTATGTACCAGATACAAAGCAGATTTGAAAAGAATGCAACTATTGCTGATTTTGTTGTTCAATTATTTTATTGACCGTTAAATGGAAAGAGATATTGTCACCACTACATGTGAAACTTTATTATGACAATGTAGGATGGAGAACAGTTCAAGTACATTTTAAAACAAAATAAACATGTCTCTATACATATATTGCAGAACATAAAACATTTTGCAAAACCTGATTACAATATAATGTTTAGCAAAGCTAATTATTGATTATTTTACCAGCAGTCACCTCTTATTTCGCAGATATATGTATTCATTTTTTTATATTTCTTTTCTCTTTTGTTGTTTACTCAGCACTTGATCTGAAACATTTGATTTGATCTGATTGTATTAACGACTTTTTCAGCGCTGTTGAGCCTGTCACCGAGACTCAATGCCCAACTCTTTTCAAAGAGTGACTGGGGATCTTTCTTTTGCATTATCACAAGGACATGACAACATAAAGCATGGCCTGTCATGGACTGACTGGAATGGTAAGCAACGTGCAGATATCCACCTTGCAACTTGACCAAAGTATTTGTCCCAACTTAGATTCAAACCCAAGACCTTTAGCATGTGAGACAGACACCTCACCAAGTGAGCCACTTTCCACCCCTAAAACATTTGAATATAGGCATAGTTTTAATACTAAGCAGCAGCAATAGCTTTATTTGTTCAATTTGTCATGTTATTGATGCATGGGTAATCCGATGTTGTGTATTCATTAAACAAATTTCCAAATGAAATGTTTCTGCTGATACATATTTCCCATATTCTGTCATATTATTTCCTTATCGCCGTACGGTATATTGAACATAATTCATGATTACATGATTACAATATATGCTAACTATTTTCGTTTTTCTCATTTAATCATAATGTTTTGAGTTTCGGTTCTCTGGTAGTTTTTTCACTGTTGCTTCACTCTTGTGATTTAGGATTAATTCTAAAAATATTATTTTTTCATTTATATATTATTTGTTCAGTTAGAAATATTGCTTGTTCATTCAAAAGTAGTGTTTGTTCATTTAGAAGTACTGTTTGAGCATGTATTTGTTTATCTCTGCTGCATATATTTGTCAATTACATGATTGTATAGTTTTACTAATTACTTGTGGAGTTCATTAAGCCATAATGATATTTAAATTTAAATTCACTATTGTTTTCCTTTTACAGAATGTTATCTAGTCATTATTGGCAGGAGAAGGGTATCAACATCGATGTTATTGCTTTCTATAAGTGGGACCAAAACTCAATTACATCATTTTAATATTATGTTTTGACAAAAAAATAAGGATACTTATTATTCTTATGAATTATGTTCTTTGTTAGAAAATGCATCTCATCAGCTTCAGTGTGAAATGTATTCTTTATGAAAAAATAAACTTATTGACATCAATATGAAATATGTGCTATTTTAGATTTATGAAGCAAAATATAATCTTGCAGGATAACGATAATGGTTGTTTATTATATATTTTTTGTTCTATATACACACTTACATATATATATATATATATATATATATATATATATATATATATATATATATATATGTCTGTGTGTGTGTGTATGCGTGTGTGTGTGTGTGTGAAATTAGAAATGATTGATGTAAATACAAATACAAGTAAATACCCATTACCATTATTTCCTTATTAGAATAGGCTTATATAGCTTATACATCATGACACTATTTTTATGACAATATTTATTACCATGGTTACTATTTATTTAAAGAGAGGGAACTTATTTTCTTATCTATCCGTCCAGACCCTTAGGAGCTAGCTGACGAGACATTCTTGGGGACCTTCAACTGAGATGTGATGAGTCTGCTTACGTATTATGAAGGGCACTATTCGGTTATCATTGTCACTTTAAGCAGTTTTTTTCTGTCCTGTTCCTGTCATAACACTTTCTATTGTTAAAGCTGAAATAACAACCACTTTGTGTGAACAGAAATGTGAGATTTGGATTTATGTCATGGTATCCAATTATCTGCATTTCATCAAGTATGGAAAATCACATCCTTGCTCATTTCCTGTTCCGGTTCCTGCATATTCTGAAAATAGACTTGATTTCGATTTTTATGCAAAATGGGGTTAGAGCATATCAAAATGTTACATACTATCAATTTTTGTGTTTTGAAATATCCTAAATAGATTTTTTTTTAAAGATAATGGCTTATATTACTTTTTCAAATGATGAGCCAGTTTGCTAAGTCATGTTTTGTGTTTTTTTGTATGACTCTGCTGGAAAATGGATTGATCATATCAAGAGCAACACACTTGGCTTAATATCTGCGTAGAAAATACACAAAAAACCAGCTTCAGCAGTGTTAGTATTGGCATTAGCACACCAGAAAGTATAACCCTAACTTTAGAAAGTATACAATCATTTCACTGTTTTCAGATACTCCTTTTCAAGACGTATCATAGTTAAACATTGCAATATATGTTAGGTCTTGAGAGATGTTGAACCATTTGTCCACCAACTGACAGAATCTCTTAATGCTTCCATATACTGGGTTCTATCACAGCTGATTTTTCTGCTGATAAATTATGTGTGAATGCTTTCTCGCCTATGCCCTATTCAACCTTTCCATCGCCCAGTCTGGTTCCATACCAAAAAATATCCTCTTGATGTTTGGTATATTCTCTTGAGCGAATATCACGTCATGGCCTATGAACATTGCAGTTGGTGGAATAGAAATAGAAAGATGTCAATTAGCTTAGTTGAATGTTGAGGTTTATTTGTTTAATAATATGGCTTGTGTATTAAATTTGTGTCAACTCAACCTCGTATCAAAGATGTAGTTTGCCTCATTGTGGAATATGCTAATAGTCAGTCACGATATTGTGTCGCCCCCACTTTAACTCATGACAGCAAGGACACAAACAACTGATCACCTCTGACTGGTAGGCCCTCAAATATGGCAAGTGTAACTGTATAACATATATCAAGTTTATACATAATCCTGTAGACCTACAAGGATTCCATTTACCTTTATCATCTTAACCCTTGCTACACAGTCTTAATGTTTCAACTACAATCCAGTCCTGTAATGCGTCCAGGAAGAAAAATGTTAGACATGGGCATTAAAATCATTATTTTAGATTAAAACCTGGGCCATTATACACAAGTGGCAACAAATTTATTTTACATGAATACATCCTGGAAGAACCATCACCGACTATATCAATCTATGTATCGATTATTAAGAGCACCTGACATTTGTTTTGACATTACATATGTTCTTACATAACAGAAACTCAGAGAGACTGAATCAGTCTGGAAATATACATTTTCAACATCATTTTTATGCTTTTGTGGATGAATTTGGTAGTGTTATACAATGGATATATTTATGGTGGTGTTGTGTAATTAATATGGATTGGTGGTATGTAATCAATATCCATATGATGGTGTTATGCAATCAACATCGATATGATGGTGTTATGCAATCAATATCGGTATGATGGTGTTGTGTAATCAATATCGATATGATGGTGTTATGCAAACAATATCGATATGATAGTGTTTTGCAATGAATATCGATATG
Source organism: Amphiduros pacificus (assembly GCA_949316495.1). NCBI lineage: Eukaryota > Metazoa > Annelida > Polychaeta > Phyllodocida > Hesionidae > Amphiduros > Amphiduros pacificus. Next base: position 14,530,659 of record OX439010.1, read on the forward strand.
ATGGTGTTATGCAGTGCAGATGAATGCACATATATGTGAAATAATCCTATAGAGGTGTATGTGGTGATTGCCTTTTGGACACATCTAACAGGGAAAGTTGGTGCACAAGACGCTTTAATGTAGTTTAATGTAAACGTGTTAGTTGACTTACCCTCAAGTGATAAGATATATTTATTATTTCTGTGAAATCTCAACCTTAAAAGAAGGCTTGTATTGATTGTAAAATTGTGTTATCCGACATGTTTTCAAAGAAACCCAGAGGCTTATAAAATGTGTTAGTTAAATACAAAAAAGTCAGGTGAGAATGTGTGTATTAATCTTCCCTGTATGTTCTGGTTTCTCTTCCTGTAGGATTAATATTACATTAAATAAATATTGAAAATGATCTTCCCTTTCAAAGTAATACTTTCAGAGAAATTTAATCATAAAAACACATCAGTTTCTACAAGTAACCTGAATCGGATGTACCTACAAGACTCAACTTTGTAAATCGGTTGCATTCTTTCATATTTATGCTTTTAAGATCTGTGTATTGAATTTAGATCACACATTCCTGCCAATAAATGCTTTACCCAAATTGCTAACAATATAAATATGTTTCTGGAAATTGTCACCATGACCTCAATGCAATTTTTGTACATTTTTCCAATGATTATTTTCTTAATGAACACAATTATTTAAATGTATTCATTTTAGTACCAATTAAAACGTGGCCTGTAAGTTTAACTGAATGACAGATATTGTTGTTTATGGGGAGATATTTAAAATGTTGTAGTGTCTTTTAACCGAAATAATGTGTTTGGCTTGATTAGGTTATTCAGATATCCAGTGAGTGCTGAAGGGATCTCACTGGTGTGATTTATGCATGTAGGTTTAAAGGAACACAGGACAGTGAATGTTGAAGGGAATATCCATAACTACTCCTAACAAGATTATGATATGAAATGGAAATGTAAAGATTAGTTTTTAAAATATATCATGTTGTGCTGTTTTATGTTTTCAATGCCCGATCAGGGTATTGAAATATTTTAAGTTTAATGCATAAAAATGCATCCTGCCATAATATATTTCACTTATCTCTATATTTTATTCAGTTCTTTCTGTTAGGATACATCACAGCTCGCCATACCCAAACTGACTGGTAGGCTGCATTTGACAGGTCCTTTCCCACTGTGAGCTGCCAAGAGTTAACCAAGCTTTGATCATAAATATGATAGGCTGGAAGGCTTATACAAAAAACCAAATTCAAGGAGATGAGCTAAGGAACTGGCCGAAGGATCGTATGGTTCACAGTCTAATGGTAGCAAAAAGAAATTGGATTACAATTGTTTCAATAAATATACGTGCCTCTCTATTTTTACAAGCCAAGATATAAATAATCTCCAAATATCCTTGCACCATAGTGTGATTTAAGCTTATTCCGGAACCACAAAGCTGCATATTAGGAAATGAATATCACTATATATATATATATATGATGCCATTTGTTACTGTTGAAATTTATTGTTTACTATTGTCTATTATTATTTATTATTCTATACTGTTATTTACTCTTCTATGATTTTCAATTGTTTACTATTGTTTTCTAGTGTCTACTATTGTGCCAAGATTGAATTTATGCAACAATATTAGCTGAAATAATATTGAACGTGATGTAAAATTCCAAACAAACGAACTTGATATTAGAAACAATCAACTGGCAGGTAATGGACTTTTCTAGCATTTATGACCATTTTGAAAGAGATGTTATACTTTGATAATAGCAAACATGTATCATTACATCTTTATTAAATCCTGAAAATCAAATTAAAACAAGAGAATAACTAGAGATAAATTACAATTACTGTATAGGTTGTTGTTAATAAGCATCAAATTTACTGTAATAACTATTTGCAGTGTAGATAAGTGAGGGATGATTATAGATAAAGGATTGATTAGACATATATTAGGGACATTTTAAGGATTGATTAGACATATATTAGGGACATTTTAAGGATTGATTAGACATATATTAGGGACATTTTAAGGATTGATGAGACATGTATAATGGGCATTTTAAGGATTGATTAGACATATATAAGGGACATTTTAAGGATAGATTAGACATATATTAGGGACTTTTTAAGGATAGATTAGACATATATTAGGGACGTTTTAAGGATTGATGAGACATATAGTAGGGACATTTTAAGGATTGATTAGACATATATTAGGGACATTTTAAGGATTGATTAGACATATATTAGGGACATTTTAAGGATCGATGAGACATATATAAGGGACTTTTAAGGATAGATTAGGCATACATTAGGGACATTTTAAGGATAGATTAGACATATATAAGGGGCATTTTAAGGATAGATTAGACGTATATTAGGGACATTTAAAGGATTGATTAGACTTAAAATAAGGGACATTTTAATGATTGATTAGACATATAAGGGACATTTTAAGGATTGATTAGACATATTAAGGGACATTTAAAGGATTGATTAGACATAAAATAAGGGACATTTTAAGGATTGATTAGACATATTTTAGGGACATTTTAAGGATTGATTTGACATATTTAGGGACATTTTAAGTATTGATGAGACATATAAAGGACATTTTAAGGATTGATTAGACATATATAAGGGACATTTTAAGGATTGATGAGACATATATAAGGGACATTTTAAGAATTGATGAGACATATATAAGGGACATTTTAAGGATTTATTAGACATATATTAGGGCCATTATAAGGATTGATGAGACATATATAAGGGACATTTTAAGGATTGATTAGACATATATTAGGGCCATTATAAGGATTGATTAGACATATATTAGGGACGTTTAAGAATAAAGACGAATAGCTGTGCTGTTTGTTGTTCGTTAATTTCTATTCTCGAATTTCTCGAATTTGAAGACAGCTTTGATAATAAGGCTGCCAACTGTAAAAATGGTTTGGGATCTGTACTCTGCATTTTCACATTAACTTGATAAAATTAAAGCAAATTACATTCTTTGATAAACGGATGTGAGCACTGATTGGGTAGAAGAAGAAAGAGGCAACTCTTATCAAGGTTAAAGCCAAATTGTTTGAGTATTATCTGCATTATATTTGCTTCATTTGCTCAGTGTTTGGTGTAAGGAAAGAGATGAATTTGACTGGACCAGTTCATGTGAAATAAGAAAATAGCATTACCTATTAGAGCGATGTTATTATTTCTTAAAGGGATCAGAAGACACTTTATAAATATCAGCATTAAATATTCTCAGTCTCTTTATATCATTGAATTATTTCCAACTTCTGAATTCTAATATATTTCCCTTTGGAATTGCCTTTATACATTTTTCAAATCATTGCTCTGTGATAGTTGAAATTAAGTAGCAAAATAATATAGATACAATCTGTGTCCTAAGTATCGCTATGAAAGAAAAGACTGAATAGGCCAGGGATCATAAATGTCACTATTTGTTTATGTATATGATAAAGATTATATACAGCACACTTGGTGCTGCAGATAAAACCGTGGTTCTCGTAGAGGACAGGCTGGGTACAGACATGAACAGCATTGCTACTTGGTGTGATAGGAACAAAATGGCCAAAAATGCTGATAAGACAAAAGCAATGCTGATAACCACATTACAAAAGTATAACAGGCTTCCTATCAAGGAGATAAAGATTATAGTGGATGAAAAAGCACTGACCAATGTTACACAAGACAAGCTGCTTGGGGTAATGGTGGACCAGCATCTCTCTTGGAAGGGGCATGTTGACAAAGTTCACAAAACTGTCAGTATGCTCCTGGCAAGATTCCGCCAGATTAAACCATTTCTTCCAACTGCAGCTCGCATAAAATTCTGTCAGGCCTTTATACTTCCACATTTTGATTATTGCAGTACTGTATGGGGATCGGCTCCTGTGGGTAAATTGTTTAAGCTACAAAAAAGAGCTGCCCGCATGATATACGACTTGCCCACCCAGACAGCCACAAAACCTTTACTACAAAGACTCAAATGGATGTCAGTAATGGAAAGAATTCAATATCGAAAAGCACAAATGGTATACAAATCACTTAATGGCCTCACCCCTGTGTATATGAAAACCATGTTCAAATATGTCCATGAGGTGAATACAAGAACAACAAGGAGTTCTAGTGATAAGACACTTTTGTATCTTCAGAAATGTAACAAACATCTCAAGGTGTATACAGACTCGTTTGCATACTCTGGTGCTTTGATTTGGAATTCCCTGCCAAGTTATGTAAGGGAAGCACAGTCACTCGAAAGTTTTAAACATGAATACATGAAGTGGCATTTATCTAGAAACTGAGATTTTAATGTTTTTAAAGTTTTTAATGTAACTGTGTATATAATATGTACTAACACCTTATAGGACCATATGGAAGATGAGCTCGCCTCAATATGTATTATCCTCAGAAAATAAAGTCTATTATTATTATTATTATTATTATTATTACATCACATTTTATGTACTTGAGCATTGTGGTATTAATGGGTGTAGCATTTGCGCCACATAGGTGGTCGCCCCCTGTAGAGTGGGAGTGAGACAGATGTTACATTAGCGACCTATAAATGCTGTTTGTAGAGGTTAGGAACGAATCTATACGTGTTATACCGCGTGGTCAATTCAAACATTTCGTCATTAAGCAAATGTAATATTTGAATTTTCCCTGACAACGGAATGAGATAATAATCATCAGATTTATTTTATTTGGACTCTTCAGATTTATTCTGTGTGTGACTAAAATGCGATTCCGGAACATAACACGTTTTGTTCTTTTACATTCACCTTTTGAACTCTTAAGTTAAAAGGTGGAAGAATCGATTATTCTCAGAGTCAATGAACCTGCAGATGAAAGCCCTAAATGTCTTCTTAATGAAGATCGACCTCCACTTTGGTACATCCATATTGCTTAGAGCTGTAATCAGATTGTTGATGTAAATTTCTATTGGTGGTTTGTATTTGACACATTTTATATTGACTTTCATTGTTAGATCGGAATATCTGAATGGAGTAATCTCTAGGCATTTGATGATCAGATATGTACTTAAACCAAGTGATGTTAAATATTCCTTTATTTGATATGATGTATAGTAAACCCAGAAATGACAAGACATGCAAGCAAACCTTAGGGTGCCCAGACATGTTTTGATGAAACCTAACTGTGAAATATCCCATGCATGTCGGGTGCAAAGAATTTCTGGCTTGATAAATTATGGAATAGGGTGAACTAACTTGATGAGTGTCTTGTGAATGTCTGTGCCAGATCCTACTCCCTGAGGAACCTGCAGATTAGTTTCATCAATATTATTTGATGTTTCCTCCATATATAGGTCAGAGTGAATGTTTATATGTGGCAATGGGACCATGTATGCTGCCTGGTGATATAAAATAGAGGCCCAAATCAATACTGAACTCATGAACATGACCTAGCAGATAACATGGAATAGATGAACTGGAAGTTATGACTGAATGAATAGACAGGCAGTACTGGTATTACCATTGATTACACAGGAAGCTGGTACATTTATTGATTATTTCCATGATGTAACTTGTAATATTTCACATTAATTGGACATACCATTTATGTATAATGTCTTATGTAATTGCTGTTAGTGTGTTTCTCTGGAAATGGGAGAATATTTCTAGTAAACAACATGTTTATAACAATTATTGGAATAATGCTAACTGTGTTATGATGTGCACAAACTACGGGTTTGTTAACCCATTAATTATGCCCAACGAGAACATCATGGTAACATTTTGGAACATTGCTTTCACCTATCGCTCCAGCATTAAATGTTCACTCCAGGGACATCCTATTTAGCAAGTCCTGAACACAGGAAAAGGGAAATGTTCCTGGCAGTGTGCCAAAATTATCATGATTTATAAGTACAAACATTTGCCTGATGACATTTTGTTATGACGTGCCACTTTGATAGATGACCTACTTTAGGTGATGAGATGGGAGGACTTTCTAAGCTGATAAGATTTTGAACAGGAAGCACGTGCTTTCAGGCCCCTACTTGGCATGCTCAGAATGAGCATTATGACATCACAATGGGGATGTTTATTTTCGTAAGCATGCTTTTGGCATATACTGAGCATGTTCAGAATGGGGATCGTGAAAATTACAATGTATGTAAGAGAGTAAAATGTGTTTTAATGTTAAGTTGTGATATTTGGAAATATCTGATCTTTTCTTATCATCAATATGAACAAACTATATCCCAAATGAATTTGGTATTTTACACCTGACAGATTTATGACAAACTATTATAAATCTATACATCATGATTTTATAGGTACACAAGCTTAACAAAATATACAAAATGTACACAATTATAGGATTGAAAAACAATACATTTGACGTTAAACACTAAATAATGATAAATGGAAACGGAAGTTAAGTTTCTGTTTCTGAGAACATGTAAATGTTATCTTTGCAGGGTTTCCCTCCTACATGAAATTATTTGTTGAACTTTAGATTTTTTAGATTTTATATAATCTGGGTTCATTGTAATTTTTACCTTTTAAGGTTTCTGCATTTTCATAGTTCAATACGTAGTTTTGAATTATAGATTCTATTAAAATACAATTCGGTTTTTAAATCATTCTCTTTTTTTCTTTATAATATTACCCCAAATATATTTATATTTGGTCGTGACCAGTCAATCCCAAAAGGGGAATTAATTCTAAACCTCAGGGATCCTTTAAATTTAGCTTTTGTTTTCTTTTGTCAACATTTACTTTTAGTCCCACACATATTTTAAAATTGAAAATATGCAATATTTCAACAATATACTGAGTGTCATTTATAAAATAGGTCGTGTTTCAGCAAATTGGCTAATTTTATCTCAATTCCATTAATATCAAAACCTTTAATATCTGTTTTTCTCTCCTATAATTACTGCTGCCATTATTAATAGATATAGAGAAATTGGACACCATTGTCTAAATCCATGAGATCTGAGATCTTACTGTTTTGTATTACTGAATTTGAAATATCACGATAGATTGTTTTTATCATGGATCTAAAATTTGGACCAAAATTAAAAGACCCTAAGATTCCATCAATAAAGCTCCACTTGATCGGATCAAAGGCTTTTTTACAAAATCTATCATGATTAAAATTATACTTGGAATATTGCTAGTTTCGGATAACATAAAAGGTCTCCCACTAACTTTATATAACTACCAAATTGAATATATTTCCCTTTAACATCGCCTGTCTGGTCTTCATTTATAACATTTGGAAACAGTTCAGACAAGTAGCTTAAGCCTTATATGACGTGCTTTCCCTTGAGCCATAATACCAGACTTGAAGAGGAAAGTCCTTGGTAAGGATACCAGCAGGGGAGACTAGAAATGTGAGCTGGCATCATGGTGAGAACACTTGCTTGCCCAGATAAGTGGGATGTGAGGTCACTTTCACATGTCTCACAGTAGTCGGCAAATCAGCAAGCAAACGTCTGAGTCTTATTGAGACACATCTCCTCATTCAAATCATACTTTAAAAAAACTATTGCAATATTTTAATATGTTTTTTAAAATATTGAAATTCTAATTATATATAGTTGATAGCAAAATAACCACAAAACCAGAGAACTACTTATGGACATTATTTGTAAGAAGTGGTCTGTGCACATGTGAGCGCCTGCACATTTGACTGATCTTTGAGCACAGCATGAAAAGTATGGACCACTGGACACGTCTTTAAAGCATGGCGTTATTTCTGAGAGGAAGGGTACAAACCCTTGTCAAAAATGGACTTAAATTCCTTTAATTCTCAAATGCCTATGAAAGGTTTATATTGCCCTGAGGATGACACAAGAGTTGGAATCTTTCATTGCTGTTTAATATTTGTAAATTTATATAGGCCATGGCACTGGTCAATGAGAAAGGCCACAAATATGTATAACTCATGATATTTGTTTTCAAAATTGCTTTTAAGTGATTATGATGACAAGTTAAAAATATTCAACAAGTGTTTTATTTTAATAAGTTTTGCTGTGAGATGGTTTACCATGATAATTTGATTTTAGACATTTATACCTATAAAATAGGCCACATTATTTCCAACTAAAATCTACATTGTTGATCTGATGTTTCAATAAAGCCAGATTTTATTCATCGGCTCATACCTCCCTGCTGAGTGAAATGCCTTATTCATTATGTCTTTTTCCTTGAAGCCAAAATATCAAAAAGACCAAAAAGACAAATAGACAAAAAGAGGAAAGTCTCAGGTCAGGGTAACAGCTGTAGAGATTAAAAATGAGATTTCGTCCTGCTGAGATCACTTACTTGCTGAGATTAGTACCCAGATTAGTGAGTTGTGTGGTCACTTTCACAAGTCTAAAATGGCGGGCAAATCACTGCACACACATCTGAGCATTACAACACACATTTCTTCATTCAAATTATGGTTTTGTTTGACAAATAAAATTATGATAGCAATATTTGAATTTTTTTCAGAGATATTCTAATTCTATATTGTTAATGGTGTTTAAACAATTGTGACACTAGAGACCTTTTTTGGAGGCATTGAAACCATTTCCAAGAGGGGGTCTTTGCACATGTGAGTACACACATTGTTTGCTGATCTCACTGACAGAGAAATACACATACAATTGATGTGTGACCTGTTGATCTCCATGTTATAGTTTCTTTGTAAACATGTCTGAGCTCAAATAAAATAAGAATATGAAGATGAAAAAACGTATTTAATTCCATATGTCCTCACATGATTATGGCTCAAACATTACCCCAATATGAAGATTTCATATTCGTTTTCTGTTTGAAGTCGTTATAATTCATATTTTCTGTGTTTGCAAAACATTTTTTTTAATTAATTAAATTCTATATGCAAAAAAGAAAATAATAATTAAATTATTCTGATGTGCGTATTGCTCAATTAGAACACCAATATAATGATTTCATCTTTTTATGGTATTAAGTCATTCTTATTATTTTTTTCTTCTTCATTTGCAATAAACAAATCAATTTATGTTTCTGAAGTGATACATCACTAATACATAACCCCAATATAAAGATATCACCTTCAGCATGAAAATAGTACTTTTTCCAACAGGGATTCGAACCCCGGACCTTTAGCATAGAAGCCAGATATCTTAAACAATGAGCCACGTATCTCCCATTGGCAGCTTTGTATAAACTTTGGGGTCATCCGGTTACAGTTTCTTTGCTGATGTGCCATTGCTCAAAGTAAACCCAAATATATTGATTCCATCTTTCTTTTCTGTTTGAAGCCATTTTATCTATTTTTTACGTATTTTCTCTATTTGCAAAAAAAAATCAAAATCTTTTTATATGTTCTGACTTTCATATCACTCAAATAAGATCCCAACATGAAGATTCCACCTTTGTTTTGGATAAAGTCATTATTTTTTTATACCATCTGCCTGAACAAAACATATTTCAATTCTATGAGTTCTGATGTGCATATTGCTAAAGTAAAACTTCTAAAGGAAGATTTCAGTTTCATCATGAAAAAAAAAAAAGAATTCTTGTTCCCACCGAGAATTGAACCCCAGACCTTTAGCATGGGAGACAGATGTCTTACTGGGCCATGTTGAATAGTATCATTTGGCCTTCTCACTGGTAAATCACACAACGAGTTATGATCTTTATCATATATTCAATAATTTCACACAGCAGCCAAATTATATTTATAGATTTTCCAAAAATATGTTTGTCTAAGATGATTTCAAAAGTAATGCAAATAGATCAAAAGAGGAAGTAGATACCTGTTTCTCATGTCTCACAGGCCCCGGGCCTTGGCGCAGTTGGTTAGAGCGCTAGCTTACTAGCACCAGTTCCTCTGTGGTGATCCAAAGGTCGTGGGTTTGAACCCCGGCCATGCTGAGATTGAACTCATGATACAATTTCCCATATGAGATAGGCCCGTGCCTAAAGGGTTAACCTGTCGTCCTTGTAAATCTGTGACCGGGTGGGTTGTCATGTCAAGGACCTGTACATGACAATTCAGTGAGGCAGCACTATATCTGCTACAAGTAGGTCTCATCACGAAATGACTGAAATAATGTTGAAAGTGATGTAAAACCCCAAACAAACAAAAAACAAACTCATGTCTCATTTAAATCTAAGACACCATTTTCTCGTTGAATATCTGTAAATGGGTATATAGATCAGCATTTAATAATTTACATAGAATATGAGGTGTGTCATATAATGTCCAGACACATTTTATATATTTAACTTGAACTCATAAAACAGAAAAGTGTAATTAAAGAAAGAAAGTCAGTGACTGGAGTGGTGCATTTTTTTCTGGAGAAGCCAGATGGAAAGTAGTCCAGCAGGATGTTGGTTTCATTGGGAGATAATATGTTGATATGTTCTCATGGAGATCACTCAAAACAGAAATCAAGATGGCTGAATGCTGGTTGAGAATGTGCTTTCTCTTAAGGGAAGTACATGTCATGGAGATCAATTTCCTTTTATGACTGAGGTGTCACCTTAAGGACAAGCTCATAAATGCTTGTGACAGGTTCACTGGCATAGCGCCATTGTCTGTGGTTTTATAATTGTATCTCAGTGAATATATGAGCCGTGTCATCCCTACAAAATTACCTCAAAGTATTTGTCAAATTACTCGATAGCCATTCAATGTAAAATCCAAAATAACCTCACTTCTTCAGTTTTATAAATCATATTTTTAAAGACGTATGAGGATAGACTTGGAATCGATTGAAAAGTATGATTTAATCTTAAATCAAAGAAATAGTCAAGATCACCATATAAAATTATTTTATGATGGATAATTTCGCTTAATGCCAGCTTAAAATCATAACCCAAACATTTCTTTGTTTTTTTCTTTTTTATGTATCAAGGTAATATTCCCATATTATCTGTTCAGATGAAAGTTCAGGGGAGTTCAGGGGAGAAAATATAAAAATAACAAAACTAGGAGACTATCAGAAGAAATCAGGGGTCACTAGGAAGCAGTTAATCATAAATGAAAATTCATAATTAATTAAATTTTATTTATATGGCATTTATTTTATCCTACAAGGATTAGATTGATATTTTCGTTTCTGATATTGATTTGTTTTACCCGATGATTTTGACATTCTTTATCCCCAAATAATGAATGGTTCTTTCCTTGTGATGGATTTATATAGTCCAAGCAAAGCAAGAACTCTATATCTACTTACTATATCTGAACATGTCACATGAAAAGGATGCACACAGATTATTGATTTACCACAACATTATCACGCACGCACTAAGATTTATTGCATTATAAAAAATTAAGAAGATACAGGTGTGTACTCATCTTAAATTGAGCCAAAATGTTTCAAATATATTTTAATTCATACAATATGAATGATGCACTTTGGCATGAAAAATAAAAATGAAAAGTAGGTTTTTGGAAAATATGTGTTATATATGAATAGATTGTACAAGGAAATATTTATCTTAGGACATTCTATATGCATATAGCCTGATTGACTATATTTAAAAAATAGGTTGTAGGTCGTTAGCCGAGCATGGCCAGGAGACAGATTCTAGCTAGTCATAAACTGAAAAGGCCCAAATGTGGGTTGCTTGATGGGGAGGAGACCATTTGAAGCGATAAATAGCCACGGGCTGTAGCACAGCTGCTTAGGGTGCAAGCTTGTTACCATCATTTCGCCTGTAATGATCCAAAGGTCATGGGTTCAACTCCCGGCCATACCGAGATTACATTTATGTTAAAATTTCTTATATGAAGGGAGGCCCGTTGCTTGAAGGGTTAACTCAATGTTCTTGAAAAAAAAGTGACTGGGTGGGTTGTAATGTCAATGACCTGCGACATGCCAATTCGGTGAGGCAGCATTTAAGTGTTTTTAAGTACGTCTCGTCATGAAATATCCCAGATAATGTTGAAGTCTACAAAAATATATATAAATATTTCACATTTTAATAAATGTTATAATGAATTTATACAGGTATTTTCTATTTCAAAATATATTCATTCAACAAATAGATGTTGGTTTCAGGAGACTGTTTCATGTTTATCTTAATTTTACTCCTGAAGCAAACGTCACTATTTTAAGAACATTTGAAGTCTTCATGTGGGTTAACTGGAAAATATTATCAAATCTGACAACTACGCCATAATTTGTATAATATATCTCTTTCAGAAGCGATCGATATAATATAATTTTCAGCTGTAGTTTAGTATTTCCTTTCTTGAAAATAACATATTTTTTCATATTTCTTTATTTTGAAGTAAATTCACCGACGACTATGCCCCGTTCAAAGTTTGATATTTTCTCCGAAAGAAATAACACGATGTGGGAAATCAACATTGTCAAACGATACATACAAAGTGATTTCTTTTTTCAATGATTGGTCATTAAATATATTTGTCATTGATGTTGTTTTTGTAGTAAGAATATCATACACACCCATTGGCGAAAGCAATAAGGGAAAATACCAAGGAAATTAGTTTGTTTGAAACCAGTGTGGGAGATTTAAAATTTGAATTTGGACCAGTCGCTAGTGAAGGTTGAACTTTCAATATATTTTGTAAAGGTTTCAGCAATAATAAATGTAATTATTGCTGTATGGTTTACAGTTTTGTTATGGGACTATACAGAATATATATCTGTATTAGAAGAGCAAGTTTACTGTTATTTTAGGCACTGTAGAAGGTGCTGTTTGGAAACACTATAATTTCCTTATTGATATCAGTTGCTTAATTAATGAAAGTAGAATCAACATTGTATGGGTCTCATATATATTCCACAAATGTGTTTTGTTGTTTTAGGTTTGCACAAATATCTTTAAAAAGAAAACATATGGGAAAGACAAACTTAAGACAATCTTGAAAGAGAAACAAATATTTTTTTTCAGAAATTCAGACCACTGGGAATCTGAAAATGCTATTTTAGATTTTCTATTGTCCGTAACCCAAAACCTACGCTACATTTATTAATCCCAAGTAGATGTATAATCTTTTTGAGGACATTTGGGGAAATCTAATGCTATAATACAAACACAATGTGTGTATTTTATATGACTTGGTTGCCCAGGTGATGTAGGTCAAATTCCTGTGTGTACACCGGCTTGTACTTTGATGAATACCAGATTATTTATCGATTTCTATTCTCAGGGGTTGAAAGTAATTTTATGTTTCCTTATAATTAGCTTACATCTCGCCTGGATTTGACCTGGGCTCCATTTCTGGAGAGGTCTTCACATATTTTGACAAATTGAGTTCATTTGTGTTGGCGCTGAAATGTGAGAATTTGCTGTTGCATTGTTAGGTCAGTTACCATCGCAGATAAAATCTGATGGTAATAGGTGAAAGCGCAATATTCAATAGTCTATTTTTCAGGGCATTAACGGCAAGAATTATTTGTTTTCATTTATAGCATCTCTAATTCAACAGGACCTTTGGATTGATTCATCTGGACTTCATATTATGGGTAACATGGTTCATCCAATGAATTGTGAGGTTTATCAGGAACCCCATACAGTGAGTTATTAGGCCTCATACAGTGAGCCATCAGGACCCAATACCGTGAGTTATCAAGATCCAATACCGTGAGTTATCAGAACCCCATACAGTGAGTTATTAGGCCTCATACAGTGAGTCATCAGGACCCAATACCGTGAGTTATCAAGATCCAATACGTGAGTTATCAGGACCCCATACAGTGAGTTATTAGGTCCCATACAGTGAGTTATCAGGACCCATAACGGCAAGAATTATTTGTTTTCATTTATAGCATCTCTAATTCAACAGGACCTATGGATTGATTCATCTGGACTTCATATTATGGGTAACATGGTTCATCCAATGAATTGTGAGGTTTATCAGGACCCCCATACAGTGAGTTATTAGGCCTCATACAGTGAGTCATCAGGACCCAATACCGTGAGTTATCAAGATCCAATACCGTGAGTTATCAGGACCCCATACAGTGAGTTATCAAGACCCCATACAGTGAGTTATTAGGCCCCATACAGTGAGTGATCAGGGCCCCATAAAGTGAGTTATTAGGCCCCATACGGTGAGTTATCAGGACCCCATACAGTGAGTTTTCAGGACCCCATACAGTGAGTTATTAGGCCCCATACAGTGAGTTATAAGGACCCCATACAGTGAGTTATCAGGACCCCATACAGTGAGTTATTAGGCCCCATACAGTGAGTTATCAGGACCCTATACAGTGAGTTATCAGGACCCCATACAGTGAGTTATAAAGACCCCATACAGTGAGTTATTAGGCCCCATACAGTGAGTTATCAAGAACCCATACAGTGAGTTATCAAGAACCCATACAGTGAGTCATCAGGACCCCATACAGTGAGTTATTAGGCCCCATACAGTGAGTTATCAGGACCCCATACAGTGAGTTATCAAGACCCAATACAGTGAGTTATCAAGACCCAATACAGTGAGTTATCAAGACCTAATACAGTGAGTTATCAGGACCCCATACAGTGAGTTATCAGGGCCCCATACAGTGAATCATCAGGACCCCATACAGTGAGTTATCAAGAACCAATACAGTGAGTTATCAGGACCCCATACAGTGAGTTATCAGGACCCCATACAGTGAGTTATCAAGACCCAATACAGTGAGTTATCAGGACCCCATACAGTGAGTTATCAGGACCCCATACAGTGAGTTATCAGGTCCCCATACAGTGAGTCATCAGGACCCCATACAGTGAGTTATCAAGACCCCATACAGTGAGTCACCAGGACCCCATAGAGTGAGTTATCAAGAACCAATACAGTGAGTTATCAGGACCCCATACAGTGAGTTATCAGGACCCCATACGGTGAGTTATCAAGACCCAATACAGTGAGTTATCAAGACCCAATACAGTGAGTTATAAAGAACCAATACAGTGAGTTATTAGGCCCCATACAGTGAGTTATCAAGACCCCATACAGTGAGTCATCAGGACCCCATACAGTGAGTTATTAGGCCCCATACAGTGAGTGATCAGGGCCCCATACAGTGAGTTATTAGGCCCCATACGGTGATATATCAGGACCCCATACAGTGAGTTATCAAGACCCCATACAGTGAGTTATTAGGCCCCATACAGTGAGTGATCAGGGCCCCATACAGTGAGTTATCAGGACCCCATACAGTGAGTTATCAGGACCCCATACAGTGAGTTTTCAGGACCCCATACAGTGAGTTATCAGGGCCCCATACAGTGAGTTATCAGGACCCCATACAGTGAGTTATCAGGACCCCATACGGTGAGTTATCAAGACCCAATACAGTGAGTTATCAAGACCCAATACAGTGAGTTATAAAGACCCCATACAGTGAGTTATTAGGCCCCATACAGTGAGTTATCAAGACCCCATACAGTGAGTCATCAGGACCCCATACAGTGAGTTATCAAGACCCAATACAGTGAGTTATCAGGACCCCATACAGTGAGTTATTAGGACCCCATACAGTGAGTTTCCAGGACCCAATACAGTGAGTTATCAGGACCCCATACAGTGAGTTATCAGGACCCCATACAGTGAGTTATCAGGACCCATAACGGCAAGAATTATTTGTTTTCATTTATAGCATCTCTAATTCAACAGGACCTATGGATTGATTCATCTGGACTTCATATTATGGGTAACATGGTTCATCCAATGAATTGTGAGGTTTATCAGGACCCCCATACAGTGAGTTATTAGGCCTCATACAGTGAGTCATCAGGACCCAATACCGTGAGTTATCAAGATCCAATACCGTGAGTTATCAGGACCCCATACAGTGAGTTTTCAGGACCCCATACAGTGAGTTATTAGGCCCCATACAGTGAGTTTTCAGGGCCCCATACAGTGAGTTATCAGGACCCCATACAGTGAGTTATCAGGACCCCCATACAGTGGGTTTTCAGGACCCCATACAGTGAGTTATCAGGGCCCCATACAGTGAGTTATCAGGACCCCATACGGTGAGTTATCAAGACCCCATACAGTGAGTTATCAAGAACCAATACAGTGAGTTATCAAGACCCAATACAGTGCGTTATAAAGACCCCATACAGTGAGTCATCAGGACCCCATACAGTGAGTCATCAGGACCCCATACAGTGAGTTATCAGGACCCCATACAGTGAGTTATCAGGTCCCCATACAGTGAGTTATCAGGCCCCATACAGTGAGTTATCAAGACCCAATACAGTGAGTTATCAGGAGCTCATCCAATGAATTATGAGGTTTATCAGAACCCCATACAGTGAGTTATGGGGTTATCAGGACCTCGTCTAATGAGTCATGGGATTTGTCAGGACCTTATTCAATGGGTTATGGGGTTTACTGATTTATTTGTTTCCCCAGGGCCTCATCTGATATCGAATATGGTCTATTTGTCAACACATCTGTGGAAATGTCATAAAAGATTTCTGTTACACACATTGTGAAATATAGATATTTTTTCAGCATGACATTATGAAGTGTGACCTTTGCATTATGGGATTAAACACATTGGATGAACATTTTGTGGTCAACAAAGTTTTATGAGTGGACTTGAATGCATCATATTATCTATATCTTCATAAACTTGTCAAGGCTCTTTAAAACACTGCAAATTATTCATTGCATGGCTTACCTACAGTCACTACATTCACTATGATATGAATAAGTATTTTTTTAACAACGAAGGACATTTTAATAAACACAATCTTCAGGCAGACTATTTCCACATCAATGATGAAATTAAATAAAATGAAACAAATGTCATACTCTGGATATGGAGTAATTCATGATATCCTGGAATCGAATATCATATGATATTACTCCAGCTAATAATTACCATGTTTACTGGGGGCGTCTCGAGGGTACTATTCTGAGTGTGAACTTCCTGTCCTGCGGGGTTACATGGGGGGCATTTACTAATTATTATGGTAAATTATCAGCTCATATTTACTGTGCTATATTTACTATCTACTGCACTAAAGTCAATGGTATTAGTAGTCTCATAAGATTGATTCTAATGTTTATATAATGTTTTGCTTTATTGTATAATGTATATGCAGAAATAAATACATACATACATACATCTCTTCTGGCTGTAATATGAGGTAGTACATTATCTGGGAATTACAGTTAGAGTTAGAGTGTTACAGTGCTCTGAGAGCTAGAGAATAACAGTGCTCTGAGAGTAAGAGTATTACAGTACTCTGATGTTAGAGTATTACAGTACTCTGATAGTTAGAGTATTACAGTGCTCTGAGAGTTAGAGTATTACAGTGCTCTGAGAGTTAGAGTATTACAATACCCTGAGAGTTAGAGTATTACAGTGCTCTGTGAGTTAGAGAATTACAGTGCTCTGTGAGTTAGAGTATTACAGTGCTCTGAGAGTTAGAGTATTACAATACCCTGAGAGTTAGAGTATTACAGTACTCTGATAGTTAGAGTATTACAGTACTCTGATGTTAGAGTATTACAGTACTCTGAGAGTTAGAGTATTACAATACCCTGAGATTAAGAGTATCACAGTGCTCTGAGAGTTAGAGTATTACAGTACTCTGATAGTTAGAGTATTACAGTACTCTGATAGTTAGAGTATTACAATGCTCCGAGAGTTAGAAAATTACAATACTGTGAGAGTTAGAGTATCTCAGGACTCATTTAGTAAGAACCAGATCCAACATAACACAAATGTACTTCAATGGGGTGTTACAATTTTATATATTTTAGTTAGGACAAATTTGAATCATGATAATCATCATAGGAAATGGTGAACACCCTGTTTAAGTACCCCAGTGTGAGAACCTGCTTTTGTGGCATTATTTTTAATATCGTACACACTGGGAATCATTCTGCCTGTACTGCAAATGTGGATGTTGATCACGATATACTGTATATTATTAGACAATTAAGCTGTTCCCATGTATCAAATTATATGCCAAATTATAATCTCCTGATTATATATTATGGATCATCTATTCCAAATTATATAACATTATACAGCTGTATTGTAATAGTAATGGCTGTTAGTGTATCTTCACATGAAATTATGAAGATCATTATTATAAACCCCGATATTTGGAAAATATCCAGGCTAATAGTGGAGCACAAAGACCCACAATGGGAAATCACCGTAATATATGTGTATATGTAAGACATTGGACTATTTTTTATGGTGACCTTTGACCTGTTGTTTTACAACAACATGTAGGGGTATATGGACGGGTGAACATTGAAAATATTTTCAAAGGAAATTACTTGGTATGCCCAGCATAGCCACCAGTAAACATTTGATAATATAACATAGTGATAATATGAAAGATATCGGTAGGTTAGTAAATTTAGTATGAACTATCTGACAAATGATTCCCGTCTTGATCAGATCCTTGGATCCTGAAAACAAGAAACATAGTTCAACCATAGTTCAAGATTTCAGACATACAATGTACGAGATATATGGTTGTTATTCCTCTGCTTTGCATCGGTAGTATTGCTCTCATTCAGTTTTCATACTACCTCTGCTGTCATTGCCCTGTTTTTTTATCTCAATCAAAGTTTGGAATTCCCCAGGTCATAAATACTCAATACCAGATAAAAACATCCAATATGAATTGACCAACATCAGGCTATGACTTGGGATCAGGTGTCAGACTCGTATACTGACCAATCAGGTGTAAGACTCATATACTGACCAATCAGGTGTCAGACTCATATACTGACCAATCAGGTGTCATACTCATATACTGACCAATCAGGTGTCAGACTCATATACTGACCAATCAGGTGTCAGACTCATATACTGACCAATCAGTAGATCTGTCAGAACAAAGCAGAATCTATTTTAGTAGTCATTTATTCCTCGTCAATCAGTGGGCAGCCAGATTTTTATCAATACTGATGACTTGCGGTCGATTCTGTGCACACCTTTATACCTTTGGTGGCAGGGACTGATATGATAAAGAAGTCCTGCCATGGAGGGTAGGTTGTGATCTCTAAATGGAGTTTCATTTGTTCAACAACATCATGATATATTGCAAAACAATTGCAAAAGACCAAATATTTTCTCGTGACAGCCTATATACTTTGTACATTTCATATAACACTATTGGTAAACAGACAAATACGATAACCCTATGTCTTTTTTTGCCATTCCTCAAGCAATGGCCCCAAACCATGCCCTTAACTAAGAATTATTTATAAAGTGATATATGAAAGCCTCTGCATTGCATCGGTAGTATTGAATTATTTCAATTTGCATATCATACAAGTGTTGTTGACATTGCAGACTGATATTTTGATTGCTTCATACATAAATACTCTTCAATGTCAGAGACAAGAGGAAGTAATTTTTTTATAAAAACATGATACCATGAAATGTTTTTCCTTTGAGCCAAAATACCTGACATGAAGAGGAAAGTCTCAGGTCAGGGTACCAGCAGTAGAGATTGAAAATGTGAACTGGTGTCTTGCTGAGAACACTTGAATGATGAGATTAGTACTCAGATTTGTTGGGTATGTTGTCACGTTCCCATGTCTACAATAGTGGGCAAATCACTGTACACCTGCGCATTGTTACTATTCATATGTCTTCATTCAAATTGTGGTTTTATTTGACAAATAAAATAATGATTGTTTGACAATTAAAATAATGATTGAATTTTTTTTCAAAATATAAATTCTGATTCGATATTGTTAATAGTGTTTCAACAATTATGAAACTAAAGAACTATTTTTAATTCTATTTCCAAAGGGTGATCTTTGACAACTCCACATTTTGATGATCTTGAATTTTGTTTTGGAATAAATACTATACCAATCTGATGGAATGTATATAAGAATGAAAATTGTTTGCAGGCATGTGTGAAGGGTTGATGAATTATTAAAAATACCTTGGATAGGGTCAGTTCATGTTTATTTTGATATGTGGATCCAGGCAAAATGTTGAGTGGCAATCTTGCCATGGGAAAAGGTCAAATCACATTATCAGACTTGTGAGACACCTGCTAATGCTGAAACATTTGGAACTATTGGATATATACATACATGCTCAAAGCTGGCCTCACAACCAACTTACTTGAAGTTCAAAGTTCATGATAAAATCTTGAAATTGGCTCCATGTTCAAGTTTCTTTGCAAACATGTCTGACCTAAAATAAAATTGGAATATGAAGATTTCATATTTGTTTTCTGCATGAAGTCGTTATTATTCATATAACCTAGGATTTCAAAACATATATAAAGAAAATATTCTTCTGACATGCATATTGCCCAATAAGAACCCCAATTTAAAGATTAAGTCATTCATATTTCTTTTTTTCGTTTTTGCGTCATTGCTCAAAATAACCCAAATATGTTGATTCCATCTTTGTTTTCTGTGTAAAGTCATTTTATATTTTATTTTTCATTTATTTATTATTTGGTATTTTCTACATTTGCAGAAAATAGAAAGCCAATTTTTTTGTACTTTCTGCCTTAGCATAAGCATTTCTATATGTTCTGATGTGCATATTGCTAAAATAAAACTTCAAAATTCAGATTACATCTTCAGCATGAAAAAAGTACTTGTCCCAACCGACAATTTAATTCCAGATATTTAGCACGGGAGACAGATGTCTCACCACTGAGCTATGTTGGAAAGTATGATTTGATCTTCGCACTGGTAAATCACACAAGTTAATTTTTTAAACTAAAACCTTCTAAAAATATTTTTGTCTGATTGAATGTGTGAATGCAGTTTTTAGACAAGATGATATCAAAATGAATGCAAATAAATCAAAAGAAGAAGTAGATATTTGTAACTCATGTCTCATTCAAATCTAAGACATCATCGTTGATTCTCTGAAGGTAGGTATATAAGGCAAGCATGAAGTGTGTCATATAATGTCTAGACATATTGCATGTAGTTAACTTGAACTCATAGAACATAAAATTGTAAACTTATCCTGCCTTGTGAAGACCACTCTAGATTTTAGAGTCAAGGAAATAATAGAAATAAATCAAGAGAAAATTGTGAGATTTTCTCGGGACTGAACACAACAGAAATATAGTCATATCAAACAAGGGTAGACTCAAATGATTTGTATTATGTTATCTGGAGCATACAGATGAACGTGTTTGCTTTATATTAGTTGCCAATGAAGCAGTTCTATTTTTGTCCAATGTGGAGCCTCGCCTGTCCGTTTGGGCAACGCCTATATTTAAAGCTTGAGTATACTACATGAGAGGAAATTCTCCTTGCCCCACAAAGACCTGAGCCTTGTTATCCTGTCAAATGATGCATTGTCTCCATTGCATGCGATATTTGAGATATGAATACACGAGATTGTTCCCCTTGCCGAGGAATATGGCGATGATATCAATCAAAGAACAGAAGTTAAGAATAGAATATAAAGGTTTAGAAAAGTTTTGCAGAGAATAGAAAGGTTCAGAGAAGGTTTGCAGAGAATAGAAAGGTTCAGAGAAGGTTTGCAGAGAATAGAAAGGTTCAGAGAAGGTTTGCAGGGAATAGAAAGGTTCAGAGAAGGTTTGCAGGGAATAGAAAGCTTCAGAGAAGGTTTGCAGAGAATAGAAAGGTTCAGAGAAGGTTTGCCGAGAATATAAAGGTTCAGAGAAGGTTGGTTTGCAGAGAATAGAAAGGTTCAGAGAAGGTTTGCAGAGAATAGAAAGGTTCAGAGAAGGCTTGCAGAGAATAGAAAGGTTCAGAGAAGGCTTGCAGAGAATAGAAAGGTTCAGAGAAGGCTTGCAGAGAATAGAAAGGTTCAGAGAAGGCTTGCAGAGAATAATAAGGTTCAGAGAAGGTTTGCAGAGAATAGAAAGGTTCAGAGAGGGCTTGCAGAGAATAGAAAGGTTCAGAGAAGGTTTGCCGAGAGTATAAAGGTTCAGAGAAGGTTTACAGAGAATAGAAAGACTCAGAGAAGGTTTGCAGAGGGAAAGGCTTTGACGACTCTGTTTATCGCTGGCAGCAGCAGTTGGTGTCACTACTAGACCCATATACCACCTGTAATGCTTCCTTTAGTTAAACTATAGTATGTACATGTACAGTATATTTGACTATAAAATACATGGTAGCTCAATACACTCTATTCTATTTTCACCCCTGCCTCATATGAGGCATGTCTTGCTGTCGCATTGGAATGCATGATTAAAACAGTTATTGATTTATATTCTTTTTACAGATTAAGATAATCATATAGCGGGATCCTGGATGTTGCTCCGATTAGAAATGTCAAAGCAATTCATCTTTGAGGCCAGTGCCGAATTTATTTTTAGTTTTTTATATAAAATCATTTGTCCTGACTTTGGTTTATCAAGAGGACTGTAAAATGGTGCAATTATACAGCTTAAATGAATAGAAACATTTGACATTGGAGAGATTTATATTTTATTCAGTTAACTACAACAAAATGTGTGGTGAGATTGTGATGGGAAATATAGTTATGAATATATAACTTAAAGAAACTTAACATATCACTTTAAACAGTTCTTAGTTATTTGTTATCATATCATTTTGTGTTGTCTATACATTCTCTATAAAAAATAATCATCAGCCATTTTAACTTTTCAAGGATCAATTATTTTTAAAGCTAAACCTTGAAAAGATTCAGGACATTCCATTGTACATGTTTATTGGCATGAGTATACCCCCATAGGACTCTTGGAATACTTGCCAATTTCTAAAATATGATAAGGAAATAAAATAATGCAAATAAAATCAGTGTTTGTAAATCCAAGAAGAACATTGTTGATACAAATCTTATGATAGAGCAACGCTTTACCAGCAATGATTAAACCTTGTTGACTTTATTAATACCTTCCTGAGACCATCTCTCATGTTATTATATGCTAAACGCATTTACTCCTGAGTTAATAAATCAGAATATGTCTATTCGTTATCAAACATAGGCGGGCCAGTCACAATTGGGAAAATACATAACAAATAATGGTATAAGACCTTATAATATTGTCACAACTTCCATAATCTGAAACGTGTCCAAAAGGAGTGGTCTCCTCTCCTATTTAGCATTTGTTTTAATGAGACATAGTTGAGACATATTTCTTGCTTAATTTCCCTGCATTTGAAATCAAATCAAATTCTGCTCGTAATTATGGTACCAAAATTAGCTTTGCAATCAAAGAGCACTGGTGTGTACAATACAAAAGCAATAAAGATGTTATGCAATTATACTTGGTCATTTAACTTAACATCCCAGATTACAATTAAGTGCACTTTACTTTAACTGATAATGGGGCTTGGTGCCTCGAATCTTATTGTAAGCTTTAGCAAACAGAGTCTATTACATCATGAGATTTCTCTGACTATCAATGTGTAAAATTTATAAAACATAATAATGATAATATAATAATAATAAAATTTATATAGCGCATATACCAGACCGTAGTCTGTTCAAAGCGCTTCCTTAAGAACATGTTTCCTGAACAAATGTGTCTTCAGCATGGTCTTGAAGGAGGTTAGAGAAGTGTTAGTCCTAATATTGCTAGGAATGTCATTCCATAGCTTGGGTCCTATAACATTGAACAATATCATTGACAGATTCAGGATCTATGTTTCATGGAATTCAAACAAATAAGATGTACTTTTTATCTGTAACAGACTTTTATGTGTCTATGGGGTTAACTTTAATATTTTTATTATTAATTTAAAAATGTCAATTTTAGTATTATTTCGATTATATCTTGACAAGACCTACTTGTGGATACACTTTTAATAGTATTTAATCATTCATGCCTATACGTCATGGAACATGTTGAGAAAGAGAAGTAGTTTGTTTGAAATTCTTTATTCGCACATAATATCTTGTATATGTGAAAAATAATAGTGTTTCCTTTTTGAATGTGTAGAGTACGTGTCATCGGACAGTGACGAGGTCATATGCGTTGCATTATGTTTAATCATCCAGGCATGAAGCTAAATAAATCATAACATTTACGTGAGGGAAGAAAGCCTAACCTTTAAAATCATTGATCTATACTAAGTATATTTATGTCTACCTGACATATTCCTCGTAATAGCCGTACATCTGATCCAAAAGAAATCTAGATCTGATAATGACACACATGTGCTGAAGGTGGATATTATCTCAATCAAAGGCCTGTATCCTATTACCGTATTGTACGTTTTCTCAAAGAACTTTTGAAATTACCATCATCTTAGAGATGAACAATAAAGGTTGACAGTATTATCCTTATATTGTGCTCAGGTTCATTCCATTAACTAGAACAATTGCTTTCGTATTATATAAACATTTATTCATTCGAGGATGGCGATCAATATTAATTTTATAATCCATCAAACATTATTTGTAATATTCTGATGGAGACTGTCCAAAAGGTAACATTAGCTATTCAACATTAGCGATGCACTTTAAACAACATTAACAATGTATTTTTTACAACATTAGCAAACTTATTTTTGTTAATACTAGCAATACATTTGACAAACTCACTTTTGATAACATTAGCAACTCATTTTAAATAACATTATCAACTCATTTTAAATTACACCAGTAACTCATCTTTAGTGACATTATCAACTCACTTAAAATAACATTAGCAACTCACTTTGAATAACATTAGCAACTCACTTTGAATAACATTAACAACTAATTTATTGACATTATCAACTCACTTTAGATAACATTATCAACTCACTGTAAATTACATTATCAACTCACTGTAAATAACACTAGCAACTCACTGTAAATAACATTAGCAACTCATTTATTGACATTATCAACTCATATCAAATAACATTAGCGACTCACTTGAAATAATACCAGAAACTCATTTTAGTGCCAATATCAAATCACTTTAAATAACATTAGCAACTCACTTTAAATGACATTATCAACTCACTTTGAATACAATTTAGCAACTCACTTTAAATAACATTATCAACTCATTTTAAATTACACCAGTAACTCATCTTTAGTGACATTATCAACTCACTTAAAATAACATTAGCAACTCACTTTGAATAACATTAGCAACTCACTTTGAATAACATTAACAACTAATTTATTGACATTATCAACTCACTTTAAATAACATTATCAACTCACTGTAAATAACATTATCAACTCACTGTAAATAACACTAGCAACTCACTGTAAATAACATTAGCAACTCATTTATTGACATTATCAACTCATATCAAATAACATTAGCGACTCACTTGAAATAATACCAGAAACTCATTTTAGTGCCAATATCAAATCACTTTAAATAACATTAGCAACTCACTTTAAATGACATTATCAACTCACTTTGAATACAATTTAGCAACTCACTTTAAATAACATTATCAACTCATTTTAAATTACACCAGTAACTCATCTTTAGTGACATTATCAACTCACTTAAAATAACATTAGCAACTCACTTTGAATAACATTAGCAACTCACTTTGAATAACATTAACAACTAATTTATTGACATTATCAACTCACTTTAAATAACATTATCAACTCACTGTAAATTACATTATCAACTCACTGTAAATAACACTAGCAACTCACTGTAAATAACATTAGCAACTCATTTATTGACATTATCAACTCATATCAAATAACATTAGCGACTCACTTGAAATAATACCAGAAACTCATTTTAGTGCCAATATCAAATCACTTTAAATAACATTAGCAACTCACTTTAAATGACATTATCAACTCACTTTGAATACAATTTAGCAACTCACTTTAAATAACATTATCAACTCATTTTAAATTACACCAGTAACTCATCTTTAGTGACATTATCAACTCACTTAAAATAACATTAGCAACTCACTTTGAATAACATTAGCAACTCACTTTGAATAACATTAACAACTAATTTATTGACATTATCAACTCACTTTAAATAACATTATCAACTCACTGTAAATTACATTATCAACTCACTGTAAATAACACTAGCAACTCACTGTAAATAACATTAGCAACTCATTTATTGACATTATCAACTCATATCAAATAACATTAGCGACTCACTTGAAATAATACCAGAAACTCATTTTAGTGCCAATATCAAATCACTTTAAATAACATTAGCAACTCACTTTAAATGACATTATCAACTCACTTTGAATACAATTTAGCAACTCACTTTAAATAACATTATCAACTCATTTTAAATTACACCAGTAACTCATCTTTAGTGACATTATCAACTCACTTAAAATAACATTAGCAACTCACTTTGAATAACATTAGCAACTCACTTTGAATAACATTAACAACTAATTTATTGACATTATCAACTCACTTTAAATAACATTATCAACTCACTGTAAATAACATTATCAACTCACTGTAAATAACACTAGCAACTCACTGTAAATAACATTAGCAACTCATTTATTGACATTATCAACTCATATCAAATAACATTAGCGACTCACTTGAAATAATACCAGAAACTCATTTTAGTGCCAATATCAAATCACTTTAAATAACATTAGCAACTCACTTTAAATGGCATTATCAACTCACTTTGAATACAATTTAGCAACTCACTTTAAATAACATTATCAACTCATTTTAAATTACACCAGTAACTCATCTTTAGTGACATTATCAACTCACTTAAAATAACATTAGCAACTCACTTTGAATAACATTAGCAACTCACTTTAAATAATATTAGCAACTCATTGTAGTGCCATTATCAACTCATATTAAATAACATTATCAACTCACTTTAAATAACATTAGCAACTCACTTTAAATAATATTAGCAACTCATTGTAGTGCCATTATCAACTCATATTAAATAACATTATCAACTCACTTTAAATAACATTAGTAACTCACTTTAAATAATATTGTCAACTCACTTTAAATAATATTAGTAACTCACTTTAAATGACATTAGTAACTCACTTTAAATGACATTAGCAACCCACTTTAAATAACATTATCAACTCACTTTGAATTATATTAGTAACTCACTTTAAATGACATTAGTAACTCACTTTAAATGACATTAGTAACTCACTTTAAATGACATTAGCAACTCAACAGTAGAATCTGACATTTACCAATATTAGTAACTCATTTATTATTTGGTAATATATGTGTAGAACTTTTCATTGATTTTATATGTCCATGTCGTCTGGATACATAATCACAAAGAATTTTAATCTGCAATGCGTGGAGAGTATTTCTTAGTGTTTATTTTAAGCTATCATGTGCAATATTTGCAGACCCTGCCTTGAACCTGCCTTGCACATCTCAATCTACCTGCCAGTCTGGATATTTTTCTGTTATTTGCAATATTTGCATCTCATTCAGCCAGCCAAGATATTTATCTGCAGAAATATCGGTATATATTGACGTTTCTGGCATGTTATAGAAGATGTAATGATGCAAAGGAAGATGCGAACCAATAATCAAAATAGACATTTCACTTTGTTTGAACAATTGGATGATCAATAGATCTTTGCATTGAATGTTACGGCGTTTTTTTCCACTGGATTGTTTATTGTCAATGTCAATCAAATTCAGGAAATGTTTAAATGCTAAAATAAGGACAAAATGTTTGATAAATGCTTTGTCACAAATTCATTACTGAAAATATACACTCACAAGAATTTGGAATAGTCATGGTAAAGTTGATTTCTGGGAAACCTCTGAAAAATAATTGACAAACTTGACAGTATGCGATTAAACAGATCAAATATCTTTGTGATTCAAGCATACGCCTTTACATAAAACTGTTAATTTTGTAGAGATTTTTTAGCAGTTTTCAAAAATTGAGGTATATACTTCTTTTTTGCATTAGGAGATGTTTTTTATTCTATTTACATATAGTACAAATTAGATTCATCTTATTCTCATATAACTTCTAATATAACATAATAATTATATTTAGAGACATCTGTTAATTATTTACTATTATTTAAATTAATGTGAGAAACACATTGATAGGTTATCCCTTATGGCTGAATGTTTAAAGTAGTTTTTTACCCTCATTTATTTTAGTAGCAAAGATTATACTACATTTAAAATGTTAATGCATTTTTTGAAAGTATTGTCCATCTATGTAATGTCTTGTGACATATCTGCTGATTTGAACCTTTGTGGGTCAATATCGGCGACAGATTAGCCAAGCTTGTCTTGTTTTTATTTATCAACAACTGTTTAATTCCCAATGTATATTACATACATAAGGTGACATAACAGGAGGGCTTCCTTGCAATGAAAAACATTGTTTAGAGTGACAATTTCACATTAGTTTTCTCCACACGGATCCTTTTGTACATGTATTCCTTGAGATCACATATTGTTTTTGTTTGTCACATTGTATTTTTATGTGGACAAAAAATATATTACTTATCATCTTTCCTTTTCAATAGAAATATTTTAGCAATAATACAGTAAACCTTGTTGTTCCTATTTAAACCAATGATATCGATAGATAATTAAATTGGCTTTAACCGTTTTGTTTTATTTACTTGTTAAACCTCAGGCTAAAATATACTTTTTCAGACCATATATTATTATATATACCATGTGAAATCGTTCTGCTACATCTAAATGTTATTTTTTCCAATACGATATTATTTGTATCATCATTATATAACCTATTGTTCAGTCTTGTTCCATATTTTGGGGGTTACTGGTGTTGCATTACATGGAGATTAATTTCCTAGGTCACTGTGTTGGGCTTTAGTATTGCATTGTATTGTATATATTTATTATACTGACAGGATATTACATTTAACATATACAATTATTTTTTACAATATAACAAACTATCCCAGCCCCTGAGGACTTACCAGTCAGTCTAGACTCGTTTACATAAATATATACTGTTTGCCCAGTGGAACAGTGAAATGCATTTTTAGCCTATTTATCTACTTTCTAGAATTTCTTATCTTTTTAACCAAGTCTTTTCAAGGTATACAGATATTAATTTCCATTCATTTTTCAACATGTAAACAAACTTTTCTTGGTTACTTAAAGAATTAAAATTATCATTTCTAGACATTACCTTTCTATATAAGTCACTTCTTAATATATTATATGCATTGCAGTTACATATAAAGTGTATCTCATCTTCAACTTCATTTGAATCACACACTTGACATAATCTCTCTTCTATTTTTTCATTTCTAAATCTTCCTGTTTCTATCCTATTTGGGAATATTCCACTTCTAATATGTGCCAGTAGGCTTCTTTGAAACCGAGAATAACAATATCTTAGATAGTCTTCGGTATTGTACTCTTCTTTAAATAGAATATAGGTATGGAGTTTGGGCTTAGTAACCAAATTTGATTTCCATTCCTGCTTATATGAATCCATTTTTTGTTCTCGCATTATATCTATATTACACCTACTCTGGGTCTCAAATACATTCTGGTGACCAATATTAGCAAACAAGTTTTTCATTTCAAAGCTCCAATTTTTCGCACATAATCTATTGTCTATAATCACATAATCTATGGTCTATAATCTAAAGTAAGAGGGTCTCCATTACTTCACTGTAGACTAATATACCACGTCTTGACAAAGCCAACTGATTCTTGCCTATTGAAAAGCCACCATTTGCCATTGGTAATTTTATATAATTTTAGTTTCTTTGTCAGGAGTTATACTTCTAACTTGACATCATAGTAAGTTAGGATGATGTGCAAACAAACTCCAGGAAATGCATTAAATATCTCTGGGATCTCCTGCCAAACCTGACCCAAACCAAGCTTAGTTGGCAGCATTAGTTGTGGTCAATCTCTGATTTCTGCAAGTCACTTGAAAGTCGGTCAGATATTGTCTATATTGTTAAAAGAGCCTTGGAAACAACATCACGTTTTTATTTATTTAGGAAGAGTGATATCATCCAAGAGTCAAGAACCTCCTGGAATGGGTTTGGGATTATTAATATGAGACCACACTGAATATCAATGCCATCAAGTCCATCATTTAATACAAACTTTCAGTTATTATGAACATTGAAGATCCTGGTGTGTTTCATTATATACCATGTAATTATTTTTTTCACTTTAACTGATCAACGTGTTCACGTTACTTGATCAGCACTTTGTTAGTTAGAAATTATTTTTCTATTTTCTGTATTATTTTATTTTATTTATATACTTTTATTTTCTCGGATCATTATTTATTTATTTTTTGTATTTTTTTTATATTTATTTATTTATTTATTTTTTGCGGGGGGTGGGGGTATTTTAAGTGTTAATCTGTTTTGGAATAATTAGAATTACAGTGGTAAGAGAACAACGTGAAGTATATATTATCATAATTGCATTTAATCTATGTCCCAAATTTTTGCATAATATTATGAACCTTTTTTCATCTAATCGTGTGTAATGTAACTTGTCATTTATGTTAATTCCCTGTGCGGTTTGAGGTGATGAGGAAATGTAAGTATTTTCCTGGTTTGCATATTTTAATCATGTCATTTAGAGGCTTAGTAATTTCATTTTTGTATTTTGCTTATAATGTATTTGATCTAATATATAATAATAAAAGTATTTAATTAGAGAATTATCATAATACATCTAGGCAGTTGTTGTGACAAATCTGAATATCTCTAATTAAAATATAATATAATGGATCAATGTTGTATTCATCGTTGTTTTGGGCATCCTAATAATGGATTGGTCTGAAATGGACAATATTAAGACATATAGATTTTTTTATGGTAAGACATAGATTTCTTATCTGCATGAAAACTGATTGCTAAGACGTGCTCTGATGGCAGATAAATATTGAAATTCATTTTTATATTACTTGTAAATGGTGTGCAATCAAGTCTGTGTTTTCTGAATGAAAAAGATAATCTATGGCTAGATTTTTGCTTCATAAAACTAGTATTCTTTGTGAATTGTATATTGTGAGACACAAACACTATGTTTTCTTTTATCAGGCTTGCCACTGTGGACTTTAATAATAATCTTCGGTCATCGTTCTACATTCCATATTTTGTTAAAACACGATTGATATAAGAAACTGATATATCATATACGCTATTAATATTGAATATGAATAAAACAGTTTAGGTAATATACAGATAAAGAAAACACTGTGTTTGATCACACAAAGCAAGTGTGAAAAAGAGAACACTGAATTTGTGAATAAATATGAACAAAGCTGTGACCTTCTTTATGTGTGAAAGCAGACCTTACAAAATAGAGAGCATAACACAGTATGTTATTTATACAATCAGGCGCCATAAATCGACTGTTTTTGTCCAGGTTTTTTTATTTGCCCATAAAAATTGCTGACAATAAAAATAATCAAAGATGTTTTCATGAGATATTCCACAGCCCGTGCAGATGGATCTACCAGACATTGTCCACCCACAAAAATATGTTGATGTGATCTTAATATTTCATATATTTCTCTCAAGGTGTTTTGAAGCCTTTTTTGAACTCAAAATTTGACCCCCAGACATGTTATATTGTAGTTTATGTTGGGACTTTTATGGAGCCCGATTTATATTTGTGTTCCATTTGGGAAGTCACGCGTAGCATTCCATTCTTAGACGTTCAAGTTTAGATTCACTTTAAGCCCCAGAGGAAGACTGGACATTGGGCTGGAGTGAAGGTTGCCTCTGGCTACCAATATTATATGTATAGTCCCTGCTATGTGAACTCAGTAATACAAAAGGTTAAAACTCGGCCTTGATCCCTAGGACGAAGATTTTAAGCCTGCTTTGTCTAGAAACCAAGATGGCCGAGATTTTGTAAGGGGGGTAGGGGTTTTTCTTGTGTAAATAGTCAGAAGGCAGCACGGTGTAATTTAATCCTCTTAGGGCCCAGCCAAAGTGCTCAGGCAGCTGTGTTATTTAACAGGCCCCAGCTCCAATTTTGGCCTCTTGCCAAGGATTTAAGCAGCAAAGCCATAATTTTGACTGAGGTATCTCAGCTTGAGTGGGCTGTTGCCAAGATTAATTCAATGGATATCATCCATAGATTCAGTCTTCCAAGGCTGATTTAAGGCCACTGCTATGTCTTCCTCCACATTCAAGGTAGTATATATTTAGCTTTTATGTGATTAAATTTGATTTCTGTTTCTAATAAATACTGATTTATATTCTCCGAGTAAACAAAATAGGTTACAAATACTCTTATCTTATCAGCTAAAATAACTGATATTTATAACATGGTCAACTACATAATAAATATTTGAGTAAGATAAATGGAATAACTATAAGTGATAGTGTATTAACATAGAACTTAAAACAGAGCTTTATATATATATATATATATATATATATATATATATATATATATATATATATATATATATATATATATATATATATATATATATATATATATATATATATATATATATATATATATATATATATATATAAACATATATATATAAACATATATAAACATATATATGAATATATGTGTGTGCATATTGCACATATGGCAAACCATCTGTGCTGACTCAGGGCTGGGAGTAATGACAACAAGATGGCGTGATTGTGAGTTTGGGCAAGCCCCGGGGCAGCACATGGTGAGTGATTTATATCACGCTCACAGCAGCTATCAGTATGGGCTATATCAGGATTGGCTATCTGGTAGGGGACACCATGGCTCAGACATCATGCTAAGTCACATGTACCCTCTAACGAACACAAATCCCTTGAAAAAACAAACATGAAGCGGGCACTCCTTGAACACGACCCATGGTGTGTGTGCTCACGTGACGTCATCGGAATCGACAAGTCAAGAATATATTCTACAGGATATAATCGTTGTATGACTGTATGTGTATATATACATATATAGCGGATATATTTAACGCATAAAAGTCCAGCCTGATAGAATAGGCTTGAAAATATTGGGGTTATTATCATTATTAAAATCAATATTGAACCTTATACTATTTCGATTTCTAATCTACTCTTTATAACGAGATGTGCATTGTGTCCCTGTGACAGGCAAGAGTCAAATCAACATGAAATCAGATGAGAACAATTAAGAAATATTAACTTCATTTTTAAATATTTTTATTTGTGAAAAGTGTTGCATTTGTTATGTAAAAAAAAGATTATTGGAGTGCAATTTAATCCGACCAAATATAAACCTTAATTATTTTTTAATCCCATATATCCTGTGCTAGCTGTCACGAAATTATCGCAAGAATTTCACATCTGGTTTGGAACGACCTAAACCCCCCGTGGGTGCAACCTTAGTCATGCCATCCCGCACAAATAAAAAATATGTGGTGTGTGTTTTCAATTATCCCTCAATTTTGAACTCAATGTCGTTTTTTTTTTATCTTTGTTTCTTCACTCTAATGTCTCCATCCCGGCCGAATCTACTGGGGATGTTAGGAGTTCTTTGTGTTATGTCTTCGGCGAGAATCTCTTTGTTCCCCGGTGCTGACTCATCTTTTACTAAATTCATATGCAAATAAGCGATTTTCAAAAGCTTCTAAAAGCAAGCCCCTGACACACAATAGGGTAAGAAAAATTTGCCTGGCGCCGGCTATAATCAATTTGGCCGTGTTCATATGCAAATTTGCAATAACGAGGCAGTGGGGGTAAATGGATGCTAGGGGACGAGGCAACAAAGAAAGGTATTATGGCGGGGATACGCTTGACTGGGCCGAGAAATCTGCTGCTGCCTTCTCCAAGGCCTCTCTCACCGCCAATGCCCGCCTGGTAATGAGCCATGAAAATTGCAGGGCTAGCTGAGGCCTGTGCCCGCCATTGACGAGTCGTACCGGGCCTGGCAGCTGCGACTGAGGGAAGAAGGGGCTCCCGCTACGCCGACAACAGTCCGCATCCATGCCGCCTCGTGTTTACACCCCCATCTTCGCCAACATCTCAGCGCAACATCCCGCATTACGTGTCACCGTCTCAAGTTTTATAAGGTAAGCGTGTATACATGTCAGGGAGACAGTGGGCTACCAAGTTAGCCATTGTGGATGTTTGTGCACCGCTGTGGAGGCGAGATTTTGGGCGGCGGTGAGAACACTGGGAGAGAACATACAGTGTTTTTGGTGTCCAGGTTTTTGGTGCTGCTGCAAAATGACGACTAGCCCCGGGTCGGGAGCATGCACCTTCCCCGAGACAGCTGCCATCACTTCACGTTTCCAGCGTGCTTAGTCATTTCCACATATGATTCTTGTGACTCAATGGGTTTGGCACTCAGCGGAAAGTGTTGGACACCATTTAGATAGCAGACATCTGAGTTACGTTGTAAACAGTGCCATGCCCGACATGAAAGCAAGACCGTGGAACATACAAAATTATGGGACGTCATCCGTTGTCATGGGATTAAAGTAATTGAGTATTTTAAATTGCACATAATCGTTTTAAAACACACAACCAGGATATAATCATCTCTTGTGTGAACCACAGCTTACAACATCAGATCAGAGTTTCTGAGAAAAATCAACTTGTTATTGTTGATAACATGGAAAGTACTGACAGAGGGGAACAATTTTAATTTGAATATTGTGGAGGACTGGTTGATCACGTGACTACACCAGGAAGCATATAATTATGAGATATTTGTGTACATATGACAAGCATTTACAATCTCTCCAACAATAGAAATTAAAATTTAACAATTAAAAAACAAATATAATGAGACATTTTAATCATTTAATCATTGTTTACATTTTGTTTGTCATTCTTATCATCCCAACCTAATATGAAAAGGGGATCTTACCTCATTGTGAAAATGAGACTGGTACTTGTTAGTGTATGATGACATGTATTCATGACATTGCAGGGAATATCGTGGGTAGTTGATTTGTTTCAGTTATTTCATGACGAGACCTACTTGTCGCAGATATATTGCTACCTCACTGAATTGTCATGCCGCAGGTCATTTGGTAGTTGAGGAATTTGTTCCATATATTAATATACAAACAGTCTTGCAATTGTTTGTGGGTTTTAACCAATCTATGTTTTTATTTTCACAAAAACGTCAAATTACTATTTTTTATGCTAAAGATTATTTTTTATAAATGAACAGAGTGAACTTTACTTCACTAAATGTTTTATTTTTACTTTCCAGGTATTTCAATGGACTTAGTGATGGTCTGTGTTAGGAGGTGATATCGATTTATTACAGGTAATATTTTATTACAATTAGTTGTTAGCTTATAAAACTATTGTAATATGACGTTCAGTTTGTAACACAGACAAAAGTATGCACTAGGTGCCATATATTTTCAGGTTGCTGACATTTTCATGAATAAATATATTATTTTAGTGTAATATGACATTCAATATTATCTTTATGGAATATTTATCATCAGATATGAAGAAAATAATGTATATTGTAATAAAAACTGTTGTCCTGTGTCTATAGCCGATTATTTGAACATAATTTATCTGAACAAATAAAGGAAACATTTGCTTGTCATGAAATTAAAATGGGGGTGAAATGGAGGCAATAAAAAAGTTGAAAATATATGAATGACAAAATTTCATTTTTTGTCAAGAAATTAGGTGTCCTTTTGTAAAAAGTATATTATAGTGATTTCAGTTGTGAAATATTTGGTTACATTTTCAAATCTAAACATGAAAATTAGGTAAATTGATTGAAAATTTGCTGATATCTTGGGAAGTATATTGGTGGCTAGAAGAAAAAAAATATATACATTGTTAAAATATTGATGTAAAAGAAAATAGATATTGCAGCAAAATTAAGATAGCCAAGCCATGGCACTCCATATCAACCTATCTTTTAAAAATAACTGAAGATAGCTTAGGATTTGAATGTCCATTGTTGATGGTTATGGTAAGAGAAGCTAATTTTGTAACTAAACCTAATAACCATTATGCTATGCAGAGAATGGATCTGTGAACTGCAAGTGAAACAAATGAAATGCTTACACTAAAAAACAAATATTTCCTTGTGCATTAAACATAGGTTGTTCTCTCAGGAAACAAAAATGAAAAGAAGATTTGATTCTTACAGATTTGAAAAAAATTATATTCAGCATATTTCATTCAGTTTAAGACTTTAATATTCCATTCTATATTTTCTTATTTATTGTCTCCTGAGACTCCTGATATAATAGAGAGTTACATTTTTAGGAGATATTTTTATGTGTATTTAAAGAAGAGACTCGTAAGGGTTTTGTACTCAGAATAACATGTTACAACTCATATACCATCTGGATTTTTGCAAGGATTCTGGATAATCCGGAATGTACTCATGAGATTTTGGTTAACACAATATCATCTCTTTTCTATTGCTCTCATTGTGTTAAATGATTTGACAATAATTTGTTTTGACGAGATATCAGATTTAAAAGTTGAATGATGTTAAGGACATTGTTCAGATTTAGATGAGAAATTGCAGTTGTGAATAGAAATGTTGAAATGTTTTGATCTTCACATCCAATTAATTGGTAATTTAGAAAAAATGCCCAAATTGAATGAAAGAGGTTCATATTAACTATTTATATGCCAAATGAAATATTTAGTCACACATAAAATTGACCAAATAATGTCACATGACATCATCAGGTCAAGCATAGCTGTTGTGTCACACAATTTGGTCAAGCATATATCTTACATGGTAAAACATGGTCATATTGTGGGCATGTGTGGCACAATATGGTCATGTTATGGTCATGCTTGGCACAATATGGTCATGTTATGGTCATGCTTGGCACAATACGGTCATGTGATGGACATGAGTAACCCCATTGTAGCATGATCATCCATGACCAAAGAGATGATTGGCTGTAATTGTTCACTTCGTTATTAGTTCATCATTTGATGTATTGTCCTATCCATTCAGTAGAAAAACAGGTACAAAGTATTTTTTAAAATTATGATCCTTTCTGTCAGCACATGATTAGCTTTAAATTATAATACATCATTAAACATGTTGGCTTAAAAATAATTGCCATGATTATTCTGTGATCAAAATGTTAATTAGCATTAAAAATATGTCAATGTTATATTTAGATTAACTTTCAATTTAGGGCAATTTTTGTAGCACTGGTGTCGACATGAAATGAAACACATAATGCAAAATAACTGATTGATATATTGAAAGCCCTAACATGTATTTATTCCATCATCAAATTGCGGCATGTCTGTCCATCTGTCCAGTTCATTTCTCAGAAATCTACTTTCAATATAAATGAATCTTGACCAAAGGAGTGATTTTTTTTCTTGATGTGAGTGAACCTTATATTTGATTTTGATTGCCACCAAATCTGGTCTTTTTGTATTGTTGCCTGGTATTTGGAATTTTGTCCAGTGCACATTTGGAAATAAATTGCTATATCCCAGGGAAAAAAGGGTCGTGTTTCTCATCAATTATTTATATAAGGATGGGTGAGAAGAGAAGGAGGTTGGAAATATTCTTGGTATAATTCTTTGAGGCCTTGTTTAACATATTAGCATTGTTTCCTCTGTGATGATCTAAAGGTTGTGGGTTCGATTCCCTGCTATGCCGGGATTACATTGATGTTACAATTTCTCATGAGTTGAGGGCAATTCCTGAAGGGCTAACCCACTTTCCTTGTACATCTTTGATTGGATGGGTGTTGATGTCAAGGACCTGCAACATGACAATCCAGTGAAAGAGCACTATGTCTGCTAAAAACAGGTCTTGTCACTTTACAACTCACCTGTAACCC
Organism: Amphiduros pacificus; assembly: GCA_949316495.1. Taxonomy (NCBI): domain Eukaryota; kingdom Metazoa; phylum Annelida; class Polychaeta; order Phyllodocida; family Hesionidae; genus Amphiduros; species Amphiduros pacificus. The sequence continues at coordinate 14,568,274 of OX439010.1, forward strand.
GTGCAAAGCCCAAAAAACAAAGGTTTTTCAATAGCACCTCCACCCAGGAGCTCACAGAAACCAAGAACACCTCCAGGCTGGAGGTGCTACAAGTGAAGGCACAGCACCTCCAGAGGTGCTGTCACCTCCACTAGATCCAATATAAACAAGAATTAGGATAACGCAGTCAGTCCCCATCCAACTGAAGAGATCGAATCAGATCGAAACCGTTGTTGGTCTTGGCTAGGGACTGTGATCGTCGTCTAGCTTATTCTTGTGGATCCTTGCCTTTTCTACAGGTCTTGTCATGAAATTAACTGAAGTAAATTTGAATGTGACATCAAATCTTAAAGAAACAATCTAGAATTTATTTACTCTTCACTTTGCTAAATTTGATCAAAGGCATCTTCCCATATAAAAAATGCATCATACTTCATTTCAAGAAGGTATTCATTCTTTAAGCATTTAAGGAAAAGGGGAAGGGATTTCACCTGCTGTGGTATTGACCATTTGGACATATACCCACCCATCTGTTGTAAAATGAGTGTTTCCCTTTGCAGAATTGAACCTGATTCTCCATAAAACTGATCAATTGTGAAGCATGTCTGCTATGTTTAGTGTGAGCTTTAGATATTGATATTTAAAGTAAGTCAGTGTGGGGGGGATTTTCCTGTGTTTAAATGCATCAATATCTAAGCAGCTAAAATGACAATGCAGGCCAGAGAATCGCTTTATTACTCAACATGTTTCAATTCATGGACCACACAGTGTTGTTTTATTACATTTTTTACTTTAAGCCTTAAATCAATGGAAAATATGCATTTGTTTTAAATAACTGATTGGTGTACCAAACTGAATCGCCTCAGAAAAGAAACAAATTATTTTATGCATTTACCATAAGATATTATGAGAGAGGTACATTAATCAAGTTTTAAGGATTTTCAAGGATAAAAAAGATGTGAATTTGTCTTTTATTCTGCTTACATTATTACTACTTATCAAATAAAAGCAATCTTCTGGTTGGTCACGTGTCAACCTAATCATATTGTAACATATCTGAGAGTCCAGAATTCAGTTCAGAGCTTCTGTTTCAACATCTGATATTTAATTAAATCCAAACCAGATGATTTGTGCTATATCAATATTTAATTGGCATCTTAGACAGACCAGCAGCCGAGACAGGACTCCAATATACTGTTATATCAAATTAGGTAGAGCACATTGTAGGAATTATTAAATTTGTAACATGAATAATACGAAATAAATGATAACCTCACAAAGAGCCTTTAACATGATTTCAGGTCACAAATATATTTTAAGTCTCTACTCCCAATCCCCGACCTTCTCTCTGTGCATAGAGAGTTCTCCTTCATGACGAGGTTTCAGCTTCTATCGATTACTTGAGAAAAAAATTTGGCAAAACAGACTGGAGAATTGGCAGTGTTGATTACAGGCCTAAGGCTTCCAGACGAAAAATATTAGAGGACCCTTTTTTAATGAATATTTTAGTCAAGACGCAAGAGATGGAAACCTAAAATCAAGCACATGGAAGCTGATAATGTGATATGTTATTTGAGAAAATACATGTATATTATGTACTGAGTAATTAATTTATTATTGTAGTAATATGACCTTGAGGATAATATTATCAATGCTTTGATATGACAGTATTTGCATTGATTTATTTTTGAAACTTTGATTTTTAGACTTTACAAATGTAGTTGAATGTTTCATTGGTTCTGATGGATTCTAATTCTGATGGATTGGAATATAATTTTGAAGTATTTAAAGTTACCCAAGTGTGGTTTGTGAACTCAAATGGCCCTATTAATACTGCCAGGTCATTCCCATATTTGTAAAATAACACAGGTCCTGTATATTATTGACTGTTGAGCCAGAAAGGTCAGAAGTCTCAAGGAATGTCTGAAAAGTACTCAGTGCAGGGTGGGCGGCAGTGGCTGTTTTGAATATTACAAAAGTCTTTAATTTAGCCAAAGATGACAGAAAAGAAAAAAAAGGCTTTGAAGTTTTTCTTTCACCAAATAAAGATCAAACACACTTGGATCTCTGCAAGACATAGATATTAGTTTTAATATGGCGTCTAGTGTTTTAGCTAAAGGCAAAATCTGTTTTAAGATTTGTTTACACAGGGTTGCATAAAGGCAATAGAAAAAATGTAATATCTTTTGCTTAAAGGAGTCCTACCTACATTTTGTTGAATGAAATAAATCTATCATTTTGTTGAATGAGATAAATCCATCATTTTGAAGATAAAACAATCAAACAACAACATGAAATATTCACTTGTAATCTAACAGACTTTAAAATTTGATTTAGGACTTGTTTTGCTTGTTTGTTATTTTGATAGTTTGATTGGAGTTTTACATTATTTTCAACACAATTTCAGTCATTTTACATGACAGGACCTACTTGTAGCAGATTTATTGCTGCCTCACTGGTTGGTCATGTCGCATATCCTGGACATGTCAACTCACTCAGTCACAGATTCACAAGGACAACAGGTTAACCCTTTAGGCACAGGTCTCAGCTCATATGAGAAAATATACATATATGGAATTTTGGCATGGCTGGGAATCAAACCCATGACCTTTAGATTATCACAGAGGAACTGTGCTAATAAACTTGCTCTCCAGCCAACTGGTATAAATTGGAATTGTTCTTTAACTGTTTCAAGGAGCAAATATTTACTACATGATAAAAATCCAGGGTCTCGCCATGTACTTGTCGTTTATTGAATATTTCAATCTGTCAAATTTCAGCTCGCAAAATATTACATTTTATTTGTGCTGCACTCTGAAGAAAAGAAATTGAAATTGCATGCATCAAATATAATGCAGACTGAATGAGACTTTTTCCACCAGAATAATTAGACACTGTCAGAGGTCACAGCTGAATGAGACCTTTTCCACCACAATAATTAGACACTGTCAGAGGTCACAGCTAAATGAGACTTTTTCCACCACAATAATTAGACACTGTCAGAGGTCACAACTGAATGTGACTTTTTCCACCACAATAATTAGACACTGTCAGAGGTCACAGCTGAATGAGACTTTTTCCACCACAATAATTAGACACTGTCAGAGGTCACAGCAAAATGAGACTTTTTCCACCACAATAATTAGACATTGTCAGAGGTCACAGCTGAATGAGACTTTTTCCACCAGAATAATTAGACATTGTCAGAGGTCACTGCTGCACCTATAAGTTATAGTCTCCTGAAGATGGCTGGGGTCTCCCACCCAAATATAGGGGCTGGCATCTATGGGAAACAATCTCTTTTATTTATTTATTCCTTGAAACATTCCTTGAAAAAACTGATAGATGTCACGACAAAGTTGAAACATTCCTTGACTTATAGATGTCTAGACAAGGCCAAAATATACTTTGGCTGATAGATGTCTAGACAAGGCCAAAACATACCTTGACTGATAGATGTCATGACAAAGTCGAAACATACTTTGACTAATAGATGTCCAGACAAGGACGAAAACATACTTTGACTGATAGATATCTAGACAAGGCCGAAACATACCTTAACTGATAGATGTCTAGACAAGGCAGAAACATTCTTTGATTGATAGATGTTTAGACAAGGCAGAAACATTCCTTGATTGATAGATGTCTAGACAAGGAAGAAACATACCTTGACTGATAGATGTCTAGACAAGGCCGAAAAATTCCTTGACTGATAGATGTCTTGGCCAAATTGTTATATCTGGATGCAATTCAACATCTTTAGAACAATCTGATATTGTTGAGAACCGATTTCTGGATGTCAAGAACCAACCTACTGATGTCTCAATATAATTGATATCTCTGTCTAAACTTTATCCTGGACTGGTATTATCCACTATTTGTGCTCAATTGAAATGTCTGAACCCACATAGATGTTATGCAATCAATGTCTCAGACACAAATTTTTCATATCTAGACTCAAATGGAATATCTAGACTCAAAGGGCATGTCTGGAGGTTTTATGTCTAGACTCATCCGATGAAATTTTAGTGAGCACATAAAGAAGAATCTGGAGTAGATTGAGTAGACTTGTGAATAGTTACAAAGAATATATTTACACTTCAAAGCAGTGAACACAATCTCTTTAAAAAGCTGAAATTTGGTTCTACAATAAATCAGTTAATTGGTAAGTCTAATTACATGCCCACATTGATTGCCCAATCGCATTTCGTTTTGGCCTTGGCTCGGTGTTTGAGACTTTTTTGGAGAGGTTGCTAGGTAGTTGCTGCTGCCCCGTTCTCCTCAGCTGCCCCCCTTCCTTCCTCCCCCCCCCTCTTTTCCCTTCAGTATGTTTATCTACCACATGTCTTTCATCATGCCTTCTCCCAGTCAGACAAGGTCAACATCTTGGCCCAGCTGCCATGTTATTTATATACCGCAGCCTCAGTGTCAGATTACTGCCAAAATGATGTGGGCCACTTTCTATATCAGCCAGTTAAACTGTGTTAACCTTCAACTCAAAATGGCACATTTTCCAAATTTACAATATTTTTTTCAAGCATGTATATGTTTTAGCTTACTAACACATTTTACGTATTTTAAGCTGGTTTTGGTACACTATTAATGTTGCCATGGAAATAGCTAATTTACCAGCACAGTTTAAGTGACCTGGTGTTGCCATATTGACTTTATGAATCTATAAAACAGTGTAATCCATAGGAAGGGCTGGTTACCATGACAACCATATAAGATCTATAGTACATAATTATGGGTCTTTGTCAATTTTTCTAGTGTAGTGAGCCTCATAAAATAATATCATAGATCAGTCAATACAAAAAACGTGGCTCACTATATCAAAGATTTTTACTTTGTCTTTTGATATGTCAAATATTAGGTATAAATTTTCTCACAAACAAATGATGATATTCACCACAAATATTCCATGCTTCGGTGGTATTTGCGAGAAAAAATGATAATGGACATATTTTTGTACACATTGTCAACAATCCTTTGGCTGGGCAGTTTCATTTGGAGCCAAGCATATTTGTTCAAGCATAACCAGTTCGGGGCAGTCAACTGTTTGATCCCACATCATCTTATCTTAATGATAGCACAACCATTGCGTGACCATATTTTGTTATGCATAAGGTATGTGTGACCAGATGATGTCACGCAAAAGTCATCCATTTATACCTGAACACAACCTCAATATTGTACATTGTGACATTACGTGAGTTGTTATATTCAAGAGCAAACTCAAATGTCTTACACTATATAGAGCCTGTAGAGAATGCAAACAAAATCTAAGCTTACGCCATAGATACATACATTATTTTTTTTTTAAAGTTGGGTATATAATATATATATATAGACACACGCACCTGTTCTGGATGTTCTGACCTTGAATGGTACACATATACAATGTCCCTCAGTGCCTCAGCCTTGCATCGTGTGACTTGATGGTAACTGCTTGGCCTTGCATGACTTTGGTTGACAATGTGATCACTCCTAAGTGGCCAGTGCCAATGTTTCAGTGAGGCAGTACACATGAGAATCTTATTGGCTAAGTTATTTTTGATAGGAAAAACAATCATCGGATGAAGGGAGTGAATATAATTCCCAAAATTAATTTGTTATCATTTTGGTCACAATAAATTTAAATACCAATTTTGTTTTAATCTTTCTTTTCTTCAACTGTTGGTTTTTACGAATACACTTTGATTCAACATATAATGGATTGGTTTATTATGATGAAAGATCCCTAGAGGATGTCACAATCTTTTCTCATTCTTGATAGATTAATGTAGCACTATTTCATTTGTGTCCAGCTTTGAGGAAAATATCAAGTACAGCAAGGAAGTCTAAGGTTGCCTTGGTATGATTTTAGTTTTATTTCTGAGGAAGTGAGGGCTACAAATCGAGCCATAAACCAGCGAATCTGGAATGTTTCTTTTTATAGCTAAGCTTAAATAATGTCACTGCAAACATCATAAATTACAGACAGCCCTTGCAGCCTGAAATCAGTTTAGTACCTTATTCCCAAGGAATCTTCATTTATGGTGATAAACTGCATTTTACAACAGTTCTGACTCAGCAATAAATTTTCATTAGTCAGTATAACATCGTTGCATAATCAGAAATGTTTATAAAATATTGCTTTCAAAGAAATGTTCCCTTTTAATGTAAACTCTGCATGCAGTTTGATGTAAGAATATTTGCTCCAGATTAGTAAACCAAATGAAACTCTATTAGTAAACATTAACGTTCAACAGCAATTCTGCATAGAATTTGGTTGGTTTGTTCAAACTGAAATAACCTCATATTCTAAACATTTTTTAAAAATAAAAATTTAAAAATTAAAGGTCGATCAACTATCAAAATGTGTTATTTGAACTTGAATTAAATTGCACCTATTTCCAGCACTTGTATTTCAGGGCACCTACATTTTTTCTGTAGTCATTTTAGAAATATGCTGAAATTTATATCAATTTGAGAAAAGACAATTACATGATGCAGATTTCAATGGCTTTGCTGATTGATGTAATGATTTATTGAGAATGAAATAGCAAAGAGTGAATTATCTCTCACATACAGACACTTGGTATATTGTTCTGATAATCTAAATATAGCCACAGTATTGTTCCGATAATCTAAATAAAGCCACAGTATTGTTCTGATAATCTAAATATAGCCACAGTATTGTTCTGATAATCTAAATATAGCCACAGTATTGTTCTGATAATCTAAATATAGCCACAGTATTGTTCTGGTAATCTAAATATAGCCAGATCTTCAGAGAAAGTGATGTTGGGGTGATTAAGGGGTGATTCTCTACCTCACCTGCAAAACTTGGTAAATGCAAAAAAAATATAATTTAAAAAGCACTGTCAGGAAATGTTCACAAACATTACATAAAGAACAAGGAGCAGCTTCATTCGGAGGCCATCAGCCCATGTTTAGACAACTCATTTTGTTTAAAAAGGTCTTCCAGCTCAATGAATTGGCAAGATTTTTGCAAATATCTTTATCAAGGATTTCATTAATCATTGTCAATAACATCATCAAGATCATTTTAAAAGCATGTCCATTAACTTGTATAATTTCCCGATTCAGTGACAAAGTGAAATATATAGGGATAGTAAAGCAAGAAATGGGTTCAGGGGTGGTGTAGCATAAACTCCAGCGAGAGGGGCACCTCGGGAAGTAAAAAATGGGTTCAGGGGTGGTGTAGCATAAACTCCAACGAGAGGGGCACCTCGGGAAGTAAGAAATGGGTTCAAGGGTTGTGTAGCATAAACTCCAGCGAGAGGGGCACCTCCGGAAGTAAGAAATGGGTTCAGGGGTGGTGCAGCATAAACTCCAGCGAGAGAGGCACCTCGGGAAGTAAGAAATGGGTTCAGGGGTGGTGTAGCATTACACATTATTGATTTGTGTGTGTATGTATGTGTGTGTGTATGTGTGTGTGTGTGTATGTAAGTATGCATGCCAAATAGATACAAAAATACAACTATTATTTTAACCTGTTATTTGTGTGTTTTGTGTCATTTTAGCTAAGCATGCTTAGTTTTTATCATAGTGCCAAGTCAGCCTTTGCGTCACATATTTTGTGAATGTATAGAATCACCCCATGCATAAAAAAAGTTTAAAACCTGCAAGTAACATTTTTTTACCAGTGATATCACATTGTATGCATATGAATAATGAATTATTTTTGTGGCTGCAAGTTAATAATTTAGTTCTATTTTGTCATTTCAGGCTACAAAATGCCAGTTCAGATTAAACAAGAAGGCATGTCTGGAATAGAAGGAGTCCACGTCAGCCAGATGTTACCCACCAGTCACATGCTATCCAACGGTCAAATTCTTCCCAATGGTCAGCTTCTGTCAAACGGTCAGATGCTTCCAAATGGCCAGATGCTTCCGAATGGCCAGATGCTTCCGAATGGTCACATGTTACCGAGCGGTCAGATGGTGGGTGGGGTGAGAGCATGTGCTGGGGTCCAGATGCCCCCTGGATACACCCTGGGAATGGCCATAGGTCAGCGAGTCCCAGGGTACCCACCCCCGCCCCCTTATCAACCCGCCCTGGCACAGGCCGCCGCCATGCAGATCAGATCACCAATGACGATGCCAGAGCCGGTCTTAACCCAGCAGTCTCTGCAGGCAAACCTGGGGCAGAATGGTGCTTCCAAATCTTCCGAACAATCTTCCAGTACAACAACAGAAAACCAAATTGACAGCGCAAGCTGCAGAGGTGCATTTGGTTGGACTACTATAGACGGTGTAAACATACCTTATCTCCTACGAGACGATAAGAAATATACCGCAGTGAGAATGGTGGAATTAAAACTCTTGTCCAAATATCCCAGTACATATCCGGAGGAACTGAAGGAAAGAGCTCCCCTGATGAGTCACTATGTGACGGCCAAGGAGGTCGACTTGCTCAATGAAATCAACCGAGATCATTGTGCTTTTGAGTTTGGCAATCAGCCATTTACCGAACAAGATCTCATTGTTAAACTCACAGACTTTGAGGAGTTCTATGCAATTGTCACAAAACATTTTCCAGATGAAGTGCTTAAGTCACTTGGCTATAGTGGGTCTAAGAAACTCGAAGGAGGCTGGCTGCAGGTTAACAATACAGTGGTGCCATATTTGCTCAGAGAAACCACCAAATTTGTTCCCCTCTCTGTTATCCGGTATGCAGCGGGGCTCTTGACAGATGTTCCGGTAGATGGACTTCACCCAGAGGAAGAGGAATGCGACTTCCTTAATGAAAGCTGTAAAACTGCAGGGTTGAATTTCACATTTGTGAAAACAACCAAGTTGATATCTGTGGAGACAATTCATAATAAAAGTGATACTCCCGTGGATGTGGTCGAGTTGCCGAAGAATGATCCATTTGGACATGCGCACTATAAGGGTAACCCAGAGGAAGATATGGCAAGAATGGTCGCCAACCAGGCCTCCCAAGGTCAAGGTCAAATGACACTTAATAACATCGTGCAGCAGCCCCAGATGGCGATGCCTCCCCAGATGGGGATGTCTCCGGGGCCTGGAATGCATCCGGAGAGGATGGGAATACGACCGGATGGATCTCTGTACTGGATGAACCCTCATGTTGGGATATTTCCAGGTCAAGGTGGAATGCCAGGGTCGAGTGGGCCGCATCAGATGATGAGGCCGCACTATCATGGAATGCATGCAAATATGGCACACTACCCAATGCAGCAGCAGCAGCAGCGCCATCTGGGGCCTAAACCGGAAGTCAATAACAATGTACCGAACGGGCAGAATCGGGGAGTGACTTCCCCGTTGATGGTGAACATTGGTCAGCGCGAGGGACCGGGAAGCCGGCCTCAGTCTGCTAGCAGTAGTGGATCAGGGTCAGGCCCCCCACGGAGACTATCAAATCAATCCACCCACATGTCACCACCCTCTAGTAGCCCCCAAGGAATGATCCCATCGAGCCAGAGCTTGCCTGGAGCATCGCGGCTCAGCCAGGCCGAGTACCACAGCGTTATGATGCAGGTACAGGCCGGACGCATACCACCCAACCATCCTGTAGTCATGGCCATGCATAGAGAGATGCAACAAGCCACCAGGGGGCAGAGTGGCAGAGGACCCTCTGCTGCCCTGGGACGACCTCCAGCATCTAGTGCTAGCAGCACACAACAACTATCTCAAGCACAGGTGAGCTATGCATGCAATGATATATATATATATAAATATATACAAATATAGCTAGAGAACAGCAAAATGTAAAAACATAAAAGAAGTCATTTCAATTGCTGATTGATTATATATGAATAAAAGCAAGAATTATCTCTGCCTTCCCTGGCAAATGTTCATGATTGGTTCTGTTCAAATTGTTGATTGTCATCATCTGTATAAAGACATTTTCTTTCCTATACAAGATACAAGAGCAGATGAATCTTGCCTTTTTTCATTGACAGGACAAATCCCTGACTTTATTATACTTCTATCCACCAATTGCCATGATAATGAAACTTCTCTCTGAGCATTTATATTAATTTTGCTTTTTTATTATTCAGAGTACAAGCCGAGCACAGCACGTTCAAAGCTCTCCACAGGAGGCGACCTCAACGGTTACCAAGACAACTACCTCACACAGCACTGTCAGCTCCACAGTGCGGCGTTCACCCAACTCCCACCTCCATCACACCAAGTCCTCCCAGAACAAGGAAGGCAAAATCAAAGCTGTCGAATTTCATGGAAAAACTTTATCTTGTATCCTAAAAGGTGCTCATCTGGAGCCGCACGCCCTCGTTGAGGCAGTGGCCCGCGTTTACTTCCCATACTGTCAGCTGGATGATTTCCAGTTTGCCATGGAGAATGTGCTGGGAGTATCTGTATCAGACCTCACAGCAGAGGAGGAGAAGACGTTTATAACGTTCTATGGTTTACCTGTGAATTCTTTGTCGTGTAATAAGATTGTAAAACTCAAAGAACTGGAGGAGTTTCTACCTCAGTTGAAGTACATGTTCCGGGAAAAAGCGGAAGAGTGGACCAAAAGACAACAGGAGAAGCAGGCGAAGGTTAAAGACCGCATAAATATCCCAAGCCACATGCAAGGTGCACAGGAGAACAGTGTGCACATGGGCGACTTGGTTGCGAACTCCGCCAGCCCCCCAGCGCATCACTCAAGAAGAGACTCGAACGCTTCCACTGGATCAACTGACTCCAGTGAGAGTCTGCTCACCAAGAAAATGAGTGTCAACTTTGACACTTTCAAAAAGCGAGCTCAGTCTATTCTGAGAGATATAATGGGATCAAATAAGAGACTGTCGTCCGAGAATACTCAGCAGATGGTTCCAGCTAAAGCTCCATGTCGGAGGCTTGAAGATGCTGTTAATAGACTCTATCAAAACCGGGCTATGCAAAACTCTGTGGACAGTCCTGGAACAGATGAATCCAGCATAGAAACAAATGATGCAGCATCAGAACCAATGGAAATTCCTGTGTCAGTTGAAGAGAGTAATAAAATTCAGCTAAATGTGGAAAAATCTTGTGAAGATACTAAAAATAATGTATCAGAAAGTGATAAAGAAATTGTTACTCAACCAGTATGTTCAAGCCAGTCATTGGAGAAACGATCTGTGACTCCAGTGAATACAGGGGATGTGGAAAAGACGACTGCAATAGTGTTACAAGAGAAGCAGGAGGCAAAAGTAATTGATTGCGCTGTAGAACCAGAACATATGGAAGTGGATGAGGATATTATTACCCCTGTGTCTAAGGATCAGCCAGACAATGAAGGAGATATGTCTGCTCAAAAGCAAGGTGAAGGTCAAATGGTGTCCTCAGATAAAGGGGAAGAAGACAGCCTTGTGGTCTCAGAAGTTAAGTCCGACAATGGTGGTGTTGATACCAGAATTGTCTCCGAAGATAAGCTGAATGATGACGAAGTTGATACCAAAGTTCAGCCTGAAAATAAGTTTGGTGTTGAAGGAGTTGATGCCCCAGTTTTGTCAGAAAATAAACTGGATGACAAAGTCGTTGATGCTCAATTTATATCTGGAAATAAATTGGAAGTTGATACTGAAAATTTGTCTGAAAATAAGTTAGGTGATGAAAATGTTGATACCAAAATTGTCTCAGAAGATAAATTTGGCAATGAAGGTGTTGAAATTCATGGTGTTGCAGAAGATAATGTGTATGAAACCCAAGTTGTCACAGATAAAAATCTGGGAGATAACCAAGTTGTCTCAGAAGGCAAACTAGAGGATAAACAAGTTCTGTCGGAAGATGTGCTTGGATATAACAAAGATGTATCGGAAGATATGGAAGATGTGTCAGATGATACTGTTGGTTCCCAAATTGTGTCAAAAAATATTGTTGGTGATTCTGGAGATCAGCTTAGTAAAACCAATGATATGTCAGACGGTGGAATGCTTGATAAACCAGTGGTGTCCGAAGATACTCAGGGTGTCGTGCAAACTGTGTCGGAAGATAAATTGGATGATACCCAAGCAATTCCAGAAGCTACAAATTATGATTGCCAAGTTTTGTCAGCAGACCAGTTAGGCAGTACTCAAGGTGTGTCTGAGGATTCAGTGGTTGATGGCCAGACTGTACCAGAAGAGCATCTGCGTGATAGTGGAACTGTGTCAGAAGATAAACTTGATGATCCCCAAGTTATGTCAGAAGATCAGCTTGATGATCCCCAGGTTATGTCAGAAGATCAGCTTGATGATACACAAGTTATGTCAGAAGATAAGTTTGATGATCCCAAGGTTATGTCAGAAGATAAGCTTGATGATCCCAAGGTTATGTCAGAAGATAAACTTGATGATACACAAGTTATGTCAGAAGATAAGCTTGATGATCCCCAGGTTATGCCAGAAGATAAGCTTGATGATCCCCAAGCTATGTCAGAAGATAAACCTGATGATACACAAGTTATGCCAGAAGATAAACTTGATGATACACAAGTTATGCCAGAAGATAAACCTGATGATACACAAGTTATGCCAGAAGATAAACTTGATGATACACAAGTTATGTCAGAAGATAAGCTTGATAATACACAAGTTATGTCAGAAGATAAGCTTGATGATACACAAGTTATGTCAGAAGATATACTTGATGATCCCCAAGTTATGTCAGAAGATATACTTGATGATCCCCAAGCTATGTCAGAAGATAAACCTAATGATACACAAGTTATGTTAGAAGATAAACTTGATACACAAGTTATGTCAGAAGATAAGCTTGAAGATCCCCAAGTCATGTCAGAAGATAAACTTGAACATGCACAAGTTCTGTCACAAGACAAGCTTAATGTTACGCAAGTTATGTCAGAAGATAAACTTGATACACAGGTCATGTCAGAAGATACACAGGTTATGTCAGAGGATAAGTTGGAGGATACCCAGGTTATGTCAGAGGATAATTTGGAGGATACACAGGTTATGTCAGAGGATAAGTTGGAGGATACACAGGTTATGTCAGAGGATAAGTTGGAGGATACCCAGGTTATGTCAGAGGATAAGTTGGAGGATACACAGGTTATGTCAGAGGATAAGTTGGAGGATACGCAAGTTATGTCAGAAGATAAACTTGATACACAGGTCATGTCAGAAGTTACACAGGTTATGTCAGAGGATAAGTTGGAGGATACCCAGGTTATGTCAGAGGATATGTTGGAGGATACACAGGTTATGTCAGAGGATAAGTTGGAGGATACCCAGGTTATGTCAGAGGATATAGCCAATGATTCCCAAGTCATGTCAGAGGATATCCAAGCTGGGTCCGAAATTTCTAAAATTGAATCAGAACCTAATCTTGAAGAAATGAGTATTGAATCTCACATTGATTCAGGGGATAATTCTGATGGTGTAACCAATGTTATATCTGAAAATCAGCAGGATGTTGAAAGTCTCATTGCCCCAATTATGTCAGCAGAACCAGTAAAGGATGTCAAACTGATAAATCAGGCTGAACTCACAGGTCAGGTTGAACTTACAGGTCAGGCTGAACTCACCAGTCAGGCTGAACTTACAGGTCAGGATGAGCTCACAGGTCAAACTGAACTCACAAGTCAAACTGAACTCACAAGTCAAACTGAACTCACAAGTCAAGCTGAACTCACAAGTCAAGCTGATCTTACAGGTCAGACTGAACTCACAGATCAGGCTGAACAACCAGATCAGGCTGAACTTACAGATCAGGCTGAACTCAAAGATCAGGCTGAACTCACAGATCAGGCTGAACATGCAAATCAAGTAATTGATCAGGATATGACAACGGTGACAGAGTCAGATGAAATAGAAAAAACAAACATTATGCCCGATTCATGTGAAGGCAAGGCTGACCCTTGTATAGAACAGTCATGTGTTGCTGTAGTTGCTCCTGCCAGTGAAGAAGTAGACCAAATTGACAATATCGCAGATGAGTCTGGTACTCAGACAGAAGGACCTATGTCTTCCTCTTGTGAACCCAAATCCATTGTGATGGACAGCCCAGAACTCCACCCAACAGAACAGTTAACTTGATGGAGTGAAAGAAGAAAACAAAAAAACCTTGCCGAGACTTGTAATAATCCACACGGTTCGTGAGATTGTGAAATGTGTACATAAAATAAACACGCCAGTCTGCATTCCCCCAAAGGATACTGAGAGAAGGGGAAAATAAGCCGAGAGCAAATCTTACGTTAAAGAGTTTTAATGATTTGACCTTTTTGTATGTAAACAATGTGAAGATCTCCCACGAGTTATGTTTGATATTTGCTACTGCAAATCAAAAAAAAAAAAGTTAAGAAGTTTTGACTTTTTAAAGATTTTTATATTTATTGTATCACAGATATTATACCTGTAGATTATTTTTAAAGTTCAGATTTGATTGAGAATGTAAATGTTGAGAGATTGATTGGAGTTTTAGTAAAAAAAAAAAAAAGCTTTCCTGAAGAGCTAGAAATCAGCAAAAAGAAATCCTTAACCTCAGAATGACAATATTACGATATTCTGTAACTCATCTCCAACCAGTCATATATTACTACATATCAGTAGCTTTCAGGTTTCAAGGATTGATGCAAAGGTTCTCCGGTGCACAGAAATACACTGTTCTATGGTCTGCCAAAATCATCATCATCATTAATTTATGTTCTTCAGTTGCAAATGTATTGATTTGTTAGTAATTTGTAATGACATAACCATGATGACATGATGTCATTTTAATTGAGATGATTTGTTTAATACATTGGATATGTACCATGACCGAAATGTAGCCGGAATATTCAGTTTGAGCCAAACCTCTATAGAGTCACTCTCCTTTGTGATCAAATGAAGTCATGCAGGGCCAGTGCATGAGGTTCAGTCACAGTGGCCATGCATGACCTGATAGGGTCACAATCATGCATGACTGAATAGATGTCATGCCCCGACTGATAATTTGTTGTGTCTAGGAATGTACATTACGATGTATATTTTGTATGTAATACATTGGCCCAATATCAGACATTGGATACTTTTTATAGCCAAAGTTGATGATAAAAGAACATTTAGCTATAAACATGAAAAGGTATTAAAAACAAAATATTAAAGAATGGATATCTTATAATCTACCCCACAAAGCAAACTGTATTTGCATTGCATCTTGCCAAAGATTTCCACCAGACCATTATCAGCCTCAATATCATAGATCAATTATTCTCGGTTTCCATTTATTTTCTTCAGAGATCCTATTCAAATGATTGGATATATCAATGATCACATCATGCGATAAGGGGGTCTTTATTTTCTCAAGGAATGACTCATCTTGATGGCATTTTGTAAATTATATTGCATATTATAAAGAATTAAAATTGTCATGAAAGTTTATCAACTTATCTGCAATAATCAACTTGTCTGCTATGATTGGAACCATTAAATATAATGGTCTGTAGACTTCAGTCAGAGGTTCACCTTTATTGTGTCAATGTATTGTTCAATCCACAACTGAAAATCTGGGAAGAAGTACGTCTTGCCAAAGATTGGCCAACCTTTGTATTCCCAAAACAACCAAATGGCCTACTTTTCTTTGCCTCCATGACCAATATTTGACCCTGTATACTCCAGGTACTTCCATCAATGCAGATATAATTGTGTCAGTGGTAGCACAAACTGAAAAAAGTTATACAAAGTCTTGTGAAGTTGTGTTTATGCTCAGGTGAACAGCTTCTGGCTACTTGGAATACAACATGCATTTTTTTTCATCAAAGGGCAAAGTCTCCATGAATATGTTGAAATTATTGAAATATTTAATATCAAGCCTCATTAATGGTCAAAACTTAATGATTCTCTTGTGAATTGTCAACAGAAATGACTGATGTAGTTCTGAAAACTATTATAGTTTGGATGCTTATCTGTTAATGTGAACTGACATTTGTCCGAACTTGACTGCAAAACTGTGGCATAGAAATGCTTAGAATAGCTTTAGTAAGTGTAAGAGTGATACAGATAGTATTATTCCCTGTATATTCTCTTATATTATTGTCCTAATTGTCTTATCTATTGTTTATAGCTGATTTTCTCCACACACTAAATATCTACAGCTGGATATTGATTCCAATACCTTTATTAAATGGTGCTAAAATATGACTTTGTTGCGCACAACTGCTTTTTATCATTCAGCCATCAAAAAAGTCTATATATGGCAAGTAAATGTTAAGTTCCTTTGTGGACTTTGGTAACATTTACCCCAGGATTTCCCACCGTTCTTACAATAAGATCAGACAATATGAGCCACATCTAATGACACAAACAAGGAGGCTAAGAGATGTCAAGTCACTGTGATTTTTCAATTAAACAATGATTGAAAAACCCCAGAAAATATGATACAACATTGAAGAATGATAAGACAAAATATCCCAAATGGCTTAAGTGAAATGAACAATTACTAGTACCATACAGATTTGATGTCCATTGATATCTACAATATACCAAGTGTAGTGGTTTTTGTTTGTAGATATATATTCATGATCTATGTTGCATTATATAGGCCAGATAAAATTAATGTCTTGTTTCTGGTTTGGTAGCTGAAATTTCCACCAGGCCAGGCAACCAAATTGCTTCACGGAACAAAGTTTTTTATAATGATAAAATCTTTTTTAAAAAGATAAGAATACAGATGCATGTCAGACCAATTTTCATTTTTTCTCAACCAGAAATAAGAGCTTTTACTCCTTGACTAACCAGAAATAAGACATATTTCTCCTGGACTAACCAGAAATAAGACATATTCCTCCTGGACTAACCACAAATAAGACATATTTCTCCTGGACTAAGAGTGTAGAAATGAGTTTCTGAGGTGTTACTAAATGAAGACACCAACCAGGAAACAAACCGATGTAATTATTTAATTTATTAGAGTATGAGTGTTCTAGTTTCATTATTTTTATATGAATACATAGATATGCAATTGTAAGAAAGAGTAATTCATTTTGTAAACAGATGAATAAAGATTCTTATAAAAACAGGTCTCTGCTTATTAGACTTCAATATTTATGACCACTCCTTTATAACATATTTATAATTTGCATAGAAATCCTTATTCTATTGGCTTAAACATGGTTGAGGAAATTGCTATCAACCTAGCTTCTGTCCTAGCTTCTTTATGACTTTAAACTAAGGCCCCCTCCAAAAAAGATTAAGTATAAAATATAGTCATTTATATAATATTATATTTAGCCATTCATGATAGCATCATCAAACATATTTGTTGTGAAATGATGATTAAATAATGTTGAAAGTGACTTGAGACCCAAAATTAAAAAACACTAACCATGGTAAATAGACTTTTAAGAACAAATGGAACCCATTAAAATATGAGATAGAGGAGCCAATAAGCTTGGAACTGGTGCTAATGAGCTGGGAGCTAGTGCTAATAATATTAGCCTTATTGCAGCCTGTATCTGTACACTGACAATAGTATATTTAGGAATTTATTGGACAGTACTCTACCTTTTATGAGCTTGTGGGCCAATATACTGAACAAATAATTGAGAGTCAGACGGGGCTGTCCTACAGTGTCATTAGTAGATAGGTATTGATTCAGTTAAGCAATATTTTATTGCTGGAATTTATTTGAGCCAGATAGATTTATAACGAGGTTTTGCATAATATAATCATCAAATATAACATACTCTGCGATATGAGGTTTAATGTCTGCAGAAGAAGGAAATGGGATAGGAAAACCCTACCAAATAAGATATGATATCAAGAACACGATCAACAAATATTACTCAAACCAAATAACATGCCACATAAAAGGGGGAAGCATATTTATTTATATGCATGGAGGTGATAAGTGATTTTGTCATATAGATGTGTCATATTGCATATTTGTTTATACCAGATGGATTAAAGATTAAAGAAAAGATTTAGAGAATAAGATTAATAACCCAAGAATAAGAGTAAGTAATACTACTTCTGATACCTCAGATATGCCATGTTAGATTTTAATAATAAAATCACTAATTTTAAATTGCAAAGTGATCATGAAAACACCTTCAAAATTCTTTATAGTGTGGGAGCCAGATTGACAAAAAGCCATTATTTTGGATTCTGGTGGTACCCGAAGTACAACACGAGCTTTTGATATCATTTTGTAGGTCAGACATGGAGCTTTGGGGATCCGGGCAGTGTATAAAGAAATTGTGGTATTGTTGCTGAGCTACAGCTGTTGCCAACTAATCACCTTTTTTCCACACATCTAAAAAAGAGACCATATACTTAATAACACACAGGGAAATTCACACAGCTCATTAAAAATTTAGTATCTTGATCAGGATACATATTCTTTTGAATAAATCACATTTCTGTCTCTCTTTTGGTAACCACAGCAACCGATGATTTGTGTAAAAAATGGTAAAAAATAGGAGACTTAGTTTAATTTTTTATATCATTGTTTTAATTTGGAGATTCAGTTAACAATTATTTGTCATAAAACAATTCATTATACTATTATTTAGCCAAATACAACAGGAAAATCATTTCTAAACATTTTTAGGGGAACACAATGATAGTGCACTTTTATCAAAGTTCGGAGCCACATAAAATTCATCTTTGACCTTATAAAACAAAGATAAATTTGCACAGCTCATTTCTTTCTGGTATGGTTGAAGGTATCTTAGGAAAACATTATTATGAAGAAATTCAATTTGTAAATGTTTTGGTTTCCAGTCAGTTTCTCAGAAATAATGAAAATTGACACAAATTTAGGTTTAGTTCATCAGTACAAGGTTAATTTTGGCTGAAACAGCTGCATAGGGTAAGATAACCTTTTTCCATGTGCTTTCATGTATATTGCATAATCTAAGTGAGATATCTCTTAAGCTTTGCCATGGCAATAAACAGTCAACCAAGACTACACCTTTATCATTGTGACGAGAATTAGTGAATTAAACAACACTCCTGGAATCATTCTGACAGTCGACTTTGAAAAAGCATTTGATTTGATCAGTTGGAGATTTATAGACAAATCCCTTGAAGCTTTCAATTTTGGAATTGTATTTAGAAACTATATAAAGTTACTGTACAAAAATATATCCACAGCGATCATAAACAATGGTGAGGTTTCTAGTTAGTTCAGTCCAGAAAGTGTTGTCAAGCAGGGTTGTCCAATATCTCCATATCTATTCATACTAGCTACTGAGCTCTTAGCAATCCACATCAGAGAGAACAAAACAATTAAAGGTATTCATATAAATGGTACTGAACAAAAGATAAGCCAACTGGCAGACAGCACCACTTGTTTCATTGCTGATGTCAATTCAGTAATAGAATTGTTAGATGTATTTGATAGATTCTATATATAGTGCTGGATTGAAGATTAACACTGAGAAAACCAAAGCCAAATTCATAGGGGCATTAAGTGATAGAACTGACTCACCATTTGATTTAGATTGGACAGAATCATCCATTACATGTCTGGGTATAACTTTAACTGGGAATGAAAAGGATCATTATGAATTTAATTATGTAAAGAGTATTTTGAATCTAAAAAATCTATTGAATACCTGGAAATGTAGACATCTTACTCTCAAAGGGAAAATTACAGTCATTAATAATTTAGCTGTCCCACCTCTTCTATATGTCTCAAGCATCATTCACACACCAGATTGGGTCTTTAGTGAAGTAAAATCCATTGTACTTGATTTCTTATGGAATAGTAAGCCAGCCAAAATTTCATATGAAATCCTTACACAACAGATACCAGACAGTGGACTGAAACTAATGGACTTACAGTCAAAAGTTAAGGCCTTCAAGGCCATCTGGGTAAAACGCTTCTTTGATAACCTTACAGTGAAATGGAAGGCTGCACCATCTTCTTTCTATAGAACCACTGATTTTAGGCAGTATTTTAATCAAATCAAAATATGATGAAACACTCAGTATGTGTATTTTACAAAGAGGTTCATAATTGCTGGTATGAGACCCAAACTATTAACACTGAAGATATTAATACAGATTATGTTCAACAACAAATCCTATGGAACAACAAATATATTACTGTTTCTAGAAAACCCATTTGTTGGAAACGTTGGGTCCAGCATGGTATAATAAGTATAGGTGATATACTTGATGACAAATGTGAATTTATGTGTCATAATGAATTAAATGATAGATACCAGGTTGGATGTAACTTCCTACAGCTGTTACAAATACGTCAAAGTATTCCATCCTACTGGAAACAGATACTATATGAATCAAACAAGTATCTAAAAAGAGACATGGATACGGTTTTCATTGAACCAAATAAGTATAATATAGCAAGACTGAATTCAAGGATAATATATGTTTTCTTGTTAAAAAAAGAAGAAGGTTTACATGTATAAAGAAATGGACAGAAGATTACCCTGACTTCCAAAATGCTGCTGAAGATCTTTGGCCAAACATCTTCAAATCATCATTCCACATACTGAGAGCCACCTTCATGCAAACCTTTCGATACAAATTCATTCATAGACAACATATCAACAAAAGCTATTTAATATGAAAATAATGGACACCCCAAATTGTAATTTTTGTGAAGAAATAGACACATTAAAACATTTTTTTCTATTCTGGCCAAAAGAGAATAGATTCTGGAATTCCTTTTTCAATTGGTGGAACAGTCTTAATGATCTTCAAATACCATCAACATTTGACTGCCTCGAAGAAAGTATTTTATTCAGATTTCAAACACAAGGTGATATATTTGATGTACTCCATCACTGCAATATAGCAGCAAAGCATCATATATATTATAAACGGATACATTGTAATAACAATGTTGATTTCTATCAATACCTTTTGGAATTAAAAAATAAGTTGGATTTAGAAAAGAGAGTTTGTAGCAAAAATAACAACATTGATTGTTTTCAGAGATTTATCTTGATTTATGACAAGCTCTAATGTTACATTTTTACAGAATAGTATGTAATGTGTTGTGTGTAATTATTTCATCACCATCAAATTGAATATTATGTATTTTGAAGGTAATAAACTGTGTTTCAAAAAAAAATTGTTACATGAACCCAAATAGTTTTTGTTAGAAATATATATATTCAAAATATTTGATAACAATATGGTAATGGATCCTTTAAGATTATGGTTGCTATGGTAACATATCAAAATAGTAAAACAAATTATTTAGCAATCGGCCATTACAATACCTTTAGTAATGTGACTCAAAGCCAAATTGTCACAGCTCATTCATTTTAGGTATGGTTGAAGATGTCTGAGGAATACACATTATCATGAGGAAATTCAACTTCTTAATAATGATTTAGTTACCATGGCAACTGATGAGATATTAGTATAGTAATGTGTGTTGGACATACACTATTTTATGTAGAGTGCAAACAAGAAGGTCATCAACAATGGGTCAAGATTTTTGCCTTCATAAAGGCTCAAAATCCTTTGGGATATATTATGCTAAAATGAAAGTATATAATTTATAGTAAATGTTATACCCTTTAATTCATTCCTAGTTTCCAACATTAAATTTATATTACAGAATTCTAGATTTGTTTCAATTTAAACTTTAAAGAACATAATTCAGAAATGTTTTAAACATATTGACATAAATATATTTGAAATTAAATAGAGAATTCAGTGAATCTCAGATAATCAACTCAGAAATTTCTACTGCCTACTAAATTAAATGTATATGATGATCAATCTATCAATTTATACAAGGCCACAGGCCGTGGTGCCGTCGTGTCGCTTTAATGAGGCCACCCTTCCCTGCAGGGGACAATTTGTTCATCGCAAAATATACAGTCCAGGTCTATGCAAATATGCCATATGGAGATCAATGGGAAAACTGTTTGGAGGAATGATCTGGTTCATTTGTTCAAGTGCACTCTAGAAAGGAAATAATAATGATAATAATAATTAAACACAAAGCTGGTGTGTTTATAGATTTACACTCATTAGAAAACAAAATAGATATCATTTTCTCAAAGAATATGATTTACGAACCATATTTATGGTATTGGATGTAAGGTATTATAAGACCATATAATATCAGATTTTATCATGAAATGCATAACTATGTGCAGAGAATGTGGTGCATAATCTCATACATAGACATCGGCATTGATCTCAGCCTATACATGTAGATCTCAGCTAAATGATCTATTCTATATATTATAAATCACAGAGACCTTAATCTGATGAACAGATACAATCTTTATTATATTGATGGATATCATATTGAGATGATGGTATAATAGGGAAATCATCAGATGATCAAACAAAGGGAATGGAGATGGGGCAATATGTTAAATCTAAGGAAACATTGTGGACATGTAAGCTTGGCTCACGGAAGAATATTGGATAACATATCACTTAATTTCAATCAGTTTATGACACTAATAACAGTCTTTCTATTCTTTTCATGATTACCAGACTGATAAGGTTTTTTCATGTATTGCATATAGCAGATTGTGATATTGCTTAGCAGGGAGAGATCAGGTTCTGATTAGAAGATCATAGCATATGCCGATCGGCCTACAACAGATCACTCCTCGAATCACTCCTCGGATCACTCCTCGGATCACTCCTCAGATCACTCCTCTATCTTCATGACATGAGATCGATGGAGTATCAGGTGGTCCCACAGGACGAAGAGACACTGCGTGAAAAATTAGATTTACAAGAGGCCAATATGTTTATATTGTTGAAGTAAATTTGAAATTAACATGACCTTTCAGACATATTTACAAACTGTAAATAGTCAATTTACAAGACCTTTAATGTATGCATCAAAGACAGTAAAGACCGGAATTTGCAAGCCTTTACAAAATCAGGAAAGATGTTAAATTTCAAATAAACAAGACAAATACAAGATACTATATGCTTGTAAAGATGAACAAGATGCATGTGAAAAGCTTGTCAAATATGATCTTTACTTGATCTTTACAAAATCAGAAAAGATGTTAAATTTCAAATAAACAAGACAAATACAAGATACTATATGCATGTAAAGATGAACAAGATGCATGTGAAAAGCTTGTCAAATATGATCTTTACTTGGACACAAAATATGCTTAAATGTATTATTTTGACATTTACAATATTTAGCTAAGATGCTTATATATAAAGACAGCATATTTACAAGAGAGATCTTTACTTGAAGGTTATACCTCAGGGCATTTGGATAATTGATAATAAAGGGCATTTGGATTTTTGCACTGATGGCCATTGTTAGGAAAATAACAATTAAAAAGGTCATTGAAATAAAATTGCTGAAACAATCTGTCTGAAATGAAAATAATTTATAGAAATAAGAATAACATACACATTTGAAAGACATTTCCAAAAATCGCAAAAGGTCATTGACCATTTCTGCACAAAAGTTTTCTAAAATACAGGTTCATTGTTCTTGAAAGGAAAAAAGGAGCCTTACTACAAAACATAAATATCCTGAAACTATATGTGACCTTCTCAATCAAGTCCCTTGTTAGAGCTGTATCATTACTTGTAAAAGATCAATGACCTTGCCTGAAAATAAGCAGCCCTGAAACATAATTAAAATCAAGATATTTATCCTTGGATAGGTTGTGACCTTTTCAACCAAGGCCCTTATTATAAGAACTGTATCCATACTTGTAAAAGGTCAATGACCTTGCCTGAAAATAAGCAGCCCTGAAACATAATAAAAATCAAGATATTTATCCTTGGATAGGTTGTGACCTTTTCAACCAAGGCACTTATTATGAGAGCTGTATCCATACTTGTAAAAGGTCAATGACCTTGCCTGAAAATAAGCAGCCCTGAAACATAATTAAAATCAAGATATTTATCCTTGGATAGGTTGTGACCTTTTCAACCAGGGCCCTTACTATAAGAACTGTATCCATACTTGTAAAAGGTCAATGACCTTGCCTGAAAATAAGCAGCCCTGAAACATAATAAAAATCAAGATATTTATCCTTGGATAGGTTGTGACCTTTATAACCAAGGCCCTTATTATAAGAGCTGTATCCATACTTGTAAAAGGTCAATGACCTTGCCTGAAAATAAGCAGCCCTGAAACATAATTAAAATCAAGATATTTATCCTTGGATAGGTTGTGACCTTTTCAACCAATGCCCTTACTATAAGAACTGTATCCATACTTGTAAAAGGTCAATGACCTTGCCTGAAAATAAGCAGCCCTGAAACATAATAAAAATCAAGATATTTATCCTTGGATAGGTTGTGACCTTTTCAACCAAGGCCCTTATTATAAGAACTGTATCCATACTTGTAAAAGGTCAATGACCTTGCCTGAAAATAAGCAGCCCTGAAACATAATAAAAATCAAGATATTTATCCTTGGATAGGTTGTGACCTTTTCAACCAAGGCCCTTATTATAAGAGCTGTATCCATACTTGTAAAAGGTCAATGACCTTGCCTGAAAATAAGCAGCCCTGAAACATAATAAAAATCAAGATATTTATCCTTGGATAGGTTGTGACCTTTTCAACCAGGGCCCTTATTATAATAATGCACAAACAGCAAAAGTTTATTTACATAAAAAAGGTCAATGCCCTAACATGGGAATAATCAATAGTGAAACAGGACAAGGCACATCATATTATTGAATTGTGTGTCATCTTTTCAATCAATGACCTTTTTCAGTAGTTGGTATCATTGAATTTTATAAGACCTTATCAATCAAGGTCTTTGTTAGTGCAAAGAATAGTGATAGGTCATTGACCTTTCATGTAAAAAAAAATAAAATAAAAAAGGTGAAACAAAATGACAGTTTGTAAGATATTGAATAATTTGTGACTCTCTCGATTAAGGCCCTTGATAGAACAGTGCACAAAACAGAAAAAGGTCATTGACCTTGCATCAAAACAAGCAGTCCTGGAAGAAAACAAAATGCAATGTATATCAATCCTTGATATATGTGAACCTTTTAATCTGAGTCCTTGTATGAACATTGCATAAACTGTTGGAAGGTCATTGACCTTTATTTGAAACCAGCAATCCTGAAACAAAACAAACTGTACATCAAAGTATGTTTCTTGTCAATGACCTTGCACCAAAATAAGTAGATATGAAACAAAACAAAAGGAAAGGTTGTGTAATGTATGGTTGTCATTGAATAATATGTAACTGTTCAAATCAAGGTCCTTGTGAGAGCAGTATGTGGACTTGTCATTGACCCTGTCTGAAAACTAGCACCTCTGAAACAAAACAAAAGACAATGTATGTTATATATTATATTTGACCTTGATGGTTTGATCTTTTCAATCATCTCCCTTGTCAAAACAGTGCATAAACTCGTAAAAGCTCATTGACCTTGCCTGGAGATATGCAGTCCTGAAACAGAGTAAAATCAAATTATATTGTTACAGTAAAAAGTATATCCTTAGAGGTAGTGTTTCTGGAGGAAACTGCCCTGCAAAACAATATTTCCTTTTTCTACCGCCTAAATTCATACTGTTAAATGAACTATGATATGTAAATGGCATGTGGAGGTTTCAGCCTGTCACTGCTCCTGTATGGAAATGGACATTCAATGTGTTACAAGTGTGTTGAAATAATGTTTAGTGAGGCACACAAGTATCCTAGTCCTGCCCGCTCATCTGCTGTGTGAGTGTTTTCTGCCAAATGGTAACTTTCCAGGAAGTTAGACAAGATTTATTGGTCACCATTGATGTAATGAGGGGGCGAATGAATGCCCCTTGTCCCAGATGAAAGAAGATAAATTATATGACCGGATAACCCAGACTGATTAACCCCAAAACATCTGGACATTTGCAAGAGTGGGAAAAAAGGGAAAACTATTGACAAGGATAATGTGTTCATGTCTCACATGCTGTCTGCAGTGTAAAACCAAACACCAACTGAATTTCTATCATTATCTAATTTATAACTCAGCAAATAAAAATGTCAACCAGAATTTGTCAAGAAGTGTCAAGAAATGGATCTCTTCCCCAATGTAACGTACAAACCAACATTGGCTGATATCTTGGCTTGTAGTCAACATATTTTCACTCTGAAAAGTCCTAACAGTATCTAAACAACCTCAGGATCAGGGAAATATAGATATCTAAGAGATCTGATGTTGAATAGTACCATAAAGGTGTAAAAAACGGCAGGCGCGATTTTAATGTTTTATACCATTCTTGTCACTTCCCATCCAAGATTTGCTAATATCTTGGCTTGTAGTGAACATATTTTCACTCTGAAAAGACCAAACAGTATCTAAACAACCTCAGGATCATGGATATAGAGATATCTAAGAGATCTGTATGGTAAATAGTACCATTAAGGTGTAAAAAACGGCAGGCGCGATTTTAATGTTTTATATCTTTCTTGTCACTTCCCATGCAAGATTTGCTAATATCTTGGCTTGTAGTGAACATATTTTCACTCTGAAAAGTCCTAACAGTATCTAAACAACCTCAGGATCAGGGAAATATAGATATCTAAGAGATCTAATGTTGAATAGTACCATAAAGGCGTAAAAAACGGCAGGCGCAATTTTAATGTTTTATACCATTCTTGTCACTTCCCATGCAAGATTTGCTAATATCTTGGCTTGTAGTGAACATATTTTCACTCTGAAAAGTCCTAACAGTATCTGGACAACCCCAAGATCATGGATATAGAGATGTCTAAGAGATCTGTATGGTAAATAGTTCCATAAAGGTGTAAAAAACGGCAGGCGCGATTTTAATGTTTTATATCTTTCTTGTCACTTCAAATCCAAGATTTGCTAATATCTTGGCTTGTAGTGAACATATTTTCACTCTGAAAAGACCAAACAGTATCTAAACAACCTCAGGATCATGGAAATATAGATATCTAAGAGATCTAAATATTGAATAGTACCATAAAGGTGTAAAAAACGGCAGGCGCAATTTTAATGTTTTATTCATTTCTTGTCACTTCAAATCCAAGATTTGCTAATATTTTGGCTTGTAATGAACATATTTTCACTCTGAAAAGTCCTTACAGTATCTAAACAACCTCAGGATCATGGACATAGAGATAGCTAAGAGATCTGTATGATAAATAGTACCATAAAGGTGTAAAAAAACGGCAGGCGCAATTTTAATGTTTTATACCATTCTTGTCACTTCCCATCAAAGATTTGCTAATATCTTGGCTTGTAGTGAACATATTTTCACTCTGAAAAGACCAAACAGTATCTAAACAACCTCAGGATCATGGAAATATAGATATCTAAGAGATCTAAATATTGAATAGTACCATAAAGGTGTAAAAAACGGCAGGCGCAATTTTAATGTTTTATTCATTTCTTGTCACTTCCCATTCAAGATTTGCTAATATTTTGGCTTGTAATGAACATATTTTCACTCTGAAAAGTCCTAACAGTATCTAAACAACCTCAGGATCATGGAAATAGAGATATCTAAGAGATCTGTATGATAAATAGTACCATAAAGGTGTAAAAAACGGCAGGCGCAATTTTAATGTTTTATACCATTCTTGTCACTTCCCATCCAAGATTTGCTAATATCTTGGCTTGTAGTGAACATATTTTCACTTTGAAAGGCCCTAACAGTATCTAAACAATGTCAGGATCATGGTAATATAGATATCTAAGAGATCTGAATGTTGACTAGTTCCATAAAAGTATAAAAAACGGCAGGCGCGATTTACACAATTTTTTTACATTTTATACCCTCTCATGTCACTTACAATCCAAGATTTGCTTATATCTTAGTTTGCAGTGAACATATTTTCACTCTGAAAAGTCCTAACAGTATCTAAACAACCTCAGCATCATGGAAATATAGATATCTAAGAGATCTGAATGTTGAATAGTACCATAAGGTGTAAAAAACGGCAGGCGCGATTTAAATGTTTTATACATTTCTTGTCACTTCCCATCCAAGATTTGCTAATATCTTGGCTTGTAGTGAACATATTTTCACTCTGAAAAGTCCTAACAGTATCTGAACAACCTGGGGAACATGCAAATAGAGATATCTTGTCACTTACAATGCAATATATCATATCCTGATGTAGTAATTTATCAATTTTTAAGTCCTCAAATAAAGTCCTCAAATGCACATTTTCCAATGTTGTATGCATATGTGCATATATGCAATTCCAAGTGCTACTAATCATAGAAGTAATTTTACATATTTGTTTGTCCTTTCATGTGAAGCTCTTTATGTAACATGTATAAAAAAAATCCCTATTCTCATTTACATATACGAATATATGATCAAAATGTCCAAGTTGAAAAATACAATTAACCATAATATTGATTAAAGGTGATATGAATATATACTGATATTAACAACATAAATACAATATTGTAAAGACATTCAACAATCTTTACAACATTGTTTATTAACTGATACGTGCAATTTGATATATTTGGTAAAATACAACATATTTAAGCATTGTAAATAAGTAAATGGTATTTACAAAATTGTTTATTAGCTGAAAGATCTTCATTGGTCTTTACAATGGAAAAACAATACATGTTTATTTTTGTAAATCTTATTTTTCGGGCAGTGAGAGTTAAGGTTATTCCCACGTTTCCATAGTTGCTTTAATACTATTCTGCAATGCTACAATATGCAGAAGAAACAGAAAATACCTGAGGTACCTAAAATGGGATACACTAACAGAGAGAAGGGGGGCCCCGAGGCTGGTTTTAATGCACAAGGTTATAAATGGTGAAATCGTCTCAAAACAACCCAAAAAAAAGCCTAAATAAAATCAGCAGCTGCAAGGAAAAGTCATGGAAATTGGTGTATGGAAATGGTGTCAAGCAGTAACCCTTATAAATACAGCTACTTCCCAGGGATTGTGAATGATTGGAAAAGTTGTCCCCTGGAATGAACTATATTGGGAAGCTGAAGCTGGGCATCTCTCAGGAACAGCCTTCCCAGAGAGCATAGCTGGTGTCAGCAGCTAGAATGGTCCAGCTGCACCCCTAGTGTAATCTTGCACATTCAGTCGGATGTTTTAATAGTTTTCCAGGGTAAACCTATAGATAGATGTAGATGTCTGTTTTTTTCTTGGTTGGTTCCCGCTCCAAAATTAATTACCTTCTAGTTCGTCCTGTGAAAATGAATTCGACACGATTCCCCCCCTTCCTATAATGTTAGCGTCCCCAATATATTGTTTCTGAACAAAGGGGCACGGGGATATTTTGTCCACACTTCACTCTCCTTTCCCAACTTGGTTACCACAATCACAAATAATTTTGTCCCAAACACAGTACCTGTGAATGCACTCCCGACTCAACATTACTCAACTTCATGATTCCCCATGTCTATTCCTTACCCCAGCGTTTCAACTCCAAAATTAGGTATATTTTCTGTGGGAAAAAGCCTGTCATGTAGTTCTGAGTCGATTCAGTAGGGCACACAAATATAAGGGTCATTATGTATGGATGGAAACATCTTCAACTTGTAAAAATTTTAAGTAAGAAACAACCACAAGGCAAGTTGTTAATGGTACATGCTGGTTATGAATCTCCATCCTCATAAAAATTTCAATAAAAGATCAAATAATTTATCATTCCAGGTGACCATTAGTGTCATCTGTAAAACTAAAATTACCAATGCCAAATGAGTTGAACTTGAAAATAAGACAAATCATAGTCACATCTCGGTCTATTGCTTCCAGATCTATTGCATAAGGCATATTGTATCTTGGCATATTGTCTCTAGGCATATTGTATCTAGGCATATTGTATCTAGGAATATTTATCTAGGCATATTGTATCTTGGAATATTTATCAAGGCATATTGTATCAAGGCATATAGTATCAAGGCATATTGTATCAAGGCATATAGTATCAAGGCATATTGTATCAAGGCATATTGTATCAAGGCATATTGTATCTAGGTATATTGTATCAAGGCATATTGTATCAAGGCATATTGTATCTAGGCATATTGTATCAAGGCATATAGTATCTAGGCATATTGTATGTAGGAATATTGTATCTAGGTATATTGTATCTAGGTATATTGTGTCTACATATATTGCATCTAGATATATTGTGTCTAGGTATATTGTATCAAGGTATATTATATAGGTATAGGTGTAGGTATAGTATATCTGGGTAAATCGTCTCTAAGCATATGGTATCTTGGCATATTGTATCTAGATATATTATGTCTAAGTATATTGTATCTAGGTATATTTCATCTAGGTATAATTTATCTAGGCATATTGTATCTAGATATATTGTGTCTAGATATATTGTATCCAGGTGTAATATATCTCGGCATATTGTATCTAGGTATATTGTATCTAGGTATATTGTATCTAGGTATATTGTATCTAAGCATATTGTGTCTACATATATTGCATCTAGATATATTGTGTCTAGGTATATTGAATCAAGGTATATTGTATCTAGGTATAATATATCTTGGGGTATTGTATCTAGGTATAATATATCTAGGCATATTATATCTAGATATATTAAAGCTACACATATTGTGTCTAGGTATACTATATATTTCTAGGTATACTGTGTTCACGTATATTGTCTCTGAGTATATTATATCTTGGTATTTTACATCAATATATAAATTGTGATAAATGATAAATTGATTAGGAACACCGCTTTCACTTGTCTTACATTAATCATTTATTCATGCATCTGACATTGATGTTTTTCTGGATTATCTTTAGTAAAAAAGCCAATATATAATTGAGTAGCCATTACTTCTTTATTTCCTACATTTTGCATTAATACATGTGATTGATAGCTCATTTTGGGCTACGTTAAGCTTTAATGTTGCTGAGATCTTCTCAATCTAATATTAATTTCCTTTCTATAATTAATTTTGATTATCCAAGCCCAAGGCAAGAGACAAACGTTTTCTCATTTAATTTAAACATATTACCTGTAAAGTCCTCAAGAGATTTTAACTCAGTGTTGGCCATATTGGTTTCAGTGCTTTCATAGCTTGGCTCAAGGCCAAGGCCAGAGCAGATTTATATAATATTCTCATGTTAATTTGGAATACTTGTCATCGCAACATAATACCAATAATAAAATTAAAAAGGTTTTTTCACTTCATTGAATTATCCTTGTTACTAGCCCTTTTCATCCTATTCAGTTGTAAACCTAATATAAGACCCCCTTGTATATTTCAGTGTTTCACTGGCATTCCCCAAGCCTTTTCAATGTGTACAGTAAAGTATTACATCATGGTTGAAACAAGTCTCAAAATTAATGTAATTGAAGCACAGTCTGTACTTCGAAGAAAAAAATATAAACCCATTTTGATCGATTCCTGTGATCAGCTGTTATAAGAGCCTGTTTTGGTTATTTTTTTATTAATTGCCAATAGCTTGTGAATTTTGAATTGAATAACTTTATATGCTATGTTAAATTTTTTACATAAAACAGTGAACAAATTTTACATTTTACAAGCTTTAAGCCTGTACGATATAAAAGGCCGATTTCGACCTGTTATAATGGCCGGCTTTTGTCACAGGTGTGAAGTCTCAACACCTTTCTTAACCACAGTTTGAAATGGCCAGGTGACTCAGATAGAAATATGTACAGTTTTTGTGGAAAAAAATGATACTGATACATATATTTTTGGATTTACTTTACCACATTTTTGCTTTTATTTGCAATGAATCTATATCTTCTTTCTGATTAGTTGGTGCTACTGTAATCCCCTTGACAAAATGGCTGCCGCCAACAAACGATAAGCATGTTCAGAATTGACCATAGTAAAATTACTAAAATTATATCTCAACATGTTCTTTTCGTGATGCACATGTGTTCATATTGATGAATGTTAAATTACTAACTCGCAATTTGTGAAAGTTTCTTTTCCCTTTAATAAGTTTGGATTAATGTGACTGGAATGAAAATTTGCCAACATGATATGGAAGTTGGGTTAAATCATAATATTTCAATAGTCATAAACGTCAATTCAAAATTATTTCTCAATGTGGTATATTGGATTAAGACGATGGTAAACACAAAACTGCCTATTCATCTCAGAAATTGTAATTATTAAATATGTAATTTTACTTATTATTTTTGTATTTTAATATTCTTGTAATCAGGTTCAGACAATAGCAGCATCCTAATTTATCAGGCAATTATAAAGAATATAAGTTTTAGTATCAACAAGAAGTGTGGAATATTTTATATACCTTTAGAGCAATATCAATTCGTTTGTTTAATATAGTGATGATCATATGTAACTATAAATATTATATTTCTCTCCCATTCTCTGATCAGATGTATCCATCTCAAACACCAAGTAAAAGTTTTTGATTTTTCAAGTTTCAAGAGTCATTTGTGGTCTAATATCTGAAGATTTGGTTCCCTTCCCATCAATAGTGTGGCATGAGGTAGGTTTATTTGTTTTATGGGCGTGGCATTACACTATATGGAATTACATGTTAGGGCAAACAGTGTACTTCGAGTAAAACCTATAAAAAACAGTCACTGTATATTTTTCTTTCAAGCAACCAATTTCTTTTTATACTTTTTTACATAAATGTTGACGTTAGGTGCATTAGAGTGGTAATATATACAAATGAAATATTTATAAATATATAATATACAAATGAAATATTTATAAATATATAATATATATATATATATATATATATATATATTTATAAATATTAAATATTAAATATTAAATTAATTGGTTTGTTCAATAATACTGATTCTGCGTGCTGATTTATGTATACACATACACATTGATGGACCTATTTTATGCCGTGAGGTCCATGCAATGCGGTAGGCCAGTAGACTCAGGGAATATGTCTGCGTGAAATGTACCTAAAGCAAGTGATGTGTGAATAAAAATTATGGATTGAATCAGTAAGCCAGTTTATTTGAACATTGAATTATATTGCATGCAATGCGGAAGGCCAGTAGACTCAGGGAATATGTCTGCGTGAAATGTACCTAAAGCAAGTGATGTGTGAATAAAAATTATGGATTGAATCAGTAAGCCAGTTTATTTGAACATTGAATTATATTGCAAAAAAAGCATAACACAATTAATAATTTTATTTCTTTAAGACATTGATTCTGTGGTGCATTGTGGTAAAATATATATTGCCAATTGATAAAAACTGATCCAACATTACCCAACAGGATAAATACTAAATTAAAAATCAGAAATAAGTATTTTTATATTTGTAATATATTGTCACATATTACTAAAACCGTATGACCTTATTAACAATTATTCTTTCCTTTGCACAACACAAATAATATATCTCCAATTTATGAAAACACATTTAGCATTACTGATAGAACAGATCTTAAATTGACAAATTTGAACCACCAGCGGGATTCAAACCCGCAATCCCTGGCTTTCTCACACAGGTTGCTAGCAAATGGCAACCTATCGGCAGTAGGAGGCCGATGCCTTATACATTGGGCCTTCACCACATGCCTGCACCACATGCCTGTATTCTACACCTTGGATTGTACATTATTTACTCTATGAATTTAATATGAAAAGGGATATTGTTTGAAAATTATCTATCATAACGTAAATCATCACAGATTTATTCATTAATTTGGTCATCATATCAATATAGGTCACAGTCAATTAATCAAAGCTTTATATCACTTTGACTTC
The DNA here is from genome assembly GCA_949316495.1 of Amphiduros pacificus. Lineage (NCBI taxonomy): Eukaryota > Metazoa > Annelida > Polychaeta > Phyllodocida > Hesionidae > Amphiduros > Amphiduros pacificus. Next base: position 14,601,800 of record OX439010.1, read on the forward strand.
TAACATCCTTCATGAACCTATTTCATGCTGTGAGGGTCCATAAAATGAGGTTTGCCAATATTCTTCAGGCAATAATAAGGTTCCAGGAACAAGTCTATCAGATGTATAAGATATTCAAGTGTTGTGTGAATATAAGTCCAGACAGAATCAATGATCCGGATCATCTAAAGACTTTGTAATATTTTATGATATACTATAAAAAACAGTATAACACTATCAACAGATATTCTTTGTCTTAAATATCAAAATTATATATCTCCAATTGATGAACACATTTAGCATAACTGATAGAACAGAAATGAAATTGAAAAATTTGAACCACCGGCGGGACTCGAACCCGCAATCCCCGGCTTACTCTTAAAGGTTGCTAGCGAATGGCAACCTATCGGCAGTAGGAGGCCGATGCCTTATCCATTGGGCCACGGTGGCTTCATGCCTCTACCACATGCTACCTATATTCTACACCTTGTATTGTACATTATTTTTACTCTATGAATTTAGTATGTGAAGGGATATTGTTTGAAAATCATCTATCATAACCTAAATCATCACAGATTTATTCAATAATTTGGTCATCATATCAATATAGGTCACAGTCAATTTAGTCAAAGCTTTATATCACTTTGACGACTGACATCCCTCATGAACCTATTTCGTGCTGTGAGGGTCCATAATAAACTGAGGTAGGGCAATGATCTTCAAGCAAGGAAATGGCTCAGGAAAAAAGATGTATTAGACATCCAAGTGTTGTGTGAATATAAATCCAGACAGAATCAATGAGTCAGATTATTTAAAGACATTGTAATATCATGTAATTTACTATAAAACAGTATAACACTATCAACAGATATTCTTTGTCTTAAATATCAAAATCATATATCTCCAATTGATTAAAACACATTCAACATTACTGATAAACCAGAAATGACATTGAAAAATTTGAACCACCGGCAGGACTCGAACTTGCAATCCCCGGCTTACTCTTAAAGGTTGCAAGCTAATGGCAACCTATCGGCAGTAGGAGGCCGATGCCTTATCCATTGGGCCACGGTGGCTTCACCACATGCTACCTATATTCTACACCTTGGAATTTGCAATATATTTACTCAATGAATTTAGTATTTAAGACTTTGTAATATATTGTGATATATTTCGGAAATGCTGGTCTGTACTGACAAACCTGGGACTACTGCTGTCAGTAGTGTCCCAAAATCCATCAAGGTGGGTGACTCAGAAATAAGCCCATCTAATACAGTAGTTGACCTGGGTATTACCCTTGACTCCAATATGGATATGAAGGCACAAATTAGGAAAATGTGCAAAAAGGGTTTCTACCACCATGTCTAGACGAGAATGATGCAGTGACACTAACTTATGCCTTTATCACTTCAACTCTAGACTATGGAAATGGACTACTTGCTGGACTTCCTAGGTCTGAAATCAGGAAACTGCAATACTTGCAGAACTCTTCAGCTCATGTGGTGGGAAGAATCAGGAAATTTTACCATATATCAGGAAAACTGCAGGAATTGCACTGGCTTCCTGTATATTCTAGAATTGATTTCAAGATCCTGCTTCTAATCTGGAAGGCCCTAAATGGTATGGCACCGTCTTACTTGCATGACCTACTCCAAATAAAACAAGGGGATCGGTGCCTAAGGTCTAATGATGGTACTTACCTCACAATCCCCAGAACTCGTCTTAAAACATTAGGTGATAGAACCTTCCCTGCCATTGGTCCTAAACTTTTAACTCCCTTCCATCTAATATTAGGACCATTGAGTCAGTCTCCTTCAAAAGTAGACTGAATACACATCTCTTCAGGAAACATGTCCTGAACACAGCGTTATGAACAGACTTGTCTGGTATCAGCACTGTATAAATTTTATTATTATTACAGAAAAAGTATGACACTATAATAAACAATTATTCTTTCTATTGCATCACAATTTATATATCTCTTATTGATGAAAACACATTCAGTATAACAGATAGAATAAAAATTAAATTGAAAAATTTGAACCAGCGGTGGGACTCAAACCTGCAATCGCCGGCTTTCTCACACAGGTTGCTAGCGAATGGCAACCTATCGGCAGTAGGAGGTCAATGCCTTATCCATTGAGACACGGTGGCTTCATGCCTCCAACAAATGCTACCTATATTCTACACCTTGGATTGTACAATATTTACTCTATGAATTTAGTAAAGGGATTTTGTTTGAGAATTATCTATCATAACCTAAATAATCACAGATTTATTCATTAATTTGGTCACCATAGCAATGTTGGTCACAGTCAATATAGTCAAAGCTTTATATCGTTTTGACTATAAACATCCTTCATGAACCTATTTCATGCTGTGAGGGTCCATAAAATGAGGTTTGCCAATATTCTACAGGCAATAATATGATTCCGGGAACAAGTCTATGAGATGTATCAGATATTCAAGTGTTGTGTGAATATATTAAGTTATCAACAAAATCAATGAGTCGGATTATCTAAAGACTTTGTAATATTTTGTAATATACTATAAAAAAACAGTATAACACTATCAACGTATATTCTTTGTCTTAGATATCACAAATTATATATTTCCAATTGATGAAAACACATTCAGCATTACTGATAAAACAGATCTTAAATTGAAAAATTTGAACCACCGGCGGGACTCGAACCCGCAATCCCCGGCTTTCTCACACAGGTTGCTAGCTAATGGCAACCTATCGATGTAGGAGGCCGATGCCTTATCCATTGGGCCACGGTGGCTTCATGCCTCCACCACATCTTACCTATATTCTACACCTTGGATTGAAGAATATTTTACTCGTTGAAATTAGTATATTTAGACTTTGTTATATACTGCAATATATTACAAAAATAATATGACACTATTAACAATATTCTTTCTATTGCATATCACAGATTATAAATCCCTATTTGATGAAAACAGATTCAGTGTAACTGACAGAACAAAAATCAAATTGAAAAATTTGAACCACCGGCGGGACTCGAACCCGCAATCCCCGGCTTTCTCACACAGGTTGCTAGCTAATGGCAACCTATCGGCAGTAGGAGGCCGATGCCTTATCCATTGGGCCACGGTGGCTTCATGCCTCCACCAAATGCTACCTATATTCCACATCTTGGATTTTAAAATATTTATACTCAATGAATTTAGAATATTCAGACTAAAACAGCATGACACTAGAAACATTTATTCTTTCTATTGCAAATCACAATTTATATATCTCCAATTGATGAAACCACATTCAGTATAACTGATAGAATAAAAATAAAATTGAACAATTTGAACCACCGGCGGGACTTGAACCCGCAATACCCGGCTTTCTCAGACAGGTTGTTAGCGAATGGCAACCTATCGGCAGTAGGAGGCCGATACCTTATCCATTGGGCCACGGTGGCTTCATGCCTCCACCAAATACTACCTATATTCTACACCTTGGATTGTAGAATATTTACTTTATGAATTTAGTATGTAAAGGGATTTTGTTTGAGAATTATCTATCATAACCTAAACCATCACAGATTTATTCATTAATTTGGTCACCATAGCAACGTTGGTCACATTCAATATAGTCAAAGCTTTATATCGCTTTGACTACAAACATCCTTCATGAACCTATTTCATGCTGTGAGGGTCCATAATATGAGGTTTGCTAATATTCTACAGTCGGATTATCTAAAGACTTTGTAATATTTTGTAATATACTATAAAAAAACAGTATAACACTATCAACATATATTCTTTGTCTTAGATATCACAAATTATATATTTTCAATTGATGAAAACACATTCAGCATTACTGATAAAACAGATCTTAAATTGAAAAATTTGAACCACCGGCGGGACTCAAACCCGCAATCCCCGGCTTTCTCACGCAGGTTGCTAGCTAATGGCAACCTATCGACGGTAGGAGGCCGATGCCTTATCCATTGGGCCACGGTGGCTTCATGCCTCCACCACATCTTACCTATATTCTACACCTTGGATTGAAGAATATTTTACTCGCTGAAATTAGTATATTTAGACTTTGTAATATACTGCAATATATTACAAAAACAATATGACACTATTAACAATATTCTTTCTATTGCATATCACAAATTATAAATCCCTATTTGATGAAAACAGATTCAGTGTAACTGACAGAACAAAAATCAAATTGAAAAATTTGAACCACCGGCGGGACTCGAACCCGCAATCCCCGGCTTTCTCACACAGGTTGCTAGCGAATGGCAACCTATCGGCAGTAGGAGGCCGATGCCTTATCCATTGGGCCACGGTGGCTTCATGCCTCCACCAAATGCTACCTATATTCCACATCTTGGATATTAAAATATTTATACTCAATGAATTTAGAATATTCAGACTAAAACAGCATGACACTTGAAACATTTATTCTTTCTATTGCAAATCACAATGTATATATCTCCAATTGATGAAACCACATTCAGTATAACTGATAGAATAAAAATAAAATTGAACAATTTGAACCACCGGCGGGACTCGAACCCGCAATCCCCGGCTTTCTCACACAGGTTGTTAGCAAATGGCAACCTATCGGCAGTAGGAGGCCAATGCCTTATCCATTGGGCCACGGTGGCTTCATGCCTCCACCAAATACTACCTATATTCTACACCTTGGATTGTAGAATATTTACTTTATGAATTTAGTATGTAAAGGGATTTTGTTTGAGAATTATCTATCATAACCTAAACCACTACAGATTTATTCATTAATTTAGTCAACATAGCAATGTAGGTCACAGTCAATTTAGTCAAAGCTTTATATCACTTTGACAACTGACATCCTTCATGAACCTATTTCATGCTGTGAGAGTCCATAAAATGAGGTTTGCCAAAGTTCTCAGGTAATAATATGGTTCAGGAAACAAGTCTATGATATGTACTAGATATTCAAGTGTTGTGTGAATATCAATTCAGACAGAAACAGTGATCCAGATTATTTGATATATTGTGACCTATCAGAAGGAGGCAAATGCCTCAACCATTGACCCACAGTGGCTCCATGCTCCATCACATGCTACCCGGATTCTACACCTTCAATTGTACAATAATTTTACTCAATGAATTCAGTATATTTAGGCTTTGTAATAAATTAAAAAAACTGTATGACACTATAAACAATTATTCTTTTTATTGCATATCACAAATTATATATCTCCAATTGATGAAAATACATTTAGCATAACTGATAGAACAGAACTAAAATTGAACAATTTGAACCACCGGCGGGACTCGAACCCGCAATCCCCGGCTTTCTCACACAGGTTGCTCACAAATGGCAACCTATCGGCAGTAGGAGGCCGATGCCTTATCCATTGGGCCACGGTGGCTTCATGCCTCTACCACATGCTACCTATATTCTACACCTTGTATTGTACATTATTTTTACTCTATGAATCTAATATATAAATAGATATATTTTGATATTGTGTAAAGATCATTTATAACAACCTACATCATCCCACATTCATTCACTTGGTCACCATATCAATTTATGTCATGGTCAATTCAGTCAAAGCATTACTGTACACTTTGACTGCTAACATCTTTCATGAACCTATTTCATGCTGTGAACATTGTCCACACAATAAGGTTGGGCAATGTTCGCAAGGCAACAAATTAATCTGGGAATAAATCTATGAGATGCATTCGAAATGTAAGTGTTGTGTGAATATATATCTGGACTGAATCTTTGAGCCGAATTATTTAAAGACTATTGAAATTATTGAAATATATTACAAAACCAGTATGACAACTTTAAGCTGATCTTTCTTCTATGACATATTGAATCTCAAGTGCATTTGATTGGTAAATCTTATATCACCAATTGATGAAAACACATTCAGCATTACTGATGGAACAGAACTTAGATTGAAAAAGTTGAACCACCGGCGGGACTCGAACCCGCAATCCCCGGCTTTCTCACACAGGCTGCTAGCCAATGGCAACCTATCGGCAGTAGGAGGCCGATGCCTTATCCATTGGGCCACGGTGGCTTCATGCCACTTGCTTCTTGTATTTCACTTCAAATGCGTGATAGCTACATTGCTTCATTGTTTGTCCTGTTGGGGTGATTTAATCGTTTGTGCTATTTCATTGAATGTACCTCTAAGTTCACGAAGGAAGATGCGAGATTAAAATTCGCCTACCATGGTAGCAGTGAGTTTCGGGATTTGCTTTACATGATTCATAAAGTCATGGCCATTTTCATTAATTCCTGACATGATAACAATTCATTGTTGTGATATCAATTTTGATAAGACTGTTAAGAAATTTATATATCAAGTTTATTAATTTGATATTCTGCATAATTTGGGTGATATCTCAATACCACTACTGCCCACGCCCACCAAAATATCATACAATCAAAATTAACCATCATCGCGTTACGACCTTCAATCACGTTGATTCTGTCACCAATCAGTTCTCAGTCAGATTTATATCAATAGTCATGACCTGTTTTTGAGGATATTCCCCTTATTATTCATGTGGTTATTTCAATACATATACATATATATTCTGGAGATTGTCTTTCCAGTAATGTATATTGGTTTTCAAATGCTGCACTGATTTTGGCAGCAACATGATATTGGTCACCACGTTTTTGGAAAACTATTTATGTACCTGTCTTCCAGGTAAGCCTTTGCAGGGGTCATAAATAAATGCCATGTTTCTCCCATACTTATTTACATTAAATCTCTTTATTTGCCATAAATATGAACAATTATTTATCCATTTGTTTATATTCAAATACATTTATTATTTATTTTAATATGCATACAAGTATAGTCACAAGATTATGCCATAATGTTCTGAACATTTGTTTTGCAATAGTGTACTTGATTTTGGCACAAGCATAAATATTGGTCAAAAAAATACATTTTTGAAAACCATTTATTCAAAGTTCTTCCTGGTGGAGCAACTATGTGATGCATGACAAAGCTTATGGAATGCAGGAATTTTGTTATATGAATAATGTAAAAATAGAAAAAAAATAATTCAAAGATTTACTTCAAAACGCAAATCTTAGGCCAAAGGAGTATTAAGCCCAAAGAGTATTAGACATTAGAAGAATTAGACACCAGGAATATTAGAAACCAAACACCATGAGTATTAGACACCAGGGGACCTAGACACCAGACACCAGGAGTATTAGACACCAGGAGTATTAGAAACCAAACACCATGAGTATTAGACACCAGGGGACTTAGACACCAGACACCAGGAGTATTAGACACCAGGAGTATTAGACACCAGGAGTATTAGACACCAGGAGTATTAGACATCGGTAACACTAGGGGTATTAGACACCAGGAGTATTAGACACCATAGACACCTGGAGTATTAGGCACCAGGAGTATTAGACACCAGGAGTATTAGACACCAGTAGTATTAGACACCAGGAGTATTAGACACCAGGAGTATCTGTTTCATCACAATGATAAATCAACATCTTTTGCGTTTTGTATGTTTAACGTTTTTGGCATGGATAATACAGTTAAATCATTTAGCCCTGGGGGGGTACTCTCAAAGTCAGCGTTACCGGGGAAGCTGGGCTAAATAGGGTCCTTTTCGCTGATATTTTCCCTAAAACAGGGTACTGTTTTTCAAATTTCTCCCTAAAACAGGGATCACAATCCCCCTTTCCAAATCTCCCCCTTCTGCATCATCCCTAAATGAGGGTATCAAAATTTCAGCTAGTCCTAAATCAGGGTACCAATAATGATAGAATATTTCCTTAAATCAGGCTCTGGGGTTTTCAGTTCCATCCGGGTTAAGATATTTTATCATTTTCCCTAAAACAGGGTACTGTTTTTCAAATTTCTCCCTAAAACAGGGATCACAATCCCCTTTTCCAAATCTCCTCCTTCTGCATCATCCCTAAATGAGGGTATCAAAAATTCAGCTAGTCCTAAATCAGGGTACCAAATTTCAGCTAGTCCTAAATCAGGGTACCAATAATGCTAGAATATTTCCCTAATTCAGGCTCTGGGGTTTTCAGTTCCATCCCAGCCTCCGCGGGTTAAAATCATGAGAGTAACCCCCCCGGGCATTCAGCGCACATTTCATTTGCAGAATGTACAGCAACCTGTCACACCAAGGCTGCGATCCTTTAACTGAGGACCACAGTAATGTTCCCAAGCACACATGGATGACTCAGTCGGTACTCCAAGGTCACTGAAGGTACACAAAGGTCGGAGCCTATTTTGAACATGTATAAAAGAAGTAGTGAAGTCGTCGCTGTGCTGTCTTGGTTGCGGTTTAGGACTCAAATAGATCCTGGCAACAGTGCAAAGGGGGAAACAATGAGTGCAAAGGAACACCTTGCCCCCTCAGCAAGAACGACACTTTGTTGGTTGCGTCTGTACCGAACACCTGCATATTGGGACACTGGGGGGATTTGCACATAAGCCCGTTCACCCATTAGTATTTGTCTATTGGAACAGGCCTAAAACCCTTA